>OY728132.1:359263690-360611857 GCA_963277665.1 Viscum album | reverse complement strand
AGCTACTCTTTCCAAGTAGTGTACCATGTAAAAACATTGTGTGATTTCCTTTAATTACTTCAAATCCATTTTTATAGATTACCAAGATAACAAATTTTGTTTTATTGGGTACTAGAAACATGAGATATTAGGAAATAAAATCAAAACCATAAGAAAAGGGAAACATATGAAACAAATGGTCTATATCCCAAGGGTTCTCGTCTATATTTCCACAATAGATTTTTGAAAATAAGCTAATTCTTCATATAATCAAAAAATTTTTGGGGGAATGAGAAGTGTCTTAGATATAATCCTTAAATGGAAAACAATTAGTATTTATTCACCACCACTAGGGACTTATTGGCTATTGGGTCCAGTAGAAATGGAATGATAGTAGGAGAAGGATCATGACCTTCAATATTAGTTTATCATGACACAGTAGACTTTCATTTATTTGGATAAGATACATGTTCCTCAACAACATCTTGAGTTTCATAAATAAGGTTTTGGTTCACCTCTTTCATTCATTTTCCTTTCTTAGAGGGTCCTTAATGAATCTTGGAACCTATTTTTTACCCCAAAGATATTGTGGTCATTTGATTGGAAAGATAAGAATAGTATTATCAAGGCTTATATTGCTTCCTAAGAGATAATGGGAAATCCCCTAATTTATAGAGACCCTTATTACCTCTACCCATTCCCATTATAGGGTAATCCTAAACTACATGAATATCATCAAGTACCAGTGAAATATGGGTGTTATCCCTTTCCTCCTTTGATTTAGTAGGCCTCCAAGAGCTCTCTATAATTAGCATAGTTGGTTATTCTCCTTGTAATGATGTTTATGGGGTTTCCATCACTTATATCTTCCTATATTTACTCCTACCACTAGCTTTATCCAAATTTGTTTTCATCTTGGAACCAACTATTATCCACCCATTAATTTCAATAGAATTATGGAGATATCACTCAATCATGAAAATTGGTTCTGTAGAGGCTATGGCACCCTTTTTCCATGTTAACGCTTCCCTCCCCGAGCTGACCTTAGGCTTGTTGGAATGTAGATAAATTTTTAACTTGATCATTTGTATTCTTTTATATCCCTAATATATGATTCCAATGGTCCTTTACTACTTCCCAATTCACTACATGTGAAAAGGAAACCGAAATACATTCAGTAAGAGCTGTAATATATTCCTTCTCCATAGTTTAATATATTGGATTTAGATTTTTAATCCTCTCATCCATTATATAGTCAAGATATCTATCACATGGTTCCTCAATATCCTCAGTAGATACAAGAATAGGATAGGAAATCCAAATATCACTTGATGACAAAGACTCCCCATCATCATTTCCATTACCATCATCCTATGTCCACTAGTCCTTTGTGCCTCCCAATGAACAAGGGTTCAATGTAGTAGGAAATAAGGTATGAATATCCTCATTCATAACATTCTATTAATTTTTAACCATATATTCTATTAATAAGTAATTAACATAGAATCCAATTCATGATTTAAAAGAAACCTCTTTCCTGAAGAGACACACCCCTTTAATTAAATTCCAAAAGAAACTCACTAATGCATTCAAATCATAAACCTCTACAAAAATGTGTTTCTAAGAGAAAGAACAGAGAATTAGTTTTGTAATAAAAATAGAAAAAATTCCCTGGGGGACCTACTATCAACCTAAATATGGAGAGATTTTGATAGATAATTGGAAATCTAGGAAGACATACCCAAACTAATAAAGAGGAAAAATCCCGATGCAGGTGAAAAACCATAAACCACTAAAATAGGTAAAACCACATGGAATTAATAGATCATTTATCCCTAAAACAAACTCTATCCATGTCATATTCATCGCTAATGTGAATGATAAGGTGTTTTGGTTCCACTTGGCCTACACCCATTAGACTCAATAAGAAAAAATATCCATTGGTGAAGCTATCAAAGAAACCTACTAGATGACTATGACCGCAAAAAAAATCTACCACAGAGTAGTTGATAAGAGAATAATCCATTGAAAATTATGAAGAAGAAATTGATACGGATAAATATCCTTTTTGGAAACCTATAACATTGGGGAAAAGGAGAAAAATTGGAAGCAGAAAGTGAGGTGAATCTAATAAAAGATCTCTACGCTAAGCCAGAGCTAAGAAGGATATGCATAACCCCTCCCCCATAGGTGGGGTATGTTACAGGATATCGACCATGGATGATTTGGTCATTTGGATAGGGAGTGATCGGTAATCCAGATGTTTCTTGACGTCTAAAAAAATTAAATATACTATCCTTGATTTATATAATTGTATATAAAAATGAAGAGATAAATATAGATGCAATATCCTAATAGTTCAAATAAGTAATAGGATAAAGTTTATTAATTGAATTTAAACATCCCCAACACTGATTCAACCCATCAATGTTGATTATATCATGTAGTGTACTTTATAATTGTTAACAATGGGATTATTCGCCTCTATTTGAATATCTACTTTTAAGATATTATATTTTTAATATTTTAATTTCATTCTTGTGTTTAAAATGAATTTTAGTTTTGGTGAATATTAATTTATCTTATAGAAGAATTATATTTCTACTAATACCATGAGGAATATGATAAATAAAGATAAAAAATATGTTCCTCTTGATCTAAGATGAAGAAAGAATGTCAGTTTATCAATTATATGATGACATGGAACACATGTTTGGATTGGAAATTGAATAAAACGTGGTTCTAATTACCAAAAAGTATAAGGACAAAATTCTTACCTCAACAGGATCAAGGTTAAGTGATCCTAAGGTATGAGAAAATAGTCTTAAAAACTATACTCATGAAAAAATACCATGCATAAGTTGTGATGATAATATATCTGTAAGTTCTCAAAATATATCCATTTTTATATTAAAATATATTCAACATTAAATAAATATATAAAATATCTCTCTTATTTATGGAGTTTTTTAAAACAGTAAGGATGATACCACCTAGATTGATGGTGAGACAAATAACATGGAGAAGGATTTACAAGAGAAGTTAATAGAATGTATTAGGCTCTCGAAGTAGGTTATATGATTTTAAAAATAAATTTATAATTTGAAATAATATCCTCAATATTTTAAAACAATTTTCTCAAAGTAGTTGAAGAGAAAGGTGGAGTTAAAAAGAATCTTGATGAAAATATCCATACACTTAATGAAAAGTTAAAAAACAACATTGATGTCAAGGAAAAAAAATTGTAAGTCCAAGAAGATCAAGGAACATGGATCATTGTTACAGAATAAATATCATATGAATGATGAAATAATTGAAATAAAAAATAAGGTTCTTGAAGATATTGTGATTGTGATTGATGATCAAAAAAGATCTCTAAACATGAGGTGTTTAGAATTGAAAGTCAAATTCTCCAATTTAGAAAAGGAACATATTTAGTATTTTAAAAATAACGAGAATGTTTATACAACTAAAATATTAATAATAATGGAATTTGATGATAAAATACCTCTAACATGTGATTAAAAGATCATAAAAATGCTTAATGATATATCTTAAAAAGCATTAATGAAAGATGTATAATCTATACCTTTTATGATGCTTGAACTAAATATCTACTCATTAGTATTTGGGGATTAAAAACATCTATATAATTATAGATGAATAAAATTGGTGAGGATCCTACCACCATGTGTAGGGTGGATATGAGAAGCTTTTTTGAAGCTTGTTCCCCATGAAGAGCCTAATAATTTGTAAATAAAACCCAAAAACAACATTCACCATTTTTTCTAGAAATTATTAATGACACGGAGTATAAATAAGTATATAAAGATTATTTGGTAAAAGTTTTTTCCATAATAGTTTTGGTGATTTTAAATTTAATTATTGTTAAAATACCCTGAATACAAAATCAAAAGGAATCACATGTTACGGTGAGGAAAGCCATGGATGAATAAGTCACATCCCCCAATTAAGAAAAATATGTATACTTCAAAAAGATATATAATTATTGAAAAGATATTTTATGTATTAAATAATTATGGTCCCAATATTATTTTATTCTCATCTTTATATGCATCAAACATTATATAAGAAAATAAGATCACATATGCCTCTGAAGGAAGAAGAATCAACCTTGAGAAGTAACTAGAAGAATGTTGCAAACAAGAATTATCCAAAAAAGATATCAATAATGATAAGTGATAAGTACTTGGTTTTCAATTAAAAGAAGTTTATGAAGATTAAATTATCCAAAGTCACTAATTTACAGAAATAAACTTAGAATAAACTGTGTGGTGACTCAAAGAAGGCTTATAATAACCATAATGATATAATAGTTGTTTATCTAATAGATCAGGTGAAGGAAAGAATTATGGATGAAAAAAAGTATAATCCATTAGGAAAGGAATAGAGAAATTTCCATATGAATATTAATAATTTAATTAGATAATTTGAAAAATAAAATAATCATTATGTTGAGAATTTTCTACGAGAGAGATGTAAACAAACTTGTCACAATGATATAGAATATCTAACTATTTTTTCAGAGCAAGAAAGAATACATAAAAAATGAAGAATTTATTATCTATGAGGGATATTTTCAAGATAAAGTTTCCTAATAAAATTATTGAATATGTGAAGATATATATTCTCCTCAAAATATTTCACAATTGAAGTTTATATATGCAAGCATGAAGAGGAGAGGAAATGGAAAATATTGGTTTAAAAACCATCTAAATATTTTTTTCATGTTGATAAGTAATGAAGAGCCATCAAATTACTTTATGAATTATAAAGTGAATGTGTGATTATTATGTAGGTAATTGATGGTGAAACATGACCTCCGGGGTAGAACATGAGGTAGTGGAGTGGTTTTCAATATTAGAAAATATTCTAAAAAGATTTCATTATCCCGAAATGAATCCTAAATTTATATACTGAAAAATAAAATGATCGGATCATATTATATGAAGTTCAAATAGTTTCTATCCACACATTATAGAAAATTTAATAATATATCATCAAGGTTTAATCTTAGTTTTGTAATTTCAAAGGAATATATTTTATAAGATCATCCATGATGATGTTGTTGAAATTGTCAAATCTATACAACCACCATTAAAAGAACCATTTTGGTGTATTATCATCCTTGATGTCCTAAAGAATACTTATTAAAGATATTCGTTATCATGATTATCATGATAAAGGTAGAATTAAAGGGGTGATATAGTGGAGTACATTCTAGAATCCAGTAGAATTATTATTTTACACAAATATGACTATTCTGGAATGCTCATGATGAGGAGTCATTGAAAAGTTATGTATTTCATAATCTCTTATTCTTGGTTACTGAAATAAAAAATCATAACATAGATAGAGATAAAATTGAATTAATTAATGATATAATAAAATTAGATGAATGACCGTTCTAAGTCTATTAATATTATTATCAGTAATTGAATGCTATTAATATATTTAATGAGGTGAATACAAGAGTTTTAGGGTGATTTATTCTATAAATATTTTGAATCAAAATTTTTATCTTCAGTATAGAATATAGTGGGACAATAATTGAGGTTATTTATTTTTTATTTTAAATTTCCTAAGGTATTGAGATCAATTTTTAATGGATATTTTTTCAATCAAACTCCAATCCCCATTTTTCTACATCGATCATGGATATAGTAGAAATATCTTATGATAATTGATGGAAAATATTTTAAGATTGAACTGATATCAATTTTACAATTTAATTTTATTTCTTTTAAAAAGATGGTGAGAAAGTTAATCAATTATTTGAAAATAATGGGGGTGAGAAAGAAGTTAAATATTTATATATTGACATATTCATTTCGAAGGTATTTCCGTCAAATACAAAGTGGGATATCGAGGACTCTAATTTTCATGTGTTTTATTTTTCATCAATGGTTATAAATGATTTTCAAATAAGTATAAGGATTTAATTTATGTTAATATGTTGAAGACATTGGGGTGGAAATTATTCAATTAATTTTCATCGAAGAGGATAAGATATTCTGATGTATTTTTAACGATATCAAACTGATCTTGGCTGACTTTATTACAGATCCTATCTCTGAAGGTAAGAATCATTGGGTTTCTTGGAATTGATTGGAAAATCATATTTAGGAAGGAGGTATCAATATGTGGAGCCTTCACGACACAATTCACTGCATGCATGCTAAGCTATTGTGGGAGGCCTTAGAATAGATAACCATATAGGGAAAGACTATGGCCCCAAGATGTAAAGCTGAAACAGATGCTATGAGTAGCCATATCTTCCCCAATTGGTCCATGATTTCATCCCTCATCTCGACCTTACACCCCCTAGCTCTCTATATTATAGGGAAAGTGGGCGTCTCCTTCTGACACCATAATTGGGAAGGCTCAAAAATTGGTTTCCCTGGGTTTCCATCATATAGTATATCTTTCAAGGAGGATAGTAGAGACCTGCCATTTATTAAGTCCATCCTGGATAAAGAACAACAAGAAAACATAAATCTCATTGAGATGAATTCTGACCCTGATAAGTGTATCTTTTCACCCACTACCATAAGGACATTCTCTACAAGTGAGGTCTATAGAATAGCATTCAATATAGATTATCATGATAGCAGGAAAGAATGACTACGACATAACAAAATTCTTACCATGTTCATCTTTATCACATGGAGAACAAGGAATCGAGCTATCCCTATAGATAAAAATATTCAAATAGATGGAATATACCCTGTATCAATGTGCAATTTCTCTAAAAGCAACAATTATGAGAGATCTTATTACCTATTTTTTTAAAGGATACTGGGAGCATGCTATTTAGAGATTATTGAGAGAGTTTATGAAATTTTCATCATAGTATCTTTAATATATTCTTTTCTTGTACTGTTGGTTCCATGGAATAATTTATATGGGGAAGGAAAATATGTCTTAGTCTACTGCCTTGAGAAATGGGTGTTTGTGTATATGTTAAGAAATAAATAGGGATCATCACGAGGAGAACCAAACTACAGGGAATAATCAAGTTATAAGAACACGAAATATGCTCATTGATATGATTTAAATTCTCCAAAATTATCTTGATGCCCATAAACTAAGTCCACTTTAAGTGAGTAATACACCAGACCAACCTTCTCACAATGTATCCTAGGGGCACAGGGCTCGATGGGTTCCTCCCCTCAATGGACTCAAATAAAAAACAAATGGATCCTGTATATCAGGAGACATGAAATGAAGGGGGGATTGTACCTTATCGTAGAGTAATCATTACCATGGCCTTTATTTTTCACTTCATTTTCAAAAAGATTCATCAGGTGGAAGGGAAGGATTTTCTCACTGGTTTGAATCTATGCTACAAAAGGAACATTGTTCTGATTGAAGTTAAAATCGATTCCATCATTCTCTAAAACACTTTTCATGAAACATGTATGATACCACGATCCATTTATTATGTTTCCCTAAAATTAAGAGGCCATCTTGATAGTAACATTCACTTGAATCACACCTGGTTCAAGGACGATAGGGTTGCAGTTCACCTTGCATCCATGGAAGTCTAAGATTATAGCATGACTTGTTTTAAAAACATTAACCTATTGAGACCTGAGAATGTTAACATATTCAGAGGGAATAACCTTATAATTCACTAATTTAGACCTCCCTAGGTCTGTAATACTGTATCCCTTACTTTCTCACTTATTATATTAATAAAAAATAAATTATGATGATATAAAGGTGGTAACTGGAATTATTGTTTTTGGAATATTTGGAATATATTTATTACTTGAAGGTTAATTTTTTTCTATACTTTTAGTCTAATTAGGTGATTAGTGAAATGATTTTAATTTCTAAAACATGTTATATGATTTTATAGAGATGAACATCCATTAACAACATTATGAAGCATCCTTATGATGTTTCTCGATGAGAAGATAGAGATAAGGATGTACGTGTCAAATGGATAAAGATGAACGAATATAGAAAGATGAGAAGATCAGAATGAGGTGATCAATCAAAAAATGGAATAAAATGTTATTTTGAACAAATTCATTATTCAATTGGAAGAATATATCCATAAAAATAAATCAAGTAATGATTTACAAATATTTAATGTAACAAATATCAGATTTATACAATGATAATAATGATTATTTCCAAAGTTGATCAAAGAAGTAATTGGTAGAACTTCCTGAAAATATGAGTTCCTTATTAAGAATATCAATATTATCATGAGGAGGAGAGGTGTATTAGATGTTTAAAATAGATAAATTTGAATGATCATATTTAATTTCATTAGAAAAAGGATTTTTTGAATATTTTTTGAATGAAAAAACATAGAAGTTTTGAACAAATTTATATTAGATTGAGAGAAGTATGATGTCCATCAGATGAACCCTATGATTTTATCAGATATAATCTTTTGAAAGAAGTTATATCAGATAAAAGTTTCAAAGAAAAGATATCATATATAAGTTTCCAAAAAAAAGAAACAGACAAAAGTTTCAAAGGGAAGTCATCAAATAGATCCATCGGTTAGTGTAACTCGAAGAGATTTTGGAAAAAGGGTTCAATATTTTTGTACTAGATATAGAATTAACAAACAAATAAGTCATAAAAATAAGAACAAGATGGAACATGCTTATAAAAGGTTAGAAATTGATACTATTAATGAGCGAAGAGGAACATCATATTTTCAATATAGAGATCTATTGATTTCATATGAAAAAACCGGTTAGACGGACTTCCAATAATTCATTACAAAGAGGAATCATATTAGAACTATGAGAGTGTATCATATAGATAATACTAATTGAATATTTATGATCTCAAAAAATAAATAAAACAAGATGAACATTGTGAAACCATTAGATGAATAAATACTAAAAAAATTATACGATAGAGGTTTCCCGACAAAGGGAAACACTTATGAGGTTATCGTATAAAACAACCTATTCATTTTTAATATCTTTTAAATATAGGGGTGATGAGTCATAATTTCTAAAGTTTAACAATCAAAATGTCAATATAATTATTTTATCTAAGAAATTATAATATTTTAAAATATTATTGACAATGAGATATAAGGATGTTTCTATGAATATTGATGAACCTTATTTTGGTGGGGTTTTTTAGGTGGTAAAGTGAAGAATTATTTGAGTGGGATTTTTAAATATTTAGTGGGGAAATTGAATTTGGAGTTCGTGCCCCTCCACTGATTTTCAGAGAAATGTTTTCTATATAATGGGATGAAAGTTCACAATGTGAATTTTGTTTTTTCTAGAGTTATTGTAGATGTCAATATTATTGAGGTAGTGATGTGTTGAAGTAAGGTACCAACCACGAAGAGTGATTTTAAATATATTTTAGGTTGAAGAATCAAAGAAGGATGCACCATATTTAGAAAAAGGCATTGGACCTAGAATTTAGGAACTAGTTGTAGTGGTAATGTACCAAATGACGAAGATACTAGATGAGAAGTGAATGTACTAGTAAAAAAAGATGGTGTGATGACTCAGATTTCCTATGTATTATTTTTGGATATTGTGTGGATTATTTTTGAGAACAGGAACCGAGATGACATGAGATTCTGAGGTCTAGTTTTCCTGAAATAAATGTTTAAAATATATTAAATATATGAAATATCACTCACACATAGTTTTCGTGAAAAAGTAGAATAATTTATAAAAGGGGTCCTGTATCAGCAATATGAGGGATCTTTTGAGGTCAGAACATGAGTTTTACCCTAGGCACAACATAAACTAGTCCAACATAGGGTGTTTGTATAAATTTTATTTATGGTGTAAAATTTAATTAAATAATTAGAAAAATTATTATATTAATGTGTAGATTCAATGACATAATGTTTTTTTAAATAAAAACTTATGAAAACTTTACATTGTTATCCGTATAACCCTATAAATTATTATAGAGATATTAGAGAGTATAGAAGTGGATTCCATTAGTGGATGACAAACAGATTGGATATTGATAACTGGTATGAGATAGAATTAGTGGATATTTACAATGATCACAATGTAGGATAGTTATTTGAGAATGATCAATCCAAATAGTGTTAGGATAGTTGTTTTGATTGGATTCATTCCCTATTCTTCATTCCTATGATGAATGTGAATCCATCAACCAACAGATTGATTTACATATTAGTCATCATTTGAGATGAGATATATTATGAGGATTTTATTGTGTGTTATTTAGTTATTATGGTTCTTCATTTATTGTTTAAATGGTAATGATTTGAGTCCAACCAATCACAACTAGCGTTTATTCCCATTTTGTGTGTTTCATGGTTTTATCCTATTATTTTACATGCATTCCTCACTGAAGTTTCATTTACCTAGTGATTCAACCAAAATACCATGGAATTGACCATTTCTGACACATTTCATAGAGAAAAAATTTGATATCATGGATCATGATTGGGAATGAAATGAGGATCATGCGACGATGACAATGGTGAGTGGATTGTGACATGTTGGGCATGTGCGGGTGTGGTTCTTGGATGAATGAAAAAAGTGGAGGATTTGGATGGTTTCATAATGATAGATGACACTAGAAATTTCCTTTCCAGTGAAGATTGACCTCAGTTTACCTAGATTCGTGTTCTACAAGTGTGATTGGTGACGACATTGACAGATCAAGAAGCAGGACAAGTGGATGGTAACACAAGGAGAAAATATGGATTTCAGAAAAAATGATCACTACACGACATGTAAATCAGATCCACACACCATGTGGGAGCCTCATAGTGGTGGCTAGGGTTTTTAGAGATAAATATGTATCATAAGGTGTGTAACCCTATCACACGGTGTGTGGACCCCTTTGATGATCTCGGTGTGTACCTATGAGGGTGTAAAAACATAGGTTGGAGTTCATGGATTGGATCATGCCGTGTAATCCCCATCATATACATGGCTTGGAAAATAACATTGGAGAAGTCATGTATTGGTGCATAGGAAGAGTAAAGGAGAAAACCTCACACAGTTTATTGTAACACTTACATTACATGAGACAAGGCCATTTACACGATCAGGGCCTAGGGTAAAGGGAAATGACATATAACCATACTAGATGTTGTGTAATCATTAAAAAATGTATTATAGAACTTTTCCTATGTATCTTAGATAAGTTTAATTAGGGTTTTCCCCTTATTCATTCCCCGAGGGTTGCTCTGGAATCACCTGATTCTCCTACGACATCCTTCCAATTAATAGGAATTCTTGGATATAGTTCATGGAACCCTTCCCTGAGGAACGAGGTGAGATCCTCTATTAATATTCATGACCAAGGTGGACTTCATGGTATTTTCATGACCAACACTTTGATGGAACCGATCCTCTACTTAGCGAATTAATCCAGATTGAGTTATTGGTATACCCCATAGCCTTAAGAGTAATCCTCTTATGTGTATTATATATCTTTAAAAATTAAAAATGTACTTCTAATGACGATACCTGACAAGAATTACCTCCTTGATGGACTCCATCTGTGCTATCAGAATCAGGTGTGTGTTCTCCTAGAGGAGTGTTATGTGTAATCTTCAAGCTTTAATCTTAGGCTAGTATAATATAGTTGTGACTTACCAATAAACCATGTGTCTTTATTAAGAATATCTGGATATTCTTGTTATATGTCTTATAAACATATACCTGTGTAGAGATGAATGTATTTACAATGTTGTATGCTTTTCTTTTTCAGGGTGTCTTACAGAGTATTGTTATACACACCCTACATGGGTTTTTCGCACACCTTTTGTTTCTTGTGTACATGATCTTCATTTTGAAGGATTCCATGTCAGACTAAGACCATATGGTGCTTAGTGAGACAAGACAAACCAAGGTGTGTTTCTACGGTATTTTGATAGCATTCCAAGCTTTAATTTCAGGTTGGACTTGTTTTCATTCTCTTAATGGTGGGCTTCTATTTTGACTTTTTTACATTACTTTACATTATATCATACTCTGGTTGGGGGATATAGATGTATTCATGCATGTTGGTTGTGTTGTTTTTATATTTCATCATTTATAAGATTAGATATGTCTCTGTATAAAGGTACTTAGGCTAAGGCCTCCCATGTTATTGATATGTCTACTTGGTGCTAGTCACCAACCCCTGTCCTATTGGAGGAATTCAGGTAGAGTCATGACATGGTATGCTCTAAGATGGGTCATGACAGAGTGGTATCAGAAGTTTCAGTTCAACCATAGGACCAATATTCTATGATATTAGTTTGGGGGAATAATGTTATGTGTTTTGATATCAACTTTTAGGTTAGGGACACCAGTGTTGGGGTGGTGGCTAACGTATCCATACTCTAGGACTCTGATCACCTTCTCTTAGACTCGATACATGAAAACAATGGCTTTATAGAAAAAATGGCATATGTATCATATATGAACGAGTTCTTTTTTCCATGTCCTTATTGAGTTATCACTCTGGACATACTCATTGACTTTGGTGCAAATTTTTTACTTTTAGGATGCCTCCATGATGTATTCCATCAAGGATTCAGTATCATCATACTTTGGATGATCCCCTTATTGATGAGGAATAGATACAAGGACTAGTTCTAGAGATACTACCTCTATGTGGTGTATGATCTATACCACATGCTGGGAAACTAATAGCACCTATAGTAGGGACAATGTGGTGTGCGGGTTGAGCGCACTTCATGAGTTTCAATGACATAGACCCCTCAGGCCACAAGGCAGGCCCTCCAAATATGTGGATGAGTACTATCTTGAGGTGGTGACCAATGTTTTCCATTGGGTCATGACACTATCTTAGATGATGGGTGGCTAGTAGTGAGCCTTCTACATGACTCAGCAGGGCGATTGTGGGGGTTAGTGACATTGTCTCATGATGAGGAAAATATTTCACGATCAAAGTTTGAGAAAATTTTGAGAGATGAGTTAAACCCAAATATATTAAGGGATGTACATATCTAGGAGATTCTATATCTCGAGCAGGGCATCATGATAGTGGCTGAGTATTCATTCAGGCTTACCATGCTATCCTGGTACTCGATGAATATGGTTCACAACCATCACTTCAGGGTTCAGACATTCAGGTGAGGTTTTCATAAAGAAATACAATCTAATTTTATCCCTATATGAATTAATATTTATGTTGGTGTTCTAGATTTATCATTGGTGGTATAAAGTTTCATGGATGAGTAGATACATCAATTGGTTTCTAGAAGTAGGCACATAGGAGAAAAAAATTTGAAACTAGAGAGCCGACGTCAGTCCTATGGACCTGGACATGTGATACATTTTAAGAGGAGGTCCCAAGACATAGGATCTATGGTTTTGGGAACTCAAGAAGGGTATATTAATCAAAGAGAGAGGTGGTGTTACTCATGTGATTCCAGGATACATCTTTCTTGAGATGGTATGACCCACTGTACAACTAACAGAGAGACTGTGGATGGGCCACTGAGGCAGAGACAATGGTAGGAGAATGATGGTTTGTAGGGCAGAAGATGTGGAATAAGATATGGTAGAGTAGTGAGAGGTGGTAGATGTATTTACTTTTTACCATGACTACCAACAGGTGGTCCATTCCAGGCTTAGGGAGTTAAAGGATAGGAGAAAGGAAAACTACAGGTAGTCAAAGCATACGACCCAAAGGCTTCAAGAATGATTCAAGGTACGATATATATATTTTCTACCTTAAATAAAATATTTATAGAAATATATTCTAGACATTAATTTATATCCACATATCATTTTTTGATACTTATAAATTCTGATTGAGCACTTAGCTAGAGCTTTACGCTTGGAGACTCCTACAGGAAATGACTCAACAATCACACTTATACCGACAGTGTAACCCAACTCTTAGAGGTGAGAGTTTCTATTGGGATTTTGTGTGTGCATAGGATGAAATGTGTTCACAGTGATGGGACTAGGTTCTCCTTTATCAGTGAAAAGGAAACCCATGTAATACAAGATTGAATCATTCATAGGAGGGTGAAATCTATTAATAATAAATTATCTATCATAATAGTTGGTGAAGTGGATGTTATGAGATTCAAATTTTTTATAGTGGTGGAAGAGTATGGGGTGTCTTCCTCGAGCATGTTCCAGGTTTACTTCTCTATCGAGAGATAGACTTTTTCATTGATATACACTGCGGGATGGCACCTATATCTATACAAGAATATTAGATGGCTCCCACAGAGCATCACAAGAGAAGGGTTAAGTTATATGACTTACATAGGAAGGGATTTGTTGAACCCAGTGTTTCACCCTAAGTATCCCCTGTTTTGATTTCCAAGGTGGTTGAGTGATTGAGGTTGTGTGTGGATTATCGATGCTTGAACTAGGTGACTGTGAAGAACATGTCTCCACTACCGAGGAACGATGGCCTATTTTTTTAGTTTATATGGTCATGATGGTTCTCTAAGGATGAACTCATGCTAGGCAATCACCCACTGTGAGTAAGGGTTTAGTATATACTAAAGATGAAATTCAATAATTTATATAGTAAAAATGAGTAACTAGTGATTCCATTTGGAATTAAAAACTCCCCATAAATTTTTATGGGACTCATTAACTAGATCTTCCATCCTTTCTTAGAACATTTTATGATAGTCTTCATTAATTATGTCTTTGTGAACTCTACATATAAGGAGGTGTATGTGACAAACTTGAGGATGGTTCTAGATGTACTCTATGAGAAACAGCATTATGGAAAGCTATCGAATTGTTAGTTATGGATTAAGGTGGTCCACTTAATGGGAAAAATTATCTTAGTGGATGGAGTGGCATTGGACCCATCAAAGGTCATGGTAGTGTTAGACTCAGAGCCACCCAAAAGCATGATTATGGTGCAAAGCTTCCTTGGGTTGGCAGGCTATTACCATAGATTCACACCTAATTTCTCTATATTATCATCACCCATGATATATTTTACCTAAATGGGGTATCCTTTCATGTTGAATTTTATTCCAAAAACCTTTTCAGTAGTAGATGTAGAGTTTGATGAGTGCTCACATGTTGAGATTGGTAGAGGAGGGAGTCAAGTACATAGCACTATTTAATTCATCTACAACTATTCTTGGTTGTGTTCCGATGAATAGGTAGGTATTGATTTCCTAATGTACACAACAATTAAGACCACATTAGAAGAACTATCTGAACCATGATCTTGAGTTATTAGCGATGGTATTTACATTGAATATGTAGCAATACTACCTGATGGGCGAGTGGTTTGACATCTATTCTAATCATAGGAGTCTAAAGTATATCTTATATCATATGGTTATTTACATGAGATAGAGGTGATTTATAGAGTTTCTACAGGAATATGACTTAAAAAATTTCTATAGTCTGGGGGATGGGAACATTGTTGAAGATGATCTCAGCAAGAGATCTTGTTCGCAGTTGCAGAACTTGGCATCAAAGAAGTGGTCCTCATTGTAGTTATTCTTTGTAGATGAAAATGAAGTATCTTACATCTAGATGATGGTTTTTAAACCACCACTCCTATAGTGATTCAGGGAGGTGCATCTTGGGAATACTGATTCTGAGACCCTACATATTCATATATCCACTGTACAGGTTCTCGATGGATTTTCTAAAGGATGGGTGTATATTGTTCTTTTAATAGGATGGACGATGGTTCAGGTGACATTTCAAGAGGAGGTTCTGCAAGAGTTTCATACATCTCCTTTGGAGGTATATCTTGGATTGACAATTTTGTACTAGGACCTCTATAGTTAGTTTCGATGGTCAAGGATGAAGAAAGGATTTGATGTGTTTGTCTCTTGATTCCTTACTTTTCGACAAGTAAAAGATGATAACCATGTTCAAGTAGGTTTATCTCAACCCCTTGAGGTTACAAAATTGAAGTGGTATGGGATATGCATGGAATTAATGATGGAATTACCATTTATGTCCAGCTGGCATGATTCCAGCTGGGTGATCATATACCGGCTCACCAAGTCAGCCTACTTCATAGTTTTTTAGATGCAGATTTTTGTAGAGAGTGTAGGGTGCCTCTACGTTCAGAATATTGTCTGAATCCATTGAGTTACATTGATATTAATTTATTAACATGATTATTTCTTAAAATCCTAGTTATGTAATGGATTTATGTAGGCTTTTGGAAGTCAGTTATTCTTGAGCGTTGCATTTCACCCCCAAACTGATGGCCAAACTAAGAGAACCATTAATGTTCTGGAGGACATGAGTGGATGAGGACTACACGGAGTGGAAATATGTCTTATTCTAATAGACTATAGAGGATTTGGATTTTGAGGAAGGATACCATGTATTCATATAGGCTTCACCCTGATGTGGATTACAAAGATTTTTCTAGGGTGTCAAGCCATCATTGAGATTAATTTTCCCTTTCTAGATATTGCAATGAGTTAGTGAGGTGGCTTACAACATAGCTCTACCATCGAAGTTAGACCAAGTACACAATATATTCCATCTATCGCATCTGATGAGGTATTCCATGGCCCATTACAGATTATCAATTGGGGTGAGTAGTACATCAATGATAAATCTACATTTTTTGAGTACCAAGAAGCGATTGAGGATCAGAAGGACAATATCCTTAGTGGGAGATCAATTACATTCGACCATGTCTATTGGCTGCACAATAATATTCAAGAGAGAAAATGGGAGTTGGAGGATTAGATTCTTGCATAGTACCCACATCTCATTATGAATCCATTAATTTGTATTTTCTGGCGGTAAATACATAAGGTGGGGAGAATTTACTAACTCATATTTTGTATGTATAAGTTTTTGATATTTTGTGTATTATTTTCAAGACCAGAAGCTGAGAGGTCATGCAATTCCAAGGCCCAATGTTCCCAGAATAAATATCCAAAATATATTAAATATATTAAATATAAATCATACATATTTTTCCTAAAAAAGTATAATACCTTCTAATGGGGGATTGAATAATAAATATGGGGCACTGTTTATTTTAGAACATGAGTTTTACCATAGGCATGCCATAAACATGGTTGGTGTGGGGAATTTTTAGAAAAGTAGTAATGAGCGTAAAAATTAATAAAATTATTAAGTAAAATCATTGTATTAATCCATTAACACAAAAAAATAATGTTTCTTTTAAATACATGCTTATGGAAAATTTATAAGATTATTTTCATAACCCTTTGAAATTTTGGAGATTTGTTGGAGTTCGTGGAAGGGGATTCCACTGGAAGATGATGAACAGATCAGAGATCAAAAAACATTGTGAGACAAAATCATAAGATCTCATCAAAAATCATGATGCAGACTCATTATTTGTATGTAATCAATCCAAATTGATGTTTAATGGTTTTCTTGTTTGGATTACTTCCCTATTCCTTATTCTGGTGAAGAACATGAATCAATTGACAGAGAAATTGATTCATATACCAGTCGTCTTGTGGGATGGGATATATTATGTGGACTTTATTATGATTAATTTATTTATTATGGTTTTTATTTCATCATTACAATATAAATTATTCAATTACAATTAAACACAGCCAAGGTCCATTTCTATTTTTCGTGTTTTATGGGTTTCTCCCATTATTTAACATGAATTGATCACCGAGGTTTCATTTTCTCGGTGATTCAACCCATATATTGTGGAATTGAACATTGCACACCTATTTTTGGGTGCAAAGATTCGATATCCCAGACGTAGACTCAGAACAACATGAAGGTCATGGGATGATAGTTTCTTGAGAGAATCGAAATAGGTTCATCATGTATAGGAATTATTCGTAGGTGAACGGTGATAGTGGAGGTTTGGGGTTGTTTATGAAGGAGATATTCCATTGGAAATCACCTTTTCAATGATGATCAGCCTCTGTTGAGCTAGATCTGAGTTCCACAGGTATGATTTGTTGTGAGGATGATGGATCAGAAAGCGGTACGCGCAAAAAATAATGCATGAAGATGATCTGGATTTCTAGAAAAATCCAAAATACACGACGTGTAACTTAGAGCCACATTCCATGTTGGCCCCTCCTAGAAGTATTTAGGGTTACAGGAGGGAGATAAGTATCACATGGTGTATAAACTTTCAACAGAACATGTGACCCCCTTTGATGAACTCAATATGTACCTCATAGGGTACACAAACACAAATTAGAGTACATGGGTTGGATCATGTCGTGTACCCCGTTACATAGACAAGGCTTGGACAATAACACATGCAAAGTTCCATATGGCTACATGGGAAGAGTACATAATAAAACCACACACATTGTACTATTACACAGAAATGGCATGAAACCCGTGCCATTTACATGTGAAGGACCCAGGGTCAAGGGACATAGAGTATAACCCTACTCTATGCCGAGTACTCCATAAAAATGGTATGGATACTTCTCCTCTATAAGTTGAACATGTTTAGTTAGGGTGTGTTTTCATTACCCTTTCCCCAAGGGTTGGTATGGAATCACCTCTTACTCCTAGGATAGTGATCCCTTCAGTAAAACTTATTGGATAGAGTTGTTTGAATCCTTCTGTGAGGCCTACAGTGAGATCCTCTATTCATATTTTTTCCCTAGGTGGAGTTCGTCATATCTACAAAACCAACACTATGAAATCCCCAATCATATAGTTTGTAGGTTAATCTAGATTTAGTATTTGGTATACCCCATGGCCATGGGAGTGATCCTCATATGTGTATAATATCTCTTCATAACATTAATGTGTACTTTTAATGGAGAGACCTGATGAGCATTAACTATCACATAGATTCCATTAGTGCTGTCAAACTCAAATGTGTGTTATCCCAAATGAGTGATATGTGGAATCTTTGATTGGGAATCCTTAGATGGTATGCTATGATTGTGACTTACCTATTAAATATGTGTATTTGTTGATTATAGTTGGATATTTTTTTACGTGATGTAAACATATACCTGTGTAGATATGACAATATTTTCTTTATTGTATAATATTTGGTTTCAGGTGTCCAACTAGGTATTGTTATAATCACCCCTACATGGGATTTTTCCACACCTGCCATGTATTTTGTATATTACTGAACTTTTGATAGAGTCCTTCATGGACCAAGACAACAAGATAAATAGTGAGACCTAACATACCAAGGTGTATTCCTATGGTATTCTAACAACAATCACAATTTTACATTTTGGTTGGACTGGTTTTAAGACTTCTTATGTTGGGATTTAATTTCACCCTATTTTATTAACCTTCTATAATACTTTGATTGAAGGATTTCGATGTATGCATGAACGTTTGTTCATTTTTTTTACATTTAGTCATTATGTAGTCATGGAGATATGTGAATGTGTACAAGTACTTATGTTAAGTCCACTAATGTTAATGATATTCCTACACGGTGCTAGTCATCAGCCCCTGACCTCTTGGAGGCGGGATTTGGAAGTTGTGGCATGGACCCCTATGGGAAGTCTTATGACTAAATAGATCAAATAAATTTGTATCATATGATCTATTGTAAAACAAATAGTATAAGACGGATAGTACTAGACAATGATGTTTTTGTTAAACATGTATTGGATAAAGAAGTGAAGAATTAGATGGACATGTTATGCATAGAGGGGGAAGAGAGGAAAGTGATATTCAAATCTATTTAACATAGATAATAAGTTCTTATCTTGTTTAATAAAATCTTTATTCCAGTTACGGATAGAAATATGAAGAAGCTTGTGTGAAAAATGTTGCATAAAATATATAAATAAGAGTTTCTTTCAAGATGTTGTGTAAGAAATAAAAGATGAATAAGAATAAAGTATAACTATAAAATTCAACATAAGTAACATCAAGTAGAGAAAATTCATTGTATTTCAAAGAATCTGAAGAAGAAGATGGAGTATATATAAAATTTTGTATGAAGATATAACATAGAGAGATTGGTGGACTAGAAATTAACAAGTCTATATACTTAGGAGTGTTTTTTGTCCCCCATTATAATGTGTAGTGAAGAACATTTGTGCATAGAATTATTTCATTGAAAAACCACCATATTTGGTATCTCAATGCAGTTGAGAATCTATATACTAGTCACCGCCATACAAAATAATGACTAACTAATCTTACTAAGTAGTGAACCTTGTAAAAAGATATTATTTTATCTCGTACATGCAATCAGGTTCTTGAATATGAAAATGAAGATATAGCTAGAGAACCATGATACTTATAGGTACAAGAGGTAAAAAGGATAAAAATTATAAGTACTTCTAAAAAGTAAATATCACTGATTCTCCCAAATTTTATTTTTTAGAATAGCATGATGTGGTCCATACACAATATATTCTCCTGGTGTGGTTAGTGTAGGTCCTAGTGACGTAGTGGAGCTCAGTGATATTTTTTATTACTATTATATGTTGAATTAAATTTAATAATAAATTATAAAGGTTTATAATTAATTAATTTTGTTTTTTGGTGTGATGTAGGTGACCAGGAGTGAAAGAAAGATTTGGTCACCTTGGATAGGGCCCGACGAAGGCATTCATAGGCTATGATGAGGATCAATTGATCTTGACGAGTGTTATAAATCTATTTTAGTGGTAGGTGGTCCTTTAATAAACATATATCTTTGTTTTTATGCATGATTTCATGACTTAATGCATGTTCATAATCCATGATAGATATACATGTACTAGGTTTCCCTTAAGAGGAATGAGATATGGTGTCATTCAGCCACCTAAGATTGGGATATGTTCTCTTGAGTACTAGAGCTTCTAAGGTCAGCTGATGTGTTTGTCACCAAGGAGGAGAGAGTGACATTTAAAAGATAAATTTGGAAGGTATGAGGGTACAATAAATGATGCATGTTTCCTATCATACTTCCCCAGGTCTAGTTAATATGGATAAGAGGATTATTCATGTGGTGAAATGTAAGATGGATTTGTGTCACACTCTTGATAAGTGAAACCACTAGAGGGTGTATTGAGATTGATGATTTTTATGAGCTAGATGAGTAATTTGGGATTGTATGGGATGTGATGGGAGGGTGTTTTTTAGTTTTTTACTGGGATATCTCCCTAGGTGGATATGATGAGGGATCTGGGAATGGTTCATGTGTTTTTTCTCATAGACTTGGAATGAGGTTTCCCAAGGGGATTATAGGGGGTTTTCTCGTGATGGTCCCTTGGTTGTGGGACTAGGAGTGATGATGGATTTAGATGAAGATGGACCAGAACTTTGAGGATGGATATAAGGATCATATGGGATATGGTTTTACCAATGGGTTATGACCATGATATTATACTAGTGAAGTGAGAAAGAGATGTGTGTAAAAGACTTAGTGGTTTCCCTGAGAAGAGAGGTGTGAATTTTTTTAGGTAAGGGGGTTATCCCTAAGTGACTAGAACCTTGGGATTATCTTGTGAGATTGTGTGAAGGGTTTTATACCTAGGTTTTGTTTTAGATACTAATAAAACATCCCTTATTGGCTTGGATTAAGGTGATTGATGGGCCTTTTCTCAGAGGCTCGAGTTAGGGTAACTGATTGATCTTTTATTGAGGAGGCTTGGGTTGGTATGCTTATGATGGAATCCTTAGAGTCTATATGGATGTGTTATTGTTATTAATGTGACATGTTCTATTGGTTATTGGGTAAAGTACCTTACCATGAATGTAATGGTTCAATGTGATGATTATGCCCTATTTCATTTGGTATTAGTTTAGTGGATGACTATTCCTTACTACTCGGCTATCAGATAAAGGACCTTTCCAAACATTTCATAGGTCAGTGTGCACACACTGGATCATTATTTGAGAGGATTGAGTCAAATAACTCACTAGGGTATATAAAGTAGGATGATACAATACATGATCGATGGACCTCCCCTAACTGATAAGGGATGGGTCATGGCTTTTGGACATATAACTATTCCAAGTGTTTGTGCTTAGTGGGTTGAGGGTTTGGATGATTTCCAACCCTGAATCTTCAAGTACCGAATATGAATTTGTAAGATGGTACAAGTTATTATGATGAGATTCCAGCATGGTGCTAAAGTATGTTTGATTAGGTGTTGTGGTGTCCAATCTTGCACATGATGACCTGACATGTAGGGAGTCATGATATCCTAGTTAGCACATGATTTCCAAAGCACTTGTATGGAATGCCAATATTATTCTAGATTCATACACGTATATTATGATGCATTCTAGGGTAACTTGTTAATACCCTAATGATATGTATTTCTCACATCTCGAATAGGAATTTTTATACAAATATAGACCTTATATATTCTTTTAGGTTCAGCATGGGACATGCTGTGGATTAGGCCAGTGTAGCTCACTAGGTTTTGGATATTGGGTGTGTGAGGCCCATGTTTGGATGTAGGGATGGTGTAAATGCATTTTATTTTGGTTTCATTTTTATTTTGGATTGACCCTATGGGTGATAAATGTATGTATGCTTGTATGCTTTTTCATGGTACATTTGATATAACACCTTTATTTATTTATTTATGCATACTTTGACTATGTGATGTTGATTTTTTAGTTATTTTTCTAATATTTTATAGCTTTGATTCAAGGTAATAGTCTAGCCATTTTATATATTAGGCCCCCAATTATATTCGATATAATTTGAAATATGGGGAGGCATGTTTTAGTTCACATGACGCTCCCAGCTCTTGGCACTATTGAGTAGACATAAGGTGGGACAGTAAACATTTTCCACTAGATAATTTTTTATATGTTTGATACATGAAAATTATGGGTCCTATATTTTTTGAAAATAATCTAAAATAGGATCATTCAATGGTGAACTCAATTTGTTTTATGAAATGACATAATGAGTGGAATTTGTAGTTGTTCAAAGCCCGTCACATCCAAAATAAGGAAAAGATGTCTAAATTTAAAACCAGAGGTGGAGAACTAATAAACTAGTCAAGATGGAGCCTTGGTTATTAATAAGCATAGATGGGATAGATTAATACATATTGTTTGGGAAATCTATTGGATAAGAGGATTAGTTTCAGTGATATGTGTGTGGTGATGATCGAAGACTAGATAAATTTAATCCTTGTTCAGGAAAATTTATATACATGATTTTGGAATAGTATGAGAAGAGATAATGATGGATAGAGTTTTTGATAATGGTTTATAAAAGCCTTACATTCAGGATAAGATATTATTAAGAGTAATAATATAAATTAAAATATGTGGTTGAGTTATAAATCTATTGAGTTAATGGTATGAAAATTGACACATGTCAGAAACCCAACTAAAAATCACAAGCACTAGAGTTTCAAAAAGATAATAAATTCAATTATATATAAAAAATTTTATTGCTGAGATATTTAATTTAGGCCCTTTGATGGAAAATTGAATATCTCTAAATCAAGGGAGGTGAGTAAGATGATGTAGTGATATGTAAAATCTTAATAGAGAAGCTGAATGCACCTGGGGTTGTCGACATTGCTAAAAAGCTCTACTCGATTAACCCAAGGATGAATATAAATAGTGAAATAGACCACCTAGATACCACATATTCAATCCAAGGTGTTTTATGTGATATTTTATGTTGGTATTTGATGCAAAATTATATTAGAAATGTAGTTGGGGGGGGGTGAGACATAGATTCTAGGAGAAAACAGAGAAGCTAGTGGAGTTGGAGTAAATGGATATGGGAAGCTAGAGCCCTTAAAAAAAGAAGCCTTCTCTTTGCAATTTTCCCATTAAAAACTTATTGCTATGAATTCTTGTAGGAATAAATCCCTCCATGTTTATTCTTGATATATTTTCGATTTGATTATGTTTTTTGAAAAATTCCTATGACCATGAATGAGTATGGTTGGTGATTGATGAAGAAGGTTTTTTAGGTGGAATAGTTTCCCAGTGTTTTCCAAATGTTTGGGCCTCAAAATTAAATGTTTTGAAATTGGAAAAAGAATATTTTCACATAGGGGTACACAGTATGTTGACCGTAAACCATAGTTAATGGAATGAAAAAGGTGGGACACAGATGTGATTTGGGAGATTGATAGTGGAAAAATTCCATATAGCAGCACTATATGGACCACGAAGAACGATATATTGATTGCAAATGGGAAATAGTTCAGGGGGAGGATTGATGTTCATCAATGTTTTTCAGTACACGAGATAGATTTTTTTTTGTGAAAATGATAAAGTGTTTTGGGTTTCCCGAAGGAAGAAAAGATTTATGCATACTTCATAGGGAAACAATTAACAGAAGGAGCAATATGTGGTGAAGGTGGAACCACATTGAATATTTTGGTGAATAAGATTAGAGATATTTTTATATATAATTTCCAATATAAGGATCACTAATCCCATCATTACTAAGATCAATCTTCATAAAAAATCTTTTATTAGGGAAATCAGTTATTTCAGAAAGTTGTTTGAGGTAAAGGGTGAAATAGTTCGTGATGAGGATTCCATGAAATGAGAAGTAGTCCATGAAGGGAGTAGTAGGCAGAAGAAGGAATTCCATAGAATTAGAAGTGGTACATGGAGTTGGTTCATGGAAGTGGTACGCAGAGGTGGTATTCAAAGGCAGAAGTAGAGACAGTTCACAATGTAGAGATAGTTCAATAAATAGGGGGTCTATAAATCATATGTTCTATACAGTTCACAAAAGAAGTAGGTGGTATGTGAAGGGAATAAAAAGGTTCGAAAATAATATTTTTCGAAACTAACAATTCTCAAAAAAGTGGATTTCATATATGGATGAAAAAGGGTCTTCAATAGACCATCTACCTACAGTTGAGGATGTGCGCATTCATTCAAATGACTGGACCTACAAGTCCATTAATTATGAGTGGATCCCTTACAAGTTTAGTGAGCGAAGGAAGAAGAAAACAGTGATCCTTTCCATTGGTATTGATCCAGAGAATGAGATATAGGTAGTGACCATTGGGAATGTAGTGAGAAGACCCTATATCTTGTATAGCTAGTGATCCTGGGGATATAAGTGATATGTCTTGAACCTTGTAATTGGACGTGAGCTTTTGTAAATTTGTTACATCATCACATCGCCGTTGTATTCTCCTTGGGCATAATCTAGTGAGGGTGAACCATGTAAAATCATTGTGTCATGTTCATGACATAATTTCTATTCATATATTGCTACAAGAGAAGGAGATAAGTGTGTTTTGTTTAATGAAGAAACAAGCTCTGAAGGGGTAGGAATTCTAATCAGTCATACCCTAATTCGAACCCCCTCTCAGGATATTTGACATAGTATACCTAATAATTCTCTATATTATGTGACTCATTTATTATCTTTGGATGAACTTTCATAATGAATATAATATTTCTTTATCATATATTATAATATTTTATCTTTCATTATTTTCTGGGATAATATCATTTATTTTCTTGATATCAATCAATTTATTAATTGTTCAATATATTATAATTGTTGGTCCCAACTAAAAATCATTAATGTAATGATCCCTTGGATTTAGTACTTTTAAGCATGATGATTATATTTCTATGAGAGCGAGTTCATCAAGATCAATTGCTAGTTTAATTTTAGTACAACCAAATTCACTTCATCCTCTGCCTTGGTGGAATCGAGAGTTGATAGACTATAGATCATACCTAGAAATGATATAACACCCTTGGCAGAGGATTCAATTATATTTCTTGAATTTTGGTTCCTACAATGATTAAATTCACTGAGAATTGAGAAACATCATTTCTAAATCAGTCAATCAAAATTCTACCTAACCCATTTATCACTTTTCTCTTCTAGTTTTCTATTGTGTTGTTTATCTCATTATAACTTGGATATATTTAACATTAGCATTACTATATCATCTTATGTCACAATCCAAACTTCCTTCTTTATAGTTTCATTCCATATATTGTTTTCATTGTTTTTGTGTTGTTGTCTGTTTCTTTTCTTGATTTTTTTGTTTGTTCTTTAACATTTTCACAACCCTTACTTAAGTGTTTTAATATACTCATTATTGTGGTATTTTTTAGTAAAAAATAAATAAAAATATTAATTTTATCATAAAAATTATGGAAAAATATTTTGGAACCGTTTCTAGGTAAGGAATTTATGAATAAGAAAAATCTTGGAATCTTAAAAAAATATCAAATATTTTTTAATTTTTTTTGATAATATGCTTACTTATCATTTTTGTGTTCTTATTTTGATAATATTTTTACTTATATATGTATTCACACTAGGGAAACTTCAAATAATGAGTTAGAAAACTTTATTTAAAAAAACATTACAATACACTAAAAATTAAAAAAAAATACAATGGAGATTCTGGAAATTCAGAGATTCAAAAATTTAAATCAAAATTCAATTCTACCACAGCATAGAAATCAAATAATGGAGAGGCCTATACCTATAGATTTACTACATTCTATATTTTATAATAACTCTTATTGTATATGGGTATCCCCCAGGTGATTGAATTATGAGATAAAACAATCCTATCTCTCTATGATACCCACTTTTAATGGAATACCTAATGAGGAATCTTTAGAGAGTATTAGAGACTTTCATAAAATTGTTCACCAATTACCTTTAAAGTGGTTATAGAGAATGATATGAGGATAATTATATTTCTATGTATTGAATCTATGTGATATTAAATTCTTCTATAATTTATATACGGAATTTTTTGACACTTGTGTTCAAGTATTTATTTAATTGTTTATTAAATTTAAATTTAGAACCATTGAGGTGAGGGAAAAAATAACTAGTTTCTTCTATTATGAGGGTAATATTTTCAATGAATAATGTGGCATATATTAAGGGATTATTATGAAATTTCCTAACAAATATCATTCTCCCCACCATCTAATATAAATCTTTTATAATATTCTAACTCTCTACCACCAAAATGAAGTTGACCAGTTTTCATGTGGTGATTTTTCTTACCAATAACCAAAGGAGTTAAATAAAATATTTAATAAAATGGCTCACAACTCAAAGAAAAATGATATTGAATGAAAAATATTCATTTTAGTGAAACCCATCATTAGGACAATGTAATTTTTGTTTATAATTCACATATAAAACAATACAATCATTTTTAGATGATCAGTCTTACTAAGAAATGTTGTTCTTATTTTTATCTACCCATTAAATAAGATTAATGTGATAAATATTTATATTTTATGGGTATAATTAAGGGTAAAAATGACCCATTCTAAGATAAATTTAATAGTGGTTACAAAAAAACCCATGCATGTCTTGGAAAGATCATGTTGTGATTAAATAGACTACTGCCCCAGGATTCAAAAAACAACCTATACCTAATTTTAAGAATCAATATAGCACAAAGTCCTAAAATTTAGAAGTTAACCTAGAGAATATATTTAACAAATTTTTTAATAAAATGGAATGAAAATAATAATTACTTAAGGATATAATTGATTCATAAAATCTAGGAATAAGGCTGAAATTCACTCTAAAAATATCCCTTAGAGCCTAAAATAGTTATTATTATTTTTCAAATGTATAAAATTGCTAGATAGTTATGTGTATGGAATAATTGAAATATTAAATACAATTATGAGGTTAAATATAAATTTAATTTAATTTATTTTAACACTAAGAGTGGTTTAAAAACACATAAGGAATCTAGAAATAACCCTAGGGTTGTTTGAAATTAAATTCAAGAAGCAAATATAAACCGTAATATAAAAAATTATAAATCTATAGATAATTAAATAAAGAATAAAATTGATATGGATCCTATTGTTCCCCTTGATAAAAATGATTAAAAATGTTTTAAATGAAAATAAAAAATTAATGAAAAATGTATAGGGAGATCTATAGGGGATACCGATTGTTTTACCCTTCCCCTTCCATCAATGGATTAAAAAGAAAAATGATCAACCTAATTAATTAAAATTTATTGAGTTTTTTAATGCCTTAAACATGAATATGATGTTTTTGGAAGCCTTAAAAAATGAATTCCCATGTCAAATTTTTCATGAGGTTTTTAGATAATAAATATAACTTAATGGAAAATTCCTCAAATGTTTTAACTGAGTCATGATGTGATTTCCTTAAAAATAAGTTTCCACCAATAATTAATGACCCAATGAACTTATTCATTTCATAAAAAATAGGGGAAAGTAAGGAATTTTATTACTTATGTGACTAAAGAGGATTTTTAACTTGATAAATTTATCATTATTTCAGTAATTGGGTCTTGGGGAATTGAAACCCACTTTATTGTATATTTAGTTGGATAATTGGTCCATGAACCAACCTACTGGAAGGGTGCATGATCTGATGGTCAAGGTAAGGATGCTCACATTACCCTATGATTTCATTTTTTCATGAAATGGTGTTCAATGAGAAGTTTACTATCATTCTAGTCACACAATTTTTAGCTAATTTTGTTTCTTTCATAGATGTATCAAAAAGTAAATTTTCTTTTCAAGATATTAATTACAAAAAAGAGTTTGATGTTTTTAAAAATTCTATAATAGAAGTGAGTTTTAAAATAATTAATGTGGTTATAGAGGTGTTAAAGATAGAGATAATGTTATATACCTATGACCCTTATGAAAATATAATTCAATAATTATTTGGAGAGTACTTTAGGGTTATATTTTTGAATTTGAATCCACACAGGTTATGAAATGATTAGGGAGAATTGATGTAAAAATAGGGGATCTTATTGCTAAGGATAAAAATGTGGTATAATAGAAAAAAAATTTCTATTTAGAACCCTTATAGGTTTGAAGTTATGTGCTCACAAATCTATATTTATATGAAAACCATCCCTCTTTAAATCAATTTTCACTTAAATATTTACATCATTAAATATTATATTTAAAAGTATATCACTATAAAAAATAGATTAGTGGTGGTTTTTTCAAGGGGGATATGAAAAACCCCCCTCTAAATTAATTTCTTTTTATAAATTAGAGGGGGTTATGAACAACCCCCACTAATCATCTACTTTATAGGGGGTTATCAACCCCATAGAAATTTTTTATCTAAATATTTTTAATATTTCATTGGGTCGTATGGGAAGTTCTGTCAAAACTGATAATAATTTAATAATTAGTGACACCGTATATTCGGTTTGATTTTAGAAGGGATATATATATATATATATATTCATTTAGATTTTAATGTATATATATAATGCTTTTTAATTTTTTGAGTAAGCTATGATGGTTCACAACCCCCTCTAATCTCTTATATTAGAGTGGGTCTTGAACCCCCTCTAATTTATGAAATTAAAGGGGTACCATGAAACATCACTAATATCTTATATCAGATGGTGTTTTGAAGTCCCTCTAATATATGACATTAGATGGGGTTTTTAACCCCCTATACTATATGATATTAGAGGGTGTTCATGAACTGTCTCTAATCTCTTAGATTAGAGGGTGTTTTGAACCCCCTATAATTTATGACACTAGACGGGGTTTTGAACCCCCTCTATTTTTTTTAAAATAGATCCCATATAAATTCAAAATTTATAATATATGTGTGTGTGTGAGCATGTGGGTATTTATAAATATATATTACATAAACACATTATAAAAATGGGTATAAATACATTATAAAAAAACACACACATATATATATGTTCATTACATAAATACTTTAAATAAATACTTATACATATAAACAAAATTGTATACATATATAAATATTAGTATACATAATATAAATGTAATTATAAATATATTTATTTAAATATATAAAATTTATATGTGGTTTTGTAAATACTATACATTTATTAAATACATTTATACTATACATATATTATATTAAATACATTTGTATTGTATATTTATGTATAAATACATTTATATTATATTATGTTTACAGATGTATATCATATCAACAAAATTATATATATATATTATATAATTATACTATATTTATATTATATTATGAATATTTCATTATACATACATTTTTATATATTATATTTATTATAGCATACCATATTATTTACAAATTAAATTAGTATATATATAAATATATAAACAATTTAATTGTATTTTTTATTTATAATTGTATGAATGTATTTAATTTTTTGTTTATATATATATATTTATAGATTATTTAATGTAAATAAAAAGATTACATATATAAATATATAATATAAATGTATTTAATATAATATAATCATTAAATAAATGTATTGTATTCATAAAACCAAAATATATATTTTTATAGTGTAAAAATATTAGTGTAATGATAATAATAACAATTAGTAATATTATGGTAACACAAACATAAGGACATATAATTATATAAAAAATAATTATAAATATATATATATTATATATAGAAATATTATAGAAATACATAAACACACACACACACAAATGTTTATAAATATATGTATAAATGTATATTTATATATAAATATCATTGTTTATATATGCTATATATCCATAGATATTTATTTATATATATAAAATAAATATTATATTATTTATATTTCCATACGCACACACACACACACATATATATAATCATACATTTTTATTTTTAAATAATTAAATGTAAGTATGTATAAAAAAATAATGGAAAAGTTAGAGTGGAGGAAGCTGTTCAAAACGTGAAATGCAAGAGTCATGTTCAAAACCACATGGATGAATTTTCAATCTGGTTGGGAAGGGGGACATTCAGCATGTGAAGGAGGTGTCGTGTGGCATGTGCAAGTGGTGGGGTGAGGTCTTGGGTCTTTGATATTTTCTGGGATGTGGTGCTGGGTGTGTTATTCTGTAGCGACCCGAAGCTTATCGTATATGGACATTACATTACATTTGCGGAATACTTTGTACATAACAAAAACACACACACAAGGATCGTAATAGTTTAGTGTCTTTGGAAACTCGGAACGTAATCTTCTAATCGTGGTGAAAGATCTTCAATATCTCCCATAAATATCTTCCCTTTTTTTTACCTAAAACCTTTCTTTATATCCTGGGGAAAAGAAAACATAAAAGGGTGAGCTCAAATGCTAAGTAAGGGTATACAAAAGAAAAATCAATTACATCATATTCATAAGAACATAACTTTTGGAAATCTTAACCTGTAAAAGAGAGCATAATTTCATAACATGGGATAAATCATAGTAGTGAAATGAAATCCCAATAATCATAACTTAAAACATGAAACTTTGTGTCATACACACATAATCATAGAGAATCATTTCTTGTTAGTCAAGACTCATTTCCAAGACTATCTTAGTGGACAAAGTCCCTTTCTGAACCGAGTCACCCTCGTTTCAGTCCTGTTTCACTGAACCAGTATAACCTACCATTCCTACCATGTCTATCTCATGAGATATAAAATCTTTACCCAATTCATTGGAGGGAGATATAGGTCCCACCCATCTTATAATGAATCCTTTCTTATGTGTGCCACATAATCATAAACCATACATCATAGCGTAACCCATGTAATAAAAATGGAATTCTTAAACAACATGACATCATAAAACAATTCATATAAGATAAAGGAATTCATAAAAATATTTGCATCACAACATAATCAAATCCATGTAATAATAGAGATAAAAACAGAACCCTTTTATTATCTTAGATGGAAAATAATTTTGATAAAATACTTGAACTACATTCTTGAGGAAAATATCCTTTCTACTTCAAAAACATTTTTCCTTTCTTAACACGTCATACAAATTTAAACTAAAAGAAGTTGATTAAAAATAAGCTTGAAAACTTGTAAAGGAAGCTTCTTGGAAATAATGTTTTAAAAATCCATTCATGCCGTATAAGTTAAAAAAACATTCTTCTCGTACTTTTGTCGGAAAAGTCAAAAAGTACCTCGTACGAAAAAAAGACAAAAGATTCCTTTCATGTCTTTTACTAAAAACTCACCAAAGGGTAAAAATGGATTTAAACAACTGTAGGTGGATGGAAATAATATTACATATTGAGGAAACATGGATGTGGATGATAAAATACACGCCAATAAATGCAAAAGTAAAAACAATCTCGAATAAAAATGAGATTGTGATATTTTCCCTTACCTTAGGTCCGATTTGCTTTGTACGTGTCTGAATCTCCTGTATAATGGTTTAAATGATGTTATTGACTTATTACAGAATCATAAATATTGATATGATATCATATATGGTTATATTCTTAGCTTCTTGTTAGTAATATTTCATTGTTACTTGTTACTCGGGTCCTTATTGCCTTTTGTTCTTATGCGTGTTTTGCCGAATAAATTCTTATTCTTCTTTTAAGGTTATAGATACCTTATATCCAGAATGGTATTAGTGTAACATATATCATATTTATTCATTCAATTCATTTATATAATTACTATGTAATGATGATCATGTAGAACGAGTCGCATCACATCGTGGAGACGGTATTCCGTACGTACGCACGAGTGATGATATTGTTCCTATGATCGTGGAATTGTATTTGAGTATATATATATTATTTCAGTATCAATATTACATTATAATAATCATAAATAGTTACTCATTACACCATTATACCCATCCTTGTAAGGTGATGGTGGAAAATAGATTACACCACGGCGTGGAGACGGTATTCCGTACGTACGCACGCGCAGTGATTTCATTTTTCCGTAGGATGGATAGAAGGTGAATTAGGGTTGTTTCATATTTATAATAAAATATCAGTATGTAAGTAATACTGATGTTATTACTTTATAATGAAACAACTAAAGAAGAAGAAGTTGAAGAAGAAAGAAATTGAAAAGATTGGTAATGGATATTACCTCTTCTTTGGAACGCCTCTTTGAATCCTCCACTTAGGGAACTAAGATTGGTCTTTTAAGAAGAACAGGACCTCTAGGATTATTCTAGGGAAGTGGAGAGGAGAAAATGGCAGGGGTTGGCCGAGATTGAGTGCTCAAATTGGTGTGAGGAGGAGGGGGAGGAGGTGTCCTTTTATAAGGGAGGAGAGGGGCACCTTAGGAATATCTCAAAATATTATTTTATATTAAAGTAAAAATCGGTTTATAATGGTTCCAAAGGGTCTTATTTTGAATCTAAAGTGGGTATGGGTCGAAATAATATCATCCAATAGGATTTAGACAAGTTTAGGGTATTATTTTAACCTTATCAATTAGATTTAACTCTAAGTTAAATAATTTAACTTTTACCGTGTCTTTTTGTTTTATTTCACTATAAGGTTAATACACTTACTATAACATGCCAAACGAACCCCAAATTGTTTATTATTAATATATATATCCTTATCTAAGTCATTTTGCCGATCCTTAGATTTTTAGGAATAAAATAACAATTAATAATATAATATTTTATTTAAAAACTATTTTGTGTCAATTTTGACACAATTTGATATATGATTTTTGTGAAAGTCATAACAGAATTATATGTTCTAACAAAGTTTATTAAATCAACACTAATATATCATAGTAACCTATAAAATTAATGTAATTCATAAAAAGTCTAAAATTACATTTATTTTGGTGTTTATAACATCAATTATGTCAATATTTCATTAAAAAGATAATTACTCCATCATCTTTGTGACATGAATAAATTAAATTATTTGATGTCTAAAAATTACAAATAAAATACCATTATGTAGGAAATCGTTTTAGCTTTCTAATGAATATTTAAAATCGAATTTATCTTATGTACAACCCTATATTAAAAATGTTTTAGTAAATATACTTTGATTTTAACTCTTTTAACTCTTCTTTGAATTAAATAATAATAAATGTCCTAATCTAATCCAAGTGGGCCTAAATGATAATATTTTACACTTAAGGTTGTTCTTGGTCGAGATACACTTGTCCAATAGGATTAGGACATGTGTTAGGGTAATATTAATATCATTTTTACCCTTAATTACCCTATTTACTTTTAACCGTGGTAAATAAAAGTAAAAAGTTTCTATTCACCAAAAATTATTTTCATCTCATTGAACCACATTTTACTTACTGACATCAACCGTGTCTCTCGGATTTTTGAAATTCCATTCACAGAAGTGGTAAAATTAAGTTTTATGAAAAATTCAGTTTTTTAACTACCACTTAGTAGTTTCACTATTCATCAAAAATTGATGTTTTTCAGAACAATGCCAAAATTTCATCCTAAGCTATATTTCATATTCCGAATTCAAAAATGAAGTCTATTTTACCAAATTCATAACATAGAAGTTGCATTAATTAATTTTATAATTAAATCTCACTGTTAAAACAAATAGCGTGTTTTTAAGAAACAATATCTATCAAAAGATTGACACTTGATTATGTCTGGTTTAAATGTGAAATTACATTCAATGACCAACATTGTATTAAATTGTAAAAATATATTCTAAATATACTTTAAAACCACTAAAATTAATAATTTATCACTATTAATTATTTCGATTGAAAAAGTTGTTTTTAACTAAAATTTAGTAATTTTCTCTATTCATCAAAATATGAAAGTTATCCGAAAATTACCAAAATTTCACCCTAAGCTAATTTCGATATTCCGAATCCAAAAATGAAGTCCATTTTGAAATATAAGATTTACAAAATTTCAAAAAGTGGTTATTACTATTCATAACTGCTAGTTTTAATAATATTTTAATAGCATATCGCTGTTTAGTGAAACTCGGTATTGTGTATTACACACGCTATCGAGGAAGGTCGCAATTGCATGTAATGCAAGGAAAGTAAAGGATGCGTGTTGTGCAAGATCCTTTTGGTGTAGCGTACAACACAAGACATTAGTGAAATTAAAAAGAATATTTTTCATAAAATCTTGGGCTGTTACATTCGAACCCCCTTAAAATGAATTTCGCCCTCGAAATTCGTCGGGGTTATAAATGGTTTACTATTTGAAAGTTTCTTTGATAGAAACCCACATCGTAAAAAGGAATATCAAAACCAATCTTTAAAAACAAAAGTATGAAATGTAACGGTTACCCAAATAAAATAATCACTAGGTTTCCACATCGGTGAAAATATGGATATGGAAGAGAAATCTAACCATCATGTTCTGATGGAGAGTGGTAGAGAACATGGCTATGGAAAAGCTAGCAATCACAAAGCCATAAATTTGTGATGATCTAAGGTACCATCTGATTCATCAGATATAAGAGCACTAAGACAACATTTTTGGTTTTCAAGATCATTTCCCTAAAGTTGATGAAATTGAATTAGAATAAATACTTACTTTATTTTGGTACAATCTCACTGTTGTTCGTGCCTTGAACAATTTCCACTTCATCTCTTAAATAAATGAAGTTGAATTTGTTATTCGTGAAGTGTTAGAAGATCATAGAATGACGGGTCATTCCATCTGTCTCAAACAAAATGTTAGCAAAAGTTATTAATCATATATGGTTCCTAAAATGGAATTATACTTCATATATCATACTGCTTAATATAAAATAAACTAGTTTCTACTAAACAGGGGCTTCCTGTAGGCCAGTGGTAGGCGATAAAGGCTGGTCGCACTTCGGTTGTGGGTTCGATTCCCACAGCCTTGTCCGAAGCGATGGGCTGTCGCCCGTCCTGCAGGTTGTCCTTTCTCTAAAACTATATTACTATAACATCCCATCATTAATATCGAGAAAACTTCTATCCTTAAACAATACTAACTTATGTCCAACATAATCCATTCCAATCTTTAGGCTTATCCATAATACTGCAGTCTACTCTCATAACATAGTGAAAACGATTACCAGAGATTTAACACCATCGTCGATCCCCATATATCATAAGATATGTTTTGTTAGTCACATTCCAAACATTGAAAGCCCTTAATCATGTATTCTCTTGAATACCTTAGTGAAAACATGAATGCAGTTAAAATTTAACACTTTCCACATACCAAAATCCTCAAAATTCTATATACTCAAATAATGATATCACTTAGTCCTTATATCAATCATGAGCTCATAAATACTGTTAAACATTTCGTTTTCTCATTTTCCCTTCATTATGCTCATATCATCTTATTTCCAAAAATATCTCAATCACATTGAATACCACATTAGACCATTACATAAATATTCGAATACTTTATGATACAACATTATTTTGGAATCCCATTACATAAACACTTAATCATTCCACCACATCGTTGTCATATTCAACATCGCCAATAGTGATCGCATGTGACTTACCTGTGTCCTTTTCCTTAAGTGGTTGCTCATGTTGATCATCACTAACCCTCGGATTAGGGCATTTATTAGCATAATGACCCATTTCCTTGCCCTTGAAGCATTGAAGTGTTGGTGGTGCGTCCTCTGCAGTGTTTGCTTTATTCACATCATTAGAATCCCTTTTTCCATTACTTTGACACTCAGCTACTCGATGAACTTCTTTTCCACACTTAAAACATTTTCTAGTCCCTTTAAGACAATCTCCACCATGCTTCTTTCCACACTTTGTGCATAAGGAAACATTCATCTTCTTTTCACCATTATTCTGAGATTTCTCCTTGAACTCCATCTTTCGTTTCTTGTCAAAACCATGAGATGGATATGTAACACCAACTTCCATTTCTACCTTGATAGCACAACGCAAAATTTCTTCATAGCTACTAAAGTATCTTATAGCCAATGCCCTTCGAAGACTTGGTTTTAACCCACTGAAAAATCGATCAACTTTACTTTCAGGTTGGATGATAATGCCAGATGCATACCTTGAAAGTCTTGTAAAATTCGCTTCGTATATACCAACAGATTCATCATCCTTCTGCTTCAGCTCAAGAAACTCCTTTTCCATATTTGTTCGAAGAATACGAGGGAAGTACTTACTGAAAAACACGTTCTTGAACTCGTCCCATTCCATGGACTCAATTTCATCTCTTGGCCTCGTATTCTTGATAAGATTCCACCATTGATCAGCTTCACCTTCCAAACGATATACTGCTAAGATGAATTTATCATGTTCAGAACATTGAAGAACTGAAAATATCTTTTCAGTGGTACTGATCCATTGTTCAGCAACAAGTGGATCAGAAGTCCCACTGAAAGAAGGTGGACGTTGCCTCATGAAGGACTCAATAGAATACTGTTCCTTTCTCTGCTCATTTGGAAGTCCAGAATGATTCATAGCTTGTGTAAGGATAGAAATAAGATTTTTCACTCCATCTCCCATAACATTTGTTTGTTCAGGAGGACAATCATTGCATTGTCCATTGCATTGATCAACACGGTTCCTTCGGGTTCTAGCCATCGTCTAAAATCCAAAAAGAATAGTGTGAGAGGAAAAAATCATGCTAGGGAAAACAACATAATAAAGTGGGAGTACCCTCAATATCTAACATCTTAGGTTTTATTCTATGATCATTAGCGTAATTCTAGTACTATAACCTATACGTATCCTTAGCCTTAGGGACATCCCTAGACATACCTTAGAAATTTCTCTAGGGATCTCACTAACGTTTTCGCATCCTAGTTTCCAAAGGTTGACTAAACCTTTCCTCTGATACCAACTGTAGCGACCCGAAGCTTATCATACATGGACATTACATTAAATTTGCGGAATACTTAGTACATAACAAAAACACACACACAAGGATCGTAATAGTTTAGTGTCTTTGGAAACTCGGAACGTAATCTTCTAATCATGGTGAAAGATCTTCAATATCTCCCATAAAGATCTTCCCTTTTTTTACCTAAAACCTTTCTTTATATCATGGGGAAAAGAAAACATAAAAGGGTGAGCTCAAATGCTCAGTAAGGGTATAAAAAAGAAAAATCAATCACATCATATTCATAAGAACATAACTTTTGGAAATCTTAACCTACAAAAGAGAGCATAATTTCATAACATGGGATAAATCATAGTAGTGAAATGAAATCCCAATAATCATAACATAAAACATGAAACTTTGTGGAATACACACATAATCATAGAGAATCATTTCTTGTTAGTCAAGACTCATTTCCAAGACTATCTTAGTGGACAAAGTCCCTTTCTGAACCGAGTCACCCTCGTTTCAGTCCTGTTTCACTGAACCGGTATAACCTACCATTCCAGCCATGTCTATCTCATGAGATATAAAATCTTTACCCAATGCATTGGAGGGAGATATAGGTCCCACCCATCTTATAATGAATCCTTTCTTATGTGTGCCACATAATCATAAACCATACATCATAGCGTAACCCATGTAATAAAAATGGAATTCTTAAACAACATGACATCATAAAACAATTCATATAAGATAAAGGAATTCATAAAAATATTTCCATCACAACATAATCAAATCCATGTAATAATAGGGATAAAAACATAACCCTTTTATTATCTTAGATGGAAAATAATTTTGATAAAATACTTGAACTACATTCTTGAGGAAAATATCCTTTCTACTTCAAAAACATTTCTCCTTTCTTAACATGTCATACAAATTTAAACTAAAAGAAGTTGATTAAAAATAAACTTGAAAACTTTTAAAGGAAGCTTATTGGAAATAATGTTTTAAAAATCCATTCATGCCATATAAGTTAAAAAAAACATTCTTCTCGTACTTTTGTCGGAAAAGTCAAAAAGTACCTCATACGAAAAAAAGACAAAAGATTCCTTTCATGTCTTTTACTAAAAACTCACCAAAGGGTAAAAATGGATTTAAACAACTATAGGTGGATGGAAATAATATTACATATTTAGGAAACATGGATGTGCATGATAAAATACACACCAATAAATGCAAAAGTAAAAACAATCTCGAATAAAAATGAGATTGTGATATTTTCCCTTACCTTAGGTCCGATTTGCTTTTTACGTGTCCGAAGATCATGTATAATGGTTTAAATAATGTTATTGACTTATTACAGAATAATACATATTGAGATGATATCATATATGGTTATATTCTTAGCTTCTTGTTAGTAATATTTCATTGTTACTTGTTACTCGGGTCCTTATTGCCTTTTGTTCTTATGCGTGTTTTGCCGAATAAATTCTTATTCTTCTTTTCAGGTTATAGATACCTTATATCCAGAATGGTATTAGTGTAACATATATCAAATTTATTCATTCAATTCATTTATATAATTACAATGTAATGATGATCATGTAGAACGAGTCGCATCACATCGTGGAGACGGTATTCCGTACGTACGCACGAGTAATGATATCGTTCCTATGATCGTGGAATTGTATTTGAGTATATATATATTATTTCAGTATCAATATTACATTATAATAATCATAAATAGTTACTCATTACACCATTATACCCATCCTTGTAAGGTGATGGTGGAAAATAGATTACACCACGGCGTGGAGACGGTATTCCGTACGTACGCACGCACGATGATTTCATTTTTCCGTAGGATGGATAGAAGGTGAATTAGGGTTGTTTCATATTTATAATAACATATCAGTATGTAAGTAATACTGATGTTATTACTTTATAATGAAACAAATAAAGAAGAAGAAGTTGAAGAAGAAAGAAATTGAAAAGATCAGTAATGGATATTACCTCTTCTTTGGAACGCCTCTTTGAATCCTCCACTTAGGGAACTAAGATTTGTCTTTGAAGAAGACCAATACCTCTAGGATTATTCTAGGGAAGTGGAGAGGAGAAAATGGCAGGGGTTGGCCGAGCTTGAGTGCTCAAATTGGTGTGAGGAGGAGGGGGAGGAGGTGTGCTTTTATAAGGGAGGAGAGGGGCACCTTAGGAATATCTCAAAATATTATTTTATATTAAAGTAAAAATCGGTTTATAATGGTTCCAAAGGGTCTTATTTCTAATATAAAGTGGGGATGGGTCGAAATAATATCATCCAATAGGATTTAGACAAGTTTAGGGTATTATTTTAACCTTATCAATTAGATTTAACTCTAAGTTAAATAATTTAACTTTTACCGTGTCTTTTTGTTTTCTTTCACTATATGGTTAATACACTTACTATAACATGCCAAACGAACCCCAAATTGTTTATTATTAATATATATATCCTTATCTAAGTCATTTGGCTGAACCTTAGATTTTTAGGAATAAAATAACAATTAATAATATAATATTTGATTTAAAAACTATTTTGTGTCAATTTTGACACTATTTGATATATGATTTTTGTGAAAGTCATAACAGAACTATATGTTCGAACTAAGTTTATTAAATCAACAGAAATATATCATAGTAACCTAGAAAATTAATTTAATTCATAAAAAGTCTCAAATTACATTTATTTTGTTGTTTATAACATCAATTATATCAATATTTCATTAATAAGATAATTACTGCATCATCTTTGTGACATGAATAAATTAAATTATATGATGTCTAAAAATTACAAATAAACTACCATTATGTAGTAAATCTTTTTAGCTTTCTAATTAATATTTACAATCGAATTTATCTTATGTACAACCCTATATTAAATTTTTTTAGTAAATATACTTTGATTTTAACTATTTTAACTCTTCTTTGAATTAAATAATAATAAATGTCCTAATCTAATCCAAGTGGGCCTAAATGATAATAGTTTACACTTAAGGTTGTTTTTGGTCGATATACACTTGTCCAATAGGATTAGGACATGTGTTAGGGTAATATTAATATCATTTTTACCCTTAATTACCCTATTTACTTTTAACCGTGGTAAATAAAAGTAAAAAGTTACTATTCACCAAAAATTATTTTCATCTCATTGAACCACATTTTACTTACTGACATCAACCGTGTCTCTAGGATTTTTGAAATTCCATTCACAGAAGCGGTAAAATTATGTTTTATGAAAAATTCAGTATTTTAACTACCACTTAGTAGTTTCACTATTCATCAAAAATTGATGTTTTTCAGAACAATGCCAAAATTTCATCCTAAGCTATATTTCATATTCCGAATTCAAAAATGAAGTCTATTTTAACAAATTCATAACATAGAAGTTGCATTAATTAATTTTATAATTAAATCCCGCTGTTAAAACAAATAGCGTGTTTTTAAGAAACAATATCTATCAAAAGATTGACACTTGATTATGTCTGGTTTAAATGTGAAATTACATTCAATGACCAACATTGTATTAAATTGTAAAAATATATTCTAAATGTACTTTAAAACCACTAAAATTAATAATGTATCACTATTAATTATTTCGATTGAAAAAGTTGTTTTTAACTAAAATTTAGTAATTTTCACTATTCATCAAAATATGAAAGTTATCCGAAAATTACCAAAATTTCACCCTAAGCTAATTTCGATATTCCGAATCCAAAAATGAAGTCCATTTTGAAAAATAAGATTTAAAAAATTTCAAAAAGTGGTTATTACTATTCATAACTGCTAGTTTTAATAATATTTTAATAGCATATCGCTGTTTAGTGAAACTCGGTATTGCGTATTACACACGTTATCGAGGAAGGTAGCGATTGCGTGTAATGCAAGGAAAGTCAAGGATGCGTGTTGTGCAAGCTCCTTTTGGTGTAGCGTACAACACAAGATATTAGTGAAATTAAAAAGAATATTTTTCATAAAATCTTGGGCTGTTACATATTCAGTGGACGTTGGGGTGTTGTCGAGGGGGTCCAATTATGTTGTCCCTTAGATATGGGGGTGCTATCATGGGTGTAAAAAACAAAAAAAAAGTGAAAATTTAGGGGTAGTTATGGGAGAATCACCCATAAAAACTGATGTTGGAGAGTAAATTAGAGGTAGATATAACCGCCCCTAATTCAAAGGTTAATATAGGGGCTATTCTAACATCTCCTAATGTAACGCCCCAAAAATTAATTAATGGAAATCCCTCTTGATCTAATTAAATGTCTCATTATGTGAAATGTTTATATAAAATTTCAACTTCTTTGGTTTTATGTTTTTGGATTTTAAAATACTGTTAAGAATTTTGATCGTTTCAAATATAGCTGTTGAACAGTGATCACATGATTAGTATAAATATAGGGCTTTAACAAATCCAATTTACTCAAACAATAAAAGTGATGGCCTCATCTAGTAGACATGACCCATATGAAGCCAATTTGTCAGAGCTCAGAAATGCAGTTGTGTATTTGGACATCACTTCTGACCAATCCCAAGCCGAGCTTGAATATGTTATGCTCGAGCAGGATCACCTATTAGAGAAGTAAAGTTGATAAAGATTACCACCCAAGCAATGTTATCCGAGACACCCCAAGAGTCTATCACCATCACACACCTTACTCTTTGGTCTTACATGGGTTTTATAAGGGGTTTTGTAACAATACCTTATCACTATGGTTATGTACATTATTTTTTAATATAATAATAAATATAATTTCATTTTATTATAATTACCTTGTAAATAGTTTTTAAAGCACAAATAATATTTTCAGTTAATGTTCAATAAAGAAATATATCTTGATGAATTATTGGATTTTTTAATTAAATAATATTTTAATAATATTTTATTATTATTATTAAATTATGTTTTATTAAATATAAATGATCGTATATTATTATGAATGAAATCGTAATTTTTATTAAGGTTTGAAATCCATTTTTGTCAAAACCCGTGAATTTTTTATAAATATCAGTTTCTTCTAAAAGTGAAAATTAACATATTTAGAAAAATTTTTAGATAAAATAAATATTATTTTTGTAATCAGGATGTCGAAATCATCCAACGATGATTTTTTTATAATTTTCTGAGGCAGTCAAATTTTTGGTTAAAAATTAATTCCCGTTTAAATATATAATGTGTTTTATGACCTCATAATGACCCAATAGTGATGTAATAAAATACTATCTGCTTTATGTTTGGCCGACACATGTTTTACCATTAAAATAACATGGTTTTGGGTTGATTGAATTTTTCTACAAAGCATTAATAGACCCTCAAAAGCTTATTAAACAACTTGTCTTTTTAAATTGTTTTCCATGAAAGTGTGACTCACCTCCACATAAGCATCTCCATTATTTTAAGATGCTTGGACTTTGAACTTATAAAATATTTTATTCCACTTTCCTTTTCCAAAAACTGGGGGAAAAAACCATGGTCTGGTTTTTGGTTTGGATTAGTTTAATGTGAGGTGTCCCAAACCTAAATAATAAAGAATTCCCTCACATTTTTTATATAAACCCACCCAAGATACCACTTCCTCCTCACTCAATTCCTTTGGAGTTCATCCAAGATCTTACCCCCTCTCTATATAATCCTCCCAAGATTCCCTAATCTCCCAATAATCCTCTCTCTAGCCACTCTCAAACCTTTGGAAGCACACTTCCAAGTAAAGGTTTTTATTCCTTTCTCATTTTTGTCCGATTTTCTTAATGTTTTTGTTCCCTTTTAAATTTCAATTATAAATGTTGGGGTATGGTTTATCACCTCCACCATACTACCATATTTTTTTTTGAATGATGCGTGACCCCTTTCTCTCTCGTTAAATTCAACCCATGTACACCCATCACTCTGCCAAAATTTTGAAAGTAATTTCTCTCTCCTCTTTTACATTCAAAAAATTATTTTGTATCATGAATCTAAATTCCATTACAATTTTTAGGACATGTATCTATATGACCCCCATACTGTACATTTCATGTACATATGATGAGACACCCCTTTCTCTCTCATCAACCATTTTTATGAATTCTTACGTCACACTGTTACGCTGCAGAAATTGCACCGATTTTCCAAGCCAAAGTCATTGTGTAGTGAATACCATGCCCATTTCTCTGTCATGTTTGTTAAAAATTATGCACATTTACTTATTGATTATAAATATTGATGTATGAATTCCAAATTCCATTATCATGGAATAAATTATTGTGTTTAACGAATCCATGTTATATGATCCATGTTGCACACTTATGCATGAAATAAAATGTTTAAGAAGGGTGTTCCCTTATAGCACTCCAATGTATTGGGTAAAGTATGATATCACGATAATTCATGTGTAATGGGAATTTAATCATGCTAATTCAAGTGAAACAAGGTTTTACTCATTCTTCATGTGCAATGATGATTTACTCATGCTCCATTACAATGAGCCTTAGCTCCTGCTAATTCCATGTAAAGTGTTGTTACCACATATCCATGTAATGATTATCATGATTTATCATGCCTTTATGTTTATTCTTCTCTTGTTCTCAATTGGTATGTCTATTTTCTAACATTTATTGTATTCCTCATGTTATTACATGATTATTCCCTTACTGGTCTTTATAGCTCACCTTTTTCTTATGCATGTCCTCAGGTTATCCCATGCAATGCTAAGTACGAGGGGATGTAGTGTTGTTGTAAACGAAGTTTTCAATAAAGATGTTTTATTTCATGTTTTAAGTTATTATGTAATAATCCTAAGCCCCAAAGATAGTAGACCTATAAATATTTTATATTGTATAAAGTGAAGTTTATGTAAAAAATTATGGACAACTGTGTAATAAAAATAACGGTTTTCATAGTTGGAATCAGAGGAAGGTTTAGTTATTTTTGGGATTAGGATTAGAAAACCCCAGTAAATCCTTATAGACAAGACTATGTATAATTAAAACATCCCTAAACTTTGGTGAGTATTTAGTAATTGGTTTATCAATCAAATACTTACCTGTCTGGATACATGCAGGTAGAGGCGGCTCCAGCACAGATGTATCCTAGGGGTAATACCCAAAAACACCGCTTTGAGCTAGACTCGAATGGGAACTGGTGAAATACAATGGGCCTTGCTTAACTCTTGGTTATGAAACTCCTGGGGGATATGCTTTGGAAAATTTGCAAGCTTAGTATGAACCATTATTAAGGGAATAAATAAAATTCCCTAAGAATATATGTTAGAAAGTAAATCATGGATAATATAGACTGAAGCAAATAGATTCATATGTTAAGAAAATAAAAGTTATTTATAATTCATCTGTTTTTTCCTTGGATTTCCATTTATGTCTTACCCCTAACTTTCATTTTATTCCAGACAATGTCTTGTAATAGGAGGACTTGGTCTAACAACTGATGTAAAGATCAATGTGATGACTGTACTAATGAGATTCCGAATCCAATGGGAGTGGGAATTGCGAACTTTGTCACACTTCTCTCTCAGTTAACTCATGATTTGATTAGAAATATGGGTCAAGAAGAACATTCAACCCCCCCCCAAATTAATAATAAGTTGCTATCAAGAGATTCATGAGACAGAGGACTCCTACTTATAATGGATCATCTGATACCTCAGTCGTTGAACAATGAATCAAATCCATTGAAATGACATTCTCCATAATTTAATGTTCTGAACAAGAGAATATTCCCCTGGAAGTTTATCGCCTGGAGGGTGAATCTGATCAATGGTGGACATTGAACAAAATAACGAAGCCTGAGAAAGTGATCAAGTTGTAGGAATGGAAGGATTACCAGAAGATGGTTTTTGATAAACATTTTTCGTGAACCCTTAGGCTTAAGATGGAAAGGGACTTCGTTTCCCTCAAGCAAAAAAGACGATGAATTTGTTGAAGCGTATGAGGAAAACATCACAAGGATTTAATGATATGCTACCAGCTCTATTGTTACCCTCGAATGCAAGGATGACCACTTCATTGGTGGACTGAAACCTAGCCTATGGAAGGCACTGCAAATCTGTGACTTCGATAGCTATGAAGAAATTTTCCGATGTGACCTCAAGGTCGAAATAGAGAACAGAGATTCACAGGGGTATCATGGGGATAATAAGCGTATGTTGGACTTCAATGTTGGTGGTCCGATGGATAAAACCAATGGTGATAAGAAGATCCAACACCACACTAGCCAAAGGTGCTAAAAGAAGCACCCTGAAAATTTTCTGAAGGGGATGAGGAAAAGCTTTAGGTGTGGAAGGGAAGGGCACCTAGCTGTTAACTCCCAACAAGAAAAACCCATAGATGAAAAAGATGAGAGGAACATACCATTTGTAACTCAATGCATTTTTCATTTCCACAACTACAAATAAATAGAGAATCATGAAAAAAAGTTCCCTAAGCCAAGGGTTTTCGGAGGCTACCAACAACCTCCAAGGAACAAGGGTGATATTTTTCCATCACTATTTCCAAAGTGAACCCCGACAACAAAGTGGTGACAAGTACAGTAGTTATTCATTCATGAATAGCAAATGTAAATTTTGATTCAGGTTCTACGCATTCTTTTATATCATGAATGATTAGTAGAACAGTCCTTGAATCACCAAAAATCAAGGAAGTGAAGATGTTGGCGAGTATGGAAAATGGGGCAATCATTGCATACCATGAATATAAATCCTCTCCTATCATAATCCATGGATTAAAATTCCTGGTGAACCTCTTCATACTCTCTTGGGTGTAATTTGATGCAATTCATGACATGGATTGGATTTCCTTATATAGAGACAACATAAATTGCCATCAGAGGAAAATCACTCTCTATGTGGAGAATCGACCCCCGATTATTTACAAGTGCAAAGAGGAAGATGAATAATCTTTATCTCTATCATCTCAAGAATGGATATTACTGCCCTATGAGAACGCGTATCTGACTCAGATCATTGAGTCTAAGGAGGCAACCATCCTAGAGGACATGCCTATTGTGATGGAATTTGAGGATGTGTTTCCCGGGGAATTTTCCGGTCTTTATCCTATAAGAGATGTTGAATTCTCAATTGATCTTATACACAGGGAATTGAAAATATCCAAGACTCAATAGATAATGGTTATTGAGAAGCTTTAGGAGAAGAAGAAACAACTATATGAGAATCTGGATAAAGGGTTTATACGACCAAGTGCATCCCCATGGGGTGCATCAGTCCTCTTCATCAAGAAGAAAGATTGGTCAATGTGCCATTGAATTGATTATCTTGAGCTTAAAATATCATGATAAAGAACAAGTATCCTCTCCCACGAATTGATATATTGCTTGATCAGCTGCGTGGAGTACAATACTTCTCTAAGGTGTATTTACAGTTTGGATATTATCATGTAAAGGTGAAGAAGGAAGATATCCACAAAACTGCTTTTCGAACAAGATACAGACACTATGAATTCATAGTAATGCCTTTTAGAGTCACTAATTCTCTAACAATATTCATCAACATTATGAATAGAGTCTTTAGAGATTACCTCGACAAATTTTTGGTAGTATTTATAGATGATATTCTTATATACTCCAAAACCAAGAAGGATCATGAGGAGAAACTGAGAACTGTACTAGAGACCTTACGGAAGAAGAAGCTCTATGAAAAGTACAGAAAGTGTGAGTTTTGGTTGAATGAGGTCTCATTATTAGGCTATATCATCACAAGCAATGGGATATCTATATATCCTTTCAAAATAGATGCAATTGAGGGATGACTGAGGGCAACACCAGTAACGGATATCTGTAGCGTTTTGGGGTTAGTTAGATATTATCATCGATTTGTAAGAAATTTCTCATAATTTTCCAACCCTCTTACCCAGAAAACTCAAAAGGGAGTAAATTTTTCTTGGAGTGATGAATGAAAAGAAAGAATTAAAAATTTGAAAAAGAGGCTTATCACTATGCTTGTGCTCAGTTTATCCACAAGTGGAGAACTGTTTACGGTATTTAATGATGCTTCGAAGAAGGGACTGGGATGTGTGTAGATTCAAAATGAAAAATTCATTTCCTATGATTCAAGGAAATTGAAATTTCATGAACAAAACTATCCAACACATGACCTTGAGTTGGCTGTAGTGATCTTCACATTGAGAATTTGGTGGTATTATCTCTTTGGGGAGAAGTGTTAAATATATATTGACCACAAAAGCCTAAAGTATATATTCACAAAAAAGATTTGAACATGCGCCAATGAAAATGATTAGATTTGATCAAATACTATGACTACTCAATACAATACCCATCTGGGAAAGCGAACAAGGTGGAAAATGCCCTAAGTAGAAAGGACCCAATGATTCTATCATTGATGAGAATTGAAAAGAATTCAATATTCTTAGATTTGATGTAGATTGACATTGGAATCATAAATATGGGAACATCATGAATTATTTCACAAATTATTGATCAACTATCACTTTTTGAAAGTTTAATATATGATAAAAAATTTGGTGTGGGAATTGAAGTAAAAGTGGAAGCAACCGAAAAATGGAAATCCTCAGAGTTCAATGTTAACGAAGAAGGAATTGTGAGATTTGGGAAAAGACTATGTGTTCCATCAAGTCTAGAGCTGAAGAAGGTACTTTTGGATGATGAACACAGTTCAAATCTCTCTATTCCCCCATGAAACACAAAGATGTATCGAGATCTTCAATAGTATTATCAGGGGGATAAAATGAAGAAGGAGATCGTTGAATATACATCAAAGTGCCTGTTGTGTGACCATGTGAAGGGAGAGAGGCAGAAATCTAAGGAGATGATGCAACCATTGCCCATACTAGAATGGAAATGGGATAACATCACCATGAACATTGTCACCGAGCTTCCGAAGACATCCAAAGGCAACAATGTAGTCTTGGTTGTTGTGGACCATCTTACAAAGGCTACACACTTCATTGCTATTTGGGAGGATTTCTCAATGGATCAATTGGAACACACACATATATATATATATATATATATATATATATATATATCAGGGAAGTGGTAAGGCTGCATGGAGTACCTCTATCTATTGTGTCGATCGAGATCCAAGATTCAACTCTATGTTTTGGAATAGTCTTCAACATGCTCTGTATACTGAACTGAACTTTGGTACGACCTATCATCCTCAAAATGATGGCCAATCTGAGCGGGCTATTCATACACTTGAGGAAATGTTGAGGGAATTCTAAATAGACCTTAAAAGTTGATGTGATCAATATCTTTCTCTGGTTGAGTTCTCTTACAATAACAATTTCTACTCAAGCATCCAAATGGCACTATATGAAGCCCTTTATGGGAAAAGGTGCAGAACATTGGTGTTTTGGGAAGAGGTTGGTGAGCGTAAGCTGCTTGGACCAGAAATGGTAGAAGAAATGGTAGAGAAGGTGAAAACAATTGAGCAACATATCAAGGTAGACCAAAGTCGACAGAAGAGTTATGCAGATAACCGTCCATGAGACCATGAGTTTAAAGTTGGAGACATGGTATTTCTATGCATATCTTCGTGGAAGAAGGTCATGAGGTTTATAAAGAAATGGAAGTTAAGTCCAAGGTACATCGGCCCCTTCGATATTCTTGATCGTGTCGGGAATGTGGCCTACCGACTAGCACTTCCACCAACCATGGGAAAATTACATGATGTATTTCATGTATTCCTCTTAAAAAAGTACATATTGGACCCTTCAAATGTACTCTCTTCAGACATGGTACAATTAGAGGATGATCTTTCTTACGAGGAGCAACCAGTGAAGATCTTATATCATAGAGAAAAAGTTCAACGAAATAAGACTATGCCCCTAATAAAGGTGTTGTGGGGAAAACACAAGTTTAAAGAAACTGCATGGGAATCAGAGGAAATGATGAATCAGAGTTACCCACATCTGTTTTAGTCTAGGAAAAAGAAATTTTGAGGAAAAAATATCTTAAGGGGGTAATATAGAAACGACCCAAACTTTCATTAATGGAAATCCCTCTTGATCTAATTAAATGTCTCTTTATGTAAAATGTTTATATAAAATGTAAAATTATTTGGTTTTATGTTTTTGGATTTTAGAATACTCTTATGAATTGTGACAATTGCTAATATATCCATTGAACAGTGATCACATGATTAGTATAAATATATGGCTTTAACAAATCTAATTTACTCAAACAAAGGAAGTGATGGCCTCATCCAGTAGACGTTCCCCATACGAAGCCCATTTGTCAGAGCTCAAAAAGGAGGTTACGTCTTTGGGATTCACTCTTTACCAAGCCCAACACAAGCTTGAATATGTTAAGCTCTATCGGGTCTGCCTGTGGGAGAAGTGGAAGTTGATAGAGATTACCAGCCGAGTAAAGTTATCTCAGCCACCCAATAGTCTAACACCATCGCACACCTTAATCTTCGGTCTTATGCAGGTGTTATAAGGATTTATGTAACAAGGCCTTATTACAATGGTTATTTACATTATTTTTGTATATAATAATGAATAAACTTTCAATTTATTATTGTTACCTTGTAAATTGTTTTTAAAGCACAAATAGTATTTTCAGATAATGTTCAACTAAGAAATATACTTGGATGAATTAATGGATTTTTTAATTAAATAATATTTTAATAAATTATTATTATTATTATTAAATTAATTTTTTTTAAAATATAAATGAATGTATAATTTGATTAATGAAATCATAATTTTTTTTAAGGTTTGAAATCCATTTTTGTCAAAACCCGTGAATTTTTTATAAATGTTGGGTTTTTAAAAAAAGTGAAAATTAATGTATTTAGAAAATTATTTAGATAAAATAAATATTTTTTTTGGAATCAGGATGTTAAAATTATCCAACGGTGAATTTTTCATAATTTTCTGAGACTGTCAATTTTTTTGGTAAAAATTAAATACTGTTTAAATATATAATGTGTTTTATGGCATCATATTGACCCATTTGTGATATAATAAAATAATATAAGCTTTATGTTCGTCCAATATATGTTTTACCATTAAAATAATTTCGTTTTTGGTTTGTTTGACTTATTCTAAAAACCATCAATGGACCCTTCAAGGCTTATTAAACATCTTGTCTTTTTAAATTGTTTTCCATGGTAGTGCCACTCATCTCCACATAAGAATCCCTATTATTTTAAGAATTTAGGACTTTGGCTTTATAAAATATTTTTTTCCACTTCACTTTTCCAAAGACCCATGGGCAAAAATGACCAGCTGGATTGTGGTTTGGATTAGTTTAATGTGAGGTGTCCCAAACCTAAATAATAAAGAATTCCCTCACCTTTCCTATATAAACACACTAATCTACCACATCCTCCTCACTCAAAGACTTTGGAGTTCGTCCAACCTCTGCCCTCCTTTCTCTATAATACTCCCAAGGTTCCCCAATATCCCAATAAGCCTCTCTTAAACTTTTGGAAGCACACATCCATGTAAAAGGTTTTCTTCCTTTTTCATTTTTGTCCAATTTTCTTAATGTTTTTATGCCCTTTTAATTTCAATTATAAACGGTTGGGTATGGTTTCACACCTCCCCTATACTGCCCTATTTAGGTTTTAATGATTGGTGACCCCTTTATTTCTCATTAAATTCCTCCCATGTACACCCGTTACAATGCTGAATTTCTGAATGGAAATTCTCTCTCCTCTTTTACATTAATGCAATTATTTTCTATCATGACTCTAAATTCAATTAAAATAGTTGGGAAAAGTATATATATGATCCCCTTATTGTCTATTGCATGTACATATTATGATACACCACTTTCTCTCTCATCAACCATTTTTATGAATTCTTACGTCACGCAGTTACGCTGCGAGAATTACACCGATTTTCCAAGCCAATGTCATTGTGTAGTGAATACCATGCCCATTTATCTGTCAAGGGAATTCAACATTATTCATATTTACATATTGATTATAAATTTTCGTGTATGAATTACAAATTCTTTTATCATAGAATAAATGATTATTATTTATGAATCCATATTATATGATCAAAGTGGGACACTTATGCGTGAAATGAAATGTTTAAGAAGGGTGTGACTTATAGCTCTCCAATGAATTGGGTAAAGTATAGTATCATGATACATCATTTGAAATGGGTGTTTACTCATGCTAATTCATGTGAAACAAGATTTTACTCATGCTTCATGTGAAATGAGGATTTACTCATGCTCTAGGTGCAATGAGCCTTGGCTCAGACTAATTCCATGTTAAGTTTTGTTTCCACATTTCCATGTTATGATTATCATTCTTTATCATGCCAATATGTTTATTCTTCTCGTGTTCTATATTGATATGTATATTGTCTAACATGTTTTTTATTCCTCATGTTATTCCATGATTATTCCCTTACTGGGCTTTATAGCTCACCCTTTTTTATGCATGTCCTCTGGTTATCCCATGCAATGCTAAGTAAGATGGAATGTAGTGGTCATGTTAAGGAAGTTTTCAATAAAGATGTTGTATTTCTTGTTTTAAGTTGTTATGTAATAATCCTAATCCCCAAAGACACTATACCAATAAATATTTTATGTTGTATCATGTGAAGTTTATGTAATAAACTATGTTTAATTGTGTAATAAAAAGTAGGGTTGTCATACCTAATGCATCTATTTTAAGAAATTTGGGGTTGATTTAGATGGATTTTTAACCCCCTATAAATCAAAACTGCTAAATTCAACTCTATTATACTATCTACTCATCATAATCACCACTAATAAGATAGGCAGGACACATTAGTGGAAGTTACTAACAACCACCGCTAATGTGCTTAAAGGGGGTTATAACCCCCTCTAAAATAAAAAATAACCCCTCTGACTGTTGAAATTTTTTGTAGTGTATTTTAGTACGATTTCAGTATGAAAATGTGTGTTTTATGGATATGGAATGTTCTATGGTTTAATATTACCCAGTGGTAGTGGAAATAAGGTTTTCTCAACTAGTAGAGAGTGTTGAGGATGAAAATCATGATATGTTTCTAGAAAAGGATAGTAGGTCTTGTTGTAATGTCCCTAAATATAGTAATCAATAGTTGATGTTTACTTTATTACATTGGTATAAAATACATCGGATCAAAATATAGAGGAACGATTGATTTAATAGTCTTATAATACTAGACACATACCTAATTTCCATATTACATTGAAAAAAATAATGTCATAAAAAACAAAAATGCATCCTTGAATGTCATTAAAAGATTCAATATTCATATCATTGATAAAGAAAATTATAATAAACTGTGGTCTTAGGTACTCAGTTAGGTAAAACATAAAATTGATACTATGATAAGTAGATAAGGTATAAATAATATGACAGAATAAATAATCAATACATATGAGATTTAATCAATAACGTGATATTGAAAATATATGCCTTGAAAATATTAATACAAAAATCACGTTGATAATAATAAATAAAATATCAATGAAGGAAATTCATAATGTCAGACATCATGATCTTACTATCAAAGCTTTAGGGAAAGATATCATGAACCACACTGTTATGTCCTTATTCCAATACATATCTACAAATGGGTAGGTATATACCAAATACCTAACTAATTCGGCCAATTTTTATCTCATTGGACATGTAAATTAATTGAGGGGATATTTATTACTAAGCCCAACCCTTTACTTACACATTCCTGATACATTATTTATATATTGAATCAATAATATAATTTATAATCAATATAACTTATTAATGAATAAATATCCATATTGAATCTATAATACAGAACATGCATATTTCCCAAGTAAGTGCAATTGAAATTTTAATATGATTCCTTCAACTAAAATCATATATTTAAATAATATATGGTTAATATAATATCAATGTAGTAGAAATGAATATGAATACATCCATGATATAGAAAATATGTTCATGAATGATAAAAATAATGTCCAATAAATAATAGAGAGAGAGAGGGAACATGATCAAAAGAAATTGAATGATCATAAACTAATGTGTCATCCATAAATCAACAATGGATGATATAAGACCATTATATCATCATAAATGAGTGTTTTAAGTGATGTAAAATTTTTGAGAATTGGAGAGGAAAATGGAAGTGAAACATTAAAAATATCTTTCTTTGTATCATTTTCAAATTTATTGTAAAAAGTAAGTTATGGATCATTTCCAAAATTATTTTCAAAATTTTAGAATGGAATATTTATTTTAAAATAAAAAATTAAAAAATTATAGAATAATGGGAAAATTATTTTATTTGAAAAAACATGGAAACTTTTAGAGGATTCTTAATAAAGAATAATGGTCTTGGTGGTGTGGAAATCCTTCAACACCATAGGTGTTGAAAATAACATTCCTTTCACTCTTATAAAATGTAAAAAATAAATAGTTCATGAAACCTTAAAAACATTTCCTTTAATTTTTTTAATAAATAAATTTAATGGCCTGATATTTGACAATAAATTAATATTATTTCAATATTGAGTTTCACTATAAAAACCAAAAAAGGAAAATCTGATAGGTTAAAATTAAATTTTAACATTAAAATATTGTAATTAAATTATCCAGTATAAATTGAGGTAACCTCAATATGGAATGTAAGATGAAATGGAATCTTGAAGCATAATTTATTCATATAAATCCCATTTGTCCTAACTATTAATGGTGGTAGCTTGGATAGGTTTTCCCTTGACTAAGACAAAACCAAACTCAATAAATTAATGTTTTACTGAAACTATATGTGGAAGAAGTTCATGCTTATGGAGTTTTTCATAATATCCATCCAAACTGAACCACCACATAAAACCAAAACCAAATATTTTATGATGCTTAGGTATTATGTTGATATTTTAAGGGTTTATTAAATTAAAAATTAGGATTATATTGAAATCTAATAAAATATTTATACATATTGATATATTAAGAATTTATATACTTATTGAAAGTCATGTTTACAAAATTGAATTTATTTATAAAAAGTTTTTTTTGAAATTGGTTTTTTATTTCAAGTAAATAATACTATTTTTATTGAATGATAATACGATATATTAACACTATATTAATTATTAATATATGAAAAATATAATTAAAATACCAAATTTTAATTTTCTTAAAACTAGTTTTCCTATATTTTATGTCTCTAGTTAAAAACAAAGTTCATAAATTTCAAGATGTGAATTTGAAAAAAAATAAGTTCATTATTGGATAATAAATTTAAATTTTATATTATGATTAATATTTATGATTTTCCTAAAATTATTTATTTTTAGGTGAAAATTGTAATATATTGTTTTTAAAAGTAACATGAATTTTTGACATTATTAATTTATAATTATTAATTGTAAATTTTAGAAAAAAAATTCTAACATAAAATATTTATTTTATAAGTTTATTAATAATTTTAAAAAATTAGATTTAATTTATAATCCCATATTTTATGATTTAAAATTTTAGTAACAAATATATTTTTTTAAATTTTTTTTAATAAATTAACCATTTAGTATTTTAGAAAAGAGTTTTTATCACTTTTAAAAATAAAATAAAAAATGGATTTCAAAATTGGAATCATTAGGATCAAATTATATAATAAATAATATTTTATTTTTTGGCTAAGTGGAGAAATTACCTATGTAAAAACAGGTTTTCGTGGTGAAAACTAAGATGGTAAAATTGAGCAATATTAAAGGTACATGGAATATCATATTTTAAATAAGTATCTATTTGAATTTTAGAGGTTTTAATAGAACTTATATACCCTAAAATCCATTATTTATTAATTTTTTAGCCCCTTTACAAGATAGTGGATTCCCATTATTGAAATATTTTGGGAGTTTTTGAAAAAATTCACTAATTTTCACTTATTAAAGGGGAACTCCTATCCGCTCTTCCCCTCACACTAAAGCCTTTTATTTTCAGAAAAAAATGACAAAAACTAACCTCTACACTAATATACACCTTAATTTGGTTATCTTATTCTTATAAGACTATCCTAAATATTTTAATCCCCTTTTAAAAGTACATAATCTAATAAGTATGGTATTTGTTCCTAACATCTCTTTCTTTTCCATTTCTTTAAGTTATTTCCTTGTTCCTAAAATTTCATCTCACCAACATGAAATGATTAAACATGTATCATTATTATAATTATAAGTTATTATAAATATGGTACAAACATTAACCACACTCCCCTTTACAATTAAGGAAAACACAAATATAATTATGTGTTGTACATGCTACTACTTCCAGGATACAACATTTATCGTTTTCCATCACCAGAATAAAAGGGTAATCTTAAAAGGGAATAAAATATATAATTATGATATAAATTAGATATTTTATATTTTAAATGATAATACATATTACTCATTTTACCCATTCTAGGAAAATGAAATCCTCAACCATGCGTATGTGTGGGATATCGCCTCTATGAGATACCTAATTTCGGTTTTTCATTTCATCACCACCATACATAGACAGTACTGAGATTTTAATTAAAGGATACATATTATTTTTCAGATATAATTATGGTTATATTATGAAAATTTTGTATAACCTATTAGTTATATTATTATCAACTGATCAACATAAATTCAATCATTTAAAACAAGCACACTAAGATGAAAATCATTATTTCAAATTATATAATATTATCATATCAAATACATCGAATTTTAAATCCATCATAATTTTTATATTTCACACGAATTAACAATAAATGATATCATTATTCTTCTAGTGTAATTATATTATGGCAAAATCCCCTCACAAGCATCGATAATAATGTCATGTACATGTTTGGGATTGTTTGACAACATACATGACCATTTCTATAAAATTATATCATGGATGAGTATAAAAATATAATTAGTATAATATTATGATATAAATATGTAAATATTAAATTATATTTTTTTGGAAATGTTACATCACTATCTAGCCAATTAATTAATAAAACACCCTTCAAATGTTGAAAATCATTGAATTTTTTTTGTTATCGATATCATATTCTAGGATAATGACTACAGTTCCCATGAAAATAAGTTTAAAATTAATAAATAATTGTAATTAATCCATTATTTTAAATTTATTAAAATTTGATTTATTAATATTTTAGGTGGAATGAATTCTGACATCGCTCATTTGAAACTACTACAAACAGTTAAAACTCTAAACACCCAATGTGGAAAAATAGGAAAAAATTAACTAATATAGTTTTGGATAGTGATTATAAATGGAAATTATAAATATTTTTCGGTATGAATATTAGGTTTAAATTTTTTATTATGATATTTTTTAATACATGATCTTAGAGTGCATTCAAATAAATAGGGAAACAAGGTAAGCATTTAATTTTTTAAAATTTGAATCATTTGACACAAGTTTAAGTTTTACACCATGTTTCCATTTAAATTCTGTGAATAATTAAATATTTTCATTTTGAACCATGATCCTATTGTATTTTTTGATATTCAATGTTCTATTTGTTGTTATACCATTATTATAATTTTGATTGAGAAGATACAATGACTGTAAGGGATTTTTAGAACTCAAATCTTTTCCTTGGGTTGTAAGGAGTCTTCTTTTAATGTTATCATTAAATATTGATCTATTCTAAACAATGAAGAAGTTAGGTTTTATTTATTTAAGGAATCCAACCCCAGTATTCTAGAGTTAATGGTTACTTTATTAAATTTAAATAATACAAAAGAGATCACATCTTGAAGAACCAAATAGTTTAATAGTATTGGTAAATTAAATACACACTTGAATCTCACATTACATTTTAAAACATGAAATAAAATACTATGAATGTAAAAACATCACATCCTTGAACTCATTAAAATATTTTTTCTTCATATCCAAAAGAAATGAAACACAATAAATATTTTCTTAGATGCTCAGTAAGAGTTATGTAAAGTGGAATCTATCATGAATAAATAAAGCATAAAAAATAATGCATAATCAACATGACAAGGTAAATGTCGAAAAAATTCCATTTATTCAATAACATGACTATCATGATTAGATAAGGAATAATAAATATAGAAATATAAATAACAGAACACACATTCAATTTATTCAATAACATGAGCATAAAATGCATCTATGGATAATAGGAATGAAATAATCTCATGGATAATAATTACTGAATTCAAAAGGAAGGAAGAGCATAATATTAGATTTCATGATCTTATACATCTTGATATCGATATTGTAAATACTTTTCACAAGACGATTTAAAACTATGTGTAAAACCATTTAATGATAAATTATTAATTATCTTCATGACACTATTTATGCTTCAAAGGTATATATAATTTTTATCCCTACCACATATTATATGTCCAAAACATTCATCATATATCAAATTATTAACTTAATTCATGAAAAATATTCCTTATCAATAGACTTCCACATATAATAAAGAATAAAGAATATGAATATTTTACCCAGAAATCAAATAACATTCAATATAAAACATAATATGTAGAAATAATATATGGAATAAGAAATAATGATATCTTTTATAAATAATATGTATATTTAGGTAAAATATAATGCCTAATTTTTATATGAAAGTTAATATATTAAGAGAAGGTTAATGATTACAAAAATTAATAAAGAAAGAGAATGCTAATACTTACCCTCATCAAATCAATCAGAAACCATCAATATAAAGAATAAGTTTGAAATCATTACAATATATCCCTATTAGATTATATGTAAAAGAAAGGGTTGTTGTCATTGATGAATATAAATACCTTAAAAATATTTTCTAAAACATTATTTTAGAAAATAATCTTTTTACATTTAAAATATATTTTAAACACTGCAGATTTACAAAATAATAGGGAATTTTTTTTCTTTAAAATGATCCTTGTAAATTTTTAAATAATGATCAATGTAATGAGTTTTCATTATGGTGTAAATCCCCTCTCATGTGGAGTATGATAAAACAAATACTAATTTCACATTTTTTCTGAAAAGAAAAAATAAACTTGTTTGGAAACTGATTGGAAGGTTATTTTTAAAATTTTTTAAGAAGATAATTATGGGAAAAAATGAATTAAAAAATGTAGAAATATATTTTTTGAATTTTTTTTAAAAATAATAGATTTGGTTGAAAACTTATTTTCGACTGAAGAGATAAATGAAGTCATATTTTATTAAAAAAATTTCTTAATAATATTTATATAAAATAGTATAAAATGTTACTATTTCTTGAAACAATAATGAATAAATAGAGGAGAAGAAAATTAAATGTTTTCATTAAAAAATGATCAAATAATTTCCTTCAATGTAAATTTATGTCTAATCAATCCTGATTAAAATGAGACTAAAACATAAATCTCTTACCACATTTGTAAATTTTGAATTATAAGACCCATGAAGAGAATAAAATAAAATGAAACATCAAATACCATAAATATAATGATATAAATAATATTACATATCAAATAGTTATTAGATACATCTCATAAAATAAAATTGGCGTATACCATAACATTTTTCCCGAAGAAAAAAATTTGAGATGAGAAACCCATACAATGATTATAACATTGAGGTGAGAATTAACTAATTACTAAATTATTAGTGTAAAATGAAAATTAAATAAACATGTTTATATAAACATAATATAATCAGAAGTCATTACACACATAATATTATAATATTAAATACAATGAAGATGTTATATCACAAAATAAGAAGAAATTGAGTTACAAAATTATTTACCACATAATAACTTTAAATTCAAATCCCATTAGATTAAATAATAATGATTTAACCTTAAAATAAAATGAATAAACAATTATTCATGATATTAATTATAGAAGGTGAATTATATACAACAAATAAATATATTAGGTGTATAAAATTACAATATTCCTCAATTAATTTAAATTGATACAAAATCTCTTACTACCATGGTAACATTCAAGTAATACATACATTGATGGAATAATTAAAATAAAAAATTGAAATAAAATTATTTATAAAGGATTCTTTATATTATAGGTAAAATTGTAATTATGTACAACATATTAATAAATTAGGTGCATAACATTATAATATTCCTCAATGAAATAAATTAAGACAAAATCTTTCACAACCTTGGAAACATTCAAGTAAAATTTCCTTGAATGAAATAATTCAAATTAAAACTTAAAATAACAATAATTATAAATTATTAATTATATTAAACTTAAAAGGGAAATTTTACACACCATGTGACTAAATTAGTTTTATAACATTATAATATACCTCAATGAAAGGAAATTGAGACAAAATCCTTTACCTTATGATTCCTTGTATTTGAATGCAATTAAACCAACTACATAATGGATTTAAGAATTTTATTAATTTATATTAGAGATATAGTAATGTCTATAACATCATATATGATCCTATTATGTCATCATACAACCCATTATTTAGCAATATTTTATTATTATTTTTATTATTTTGGGTGTTAATTGAATTGTTTTCTCAGGAATGGTTTGTCAGGAATGTTTAAGTTCTTCTTTATAGCATATGGTTAGATAATATAAATATAATTATTAATGTTATAAATATAATATTTACTTATTTTATTCAATTTAAAACCATTAATGAATTTTGGATAGGGAAAATGAGTCACATCGCTTCGTGGAGACGATAGGTTGTACGTATGCATGATAAACAATATCATTCCCTTACTGAGTGAATGGGTAAATAAGTGCATGGTATATTTATCTAATATAATTAATAACATATCATATTTATTATATACATTCATTATTAATATCATTATGACTATCCATGTGAGTTGATGATGGAAAAAAAATTACATCGGTTCGTGCGGTGGTAGTCAGCCATACACACAAGCGATGACTTTGTTTCCCATTTTATGAAGAAATAGATGGACATATATTATGCCATAAAAATAATAAATTATAAGTATATGGGATATATTGGTGTTATTATATTTTAATATTTAATTTAAAATTTAATGAGTAAAAAATATTTAAAATAATGATCATTGTGAAGAAAATTTCCTTCACTTGGAAGAAGCTCATTTAGATCTCTTATTAAGGACCACATGGTTGGTATTTTTGAAGGACCTGAACCACTATAATGTGGAAAAGGAAGTTAGGGAAATATTTTTTGAAGGTTTTTTAAGAAAAATGGCTTTTGAGGTGGGAATTTTTGAGGGGAGGGAGTTCTATTTTACAATTGAGGAGGATAATACATATGGAAATTTGAAATGAATAAATAATAACCATGTTATTCACATAAAAAAGGATCCAAAATGGGTCATTATAGAAAATTAAAGGTTATAAAATATAAATATATCCATATCATAATATTTATAAATTTGGTTAGGTAATTTTAACCATTTTATTATTAGTTTAACCCTCAGTAAACTCATTTTAACTTTAACCATGATAATTAATTTTTATTATTTTTACTATTCATTATGACTATAAAATTAAATTAATCTTATTATATAATATTAATTATTTTGATTAAAAATATGGAATCCAATTTACAAAATTATATCCATATAATTGAAAAATTAAATTTATGTATAAAACCATAAAATGTGTCAAAAAACAGGTCTTCAAGAAATGCATTTTTCAAGTGATAGATGATGTTATATCAACTATAAGACAAGTAATAATTATGAGATGGATTTGAATTCATATATTTAGATATATAATCTATAAATTTAATTGAAACATTTCTTTATTATTGGTTATTTTAATTAATTAAAATGTAGGAACATTATGAATTTAAAAATAATTTTCATAAAAATGAGTTTTAAACCCAAAAATAAACATATTAAAATATTGGGTAAAAATATTATTAAAAAAATTATTTATTTGAAATATAACTAAACAATTATTCTGTTACATTTAAATAAAATTAAATCATTATGAAGATTTTAAATTAATTAATTTATTGAAAAATGAAAATGTTAAAAATAGTGGTATTCTTTCCCATTCGTTAAAAAACACTCGTTTAAGAAAAATCTAAAAATTTCACCCTAAATAATTTTAATATGTTTATATAAAATAAGAAGTTCATATTTTATCATAAAGTAGAGAAAAAATGATTTTTGAAGAAAATGTATATTTTAAGAATAAATTGACTGAATTAATATTTTATTTATTATTATAAATAAATTGGTATTTATAAGGAACTATGTAGATATATTTTCTTATTCAGATAATCCTATTCATACCCTAAAATTCAACAGATATGTTATAATTATCATTTTTAAATAATTTATTTCACTGGATGTTTAATCTTGGTGTTGCCTTCCATATACTCTATCAAACATAATGTTCTTGTTTTAAAATCATAGGGTTACATGTACAATAAGATATCGAAGTGTTAATTTTTTTTAAAATAAATATAAATTTGATATATTATGGTGTTACATTCTCCACACCTTTAATATATTGAGTCCTTGAAATTTTAAATTGTACTTGGATATCAAGGGATTGAAATTCAGAAATTCATTTCATGAAAACCCACATAGTAAAAAGAGTTAACAAAACATTCTCTTGATAAGAGAGAAAGTGATATGAGAAGTTCATCTAGAATAATACATAACTAGGAATCTACATTGGTTAAAATCGATGGGAATAGAAAATAAATACAAATAAGAAAATTATAAATAATTTTAGAGAGTGATAAATATCATTTGTCATAATAATGTGAATGACCAAGAGAAGGATAACAACCAAAAACTATATATTTGTGATGAGTCAAAATACTATTTGATTCATTAGAAATAAATGTAATAGGATATAATTTTTTTAAAATCATTTTCCTAATGTTGAGTAATTATTATTTTTTATAAGAATATAAGGAAATATACTTACATGATACATTTAAATTTCATATGCATAGTTTCATCCTTTAATTTTTCTTTGATCAGTTTCCACATCATCTAATTCTCCATGAAATGAATATAAAAATGATTTTTTAAATATATTACTAAAATTTACTTTTAATAGATTATAATATCAATAAAAAAGTGACATGTATTTTGATATATTTCTAAATATTTACCAACATCAAAATGGTTAGAAAAAGTTAATATAAATAATTATTTTCTAAAACTTAGTAGTAACACCCAAAGATCAACAAAATAATTATCCCTAAAACTGTTTAAGTAAAAAAATTAATATTAACCAATACATCATGTGGGCCAATGGTAGGTATTTAAACATTATTCTACTTATGTTGTGGGTTCATGGCCAGTGGCCTCTCTGAATGTGATGAGTTGTCACCCAAACTAGTATAAGTTATATTTATCATGACACATTTTCCTTGTCATATGATTATAACTAATGTGAAATTCACTTTGAGATTATTATATACACCAGTTATCTAGAAACCAATATTGAAAATTATATTTACCACATTGGTTTCTAAATAACTGATGTTAAAATTCATTTTATAACCTTGTTTATTTTTAACCGACATAAAAAAAACTTTTTCACATCTGTTATTAAATAAACAATGTTATACACCCTTTAAAATTTATCAAGCATCGGGTCGATTCATTTCATGTGTTTATTTATCTCATTACAAAAATCTCTTTTCTCTTAGGTGGAAACCCTTACCCTATATTTCTCCAAACTAGTGCACTCTAAAAACATTAATTTTACATTGCTGTCTTCATCCACACTCAGGTATTGTCAACCACCTCTTTTGATATCTCTACACCATCTTTCCATCTTTTTCAACTCTCTATTCATCCCCCGTCATATATATATATTTATAGTTCATGTATATTTTTTTATTTTTCATGAAAAAAGGTATGTTTTGATTTATGAATTTTTGTTTCAGATTTTTTCTGGTATCATCCTCTCCACTTCTAATATTCTCTAATCTCTTTATAATCTTTATTTCATTTTCCAATTATTGATGCTTGAGTTGTATTATTTAATTGAAGTATATTTTTTTGAGGTTTGATTATATGATTATTTGATGAAATATTGGTGTAAAAAACATTAATTTACTTATTTATATGTTTCTATGTTATGTTTTGTGTCTACATTGGAATCTATTCTCATTCATTTGGAATTAAAAATGTCGTCCACACACAAGTGTATTTGAACACTAGATCTGATCTCTCTACATAATATTTCTATTGTTTTCCTCTCATCATCCATCCCCCATCAGATATATATTTTCATTTTTTAATTTTTTTTTTCATGCAAAAGATGTTGGTTTTAATTGATTAATGTCGATTTTGTCTTGTTTTCTTCAATCATCCTCACGACTTCTAATATTTTTCATCTCTTAACTATTTGAATTTTATATTCTGATCATTCATGAATGTGAGGTCTTTTTTAATTGATGATTATATTTTTTGAGGTTTTATTATAAGATTATTTATTAAAACTTTGTTATAAATAATCTTTATTTAATGATTAATAATCATATAAGGTATTTTTTTACATGAGACTCTAATGTCATTCATTTGGTATTACAATCGTCATCCACCCACATGTATCATCAGTCACAAATTTCAAAATCTTTTGACTATATTTCTACTACCATCGACTCCTAATTCTTTCCCCTTCAGGTATATATTTGAAGTCTATCATTATGTGTTCGATTTTCCATGCATGTTTTCGTTGATTAGTGTTGATTTCATCTTTATTTCTTGAATCATCCCTACCTATACTAATTGTTTTTATCACATGGATATTTTTATTTCTTGTTATGATTATTCAACCATCTGAGGTATTTTTATATTGATATATATTTATGTTTAGGTTTGATTATATGATTATTTAATGAAATATTATTATAAATAATTTTAATTTAATTAATAATGTGTATCTAAGGTATGTTTCATTCAGCATTAGAATGAGCATATTGAATATATAATGGATAATGAAGTTTTAATATATTTAGTTTATTTAGATAATTCCATTATACAATTTGATATTTTAATGAAAAATGATAATTAAATATGATTGAAGGGAGATTTGTTTTTCAATATTATTGAATCTATTTTATTTGTGAAAAAAATAATTATATTTTTTATTTTTGTTTATAAAATTAAATTTAAAATTATAGTAACTTATTTTAAATTCATGATATTTTTTATAGATAATAATGAGTCATATTTAGATTACTACACTTTGAATAAGTGATGAATATGAAGAATGTCTTGATGCTTTTTAGAATTTTCTAAACAAGATGTTCTAAACAATAACATTTTTTTGTCCATTTCAAAATAGATTAAAAATGATGAAGTTGAAAAGAAGATAGATCAAATATAATTTAATTTTTCTTGGATTTAATCCAAGTTACAACCCTTGGATTTGGAATGGTGAATCTAGACAGAATATCAGACCTATTGATGATGATGCTCTACAAGATGATAAGCCTGATCAATTTTATGAAATGATTCATGATATTAAAGTAAAGGAAATTGATAATGAACTGACAATCTGTTCTATATGGTGATACTAAAAACCCATTGTATGCAGGTTATATAGAATTTATAGTTTTATCTATTATTATATGATTAACATACATTAATGAGAAAAATAGATTGAATGGAAAGAGTTTTACAAAGTTGTTACAATTTTTTAAGGACATTCTTCTAAAGGCAATGATCTTCAAATTCACACTATAAACTGAAGAAAATTTTATTATGATAGGATTGAGATACTATAAAATACCTGAATTCCAAAATGATTATGAACTTTATAATAAAGAATACAAATTTCCATCTAGTTATCATGAACAAGGGACATCACACTATAAGTTAAAGAAAATCACATGCAGATTTAGCAATTATAAAGACTCCGGCCAAGGTATTTTAGTATCATAAATCAATTCCAAGTTTTTGATTTTTTTTTTGAAATTTAAAATGATTAGAAAATAATAATATGGAACTCATATGAAAAAATATGCGATTGGAAATTATGAAATCCAACTGATTTTCTATAGTCGAATAAAATTGATTAGTAGTTTCATATATTCGAAAAAAAGATACAAATCTCAGACATTGATTTTTCATAGATGTAATGAATCCATATTGAGGAATTGGTAGCATACATAGTTAATAGATAGTTTTATTGGTAACTTCCATCTAATATCATGAATTTTTTCTGACGTGAAAATATTACATGTTGATTTTAATGACCTCTAGACCTAAATATCCCAAAAATTATATTGATATTTTATTATCACCATTAATTTTTGATTTAAAAATTTTGGGATAAAGGTATTACGTTGTATGATTCTTATAAAATGGAATATTATGTACTACATGCAATGGATATGTTCACTATAAATTAATTCCAAAAATATAGGAATTGTGTATGGATAAAATGTTAAGGGGTATAAATATTTTCCAATTTTTGAATAATATACGTCATTTTATCAACTTAAATATAAGATAAAAATAATATAAATGGGTTATGGACGAGTTTTTTCTACATATCACACTTATTGAAAATTAAAAAGTCATTCAATGGATAATAAGAATTTGATATTACTAAAAACCCTTTTTTGTCAATTATTATTTTGAGAGGGTGAAAAGCATTAATATGACATTCGAAAAGAAAAAAAAATGTTAATGATAAAAATATTTGGAAGAAATATTCAATATTATTTGTGCTACCAAATTATATTTATAATGGGTTCAAACATAACATTGATGTCCTACAAATGGAGAAGAATATTTGTGACAACATTATTGGATCATTGTTAGATATTAATGAAAAGAATAAACATGGGTTAATTGTAATATTAGAGTTACTCTCAATAAAAAAATGTTTGATGTTAGATCCCACTTAGATGGATGGAAAAATTCTAGACCATATATTTTCATACATTATCAAAGAGGTATAAAATTAGCCTCTATCATGTTTTTCAGGATATCAGAGTTACATAGGGTTATTCATAAAATGTAAAAAAATTTGTGTCCTTAAAGGATTTTACGTTGATAGGTATAAAGTATCATGATTATCACAACATGATGCAATAGATTGTACCAATTACATTGAATTGAATATTTCCCATCTATTTCAGAATGACTTTCTCGATGGTGTGTTATTTTCCCAATTCCATTTGTAATATGTTGATTGATTTAAATTCATTGAAAAATTTGGAGAACGAAGCTATTGGAATACTTTTTCCATTAATTTTTTTTAAGGTAATGCCTCGGTCAAAGATTGAGGCACAATTTATTAAAAATAAAGAGGGGACTACAAAATTCAAAAGTAAGGGATTTTATTACAATATATTTCACAAGGAGGAAGAGGATAAACAAGTAGGTCATCACTCCACGTAACGCTTTGGTTGATTCTTTTATTAGCAAGACCATCAGCCACCATGTTCGCTTCATTATAAGCATGAGTGAAAATGTATATAAACTCCCTTAGTGAATCCATGCAGTCCATCCCTAGAGTAGTAAGTGACCGGTCATGTTGGACCACCCCATTCTAAATAGCTTGTACAATGGTGGTTGAGTCACTTTAAATATAGATGTCTTTCTAACCCTTGATTTTAACAAAGTCAATAGCTTGGATCAAATCCATCATTTATACTTCTAGAGTGGAGGTGTTAACATATCATCCAATGGAAAATCAATGAAAATGACCCAGAAAAACTCATAAAATAGCTTCAAAGCCCGCATGAATCATATTTCATTCAGAAGTTCCATCCATATTGATCTTGGTCTTTCCAGGAAGCAGGGTTTTCCAGAACACCTCAATTGAGTGTCTCTATTTCTATATAGGCCTTCAATTCTAAGCCATCAGAGGATCACAAAGCCTCTAACTGAGTTTTCACAATGATCTTTTTCAAGCAAGGAGACATCCCTAACGGAGAATAGAATTCTCATCCAACCTACATTAAGATTGAGTGAGTGGTTATTATGAATAATATCATCTATATCATACTAGATATCAAGGAGGAGCTTAGAAATGTTGGAAAGGAATAGATTCTTAATTTTACGTGAGGTATCAAGCTCGACACAAAATTTTAGTTGGGAGTAAATAGAGTAAAAAAAATCCATATTCAGTCAAATAGGTCAGTAATAATATTCAAAGAGCAGAAGCTGTAGCACAAGATAAAAAAAGGCGACTAGCAACTTCTCTATGCTGGTGACAAAGTTGACACTTAGAGAAATGTTGAATACCATAAGACTGAAGGCAAAACTCTGTAAGAATACGATCATGATAAATAATCCATATAAGGATGGTCTAGAGGTTTTAATCGATGATTTTTTGAAGTGTTTCAACCAACCAAAAATAGGTGCAGAGTTCATGAAATTATTATTGTAAAAACTTTTGGAATATAAAATTCCATTATGATCGGGTTCTGAAGTGATAAAATCATATGTGTTAGAGAAGAGGTGGATATCAACCACCTGTATAATTGAATCCAGGAGGTTATAGTTATGATATTGCATCACCTCTTTAATAGTGGAGTTGATTTTATTTAGAGGGGAGTTAGAAGGAAAAAAAGAAATGAGGGGGGGGGGTGCTAGACCATTTGTCAATCCAAAAGTTCATGGAAGTGTTCATACTTACCATCCATCTAGAGATGTTTATAATGTTGGAAAATGAGTTTCTAAAGGAGGGCCAGATCGAGGAGTTAACATATCTCAATTTTCCTTTTTTAGTTTCTCAAGGAATTTATTTCATAGAAAATACATAGAGTTAGAATTGTGATTGATCAATCTCTATGTGAGTTCGGCTTGAATAGCCTCATTAAAGATCTTAAGTTTCATGATTCTCATACCACCATTTTCTAAAGGTTTGCAGCAAGTAGACCAAGTGATGTTAACAAGTTTCCTTTCAAGGATGATTCTAAGCCAAACGAAATTTTTGATATAGCCATTAATTCTCTTAAGAATATTAATCGGCCATTTTATATCATTAGCAAGTAAACCAGTTTAGAGATGATGGTGGACTTAACTAGGAAAATCCTTCCAACCATGGAGAAGGATTTTCAATTCTAGGAAGAATGTTGGTTGATGACCCGGTCAACAACAGATGTGAAATACAATGATTTAGGTCTTCCCCAAAATAAGGGAACACCCAAATAGGTAAAAGTGAGGACTCCTTCTTTGATACCAAGGTTTTCAATAATGATAGATTTTCTATTATAAGGGAAACATTTTACAAAGAAGATAAATGATTTGTTCCATTTAATATATTTCCCAGAGACCTTATCATAGTGGGATAAGGCATTTTTAATATTAAGAATAATTATTTTCCCCCATTTAGAAACAAGATTATGCCATCGATATATAAAGGATGGGTTGGCACATTTAGGTTACGAGATGCTTGAATAGGATTGAGTTTATCTTGTTCCAAAATCTAGGTAAGCAGTCTACTAAGATAATATTCTGCAATGGTAAAGATAATAGAATATAAGGGCTCACCTTGAGAGAATCCTTTGGTACACTTAAAGTACCCTTTAGGAGATCTATTGACAAGGATGGAGATGGAAGCCGAATTAAAAAGAGGTTTTATCCTACTTATAAATATATTGTTGAAACTGAAACCTTATAGAACCTTGAAAAGAAAATTCCAGTCAATGGTGTCAAAGGATTTACTAATGTCTAGATCAATGGACACATTCCCTCCACTTGAGAATTTGTTATGAGAATTGGTTCATTATTAGGAAAGGAAAATGAAATCCTGAATGGACCTACCATTTATAAATCCAAACTGGTTCTAAGATATGATTTTGCTTCATAGAGGAGAAAGATTATTTTCTAAGAGTTTAGTAATGATTTTATAATGAAAGTTTATTAGAGAAATAGGAAAGAAAAGATGTATTTCTGAATTATTTTCCACTTTGGGGATAAGAGGGAGAAATTGGCCATTAATACCCTAAGGAATGCCACCATTAGAGATAAAATATTTAACATGCTTACAAACATCTGTTTGAATAACTTCCTAGTGTTGTTAGAAAAAACCGTTATTTTAGCCATCATGTCCTAGGGAACTATCATCATTTAGACTAAAATAGTGGATTTGATTTTATGGTCGAGATGGATTCCCAATAGAAAGTGATTTTCCTCCTCAGTAACGAGAGCTGGAATGACATCTGGAATGAGATCTTTGTGTATGCCTGGACCTTTAAAAATATTTTCAAATTAAGAGACCACATGGTTAGCTATGGCTGCTCAATGTTATAGAGGGTGTCATTGTCTTTGATAAAATATAGAGGTCTACAGAATTTTATAATTCTTTGAAGAGAATTATATAACTTGGAGATTCTATCTCCATCAGCCATCCATTTTGTTTTAAAATCATTATTGTGTATGTTGTCTTTAAGCACTAGAAAGGAATTGAGTTTCAAAGAGTTTCTTATTTTATTCGAGGGATATATGGCATTTGTTGTAGTGTTTTTAATTATATTTATCTCAGCCTCAAGGGTGGATATGACTTTGTCAATTTGTTTATATTTATCCCCACACCAACCCTTGAGACACTGTTTGAGATTATTGAGTTTAGTAGTACAAGAAAAAGTGTCATATTGGTGATTCATGGATTTCCAATAATTCATTATGAGAAGAGATCATTCCACTTCTAGAGACCTAGAATTGTTAAATTTGAAAGGAATGTTGGGTTCAAATATTTTGGAGAAGAGATTAAGAAAAATTGGGTGATGATATGAACTTAATTTGGGTAAGGTGATTCTAGAGATAGTGTCCCAGGAATCCCAAGCTAGGAAACTCATAAAGGTTCTATCAAGATAACTAGAACCAGTCCAATTGTAATTTCTTCTGTACAAAGTGAATTTATCACCCATAAGTTTGATTTCTATCAATTAAAACTATTCTAGCATGGCCCTAAATTCCAATGAAGAAATGTGAGAGTGAGATGGTCCAATTTTTTCACTAGGGGTGAGAATAGCAATATAATATTAAAGCAATAACCATGGATCCTGAATAGTGGTACCTAAAATATAGAGGTCATGCCAAAGGGTTCTATGATCTTGGTATCTATTCTTGGCGTAAACCATAGTATAAAATATATGTGAACAATCATGGTTAAAATCACAAGTGAACGATTGGTCATGAAAATTATATGTATTGACATTTTACAAAGAGTTATGGTAAAAAACTCAAAGTGAATCAACACTAATACCATTATTGTAGGAACCAAGTAAATTATAACCAGAAGTAGAAAAATGCATAAATTTTATAGAAAAGAAAATTTTGGGTTCAGTGATAGAAAAAATCTTTGGCTTATGAGCAAGAAAAATTCTATTAATCACAAGAACAGTTGTAAGGTTTTATAAGCCCTGACAGTTCCAAAAAATGACATCTATTTAGAACCTGTATTTGGAGTGGGGGATCCCATTTTTCGTTTTCAAACCTCCCGAGCTTTTTTTCCTCTTTCATATCCTAAGAGTAGATGAAGAGGCTGGGGTGGGATTCAGTTCCTAGCTACTCATTAATGAAACATAAAAAATGTTAGAAGTAACAGAAATTTTAGTATCCAAAGCGTTATCAGAAGGTTTTGAATTCATATAAGTGGTCACTTATGAATCAGTGAAGGATCCCAATATATGTGGAGCAGTAGGCAATATAAGAAGTTGTCACCTATTTCCCTAGTAGATTCAATTGGAATGGTAACAATTTTTTGGTTATACGAATTTTCATTCAGTGGAGGGATCAAATTGAGAGTGAGCGAGATGGTGGCCAAGTTTGTGAACACTACCTTGTTATGTTCAAAATATGAAAAGGGAGAGAACATAGGAATTAAATCTCCATTTTTTCATAGGAGGAACCTGGGAGGGATGAAGAACTTCAGTCAGGTCATCTCTCTTAATATTTGAGTTCCTAGTTGGAGATACATTCAAATCGATAGCCTCATCAACAACTAAGTGATCTAGAAGTTGATGTTTTCCTTTCTCCCGTATTATAGATTTAACAACAAGAGAAGGTCAAGGTAAGGTCTGTTTAGTAATGATTGAATTCACCTCCTCAACCGAATCTCACACCACATTCAAGCTCTGAGTACATTGTCCATCTATATAAGATTTCAGAAAATGGGAAGAAGGATTATTCTCACAAACATCTAGTACAATCTCCATAATATAATCCAGGATGTTCTAATCAAGAACAATATTTTCCTCCTCCTCCACCTAGTCATCCCAGGTAACACCTGAGCATTCACATAGGAGGTGGGTCTTCTTTACCCAAACCTCAGCTTTCTTTTTAGTATGCTCACTTATTTCATAGGTCAGGGCCTTAGCATTCTTTTTCATTCATATATTAGTCCACCCATCACCGACGAGTTGTGATACCTGGTTCTTCACAACCCTGCATTTCAACAAGGAGGGGCCTACGATCTTGTAGAGCTCAAAGTAGGGAGGCATTCACTCACATTCAATGCAGACCTCTGCCATGAAATCATTAGCATTGAAGATGATGACCTCCGAGATTTTGGAGGCCATATCAACATTGATCATCACTATGGAATATAGACCTAGATTATCATTGAGAGTACTTTGATCTATTTTATAGGGTGTAATGATACAAGAGGCGATATCATTGATAATTTTCAGGTGCCAGAATTACCAATTAAGACCGTGAAGATGAACACAGATCTGCACCAGGGTATTTCTTGTAATATGCAGATTGAAGGTGAAATCCCATTATGAAATGCGAAGAACTTCCGGCTTAAGCTGTAGATTCCCTAAATTTTATACTCATTCAAGCTCATCTTGGGATTTCAATAACAAGTGAAAATAACCCTTCATGATTGGAATAAGATTCTAGTCGGTGAGTCCCCAAATGTGAGCAATTTGTGCTTTAAGCTCTGGGTTTGACCATGGATTATTGCCTTTGAGGAAATAGATGTCTTCCATGACCGAAAATTTATATATAAGAGATTTTTGTCGAAGTGCTTCCAGATCATCTTCAACAGCAAATCTTCCATCCTCATATTTTTATAGAGGAATTCTCTCTCCGCAGTGGATTTGATGAGGTTGACGCCTTTGAGAACATCAACAAAGGATATGCCTTTTGGTATTTCGAACAGGAGGTTTTCATCCTTTTAAATCATGATTTTAGAATCCAAAACCATGGTTTCCCATTCCGGATTAAAGCTAGACATTATCATAAAATAGATTAAAACAAATCAAGGAAGGCGATCATGGCGGAACAGAGAAACCCTAGGGTTTGCAGTGGATAATTGAGAATCATTTTTCCAACTGATAGTTTTTTCACTACGAAAATTATTTTCCTCTATCTTTTTTTGATATCATGGTGCATTTAATGGTTTATTTTGTGTGAGAATGAATTATTTTTGTAACTATATAACTACGTTGGATGTATCCTTTGGGAAGGTATATGAATATATTGAAGGGGTATATTAAGAATCCATATTGACCTAAAGACTCTATTATTGAGAAGTATATTTATAAGGAGGTTGTTGATTTTTTTACAAGATCCCAATCTACTGTGGAGGATATTAGTTTTCCTACATCTCGCCATGAACGAGTCAATTATGTGGTAAAGGAGACCTGTGACGTGAATGTAAAATCATTGGCTGGTGAACAAATTAATAAGGTATGTTTTTACATATTTAATCAAATAGATGATACTAAACAATATATATAATATCATATTAATGTTTTACAATTATGTTATACAATGAATAATGTTATGTAGATCTTTAATGACCATAGAAGATCTTTTTCCCATTGGATTAAAGATTTCATTTTTGGAAGGTCATATGCATTAGAAACACTAAGATGGTTAGTGGGAGGTCTATTTCTAAATTTTATAACATGGTCTGAGTATGTAATTAATAGATGTACATTTCAAACGAAGGATTATGACAATAATGTGAAGTTTAAAGTAGAAAAATATTTGTGTTTTTAGAAGCAATTCGTATTTTGAGTTCCAATCACCAAAACCGACTATCCACATCAAGTGAATATTATAAAGTTATATAATAAATATGGGAGATTAATTACAAGAAATTTAAAGTTCCATTATTTAACTAGAAATGGGTTATCGTTAAAAATAACATGATACGTGATGAATTTGGAATGAAACTAGTTATTCTGAATATATTGGAATATACAACTAATCCTTTTATCCTAGAAACACATGATTTTTTTCTATATTATTGATCAATCCGATATGTAGTGGTCTATTGTTTTACAAGGGAAAAAATAGTATGTTGGTGATGAAAAACTTGAGGAATATGATAATTTTTGTGAGATCCTCACTTTAATGTAAATATTAATAGATAATATCAATGAGCACATCATAGACATGGTTTCTTCCATACATAACGATTATTATGAAGTAATTTGTGAAAAAAACATTATTACATTACAAATATTACAAGTATCATATGTTTATTTATTTTTTACTTTTTTAAATTTCATTAAATTTTTGTTATATTAGATTTATTTTCTTTATTAAAACACATATTATTGCTTATGTGTTTAAGAATTTTTTAAATTAGTTTAGTTTTTTTATTTCTCCACGTTTAACCTTATTTAACATATCTTTTTGTTGATTATGTGGGAAAAATTATTTTAAATATAACATGTTAAATAAAAATAAAAATACTTTATAAAAGAGTATATTCAAAGAATATTTTTTTTGTGTAAAAAATTACTTAATGTGTTGGATCATTTTTGGATTTGTTTTCATTTTTTATATCTTTTCATCTCCCATAAATTTTTTAGCATTTTAGCTAATTGATCTAACAAATATTAATATAAATGTTGTTATTTTAGTTTACATTTTATTGGATAATTTTTTATATATTTATAGAGTTTTCTTTTTTGGTGTAAAAAATTATTTAATATATTGGAGAAATTTTACTATTCACACACCATTTTTGGATTTTTTTTTCATTCCTTTATATCATTTCATCTCCCATTAAAGTTGTTAGAATTTTAGTTGACTACTATAATAAATATGAATAAATATGTGGTCAGTTTAGTTAACATTTTATGGGATCATTGTTAGTATATTCAAAGAATATTATGTTTAGTGTAAAAATGATATAATACACTAGAGCATTTTTACTATTCACACCATTTTGGTATTAGTTTTCATTATTTTATGTGTTTTTATATCCCATTAATGTTATAATTTTTGTTAAATACTATAAAAAATATGAATAAAAATTTGGTTAGTGTAGTTTAATTTTTGTTGGATCATTTTTTATATTTTCAAAAGGTATTATTTTCATTTAAAAAAATAGTATAATACTTGGGAGGATATTTTCGATTCACAGACCATTTTATATTTTTTTCATTATTTATGTAATTTCATCTCTTAATGATTTTATCATTTTAGTTCATAATAATGAATATGAATATAAAATGGGTTTAGTTTTTTTATATTTTTGTATAATTTTTCTGTTTTTTTACATTTGAATGTAATAATTGGATTTCTATTTTTTTACTTTGATTTACAAGAAAATGACAAATAAAAAAAGATTCCATCACATAATTTTAGGGATGATAGTAAACATACATCTAGGAAGGAACTAATATATATTCTTATAGATAAGTCTCACCTCCTTATATACAAGAGAAATTTACTTCCATGGGGGAAAGAGAGTTTTAGGGTTATTAAACATGGAAACACATGTTTAACAAACTTATAAGTTTCTCGTAGATTAGACTAGTGGATACAAGTTGAATTTGGTGATAATAATATTATAAAAGTCCAAAGTGAATATAATTCAAGGATTTTATTGTTGCGTAGTGTAAAGGAAAAATTAGTATCTTGATTATTGATTGGAGATGTGCTCAAAGAATGAAAATATCTCAATTATTATAGGTAATTTTTGCAATCTCATTCGTTATTATTTAAATAATCATGTAATGTTTATATTAATATTTTTTCCCACTTCTTATCAGAATAAATTTAATATACTTTATTCTGGTGGAGTCAGGAGGAAATGTTTAGCAATGGGTATAAGGAGGTATAAGGATTTTGGATCAACCCTCGCAACATATTTCATTTTTGGGAATAGACAACATCAAAATCCTTGAGATATATATCCTTCTATATATGAAGATAATTGGAATCCATTTTTTGAAATAAGATGACATGGATAATTTTTTTATGTGAAATGTTAACTTTTACATGTTTTTTTATATTTATGATTTATATATTTTTAATTTTTTGAAAACCATGAGATATCACCAGGATTTCCAATACATAAATATATACCCTCATACATTATCCCATAGAGGGTATAAATTATTATATAAAAAAATGATACTAATTTTTTTTCAAAAACAACGAGATGATTGATGAAGCTCTACAGAGGTTTAGCCTCTTTCTCCCGTAGCTAGACATGAAAAATGGAAGAGGGATCAAATCAGAAAAAAATGAAAATTATCTTATGGAAGAGTTGAGGATTTTAGATAACAGGATTGCTATATTTTCTAATTGATCAATTAATTTATCTTAAATAAATTCTTTATATATTGTTATTCACTAATGATTTTATCCAATATTCCATATAGATTTCTCTTGAGGAGAAGAGCACAAACAATGTATTGATAGATGGGGGTAGGAAGAATATTTAATCCATAACATTAAGAAATCCTAAACACTCAAGTCATTTGGAAGGATAATTGATAGTTTTATTGGAAAAAAGTGTTTCCAAATTATGAATCTTCTTTAATGGAGTATTTTTATAAAAAATATAATCTTTGGAAGCTAAAGATTAGGATATTCATGAGACAATGGAGAAAGGGATCATAGCTTCTGTACAATCAAAGATTACATACATGAAAAGAAAGTTCCATGTTGCTGATCCCACTCCTCTAACTCTTCTTGTAGATCACACTCCTCATACTTATCCTACTTCTACACCATCTCTTGTAGATCACATATTTCTTAGTAATCCTACTCTTAAAACTCCTCCACCACAACTTCCCTTTTATTATGATCTATATATTGATGATTCCCCACATCATATTGTTCTATATGAGATGATATATTATATTGGATATAGCATTAATCATAAAAATATATATTATGATAATCTTATGGTCATTTTACAAGATATTAGAAATAGATCAGCAAGAATACCATTTCCTACAGAAGAGGTCAGTACAATTGGAAAAAGTATCGACCATTATTTTACTTTGTCCATCTTGACTTGTATGAAAAATTACCATAGAGGTATATGTATATTATATACATTATTTCATTTTTATATTAACTTTTTTAATATTTTAAAGTTTCCATATTTATATTTTTTTTATATGAATACATTAAAGGTAATGAAATAATATATATACAACAAAAAATACAAACTATTATGACTTATAATACAACTTCTACTAGTCTTGATAGATTATTAACATATTTAAATTTTTTATGTTTATGAGATTTCAATGGAATACAGAATTTGTGGGAGTTTAATGAATATGATTCTTTTTAATAATTATATCATGGATCAAGATACTGGAGATGAGTTGAAAATCAAAACAATGCATTTTTTCCATGAAATTCAATTAACATAAATCTTTCTATTATATAAATTTATTTTAAATTTATGATCATGTTTACTTTGAATTATGTATCTATTTCAAATATGTATGAAACATGAAACAACAACAATATATGGGTTTAATAACCCAAAATTTATTTCATCTATTATGAGGATAATGAATAATGCAAAAATAATAGTTTAAATTACTTAAGGATTTCAAAAGAATGAAATTATTTAGTGCTGAATGTTTCCTAATCTTCAAGGGTATGAAACACATATATAATAAATTATTATATATCTATTAAAAAAATAACCACCCATTTTAAATATTATTATATATTAATGGCCATTGGATGTGGGGTATTTAATTCTAAGGAAAAATACACTTTACTGGATGTGCTCTATACATGGTGAAGTTAAATAAAACTTTCTGAAGGTATGGAACACATAAGTTGGAATATTTTAATACTTTTATATATTAAATAAAATTTAAATTATTTTATTTATATTATTTTTAAATAGGGCATGAGATTTATTTATATATTAAATAATAAAGAATATCACCATGATTAGTTAAATAAAATAAAAATGTGACTTTTCATTTGTAATTTCTATATTTTGGTTAGATTATTTAAAATTTCATTTTTAATTGGAAACAATTTTTTAAACAAAAATTTCATAAATATAAGGACTAAAGAAAGATGGATACTATTTTTTTTATTTATAGTCTAAATTATTTCAACCAAGATAGTTACAATGTTCCAAGAGGTTAAAGTTTTTATAATCCTTTAATTTAATTTCTCATTAATTTTATTCATAATACATGTGAAATGATTATTTTTTAATTCATAGTTTTTGATGACCAAAACATATACTAGAAAATATCCAATAAAGATAAAAATTTAATGGTAGAATCATTTCATGGGTATGATTATGTTTTATCATATTTTTAATATACATTGTAAACATGATAGATTCAGATTATAAATTGTTGTTCTACAACATTTTTTATGCTGTTGATTTTCTACTATTACACTATTTTATTTACAATTTTTATACTTTTGAAATGTTAGATGGGGAAGAATAATAATATTTTAATATTTAAAAAATAATTTTCACATTTTTTATTTTATAAAAATTTTAAAAATTGTAATACCACATTTACCATATTGTTTTTTAAACCAACATATTAAAGGATTTTTTACATAGGTTAACAAATAAACTGACATAAAAAACATGCACCAAAATGCATTTATAATGTCCATTTTTATTGAATGTTTTTTAAAAATATTTACAATGTATCATACAATAAAATTTTTTACTAAGTGATATTACCAAAAAAAATAAACCAATGTGTAAAAGCCTATTTTACACTAGTGCCGACATGCAGGTATTCCTTCTTCCAAAACTATATTAAATTAATTCCTAAAACATTCCCAAATTGGTATGAACCAAATTTCTATAACCTCAAATATATGATAAACCATAATGTTTACTAACACCTGTACACATATATCTACAAAATCTAAATTCAATCTTCCTTAAATAACTTTTTCAGATACTAAAACAGTGGGTTGTATTTCCATAAATATCACCAAAAATATAAATAATCATTACAGACTTACATTAAAAAAACATAACAAAAGTTTTTTTAAGACATTGATATTATGATTAACCTTAAAATAATAAAATTAATACAGTATCCATATTTGTAGAGTTAATCCTAGATAAAGACATAAATGCTTACAAATATTATCACAATCCTTAGATTTTTCATTGACCCTATTAACATAGGTTCTTCTTGGGTCTATAAATTGAACTTTAAATGATGTAATTGACGTATATAATTATCATGTTCTATAAATTCATGAAAATGAAATTTAAATGGATTTGTAGGATGATATTTATTTATCTTCATTGAATTACTAATTTTTCCAAAGAAATTCATTAGTCCATTCCCTTATTTTCCACATAAAAAACATTTTCATGTTTCTTTACAAAATTTTACTATTCCTCTCTTTATATATTTTTTACATGAATGAAATATATCCCATTTTCTTCCATGGTCTCTACGACATGAGCTCTTAGGAGACTCCATGCTTTTCTTCTTTAGTGAGTATATTATTTGGTTAATGTATAGATTGTTGATCATATATTATGATAATGAATTTTGAATAATCATTATATATTTCACTCCAGTAATCCTCCCACCTTCTTTCCCATAATAACCATATTTTCCATTGTATTAAATGTTAATAAGATTAATTTGGGTTCCATAAATTTACTAAATACAAAATTCATAGTGTGAGAAAGAACAACCAAAGTGGGAAACCCATATTATAATTTATAGGATATATAAATCATGTAATCTTATTTTGAATCTATGACATCATAGTTTTAGCATATTTCATTTTTTATCATCATCTATTGAAATAATTTATAATGGTTCATAAATAAAATGTATATTATCCTATGTATATTTCCCTATTGTATCAAACTAGGTACATAATAAGGATCATTTTCATGAAACATGTGATTATAAAATCAAAACACAATGATTCATTTTCAAATTTATTACCCATATGTTCAACTATTCATGAACCATGCATACTTTTAGAATCTAGAGAATGAATAATTTCTTGGAAAATCAATTAATCACTTCCTAATCAAAACATTAATAGTTTTTTTCTATACTTATCCTAAATATTTTTCATAGGGTTATGTTCCCTAATCTATGATTTATTAATTATAGCTACCAATGATTCTACTAAAATTCCTCTTATACCAATTGTAATGACCCTTAATATAGTATCCTAGAGTCGGTTGTTACTTTATTAAATTGGTATAAGATAAAAGATATTGCATCCTAAGTAACCTAATAATTTATTAGACTTTCTAAACTATATATATACATGAATCTCAAATTAAATTTTAAAACATGAAATATAATATTGGGATTGTAAAAGGTCAATATCCTTTAAACTCATTGAAAAATTATTTCCTATAATCACGGGTAAGGGAAATAAAATAAGTGTGAGCTCAGATGTCCAGAAATAGTTATGTAAAGTTGAAACTATCATGAATAAATAATGCATAATCAGTAAGGAATAATAAATTTGGAAAGGTAAGTTTCTAAAAACACATTAAATTTTTTCAATAACTTGAATATCATGATTAGATAGTGAATAATCAGTATGGAATGGTAAATAATTGAACACACATAGCATTTAATCAATAACATGAGAAAAAAATACATCCATGTATAATATCAATGAAATTATATAATGGATAATAATAACTAAATTCTCAATGAAGGAAATTTTTAATACTAGATATCATGATATCATAAATTATAATATTTATATCTTTAATACAATTTACAAGATGGTTTACAATTGTTGGTAAAAAATCATTTAATATTATCTTACTGATTCACCTCATGATACTATCGATTCATCAAGGGGATATATAATCACGATCCCCACCCATCACTGCATGTACAGTGCATTCATGATATTTTGAATGAGTGAATTAATTCATGAATAATATTCCTTATCAATATATGTATGTATTTAATAAAGAACAAAGAATATCTATATTTCCAATTCAATCAAAAAATATTCAAAGTAAAACACAGTATGTTGAAATTATTTATGTTTTAAGAAATAATAATTTCCCTGATAAATAATATTTATATTTAAGGGATTTGTAATGTCCAATGATCAAAAATAAAGTGAATATTTAAAGGGAAAGTTTATGGTTAAAAAATTAATCAGGAAATATAATGTTTACACCCTATTGGGTCAAAATTATTATATACTACCCAGATAAAGAATAAGGATGGTATGATTACAAAACATCCCTAATTAAATATACATAAAAAATGTTTTTTGTCCTTGATGAATAATAATACCATAAAAATATTTTTAAAAACATTCTTGAGAAAAATAATCATTTTAAGTTGAAAATAAATTTTCAAACTAGAAAAATATAAAATATTAGGAAAATAATATATTTAAAATGAAAATTGTATCATTTTAAAGTAATATTCAAAAAAATTAGTGGTCATTATGGTGGGAAAGATCCCTTCATGATGGGTATGTTAAAAAATATTCTTTTCACATTTTTGTAAGAAAACTCATGAGTACATTGTTTGGAAAATGAAAAGATGCTAACATTTAATTTTTTTGTAAAAACCAAATTATGGGTGAAAATTACTTTAAAAAATCATTGTAAAAAGTTTTTTAAAATAGTTATATAAAACATGGATTTTGGAGTAAAAGTATTTTCAACAAAAAAGAGAGATGAAGCAATATTTTATTAAAAACATTTACTTAAACATTTTAAGTACCTAATAGAGTTAAATAGTACTATTACATTAAATCTAAATGAATAACCATAGGGGAAGAAAATGAAATGGGTTTATTAGAAAATTATGAAATAATTTCCATCAATTTAAATTGAATAATAAACAATCCCAATTAAAATTAGATTTAAACATAAATCTCTTACCACTTTTTTAAATTTTCAATCTTAAGCCAAGGGAATGGAGAAATATCAATTTAAACATTAAATACCATGAATATAAATAGATTATTGATATAAAATATCAATGGTGAAGTAGATACACCTCATAAAATAAGATAAGTGTATAACAGAACATATTTCCTAATAAAGACAATTTGAGATGAGAAACCCTTACAATGATCATAACAATAAAGTGAGAATTAATCAAGTAATAACTTATATGTATAAAATTAATGTCCACATAAAAATTGTATATAAAAAATAATATAATAAGTAGTCATTAAAATCATAATATTAGAGTATCAATGACAATGACTAAGTAAAATAACCCAATTATAATAAATTGTGTTATGAAATTATTAACACTAGGTAAATTTCAAGTCAAACCCCCTTGGGAAAAATAATTCAAAATGAATCTTAAAAGACCATTATGTATGAATATTTTATTATATTACTTGTAAAATGAGAATTATATACACCATCTAATGTAATTATGTATGTAACAATACAAAATGATGCAATGAATTGAAATTGAGACAAAATCCCATACCGCAGTCGTAACATTCAAGTAAAATACCCTTGGATGAAATAATAAAGATTAAAAAATAAAAATAAATTAAGTATGAATGATTCATGATATTATAGGTAAAAGTGGTAATATAAATACCATAAAATAAAATTAGGTTCATAACATTACAATATGACTCCATGAAAGGAAATTGAGACAACATTTCTTGCCACATTGGTACATTTAAATTAAAATTCTCTTGTATAAAATAACTCAACTAAAAAAAACAACATTAAATATAAATTATTAGTGATATTTCATGAAGAAGGGGAAGTATATAAACTATATAAATAAATTAGATGCATAATAATATAACATGCCTTCAAAAAAGAAAATTGAGGCAAAATCCCGTACATCATGATTCCTTTTAATTTTCCACACATTAAACACATGTATAATTGTTTTGATCACGTTGTGAATTTATAAAATAAACATATTATTTTTTATAATATCATATATTATCCACTTATATCATTTTATATCATGTTCATTAACCATACTTTATTATTTTTCCATGTGTTAATTTCTTTGTTTACTCATGTGTGTTTTTCATGACTCTTCTAGTTATTATGTATAGTATATAGTTACATCACATATGGAATTATATTAGTATTGTAAATATAATATTTAATTATTGGATGAATTGTGAAAACCATTCTTGAAATATGTAAATGGAATATGAGTTGCATAGCTTCATGGAGATGGTAGGATATATGTACACAGAAGCAATAATAGTATTTCCTTAATGGCAGAAAGGGTAAGGATGTGTATGGAATGTTAATTTTACATAATTAATATCATTTTGTATATATTATATATATTTATCATTTACATCATTATGACTATCCTTTTGATTTGATAATGAAAAAAAATACATCAGTTCATGAGGTGGGAGTCCACCATACACATTAGCGATGAAATTGTAACGGTGGAACTATTGCACTGGCAGCACTAAAACATATACTATAGTGGTGACATCACTATTACAAGTAATGTAGTATCTTAGGTACTATAGTAGAAGCATTCACAGTGGGTAATTCCGGAAAATGTAATAGTATTTCATGCCCACTGAGCCTATGGGCCATATATTGGGATTCGTGCCCATTTGACCTACATGCCATGTGTTAAAAAATTAACTCTTTATGGTTTTCCTATCACCTTGGGGGGTATCACCTTCCTTTATGGAGTTTTTTTTAGGAGTGTGTGTGTGTTTAATTTAATTTTCCCCCCAATCTCCTAATATATAACATTATAACATCTTAGTATATGGTATCAACTTGCGTTATTATTTTGGAGGTGTTAGTGCATAATTTAATGTTAAAAAAGATGAATTAAAAAGAAAGAGATTTCTAAAGAGAATTATATTTTCTTAGAAATATCCACATTTAGATATCTTATTATGGACCCTAGGGTTAATCCTTTTTAAAGAAAAGTACCTATAGAATTTGGATAATTATGCTGGGGAGATATTTCTTTTTGTTTTTATCAGTCAAAAATGCTTGAAAGGTGTTAATAAGAGAGAGTAGGGAGTGACCTTTTATAATTATAGAGGACACACATAGAATATTTGAAAAGAAAAAACCATACACATGCTTTTAACATGCAAAAAAGATCAATAATAGATAATTATCAAACATTATATGTGATAAGGTTAAACTATTTCAATAAAATATGATTTAGAAAAGATTTTATGTCATTTAAAACTATATCTTCTCAGTTTAACTCTAGATAAACCCATTTTGACCTTAACAATAATAATTAGTTTTTAATGGTTTTACTATTCATTATTAAAAAAATAAGTTGAAATTATTATATAATATTAATTATTATTATTATTCAAATATGAAATAAATTTTAATAAATTAAATCCATATCATTTAAAAAATTTAGTTTAAAGACTGACCCAACAAACATGTTGAAAAAGGGGGCTTTAGTAAATTCATTTTTTAAGTACATGATGATATTAAATTAAATATCATATAGGAGATAATTATGAGATGGAATTTAATTCATTTATTCAGATATATAAGCTATATATTTCATTTATATCATTCTAAATTAGATTTTTTAATTAATTAAAATGGAATAACGTTATGAATTCGAAAATAGTTTTCATAAAAATGTATTTTAAGCGTAAAAATAAACTTAAACCAAAATTGGGTATAAAGATGATTAAAATTTAATTAATTATTATAAATAAAACTAAATAATACTTATGTTAATTTTAAGTTAAATTCAAATAACAATTTTAATTTTAAATTACTTAATATTTTGAAAAGAAATGACAGTTTTACCAAAGCGTGGTATTTTTTCACCATTCACTAAAAAATACATATTTTCATAAAAATAAAAAACTTTCACCCTAATATAATTTTTTATATGATGATTTCATATATTTAGTCCATATTACAAAATATTTTTTACAAAAGGGGAAAACATTTGTTTTATTATTTTCCTACAAAGGGTAGTTAAAATCATTTTTGACGAAGATATATTTTTTGAAAAGTAAATTGGAATTACTAAAGTTTGGGTAATTATTATATATAGGTTTTATTTAATTAAGACATATATATATATATATATAATAATTTAGTTAAATTTATTAATACCTACCAATTCAGCATCTAGGTTATAATTCTCATAATTAAATGAGATATTTCATGTGTTTTTTTAAGCTTGGTGTGGCATGTCATATACACTATCAAACATAATGTTCTCCTTTTAAAATATCAAGGTGTCATGTACCAAAATATATCAAAGAGATTAAATTTATTGAAAATAAAAATAACATAAAATGTTGTGGTGTAAAAATTGGTGTCACACCATGATCCCAGTTCTCTTTTATTTCTTTTGTTTTTATTTATTTCTTGGTGTTTGATTATTTTGGATGATGTTTGGGTTGTGTTTCCAATGATAATATTTGATTTGGGAGGACTCATGTTGTTTTTGTATATATTTAGGTTAGTGTTAAAGGTTTGGGGATAAACCATGTGAATATTGAATGCAAATTTCATTCAAAACTCATTTGTTTCCTTCACAAGTTTTTATGAAAGGGTTTTTCATGCTTTGGATCAAACTGTACAAGGAAAAGGTGTGATCGTGAAACCTGTTGGTGGTGTCTGAGACCTAGTTCTAGGCATGAACATAGTTAGAGGGAACCATGTGAAAATCATTGTAGAGGCGTTCTCATTTTAACCAAACCAATTTTCATGTTTAATAAACAGTTTTTCAAACTGTGTGGCTAGCCTGTGTAGGTACACATTTATTCTAGTAGGGTGAGCCCCATTGGCACACAGTTTGGAAAACCATGTAGTCAAACTGTGTGACTTACCCAAATTATTAAAAACATACAATTACAAGTTTTCATCTCTTTTGTTTTAATCCCAAATAGAACCTTGTACCCCCTTTATTGTTTTTAGTTCATTAAGGGAGCTCCCAAATGCTTCCCTATTGGTTCTTCTTCCACAATTTATGCTCCTACAATGTTTCTAGGTTAGTTCTTATAGATTTGTTTTTTGATTTCACTGTTCTTATCTTCTCCCTAACTTGGTTTATTGGTTTTTATTTTTTGGGTTCTCTCTTTGCCAAAACCTTAGGGTTAGAGGGATAATGTTTTCTTGTGATTCTTTTGATGTTAGGGTGTGCGATTTTTTTCTTGGTCTTAGTTATTCCATTTTCCATAGTTTCGTTTAATTCGCACACCATTGAGGAATATTTTTTCATCCATTTCCTTTCAAGAACATTCTATTTGATGTTTTATATTTCTTAAATAATTTTTAAATGTTATATTCATACTTATGATGTGTTATTTTAGTTTATCTTTAAATTTATCTGTTTAAATTTTTTTTGGGAAATGTGTTTTAAATTTTTTTGCATAGTTCTACATATGTATATTCCTATAAGGTGTTTAAAAAAATTAACATTGGAATTATAAAACAAATTTGAGTACTCTGAGATTATTTTTGGACTTTTTTGAGTTTTGGTTTTTGGGTGACATTTGAAATTGAGATTTGACAGTGGGTTTTGGTGAATTTTAATTATTTGGTGCTTATGTGTGGATTCTTGTGATTCTTTCTGGTGTTTCTTTTAGTTATTTTATTTTATACTTAGGAATTTTCATGTCATTATATATATATTCTATTGAATATAATAATACCTATATGTGCATGGGGTGTACATATGGATTAGTAGACACAAATATAAAGGGAATTTCTTTAAAATTTCTATCTTGAACCCCCAGTTTTCAAAACACACTTCTTCCAATTCTTTCTATCCTCTACAATATCTGTTATATACAATTCTAAAAACATCCAATTTTCTCTAAAAGGGTAATTGGTTTCTAAATTATTTCAAATGAAGTATTTAAATGATTTTTTCTAAATAATGGCCTAACCGAACCCTGGATATTTAATTTTATAAATAAATGTCTTAAAAGTCCCATTGGGCATACTCCAAACATAAATAGTATTTTCACCATGGTTTTGGAATTGGTTTTACATTTAAATGTTTTAAGGCCTTGTTGTAACCTTTTGAATTTTGGGGAATTGATTTTAAATTAACATGAAATTTATACCCCGTCGGAACTATTGGAAGGTTTGATGTATGATGGGCACCCATATAGTCATCCTCATGATGAGAGGGCCTTTATATAGTTAGTATTTGTGATTGAGAAAGGCTTTCATGGTGGAATCTATGAGTAATGATCAATTCCAATCATGTGATGAAATCATCATTATCCTTTATAATATTATTATGAGATTTTAAGATTTCATATAGAGGGACATGCGATGATTTATTTTTATTCCATATTAGATGGATTAGAACCCCCTATAAAAAGGATATGATAGGTGGGAATTTCCCTTGGCGAGGCTAGTTTAGAGAATCCACGTTAGTTATGTTTACTCCATAATATATGTTCTTCTTATTTTTTTCTGCATACAACGATGATGTTTCCTTTTAATTATAGCATTATTTTCATTACCCTGCTATTTTACATAGATTTGTATTCCCTTTCTATTATTCTTTACATAGGTAGTGTTTTTACATGCCTTTGGTTTTTCAAATTTGGTTAAAAAATACTAATTTTTTTAAGATGTAAATTATTGTCTTGATTTCAAAGTGGTATTATTAAAAAGTGGTGTTGATTGTTTTAAAGTTATGTACCCTATTATTTCTAAATGTATTTCAATCTATGAAACATATAATGTATCGGAAAAAATAAAAGTATGAATTCTGTGGTTCTTGACTTCTAGGATATTTTGTGGTCACACTATACCTGTGCCACTCGGTGTTGGTAGACCCAAGTTGTTTCGTAGGTTCATATTTTGGTTTGGTTTTCCTATGGAAGGTTCTAACTTTATGGATGGTGGTGACCAATGGGTCACATATAGATCATGTTTGTTCCTGTTGGTTTTATCTTGATTTTAGTTTTTTCATTTTGGTTCTATAATCATTGTTTATAGATCTGTTTAGGTATATATTTCATTTAGTGACTTCAAGATTCAATTTTTATCTTGTGTTCTCTATCTTGTTCCATTTATATATATTTATTATGGAAAATATAATTTTTAATTATTTTATCCATGATTCTTGGAACTAGTTTCCATACCAGGAAGATTTGGAACGCCTCTCAGACCTTGTCACATGCGGGCTTGGGTGACCGATTCAGGGTGAATGTGGGCTGGTTTCTGAAAAAATTCCATGAAATTGGCCCTTGGTATTTGGGGATGTATAGAAGGGTGAATATTAGGACTAGGAGGATTAGATATGTAGGGGAAAGAAGAGTGCCACAAACTCTCACTCAACCTAATCCTTGATTTATCTAGGGTAGTCTAGGACATGAGTCTTTTATTTTGAATTTTGGGTTTATTCCATTGGTTTTTTCCTGGATTATATGCTTAGGGAATGATAATGGAATTTATCTGGTGCTATATGGTGGGTTTGAGTGGGTTTTATCCCGTATGGATCCCGAGTTTATAGGTCATGATATTTCTAGTCGTTAGTTCTTGCTTGCAAAATAGTCTACTAAACCATGTGGCTAGGTTATGCATGACCACTACTTAATTATTTAGAGAGTTTAGGTATGTGTTATATTTTGGTTTGATTTTAGTTAGTGTGAGTGTATCGGGAATGGAAAATGGTTTTTGAAAAATGGTTTTTAAAATGGAAATGATTTCAGAACATGGTTTTATTTGAAATTGGGATTGGAATTTTAAATTGGATTTGGAATTAGATTCTTTTATTCAAAGTGGCTATATAATAAATTGATTTTTTAATTTGGAATGGAGATGGTGGTTTTTGTATGAGGATTTTAGGGATTTATGAGTGATGTTTTCTTTATGATATTATGTTTTTCCCTGGGGATATGTTTTTAGTTGAATTTTGGTTTCATTTTGTTTATATTCTTTATCTTTTTATTAATTATATTACGCTACCCAGAAGGGTATGAAAGGTATCTAGAGTGTCTCTTTTAGTCATTGACCCTTACCAGAATCCTAGTGGAGTGGTGGTGTAATGTTTTTCTCACTGCTAGTTTTTTGTGGTGATCGAGGTCGTTTAATGGTGGTAGAGTGGCTTGAGAAATAAGAAATTGTTTTCAAGACTTTTAGAAATCAAAAAGGCATGAGAGTGTGAGATGTTCGGGGTTTATTTGAGGAAAAATGTGTGGATTGAGGGAAGGTGATCCTCCTATCATCATTGAAATATGATATGTCATTGAGAGTTTTTTAGACCACTTTTGTCGAATGGTTTATGCCTTATAAGATGAAGGTGTGGAAAGTGGTAGAGCTCTTGGGTGTTGACCAATTTTACCTAATGGTGAAAGACTTTGTTGACCACCTAAAAGATGCCGTTTATATTTTATCCTTAGATAATATTAATTAATCAACTGAAATATCCTCTTTAACAAAATAGTTATTTATCTAGTGATTATGGATCAAGTCCTCTCATTCTAGGAATTGTATTTTGGGAAGCTATTATCTGAGGAGTTTTTATTCATGTTGGTTCCCAGAGCACAATTTTTAATAGTTAGAAATACGGTTTCTCATGGTACTCATGAAGGTTCCCCATCTAGAGAACTGTCTGTGCTAGAGGAACCCATTTTTTTGGGAGTATCCCTTATTATTTCCAACTTCTCATTCATCAGAATTCTCGATCTTATGCCTCCAGTGTGGTCAGTTTAGTCATTTGAAGTCATCTTGTTGTAATACTATGTTGGTTTCCCAATGATGTGTCCATTCAGGTCATTTGGAGAAAATTTTCAAGAAAAATTTCCATGAGAGGAAGTACCGGTCCGTGGATTCCATCTTCTAATTGTGGGGCATCAGATTATGTAAGGCACCAAATATCTATCCATATGATCTGAACTGAATCTTTTCACACAGTAAATAATTGATTGTGGTGGGGGTATTCATCCCAACTTTTTTCTTCTGATTTTGGAATTTGGATAGTTTAAATCTTCTTGTTGTTGTTTTTTTAAAAAATCTTCTTATTTTAAGGATTTTTGGAAGCCTTGTATTCATTGAAATTTTAATAGTGGTTCTATATAGATGGAAATATTTGAATAGTTATCCTTATTATGGATTAATATTTTATTTGGATTGTGCTCATTTTTAATATTTTCCTATCTTGTGGAATGATGAATTTTGGTTTGGTTTGGTGTTTTTTTAGTGTCTTTCTTTGGGATTCTCCTCAAGAAGGGAGTTCATGTGTTTATTTATGCTGGTGGAATTGTAAATGGTTGGGAGACCTACCAGGGGTATTTTTTTTGGTTTCCCCCAGTTCTATTTGGGTTTGAATTGTGATATTTAAAGGTCAGAATATGGATTGTTGTTTTATTTGACCTTAGTTAGTTTCAATTTCAATTTTTATTCCTCATTTGGTTGGGTGACATTATCGGGGAATAACGTTTTTGTGGTGGGAAGAATAGTCATATAAAGTACCTATTTTTCTTATATTTCATTTTTTTATTTGATCTTTTATGATGAAGTTTGGTATGAATTTTTAGTGATAATTTTTTTCGAGGCATCGACTTATTTTTGGATTTGTGCACAGTTAGTGTGCATATTTTAGAAAGAAACCATGAGGTTATTGGATGAAAAAGGTGTTTCTAGTTCATTTTGTTCTCACAATGATTTTCTTTAATTATCTATACCAGGTTTGGTTCAATCCATTTGTGGTAAATGATTAATCATGCAGCTTATTGGTGGTCTCTAAGACCTGGTGCATTTCTTGTGCGCTGTTAGGGGAAACCATGAGGCAATCATGCAGAAGGCTCTGTCATTTTGATATTACCCATTTTCATAATTTACAAATAGTTTCCAAAGATGTATGACCATTTTGTGGGGTATTCCCTTTCTAATATTTGGGTGGGCCTTCTTGGAACACACTGTGGAAAATCATGCAGCAGAGCTATGAAACTTACTCAGATTCATAAAAACATGAAATCCTAAGTCTTCCCCTCTAGTGTTTTAACCACAAATCAATCCTTCTCAACCCTTGCTCATTTTTGGCACCTAAAAGAGGCTAAAAAACATTTTCCCTAGGTTCTTATTTTTATATTTCTTCTCCTCCATGGTTTATAAGCATGTTCTTCATGATTTTAGGGTGTTTCCTCCTCTCTTCTCCTCCCTCTCTTGTTTTCTTGGTTCTTAGTTGGGATTTCATGTGGACGAACCCTATAGGTATTGGTATAATTTTGGATAATTTTTATTTTTGATTCATGGGTGTGAAATTACTTTATTAGGCTTACTTCGTCCTTCACTCAGAGTTTTGAGTCATTCAAACCTCATTGAGGTAGGTGTTTCAATCCATTTCCATTCAAAAACATGCCATTTGATGCTTGATCTTTCCTAAATAATTTATAAATGTTCTATCCATGCTTGTGATGTGTTAGTTTTATTTATTATGGCATTTCTATGTTGTAAATTTTATGAGAATGGGTTCTTCAAAGGGTTTGCTTAGATATACCTATGTATATTCCTAGAAGGTATTTGATAAAATTCCCATTAGACTTGTAAATTGAACTTGATTACTTTGAGATTTCTTTTGGTCTTGATTGAGTTTTTATAGTTTGGTGACATTTGAAACTATAAATTGAGTTTGGGTTTTAGTTCTTTTTTATCGTTTGGTACTTATGTGTAGATCCTTGTGATTGGTTGTTAATTTTCATTTCATTATTTAATAGGAACCTTAGGTTGTTTTATGGTTATATATATATATATTACATTGACCTTAAGCATATCAATATGTACACATGGTTCACATATGGATAAAAAAACACATATATAAATTTAGTTTCATTAAAATTTCTATCTTGAACCCCAATTTTCAAAACACTCTTCTTTCATTTAATTCTATTCTCCATTCTACATCCTAAATATTTATTGAAAAACATTAAATGTTCTTTGAATTTATTTTTTCTTTCCAAATGAAATCAAATTTGGTTTTAATATGTGTCTTATAAAACATGTAACAATTAGAACCTTGAGATGTAATTTTTGTAAATAAATTACATAAAAGGCCCGTTGGGAAACTTCTAAGAATAAATAGCATTTTCACTATGTTTTGGGAATTTGTTTTGGGTTTAGAAGTGTTAAGTCCTAGTTGGTACCTTGTGCTATTTTTGAAAATCAATTTTAAATTCACATGATGTGTTGGCTTGGTTGGAACTTTCTAATGGTTCAATGTATGATGAGAACCCCTACAAGCATCCTTCCAATGAGAGGGTCTTTTCATAGTACGCATTGTGTATTGGGAATGACATGCATAGTGTAATATGTGAGTTGTGCTTAATTTCAAGAATGTGAAGACCATATCATTCTCCATTATACAATTATCATTGAATTTTTAAACATCACCTAGAGGGTCAAGTGAATATTTATTTCTAGTACTGATTAAATGGATTACAATCCCATGGAAAGAGGATATGCTAGGAAGAAATTTCCCCTAGTAATGATACTTTAGATCAGCCAATTCAGTTATTAAATATAATGGTGGACCATATGATGGATGGTGGGTTCGTACTAAGTATATTCAAGGATTTATTCTTGGTATGTTTAGGAAATTCCTATAATTATATATATGTATGTTTCATTTTAATTTTACAACACTTTGGTTAATTGATCTTTTGGTATCTGTTTGCTTGCTTTTGTATTGGTCCCTTTATCCAAACTTTGTTTGTTATACTATGATAAATATTCCTAGCCTATAATCCTTTTATTTTATTCATTATTTGGGTATGATCTTACTTCGTATTTGGTTTTCAAACTTGGCTAAAAAAATGAGAATTTGTTTTATGATGGCAAACTATTTTTTCAAAGTGGGTTTTTTGGAAAGTGTTGTTGATTTGTCTAAAGATAAAACCCATTTTTATCCAATTTTTTTTTCAAAATAGAGAGTTTAGAATATTTTTGGAAACAAAATTTATGTATTATTTGGTTCTTACCTAATGGGATGTTTTATGATCACATCATAATTGTGCCACTTGGCATTAGTAGACCCAATCAATTTTGTAGGTTCAACATTGTTTAGGTTTTCATGTGAAGAGGGTTGGTTATACAGATAGTGTTGACCAATGTGTCACTTAGAGATCATGTCGTTTCCATTCAGTTCGAGTTTTATTTTATCTTTTCCATTTTCGTTTTAATATCATTGTGTTTGGATCTGTATATGTATTTATTACATTCAATGATTTATGGATTCTAATTTTTAAGCTATGTAATCTGTCTTTTTCAATTTATTCATGTCTATATTTGGATAAATCATTCCCAATTATTTTATCCTTGATGATAGACAATAGCATCCAGCTTGGGAGGATTGAGAACACCTCTTGGGCCTTGCCATGAGATGACTTAGGTGACCAGTTTAGGGTAGTCCTCAGTTAGTTCATTAGGATTTACTTTTACCATTCTATGGAAAATAATGTTTCACACAAAATTATTAATCCTTAATAATTATATTGTCTCATTTAAATGGTTTTTTGTTAATAATAATTAATGTTTATTTTAGTTATTTTTTCTTACATAATCATGATTTTCATTCCAACAATGTTCTCCAGTCAGTTTGGGTAATTTAATATAGATTATTTTACCATGATTCTTGTAAATATATGTACCCATTTCCAAAATGAGAATTTTACACTCTTTTTAATGAAGGTATGTTCAAAAAATTTAATTTCAAAATGATAAATAAAAGGTGTCTTCTATCCTTTCAAAATAACTTATATATTGTCTTCTACTTTATATTTTTTGGATAACCTTTATGTCATATCAAGTATATTTTAAATAAAACTATTTATAATAAATTTTTAAAAAATTATTCACTTTCCGTTCTTGAAATTTATTTTTGAAATTATTTTACACTTAATATTTTAAAAAAAATTAAAAGTCTTTGTAAAAACTTTTATATTCTCAGTTATATTTTTATTCTACGTTTTATCTCCCATGAAGTGTTATTTTGATCATTAATTATATGTTATTATGATATGATTCATTTTAGAAAATAAAATATTTGACATCCTATGATAACTTAAGTAAATTTTATGTGATCTTTTTGAAACATTTAAGAAACATGTCACAACCCAACTCAATGGGGCTCAAGCCACAACTACCCCAAGCCCGCCTCCATAGGATAGGGGCTGGATTACCGAATTACATAAATAATATTGGAGGCCATTTACTAGTGTAACTGAACGCATGCCCCTAACCATGTCAATGAACAAGTATGGAGGAATAAAAATAAAAGATTCAATATCTAAAAAATAAAGTATAAATTTTAAACCTCTAGGAAATACAAGAGTAGAACAACGTAAACTGAAAAGGAATAAGAGAACATACATGACATCTAGAAAGATGTACCTAACAGACAATACTAGAAAGTAATTGTTCAGAGTACCCAATTGTGAATCTCTAATCTATGACCATTGTATATGGTCAAATGGACAAGGGTATCCCTATGTTACCCTTTAATCACATACAACCTATTCTTCATATTAATATGACATGAAACATGCATGAAAATCCCATATACGGGTTAGCATATTCATACCTAGTAGGATGCCTCAAAAACTAAATGGGGGTTAGTAAGAGACATGATAAAAATAGACAGATTTTCCCACAACTAGAGAGTAATATAATCTAATAATATGGACATATATATATATATATATATATATTCTCAAAAATGAAACCCATATGAGAGATAATGGGATCTCCATATCACAACCCAACATAATAAAAGAGTCTTCCATCAGTTCCAACGGTCCATCTATGATTCCCAACATCACAAATGTCTATCCATAAGAGTAAGTATGTGGAGGGACCACACCTCTCCACTATTCCACATAGTCAATGGAAAAATATCTATAAGAACCAGACCCACTCCCTGGTGCATCCAGGTGGTACCACTTAGTATAAGTAGGACACGCGCCATATCTGATTGAGGGTACCACATCGTAGATAGAGGAAAACCACAGGGGTGGGTGTACCACTCAGTATGTAGAGGACTCGTGCCCTAATTTCATGGGAGAGGGTAACACTCAATAGATAAGAGACTTATTCCCTAATTCCATAGGGTGTTCCACTCATTAGATATAGGAACCACTCCCTAGTTACTTATGGGGAACCACTCAGTATCTAGATGACACATTCTCTAATTTTATTGGGGGGTGGTATCACTCAGTAAATAGAGTACCTACAATCTAGAGTCATAGGGGGTACCACTCAATTGATAGAGGGATCATGACCTAGTTCTATTGGGGTGATAATCATTAGATATAAGAACTGTAGCCTAATTCTGTAGGGGTTACCACTCAATAAATATAGGACACATTCCCTAGTCCATTAGGGGTTACCACTCTAATGATCATGCCAGATTATTAACACCTTCAAGTTTTAACTAAAGAAGTATCACTACCAAAAAAATATCTCATAATATCTCAAAATATACATTCAAGAAATCCATCACATTCTATGTATAAAACCCTCAATATAGGCTACTCGTTTCCCAAAATCTGATTTCAAAATATGGAAATATGAGAGGAATTAGTTTCCTAAAAAATTAAGGTACACAATTATTATGGGGACCCACACGACTTGTTTTCCTGCCCTTATTCCTAGTTGTGTACCTTCCAGTACAAAAATTACTAAAAATTTATCCCTATATGGTGTTTAATAGGACTACATGGAATGAATCAATGACCTGGGGTCCTTCTCATGATATTGGATGGGTCCACATACCTTGGTCGTGTCCGTGTACATTGGTTGTGTATGTGGGTTGTGTACCTTGGTCATGTCTATATACACTGGTCATGTTCCTAGTCATACCTGTTTCACTATACTCTTATATTATACATTAGGTCTATAGTATTTGGTTCCACATTTATTGGGGGTCTAACATGACACATGATATTTTACTTACCTAAAAACCCTAGCCTCCACTGCCTGTGTATTCTTCAGACTACAAGACGTGTAGTTAGGTTTTTCATAGAAATACATATATATTCTAAATTATCCATATCTTCCTCCTCCACCAAAAATCACACCATTGGACCATGTGGGGTTGGTGGGTACCACCTCTAGTTATCGTTTCTGTCTCTCTAGTGGCTATAAATTGGATCTCCAGTTCATCGTTTGAAGTAGCACACACCACCATCACATGTGGCACCTATCACTGCAATACCATATCAACAAATAAATGTTAGAATCAACTTCATCCAGTAAAAAATACTTATTAACCCTTTATCATAGATCCATTCATCACACATGAATATATTTTGAATTTGGTGTTATGATCACACTCGGTCCCACATAACATTAGTTGAATTGTGACCCTATGGTCCAACAATGTAGAACGTGAAGAATGGTTGAGAAAAAAGTAGAATAAAAAGGGTGAAATATTTACTGGACAAGAGTTCATGGACAATGAACTATATTAGGGATAGGCGTGGAGGGAATCATGACACAATTTAGATTAAACAAATTAAATATTAATTTTTTTGAAAATGGATTATGAGAAGGTTTCAAGAAATACATATTAATAATAATGTTGATAATCAAATATTGAAAAGGTTAATCAAAGTTGCTAAAAAAATAATGAGTCCTAACTTTATTTACATCATTATATTATGAATAACATGTTCTCTAATGAAGGGGAAAGGTCTTTTGTGTTCATTGGACGCAATTCACATTGATCCAGATGCTCATTATCGTTTGATCTCGATTCACTAATAACAGGTGGTGGAATCCACCTTTAAATGATCCTACGGTTCTGGGGATAACAACATAGATCTTCACTAAATTTATATATATAGTGTATTTAAGTTTAGATCATTTTAATTAATTATGTAAATTAATCAATTAATTAAATTTAAATGTATCTACCAACAGTCGCTCTATCCGAATTCCCTACACTAATAAACTTTAGGTCATTCATATGGTAAAACCAGTGTTCTAGAGTCAACCATGGTCAATTTTTTTATATGAGACTTCATTTAATAGTTATCCAATTTTTCTTAAAAAAACTATTCTTTCACATTATAAAATATATTAAATATGTTTATAAAATTAATTCCATGCACACTGGGCCTTCGAGTCACATAGTTTTATATCTTCTGGATCCAAAAATATTTCTAGATATATTTAAATGTATTAAAAGAAAAAAAGGATCTAAATTATTCTCTCCTCCACGATTATATTCCAAAAAATGAAAATATGAGAATAAAGGTTAGGATACTAAACTCGCATCTGGTTCTCATTCTTCCAAGAACTCCCCAACATCCTCTAATGCTCCCAAAAACCATGAACCAAGGGAATTGTCCACCAATATTGCATCATCTCCAACTGATCGTTGATCTCTACTAGGTGATCCACAAAATTAGTACCGTCCTTTATGTACATCTCCTTCAAATCAATTATTTTGTTGGAGTCCTGAACATATCACCTCTACAGTGAAATGTGGAAGACATCATGCACCCACTCTAATTGTGGAGGTAAAGAGTGGTAGTAGGTATCCTTTCCAACCCTCTACAGTAACTAAAATGGCCAAATTATCCTTGGGGATGGATTTAATCCTCATATAAATCTCTATAATGCTCATCATTCAGAGACTCTTAGGAAAATGGGGTATCCTTTCTCTAACTGCAAGGGCCTACGATGTTGATCTGTATAAGATTTCTACCTTCTCTGGGTTGTCCTGATCTGGTCTTGGATGACATAGATCTTATATGTCATATCCTGAACCATATCGTTCCTAAAAAGATATTCCTCACCAATCTCCATCTAGTATAAGGGTGACCTGCAGGGTCCCCCATACAGGGCCTCAAATGTATCCATGCATATAGTAGTGTGGTATCTACTATTATATACAAACTCTACCAGTGTAAAGTGATACTACTGGATCCAATAAATGTCTATCATGAATGACCTCATCATATACTATGATAACTTAATAGTGAGATTTTTTCCCATCTATCTAGGGGTGAAAGGATGTACTCAACGTCATCTGGGTCCATAATGCCTTCTACAAGTCTATCAATTACTATGATGTGAATCGCACATCACAGTTGAAGAAAATCATCTTGGGAGCGCCATGAAAAAGAATGATTTCTCATACATACAACTACCCCAAATTCTCCACCAAACATTTCTCCCAGATAGTATGATATCAAACTATATTTATGAGTCAGTCAAATATCACCTTGATTATTTCATGGCCCCCCGATATCCACAGAAGATCTACCACAAAATCAATGCATATGACATCCCAGTTACACATTATAATATCAAAGAGATTCAGAAAACCTACTAAAACTTGGGAATCATCCGTCACATATTGATAGGTGAGACACCCCAAAGGATATGTGTAAAAAACATTATCACCTCCTCACACATCTTGATTGGGAACACTATATGTATCTAGAAAAGGATGACATGATTTCCTCATTTAGAAAATTAATCTGATGAATCTTCTAAGAATATCTATTCACATAAGACCTCATAGTCGATGTCTCCTAACTTGGTCTATTTCACATATTGGATGAGAAGAGGATTAAACCACATCAACTAAAGAAAAAAATTACCCTATTTTTCATCCAGGTTCAGTTTCAAGGAAACTACCTACTCTAACGCCTTCAGCACCAAACAAACATGGGACACCCTATTAAGATAATTTTACACCATGTTCATGTTTCCCAGAGTATATACAATCTAAATGTTATATCCCCAAAAGAACTCAAACAATAACCTCTATTTCAAGTTTAATTTGCTCTGTATGAAGACATAGTTGATTCTCTGATGGTCTGAGTAAACAACAAACTACTCTCCTTGAAGATAATGCCTCCACATCCTTAGAGATAAGACTACCACATCCAACTATAGGTCGTGAGTCATTTAGTTCTTCTAGTGGGGTCTCAACTACTTTAAACCATGTTTTATAAAAACCTAACTCTACACCCACATGCATCGAAGATTAATTCATGTTGCATCGCAATAAATTAAGTACTCCACTCCCTCCTCCGATAGTCTTAATATAGTATTAATTGTCCATCTGTGAATCAAGTCCTTGAAGTCTCTCTAGTAATTCTCACTCTATGTTATAGTATTCCCTTTTTGGTTCAGGGTAGTCTAAGGTATTTTAATCCTAGAGAAGTCTTCAACAAACCTCATGTAGTACCCCATCAAGACAAGAAAATTTTACACCTCAAACATGCTATTGGGTGACTCCCAAGGAATAAATGCACAAACATTTTCTAGTTTTATAGGTAATCTATGATCAGAAATGAAATTCCCTAAAAAATAAATCTCATTGAACTGGAACAGTAACTTAAATAGAATACTAAAAAGTTAGTTCTCCCAAAGAAAATATAGGACCATCATAAAGTGATTTGCATGATTTTCCTTGGACATAGAGTATATGAGTATGTCTTCTCAAAATAAAACAACCAAATCAGTCTAAGTATGACTATAGGATCCATTTAATCAATTCCATAAACATAGTAGGGGGAATTATTCACACTGAGTCATCACTTGGAACTTACAGTGTCTATAGCGACATTAGAATGACCACTTTAAAATATCATCCTTGAGAACTATCATCTGTTGGTATCTGACCGTGAGATCAATCTTTGAGAACCATATCACATCTTGAAACTGATCGAAGAAGTTGTCAATGCTCATAGAATGGTACTTTTTCATTATTTTTTCATGTTTTAGGTGATGATAATCCACAAAAGCTACAGGATACTAACTTCACTTTTTATAAACAGTATTGGAGCTTCCCTAGGGGAACACAATGTCCGATAAAACCCTTATCTCGACGGTCCTCCAACTATAACTGAAAATGAGGGAGCTTGTTAGGGTACATACAATATTTTATAGAAGATATCAAAGGAATCCCAGGGTTCAAGTTGATTCAAAGATCCATATACTACATCTAAGGTGGTCCTAGAACATCCTTATAGAATAAATCCATTAAATCATCCACGTTTGAAGGATCACAGATTCCGAAAGAGTGTAATGCACCTAGTGATGCACTCACCAACATATAGGTAATGTGATATAGCCTCTTACTCACAAAACCCACTCATCACACAATTTCATCTCTCTCTCCCATAATGGATAATCTCATCCCATCAACATGAAGTAATCCAAATCATCTATTGTGACAATCAATATAGGATACGACTGTGGAAAAACAATTCATACTTAATATGATATCACAAGGTCTCATTTTGATGACCAAAAGGTTCCTAAAGAAACTCTCTACACCATGAGATATCTCACTCAAGTGGAAGCTAAATTATATTTAGAAAGCATTCCTTATAGGAACCTCAAGACAATGCTTCTGGAATAAAGCATCAACTTGATGCTCCCGATCCTGAACCATGAGAAATGAAATGAAAGAATGACTCACACTTATGTGTACTAGTGCCTAGAAAATAGTAGAATAAATATAGTTTGTACCTATAATAAACTTGTATGCCATTGGGTCATACGCCTCCATAGCCTATAGCTTCCTGTGACCCCGTTCTCCAGCTCCCTGAGCCTGATGTGGGTCACCTGGTGGTGTTGGTTAAAAGAGATCATAATGAAATCCACTACACAATGATCCTCCTCCTGCAGCCCCAACTACTCCGTTGCTATATTTTCCTCCATGGGGGCCACCCTGCCCTCACCTAGGAGATCAATGATTATGAAATTGCCTCTGACCTGGCAGTATGTATTATATCCACCTTACCTCTTTAGTACACTCAATTTAGAAATCACAAATCATGTGACCACACCCATCACATGCATATAACCACCACTTTATGGGATTTCCTAGACCTATGTGTGGTCTCTATTCCATATGAACATGTGTCTAATTTAGGGAATAGGGAGGTATCTTGCACTGATATATTACCATCTAACACCTACTAGATTCCATAGACAAATCATCCCCATGAATTCCACTACCAGATCCAACTGCATGGAATCCCTTTGACAATAATCTCTCTATTACCAGCACTGACTCCAATACTCTGAAATAAGTGGGAATTCATAGGTGTACTACACTATCAAATATTTCTTTGTGTAAACCCTACTCAATCATCTGTGTGCGAATGTAGAAATCTTGAATTTCCCCGAGGGAGTACTACATAAATTCTATGATCCTCAAATCATACAATGTAATTTTCATCCCTCCATAATGCATCTCTAGTAGATCCAAAATATGAATTGAGAAAAATCATGACGGGTAGTAATTCTTGAAAACCAACTAATGGAAGTTAGACTATGAGAGTGTCTACTTTTCATGAATCTTCATAACTAGGATTTAACAGTGAGAAACTACTCTATGGAAAAGTATAGATTCCAGCACAACCACCTAAAGAGTTGGTGAAAAGATTGTCCTAGAATCTTGGATCACTGACTCTAATAAATCCATCATAGGATAGGGATCTAGATTACCCTAAAACTTTAGCAGACTATAGTGTTGAAACTCAAAGAGTGGGTTAAGCCCTAGCTCATCCACAACCTTGTATACTGGCATGATATACTTCTTAATAAGTGGGGGTGATGATACCTATCCACCTAGGGTAAAGGATCTTATAGGATGACCCTATAACTATGGCCTCATCACTCATCATATCATCATCATGATCTATAATTGGTAACCAAGCTAGATATCTTTATAGAGGTATCCTGAAAATTTAATCAAGATGTCCCACATTCAGATGAGTATATATTTATGGGGAGCCGAATCAATATGTAAATCCAAAAGACTCAATCCTATATGAAGCATGTACCAGTTATCCCAACAACAAAATTCCCAGTATATTGAGTCAATATGTAGATGTACAGATTCTTGGTTAATGGATATGTCAACCTTCATAATAACATTGGGTTCTCTGGCCCGAAATCCTCACTTGATACACTCAGGCACTATTTCCCTTAATCTTAAACAAATCCTTGTAAGGAAAAAAACAAACACCCTACCAAGGAATGATATCATTTGATACCAATCTATCATGACCTAAAAAACAAATATGGAGCTACAAATACCCCTATGGACACTCGTAGGCCAAGGGATAATGACAATCACTAAAAGGCATAACTAATATGGGGGGAATTTTGTTAGTGTAACTATATGAACACACCCAACCATATCGAATAATAAATTTAGAAGAAGAATAATAAAATATTCAACATTTATAGAAAATCCATTTATATAAATCCTTTAAGGAATAGAAGAGTATGATATAGTAAAATGAAAAGGAAAAAAGGGAAAATACACACCCAACCAGAAAGATATTCCAAAGTAACAATACACAATAGTAAATACTGATAGATCCCAGCTCTGAATATTCAATCTCTAACAACTATAAGTGGTGAAATAAACCAGGTTATCGCAAATATCTTCTGTAATCTCCATAATCCAGTCCGTCATCTGCACAAGACACGAAACATGTTGGAAAATCTCATGTAGGTGTCAGTATATAAATACATTATAGGATTCCCTAGAAGTTGAGGGGGGGGGAGGGAAGTAAGAGACATGATATGAATAAGAAGAATAATATATAACAAGTGAGTAAATAAATACAATAACATATACACTAATATTTGTGTGTGTGTGGGTCTGTGTTCACAAAAGAAAACCAAATGATAGAAATAGGGGATCTCAATCCCATAGAGCAAAATAGGAAAAGAGTCTTACATTAGTTCCAAGGGTCCATCAGTGATGACCAACATCTTAAATTCATATCCATTAGAGTAACCGTGTGGAGGGACCAAACCTATTCATTGTTCCACATAGTCAAGGGGCATAATCCCCAAATAGAGGGCCCACACACTAGTGCATCAAGGGGGTGTTAATTATTGTAAGGAGGACCTAAACCCTATTTGATAGGGGTACCACTTAGTAGATAGAGGAAATGTTCCCAAATTTCATATGTGGTACAACATTGTTGATAAAGGACTATAACACCCCCACCCCAGTTACCTAGAGTCAGTGCATTATTACATAACATTGGCATGATAAAAAAAGAACAATTCCCTAAATACTAATTATTTTAGTACACATGGAAACACTAGATACATTTATAAGGTTTTCATTACATCATAAAATGGAAAACTACAACAAAATTGTTTCCCGATACAACATTGAGATCTCATAGACTATCCCTGTAGGTCAGTCATAATACACTTCTTCGTATCCCGGGAAAAATAAAATAGAGAAAGTGGTGATCTTAGATGCTCAGTAAGGATAACAATATAGAAGAAACTTTCATAAATAATAATAAAAATTTAAGGCAATGTATAACTAAAACAAAAAACTTATAAACTTGAAACTCAGCATAATATCAAAAAAAAATAAAATTAAATAATTCCATTTACGTATTCAAATGGATATTCAACTAGTCTAATAATCACATGAAATATCAATAACCACTTTCATAACGATGGAATGCATAATTCCAGACATTCATAACCACATAGTCAAGGCCATGTGCCAAGACTAAAAATAATATTTTGTCAAGGCCTTGTGCCTAGACACTAGTTTGTCTCATGAGACCTACAGATGCATTGAGGAGCTATAGCAGGCTCCACCTGTCACTTACTTAGTCCAATGAATTCTTCATATGAACAGGTTTAAACATAACATAAACATTTGTTTTAAAACTAGAATATGAAATGTCAATACTTTCTCCATAATCCATGAAAGGTATAAAAAATAACACATCCACAGTCAAACATATCAAAAACCCTTAAATAAAATATGGAAGTTTTGTATCATAATAAATCATCCTCAAATAAGCTTAAAATCCATCAAAGGATGTGTACATAGATGAAATCAAAACTATTTGAGAGAAATAAGTCTTTTTTTAAACCAATTAAAATTCACATAATTATAAAAGAAAACATTTAATTTGAAAATATTCATATAGGATTTTAGGGGAAGATTCAACAATTTTCTAATGGCGGAAAATATCTGCACCTGTCTTATAAGTTAAAAAAACATTATTACCTAAAATTTATCGAAAAGGTTAAAAAAGACCTTCTTTAGAAAATGTCGGAAATATTTCTTTATAAACATCTTATAAAAAGTAAAACAAGGGTATAAATGAATTTAACCCATAGTCTATAAAATAGTAAGAATGTTTTGAAATACATTTTTATGAATCATGGATATCGATGATAATGAATGCCTAGTAGATAATTATGTATAAATAACCTTAGATAATGAAGAGATTGTGAAATAAACCCTTACCTTGTACTATTCCATGGTCAAGGGTAGGTTAAACTCCTGTATAATAGTTAAATTATTGTTATTAAATTATAAAATAATCATATAAATAAATATGATATTATACATTATCTTCTAATATTTCTTTTTTAATAATATTTTAGTATTATCGTCATTTCGGGTGTTCAATTACACGTTTTATTTGATATATTTTGTTACATAAGCTATGTTTTTTATGGAAAGGTTGTATATTATTCTTATCCAGAATGAAATAAAGTCCTTAAACATTAATTTTAATCATCAAATGAAAATTAGTCTTTAAAGGATACGATGGGAAATGAATCTCATCGCGTTCGTGGAGACGGTAATCCATACGTACGCACAAGCAACAATATCATTATTTTGATTTTAAAATATTATATAATTGAATGGTATATCATATGTAAATAATAATTATCATGTTATATTTATTATTTACATAAATTATACATAATTATTATACCCATCTAAATAATATTGTATTTAATAACAACTACACCACAACGTGGAGACGGTAAGCCGTACGTACGCACGTATGGTGACATGTCATTCAATGGATGGATAGAATAATGAATATGGTTGTACTATATTTATGATAACATCAAAGAATATAAAAATATACTGGACTTATTATTTTAGAATAGAAAAAACAAGGAACGAATAAGTGGAAGAAGAAAAGAACTTGAAAGTGGTGAATACATATTTACCTCTTCTTCAGGTTCTTCCATTTGATTTGGACAAAAGGGTCCTTATGTTGGATTTCTGACTAAAGGAAGGCCTCTAAAATGAATTGAGGGATGTTGAGAGGATATTTAGGCAGGGTTTGGCCGAGCCAAAAGGCTTTGATGGTGTGAATTTGAGAGAAGGTCACATGCACTTTCATAAGAGCGGTGAGAGGCACCTTAGGAAAAACTTAAAATATTATTTTATAATAAATTCAACTTCCTTTTATAATGGCTCCAAAGTTACTTATTTAAAGTATAGGGTGGGAATGGGTCGAAATACTTTTAACCAATATATTTTAGACAGGTTTAGATCACCATATTAACCTTATCATTTATATTTAACTCTTAGTTAAATATTTCGACATTTACCATGTGTCTTTGTATTTATATATTATAAGGTTAATAAACATACTATAACAAGCCAAGAGAACCCCAAGTGGTTCATTATTAATATATATATCCATATATAAGTCATTTTTACAAACATTATATTTTTAGGAATAGAATATCAATTAATAATATAATATTTTTTAAAAAAACTGTTTTATGTCAATTTTGACACTATCTAGTATTTTGTTTTTTAAAAATTTATAACAGCATTATTACTTCAAAAAAAATCATTTAATCAACTCTTAAATTTAATAGTAAAATATAAAATTAATTTAATTCCTTAAATGTATCAAATTACATTTATTTGGGTATTTAAAATATCTATTATTTTAATATTTCAGTAATAAGGTAATGACTGCATCACCATTGTGTCATAAATAAATTAAATTATTTAAGGTCTTAAAATTATAAATAAAATAAAATTATGTATGAAATATTTTTATATTTCTAATTAATATTTATAATCGAATTTATCTTATGTATAAATCTGTATTAAAAATGTTTTAGTTATTAAACATTGATTTTAACTCTTTTAACTATTCATTAAATTAAATAATAATAAATTTCCTAATCTAATCCATGTGAAAAAAGAGGATCATATTTTATTCTTAAGGTTTTTTACTCTAATTATACTTATCCAATAGAATTAGGACATGTTTTAGGGTAACATTAATATCAATTTTTCCTTTAATTACCCTATTTACTTTTAACCGTGGTAAATAAAAGTAAAAAGTTACTATTCACCAAAAATTATTTTCAACTTATTGAACCAAATTTTACTTACTGATATCAACCATGTCTCTTGGATTTTTGAAATTCAACTCACAGAAGTGATAAAATTATGTTTTTGGAAAATTTGCAAAAGCTCCAAAGAGGTGGATAAAAGACGGTAAAAAGTTCAATAAAATTTTTATATGTCTAAACTTATTATAAATTGAGTCTAATGAATTATATTGAACATATATAGGTATTATGTATCCATTTTGACATAAAATAAATTTAAATAAAATATCTAATAAAAATTTAGTTTTAACCAATAACTCAGTGTTTTTCAGTATTCATCAAAAATTGAAAGTTTTCAGAAAAATACCAAAAATTCACCCTAAGATAATTTTTATATTCCAAATCCAAAAAATTATATACATTTTGAAATATAATATTTATAAAATTTTAAAAAGTGGGTATTAAAATTCATAACGGCTGGTTTGATTGGTTGTGGTGTGTTAGAACTCGAAGATGCGTATAATGAAAGATATTGAATTATTCAAAGAGAAGTGTACCGTAGAAGCTTTGGGTTTTACATTCTCCCATCCTTCAAATAATTTCATCCTTGAAATTTCTAGAATATTACTGCATGAAAAGACATGATTGGTTCTTCATCATATGTTCCTCGGGTTCCCATGTAGCCTCTTCCATCTTACGGTTTCTCCACATAACTTTTACCATAAGAGTTTTCTGGTTTCTCAACACTTGTTCGATGGTATCAAGAATGCTAACGGGATATTCACAATAAGTCAGGTTGGGTTATAGTTTTAATACATCATAGGTGAGTACATGCATTGAGTCAGGCATGTATTTTCTCAACAGTGATACATGGAACACATCGTGAACTTTGGAGAGACTTGGCGGTATTGCCAAAAGGTAAGCTACAACCCCAATTCATTCTAGAATTTTGAAAGGTCCAATGGACATGGGACTCAATTTTCTCTTCTTACCAAAACATATAACACCCTTCCATGGAGATACCTTAAAGAAAACATGATCTCCTACCAAAAATTACAAATCCGTCCTTTGGTTATCGGTGTAGCTCTTCTGACTACTTTGAGCTCCTTTGATGTGGGTTTGGATTACATTCACCTTTTTCATCATTTCCTCAAAAATTTATGGGCCTACAAATTTTCTTTCCCCAACATCATCCCAAAAGGTTAGTGTGTGACATCTATTTCCGTATAACACTTTATATTGTGCCATTTGAATACTTGAATGGAAACTATTGTTATAGGAAAATTCTACCAAAGGTAAATATTGATCCCACATACCATGAAAGTTAAGTGAGCAGGATCTCAACATGTCCCCTAAAGTTTGAATAGTATGTTCTGAATGTCCATCAGTTTGGGGGTGGTAGGAAGTGCTCAAACAAAGTTTAGTATCTAGGGATTTCTGAACACTTTTCCATAATCATGATGTAAAACAAGGATCACGATCAGAAACAATCAATAGTGGTACTCAATGAAGACTTACAACTTCATTAATATGTAGTCTTGGTAAAAATTCAAGTGGTAAATCTTCCCTTATAGCAAGAAAATATGCTGACTTTGTAAGATGACCAACATTGACTTATATTACATCCTTCCTTCTAGGAGTATTTGGTAGTCCCCTGAAAAAGTCCATCGTAATATTATCCCATTTCCACTCAGGTATGGGAAGACATTGCTTAACTCCTCCAGGATATTTCCTTCCATCTTTCACATGTTGATAAACCATACATCTAGACACAAAGTCATCAATCTCCCTCTTCATTTTTTCCCACAAAAATGTTCCTTCAAAATCTCAATACATTTTGGGGATCCCAGGGTGTATATAGAAATTGGAACTATGAGCATCATCCAACAATTCCCTTTTTAGATCAGGTATATCGGGTAAACAAAGTCTTTTCCCAAATTTCGAAATTCCATCTTCATATAAGAAGTCACTCAATCTCCCATCATTCACAACTTTAATCTTCTTTTGAAACACTTCATCATCAGTATGAGAAATATTTATCCATTCTAGTAAGGATGGTTGAGCAACCATTTGAAAAAGTATTGATGTTTCACCTTCCATGGTAATTCCCATATTCATCTTCACTATATTCATGAAAATAGGATCCCTTTCAACTCTCATCTTGTTCAAAACTCCATGATCATTTCTCCTCAATGCATCTACCACCTTATTTTCCTTCCTCAGGTGGACGTGTATGGTTCATATCATAATCCTTGAGTAGTTCAAGCCATCTCTTTTACCTTATGTTGAGTTCTTTCTATGAGAAAATATACTTAAAACTCTTGTGATCAGTATATTTCTCACATTTTTCATCATAGAGATCATGTCTCCATATCTTCGAGGAAAAGACTGTAGCTGCTAAATCAATATCATGAGTATGATAGTTTTTCTCTTGAATTTTTAGCTGTCCTGATGCATAGAAATAACCCTATCATTCTGCATAAGGACACAACCAATCCATTATTTGAAGCATCACTACAAATAACAAACCCATCATTCCCTGATGGTAGAGTCTAGATAGGAGCATCCAATAATCTTATCTTCAGTTCTTCTAAACATTCTTCACTCTCTTTTTTCCAAAAAAAATTAACCTCTTTAAGTGTGAGCTTCGTTAATGGGTTAGCCAATTGAGCAAAATGCAGGACGAAATGTCGATAATAACCTGCTAAACCAATAAAACTGCGTACCTCAGTTATACTCATTAGTGCTAGCCATTCTTGGATTACTCTTGTATTAAAAATATCAATAAATATTCCATCCTTAGAGATAATATGGCCATGAAAAGAAATATCTTGAAACCAAAATTCACACTTTCTAAACTTCTGATATAATTCTTTTCTTTAAAGAGTCCTTAGGATAATGCACAAGTGATTGTCATGGTCTTTTTAGCTTTTGGAGTATACCAAGATATCATCAAGAAATACCACTACAAATTCATCAGGATATTACTTGAAAACTCTGTTCATTAGATCCATGAAAACATATGGTGCATTAGTCAGCCCAAAAGGCATTACTGTAAACTCATAATGCTCGTACCTCGTTTGAAATGCTGTTTTCGGAATGTATTCATTCTTTACACACAACTGATGTTATCCAGATTGAATATCAATATTTTAAAAGTATTAAGCTCTATGAAGTGGGTCAAATAAATCATCAATGCGAGGTAGGGGATACTTGTTCTATATTATTATAGCATTGATCTTCCTATAGTCAATACACAACCTCATAGATCCATATTTCTTCTTAAAAAAAGAACAGGGGCTCCCCATGGAGAATCACAAGGGAAAATAAATCCCTTATTACTCAATTACTCTAGTTTTTTCTTTAGTTCCACTAATTCCATAGTGTCCATTCTATAGGGGGTCTTCGATATGGTCCATGAACTAGGAATTATGTCAATGGAAAACTCAATTTCTCATTCTGGAGGATGTCCAGGTAAATACTCTGGAAACAAATCATCATATTCTTTCACAATAAGAAATTCCTTATTCGAATATTACTTTTCTCACCCACAATTATTTCATTCTATTCATCCCTAATAATTGAATTTAGTTGAGCTACTAGGGGTGGAACTTGAGAATAATTAGGTGGTGACGTTTCTGATCTAAAGATATGGTGCTTCTTATCATCATCAAATATAGTAACCTCCTTCTTCGTACAATAAATCTTCGCATCATGGTCCAAAATCCAATCCATACCGAGGATTATATCAAATTACATCATGGCTATAACGATGAGATCAGTAGATAAATAACATTTATATGCCTTAATGGGGATTGATTCACAAAACATTATTGCAATGATACATCCCTTAAGAGTTTTGACTGACAACTCCATTGTTAAATCAAATTGGAAATATCTAATTTTCATAGAAAACTGGGAAGATATGAAACAATGTGATGATCCAGAATCAAATAAAGAATTTTCTAAACATGAGGAAACCATTTTATTACTTTCCACCACGTCTTTCAGAGCTTCAACCTCAGTATTAATAATCGCATAATCTTGGCCTGGATCCCTTGGACTTTTCTGAGGTATGTTTCCCTTACGCTTAAGACATTCATTTTAATAATGTCCCATCTCCCTGTAATTGTAGCATTGAACATTGGTAGCTTCATTATTCCCCTTCAAATCATGAGCTTGGTGGCCTTTTTCACCACACTTATAACAGACTCTCATTCCCTTCAATCAAGTATCTGGGTGTTTCTTCCCACATTTACTGCAGGATGGATATTCAAATTCACCCTTCTTCCCCTTATTTCCATTTCCAGAGCGATCAGCTGATCTCTTCTTCTCTTTATTTTCATTAAATTCATAAGTCATAGAGAAATCGTTTTATGTCTTGATAGCACATGAGACAATATCTTCGTATGACGAGAAAAATTGTGAGACTAATGCTCGACAGAGAAATGGTTTTAACCCATCAAAAAATGATCAATCTTACTTCATGGGTTACGTGTATAATCTACAGCATGCCTTGCTAACATTGTAAAGTTACACTCATACATAGGAACATTCTCATCCTTCTTTTTCCCCAAACTCAGAAATTGTCTTTCCATATCCGCTCGATGGTCATGAGGAATGTATTTTTCTAATAAAATCTCTTTAAACTCCCACCATTACATATTTTATACTTTATTATCTTCCTTCGTGTTTTGAATCAATGACCACCATTGATCAACATCTCTAGTGATGTGGGAAACTACCATGAAAGTTTTTTCCCTTTCGCTACTCCCCATGGTGTGGAATATTTTGTCTAAGAATTTTTCCATTTCTATTCTACTAGTGGATTTTTACCCCCATTGAATGTTTGTGGTTGTTTCCTCATGAAGTGATCTATCATTGATCCTCCATGCTGCAGATCAGGGTCCTCCATATGGGTAAGGTTATTATTCATAACCTGAGTGAGTTGTCCCAGTATGGTGATAAGTTGATCAGCACCAGTTGTTTCACCAGCTCCACTATAAGTATCTTGAGTAGGAGGGAAATCCATATATGTATTACGTGTGTTGATACAGATTCCATTCCATCCACTAGGCGCCATTTCTAAACAATGGAATAAACTAGATTAGTTTATGAATCATAATACATAAATCCAAACATAACATAAATTGAACATTTTATGGATATAATCCATAATAATTATTTTTTTTTCTTTGAGGATATATATACTCATAAACCCATCATTATGGTTTGTAAAGAAAATTAGAATTATCTTAAATATATCCCCTCAGAGTGTTGTAACCAAGAGTGCAGCAAGGCCCATTGTTGTGCGCCAGTTCTCGTTCGAGTCCAGCTTAAAGCGGGGTTTTTGTGTTTTACCCCTAGGTACATCTATTATAGAGCCGCCTGTACCTGCCCGTATCCAGACATGGATGTATTCCTCAGAAAACACACAAAAATATCTACATTACCGAAATTCTAGGAAGTTCTTTTATACTAATCCTCAAATTATATCATAGGGTAATCTGATCTAATTAGAGTTTATCTAATTCTAGCTTCCAAGGATTGTACTAAAGATCTATTGATACAATCTGTAATGCCCTGACCCTAGTTACCTAGAGTTGGTGCATTATAACATAACATTGGAAAGATCACCAAAGATCATGTCTCGAAAGACCGATTAGTTTAATAGGCTTGGAAACACAATTTACATTCATAAGGTTTTCATTACATCATAAAATGGAAAACTACAGTAACATTGTTTCCAAATAAAACACTAAGATCACATAGACTATCCCTACAGGTCATTCATAATATACTTCTTCGCATCCTAGAAAAAATAAAACATAGAAAGGGGTGAGATCAGATGCTCATTAAGGATAATAATATAGCAGCAACATTCATAAATAAGCATAAACATTTAAGGCAATGTATAACTAAAACAAAAGGATTTTAAACATGAAATTATGCATAATATGGAAAAAATAAAATAAAATAATTCCATTTGCTTATTCAAATGGATATTCTACTAGTTGAATAATCACATGTAATATCAATAACCACTTTCATAGTGATGGAATTCATAATTCCATACTTTCATAACCACATAGTCAAGGCTTTGTGCTAAGACTACAAATAAGATTTTTTCAAGTCCTTGTGCAAGACACTAGTTTGTCTCATGATACCTACCAATGCATCATGGAGCTATATCAGGCTCCAACCATTACTTACTAAGTCCAATTCATTCCTCATATTAATAGGTTTAAACATATCATAAAAATTCATATTAAAACAAGCATATGAAATGTAAATAATTTCTCCATAAACCATGAATGGTTTTAAAAATAACACATCCACAGTCAAACATATCAAAAAACCATTAATACAATATGGAAGTTTTGTATCTTAATAAATCAACTTCAAATAATCTTAAAATCCATCAAAGTATGTTGACATAGATGAAATCAAAACTATTTGAGGAAATTATCTCTTTTTTCAAATCATTTAAAAGTCACATAATTATAAAATAAAACATTTACTCTGAAAATATTCTTATAATCATGTAAGGAAAGCTTCGATGATTTTATAACGGCATAAAATAGTCGCCCCTGCCATATAAGTTAAAAAAATATTCTTACCTTAATTTTGTCGAAAATGTTATAAAGGACATTGATTGGGAAATGCCAGAAATATTAATTTCTAAAAATCTTATAAAAAGTCAAAAAATGGTATAAATGACTTTAAATAATATTTTATAAAATAGTAATAATGTTTTTAAATACATTTTTAAGAAAAAGGGATGTGGATGTTAAAGAGGTCCCAACAGATAGTGACGTGTAAACAACCTCAGATAATGAAGATATTGTGAAATAAAACCTTACCTTGTATTTGTACTTGGTCTAGAGTAGGTTAAAATCTTTTATAATAGTTAATTTATTGTTATTAAACTATAAAATAATCATATAAATAAATATGATATCATATATGTTCTTCTAATTTTCCTTTGTTAATAATATTATAGTATTATCGTCATTTCAGGTGTTCACTTACTCATTTTCTTTTATATGTTTTGTTACATAAGATGTGTTTGTTATGGATATTTTGAATATTATTTTTATGCATAATGATATAATGTCATTAAAAATTATTTTTAATCATCAAATAAAAATTAGTCTTGAATGGATACAATGGGGAATGGATCTCATCACGTTCATGGAGACGGTATTCCGTACGTATGCACGAGTGACAATATCATTATTTTGATATTAAAATCTTATATAATTCAATGGTATATCATATATACAGAATAATTATCATGTTATTTATATTATTGACATCAATTATACATTATTATAATATCCATCCAAATAATAGTGTATTGAATAACAACTACACCACAACGTGGAGACAGTAAGTCGTACGTACACACGTATGGTGACATGTCATTCAAAGGATGAATAAAATAATGAATATGGTTGTACCATATTTATAATAACATTATATTATATAGAAGATACTAGATTTATTATTTTTTAATGGAAAAAACAAGGAAAGAAGAAGTGGAAGAAGATGAGAACTTGAAAGAGGTGATTAAATATTTACCGCTTCTTCAGGAACTTCCTTTTGATTTGATCAAAAAGGATCCATAAGTTGGATCTATGACTAAGGTAAGGCCTCTAGGATAAATTTAGGTAATTTGGGAGGATATTTGGGTAGGGTTTTTCTGAGACAAATGGCTTTGAAGGTGTTAATTTGAGAGAAGGGGAAGTTCCATTTTATAAGAGGGGTGAGGGGCACCTTAGGAAAGACTTACAATATTATTTTATAATAAATTCATATTTGGGTTATAATGAATCCAAAGTCACTAATTTATATTATAGGGTGGAAATGGGTTTAAATCCATTAAACCAATATATTTTAGATAGGTTTAGCTCACCATATTAACCTTATCATTTATATTTAACTCTTAGTTAATTATTTTGACATTTACCATGACTCTTTGTATTTTTATATTATATGGTTAATAAAATTACTATAACAAGACAAGATAACCTCAAGTGGTTCATTATTAATATATATAACTTTATATAAGTCATTTTACCAAACCTTAAATTTTTAGGAATAGAATATCAATTAATAATATAATATTGGTTTTGAAAACTCTTTTATGTCAATTTTGATGCTATTTGGTATTTTTTTGGTAAATTTATAAAAACATTATTAATTTGACAAAAATACTTTTAATAAATCCTAACATGTCATATTAACCTAAAAAATTATTGGAATTCAATAAATGACTCAAATTATATTTATATGGGTATTTAAAATATAAATTATTTTAATATTTTATTAATAAGGTAATTCCTGCATCACTATTGTGTCAAAAATAAATTAAATTTTAAAATGTATAAAAATGATAAATAAAATACCATTATGTATTAAATATTTATATATTTCTAATTAATTTTTATAATCTAATTTATCTTATGTATAACCCTATATTAAAAATGTTTTAGTTATTAAACTTGATTTAAACTCTTTTAACTATTCTTTAAATAAAATAATAATAAATGTCCTCATCTAATCCAAGTGATCCAAAACGGATAATATTTTATTCCTAATGTTGTTTTTGGTCAAATTATACTTATCCAATAGAATTAGAACATGTTTTAGGGTAATATTAATATCATTTTTACCTTTAATTACCCTATTTACTTTTAATCGTGGTAAATAATAGTAAAAAGTTACAATTCACCAAAAATTATTTTCATCTTATTGAATAACATTTTACTTACTAATATTAACCATGTCTCTCTAATTTTTTAAATTCAACTAACAGAAGTAGTAAAATTACGTTTTAGGAAAATTTGCAAAAGCTCCTAGGAGGTGGGTAAAAGACGGTAAAATGTTCAAAACTTATTATAAAATGACTCCAATGAATTACATTAAACTTATATATGTATTATGTATATATTATAACCTAAAATAATTTTAAATAAGATAACTAAAAAAATTCTGTTTTAACCAATAACTCAGTGTTTTCAGTATTCATCAAAAATTGAATGTTTTCAGAAAAATACCAAAAATTCAACCTAAGATAATTTCTATATTACATATAAAAAAATGAAGTCCATTTTGAAAGATAAAATATATAAAATTTTAATAAGTGGGTATTAAAATTCATAACGACTTGTGGTGTGTTAGAACTCGATGTTGCATACAATGAAAGATATTACATTATTCAAAGACATGAATACCGTGAATTCTTAGGGTATTAGAAGGAACCATTCCCTATTTCCATTGAGGGTACCACTCAGTAGATAGAGGTCTCATGCCCTAATTATATTGGGGGGTACCACTCAGCAGATTGAGGTACTATGCCCTAACTCCATAGTCGTACCACTCAGTAGGTAGAGGACACAAACCCTAGTCCCATAAGGGGGTACCACTCTGTAGATGAAGGAATTGTTCCCTAATTCTATAGAGGGTACCACCTAGTAGATAGAGGACCCACACCCTTGTGTAATAAGGGTTACCACTAGGTAAATAGAAGAACCGTGTCCAAGTGAGATAGGGTGTACCACTTTGTAGATAGATAACCCTTACTCAAATTTCATTGGTGCTATGACTCAATAGATAAAGAACCATTACTCTAGTCTAGCTGGGGGTATAAATCTAATGATCATTCCCAATCACTACCACAGTCAAGCACCACCTAATGAATATTGATTCCTAGAATATCTCGTATGATATATCAAAAGTAACCCCAAAGGACACCATAATGTCAAAAATAAAAAAACACATTGTATAAGATACATATAGTAAAAGATCAGAGTCTAAGTGAAGGAGATACAATAAGTTGAAATTTCATAAAAAAATAGGGTACACAACATGTAAGGGGACCCAAATGACGTGGGGTCCTACAAAACTGCCTAGTCATATCCCCCATAGTACATGAATTAATCACTATGTATCCCTATATGGTGTGTAAGGAGACTACACAATGTGCCTCAACCACCCATGTTCCCACCTATGCACCTGTTAATGTCTGTATGCCTTAGCCATGTCTGTATACATTGGCGAAGTACTCGGGTTGTGTACCTCGATTATTTCTATGTAAACTAGCCTTTTTCCTGACTATGACCACATATGTGTACTCCGAGAGTATAGGTTGGGTCTTTAACCCTATGTCACACAATAATTGGGTGTCCCACATGACGTGTGATATTTAACTAACTCAAAAAATCTAGCCACTATAGCAAAGGGCTTATAGGCCATGTGTTCTTTAGACTACACGATGTGTTCTAGGGGTTTTCTTATAAATCCAGATCCATTATTTGTGATCAAAATCTGTCTCATCCATCAAAAATCATGATATTTAACCACCTAGGTTTGGTGGGACCTCTTTCAGCCATCATTTGTAGATATTTGGAAGCTAGAAACTGTATCTTCAGTTTTTCATTCAAGGACACATGCACCACCGTTACAGGTGGCACCTCCCACTTCCCTATTTGATTTGTATATCAATGGTAGATTCTCCCAAATATCACCAAAAATATTGATCCTTTTTATAATCATCTATCCATTCAAATAATGTGATTCTTTTTTGAATATGAGGGTCTGATCATGCTTGGTCCCACCCAACAATTATTGAATCATGACCCCATGGACCAATGATAAAGAACACGACGAATGATTTGGATAAAAGAACATAAAGAAGTGTGAAACAATCATTGACCTAGAGTTCCTAGATAATGAAATAGATCATATAAATTTAGTGTGATTAATCATAGTAAATATTGATTAAACATATAAAATAATCAATCAATTTAATAGGGTCTTATGAAGATGATTCAATGAATCAAAAATTAATAATTAGATTGATAATATATACTTAATTTTTTTAATCATGAGGGAAAAAATAAAAATAAATAATACCTTGTTTTGGATCATTATTTGATGAATAAAGTGCTCACCATAGATGGATGAATGTCTATTTCATTCACTGTGCCTCAATTCTCTTTGATCTAGAGACTCATTGTTGTTCGATATTAACTCTCCAAAGATAGTTGGTTGAATTATCCTCTTAGTGATCACATATTTATTTAACTAACCTATGAAATACACCATAACAATATATTTATAGAGTATATAATCTATTTCCATTTAAAAATAATAATTAAATTGATCAATTTATTTAATTTAAATATACCATCCAATGGCCGCTCTATCTGAACGCCCTACACTATCCAAATTTAGGTCATTCCTATTGTAGACCACATGTTTCGGACTCAACCGTGGTCTTAGGTTTTTTTATCCAATACCCTATTTAAGAGTTTTCATATTTTTCTTGAAAAATAGTCTCTGTATAATATAAAATATAATTAATATTTTTGTAAAATTAATTTTGTGTACATCAAGCCTTATAATTGTATGATGTTTCAAAAACTAGTTTAAAAAATATTTATAGATATATTTCAAAGTCTTATAAAGAAAAAATAAGGTCTCCACAAAACCTATTATTTATTCATGTATTATTCAATATATGAGGATTATTGATTTAAATTTGAAAAAAAATTATGGATGAAGATGGTTGGGGAGGTCATATAGAAACTTATTATTGATTGGTTTAATCTTATATCTCATGATATAGTCAGTATAAGACATAATGTGGTTTTTCACAAGGGCATGGGCATGATGGTTTTTCTCACATTTTAGGAAATGACATCATAAGTTTTATTTAAATAGGAATGGGTACAATGGGTTTTCTCATACTTGTTTTACTGTTCTTCTGTTTGTTGAAATTTATAAGTTGTTTGTCATGTTATGCCAAATTTTCATGATGTATTTAATTTCAATGAAATGAAAACGTTTCAATATAATGCCTTATTGTTAATGTATTTTGTAGTTTTGTGCCATCCTACCATGTTATATGACTACTGAGATGTGTTTTGAGCCATTTCATATCATCTATTATTCATTAATTATATTCTTGTGATCTATGTTTATGAAACATGTTTTATGATTATTATCTATTCTCTTATTGTCTTCTATTACGACTCTAATGCCTTCCTCAGGTCATCACTCATGTTATGATAGGTTTTATCCATAACAAGAATCTGATATCACCCCTTTCATATATTTACATTACCTTGGTTATGAAGATGATTATATCATGTGAGATATCTAGAAAACGGTATAGAGGAGAAAAATTATGGAGAAATGTTTTCATGTATAATAAAATAAGACGTTTATGTTGAGAATCTACAATATGATAAACCTTTTAGTCTTTGAGTTATGAAATTTTTTGTGATATTCATTATTTAAATCATGATACTATAGTATAATATATGTTAAGTTTCACTTTGGGGTTTATAGTTTTTATTAGAGTATAATTTTGTTATATTTCGTGTCTACTTTATCTACCTTTGTGGTTATGGTTATATAACCATTTTCAAGACCATATAGGTGAGTGTATGTATAAGATGATATACTATAATATAGGTAATGTCTGGAGTATATGACTTTTAATATAAATACATCCCTTCCTTGATAATACACATGGGTGAATTCTATGACATAGATGCATCTATGGGTAATAAACCTGAAAAGAGCGTATTAGGTATTAACTCAATCTTCAAATGGTGAAAAATAAAGAGGATGAACTAAACACTTGTTTTGAATCTACCAAGGGATATGATTTGGTTGGTTACATTATATTTACAAACCACTATAAAGGATTTACTTTTTAATTACTTTGAGGAATTAAGTTGAGAATTATAAGATAAGAAAACTAAAATTATCCTGGTTCAAACTAATATTTATATAGGTTTAACATAAGGAACTATAGGCCAAGGAGATGATATAAAAAGAAAAATTAATTTTAAGGATTCAATTCCATTTACGATTATGATAATTCCACTGTATTGTAAATATTTCATCACTTAAGCTAGCCCTATTGGTTTTATTAATGGCTGAAACTTGAAGGAACCATGGGTACGGGGGACAATGTGTAGATTACAATAACAAAAAACTAATCCAAATGGAAAATTGAATTTTATTTGATTATATAAAACCCTTTATTATGTAATATGATTGACAATTTAAACATTTTCTATGTCCTAAATACACCAAATTAACGAAATATGGTGTCCCAAAAATAGAAAGAAATAAATATGGGGAAGGAAAAATGTTCAATTTCATATATGAAAAAATGGTGAAATAATTGCTAAGGAAATTGCCTCAATGTAATTGGGAGATAGTTTACATATATAAGAGGGAGTCATAAAGCATGAAAGTGTTGTAGGAGAACTAAGAGTTTGCTTAACATGATTGAAAGAAATAGAGTTCACCCTGATAAACCATTAATAAATCAATGTATTTTCTGTGGGGAACTAGAGAATTATCCATGTAAATGATCCAATATAATGAGTAACCAAGATTATTAGCATCACGAACCACCAAGACCTAGAGGATAATGAATTCATATGCAAAAACTACTCCTGATGTGAATAATATTAATTATGTTATAGTTACCCCCAATCTGGAGTTGTAGATACCCTATCATAATTTTATTCCAGAAACTCTTATATATCTATGAAGTATTATACTATCATTAAATCACCACCCCAAAGATTTTATTTTGAAATAAACCTTCTTATGGTATAATATTTTCCTTTCGAGTTCAAATTTATAGGAATGTGCCTTGTGGAAATCTTATTTCCCTTACATTAGATAAATTTAACTTGATTTTAGTGATGCATTGGTTCCCTACACTTAGTAGAAAAAAATTCTCTTGAAAATAAAAAACATTTAATATTAACCTATGATATTTTATCAATGAAAAGATAATATGATATATGATATAAAACCAATTTATATAATGGGGGTCTTGATACTAAATAATGGAGGACTCTAGGACCAAATTGTTGGAGAAAATTGAATGTTAGGGATTAGGATATTCTGAGATAATAGATATATTTTTTTAATTCTTTAAGCTTTATATATCTCAATAAATGATACACTATGTTGTGCCTAAAATTTATATGACCATAACTACTTCTTTTAGTATATAATAATAAATTAATGTGGACATAATTTATTTATGGTGGGAGAATGTAATGAACTGAGATTTCACTATAAATAGATTTTATGTTTATAGAATGTTTCAGAGGAAAAATCAAATTAAAATGAAAAAATGATATGTTAAATTAAAATTTGGCTATTATAATATTCATTAAGTTAGATGATATAAATTAAAGTATCCTCAATAACGAAATTAAGATGAAAGGGAACCAAGAAGTGAAATTCTTCCTTATGAATCCCACTTTTTGAACATAAGAGGGAGGTAACTTCACTAGGGGTTTCCCTTGACCATGTCAAGGATGAACAAGATCTATTATAATTTCAGTGAAATTGTATGTGGCAGAAGTTCAAGCTCCTGAAAATTTTCACAAGATCCATGCAAGCTAAGTCACCACCCAAAACTGCAACAAGAGCTTATCTGATGCTTTGGTCATACATAAATATCATAATTGGTTATGTAATTAGAAAAATTTATGTATAAATGCAATAAAATATAAATATGTTTTTCTATATTATGAATTTACATACTTTTAGAAATCATTTTTTTGCTAAAAAACATTGTGCATAAAAATGTAATTTTTTTAAAAAATTATATTCTTTTTCATAGTAAGGGAGTTTATTTTTACTAAATAATAACAAGATATATTAACCCTACATTAATTATTAATTTTAAAAATAAATATAGTCAACAAACCAAAATATATTTTTTTATAAAAAAACATTCCAATAGACTTTATGTTTTTAATTGCAAATTTTTTCATCAATTTTAGGATGTGAATTTTAAAAAACAATAACATAATTTTTTTAAACATATTAATATTATCTTAGGTTGAATTTATTATATTATTCTAAAAATATTAGTTTTTCGGTGAATATTAAAAAAATATCATTTTTACAAATAACATGACTTTAAGACATTATTGGTATATAATTATGAATTATAAATTTATGCATACTCTTTATAAGATAAAATATGCATTTTTTAAGAAAATTATGAATTTAACAAAATTGTTTTAATTTATAAATGAGTTTGCTAAATTTTATAATTTAAGTTATATTTCTCAAAAACTTGTTTATATTATATTATTTATTTAGTATTATAAAATTAATATTCATCACTTTTAAAAAATGATGAAAAAATGGATTTCAAATTTATAATCCTTTGGTAAAAAGTAGTTAATAATTAAAATATTATTTTTTGGATTTAAGGATACATTACCTAGGCAAAAACTAGTTTTCTTGGTGACAAATATAATTTTAAAAGTGAGTAAAATTATTGTTAAAGGGCCTAACTTGTTTAAAAAATGTTTCTATTTTAATGATGGAGGTTTTACATTTTATTTTGTCTCATATATTAAATTATTTCTAAATATTGGAACTAAATTTCATGAGAGAAACATCCCATTTATTAAAAATTTTAGTGAATTTACAAAAACAATCCACTCATTTTCACTTATAATATGGGCCCTACTCTCTTCACTTCCCCTAACATAAAAACTATTAATTTCGCCCAAAAATATTATCTACCTTCCCATCCACATGCATAGAAACCTTAATAAGGTTGTAATATTCTCAAAAGACCATCCCTAATCGTTTTAGTCCCCTTTGTAAAGAACATAATCCAAGAGGTAACATAGAAGTTCATAACATCTCTTTCTCTTTTCTATTTATTTATGGTTATTTACTATGCATAAAATTTTATTTCCCAATATTAAAATGAAAAAATATGTATCATTTATATAATGATATGTTATTATAATGATTGTACAATAATTAATCATCCTCCCAATTTCCGTTATGAAAAACAAAAATGGGAATCCTCTGTTGTGCGGACTACCACCTCTACGACACAAAACATTTAATTTTAAATTACCACCTTATAGGGATGGCCCAAACAAGGAATTTAAAATAAAATTATTATATTAATGAGATATTTAATATGATAAAATGATAAACCATATTACTCTTTTCCCCCATTCTATGGAAAATTAAATCATCAACAATGCATATACATGAACTACCCAATCTATGGGATAATTGATATTTTTTTTTTCATTTCATTACCATCTTATATGTGCAAGCACGATAATGGGTTTAGAGGATTAATATGATGTTTAGGATATTATTAATTTTTTTATGAATAAATACACAAATATTAATGATATGATCGACAATCAGTTATCGTAAATTCACTCATTTAAATAAAGTTACTAAAAGAAAAATCATTAATTTAAACTATGCAATATTTTTATATCCATTACATAATATTCAAAACCCATTATAATTATTATATATTACATAAATAAACACTAAATTATTTCATAATTCTACATGTGTAATTATATTACAACTAAATCATCATAAAATAACCGATAATCATGGTATATCTATGTTTGGGTCAGTTTGACCACATAATTAAACAATGCTATGAAATTATTTCATGAATGAGTATGAAAACATAATTAATTTTGTAATATGATATAAATATGTATCTAATGGTTTATTTATTGTTCTAAAAAATATAAATCAATATTTATTTAATTAATTATGATGATTCCCTTCATATGTTGAAAATCACTGAAAAATGTTTGTTGTAAATTTATTCTTCTAGGAAAAATAATAAAGTGATCATGAAATTAAATTTAAACTTCATAAATAATAATAATTAATGTATTATATTATATTTAATGAAACTTTAATGCTGATAATTTTCTGATGAATAAATACCTACATCACTCCAATGAAACTACTATAAACTATCAAAAATATAAACACACGATGAGGGAAAATAAGAAAAACTTAATTAATATACATGCAGATTAATGATTATAAATGGAAATTAAAAACAATTTTATTCCTTAATATGGTTCTGAAATTATTTATTAATATATTTATGTTTGTTATATATGATCTTAGAGATCAATAAACTAAGCAGGGAAACAACGTAAGGGTTTTATTGTGTCAAATTTTATTTCCTTGAGACATGATTAAGGTAAACACCATGATTTCTTTAAAATTGTGTAAATAAATAATTTTTCTATTATTTATCATTATAAAATTTTATTTTATGATATTAAATTATCTATTTAATTTTATACCTCTCTCAAGATTTTTATTCTAAAGATACAAAATATATAATGGTTTTTCTTGACTCAAATCTTTTCATTTGGTCGTATTTACTCCTCTTTGACTCTTATCATTAAAAATTGATCCATGAGTTATGTTGTATTTGGTAATTATTTTAGGGGAAAAATAATGTTTCACACCAAATTATTTTTCTTTATGATTATATTGTTTCATTAAAATACACATATATTAAGAATAATTCCTGCTTATTTTAATAGATTTTTTTATCCATAATTGTGTTTTTCCATCCTACCAACTATCTCATATATTTTTAGTAAAGATAATATGGATTAATTTAATGAAATTATTATAACTATAATTACTCATTTAAAAAAAATAAAATTCAATACTCTATTTAACGATGTGGGTTTAAAAAAAAAGTAATCTCGAAATGTTAAAGAAAAATGGTTTTACATCCATTTAAAATAAAATAGGTTATTTTAGAGTACATATTTTTTTAGATAAATTTAATTAATTTTCATTGATATTTTATAAGAAAGTATTTAAATTAAGTTTTTCAAAAAGTATTCTCTTTCCCTTATCAATTTTTTTGTGAAATTAATTTTTTACTTTATCATTTATTACAGTGTTTTAAAGATATTAAGAATACCTTTTTATTTGGAATTATATTTTTACAGTAGGTTTTATCACCCTTTAAGTGATGTTTTTATCATCATATATATTTTATTATGATATAATAAATTTTTGGAAATAATATTTTTAATATACTAGGATATATTAGGTTAATGTTTTGTGATGTTTTTGAAAAGTTTAAGAAACCCATTTTTTATCCATGGGTTATTCAACATAATATATTGATTGATTTTAATTGTAACAAAAATATATGAATGATGATGATGGGTGGGGTAAAATATGGCCCTCCAAGTATTTGGATTAATCATATAAATCATTTATATAAGGCATATAAAAAGTGATTTTGTTCACATTGGCGCGGGCATTATGGGTTCTCTCAGATTTCAGGCATTAATATAATGAGTTTGTTCACATAGTCATGGGTATAATGGGTTTTCACACTGTGGTTTGGCTATATTAATTGTTGATAAACATTTCCAAGTTGTTTATCAATTTATTCCAAATTTTCAATATGCATTTCATTTATATGAAATTCCCAGTTTTCATGATTAAGCCTTAATTTTAATGTATTACACATTTTTATGTCATGGTCTCATTTTATATAATTATTGAGATGTAATTTGAGCCATGTAATATATGTTATGATTTCATAATGATATTATAATGATAAATGTTTCTATAAAATGTTTTTTATTATCATATAAGGTGTTATGATGTTTTATTATGATATTTATATCTCCCTCATGTTCTCATTTATGTTTGGATATATTTTTTATTTATTTAGAATCTGATATCACCCCTTTAATATTTTTTGAATCCCCCGGTTATGAAGATGATTATAAATTTTTTTTTTCTATAAAATGGTCTAGATGAGAAAAATTATGGAGAAATTTTTTCAAATGTTATAAAATAAGATGTTTATGTAGTTAGGCTCCAAGACACTAATCCTTTGGGTATTTGGTATATAGGAGCACAATTATGGAGAAATTTTTTCTGGTTGTATAAAATAATATTTTTATGTAGTTAGTATCCAAGACACTAATCCTTTTGGGGTTTTAAGTGTGGTTCATAAGGGTTTCTCTAGCACTCCCATGATGTCGTGTTTTTGTTATTGGTTTCTTGTTTTTGTATTATGGTTTTGCTGCTGCTTAGAGGCCATGCCCTTCTTTATCCCTACCCTATCCTCAAAAAAGTTCGCTCTTATATGATTCAGACCTCGTACAACGTTTTTTCAAATAATTTAGGAGGATAGGTTTCATAGATGATGGCTGTGCGGTTTGGTTCTTTTATCGGTGACATCTTTGTGATAATCAGACTTGATGAAGTAGGCAGTGCCGAGTTCAGCTGGTGACAACGATGAGGTTTGAAACAGTACTACGACGTTGGTTCAGGTTGAAATGTATATGGTTTATGTAGTCTGTGAAGGTGCGTGATGATCCATTACCCAAGGTAGTTATTTTATTGAGCTAGTTTTTGGGCGAGTTTCCTGACGCAGTGGGTTGATGTTTAGAATTTTGATTATGGTGCAGTGAGAGAATGTGTTTTAAATATTGTATATTTTTTGAAGTAGGATTGGTTATGAAGGCAAGGATTTAGGTTAACTCTACAAGTATCTGCTCTAGATGAGGATATAGAGTAGTAAGAATTTATCTGGAATAACCATTCAGATTTGGAGGAATGAGAGGGTATGGATTTGGCATCAGTTCCAGGCTCGTGCCACTCTATGTGGGGAATCTTACCAAGTGGTCATGTGAGGTGGAGGTTTATCATATTGATGTAATTGCAAGGGAGGTGAATTTTATAGTAGTTTTTATTTATATTTACTACTGTGTGACTGTATTTTGTGTTCCCAAATTTTTCCTCAAAAGTTTTATTGAATTAAGAATTTAATTTTCAGTCAGTAGTATTATTTATGCTAAGTTTTGATTTGGTCACTAAATTCAATAGTAATATAGAACATCATTAAGAAATAATTTAAAATTAGATAAATTATTCCCCAAAACCATCTGAATAATATTAATGTGGAAGATAATTATTCTCATTTGAAAAAGAAAAATATAACAATATTTTATAAAAAAATCATTTGGTTGTTTTGAGGGTCAATAAGATGATAAATATAGAATAAAAACTTGAAAACATTTTAAATATCTATGGTATAATAAAATATTTTGGTTTTATTAATATAAATATTATATAATTATTCCCATATTAATTTATACATAAACAATTCCAAATAAGAGTGAGAATATAATACAAACAATTATAATTTTAATAACATTCTTAATAAAAACCCTTTAAAATCATAAAAATGCATAGAAAATTTTAAAACAATAAATAAATATAAAATAATTATAAATTATGTCAAATTAGAATTTTATACATCCCATGAAATAAATTAGGGGCATAATATTAAATATGTCTCACTAGAGTGAAATTGTGGGGGAAAACCGTTATCTTGGATTCCTAGTTGTTCGGACGTGTTATATACTCATAAATAATAAATTTAAAATTTTAAAATACTTTATTTAAATTAATTTTTATGTAAATTTGATTTTTTATTTCTTATTTTACATTCATCTAGATTTTATTTATTTTATGTTTATTTCTTACGCTGACCACTTAAGGTTGTTTGGTCAATTTCTCTAAAATTACATTGGTATGTTGACTGTGGTCAGTGATGTTATGAAATGGTTCATTCATTTGAATAATATAAAAAATACCATGAATATAATTTTCAACTTTTTTATATAATTTTATAACCAATTATTCATGGAGGTAATATAAAATAAAAATATATTGTTCAAGGATGCAAAAGTCTATTTGATCGCATGGTGAAAATTTAATTTTTCTAATTTTTTAAAAGGAAAGAAATTATACAATGATCAATATTTATTGAATCATATTTATATAGTAAATATCACATATATATATATATTCATTTAATATTTCTTTATTATTATCCATGTAATTATGATATGAAAGATGAATGAAATCTTTTCACAGAGGAGGTAATCCACACTTACACATAAGCGACATTATAATTTCTAACAAAAATATGGGTAAGAAGGTATATCATATAATATAATTACAAAACATTTTTCTTCCATAAATATAATATATATATATTAAATAATCCATAATAAACAACCAATTAAAAAAGTGACGATAAATGATTTACAACGTCATGTGGAGATGATAGTCTGTACATACACACAAGTGATGTTTTCATTTTCCATATCATAGAGAGGATATAAAAAATGAATATTAAATTAATATAACAATATATATATATATATATGTTAAATATACTTATTTTAATAGGATAATATAGTTATTTATGAATTTATGGGGTTTAATAACAAATGAAGCACAAAAATCATATTGAAAACAAAATAATTTGCATTTGAATAATAATTATACTAATTAAAAATATTTAATCTATTTTAAAATATTCAATTGTTGGAATTGGGTGAAATTAATTTTAATATAAGTTCACAAAATGAAATTAAAAACCATTTTTGTATAAATATTCGTTTTAAGCATAAATATGATTTTATACCAAAATCATACATGATGTTGGAACACATTGAATTAATTCAATTTGGATAAATCATATGAGAAATACTTTTCTTCAAAACCAAACCAAAAATTTATAGAACCTTGTGAAGATATGAATAAAAAATAAAAAACCAAAATTGTTTTCATTTTAATAAAAACATTACTTAAAATATAAAAATATCAAACATATATTTATAAGTTAAAAAATATATTTTTAAATTCATTATAATAATTAATAAATGTATTTTTATAATATAAAAATGTTTCACATCTTTTAAATCCATTCATATATCATTATAATTTCATAAAAATGTCATTATTGTAAATCATTATTTTTTAGTATTCACCAAAAATCAAATATTTTTAAAATATATTAAAACTTCTCTCTAATCTAAATTTATCCCGATTTATTCAAAACATAAAATCAATTCAAAAAAATCAAATTAATTTTTAATTTAAATTTTAATCACATTATTTATTAAAGATAGTCACATTATTTTATAATAGGATCAGAATAAAATATTTACTTACTATAATTGAAGTCCAATTGTTAAATATTTCCTTCATTTAGAAATTTTAGCCCAGAAATTTTTAGAATTTCACATCAAAGAAATGTGTGTATTTAATCCTCATATTTTCTTTTGGTTCCAATGTTTACTAATCTATATTATGATTCCTCAAATATATATTTACCAATTCATTTGTCCTATTTTGTAACATTTGTTCTCTAGTTTTTGGAATTTGTATAGTCTCTTCACAATAAAATAGATTGGGATCTAATTATTTTTGATTAAATATTAGTAAATGTGTTGGGTATATAATATACATCCTTAGTAATGAGATATCAAACACATAATGCCCTTTTTAGATGTTGGATTCCAATTCCAAATGAAAGAAATTGCTCCATTTATATTTAAAATACTCAAAAAGGCTTAGTGTATGTGTGACTTATTTTTAATTTAATTCAAAACCTTATAACACCTTTATATAGAGATAACCTCAAGATAACATGATCCCTACTTGAGATTATATATCCTTCCTTCCATTATAAACGCATCTAATTTTCCTTCTTTGATATTCCTTGATATGAATTTGAATAATTCTCAATTTTTTCATTGTCCCCTTAACACGTTTTTAGAATATAAGCTTCCATTCGGAAAAACAATCCCAAAAAATTCTATACTAACTATTTTCCTATAAAATTCTTTATACCATTTCATTTTATTGATTAAATGAAATATTTTTTATATTAAAATTTAACTAAAAATATATACTAATCCCATATATCATTAAAATCAAGTGAGAACTACATCATCTTGTATTCAAATTTTTTAATAGTCCTTTTGGACTATCTATATAGATGAGGATGATAAACAGTTCTCAAATGTATCCTTGTGTCAAGATACTTCTAAATAATTTTCTATAATTTTTATATTAATCATGATTCATGTTAAAATACAATCAAAAGAGATGCACTAAAAATTCTCAAAACAATATTAATATAGAGCCGTGTGAGGAACTAAATTGGTAGATATTCTCTTATAGTAAGAAAATGCGATAAATTGGAAATGGAATCATCGATAACCCATATTCAATTATTTATTTTATTATTAGTTGAAAATGTGGTGAAAAAAACCATCAAAATATAATCCCACTTTCAAATATTAATAAAAATTGGTTTCATGACACATTTAGGATATTTTCTCTTATCCTTTACTTTCTGATAAAACAAAAATATTTATACATTATATACCATTTCAATCTTTATATTATCCTATAAAAATAAATCCTTTAAATACCTATACATATTTATACTGCCAGGGTGTATGGAGAAATTTGAGCTGTGAGAGTTATCTAATAATACACTATTCTTCTCAGGTATAGATGGAACACATAGTCTCCTTCTAAATTTTATGTCACCATGTTCATATAAAAATTCTACAAAATTACCATCATTAATAAAATTAAAATTAATTTATAAACTCTTATCATATAATCATGAATTTTTTATCTTCTCAAATAGATATTAATTGGAAATAATTTAGAAAAGAAGTATGTTTCCCCTTCCCTAATGAATCCTATATCTAACAATATTATATCCATGAATATATGATCTGTTTCAATCATAATTTTAGTCGTAACTCCATCATTATTCCTACTCAATGCATCACCCACGTTATTTTTCTTTCTATGGTGGTAGTGTATTGAGAAGTCATAATCCTTGATTAGCTATTTCCAGCTACGTTGTCTCTTATTAATCTATTTTTGTGAAAATTTGTATTTCAAACTTTTGTGTTCTATATATATCTCACATATTTCACCATATAGATAATGACTCCATATATTAAATGAAAATATTATGACTTCTAACTCAAGATCATGGGTTAGGTAATTATATAATTGGATCATTATATTTTTGCTACTTAATAAATAACTCTATCATTGTGCATTATGATTCATTCAAGTTCTTTCTTCGATGTATCCCCATATATCACAGAAAAAATCCTTTCCCAATTTTAATTTCAATATTTGTGTATTGAAAAATCTCAACTTAAGTTATACAAAAAATTATTTACATTATTTTTACAGTATGATCACAACCCCTTTATGTGTGAACATGGTTAATGGGCTTGATAATTGGGATTTTTTTAAAAAAAATAGTGATAATACCATATTATCCAAGGAAAATACCAATATTGTGTGTGTTTTTTATATTAGGCCATTGTTTGAATACTTTTTTCTTTGATTAATCAAATAAAATTTCATCATTTGGGAGAATGTGGCCAAGAAAATAAACATGAAAAATCCATATTTTTTACTAACTAAATTTCCCATATATCTTATTTCTGATGAGAATTAAATGAATGATTCTCAAAAGGATTTTACACTCTTTTAATAATTTTTATTATACAAAAATATCATCAATATATACCAAAATTAATTTATCAATATAATATTTAAATACTCCATTCATTAGATATATAAAATAGAGGCGGAATTAATTAATCCTATTTGAATTATTATAAATTCATAATGTATGAACCTTGTGTAAAATGTTAGATTTTGAATATCATCATTTATTAATCACAATTTATAATACCCATAATGAAGATGAATATTTAAAACATATTAATATCCTTTATGTTGATCAGAAAATTAATCAATTCAAGGTAGTGTATACTTATTCATTTGAGAAACAATATTGATTTCTATATAATCAATTCACAAACTCATAGACCCATATTACATCTTGAAAAAAATAGGGGCTCCCCAATGTGAAACAACTAGTTTGAATTAATGAATTATTATAAAAATATTTCAGTTGTTTCCTCTGTTCCATTAATTATACCATGTCTATTCTATAGGGAGTCTTAGATAATGGTTTTGAATGAATGATGAGTTCAATGAAAAACATAACTTTATCCATGGGTGTATTTTCAATTATCACTTCAAGAAACATATTAATATATTCCTAAATAATTTTACATATTCTATTATATTTTCCATTAATATATTTCATTTTTTCTTCTTCTCTTATAATTTTATTAAGGTGATCTACTGAAGGTAGGTCTAGACAAGATTCAGAAGTAGTAGTATCCACTCTAAATATAAGGTATTCCAAATATCCCTCTTGAATTTTCATCTACCAATATTTACAGTAAAGTTTCACCCTATAATTTTAAATATAATACATACAAAATATTATATCAAATACAACCATATGTATAATAATCAAGTTTAAAAATTGGGCATGTTTATATGATATAATGGGGATTCAATGAAATATACATATTATAATAATATTTACACTAAGAATATTGATTGAAAAATACCTCATTAAGGTGATTTGGAAGGAATTAATTGTCCAGAATAACATGGAATGTATAGAAGAGTGAAAATATACAGAATAAAATAAATCATCAGCTAAATTTTAGGTTAATATCATTGTACTTACCAAAAAATCTTTAGAAACTTCAACATGAGCTATTTTAATCTCATAAGATTACCCGTCCCCACTTAGCCTCTTATGTGGTAGCTTCCATTAATGCTTGAGGAATTGGTTTGAATAATTTACCATCTCCCTATTTTTGAAGCACTGAAGAGAAGTGCATTATTCTTTTCCTTTCTATTCATGATCCAGATGGCCCTTATCTATGTACTTATGAAAAAAAATCATTGCATTTAAGTATTTAGTAAGATTTTTTCCTCTATGAATATAATATTATAGAATTATAATATTTTATTTCTTCATCATTGACAAATTTTTTCCAAGTGATATTTTTATATGGAATACTACATTTTTATTACATAAATTTTCATTACATGGGATAGAACAAAGGATAATTTAAGGTTTAGTTTCCTAAAAATTATGTAAATATTACATGAAAATATAAAATATTCTTCTTAAAAAGTTGAAATAAATCTTCATGGATTCATCTTAAATTACTTTTATATAATTTCATATCCTGAGGATATACATAAAATTAAAGGGGTGAGCATGATCCCAGTAATGGAATAAGCAAGGTAGATATTTCGAAAGTGATCTTGAGGAATATGAATAAGAACATGAGGCATAATAATAAGTCATCAAAAAATTCCATATCAGAATTATAAGATTAGGAATCATCACATAAAAATGAGGCTACAACATAAAAATGAGGCATTTTTAAGAATATCATCATGGTTTATCACCATTGTTCCATAAAAGAAAACCACCATGGTTATTCACCAAGGTATTGTAAAACTAATCATCTCTAGAGATTAAATTCATTACCCAATGAATTTTAGAGGTATCAGAGGGACCCCTTCATATGTACTAATTTCATGTGAGTCACATATATCATAAAAAACATTTCATATTTCATTAATAACCCATAAAATTAAATAATGGGGTTCTTTATAAAATCATTGCGTAGAAAAGTGTTTAAAGGAATGATCCTTACATCATTATTAACCCAAAAAAGTGAATGTGGGTTAAATATATTTAAATAACTATATTAATAAATAATTTATCATCTAGGGGAAAACCCTTGTAAATGTAATTGGGTTTGGTATTATCAAAAATAAAAATAATTTATAATTTATAAAGTAAAAGATAGAAATAAATTTGGCAGCATGACAAGTATAAAACATGGATTAAAGAAAGAGAAAATGAGAGGGGAAAAGGGTATACCATTGATAAAAGACTATTAAAACAGTAATGGGATGATTAAATGTTAAAAAATGGAATTATTTTTTCAATTAGAAACATGCTATAAAAATAGAAACTTAAATGGAAAGGAGAAGTAGATATTTCTCTAATTTTGAAGACTTGTTCCTAAAAAATAAGGATGGAAACATTAGAGATGAAGGACACATTGTTGTAAAATTGGGAGGTAAAATTGAGAATAAATCCCTGAAGAATAAATAATTAGTAAATGTGAATGTTAAAATGTATGGTAATTTATAGAAAAAGTGGACGAATTGTCTAATAATATCTTAATATAGGTCTTAGAAATATCAGTTTTGGAAAATGAAAAACCCTTATATTACCCACGGTTTTTTCTGATGGTTTTAGACATTTGAGTCAAATTATATGTTATTCTAATCCAATAAAACCAAAAACCTTTGTATAACATCTATTGTAATGAAAATGTAAATGTTTTATGAAGTAGTATTTTTAAAATAAAATTTTCTATTTTAGACATTGGAAAGTCACTAATAGATTTTTAAATTGAGTAAAATATATTAAAATATATAATATTAATAAAATAACATATTTCATGTTGTGTATTGTGGTAAATTAATCATTACATCATTTTTACATAAATATAAATTCATAAAAATTACTGAAAACCAAAAATTGCATTTTTACTATTCATGAAAAAATAAAGTATTTTAGAATATTTTCATAAATTAACCCTAAAATAATTCCAACATGATTTTTTCAAATATTACTTATTTCTATAATAATAATTCTCCAGATATTATTATTTTAACTTTTAAAATAAAAACATTATTTATTGAAAAATACATGTTTTTAAGACAATCAGAATTTTGTAACTTATAAAAATTTTCCTTGGACATTATACAATTAATTTTTAATTTATATTTATATAAGAGTGTTTTAAAATAATATTTATTAAAAAACATATTATTACAAATAAATTAGTTTATTATAAAAATGTATATATTTTTTTGAAATATAATTTTTTCATTTGTGTTTAGAAATCAATTTATCAAATTCATCTCAATTAAAAATATATTTTAATGAGGAAAACTATTCTTAAAATAAAATTTATGAAATCAAAATTTAATTTATAAAAAGAAATAATATTTAAGTAACTAAGGCCAAGACATATAAACCCTTAAAACACTCATGTACGACATAAGGACATGGTACCCCATGGTGGTGGTTTCATGGGGTGTCTCAACTAACATCCATTGGGTGTTAATATCCAATAAATTCAACCTCAGCCATAGGTTTATTCATTGAACATTATTTTTTGACACTTAACTTGGGATTGTACGAGGTAAAACCACCATGAGGCAACCACCCTCCCAAGTTTTGCCAAATAGGCTTCAAATGACATGACTCTACTAGCTGATGCCATCATTTTTACTTTATCCATAAATTTTCCATTATCATTAAAATAATAATATTGGTAAAATTATTTCCTAAGGGTATAATTAAAAATGATAAAATATTATAATAGTTATACTGACTAATGATCATATTTTTGCAATGGCTATATTTGACTGACGGTCAAATTGATCCCTATGTAGATAACATTTCATTATTTCAATCAAAATTCAATACAATTCATATAATGGTTAAATTGTCATTTTCATTCGATTTTAATTGTTTTACTATTATTTTGTTTTATTTATATATATTTTTCATGGGGTATAAGATTCTATAATATTGGGGAAATATATATTTTCTTATTTTAGCTTTTCTATTTTAGATTTTTTGCCCACTTATAATGTTTGTAATTGTAATCAGTTTCTTAGATGTCTAATGTAATTATAATTATTAATGAGATATCGTTTATTTGGTTCGAATATGTATTTTATGTGTATAATATAATATAATATAACACACATTTTCTCAGGAAACCAAAATAATTTAAGAATCACAGGTCGTTACATTTATCCCTACTTTAAAAATATCATCCCCGAAATTTCCAATCATCTTATCGGTTGAGAATAGGTGAGGGTAATTCTATTTAATTTATTTATATAGTTCTCATGTTTCATATTTATAATTATGGTTCCTCCACAACAATTTGACATGGTGGGCAGTCTTGTGGTATATATCTTTGTCTCTATGGGGCAAGATCTCCACTGGATGCTCCTCATAAGGGAAGACATGTTCTGGTTGTACCACCTATGGATTTAGTGAATGTGAGGTATTAGGTATGAAATTTCTCAAGATAGATATTTGATATGCATCATAATCATGAGCCATATTTGGTTTAAGTACTAGCTGATTATCCACTTCTCTTATGCAGTCAAATATTTAAAAGGGGCCAATGTACTAATGGATATGCTTACCTTTATTTCAAAATCACATTAATATCTTACATAGCGATATTAGATGGAAAATATTATCTCAAACATAAATATCCAAGTCCCTTTGAAGAATTTTATTATAGATCATATATTGACTTTGAGAAGATGTTATATGTTGTTGGATGGTATGAACCTTTTATATTATCTCTTTCACAAATCCGGCCCAAGAAACTTTCTCCCAAAAACATCATACCAAAAATTAAGGGTCATGAATCACTTCCGAAATAGAGATTCATAGGGTTCCATTTGAATACTCAAGTGGGATATGCTATTTTATGAGAAATGAACTAATGGGAGGAGTTGATCCCATCAACCGTTAAATTCTATTGAAAATGTTCTTAGTATATACTTGAGTGTCTAAATATTCCTTTCAGATTGTCCTTTAGTTTGTGGGTGATAGGTGAAACTAAAATTCAATTTAGTATTTATATAATGTTTAATAATTCTCTAGAATATATATATAAACCTTAGATCATGATCAAACATGATTAATTGTGTCTCCCCATGCAGCCTCACCACTTCCTTTAAGCATAACATGGAAATTTTTTCAAGTGAGAACTCTTCCCTAATAGTGATGGAATGGGCAGTCTTGGTGATTGAATCCACTATAACCAATATCAAATTTTCCCTTTTGGATTTTTTTGGAGACCATTTATGATGTCTATAGTTGTATTTCCGAAATCCATGTAGGTATATTTAGTGGTTGAAATGCCCCTTTAGAAATTTTTCACACATCCTTCACTTGTTGGAACACCGAGCACCTTATAGTGTATTCGACAATATCCTTTTTCATATTATCCCACCAAAAATGATCACAAAGCCCCCTATACATTTTGTGATACTAGAATGTGTAGATAATGTAGAGCTATGAGCTTCATCCATCAACTCCTTCTTTATCTCTGGGACATATGGGACACATATCCTTGTACAAAATTTTAGTACACCTTCTTGATCAATATTTAACTCAAGAAACATACCATTCTTCACAACCTCTATATTCTTTTGAATCAAAAGATATTATCTTTGATGTATGTTGATCATCTCTAGAAATGATAGCGGTGAAATCATTAAGGATAAGATTTATGATTTACCTTCACTCATGATTCCCATGCCCAACCATACTAGGTCCTTGATCAATAGATCCCCTAGAATTCACATCATTGTGATAATAATTTGGTCGTTCTTACGTAATGCATTATTGATTATTTTATATTCCAGGGTGATAATTAATTGAACATTTATAGTCTTTAAGAAGTTCCCACCATCTATTTTGTCTCATGTTCAATTCATTTTTCATGAATATATACTTCAATCATTTGTGGTATATGTATATATCACATTTCTCTCCATAAAGATTGGAACTCTGTACATTTAGTAAAAAAATAATTTCGTCTAACACCAGGTCAATCATATGATTATTCTTCTTATGAGACTTTAACTGTGGATATTAATATACAATCACCTTGTCATTTCACATGAGGAAAACCCAAGGCCTTTCAGAGATGCATCACTATAAATAAAATTTCCTAATCTGATATAGGGTAGAGTTAACACTGGTGTAGTAACCTGTCTCTTCATCAACTCGTGGAAATGTTCTTCACACTCTTTTGTCTAGATTATCTTATATCCTTTTAAATATAAATTGGTTAGTGGATTAGAATTTTTTAAATTTTTTTACAATCCTCCTATAATATCCTTCTAAACCATGGAGTCTATGATTCTCAATTTTTATTGTAGGATGAGGAAACTACTCTATAAACGTTGTCTTGGAAGGGTCAACTAAGATCCCTTCATTGGTTAGAATGCACCCAAAAAATGAAACTTTTCGTAACCATAATTCAAATATGATGAATTTTACAGATAGATTCTCCTTCCTTAATGTTTTCAATATAACACTAAGAATATCCTAACACTTATAGAGACTTTTGGATTATATCATAATATAATCAACAAAAACTATGAAGAATTTATCAAGGTAGTCCCTAAAGACTCTATTATTCAAATCCATAAATATATTAGGTTCAATAGTCAAGATGAATGGAATAAAAAAACTCATAATGATCATATATTGTTCAAAATAAAGTATTTGGAATATCTTCTTTCTGCACCCTCAATTAATGATACCTAGATTGAAGTTCATTCTTTGATAATAATTGATCCCTATTAAACTATTAAAATAAATCATCAATCCTTGGGTGGGGGTACATTTTCTTCAATGTTATCTTGTTACGTTTTCTATAATTAGTGGATAGCCAGATTGATCCATCCTTATTCTTCACAAAGAGAATATGTTCTCCCTAAAGAGACACATTGGGTTAGATATATCCCTTATTTAGAATTTCTTGATTTTGTTTCCTTAATTACTTTAACTCTATATTTTATATTATATAGAGGGTCTTTTATATTAGCTTGGACCCAAGAATTAGTTTTATATAGAATACTACCTCTATTTATGGTGGAATTTCAACTAACTACTTAGTAAATACACTAATTTATTTATAAATTATGGTGAGATTTTCTATTAGTATACTTTAATTTCCTCCTCCGAAATCACCAATAATCTCTTTATAAAAGGCTATGGGAGGTGATTCAAGAAACATACTGGACCGGGATATCTCTCATTTGAATATAACTATAGTTTTTTCATTAAATACTGCTAAAAAATTTCATTCTCCTGGTATGGATATTAGCATTATTCTTTAAGAGCTAGTCTATCCTTAGTATAATGTCGAATTAGACCATGGAATGACTACTAGATTTTTTATGAGATTTTATTATACAAAGATAATACTTGAGTTTCAATACAATGTTAACTATTGGGTAATCCTTATAGGAGTCTTGACTGATACAATACTATGATTCGGACTTATATACATAGATCTATAGCTACGGACAATAAAAACCAGGGCTATATGTCACATATACTATGCCTGTTTTGATGTCCATAGAACTTGCACCCAACTTGACCCCCCTCCCACCCTTCCCTCACGTGTTTCCCATCCCCACTACCCCTATGATTCTCCTCTATTACTCAATCCTCCTCTCTCGACGTCTTCGACGCGGTCACCCCACCTCCCTACAATCTTCTTTCTCTGACGAAACTCTGACATTGTTCTGACGTGGCTCTGTCATGGTTCTGATCCAGCCACCTCCTCCACCCCCAAAATAATCCTCCTCTCCTGATGTCTCTGATATGGCCACCCCACCTCCCCACAAACCTCAATCTCGGACATGGCTCTAGAAAAGTTCTGACGCGGCCACCCCACCTCCCGAGATCCTCATCATACATGCGATCAAAACATGAATAAGGTATATGTATCTAGTATTGATTTCATTCGTACCCTATCTTGGTTTGATCCCACACATAGAAAATTATCTAGGTACAGTTGATTGTTGGTATTAAAATCCTTAATACACAAAAATTGATATAGACATCCAAAAATCAATTCACATTCATGTTATTCCAAGAAAATATGGAGAGGATCCCACACAAAGTGTTTTGGTTTTTAAGTGGAGTGGAATCAATTACTATAAGTAAAACTTGTTAGATCATTTTCAATTCATAAATGTATTCCCAATCCCTATAATTTACTATAAGAATGTGAGAAGAAACCTTGGGTTTATATCAGTATACCTCGATTTGGATCATAAGATTTTTATGATAGGATTTATATGCTCGAGGAACTAGATATGTGCACATTATCAATGTTTACCTTAGGATAATTTAATTATTTAGAGTATCACTTGTTATTAATAGCCAACATGGAGCATGATGAGTTGGTGAAAAAAGTCTTGTATAAATAAATCTCAGTTAATTTGAACATTCAATTTTGTAGGTTCTGCAATAATGGCATACCAACTGAAATTAATTTCCATAGAAAAGTAATTTGGACACCCTCACTATGTATGTGTTGTGATAGGCTAAAATATGAGTTAGTCTATAACATATTTTTTGATGTAGAATGGGCCTGCATTGCATGGGACCTTATTGGGAAGCTAATGGGATTTCAATTTTAGGGGGGATACATCCCTATATTTTTGTGTACTTTATTAATGGTTTGAGAAAAAATCATATATGTTTAATCTTCATGTAATATTGTTTTCAGTGGTATGTTGGGTGATTTAGGAGACAAGGAATAAGTTTCATGAACGAAATAATTTCTCCCTCTATTCATTCTTGTTCATGTGTTTGATCTCATAGAAAAACTAGTATATATTATTCCTATTGAAAATAGAATGGCTACTAGTAAGGGGATACTCCCTATAGATGTGGTTACGAATGATAGAGATCCTCTAGGGTGGTGGATCAAGTAGATACCCACCCCATGTTGGACTAAAACATAATGCGGATGGGTCCTGTAAATAGGGAGTTATGAGGATGGACTATGAAAGATTTTTGGGGATATATGGTAATTGAATATTGTTAGTATAATGGTGTAGGTAATTCTATCTATGTGGATAAAATATCTTTTCCTATCGGCCATTAAATTTAGAGGATTGATAAACTCAATATATTTATGGTTGAGTAGAACCCTAAGTTTCATTTAATATTATAACATAATGATTCATGTTCTCCTGGTTATTCAATTTATAATACTAGGAAATGTAGGTACCCCATCAATCAAGGCACAAATATCATTTATACTTGGAGGGAGGGGAACTTTTCTACATAAAATATATCTAGTGAAGAGATACCTTATGTGATTTTTTATCAATAATATTACATGGGATCTTCCACATTACAATGAAATTATTTTTAGTGGTGAAACCTTCAGTATTAACCACTTTAGACTCCCAAAGTGCAAGATTTTACAAAAAAAGGTGCTTCATGAGTGACCAATAATTTCCCAACTATTACATCAATCAATGAAGTTCTTATAAGGATACCATTAATGGAGGAAAATGATTTTAATACTCAATTCATTTATAATAAAACAATTTTTATCACATATATAATCAAAATACTAAATTCAATTGGCCGGATAATCAATTATCCAGTCAACTACTTGGTCTAAATCCTAACCATCTGGAACTTTTTCTTACCGATGGCCAATTTCAATCCAAAACATCTCAACATAGAATCCAATATTTTACATATAAATTATTAGAATAATTTTTTAAAAAAAATACTAAAAATGAATTATCAATTTTCATCATTGATATATATATATATAATATTTAAATGGTTATGGAACCCATTCCCACTCAGGTTTACCCTTCCTGAATACCTTAGAAGAATATTTTTACTCACAAACCTCTCAGGAATAACAAAATGTTGTGACTATTCCTAAGTGTGGGAAAACTATTTTAAAACCTAAACCATTTATTCCAAAACCATTAGAGTCTTCAAAATCGCAGAAAAAAATTGAATAACCTACATTAGATACTGAAAAATCGGAGCAGGATAATGAGTGAATTGGTTATGGAATATTGAAATTCAACCAGAGGAACATGGGGAAATTTTTGATGGGTGTTAATGTCAGGATAAAAGTAATTTTATATACTCAAAAGAGTGAAAATTGACATATTGAAAATAGTTTTTACAATATTATTGTATTATTTATGGGAGAGTTTCAAGAAAATATAATATATTCAAGAGTATAGATAAAGGAATAAGAAACCACAAAGATAGACACATGTAACCCATCTAATGAATAATGAGGTTGATCTTTCTTATCAACACTAAAATAATAGGTGGAAGATGGCATTGATGTGGCCATTAGATAAATAACCCCATTCCCACTTATAAATAGATTGATCTCAAACAAAATTATAATATATCATAATGTTTTTTAGATAATTGTTATATATATTAGTGGTGTTTAGACTACAACGGTGCAGTTGAAGAGACATTACCCAATCGAAATCCACAAATTTAATTGAATTTTTATTTTCATTTATCTATTGTGATTCTCATGAAATCAGATTGTTTCCATATGAGTAGTAGATAATTATCCATGAACCTTTAAATTTTATCATGGTTCTCTCTATTAATTTGGTTTTCACATAATACTACCATAATTTAGATTCAATTATAATATGATACATGGGAGTGAGGGGTGATAAAGAAGTGATTAATCATTCTCAATTACCATGGGTAGGTAAAAGTAGTGTATTGAAAATCACTTTTTTCACTACCAAACCTAACACACTTAAGAGAGAGTGAATGTATTGAGTTCTTGGGTCATTCGAATGTATTATTTAGGTGAGATAATTTATTTTATAAGAGATTATTATATAATTAATGAGAGAATTATATATGGGAACCATTCATTATATTAAACATTTTTCACTTTTATTTTATTTATTCCATGCACTAGTGGTTCAAATCCTTCATTATTTTATTATATTAAAATTAATAGTGTTATATTTGTATAGGTGTTAATATAATGAATGATTATATACTTCCATGCACTTGTGGTTCCCTATCTCTTTTCACCATAAAATGTAGTATTTTTAATTTTCTATTGTATTACATTTCCATATTAGAGTTTTAAATTAGTGGAAATCAGGTTTGGAGGTCTCAATCAGATCTACCATTTGAATTAGAAATAATAGGTGTTTTTCATTCTGCACATTGATTATTCTTTTGGATTCATGATTTTGTTTAAGGAAATTCCTATTGAAGGCTATTTGTTAATGCCTATCTGATAGAATGATTTAAATTTCTATTTCATATAATCATGCTCAGTTGAATTTGTATTTGATTAACTAGAAAATAGGGTTAGACAATGCTTATTTACATGATAGTCACATTGGTCCGAGAGGAATATGAAGAATTTTTTTTGTTGAAGTGAAAAACTTCTAATTATGGAAGAGCATAAAAAGTGGATGTTGCAATAAGAGTTTCTTTATGGAGTTTCTCTGTGATTTTTGGCTCATATGGTGATCCATTTTCCTCATTATATGATGTTTTATTATAAGTCATGTTTATATCCTCTTTCAATTACTTAATGGTCCATTCTCATTTCACCTCATGTTTTCACTACATCTTGAACCTTCAATTTTTTCTTGGGGTATGGTTTGGAAAACCAAATCATTCATATTTTCACTATTATAGTTCATTCGTTTTGCACTGAATATTTACCTATCAGAAATAGTGAGCTTAAAATGGGTGTTTTGCATCCTTTGGTCGATGGTTTTCATTGATGGCTTCAAAAGGGGAATTTAATCTTCTGATTTCCTTCCTATAATAGTTCAACATTTTAATTGATATGTTGTTAACCCTAAACTAGGTTTTATGGAAAATGATGAGTTATTGATGATGAAAAAGTGGTGAAGAAGGGGAAATACAACACCATTAAGGAACTATGAGGTTAAATTCTTTTGTTCTACTATGTTTGGTGAAACCTGGTTATAGTGATTGTTTTTTCCAATTTTGTGAAGCACATAAAAATATCAGTGTCCTTTTTATGATTTATTTACTAATTCATATTGATTTTTGTTGTTGGCGATCACTTTTATTTGATCTTGTTCGCTCATACTTATCATGATTTTTGATTTGGTGTTAATCAATATGGTTATTTTAGTTTCTATTTTTCATGTTATGCTATTATAATTTTTACATGAAACTAATCCTTGTAATTTCTTGTTCTTATGAGTTTATATTTTTTAATAAATATGTATAGATTTAATTTTATTGCAATGTATTTCAAGATTGGTATTATTCAAGTATTCATTATTCTATCTTCTATTTATAGAATAATACTTGTGTTGAATAGTTGTTTTGATTATTTTAGATGAAAAATTAGGGACACTTTAAAAAAATAGGTTTCTCTATATAGGAAATATGTTTTTTCATGTCCTGGGCCAGTTTCCACAATGTGTCCATTATCTAATTCTCTCCATAACCTTATGTATTAAATTTTTCATTAGGGTAATCCCTACATTGACAAAAGATGTGGATATGATTTACATTTCATCCACTGGGATCCACGTCTAAAGAATTAAACACACATAATCTGATCATAACATTATGAATATTGAGTGATATCATAAAAAAACAAGATTTTATTAAACATTTTATGGGTTTTATCTTAATTCACATACAAGTTATGTTCTAGTAAGATCAAATCCCAAAAGTTCCAACTAATATTCCATTGATACAAACTATAATAACCTTGAATCTAGTAACCCATATAAATTAATGACTTTATTACATAGATACATGATATAAGGTATACAAGAATGAATGATCGAACCATTTAGAAATATTGGGAGACTATATATATACATGATTTCTGAAATTATTTTCAACCATTTAGAAATTAACTGATTTTTTATTTAAATAGAAAACCTAATATTATCAACAGAATAAAAAAATTATTTTCTTCAAAAACCCATATAAATTTATAGCTGAATCTAAATAATGAATAATGGTTATTGAGGTGGGTGAATAAGTTCACAACGTATATGATAAAAAACATTTCTTTGAAAATTTTGTAAAAAGACAAAAAATTTATTATTTACAAAATTATAAATGATTATATTTAAAAACGTTTGTTCGAAATTTATATGAATATGGATAACTACAAGAAGGGGTGAATTTAATCTTAAAAACATATGTTTTTAACTTTAAAATAATGTTGAATTTATAAGATTAAACTAATCATATTCACAAATCGTCCTAATTATTTTAAGGGTAATCGAACTTGGCCTTGGGGTCCGATGAAGGAAATATCACAATCCGGTAGATTCTGATATGTTTGTTCATAGTTCATAATTATAAAATGTATCTATCTAAATAGAGTAAAAAATCACATTTAGAAAGTAGTGTTAACATAATTAATGTTTAATCATATTCACATTAGAAATTATTTAATCAAAGTAATCATAAAATGAGTTTTATTCAAAATGATTATGATGAATCAAAGTATTACTAAAATAAAAATTCTATTTTAAAGTGTATAGAATCATAATAAGAGTGTATCAATTTAATCATAATCAATGATGATACAATAAACAAAATTAAAAATAGAAATATGAGCATAAATGTATCAATTTCTCTTAAATGTAGCAGAAAAGGAGGACTTGTAATACAAAATGTAATAAAAAAGAATAAAATTATATTATCTAAAAGAGAAGGGTATCTAATAATATAGGATAAATTTACATTTTTTTATAATGAAAACAATTTTTTTCTTTCCATTACCTATGAAATCCTTGTATATAATGATTGGTCTACCTCACTGTCCCTAAGAACATTCAATTTGATGATTGGATTTGTCTTGTTATCCCCACAAGCCCAAGATCAATATGGTGATAAGAACCTATATATTCCTTGCTTCATAATCCCTTAATCGTATTCCCACAATCAGTCGTACAAAGTAGTTACAAACACAATAAGGCTACAGGTACTAAGAAATCATTTTTCACTCTCGTAAGCTTAAGATCTATCACATAGTTGCAAAATCAGTCGGGTGTCTCAACATGTGTGTTTCTCAAATTTCTTATAAATCTTAAAATGGATACCTATTTATAGCTAAGCCTAAAATGGTCATCTTGATCCTCCAACAGTCATATTTTATCTCTGATTTTTCCAAGTACATGGACACCTATCACTCAAAGGGTTTTATTATAATTGAATATACGACACCATATTTCATTACACATATTCTATTAGAATTCACTACAAATTTTTTATTTACATCATATATAGTGTGATATGTGTTCAATAATAGAATATTTTTTCCATATTTAGAACTTCAATATTATCCAATCAGATGGATTTTTTTAATATAAGTAATTATGATTTTCTTTATGAGTATGAATCTGATGAAATCGATTATGATATCAAATCTAATTAAATCTTTTTCAATATAATTATTACACAGAATTTATTTTAAATCTGATTTGATGAGATGAATCTAATTATTATTAGATTTTCCCATTATTATAATTATAATGAATATAATATATTTTAATTCATTAATACTTCAAAATTAATTCAAAGTATATTAGGAGATTATGTTTTCTTCAAAAATAATTATTAAAATTTGGATATGAAGTAATTAGTTAATTTAGTATTTACGAAAGAGTTTTTGATTTCTAAAAAAAGGAATGGATGATTCAAAAACACAATTTGGGCTTAACAATCTACTCTTTATGGAAAGAACAAAGAAGGAGACATAAACAGAAAATAAATTTTAAAAAACTTATGTCTGTTGTATTTTATATACATCTTATTCAAAATTAAACATTAAAACATATCTTCTCCTGAGTTTATAACTCATCTAAATACACTGGTGAATATGACTAACTCCCCCTTAGGATAAGAAATTCACTTTAGGATCATATTCACCACTATTGAAGTATTTATCCCCCTTTCATGAAACATATAACCTTTACATAATATTCCCCCCTTATATAAGTTATTACACTTACAATTAACCCCCCCTCTTGTAGTTATCCATCTACATATACATTCAGTCCAATAATAAGTTTCATAGAAAATCTATGGAATCATAGTCAAGGCCATTATGATAAAAAAAATTACAAATAAAAATATGAATATAAAAGTATCACTTTCTATTAAATGAAGCATAAATGAAAGACTTTTAATAAAATAAGTAATAAAAAAGAATACAATTATTTCATCCCAAAGAGAATGGTATCCAATAACCTGAGATAAAAGTACCTTGTTTTATACATAAAAAATTATATCTTTTAATTACTTGGGAAAGCCCTCGATTGGATGATCTATTTTCATCACTATCCCTACGATCCCTCGATATGATGAGCAATTATGCCTTTTGATCCCCACAATCCCTTGATCTATATAGTGATCATCACCTCTTCTTTCTTAGATTTAGAATCCCTCAATCATATTCACACAATCATTCTCACAAAGAACTTATGAAATCAATAAGGTTACAAGTACAAAGAACAAGATTTTCACTCTTATAAGCTTAAGAGCTCTTTCATAGTTTGAAAATCAATAGAGTGTTTCTACATGTGTGTTATTTCACTTGTTTTGAAATCAAAAAATGAACAGGTTTCTTATGCAATCCTCTAATGTCTATATTGTTCCTCCAATGGTCATATTTTCTATAAGTTTTTTCCAAGGTCTTGGAAACCTGGTACTCCCAAAATCATATTATAACTGAATATATGAAATCATATTTCTTTATACATATTATAACAAAATGAAATACATCATTTTGATTTAAATAAATGTTATTCTGAAATGTATTCTATAATAGAAAATATTTTTCCATATACAAAACTTCACCTTTAGTCCATCAAATAGATTTCATTAGGGTAATTCATTATAATTTTCTTTATGAGTATGAATCCAATGATACCAATTTTTATGTCAAATCCAATTAAAACATTTGTTAGTATGAATAATAAACAGAAATTTTTTATGTCTGGTTTGATGAGGTGAACAAAATTATTATTATATTTTTCTATTACGATATTTTTAATGAAAATAATATATTTTAATTGATGAATACTTCAAAAATAATTATATATAAATTAGAAACGTTTTTTTCCATTGAAAACTATTATAACACTTTGTACATGAAAGAATTAGTTACTGATGTATTTAATAAAGGGTTTGTGATTAAAAAAAAAGACATTGAAAAGTAAAAAAAGATAATATTGACTTAATAAAAACATTATAATAAAGTCCAAATGTATTATAATAATTCCTATGAAAATATTTTTTGTTGACAAAAACTTTTATAAAACAATTTTAAGAATATGGACAAAAAATATAACGATTCTTGACTAAAAATGATAATTTTTTATTTTAATTATAAATAATCCATTATTTTTTAGTGGAAAAGAGTGGGAAATATGAATAAAATCATGTAAAACACAAAAATAAACTGGATAAAATAATTTAGTTTCATTTTATGTGTAAAAATAGAGTATAATTCTTATAATATAAATTTAACTTTGTACAATCCCAAATAAGAGTGAGACTGTAAAACAAACCTTTGTATATTTAAAAACATTTGAATAAAAACACCATAAAAGTGAAATATGATTTGAAACATTAAATACCATGAATAATGAAAAATTAATGATATAATATTTAAAAGGTTTATTATTTTCATAAAATAAAATAAAATAGGTGAATAATATAAAATATGACTCAATGGAGAGGAATTGTGATGAAAAACCCTTACCATAGATTCGTTATTTCTAGGATGTGTTACATCCCACTAAGTAGTTAAAATAAGTTTAATAAATAATTTATTTAGAACCCATTTCAACTATATTTCAATATTTCATATCCTTTTATAATCACATGACACTAATTCATTTTATAGTTCTTTCTTACATCGACCACTTAAGGTTGTTTGGTGAATTTTTCCAAAAATTTTACGGTATATTGACTATGATAAATATTATTATGAAATGGTCACTTATTATCCAAAATTATAATACATTAATAAACTTAATTTCTCTCTATTTAATATATTTCTTAACCATACTTACATGTTGGTAATAGAAAAATTAAAGACATTGTTCGTTGAGATGGTATTCCACATGTACACTTGATAACATTTTCATTTTCCTAGTGGGTAAAAAGGGAAAATAATTTAGAATGATTATTCATTGAAAAATCATATTTCATGTCATAAATTTCATATATATATTCATTAGATCTATATTTATGGTATTCCATGTAAGCCTTATTTGAAATTTGAATCACATCACTTCATGAATGTGGTAATCCACACATACGCACAAGCGATGTTATCATTTTCCAATAATGTGATGGGTAAGAAGGTATATTATATATTATCTTCATAAAAAATAATTATTTCATAAATTTCATATATTTACCTTAAATACATCATAATTACCATACAAGTAATGTGGTGATGAAAAATAAATTACTCTTTTACGTGTAGACAATGGTCCATACGCACACACAATTTCCATTTTAGTTTTCCATAGGATGGGGAATTAAAAATTTAATTAAAATTAACATATAACACCTTATTATATTAAATAAGCAGATGTAATTATTTTAATATGGGTATTGAATATTTTTATGGGCTTTTTAGGAATAAAACTTGAAAAGGAAGAGTAAGTATACATGCCTCTTCCTTTGGTAACCTCCTTTGGCGCACACCATAAGACTTATTATAGTGATATTTTGATATGATCAAAACCTATAGGTCTATAAAAATAACATATGGATGTTATTTAGGAATGTATTAATCTAGATAAGTCTCTAATGAATTGTATATAATAGTAAGGAGGAGGATTCCATATATAAGGTAGGTGGGTGGAAAACTTTTAATATTAAAAATGTTTTATATAATAAATTCACCCTAATGGGAAATTAGATATAAATTTAACCCATTTAGAATATATTATGATATAGAGTATAAATCGATTAATAAAATTGGTATTTATACAAATTTTTTTTACCCTTATCTCTTTATATTAACTCTCTCACTAATCCTTTTTAATAGTAACATATCGATAAGTTTCTACCATGGTTAATTTATACTATGAATTAAAGTTAATTTGATATCATTACATAATAATAATTATTATTAAAAACATGGAATCCAATTTACAACATTTAAATATAATAAATGATAGAAATTTATTTTAATATAAGTTTACAAAATGCAATGAAACCCGTTTTTGAACAATATTCATCTTAATCATAAAAATTATTTTATACCAAAATCATGTATAATTCTGATTCACTAGGAAACAATTTTATTAGTTCAAATAGAAGTATTATAATTTTTCCTTAAAACCCAACCAAAATCTAATGGATCCTCATTAATACCCAATTAAAAGAGAATAATCAAAAATAGATTTTATTTGAATGAAAACATTACTTAGAATTTCAATGTATAAAAATATATTTTTTAATTTATAAAATATATTTTTAAATGGATTTATTATAATTAATAAATGTATATTTCTTCCATAAAAAGTTTTCATAAATCAAAAATTATTATCAAATAATTATAATGTCATGTAAGTGATCTTATTGTAATTCGGTATTTTCCAATATTTATAAAGAAAACTATTTATGAAAGATCATAAAATTTTACAATAATCTAATTTTGACATGATAAATTCAAAATTAAATTTCATTTAACCAAATTAAAATAGAAAAAAATTTAAATGTTAATTTTAATCATATTATTTAATTAATCTATGTGCATTATGTTATGGTTTCTTTAGATGAAAATATTTACTTAAAATAAGTGAACCTCTAATTTTAAACTAATCTTTATTTCATGAGATGTTGAAAGGATGAATTGTCTATTCTAGATCCTAAATAATTATTGGCTGAACTTATGAGTGCTTATCTTATCATTTATAAGGTAAAATATTTTTAATGTACAAATTTTTCTATGAGTAACAATAAGAATGTTGTAGTAACTGCTACTTATATTTATGAATTATTTAATGAATTATGTAAATGAAAAAATATATGTATTCCATAGGGATAAATTGATGATTTCATAGGTTGTTTTAAATCTTTTTTAATTATGTTTTATAGATTTTGTGCATTGAAACTAAACTTAATTGTAGCCTCAACTATATGACCTTGAATATTTCAAAAAAAAATTAATAAATGTTGGTGTTATAGAGATTTGATAAAATATGATAAAATCACCACACAATGTAGTTAACTGAAAATCATTGAAAAACCACACCTTCTGAGTGATGATGGATAGAATATTTGGTGGAAAATATAGTTGGGGACTAAATGATTTGTGTTAAATTTGTGGAAACCCATGATTTTTAATTTTCATCTCAATATAGTTTCTCAATAATCCTCTCTCTCTATATAATCCCTATAATTTCCTACTCACTCATTCCATCAATTTTTTTCTAAATCTTCATGACCTGGGATTTTCTCCCATATACTATCACCATCACTTTCTCTCCATTTTCTTAATCATTAGTGATTTTAGATAAATTTCATCTATTTTAATTTTGAAAGTGAATCAATGAAAAGTCCAATAGGAATATGGTTTTTAAAATACATAGTTCTTTTTGGTGAATAAATAAAGACAACATTGAACTATAATGGAAGAAAATTTCAATCCTTCCATTATTTTTGAAATTTTAATGCTAGTTTAAATTGTGGTATACTAACCTATAGAATAATGTTAATTATTTTTATTTGTGAATAATGTTTTAATTTCTAATTATTACATTAAATAAAGTGTTAGGGTATGGGTATCATTCTTGAATATATAATTAAAATTCAGTGAACCAACAACCAGGATCTTTCTTAGGTTGGAAAAAGCCTAGTGTGAACCCCAATCCCACCCCCAATAGGCTAGAGGATTGTGAAAAGAATACAGTTTAATGAATCATTAAATGGGAGGCATTATCCTAATGTATCTATACCCTTACACACAAAAAACTACATAAAAATTCCATATGTATTAAGGAGATTAATCATCAATAGAGTAATAAATGAAAAAATAACCTCTAGGAAATACTTAAATGTGTAGAAAGATAATATAAAATATATAGAAGTAAATATACATTATAAAAAATAAAATAGGTCCCCAAAAAATAACAATATTTAAGGAAAACTAAAGAGATGCTAACTCATAATATCTGAGACTGAGCACCAAACATGGTTAGTACCTCTAAGTACCACTATAACCATTTGACATTAGGTCCACTAACGTCACCACTGATCTTCCTATCATTTGAAAAAAAATAAATGTTTCAATACTCAATGCATGGGTGGTTATAAACATACCTAATAGGATTACTAAAAAACCAAGAGGGAATAAATAGAGTTAAATAGTCATCTCAACCAAAAGACAATGAGAAAAGAAACACAATCATCAGATATTCTCAAACTAAAACCCCAGTTAAAAATATGTAATTACCAATATCAATATCCATATATAGATGATGATGAGTCTGCTTGAAGCTCAGAAAGTCCCGTATATGATGACAAGAATTACACAAAAACTCAAAATAATCAGAGTGGGGTGCCCACCCTCTCCACTGGATCCATAGTCAAGGGAGTACTAACTCTAGTGGGGGACTTTCTCCTCATCAGAGCTTGAATATGGGGGATTACCACTCCCTAGATAGAGGGACCACTAAATATATAGTGTGTAGGAGTAATGAATATAACCATATGAAGATAAGGGGGGACTTGTACCTTGGTGAATGAGGGCAGTACCGACCCATACATCTCTCTGATGATCAAAATCAATCACTTTCATTGGCTATGAATCGCTAGAAGATTCATCTTGATCATAACACATTGTGTTGTATATATGATTTCAAAACGAAGGCTACCAATGCATTATACTTGAAAAAATACTCAATATAGGCTACTCAAAAGCCCAAATCTGAGCCCTGAAGAAGGAGATACACACGGTATATGTCGTTAGAGAAGGTATATGACATGTAGATAGCATCACACAACATGTGAAATTTCCCAAGCACCATGGTGTGTCTACCCATGAACATGGATTGGCCAGAAAAATAAATCCAACTAGTATACCCATATATGGAAATGACATGTATATTTACCGTGGGCCCTAGGGTTGTGTTCCCAACACACGACTTGGGTAGCCATGTCCCTCCACAATATGTGTCCCTACAGGGACACTGCGTGCCTACTCACATTGAGAGTTGGGAATGTTCCCTTATTACATGAATATGATACCTAGTTAAATTCATGTTGTGTGTGGTCCATGAAACATGATGTGACATACTTAACTCAGGCTAAAACCCTAGCTTCCATGAGAACTTGAGATACAAAGCATGTGTTCCTCTATGATCGATAATGTGTAGGCTTGTTTATCACAGACAGTGAAACCCGTACATTATATGGTCACTAGATCTACCCTAACCATCACAATCATACCCACTAAACTCACCAAAAACGGAATAATTAAATAGGTGTGGTCTGTAGATCTTGATTTCTTACTTTGGATGGCAGGAAATCATAACTCTATTCTCTTAAATGGTAGTCTTCATACATTTCATTTTCATTTAGTGTACTAATCCAAGAATCTATCTCCTGCATCCCACAAATCCTTCTTGATCCATCCACAATATGTCAATATTGATTTCATTCATACATCTATAAAAATATGAGGGATTGATCACTCTAGAATATGGCATGAAAATGTTGAATCATGACCCCATCGGCTAATGATGAAGGAATCAAAGAACTATGGTGAGAAAAGGCATGAGAAATAGATAAAATCATTATTGGATGATTTGATCATAAAAAATGACTTTAATTCATTTAAAATATGGGTTAAATATAGGTGAAGACAATATAAATTAATAGGTTCATGAATGGTAAAAAAATCATGGATCATGTGAAGAATTGAGATCACATAAGTAAATTAGATACACAATCCATTCTTGATAATTAAATAAATGGATAAAAAACAAAATAAAAACCCCCGCATCATGAATGGATCAATCATTGGTGACGAAAATTTATTCTTTTTGTGATTATAAACATCCCTACGCATTCAGTTTTGTCTCACTAGTCCCCTCGACCATTCGTTGTCGATCAACACTCCTAGGTTTCCAATGCCAATTAATCTCCCACTTCCACCTATAAAATAGCCAATGGATATGTGGATAACCCTTAATATTTATCATAATGAAATATATATAGATAATACATCTTAGGTTTTATTAATTACATAAAATATATTTATTAAAATTTAATTTATTTAACAAACCCGCCATTATCATCCTTCTATGAAAAATCCATCATCGACCAAACTTATATTTCCCATAGTGTAAACCTATAATCCTATAAATAAATTTTTCCACATATTTTCCTTCCATTGTCATGATTAGTGGGAAGTACATTTATTCTAGAAAGATGCACATGTGTGCTCTAATATAAATTTATATTTTTAATTTATATATTTTGGGGTCCAGTGACTCCCAAAACATGACACCAAATCTGAGGAAGAATATTGGGATATATATATATATAAAGGATAAAAATATATAAACTAAACTTGTTAAATTATCCCCTATATTAGGGATTTTTCATTAAAAATGACAAGATACAAAAAAAGGTTGGGGTATTGAGCCCACATCTGGCTCTCATACTCCTTGGAACTCTCTTACATGCTCCCATACTACCAAAGCACTTGAACAAACATAATATTCTATCCTTGAACAATCATACCCTAGTGATCCATGATCTCAATCAGGTAATACCATAAGGTGGATTTTTCCACAATGTCTCGATCAACCAAGACAATGACATATGATGGGTGGTGCATGTATCTCCCCAGTTGCGACACATGGAAGATATCATGCAGTTATCCAATCTGTGGCACTAAGGACAAGCTGTCAACAAAATATCTGACCCTTCATAGGATCTATAATGGATCAAAGAACCTAGGGGTTGCGTTATTCTTTAGAAAAAATCTATAATCCTTTTTGTGGGTATAATCTTAAGAAAACATGGCTTCCGTACTTGAGCTCTAAAGGACAATGATATCAGTTCATGTAATATTTCTATCGAATTTATGTTATCCTCAAATACTCTTGGATAGCATAAAACATATCAGTTGTTTCCTACACCAGTTCAAGCCTAATAAAATATTTCTCATAAATATTATACTCATATAAGGGTCAATTATAGGGTCTCCCATATAGTTCCAAGAAATATTCCATTTCGATTGTGAATTGAGATCTTTTATAATAGGAAAAAACTACTAATGGTAAGTGATCCTCCCAACATTAATCGATGTTCAACACATAAGTTCTTATCATATCCACCAAAAAATTTATGATACACTTGGGATAGGTATCTATCTAGGGGTTATATTCCATGGTCACCACTAATTTGTTTTTAAATCCTTCTTCAAACCTATCTAAAACCATGTCTTGAATTAAGAATGATAATCACTGATGATAGCCTTGGGTACCCCATGAATCAATATGATCTCATGCACGTATACCCTCCCCAAAATAACAAATGATCTCTTTTATCAAATGGAATGAATGAGTTTTGACATGTTAAGTCGATCTATTATCATTGAAATAGAATTGTGTCCCCTCTTTTCCCCTAGAATACCCATCAAGAAATCCATCGATATGACATACCACTTCCATTATGAATTCTCAAGGGGTTGAGTCAACCATTGTGAAACCCAATGTCCAGCCTTTACCTGATGACATGTGGTGTATCATGAATCAAACTTGGTAATTCTACACGTTATTCCAACCCACAAAAAGTTCATTCAAAGACCCTTGTACATATTTTCTACAGCTGAATACACAACCAAGGGGGAGGTTTGAAACTCCCTCAAAAACACTTTACACAACATGACCATAACTACTATCTATCCATGGAAAAGGATGACATGATATCCACCTTCATAAAATTTATATGGTGCATCTCTTGTGATTATCTGGCTTTGAAAAAACCAAAAAATATGAAATCTCAGGAATAATGTTCTACGAAATGTTAAAGAAGTGGCGGTTCCATGAATATTGACCGAAAGTAAGCTACTACCTTCTCCTCAACTAGGGTCATTTATAATGAGGCTAATTTGTCTAATTCCTCATCCACCAATAGATGATAGGATTTCATACTAAGGTAGTCTATCACCATGTTTCCCTTTCATTAACTGTAGACAATATTGAAGTAATATTCTTCTCGAAACTCCAAACAATGACTCTATCTTAGGTTAAGATCTCTCTAGTTAAATACTTACATGATACTTTGGTGTTCTTAGTAAACAATGAAATGATATCCCAAAATATAATACATTCACGTAATTAGAGTGAAGATATACTATACTACTCTATTTTATGGTTTAGCTAATTCTGAACAGGGGTCTCAATGTTCACAACCCATAAGTGATAACTTCCTTCCATTACATCAAAATGAAATTGATCCTATCTCTAAAGGAATCACATTACACCATGTACTTGAAACAATTCTCTAGTATTCTTAGTCCAACAGTAGTGACCACCATCCTCCTAAAATACTCAATGGAAGTTTGAAATTGATTAGTATTAGAAAATGTGTTCAATTTACATTTTAAGGGAGTGTAAGTAGCTACAATCATGGATTATTCCACCATGAATATCCAATAGTATCTTGGAATATTGTGGAAAATACATACCTCTAACACAGTCATAGTTGATTCCCAAGTTGTAACTTCATCAATAATTCATATATCCACTACTACATGATGCTCATAGATGAATTTCCCAAAGAAGTGAACCTCTCATATATAAAATTGTAACATTGTTATATTACCCTATAACTGGTGCTCCTAGAGTAAGTTTAGGAGCATCCTCAACGTCTTTACATGATCCACCTCATTCATAGAGTATATGATATTTTCATTTATAAAGACAATCTTGAAGAGGTCAATGTATGGTTGTATGATCTAGTTTATAAGTGACATGAACAAATTGGGGGAAATAGACATAAAGAAAGGCATCACTAGGAACTCATAATGATTGTAGTGACATCATAATACCATCTTTAGAATATCAACCTCCTAAACCCTCAACTGATAGTAGCCAGACCCAAGATAAATCTTTAAAAAGAAACTCACACCTTTAAATTGGTCAAAAAGGTCACTGATACTCAACATGTGGTAATTTTCCGTGAACATTACCTGGTTTAGGTTAAGTTAATCCACCCAAAGCCATAATATCCCTTCTTTATTTTCCACAAACAATACAAGAGTTTCTTAGGGTGGCATAATGGATATAATAAAACCTTTATCTCTAAGGTACTGTAACTAAAAAATCATCTCTTGTATATTGGTATGGTATATTTGATATGATATAGAATATAGTGGTGCAGTCCTAGGGATAAATTAAATGTAGTATAAAGACTCCTACCTTACTGGTAGTCTCAAAACATATTTTAGAAAGACATCCATATAATTCTCTACTACCACTATAAGATTGACACCTATAGATCCCATTTCACCAAGGTAAAAATATTACAACTGAAGGTTGACGGTTTATTGCTTCATACTCCTGATCCCCACTGGATCATATATAAGATCCCTCTCACCCATGAAGGATAATATCATACTAAATTTATGAAGTTTTATAACTCTCATGAAATGACCGTCTATATGGTAAATCTACATAGAGAACTTTTCCATTCTCAGTATGACATCATATGGCTTAATCACAATGAAATTGAGGACCAGTGAAAATCTCTCACCACTGAGTGCCAACTCACACTAACAGAAGAGTTATGATATTGGAGGGTCACTCCCTGAAGGAACTTAAAGGCATAGTTTATGGGCCAAAGAATCTACCAGAATCTCTTGGTATCACGTAAGGGATATGGAGATAATGTAATGAATTGATCCTATGTATAAAAGTACTATATCTAAAGTATATTAGACATCAAATTTACCTCAAATAATCTCATGATATGTCTGTTCATATCCCTCCATAGTTTGCAACTAACCATTACCTCAACTAATATCACTCTATTCCTGACTTGGTCCACCTACTAGAGGTGGTGGGAGTATGTCAAGTGTCATAAAAATCCTGAATCCCCTCTCTTTGAAACTCCACCTAGTACTCCATCTGCACCACCTCCCTAGGATTCACCCTAACCATGCCTTAGAGATATCTGATCGTGATGTTGCCTTTGTCATGCAAGTCTATCCACAATATTTCCATCATCTAAAACAATATGGTTTGTGTAGTCATCATACATATTTTTGAATCAAAGACATTCATAACATCATCCCTCAATAGGATGAATGGACCCTTTTCTTGAACTGTGTAGGAAATATCACCATGTCTGTGTTTAGGCATCAACATGTGTTCATAGCCGAGACACTGAAAACTATTTCCTACTATCCACTGTTTATGGATCAACCTCGTGATTTCTAGTTTTTTTCTAGACTTGTAAAATCACTTTTCTATAATTTTTATTTAACCAAGCCCACTCCAACACCCTATTATAAGTTGGAATGCATAATTAGACAACACTTTCTCAAATGTCATCATGAATTCCCTGATAAAATGTATGCACCAGGTTATTTCCATCCCACACCACATAGATAGAATACCATGTGAGTTTAGTAATCCTCAATGTGTACTAGGAAATAAACATATCACCAAATTTCATCTAAAGAATCTACAGGATCCACACCCAGTGTAATATAGAAGGGAAATACTTATCATAGAACAAATAATGAAAAAATTTCCATGAGAGAATTGTCTTATAACGTATCTGAGTGATGATATCCCACTAGTGCCCTACTGCTCCATGATGTAGGTTCATTTTAAGGGAAACCATATGATTGATCATGGTTTGAACAAGATGGAAAACTCAGACCGCTACCTTTAGCTTATCCTATGATAACTGAGGGGATTTATTTCTATGAAACATGAGTGGAATATATCACTGGAATTCACATATCATGATAATCCAATGTGAATTATCATCTATACCTACTAGAGATATTGGCTACCCAACACATAGTAGATCATATTCCTAGACCATTGGGGTTGGATCCATGTGAAACCCATTAGGTGGAAGCACAACTCTATTCAATATCAAGGGGATAACCACATGAATTAGTCTATATATTGTGGTCTTATTAGTCATATTTTCATATTAATGACCTTGTATCACTATCTTTCCTTCATTTTATCACATAGTCATCTAGAACGTAAGCAAGATATACAATGGTTTGATTATCATATTGGAGGATCTCACTGAAGAATTTGATTAAACTCAAAATACCAAATCCTATATGATTCATGAAAAATAGGTTCCCCTACAACTGAAGCATCGACATACTGAGTTAATAAATAGGTTGTCAAAGTCATGGAATATGGATACATCAAATGCCTTACCATCATAGGGTAGCATGAAAAAAGATAAAAAAATTGAGACACTTCAACATCATTACCCTCGGTTCACAAACCAATCCTCATGTAATGACTAACTCCAAACAATGATATGAGGAAAAAACATCTGGTACAACCCTGTCATGATCTGACCCACTAGGACCCCTTCAGGTTTGGTAGAATGCATTGAGTGGCACCCTAATCTCCACTCCAAAAAAGACAGGGGTTGGAAAAAATAACTTAGTAGAAAAAACACTAAAATGAGACTCATTAGCCTAATTTAAATATATTCATGAACACACACAAATACATAAAATAGTGTATATATATAAAAGAACTATTACATATCAAGAGTAATCAATCCATACATTAACCTATTGGAAATACATCAATGTGAAGCAAGGTAATATAAAAGATATAGACGAAAAAATACACATCCAAACTGAAATGAGGTTCCAACCTATAAAAACTAGAAAAAAAGAAACTAAATAGAGGTCAACTCACAATCTATGATATTAACCATAAGACATGGCCAGTACCTCTGTGTATCATTATACTCCTATGATTATAGGTCTACAGAAGTTACAAATAATCTTCATATATTCTACATAGTACATGATACATGTTGGGATATCCCATAAAGAGGTGAGTATAATCATATCTATTAGGAAACTCCAAAAAACAATAGGGGAAAAATAAAATAAAAATGTTATCTCAACCCAAATATAAAGTGGAAAAGAAACCAAATCACTAGATATTCTCAAACAGAAATACTAGTTAAATAAATGAGATAAGAATCAATATCTCTATCCCTATAAGTATGATGATTAGTTTTCACATATCTTTATAGGTCTCATACCTAATTCTAAGAGCTACATAAAACCTCACAAGAATTAGTTTGTAAATCTTGAACCCTTCCACTATGCTCCACAATCAAGGTTGTACAATCTCCAATGGAGGATCCTCTCCCCACTGAAGTCTGAATGTAGGGGATAACCACACTTTAGATAGGGGAACCACAGCCTTTGTAATTTTTTGGATTACCAAATATACCTATATGTTGAGTATAAAGGACTTACACCCTGGTGTTCCAAGGGGTAATGGCCCTGAAATCTCTTTGATGATCAAACCTGATCACTATCATTGGCTAAGTGTTGCTGGATGAAGTGTCTCTCTTTTAACACCTCATGTCATGAATATAATTAAAATATTAAGACTTATATAACATCGTACATGAAAAAATAGGGTCCTAATCTAGAAATTTATGTACACCTAGGATCCATGGAATGTTCTACAAACACATGTCTTGACTATCCATTTACCTCTATATGGAATTTCCATATATGCACAATGTATGTCTGTTCGGCCAAGTACTTGGGAGTGTTACCTTGGAACATGGATTGATTTCTTGGAAGGGTCAAATGGAATGTGGTATCAACCACAATACATGTGATACACCACATGGGTTAAAACACTAGTAACAACAAGAACCCATGATACAAGGTGTGTGCTCTGACGGGATACATGATGTGTAGTCACATTTTTCATAGACAATAAATCCTCTATTTCTTATGGTTTCCTAATACTCCATTATTTCCACCTCCATCACTCTTTTAATTTCCTAAGATGGGTGAATTCATAGGGTAAGGTATCAATTTGTTGATTTCTAGCCTCTAGTGGAGGGAATTATAAATCTGTTCTTCCAAGCAGTAGTTCTCACACCTCCAATTTTTATTCAGTGTCCGGGTCCATGAACCCATCACTAATATCACACAAATCCATCTTGATCATTTGTAAACATATATAATATTTTCCTCCATGAATCCATCATGAATATAAGTGTTCAACCACACATGAATCAAACATGAAAATTTTGAATTACGACCCCATGGACTAATAACAAAGAACGCGAAGAATGGTTGTGGGAAAAGGAACAAGAATGTGGTAAGATCATTATTGGATGATGAAATCTAAGAAAATAAAAATAAATCACATAAAAAAGTGGTCAGTGAAATATAGGCACAAAAAATATAAACAATTAGGTTCAATAATACTAAACATAACCATGGATCATGTGAAGAACCAAGATCATAGAAACAATACTAATACACAATACATTCTTCTTAATTAAATTAATGGGATGATAACCACAATGTAACAATCCCTAACTCAAGAGAGGGTCAATAATTAGTGAATATAACATCCTCTATATATTATGATGAATAACCAGTCACTATTGGAAATTCATGTTATTTCCACGGTTTAAAACTGTGACTATAGGACCTAAAACTGTGGCTATATGAAATATCCATCGATTTAGGAACTATGTCTATGTTTGGAATTGATATAGAGCTCGACCATTATCCATGGTTTGGAACCGTGGCTATAGGTATATATAAAAAGTATAAATTGTGGATATAGGTATACATCCAAGGTTCAAACTATGCTAATATTACTATAACCATAGTTTATAACTGTTTCTATACCACATGACAGAGGCACTCTATTCTCATGGTTTCTAAACATGGAATTAGACCTATAAACATGGTATAAAATTGTGAAAATAGACATATATCCATGGTAAGAAATTGTGGCTATAGGTTCTGGAAATCCATTAAAAAATAGCCCCCATCCTCTCCCCTGCATATCCCCCCGACTCCCCTTGAAGTAGCACCCACCCCCATGGGAAACCCCCCAATCCCACTACGGTAGCCCCTTGAACACCCCTAACCCTATACACCCCCTACACAGTGTGTTATCCCTCCCACCACACCCTCATACCCCCCTCTCACCTTCAAATCGTCACCTCCACGCCCCCACTCCCCTTGAGGTTTCCCCTCCCAGACAGCCCCCACCCTGAAAGCCCCCTCCCACCCCCTCCCTACCCCTAGAAAACACTTCCTCCCTTCCCCTAAAATGCCCCTTCCTTTCCCTGGACAACCCCCACCTCTCCCCCTATAGCCTCCCCCTCCACCACTCCCCATATAACCCCATCCATTTCCATGGACAACCCCCTCCCCCTGTAGCCCCACCCACCACTGGATAGCACCACCCCCTCCCTCCCTTTTACAACTCCCAACCCTACACAACCCCTTCCACCCCTGAAAAACCCCTCCCCCTTGATAGCCCTCCCCGACCAGCCCACCTGCAGCCCCCCCTGGAAAACCCCCCAACCACTCCCCATGTAGCACCCCTCCCTCTAGCAGTCCCCTTCTTCCCCTTGGATCGCCCCTCCACCACTCCACCAACAGCCCCTCCCTCCCCCAATACAACACAGCAACTCCCCCAACAGCCCATCCCTTTCCCTAGATAGCCCCCACCACCATTCCCCCTGCATCCCCCTCCCTGTCCCTGGAAAACCCCATCCCTCCCTATCCCTGGACAACCACCTCCCATTCCCAAGACACCCCACTCTCCCTATATCCCCCTTACCACCCCCCAGATAGCCCCTCCCCCATGACATCCCCCCACCACTCCACCTGCATCCCCCTCCCTCCCCCTGGTGACCCCCCCCCCCCAAACACACACACACACCACTATCCCTGTTACCCCCTCCATTTACTTGGAAAACCCCCCACTCCCCCTACAAACCCATACCTTTCCCTGGAACCCCCACCACTCTCCTTGCAGCCCCCTCCCATTCCCTAGATAGCCCCGCCCCCAACAGTCCCCATGTATCCCCCTTCCACCTAAAAGCCCCCTCCACTTGGAAAACCCCACCTATTCCTTGGATAGACCCCACACCCCCAATCCATGGATAAACCCCCTCCTTCAGGGAAAGATCTCCCACACCCTACACCAACCACCCTCTTTCCTAGATAGACCCCCACCGCCACTAGATATCCCCCCTACAGCACCCCTCCCTTATAAATCCCCCCTCCACTCCCACTATATATCCCCCACACCACTACACCCCCCATGAACCCCCCAGATATTCCCCCAAACCCTCGCTACACACCAGTCAACTGAATTGCACAAACCAAAAACATGATAATATGGCTATTATAAAAAAATATCCAGTCAGATTCGCTACACTAACCAAAAACATGCTAATATGACAAGAACTAAATCAAACATCATCATGCCAAATTTAGTAGAGTGTAACTAAACCAAATGGTTTTGAAAAAGATGAAATTAAACCAAACTGAAAATAATATAACCAAACTGACTCAAACCAATCCAAAATGACTTCAATAATGAGTAATTGAGCAACTAAAAAATGAATTTAATGAAACATACCTAATTAAATATAAAATTAATTCAATTTAACTAAATAGACCCAAATAAAACAAAATGAACCTATTAAAATTGAAATAAATATAAAAATAAACCAAATAAAAAATAACTAAGAAAACCTAACCATAACCAAACTAAACCAAGGAGACATGCCTTGTGATGAACTTTTAGAGGGCCTCATGCCTTTAGGTTGAGAGGATATCATAGTCATGTGGTGATTCATTGTCCTCACTATTGAATCTTTACTGTCCTCATGCCTACATGCTGAGGACTCATGACTATATTGTCACGTCATGTGATGCTTCACTATCGATGGATTCAACGACAAGGAGGTTGTCTGAGAGGATATCCCAAATAACTCATATGGAGCCATCATTGACACAAATTAATTTGGATAATCTATCCAACACAAAACAAAAACATGACTTATATTCATTTGAAACATTAAATAAATAAAAACAAAGAATAATACAATGGCACTAAAAGGACTACTTCTGCCATGGGGTATGGACAACATGTCATGAAGATGAGGATCAGTTTTTTAGTATAGATTCATGAAAAAAGTACATATCTTCTAAAAACATCAAAATGATAAATCAAAAATCTAAAAATATATCAATAATCATTACAAATTTTTATGGTGGTATCCCTTCTATATTTTTAATCTGTTTAAGAAGACTCTTAGTGATCACTTTCTCTAATTCAGTTTTGTACTCACCCATTAGTGGAACATGATGAAATTCTCATTCCATATTTCCCTCACAAGAATAAATGTTTTAATAACATTTTTAGTAGGCTAGTCAACTAGTTTTATAGGTTCTATAATTTTAAAAAACATATAAGATATCCTTAAATGTTAAATTTTTTAAAAAGAAGAGTAAAATATCAGGAATCAGTCCCTTAAAATAATCATAACAGAATAAGTAAAATCTAAATAATCTTGTTACATTATAACTTTTAATTCAAAAAATTATGATAACTATTTTATCTAAAACCCATCATGTTTGTTTTCAGAGTATTTGGATTTTGTTTGTTAAAATTTCAAGTTGAAAAGATTTCTTAAATGGTAAATCATGATACATTTATGGATAGATAATTTCTAGAAGTTTTTGGACTTGGTTTTGTGATGTATGTGAAGGTTTTGAGTCTATGGAGAGGTTTTATCGAAAAACATGAGTAAAAAAATATTTCATATCAAAGGAATAATGTTTTCAAATGAAATATTTATCAAATGATATTTTTTAAAAAGAAAAACATTTCATGTGGAAAAATATTTTCAAAAAACACAATATTTCTTAGAGGATAATATTTTCATAGTGGAAAATATTTTTATGAAAGGATAAAACTAATATGGAAACCATAATAGAAATTTATTTGGGAAAAAAAGTGGTATAAATCATGTTGGATGAAATGGAAAACATTTGTAAAATATAGTTAGAGATTTTATGGGGATTAGAAAGGAAACTCATATGAAAATAATGGAAGAAAATAATCTTTTTTAAGAAAAATAGTTTTAGATAAAAGGGAAATGTTTAATCTTATACGAATCATGTTTTTTGAGGTCCTTATATATAAATATTCCCCCAATAAATTCACTAAGAAAAAAGGATGTTTGGAGGAACATTAGGGTGAATAGGTATCATCATTTTAAAAAATTGGATTTCATATTAAAATAATTACTCATTTGTTATTTTTCGAAAAATGTAATTAACTTCATGAAAAGCGATTAAGGGTAACAAACATTAGAAACATTTATGTATTCCATCTAATAATATTGTCAAACTATACTATCAAACCACTTTCATGTGGTTGTATCATTTGATGGAATCCATCTTACTCTAAGTAGCAATGACTCCCAGTTTCTAATCTTTTGGGAATTTTAGACCATGGTCACTGCCAATCCACCATCACTATCCAAACCATTGGAAAATAGATGCCCAAAGTTCCATTATCTTATTGACTAATTTATTTTTTTATGAAATGGTTTTCACATCCAAGCATTACAATCCTCCAATTGAGAATAGTTATCCATGTCCCCCCCCAAGTCCACTATAATATTACATGAACATCCTTCCACTATTTAATATTCTATTATATCTTGTATGGTTCTTCAATATTCCTTTAGATTATCCTAACACAATCATGGAATAAAATCACCTCAGCGCATCCTGGAATATGACCTTTGTTAACATGTCAATTGAACATTGAGTCTCTCTTATATTCCATAGATCAAAAGGTTTTTCCTCTAAGAACTTCTGAATGATGTCATAATTTATATGAATATGAAATCTACTAGGATGAAACATTGTATTTTTTTCTAAATTACTCTCTCTTTGTGAATCAAGGAATACAATTTAATCATCTTTCCTCCTTTTTAGAACATCCCCCCACCCCCGTAGCTAGATTATCTCCTTCCCAATATCCATCAATGTGGAATAATGTAATTCTATTTTTGAGATTGAAACTACTGATTAATGTTTTAATACCATTATAAATTTCATACCTATAAAATTAGTCACATAGCTAGTCCTTATATTATAAATTTCTCCATCCCTATAATTTTTAATGTTTCCAAACCCTTGTAACAACACGTCAATTATGAATTAAACTATCCTTATTTTAGAACCTTTTAATTATTGGATAATACAGTTAACACCATATCAATATTATCTCCCATGTTTAAACAAGTAATTTCTAACAAATCTCATTTCTTGTATAATGTCAAGATGAGTAAAAACCATGGTGTCTATCAGTCTTATGATTTCAGATTAAATGGAATATTTTTCATTTACTCTACCTCATCTCTAATTTTTTGTTACTTCTCCTTTCATATATTGATGTTTCTAACCAAGGGTATACTTATCAATTTTCTCCTCTTCTATGTTAAAGTGATCCACCTCCCATGGTACATAATACAACTATCTCTAAGATAATGTAACAACAGATAATTTAGTCACAATCCTTATACCCAAAATCAATTTCACTATACCATGATCCTTTATCTCAATGATCATAAAAATTTATCCATCATTTAACTTATTTATTCATTTAATAAACTTATACTCAACATTTCATCAATATTTTGATGTATGATGATGAAAATCCCTTCATAAAAGACCTTATGACAATATAAATGGTTATCACTTATTTAGATGAAATTATATATAATCATGTGGTATTTAAACTAATGATTGCAATTCCTTGGAACCTACTTTAACCCACAAAGGATTTAGTCAAGCATGCACATAAGATATTAGTTTTTTTATCCTTGATTACAAATAAATTATATATGTATATATCATCATATAAGTCTCTATAGAGGAATATGTTCTTCACATATAACTGCTCAAAATGTAAATTTGACTGGGAAATAATCCTCAATACCTTATGAATAGTCATGTGTTTAACTATTGGTGAAAAGACTACCGAGGAATCCACAACTTTTGATTTTTGAAACCCCTTTAAAAATATAAATGACTTGTACCTCAAACTTTCATACCCTTGTTACTTTAAGTAATACATCCGTTGTTTAATGAATTTTTCTCAAGATGACTACTCTTTCATCTACATTATATAGTACACATGGAGGTAATCAATCTCATCCCTCATGGTACGCTTCCACAAATTCAAGAATTTTAAACTTCTACCCTGTTTGGTATCTAAAACTATCAATAATCCATTAAAATAAAGCTGTTCATATCACTAAAATACATATACACATGGAAGCTCTCTTTATTGGATCGCAGCAATTGTCCCTATTTTCATCCTCATTCCAGTATTTCAACTTACAATGTTTTATCTTATAGATAATATTCTCAAGATTAAATATTCATTGAGATTATTGGTACTTTAGGCAATAGAAACATTATCAAAACATGGAAACCTTATGGAAAATCCTCTATAAATATGAGTTTTTCTGGTACTATCGGGCTTCTATGACTCTCTAGAACATCTAAAATATATGGAAATCCATTCATTTTAACTAAAATATTTGATTATACTTTTATATCATATAAAACACGTATATTGTTTGATCCTTTAATATGATATCTTTATTTATGATTATATTTTTACTCCTTACCACCTTCTAAATGGGTTTTTCCTATAGTTGAAAACGAATCTCTTCATCTCCATATCCCCCAATGTAACATACTCATGACATACAATAAATATTTTTTCAATTCCTTGGCATCAACATTGATATAGGTGAGTGCACAGAATACATTAAGATGGGTGAATTGAACCATCCTTTAGGACTAATAGGATTTTGGTAGTTCCTACCCTAATAGGGAATAAGGACTCCAATTTATTGTGTACACTATGAAATTACCACTTTATCCTAATGAACCTTTGGGAATCCCATGTAAATCCCCAAAATCGATTATTTTTCAACCATTGGCCAGTTAATCCTCTCTGATACTTTATTATGTTTCATAGTTCATAGTACAATCTTTTTAAACAATATTTATTTCCACAAATAGTTCCTTTGAAATTATTAGATTATATAATACCCACCAATATTAAACCTCCTACTCTTAATCTTGCAACCAATCTCATTTCCCATCATGAATCTCTATCTGAAGAAGATTCTGAATACCTAAATCTTTCTCTTGAGAAATAACTCTCACAATATAAGTGTAACATCATCAATGAATGTTACGTATGATGTAAAATTTAATTATTGGGTTTTTTCACATCACATTATAGATTAAACCATGCCTTCTCATGTTTAAGTGTTCCCTTATTGGTAACTAATAACCTTTCAAGTGATAAAGAAGTAGGATGGATCTTGGGCTGGACACTATAGTGTACAACCCATGTTCCATCCCACTTCCCTATTATATTTTAAATAGAAAAAAATAAAAGATTAAATTAATTAATTGATCAATCTATATAAAAATTTAATTTCACAACATTATTAGTATTAAAAAAACATTAAAAATGTCATTGTTATAAATATTTCAATCAAAATATCAATGTTTTAAAAACACACATAATTTTACTCAATAGAAAAAACAAGGAATCCATCAGGCATTGAGAAACAACCATGAAAAGGTATAACAAACTCAGTAGTGGACCGAATACCCCACACACTATACCTTCTAATCAATAGAAAACAACCCACACAAAAGATATATATTTCTAACGTGTTGAGGTATCATTACTAACATGATCCCAACACCAAAGTGGGAGTTTTTTAATCTAATGAATAATCGATCATCTAAATCAAGTCAATAAGATTACTGAATAATCATGAAGCATAACATACTATCCAAAAAATAAAGGGAGGATTAACCTAGTGTCTGCGAATGGGGTTAGTGAGAAATTACATGAGTGTATTGTGAGGGTAGGGTTTGGTTCGGGGGAGAAATCAAGGAGGTGGGGTGGCCATGTTGGAGGAGACGTATCTTGTGGTGGTGGGGTATCAACATATAAGGACTATCGAAGGTGGTGTGGTCATGTCATAGTGGCGTTGAGTGATAGAAAGCTACATTAGGGGAGGGTTGTGGTGAGGTGTGAGGGGGATGGTGTTGGAGCTATGTTGACAGGGAGATGGGGAGGTAGTGTTTGTGGGGAGGTGGGATAGTAGAACTAGAGTAGCATCTATAGGGAGGTGTCAGAGCCGAGTAGGTGGAGAGGATAGCTAGTAGTGTCAGAGCAGCTTCTGCAGAGAGGTGTCAAAGTCGCGTTAGAGACGAGTCGGCGGGGAGGTGTTCTAGCTACATCAGAGCTGAAGGGGGAGGAGGAATATTGGGTGGAGGAAGTGGAGAGGAGGAATGACGAGGGAGGAGGAGTATTCACCGAGGGTGTGGGTCAAGGGTGGGAGGGGAAAGTCAAGCATGAGGGTGGGGAGGCCTCTATGAAATAGAGTTGGCTGGGAAGTATTGTAGAGATGTCAGAGATGAATTCACAGAGAGAAGTTCTAGTTTGAGGGCTTGAGGAGTCGCATATCAGGGGAAGAGAGTATTAGAGAGTCATAAACAATGGGGATGAGGAGCCTGATGGGTGGTCAAAAGAAACATAGCCACATTTTTTTAATTATAGCTATAAATCATGATATAGCCATAATATTAATAAAACTATGGCTATAAACAAGGCTTTAGCAATAGAACTATAAAACTATGGCTATAGGTCATTGGATACAGCCCTGTTTTCTAGTGGTGAGTGGCATTCATCATTTGTCTCAAGAATCCCCTCAATAGTTCATTATTGATCCACGCTCTTAGGTTTCCAATGCATATAGAGTACTCACTTCCTCCCCTCTAATATCCCAGGGTTATACAGATAACCCTACATATTATTCATAATGATGTATATATAGAGGATATATTAGGTTTTCAAACATTTTAAAAAATAAACTAAAAAATTTATTTAATTTACTAAAGGTATCTTCCAACATAATCCTTCCACGAAACATCCAACACTGACCAACCTTAGGTTGTTTCTAAGGTAAAACCAATCTCCTAGAAATAACCATGGGATCAAATTTTTCATCTGAGGTCTTGATCAATCAGAAAAAATTTATTCCAAAAATATGCATGTGATTTCTTTAATATAAATTAATATTTGTAAAATATTAATTATGGGTTTTTGTGATATATAAAACATGGTGCAACATGAAAGAAGAATCAAGGTATATATCTAGAAAAAGGTAAAGGGTCAAAATATGGAAACCAGATTAGTCACATAAGATAGGGGGAATATATTTGAACTATGGGGTTTTATTATTACTAAAATATATTCTATAGGAAACTATATTGAAATAAAGGTAAATATATTACATTGATCCTAAAATTTGTTCTTATGATTTTTATATGAGTGTTTTATTCTAGTTAATGATGTTGTTACTTCTTTAATCAGAGATCAATATACATATTTACTAAATATTAATTTAAAATATATTTTTATTCGTTTCAATTAGAATAATATGCATATGAAAAAAAAATCAATGAAAATGTAATAAAATTTTCCTCCAACTTTATTTTTAATATTGGGGAAAATTTTTAGTTTCCTATGTGGTAGAGGGTTTATCATCTAATATTAAACTATATTTCATTCAAAAAACACAAAAATTTAAATTTTTTCAAATTGGTAGTTTTTAAGCATCGATTTTCTTATTCAATAGTTAAAAATATTTTTAATGTTTGATAATTTTTTACACTTTTATGGGGTTAATGTTTTCAATATCTCGATGAATTATATATTGAAATATAATTTTCATTTATATATTTATAAATATTTATTCTGTTTAAAATTTTGAAGTATATTTTAAAATTTTCATTAAATTTTAATTTTTGGATTGAATTTTAAACTTATAATCATTTAATTTAAAAGATAGTGGAAATTAACTATTAATATTTATGATTTTTTATACCATAATCTAAAATTAGAAGTTGAGTTATTTATTAATTCATTTTAAATTTTAAAATAACTCATCTGCCAATTATTAATTTTATTCAGTGTTAATTAATTGGGTTTATTAACTTGGAGAAAAAGACATTTTTTGATGTTTATTTAAATAAAATGTGGTGTTTATTTATATCTTTTCAATATTTTCAATGTCAATAGTTTTTAAAAATAAAACCATATTTCTGAAAAAAAATTTATTTTGAGAAGATTAATTATAATTTACTACTTCATAGAGTCCATAGTGGAAAATAAACTCATTGATGGAACTCTAAATGTTTACATGTAATATTCCTTTTCATCCACTGAGTATGTTAAATAAATTCATTGGGAAAATAAATATGTTCTATGTAGGGGAATTTGATATGAAATTTTTTTAATAAACATTTTCCATATAATTTCATTTGAAGATTAGGGGTTTTCATTATTAAGTGGTGAAAATTGATATTATTTTTAATATTTTTCATTTTATAATAATAGTTTCAAATCATTATATTTTTGTAATAAAAATTATTTTTGGGGAAATTTTGTTTTTATGTAATTATTTTAATGTGCTAAATATTTTAAGAACAAAATTTATAATTTTGTTAAAAAGAATTAATGGAAATATATATTTATTGAAGGGATTTTTAATTAATTAATGTTTGAAATAAATTTCCTCAATGTTTAATGCTTCTATTTTTAATAATTTTTTTTAAAAATTTAACATTTTTGTTCAATCTAAAAATTCATTAATATATCTGACACACTTTTACTTTCTTTTTTGAATTCATTTTATTACCATAATCAACTAATTTTTTTTATTTTTTTGTGTAGATAAGTTTGTAATTCTTATGTGAAAAAATACAATTTTCTATGGTATTTATAAATGGTCCAACATCATATAAATTGAATCATTTATATAAACTGGCACTGGGAAACATCATAATGCTTATTAAGACTCTATTGTAAAATTCAAGCCTTATCCTAAGTATTTCATAATGATCATAATGCTCATAGGACTTATAAAATATTAGACTAAGGATGATTTAATTACGAAATAAAACTCAAAATAAAGAATAATCTTGAGCTTGGGATATCAATGATAGAAAAAAATATTATGAGGCCAAGATGATGCGATTTAATGGAGGAGAGAAATGATATTGTTGAGAGAATTCTTGAAGCTCATTCATGCTTGGAGTAGATGACCTAAAATAAAAAATATCAAAAATTATGGGTCCAAACACTGATCCATTCTTTCCTATAAAAAGCATTGATTAAGGTATGCAGAAGAGAATTATTAGAACCGAAGTCCATGAAAGTTTTCTTATCTTTTTTTATAGAATGAAGAAGATGTCGAGATGTTGAAAAACTGAACCATAGGATGTCAATCACTAATTACTATAAGATTAATCATTGGTTTTTTTGAGTTTAATGATGGATTCAGTAAGATTCAGTGTTTGGGAAATATATTTATGAGGTGGAAGAGTTTATTTGAGTTATTTTTTGTGATGATAAATGTCTGGATAAATTGTATCCTATGTTATGATAACCTTCAATATAGGATCTAGTAATAGCATGGGTGGAGATTATGATGGTAAATTTATTTTATGATGATTTATATAATATAGGATGTTGGAAAAATATATTACTACAAATAAAGATATTGATAGATATATGTGAATATGATTTTGATTTTATGAGTTAAAATCATCAAGATAGACACATTCGTAAAGTATAATTGGAAATCTATATCAAATGAATTTCATAAGACTTGGAATTTAATGAATTAATAATACCACCAACACAGTATGTTGGAATCCTTACCCATGCCCTTATTTTAGATTAATTTACCCAATTAAGCCTTCATGGAGTGATGTTCAAATATATCATTTTTTTATAAGTACAATTTCATCCTTATAAAATACCACCAACATAGTAACACTATAACTTATATTTTGATATACATAGTAATCATATGCATTATTGAATAAATAAAAAACATTGATTATGTATTGAAATAAAATAATCTAATTCCAAGATGCTTGCTTCAATCCATAATTAAATTATTTCACCTTGAATACCTTAAAATTCTCATTTAGAACTTAAAAACCATTGGGTTGTATCATATAAAAATCATTGACTAAATTACCATTAAGTAATGCGGTATCGATATACATTTTACTTATCTCATAAAAAAATAATATTTTATAGACATTATCTTTATAATCAGTGAAATGTTTTATTCATAGTTAGTACCATGAACTTTATTTTAATATTTTTCCCCAATAAATCTTTATAGGTAGAAACTATACCATCCATTTTAATTTTCTTTAAGAAAAAATAGTTTCACATTATCATTTTCTACCCTTAAGGTGAACCCACCATGTTCCAAACATGGTTGTACACATGGGGTCAATTTCAAACTCCATGGATTTTAACATTTCCCAACATAGTAACAGTCAATAGACTCTACGTAGGTAGTAGTTCCATATCTTATGAACATTACATCATCATCATTTTCAATGAGAAATCTGTATATCATGATCGTTTGATGAATACTGAAGAACCTTTATGGTTCATGTGTAACATATGAGTCAGTGCATCATACAAAACTTTTTATGGTACCAACTCATCCACCACCTCAATAATTGTTTTTGTTCATGAATATCTCTATGTTTTACATTCCACCCATTGAAACATTGAATTAGGTGTTAGTTCTCAAATAATAAAACATTTTATTCCACAAAAACTTTTTTAGTAGGGTTTTTAAAGTAATCTCCCATGGTTTCTTTAATACAATGAATAAAAAAATATATTTTTTGATTTGAGGATGAGTTTATTAGAATATAAATTTAATACATATGCATAAGAAACTGATAAAATTAAAATTGGTATGTTTCGTATTCCATTTCTCATGTGGAGTCTTTAAAACTACATTAGATAGAATATATCTAAGTAGAGAAGAATTTGTCTCTATGAAAAAACCCTAGAATGTAATTGGAAGGCTATACCAACTCAGTATCCATTAACAATTTATAACAATGTATTATTATGCCTACTAACAAACAATTACATTATGAAGTTTTATAAGGAGTGAGTTTTGAAACAATTCCACAACCAATATGATGTTCGGTGAACTTCTCTCATAAGTATTCACCAACCTAATTTGATAGTATAATCATAATACTCTTACCCAGCTGATATTCTACATCATTGTGAAACTCTTTAAACTTTTTAAAAGGATTATTGTTGTGTCACAGTAGAAACATGTATCCATATTGAATAAATTCATTAGAAAATGTAGAAATGTACCTATACTACAACCTTATTGAGTACTCATTGGTCCCCATACATCACTATATATGATATCAAAGAGTCTACTAGACCTTTCAACATTTACTTTAAATGGTGTTTTTATCATCTTACATAATAAAAAAATTCACAATTATTGAATGCTTCATAATAAAATGAGTCCAATAATCCATATTTATAGAGTTTTAGGATACTTTTACATATATATATCCAAGAAGACAATTTCAAAGGTAAGTGAGATTAGATTAAACATAAAACATGTTATTATGAATCTTAAAACAATATTTTCCATATTTATAATGTATAAACAGTTTACCAAATTCTCAAATTGTAAAACATTTAATTAATATATATATATAAATATATATATATAACAAATCATATTATTATGAGTGAATGAGATTCCATTAAATTTACAATAATGTATAGAAAGAAAATTTCTATATACGGAGAGAACATAATAATAGTTATGAAATTCCAAGACTAATCTATTGGGTATAATTTTATTATAATTTAAAATTATAGTGTAACAACTATTTTTTCCATTAACAACAAGAGGTTTTATTTTCCCCTTTATCTAATCTCCCCTATCTATGAGTCTGTTTTTATCAATATGAAAGTGTCATGAACACCTGGTATCTATTACCCATGAGTTAGAGTGGGGGGAATATATTCCTAAAATATTTAAATATAGATGATATATATTCTTCTCGATGAGAAAACTTATAAAACAATGGTATCAATCCCTAACTATTTAAAAATATATAACTATAAGGAATCTCAAAAGGAATAACATAATGTAAGCAATTAACTATAACATAGACACATTTTTATGTGAGTATCATGTATTAAATCTATTTTATCAGTGAATTTTATTGAAATTTATCCCACTATAAATGATTTCCCAAAATATTATATTCCTTTATAGGGATAAGATCAATATTTCAACATGAGTTACACTAGGTAATGCATATATATTCTTTAAATACAATCAGTAGGAAAGTATTTTAAATAAAATTATATATGATCAATGAATTCTTGATTAGATAAACACATTTTCCAAATCCATCATATATATATATATATATCATCAAATCTAGTTTTTTAGTATCATAACCATTAGTGTTTTGAGCTAGTGTAACCTAAATAAAACACTAAAATACAAACTCATAACCATTTAGGGAACATTATTACTTGATTTTTTTATAAAATATAATTCATGGGAAACAAAAAAATAGTTTTACCCATAATAAAATTTTAATATGTGGAAATTTTTAAATATATAAGGATTATCACACTTTGTATTTGAGGCACTATCTTTTATAGTCTCATGAGTATGATATAAATCATATACATTTTTAGTTTAGAAATATTTCAGCAGATGTCATATTTATTTTCCATTTTTAGTCCTTTTTATATACATGAATATCATAATTTAGTTCTATAATCCTTATTCCACCCACTAAATTAATTTCTTCACACTAAAATAATGTGCAACTATTTACATGACACACAAGTTTGGGTTACTCACCTAAAAATTAAATTCACCTATATTTATACATATCTGAATGAATCACATGCATATGGTATATGAAATTTTAATGTAATGGAATTGATTTATAGGAAATTTAAAATATTCACTTTAGAATTCTAAAAGTGACAAACAACCAACCCTCACCATACATGAAGAAAGAAAAATAATACAGGATGATGTCTAAACCCATTTCCCTCAACATGAGGATACTTTACTCTAGATAAATATCAATTCATGATATCATTAAACTCGAATATACACAAAAAAAATTTAAAAAATATTCTCAACCTTATAACATAAATAAAAATCTAAGGTAATGATAGATGAATAATAATTCTTATGGATTCTTACATAGTATATAATACATTGATCTATCTCTTAAAAGAACATTATAATATGAAATTTAGAATACATATTATTCAAGTTATATAAAAATAAAAATAAATATAAATAATATAATGGAATTAAAAATAAACACATTAATTAATGTGAGAAACAAATGTCGTCTTTTTAAATTTAATTAGATATTTCTAAAAACAAATTTCATAATGCCTAAAAATTATCCTTTATAAACATTTTATAAATTATAATAAATATTAACTAAATATAAATATTTTTTTTAATTTTCACTCAAAATTTTGTTAACCCTCAATATAGTTTCTTAATGTATAGATCTAGGGTAGGTCTACCCCAATAGATAGAGCATGTGATAAAACAAGGGAAGCATTATACCATGGTGGGTATAATAGCAGAAGTGGAAATGCAGTGGGGTGGCTACTGAAGAATTCAAAAAACTCGTATATAGTACTCAGGGTAATGAGAAGAAAACCTATTTAGTAAAAATAAATTATTGGACTCATATGTATCTAGCACTTCCCATCATGAAACACGATCACAATGTGACCCAAAATAAATTACATTGTTTCATAATATATGATCAGGAATACTCACCACATTACTCTTAAACTCAAGGAAGTGTTATGTAAGCCAAAACGATGCTTTATTTTCCTGTGGTTGCGCACAAGCTATTTAATCCTTATAATGAACACTTAAACTCACTATCTAAAGAATGTTAACTACTTAGAATATTGTGGAGTTTCACTCAAGATTATTCAAACAATGTAATATAATGTCAAGAGGGAGTACCTGACGCTAATTTATCTTATAATGTAATGTCAAGTAAGGTATTCTGGTATCCATTTTTTCAAATATGTTATTCATTTAATAGTAAAAGAAAAAAATAGATTCAATGATGAATATAGATCTGATATTAATGATTGTATTAGGAGATCATCCTTTGATCCTGGTAAGTAGAAAAAAACACAAACACAACTTGGTCTATCTCAACAAAATCCCAACGTATGAAAAAAAATAACATTACATACCTATATTATTATTTTAATTTCCTCTATATTGATGGATCATTCTTGATTATGGTCACTAATGTAACATTCAATCACTTCTTTCCTCTACAGCTAATATGAAGGCCGAAGGATAAATGATCACTTCATGAGGATCTCATAACACAAAATAGGTACTAGTACCTTCACCTTAAGAAAAAATTTTCTTCAAGAAGAAGAGATATTAAATAATATCTTAAGGAAATTAATGATCATTCACTCATATGAAAAACCACTAATGAGGGAAATCATTCCATTTTTTCAAGTCGTTGTTGACACTCTTCATTAAATAATGATAATTTTTTGTGTCACATGTTACTACCCATTACAATGTAATTTATTAGACACTTCAATGAAGGTATGAATGAATTAACTAGTCTATATCATGGATTAGTAATCAAAAGGAAACTATTTAGGAGTAATGTGGTGAATGTAGAAACCTAGATCACACATCATGTTGGGTGCGATGTTGTCTCGGGTTACATCCCATGCTACCAAGCTTAATAGGTACCAACATAATCATTGGATCAGGATTAAGGATACACTATTACTAACATATCCTCAAGTCTTAAAAATCATATAAATATTTTTTAGTCCATATTAAAAAATTTCATGGACCTCTCATTGGAAACCTTTGTCGTGTACTAGTAGCCTTTTTGGAAAATAGGAACCATGATTGCAGCTCTTTCCAAGCATTTAGTTATCCCTTTGAAATTTTAATTAAAATTATTAAATCAATTAACATAACATTAAAACCCTATATCATTCCGTTATATCACTTGAGTGCTCTGTTTGATTTCTATAGTGGGCCTTGGATTCCTTTTAGGTTTTTTATTATTTTACCTTTCTATAAAATCAACCAATTTTATTTTCTTGAAGTTACCAAGTTATAACCTAGAGAAGGAAAAGGTATAGTCAAATAAGAAAATATTTTCAATAACCTAATGATTTTAGAGTGGGATTATAATTCACCATATGTTTCACATAAGTTCATAATCATAATAAATATATGAATGTTGAAGGAAGGATCTCAAATTCACATCTATGTTGATCATTTTTATGTGTTTTATCATTATTATGCAATGTGTTTATTGTTTTACGTCTTCTTTCACCTTTCATTATGAATTCTTATTATGTGCCTCATTTTTATAATTATATATGTTTTAAAATAATTTTTAATACAAATTACATTAACTATAAATTGTAATAAATATATCATCTACTGACATGGTGGACTTTTATTTACTCACCTTTTAAGAAAAAAATATTTCTTATACTCTCTTAGAAGGTCATCATATTCCACCTCTAAGAATATGATGGTCACACCACATCTATCATGTTGTGCTCACTCCTACCCTTATCTATCATCTTTGAAGTGTAGGTTTCTATGGTATAATGATTCATGATTTGACTATAATTGATCCCCAACTCATTATAATTCATTTAGAGAGATGGAGAATATAGATGAAAAAAATATCTATCATATGCAGAGTTGATAATTAGTCTCTAGGATGTGTCCCTTATATTAAGCCACCAAATCAAGGGTGTGGTTGTGATATACCAAGTTGTAGGTGATTGGTATGATTTGGTTCAGAGACTGATAAGTATTATGGTATAAGATAATGGTGGGTCTATCATCAGTATTTATCTATGAATGCCAAGTATTGATTATCATTTCACCCATTTAACTTATGAACCTAACATGATCACTCTCTTAATATTTTCATGTGCATAAATTGTTTGACTTATCAAGAACATGAACTTTCTTCGTCATTGTACGATATTTCGAAATATAATGTATTCACAATTTCAGGGATCCTATACAAAAAAGGAGACATACTTTGGGTTATAAATGTATTTCTTATATATAAAGAGTTCCAGGATCACATCGATAAGATTCATATTATTGGACGCATTATTCTTATTCAAATATGCATTTGAGAGAGAATCTCTCAATTTGGTTGGAATATTTTCATATAATTTCCTATGAATATTATATAGTACTCCCTATGAAGATAATGGTATATTTATACACACTTATTATATGAACCTAATATTAGTAAATTTTTATTCAAGTTCATGGTTGAAGCAAGATGGAGCTGGTTCGTTGGCCTTGTTCAAAGACTCATGTCCTAGTATAATTCTTCGTAAGGGTTCGTCGGCTCCCATTGAAGCTAACCCTGGTGCATTTTCTGAGCAAATGTAAATTGGTAAAAATTCATTTATTGCATGTATTGTTCTTCCTAAAGGTACACAGCCATGGAAACATGATGATTTGATTCGAAAAACCTCAAATTTGTGGGGGTTTTCAAACTGGAAGTGTGTTTCTCTTGGTCGAGGATTTTTTCATTTCCTTTTTCCATCAAATGACTTGAAGCTTCGAGCATGGAGCATTGTAACCATGTTTATGAAACTTGGCTGGTTGTATTTGCATGAATGGTCATTGGATTTTAATTTATCGCATGTGTGAAATGCCTTTTCTCAACTTTTTATTCGTCTCTATGGAAGCAATTGGGTCCTATGGTATCCAAAAATTCTGCATGACATTGGAATGGAAATTGGGACTCTGATTCAGCTTGACAAGGAGACTAAGGATATTAGGTTTGGTCATTTTTCTAGAATGTTGGTGGAGGTTTCTGTTAGCTCTAATCTGATTGAAAAGGTAACCATTTCCACCCCTTCTGATAACATTCAAATTGATGTTGAGTATGAAAAAAAGCCTCTTTTTTGTAATGTATGTATGACTATTGGACACTCTTTAGAGTTATGTCGGAAGAATGTTTCTTGTGAGAGATGTAGTGTGAGAGGTCATCCAACATCCCTTTATCATAGGAAGTCCAACCTGAAGGATTCAACGTTTCCATAGTCTACTGCTCATGATAGTGGTTTACTTAACGATCTAGATCCTGATACTGGCAAAGGGTTTCTAATTGATGTATCTCCAAAGGAGGCTCGTAGTGTCCCTTATAAGACTCTTTCTGATTTGGTTAAAAAGGTTACTCCATTTTAGGACATCCATATGTGGACTCAAGAATTGGTGACCCCTGATACATTCCAGGTTGATGTCTCCAATCAGAGTGATGTGCAACAACATGTTCATTATCACCAGTAAATCCAGAATCATTTTCAGGTATATTAATTACTTAAGAAATGGGGAAACATTTTTCAAGATGAACAAGAGAATTTGAATACCTCGATTAGGGTCTCAGGCAGTGGTGGTCAAGCCTCTTACAAGGATGCAATATTAAGTGGAAACCCAAATAGTACTGATAGTGAGGGTCTTCCCTCTAAGAGGAGACCATGTAAAAATTACTCTAAAGTTCCTATAACCGTGTCTAGCATATCTTTATCTAAGGTGTCAAGGAAAGTGGATACAGATACCATGAAAATCTTCAATCGGGACAAGTCTCAATCTGAGTGGGAGACTGCTGATGATTCGGATTACGGAAATGATATGTCATTTTATGATCTCTAGACCCGTTCTTGGTGGTTGTGGGCATTTAATCTGTTTGACCCCATATGCCACTCTATTGTAAATTTTCATTCTTTTAATAAATGGTTAGAATCTTTTCTTTTGGCTGGACTTGACTGGGTATTAAATTTTTATTACGAAACTATAACTTCATTAATGTTAACTATAGGTGGATCAAAAACCATAAACATTCAGATACTTCCATCTTTGATGTCCACACAGATTAAATTGTACAAGATAGCTTTCAAGAAAATGACATACGTAATTATAAATTATATAAGTTAATTATTATTATATATCATAAATGTTTTTTATATTCAATTTTTTTATTTAATGCTTAACGAATGTCATATGGGGGACCCATTCTCCATAGTTTCCATCCACACTCCATTTTGATTCTTTCTTCCAACACTTTCACAATTCCTATTATTCTTTTTCACATAATTTAATGGAACCATGTCAGTTTATTTAAGTGGCAGGTTAGTATCCTTCAGCCTATTCCCATACCCCTAGTTAGTTTCCTTCACTACATTACATTAAAACATTAGGGGTTGTGAGACATGGAATGGAGGTGATATCATGTGTGATATATTAAGATGTGGGATATAAGTCATTAGTATTGGTTACATGAGGAATTAATAGTGTACAATAATCTATTCTAGTAACTAGATTATGTGCTTTGGTATTATAATCCATCATTATTATATCTTACAAGACAAAGGTGAGGATATTATGACTTGGTAAAAACTCTTTATCCTTTTTAATAACTATTTTATTAATGTAATTTATTAATAGGTTACATAAATTAGAGACATCCAACAAAAATTTAATCCCACATAGAGATTCACATTTGACCTGGTATATTTTCATATAGTAGTGGCAGTGTTGTGTTGTACCATGGATGATATTTTTCATGATATTGTTTTTGACGTGATCAACGATGCTAGCCCCAAAGTCAATGTGTTAGAGCATAAAAACCACATGTAGATGCGACACATGATTGTGTGGCATGTGATTTGGAATTCCTACATGATCATAGAGATGATCCTCCACTTCCTTCTACACATGATCCACAATTACAAGCTAGAAATACAAATAAATATGAAACTTATGATAATGACTATGATGAACACATCCTCACTAAATAAAATTATGCTATAATGGTATCTTTAGAGTAGAAATTACTTGATTCTACATATTTACTCAGTGAGGAGAAACCCATTACAACAAAACTACTATCATCTAATGTGGGAGAGAGTTTTTTTCAATCATTTACTTTCCTTACTCCTAGGAAAGGGTACATGCAATGAGATATTTGATCTACTACTTATTGTATAACATGATGTTGATGCATATACAATAGATACTACATAGGAAAAGTATATTCATAATCATATAAATCACCATAAATATAGTAAATTCATTATCTATACACCTGTTTGTGTCATAGAGGAGAATCAGAGACAACTATACTGATTAGAATGATATTTTTTTCCATAGGTCATAAATTTTGAATAGAGTTCTATTTTATATGTTTATTGAATTTATACACATATTTTATTTTAAAAATACATTGTATTATTAATTAATTTAATTAATAATTATCAATAATAAAAATAAAAATTATTAGTAAAATTACTAATTAATAATACAATTTATAATTGATTACTAAAATATTTCAAATAATTAATTAGTTAAATTTATATTATTACTATTTATATGATTTTTTATTTGTTATATTATTTATTATATTAATTAATAAATAAATACTAAAATATAAATGAATATATATATCAAAAAATAATGATTTTTAAAAAAAAATAACATATTATAAAAATAATAACCCTTGCGCTGTCAACCTTGTCCATGCTTCATTCTATTTGAGTGAGGAAGTGTGAATCAAATTAATACCACCACTCTAGAGTGGAAACATGAATGAAGTATATGCTTCAACAAACACATTGTTAAAAATTACTAAAAATAGGATAAGATGAATTTATATCTACAGATTGGATACATTTTTCTAAGATTTATTCATGTTTTATTCGATAATACACTGGTTCTTGGTTCGTTTTCACAAGAATTAGGATTTTTGGACTCAAAAGAATATATTATGAAATTTTTCAAAAAAAAGGGTTTTAAACACCATGTATAACATAAAAGACATGTAGTCCCCATTCATATCATTCCTACATATCCATAGACCAATCCATGAAGACATTACATGATGTGAAGCTTAAACATGACGTGTACATACATTCCAAGACATTTGAATTTCAAAATCAGAATCATGTTAAAAGTTAATCCCATACATGATTTGAAATTCTTACATCACATGCCAAGTTTATGATCCCATCAATTCAAAGATTTATCCTAAAAATTCCATGAGATTCATAATTTCCATAGGAGATTTTGGATCTCAAATACATAGCATGCAACTGACTTACATGATATGAATATGATGGGAAAAAGTGACTTAAATTCAGTGCACAACATGATAGATTTAATGTCTTATACTTTTCAATACTTTATATTTTCTAGAACCTTAGTAATGCATGAGAGTTCTAGGACTAATTAATTCTCTTTTTTTTCTTTCATTAGTTTCATTTTTCTCATAAAAAGTCATTTTTAATGCATTACATTCATTGTTTTATTGAAACTTTTTGATTTTTCAACTGTTATACATCTGTTCTTCATCCATTACAATTTTGATTTCATTTCAATGCTTTATTTTAATACTATTTACAATTATTCATTAACACATATCGTTCATTAATTATTTCTTCATTTTGTGTTATTGTTTTGTTGGATATGCATTGATTTTTATTTTATAATCTTAATTCATTATTTTATTAATTGTTGATTTCCTATTTTTGAATCACTTCAGGGTTATACTTAGTCAATTTAATATTACTTTTATTTTTATGAATACCGTCTGTGTGGCTAATCCGATATAGGTTAGGGGTTGAGAGTATGTGTGTTTCTAAGACTAATGAATCCTTCAGTTAAACCTTGGAAACCCTATGACTAGTAATTATGTTAAAAAAACTTCTCATCAAATTATCTTGTACAAACATTACAATGGGATTTGAAATTGAATGAACCTTACCTAAATTCACTTAGATTTTTAGCTATACACAAACTAGGGGATAGTTGCAGCATAGGAAGATCCAATTGGTTTGACCAAAACCAATTAGTGAAGCTTTCACCACTTCAAAGCCTAAGGTGTTGGAAAATTCCAATCTAGAATTAGGATTATATTCTCCCAAGAGAGAGGAAATTGACCTCAGTTCCCACTTAATTATCCATGTTAAATTAAAACAACCATATTTAAAAAAACTGATATTTAAGAGTGAATTTGAGGAATTATTTCCAATGGTTTTTTTCAATTGGTTGTTTTCTTACTAGTGATCAATATAGGTTTATCCTTGCACAATCTATTTATAACACCTCAGTGTTGAGTATAGTTTGGGACTATAAATATTCAATCTTATCAATGTAGTTGTGTATTAAATTATGGATTTGGGTACATAATTTTTTTCACTGTTTCTAGATACCACTATTTCTTAGGAAATAATAGCCTTTGGATCGAACCATCAATTATATAACTTCTTCCCATTTATTCCTTTTTCTTTCAAATTATTCTTTTAACATTGTTTTCTATTATGAGGTCTTGAATCCATATCCTTTTATATTGGTTAGTACATGTATCTAGGGCCTTTTAAATGTCTGGAGATCCTTGATGGTCAAGAACTACTTCCATTCAATCCTGAGAAAGATTGATCTTTAATATCACACCTCCAATTAGGAATATCTATGTACAAAAATCCTACAAAGCCCAACTTGTAGAATCTGATATATGCACCACCTACTAATCTATAGAGAAACCCTTTCTATAGGAGTGAACCATAATGTAAAACATCTTTCTATCCATAATTGGTGTTGTGGGTATAATTTTAAACCCCCCATTCAGGAGTATACTTTTTAGACCAAACCTAAATCAATATCCATGATCCAAAAGAGGGGTAAATTCAGTGGGATTCAATGTGAAGACCCCCACGAACAAATTTACATCATTTTGGAGTTTAATGATACATTTTAAAACCATGGTGTTCCATTAGATTCATTTAGACTCGGTTAATTCCCATTATAATTACCATACCATGCCAAGGATTGACTAAAAATACAAGCTCCAAATTTTTTCATGACATGGGATGATTTGGAAAAAAATTATTATACAAGTAAATACATATGATAAGGACCTGAAATGTCTGGAATGAAATTCAAAAGTTCACCCAGGTGGACAGAGAATTATCTTAATAGGTATATGATATATTCAAGTAGCTCTCATGAAACTTTACACATCACATACTATATGTTTGGATTCCATTGAAAACATTCAATCAAGGACTTCAACTTTTTGTACGAACTATAGTAGATGATTATATTTATGTTGGAATCATTCTTAACAACCCCAAAGTGGGTTGATCCATTATTGATAAATTTTTTTCACAATTCCAACCTTTTTAAAAGTAATAGAGGACTACCTTGTCTTGGAATAAACCATGTAGAGGATAGTACCTACCTCACAGGACAAGTGGAGGCACTAAAAAAATCTGGAGTCTTTTCAGTTACTTGTTACACCTTCACCCCTCATACTATTTTGATGAAGATAAAATATTTTGAGATATGTGAAGGTCCTCACCCATATCAAGACTGTAGAAAAGGCATCGAAGAACCCCAATTCTAATATTGTAATTATGTCAATTAAAAAAATTAGTAGTACTAGTAGTCTCAAATATATCAGTAGAAAAACTATTAATAGATAATAAAATAGTAGCAGTTTCAAGAAAACCAAGGTTATTTTCCAAATAGGAGTGAATATGTACCAACATGGAATTTGGGACCACCTGGGTTCCGACCAAAAAGTCCATCTCCCAGAACAAAAATAAAAATTACATCAACCTTATCTTAGTCTCATTTATTTCCACCACCTCAATAACAACAGTATCAAAAATCTCTGATAATACCAATCTAATAGGCCCAAAATCTCCAATAAATTCTTGAAAACCCTTTCACTAAATTCTTGTAGAAAGATGACCAAATGTTGATAATTTGAGTGGTGGAAATAAATAATCACATGGAGTCCCTACACAACATAGAGTATCAAATGGGGAAGATCTCTAAGACTTTGTATGATCAACTATCGGGTACTTTACCCAGTAATAACACAACTAATCTAAGGGATGAAGTGAATTATATAGTTTTTAGAAGTTGAAAATTCTAGACTTTCAGAAACTATTTAGAGTTGGGAAAAAGTTGTTAGAAGAATCTGAAAAATTAATAAATAGAGAACTCATGATATAGTATCAACAATAAAATCACTAGTATAGGGAATTCATGAAAATGAAAAATTTATGTGTCAATTTAACCTTTTAATCACCTCATGCTTTCCCATAGAGTAGGATATAAGTAAAAAATTATGGGCAATATAAAAAAATTCTTGAGATGTTTAAACAACTGCACATTAACATTCCATTTGTAGATGAAATTTATCAAATATCTACTTATGAAATATTATTTAAAAACATTGTCTCAAGTAATATAACGATTAAAAATTTTGGATTCATTTCCCTAAATGAATAACTCTTTATAGTTTTTTAATAGATTCTACCTAAAAAAATTGAGGACCCAAAAGTTACTCAATTCATCACACTATTGGGGAATTTTTTTTGAAATAGACTTGTGAGATATAGGAACAAGTATCAATCTCAAGCCCATGAGTGTTTAAAAAAATCTAGGGCTTGGTGAAATAAATCCAACAAGGGTGGTATTTCAAAATGATAACCTTTTAGTCAATTATTCTTAAGTATTAGTCGGGGAAGTCATAGTAAAAGTTGTAAAATTAATTTTCCCTACAGATTTACTCATCCTAGACATGGAACAAGATAGAGATTTCCCCTTATTTTAGTAATAAAACTTCTCACTATTGGGAATTCACTAGTTGATGTTAATCAATCGCAACTAATATTCAAAGTTGTTGAAGAACATTTATTGTTTTATTTGTTGAGGGATACTAATTAATGTGATGACTCATTGAATATCCAATCCATCTCTATTACTCATAAGAATCATGATTGTATGACTAGTAAGTATATAAATAGGAAACTAAATCACATTTAAAACGTTTATATTTATCACAAGAACAAGAATTATGCTACAACTTTGACATGGATGGACATCCTACCATTCTTCCCCTCTATTTTTAGGAATCATTCTACAAAGTGTGTCTCCTCACAGTTGAAGTCTTCTGTATCAAAACCTATCCAGCTCTATAAAATAAATAAATTTATGATTAGGATGAAACCAATGTTAGGACAAATTTTTAGTGAAATCCATTAAAACATATTTTGGTTTTTGGGATTCTTTCAAATGTTCTTGAAATTTCATTTTTTAATTTTTTTTACCAATAATAATAATAATAACAATACACATCATGAAATAGAAATACATTATGTGAAAGTGTCAGGAGATAGGAAATAAAAATCCCATGAATTATGCATCATGTATTTAATACATGGAGATAGTTCTAGACAACTCATGAAAAGAACTATTAAGATAGTTTTCACAGGCTTCAACCAGAAACCCCATCACCCCTTCATCTCCCACATGAACCCCCTCACCCCGAACCTGTAACCTATCCCCTAATCCTTAAACCACCAAACCACCTCCTTCCAGCATCTCCTTTACTACTTGTTCATCCTCCCTCATTATCCACATCTACATTGATTCTTTGCTACAATATAATTCACCAAATGTGTGTCATTGGGTGGAGATCCTCCACCATCCAAGTGTTAGGATGTTTCACCACCTTCACCATCCATATATATATCACTCCCTAACCTTTTGCATCTTCTTTTTACACCACATTATCCTACACCAAGTTACAGTTCTATTCCATATCATCCCTTGGTGTAACCATGCACCCTCACTTGTATCCATGGATTCATTTTTCTAATAGACAACATCATATTTTGTTGTACCATCTATAGGAATTGACGATGAGGTATAATAAGACATTGGACCTGGCTGTGCTCGAGAGCATTCATGTGAACGAGGAGTTCTGAAATTTTTTGGACGAGATGGTCCCCTCTACCATCAAATAGGTGCAATAAAAGACGGTCAAAGAATATAATCTTCATGTTCCTGGACACCATGGATCTTTATATGGGCCACATCACCTTTCGATGATGTATCAGGCCTTTGAAGCTGACCCTTGTAGTCTTCGATGTCAAACATGGAATTATTCACTGAGGAATTTTTTGCCTCCCCAACCCACTCTTCCTTGAGGCTAGACCCCACCATGGTGGATGAAGAAAGACATTAGGCATTGATCTCCTAGGATCCTCGAAGATTCCAAGACTCTTACATGTTGAATAGCACCCAATAATGGGTACTACATTAAGGATTATTCACTGGGAGATCGTACATGATTGGTTGGACAGAGAGGACACTCAAGGGATCATTATCTAGATTAAGGTATTTATAATCTCTTCTCCCATAAAAGGTGCATCCATTATATAGAAATTCAGTTCTCCCAGTACTAAGATACCAAGGTGTGGCATGCCAGAGGCACTATCATGGGGGAAAGCTTCATTACTCACCTCTCCCATCACCTCACTATGTTTGATTCTACCCAACTACTTATTTACATTGGGATGATGAAGTTTTTTGAACTCTTCATGATTAATGAGATGAGGCTCTTAATAATGGTCTATGGGATATAAGAATTTTCACTAGAGTTCTTGGATGATCCTAACCCATCCACTGACATCTCTTTGGATAATATTGTGCCTATTGATCCATCATCCCCTAGAGCTACTACATCCCCACATACACCTCCACTATATTTTCACATACAATTCCAAAAATTCACCACCCGCTTTCACCATAGATTCCCCACCACAATCATTTTCACATTCCCCTATTGTTCTATCTAACATATGGCATGCTATGTAGTTTCTTCTAGATAACCAATCCCAGATTTTCCTCCACCTACAAATTCCTTTTGTCTCATCATTTCATTTCACCACCCCTACCCCACCACCAACATCCACATCCACCCACCCACTAGACTCAAATGTCCATACTTCTCCATCCATCACCACCCACCTATTTCTCAAGTCGACCAGCACCTAGAGTTTATGGACCCTACTACCCTGTACAAGTATCTTGAAGACTAGGGAAAATGAGAAAAGTAACCCACCCTTCTATCTTCTTATGAGGTGATGCTAATAGATCTAGCTGCTAGACACATGGAATCAGTATAGATCAACACCTCACCTCATCAATCAATGACTAAGTCAGCTTCCAGCACCATGAAACCCACTGCAGTGGTCAATCCTCCAAGTCCTTCAGCCATAGATGACATTGATAAGGAGGGCTAGATGCAGACACAAAATGTTCAAGAGGGGAAGCTTAATGCAGATCTCAATGAAATTTATTTTACTATTTTGTTATGTATTAGTCTCGTCCAACTATTGTACTCCATTTTGGGTGTCCATTTTTACTAATTCTTTTCCATTTCTAATAATTTATCATTTCTTATATATCAATGAATTTCCATTTTTTCCTTTAAAACTATCTAGATTATTTTTATTTAACTAATGCATTAATGTAGCCATGTTTATCTCTTATACCCCCTATATGGTTATTGATGTGCATGTACCTCCACAATATACCCTCATACATTGGATGTATCAACATCCATTTGACATCGAGTGCCAACTTGTGCAGCTCCCACGTGAGATATATTCTCATCATGGTTCCCCTACATGAAATTCCCATATTATCTTCAAACCTATCATGGATCATCGTTGGTACCATCCTTCAATGGATAATCCCACCAAGAATCCATATGAGCTTGATGACAAAGCTACCAGTTCCTATAGAAGGTTGTATACCTTTGATCATATGGACGAAATTAAATGATCCCTTTTCCTATGTATTTTGATGATGACATTATTGTTAGAATTATATTTGAGGGAACCCATATTTCTTTTATTTTCGTTATTTAAAGTTATATCATTAGTTTCTATTTTTTTTCCTTTTTCTTTAATCTTATATCCATTATTCAGCGTGAAATTCATTGTAGTAATCTTCTTACATTTATCTAAGATTATTTTTTCTACATTCAATTATAAAATTCTTCCATTTTTCTACTTCTATCTTTTTTATCCCATGGACTAATTTCATATCAAGTAAAGTTGTTTTGATTATAATAATGATTTTAGGTTTCCCAAAATAAATCCCACATCCATCAGGCTTCCCCATGGAATAAAACACTACATCAATCTCTTGATTCCATAATTTTTAACATATACATTTCAATTTCATTTTCTATATGCTTATATTGATAACTCTTCCTTTATACTTCCTAAATCAATATGATCACTGTGTCAATTTTTGTGTGGGTGAGTCTTTATTGAGATTTATTTTCAAAAAACATGGAATATTGACTATTTTCACTAATCTGGGAGACATTTTTCAATTAAATCAAGATTTAAACATGAAATATCATTAAAACCACTTGAATAAAAGGTAATTTTTTTTTGGAAATTTTTGGAACACATTTTTATTATTATTTTGAATTTTAACATGATTATTGAGATGTATAATTTAATTATTATTCTATATTCTTTGTATTTTTTTGAATGACTCATTACTAGATACTATGCCTTGAGTGATATTTAGTTAATTTATAAAACTATTCCAAAGAGGATTCTAGACCCAATATTTCATATTATTTTTTGTGTATAATTCTTGAGATACACCTAAGGCATAGAAACCTATCAAGAATTGCATTATGATATTATTATGTCTATGATTGAAAAATAATTTCTAAAAATTAAGGAGGAAATCTTTATGAGCCAATTTTTTCTAGTCCCCAGCTATACATGTTTTCTTTATTTATCCCATAGTATCAATAAATAATTTTGTTAGGATGGCTCTATTTCATAATAATTATCCATTAATTCCCTGATCTTGGTACGATGCATGATTATCCTTTGAACAATTTTGGGGAATCTTCACCACTAATTGACATGAGATTTTAGAATTTAGGATATTTATGGCGGAACTTTCACTAGATTTATATGATGGGGTTTATGATTACTTTTGGGGTTTTTCAATTCTTACTGTGTTTCATTGAAAAAATAAATATAAAAAAGAAAAATAAATTAGTTTGTGTATTAGGAAGGTCAAAAATCACCCTTACCAAACTGATGAATCTTATGTATGGTTCGGGGATGGATGTGAGATCTATCCTAAACATTATTTTAAAAAAATAATTGAAAACAATTTAAGGAAGAAGGGTACATTCTTGATACTTATTTGATATAATCATGGACCCAACATTAGGTGTTGGATCAGGGACAAATTTTGTTCAGGAGGAGATACTTTATTACACTACTCGTGATTTTGATGGATTATGATTTATATTTTCACCTCATTTTGAACTTGTTTTTTTATTTTCTATCCACTATCCCTTAGGCACAATGACATTTGAACTATATTTATGAAGCCCTCATGATTTTATTTTGTATTTTTCATTACTAAGTTGAGATGATAGATCCAATGAAATCTCTTGGTTATGACTGTGTATTTAGGATATGAGCATGACTCTAGTTACATTTTACCTTGTGTGATGAATGAAATTTTATTATGAGGTAAATTGAGAAATGGGTATAATATTTAACCAATAGTGAAGATACTAAAATGAAAGGAATAATGTATCTTGATAATGAATTGAACTATGAGGTAGGACTGATTTTCTCTATAGGATTTATTTTGAAGGATTATATTTTTTTAACACTTAGTTTTATTTTTCCAATTATAATATATGTTTCTTGTTTTAAAAATTTTTTCTTCTATAATCTCTGTTTGATTCCTTTTCTTTAGAACAAGAAATTTTTCAAGTGTTAGGGAATTTAATAAGCTAAATTAATATTTACATACAAGACACATTTTTATAAGGTTTATTCATGTTCTTTTCAATAATGAATCGGGTATTAGTTTATTTTCATATGAATTAGGTACTTTTGTCTCTAAGAATAAAATGTTCAATAGTATCAAAAATAGGATTTTACAAGCCATGTATAGCATACACGATGTGTATTCCTCATTCACATCATTAATGAAAATCCACAGACCAACTCGTGAAGACTCTACATGACATGAATCTCATAAACAACATTTATATATGTTATAAGTCATGTGAATTTAAAAATAAGAATCCAGTTTAAATTGAATCACATACACAAAGTGCAAGGATTTAAGATCCAATATAGTAAAATATTTAGCCTCAAAATCCTTGGATATTTAATATTTTCAAGAGGGGATGTTTGATCTCAAATACAAGATGTGTAACCTACATACAGTATGTTCATATGTGTAGATAAAGTCACAAAAAATCATTACACGATGTCAAGGATTTACACTTCATGTAAATTTTCAGATTTTGTATTTTTTGTCCCCTCATCCATGCTCTAGTGTTTGGGACTAATGATTTCTATCATTTTTCCCCTTTTTCAATTTTTTCTATCCTAAATACTATTTTCATTCATTTATTTCAATATTTTATCAAATTCTTTTGAGTTGTTAACTGTTGTACATCTATTTTCAATCTTTTCTAATTTTGTATTCTTTTCAATGCTCCATTTCAATATTGTTCACTTTCCTTCTGCAACTTTGGTTCCTAAATCATTGTTTCTTCAGTATGAGTAAGAACATTATTGTATACACATTTATTTAATTTGTTTGATAATGGTTATTTTTTGTTTTAATTTTGGATTACACATTTCTGAATCGTTTTACAATTATGATTAGAATGTTTCATATTACTTTTATTTTGATGAATACCTTCATGTGTGGCTAACACACTTAGGGTTAGGTGTGGAGATTAGGGGTTTGTATGAGCCTAATGAATCTATGAGTTGAACCCTGATAACCCTATGACAAGTAATTAGGTTAAAAATTGTTCATAACATTATCTTTCATATATTTGACCATGAGTGGTATAATTGAATAAACCTGACCTAATTTTATTTGAGAAGACTACAACCATTATCTTATATCACTTTCTTCAAAAAAAATGTAATCCTAATGTACCTAGGTTGTTATCTATACCAGGACCATGTAATAGTACCAACATGGTTAGATCGGTTTTCCTGGACCAAAACCAATTGGTGAACCTTACACTGCTTTTCACCCTAAGATATAGCAGTATTCCAAGATAGACATAAGATTATCTTATATAAAGATCCCTAAGATTGATCACAATCCATTATTAGTTTTCTAAATTAGATCTAAAATACAGAGTATTAAAAAAACAATCCTGATGAGTGAGCATGAGGAATCCTTTCAATGGGTTTTTTGTCAAATGGTTGCTTACTTACCAGTTATCCATGTCAATTTCACCTTATATTATCTCTTTACTATTCACTAGTAGTGAGTGTAGTTTGGGACTATAAATTTCTCATCCGATTCACACTCGCATGTATTTAATGACAATTTTAGGAACTTCAAAACCCAAATCCAATTTTTTATTTCTTTAAATTCCATAAAAAACATAGAATTATATGTCCAAATCAGTTTTATTAAATTAATGGGACCTTATTTTTATTAAAAAAAGTGTTCGGGTCTACACTAAAAGATTTGAAAAAAATATAAATTTTTATTTTAACATAATAAAATAGATTATTATTCATTAATGGAATGATAGATAAATAAATAGAATTTTCTAATGAGTTTAGAACGATGTGTTTCCTTGAGGATAAGATTATGGTAATTTTAGGAAATTATTTTGGTGTTTCATAGTGATGAGAGTTTTGATGAAAAATAATCACTACTATAAATTCAAGATTTTAAAACGTGAAAAATTGTTTTATCAATAACTATAAAAAATTGATAATGTAATTGTTAATATATGTTGTTTAGTTTTAGGAGTGATAAAAGAGAATTAATAAAATACATATTTTATTAGTATGATTTTTACCACTAAAAATCATATTTTATTAGTGTTAAGACAAGAATTTATAAAAGTCTTTATCAACTGAACGACTGTGTTGTTACATGATCAACACACTACTAGAGTCACTTAGTAAAACAACAAAAATATTAATTAGAAATTAATTTTTTTTATATAGTAAACCACATATTTATATCTATCCATTTTAATACTAATAAAATTATATCGAAACACTCCAATGAATTATAATTATACTGATAAGTAAAATTAATTACAAATGGTTATAATTTTTCACTACTAGATATATAAAATTTAGTATTGCATGAGATGGGAAACCAACTAGTGAAAGTCACTAATAGAGTTATTAGAGGCCTCTAATGATTTTCACTATATAATTAAAAAGCATTACTATTATTTCCCCCACATGCCCCTTTTTTACTTCAACTTGAAACTCACTCCCAAGCTATACTTTCTACTACTCACGATGCCTCCCACAATTACATGTTGGAACTCTACCATATAACACATCCCATTTGTTCTTGACATTCTTAAAGCATTCCTGTTACAAACAATCACTCTGATCTATCATCACAGCCCCATACCATCACTCATTTTTTCGGCCACACTTCTACCCAGTCCAAGTTATTCACCGAGCTAACACAAGACCTTGTGATGCCCCTTACAGGTCATCCATAGTGATTCCCTTATCACTATTGATGACATGTATTGTCCTCTCATATTCTACTAGAAATGTAATCCCAATTATCCACACCTCTTCCACTATCATATCCCCCAACCCAAAACCCCCTCTTCTTCTCTGATCCTCGATTTCCACTTCATGGATTCACTAGCCTAAATTTGGGGAATTATCTCCACTATACTTCTAATTTTCCCCTCTTTCCCATGACTACACTTTAGAGTTCTTATCACATAATAGGTACTCAATATTTTCAATTTTTTTCAAATTTTTTTATCTTGTTAGAAATGTTTTATTTACACTATACACACCTATTACACATAGTGGAAATTATATTCTAAAATTATAATTAAGTTTTTATTCAACCATACTTTGGACTAAATTTTAATATATTATTTGAATGTCATTGATCTTTCATGTTCTTAAATTTATGTTGGAAATTTTTTAATTCATATGATTTTTTCACTAAATATCATTTGTTGGTATAAATATTGATTATTTTTAAAAAGATTATTCATTACTAAAATTGTGTTATCTTTATATTTATTTTTTTATAAATAGACATCATTAAATTATATGATATAATAATTTAAGTTAGGAATAATTTTTCTAGTGATATTTTTTAAATTTTTAGTGAGCACTAACTTTTAGAAATAATTTTTTTCTTGTAATATTGTGGATTTAATTTCATTTGATGATTTAAATATATTTTTATATTTATGTTCTACCATTAAATTGAACATTTTTTTCATTTATAATAGAGAATTTATATTATTTTTTAAAATAATGATTTTTTAGGATGATTATTCATTTCCAATATTGATTTATTTAATAAAAAAAACTTCTAAAATTGATATGATGTATTGTTTTTTGTTTGTAATTACATATTTAGTGAAATATATTAAATTTTTAAGTGATATTTTGTTAATTTATATAATATTTAAAAACAAAGGATTTAATTTATGTTTCCCAAAAAACTCATTTTATATGAAAAACAATATTATACTTTTAAATAACATATATTTTAAAATTTTATTCCATGAAATTTTTTGAAATAAATTTTCATATTATTTTCATAAACTAATTTACCTCCCAATTCTAAAAAAATCACAACATTTTCTAATTTATTATTCTTCATTTTTATAAATTCTTTAATATTATCTATTCATGGAATTGATATGTGTGAGATTCATCTACCAAATAGTGGTTTTAGGGAATACGTAGAGGTAATTCAATAATTCATTGATTTCAGGAAAGGGATTGAGGATGATTACATTTGTTATGCTTGTGGAAAATGTTCAAATAGTTTATACTTAAAATGATAAAATATGAAAGACTATTTTATTATTAATGGTATTTTAGATAATTTTTCATTATGCAATCAACAAGGATAAATATATGATTTGTGTAATTTAGAGAGACCTTTGACTAATGTAGACATATGCACTATAGTGGAAAACTATATAATTGTAATTTTACATGTGCTAGAACAATAGTTATCAAAATAAGATATTGAATTGGGTATTGATGGAGTAGCATGATGTAACCCTCGTTTAGGAGTTAATGGAGAAGATATTTTTTTTAAAAATCTTGATAATGATCAGACCAAACATTACAAGGGATGTATAAATATTAGTATGTTGTCATATATAATAGTCTTTCTACACTAGAATATTCCCCATAAATGTACCAACAAGTATTTTTATATATGACCACAACCATTTTATAAGGTATTACCCATTTGTTTGAAGAATATTTATAATCACAACCATTAACACAAGTTAACTAAAAAACATGGTTTTACATATGATACATTGGATACATTTCAGAATAATTACATTTTTTTAAATAGGGAATTCTAGATATGGTAGTTTCATTATTTACTATTCTCTGATGTGGAAAGATTATGGGTGAAGATATTTTATCAATATCAATCATGTATGGGTCCAAAAAATGGATGGAAGATCATTGTGAAATAATTGTGATATTTTCCACTACAGAAAACATTAACTAAAATTTTAATATGTTTTAATATTTTAAATATGGTGAAATGACATGAAGATACGAATAAGGGAATTAATAAAATAACCGACCCAAGAAAACTCCCCATTATAGAAGGAGTTTCATATGACGAACATTGAGTATTCTCAACACAATCACCTTGATCAACTCAGTTTGGAATTATATTTTTTAAATTTTTTCAAATAAATGTCTGTAGAAAATCATAGCACATGTCAAGTGGTATTTTTCTTATACATACTTCTTTTATGATTATGCTTATAGAAACCGTTTCTAATAATGTCTACTATTATCAATTGTCTAAGAGGCCCTAAAGATAATATTTATGTTTACTTAAAACTATTTATTGACGAGATGAAAGAACTATAGGCATATGATGTGAAGGTTTTTTATGTAAAACTATTTAAATGTTGAATCATTGGGATTATTTGATTTAGAAAATTAATGACATTATGAATTATGAAAATATCTTAGGGTAGATTAAAAATGGGGAATTTTCATTCCCTATTTGTAATAAAAGTAATAAATTGACATGGATAAAATATTTCGAGGAATCGTTGCACACTAGTCATATAAATTTTATTCTTTCACAACTGATGTTCTAAAAAAGATCAAGTGTCATTTTCTTGGACAATAGAACATGTTGATAAACCAAAAAATTAATAGTTGGTTAGCTTTTAACACAACTGTGCGAGGTCAAAATCTACATACTTTATTACTTTTAGTATTTTTGACCCCTATGATGCCTTATATTCTTATTAAACAAAAAACATGTTGTCATAATTAAGTAGTGAATAGTAATTTATTTGAGTTACAATACTAAAAATAAATTTTTCAGGCACATCCCAATTTTAATTCATTTTGAAAAAATTGATTTTGAAAATTTTGGTAGGATTATTCTATCTGTTAAGGTAAAATCTGATGACAAATTCAATTCATGACTTGATTTATAATAAATCATTTGAGAAAACAATTTAATTTACTACTGGTTGAAAGAAACAAGAGATATGTGAATGTGTCAAAAAATTTAATGATAAAGGATATGAAACATGTATTTCTTGATATTATGAAATAATTTAAGGAAACCAATTGTTTCTTTTTGAATATTTCAATTAAGGTAAAAAAATGAAAGAACTCAATAAAGAATAAAGATCTGTGAGAATAAAATTATACATTAAGAGTTATTTCCTATATCAGCTCACAACTTTTTTCTAGATATTTTTTTACTCCTTTGATTGAGTTAATAAAATTTTCATGAAACTATTTTTTTAATGTTTGACCTTCATATTTATAGTATATGAAAGATAATATTTTCATAAATTATGTATTCTAGAAAACAATTCCCACATTTATTTTTTTTATGTGGTAGTGCACATGAATTGTGTTTATTTGAAGAGGTAATGATTATTAGACATGTATAATTAATGTACATATAACAAATTTATAGGTACATAAATACATTTAGGGGGTTTTCACAATAAAAAATAATAAGAAGTGTCATTGTCAATAGTATATTTGATGGAAGTGTGAATGAACGTTTTTGTAGTGTATCTTTATAATGCTACAAATAGTTTCAATAAAATAACATGAATTAATATTGTTTTGGTTTGAGAAGGAAAATAATTTTATTTAGAAGATATTGAATATATTAAAGTTCACCATTATTTGTTATTTAGAAGACAATGAATTACTTCATTGGGAGAGTATGTTATTACTTGCTCAAGAATTTATAGTTTTATATCAAAAATATATTGATTCATATTTATATAATTGAATTTTATATTTAATAATTTTGGTATACATTTCTAGGATTCAAAGAGAGTTTCCTCGGGTGACTAGTCGTTAAATTCAACTATTTTTCTACGAAATATTCCTAGAGTGGTTCAAAAAATAGTATTGTATTTGTCTAATACATTTATTTTTAAGAATTAAAATATATGTGATGATTTATTAGTATTGTATGATTTAATTTGTTTATTAAGTATGTTGGTATCATATGAAAATAAAAATAGAATAATTTATCAGATGAATTCATTGAATTTGTTAATGGACATCTATATAAAACATAATGATATATAAGTTCTGAGGAAAATGGGTTTTGATTTTACATGTCTGACATATATTATAATTATAAAATAAAAAATTACATTTTCGATTGTATTTATGTTGATGTTTGATACTATTATGTCCAAATAAGAGACATCATTATAGTTATATATAGTCTAGGGTTGAAATATTTACTATTGAAATGAAATTCGATGGAACCGATTCAAGGGAAAAATATAATAAATTTGATTTTACATTAGTTAAATTCAATAATTTCTTTTATAGTGTTGAATATATAAATAATGATCAATTCATATTTTCCTCATAATATGAGAATTTTTACTTTTCCACAAATCATTTTGATTATAATATGAAGGTTATTATAAATAAATCTATTAGAGGGGTGTTTTTATTGATCATGAAAAATTAGATATTGTTGGATTTTAATGTGAAAATCATGATGAAAATATTGTGATTCTACGAAAACATGATATAATTTGGGTGATGACAAATTTAAAAGGGGATATAATAGATTTTAATCATTAGTGAAATATTTTTTTATCCATTAGTAATATCTCAGTTTTCTAATTAATGTTTTATACATTTTCTTTAACAAATAAAAATTTAAAAACTAAATGATATTATTTTATATAATAAAAATAATATTTATAAAAAAATTTATCACAAATTTTATTTGTTTACATATATTTCATATATAATGGAAAATATTTACTCAAATAGTTTTAGATAATGTGAATCTCAGAGACCGAGTTATAACTTGTCACATATGGCAAGACCGGGGGTGTCAAACCAATGACCTGAACGCGATAAAGGTGTATCTCACGTGACTAGCCTAAAAGATTCTATAATTAAATCTTTAATCGTATATATATATATTTATGTTCTATTGTCTCTTTAATTATATTCTCTATTCCTTTTAAAAATATAGTTTTATTTGAAAGCAACATTTTTTTAATTAATATTTTATATTCACACCATCTTGGAAATTAGGTCCTTGTAATTTAATGTTTTAAAATATGTGGTATATATTTTCATTATCATAAAATTATTGCTTATAAATATTGGAGGTACTGAGATATGAAATTTTATTTGCTACACATGATAAAATAAATGGTAAAATCTAAATAATATTTTATTATGTGTTTAAAATTAACATTATAGTTTTTTTAATTTCATTTTTTTTATTTTTTTTTATTTTTAAATATCCCATTTAAAATATTAATCAAAATGTTTCATAATAAAAATTAAGAAAATATTTATTTCATTAATTGAGAATAGTAAATTTTATAAATAATAACATCCAATAAAATATTCACTATAACAATAGGAAGATAAATAGAAGTAAATAAAATAACCAATACTGGAAAGTTTATATCAATATGTTCTCTTAGGATTATCATGCCAATGAAAAAAACTATAAAAAATTATAAACAAATTAATTTTTTTTGAAAATAAGGATTATTTATTCCCTATATGAAAATTGGTAAATTATATGAGGTATTCATATGATGTATGGAATATATGTGACTATTGGAATAATATATGACATTTGTAAAATAGTCTGTGTAAAAAACTAGCATCCTTTAGAAAAATAAGTATTTTTTCTTAAGAAATATATTCATAATTTTAATAAAATTATTTTTATAAAATTAATATCATTTTTCAAATTATCACATTAAATTTATCTTAAGGTGAATTTTTTGGGTTATTCTTGAAAAAGATGAGTTTTTGTGTAAAAAGTGAAAATACCATTTTTTGGAATATCATAAATTTTATTTGTATAAAATAATTACTTAAAATATTATTAAAATTTTAATTTAATTTAAATTGGTTTTATAGAGTAAAATAATTAATTTAAATATATTTTTTATGTATAAAAAACTATGTTTGAACTTATCATATAAATTTTTTAAAAAATATTTTACGCGTTATACATGTATCATTTTAGAATAAGTTTTTATCTATTTCAAAAATAGAATCAAGTAATGTGGATTTGATATTTATAATCATATGATCCATATTATGTAATAAAGTTATTTTTTTAGTAATAAAATATGTTACCAGCATTGAAAGAGTGTTCCCACGGTAAAGGTAAAATATTGTAAAATGATAAAATTAATGGGAAATGGAATAATGATAATAAAAATAAAACCATTTTTTGGTGTTTAATAATTTTTAAGACCTTACCCAAAAAAAATAATAGTAATTATGTATAATGGTTATTGAAATTAGTTCCACAAAAAAGTTATTGGTCTTGATAAAAAACAACTGTTATTTAAACACTTAAAACCACCCCTCTTCAAGTCTATATACCCACATCCTCTTACCAATCTCTCACACCAATATTACAAGTTCTATCATTGAATATTTCCCAACGATTCCTTTCAATTATAAATATTCAATATTCAATATTTTTCTTTGGTTTGTAGGTTCTTCTCTAAGCTTAGAAGCATAAGAGAGGTAAGGGTATCTCCAATCGTCGTCTTCCCTTTTCAAGGTTACTAAATTTGTTATATTATTTTCTTAAATTATTTCATTATATATTCCACTATTTTTATGATATTTTAATATTTTCCATTAAATATATTATAAATTAGTGTTTCATATTCCATCTCATTATAGAATCTTCTTAAGCCATTATTATGGTGAAATATGGTTTCCTCACCCCTCCTATCCTTCTACCTTTGTGAGTTTTTTTATTTTCCTTTCCTCATAAATGTAAAATAATATTATAAATAATTTTTTTAATTTACATACTATGTTATTAGTGAGTTATAACAATTCCTAATAATTATACAACCTCTATATGTAGTTATAATGCTCAAATAATCCCATATCCACAAAATATGCCTACATTTGATAAAGAAAACTATGTGTGGTTTCCCTAGTAATGAAATAATAGTATGGATTCTAAAATTGGAAGTGGATACAGTATTAATTTACCTCTTTCTAATAATCCTAAAATTGGTGTATTAGGTATTAACCCAATCATTACTGGGTGCATAAAAAATCGGCCTCTCCCTGCCCATGGTTTGACACTATCATCTAATTTTCTTTGGATAATTATCATGTACATTATGATCCATTGTAATGGACAGAAAATATGTATTGAGAGATTTCATATATTGATATCCTTATACCATGACTACACCATCCAACAATTATTTTTATCATTCCTTCTATTGGGGTACTACCCTTTACATTATGAACATCATATAGTTTAATATGATGATTGCATGATATTTACCCAAATAACCACATTAAACCTTTCAACTAGATTTTTCCCATATAATTTGTAACAAATTATCATGTTATTTATCACTATATATCTTTCTAATGGTTTTACCTTTATCCTCCATGTAATTTTTACTATGTTCACATAGTATTGTGGAAATCAGATCTCTATTGAGAATGTCCCATCATTGTATTTTTCATTCACTATCACCAGTTATGGGTAAATTTTATTCCAATGTATTTCTATTATAGATACCTCTATATGTTATTGTTTATTTTTATAATTGTGTTCACAAAGATATTGATTCCTTGATTTATTGGGGAAATTACTAACTACAATATATACCATTAATTGAATACAATGTAAATAAATTATAATTCAATATCTTGATTGAATTATATTTACCTAGAAAGTTTTAATTCTATAAATTATCAATTTATTTTTCACAGGTTCATGTTATGAATATTGTGGGATTTATTTATGTTTTTCACTATGTATAAAACATGAATTTATTCATATTAATGGTGAAACCAGATAGTGCTCCAATAATTTGGATAAAGAATTAATATCTAGGGATGATATATTTATGATACCTTATTAGAATACCTTGGTAATGTTTAATGAAACATAGAAGAATAAACATGGTAATATTATTTTATAACACCATATTGATGATCTTTGATTATATGATTAATTTTTTTTAGGATTATGTTTTAGTTACATTTCAATGGTATGCTTCATGTTCTTATGATCACTTTACGACTCATTTCCTTAGGTTCATGTTATTATATTAGGTCTTATGTCAAACCCATGATGTTCATTTAGGGTTTGTTTTCATAAATTTCCCCTTACAAGGCTTTATAACTCCCCCTAATCATATGTTTCCACATTTCCCCAGGAATTCAAATAAAATTGATAAATATAATGTAATTAAATGTTTGGAGAATCATTTTGTAAGAAATATGTATTGTGATATGAGATTATATTGATATGTACTTTGTTCCAAATTTCACAAAAATTTTTATGTTGGGTGTTTACTATAACTCATATTTTTTTAAAAGGTATGAATTTTAAGAACCAAATCTGAAATTGTGGGTATGGGGAAACTTATTCATTACTATATTAAATTTTTGTTATTTTGGGGAATTACGATTCATAATATTTGGGAATAAATATTTTGATTGAAAACAATTTTCTCTACTCAACTAGAGTTAGTATAAATTGTTTTACCCCATAGGATTAACAATTATTGAGAATAAATTGTATGATAATTTGGGTTTAGTAATTTTTTAACCATGATTATAATTCCTAGGATGCAATTTTCTTACGATAGTAGAATGAAAAATTGTGATTTTCTAATGAATGTTTTTTAAATTTTATTTAAAAACTATAAATGTAAATGCTAAATGAATTTATTTATTTTAATAAAGTAAAGTTTTATAAAAACATTTATCACCTAAGTTGTTCCTTTATCAATTTTTCAGCAATAATTGAAATTTATTTTTGAATATAGTTTCCGGAAAAGGGTAACATGTAGGCCAAGGGACAAACTATCACATTCTTTAAGGATATAGGTCACAAACACATGACAAAAGAGCGACATAGGCATATCACCAACCACAAGCCTATATGCTTCCCAAATTACAATCTATCCTTATATATTAGGATATCTTTTTTTTATTTTCAATTATTTTTAAATATATATTTTTATTTGATAACTACATTCCTTTTATTAATATTTTTATTTTCACACCTTCTTGGTAATTAAGTCATTGTAATTTAATGGTTATTAATATATGGTGTGTGTTGTTAATATCATAAAATTATAACATATAACCATTGGAAGTATTATCATATGGAATTTTATTTGAAACATGTATAAAATAAACGGGTAAATATAAATAATAAATTTTTATAAACTTCTAATTCATATTATAGTTCATTTAATTTATATATTAAATTGCGTATATGTTTTTTTTACATTAACATAGTCCTTTTATAAGGTTAAGTAACATGTTTCATATTAAAAATTAAAAAATTTATTATTTTATTAATTGAGAAATATGAATTTACCAAATTATCATAGTTAATAAAAAACCAAATATCACTATATGTTGGTAAATTGAAATAAATAGAACAACTATTATAGGAAAATTAATATCATTTTGGTCTCCAAGGATTATCATACCCATGAATAACGCTGTAAAAAGAAAAAAACATTAAAAATATAGTTAATTTTTTTTTAAAATAATTAATATTGAACCATGAGATATATTATAGAAAATGATATATGGTATTTATAAGACCTATGGATTTAATGTGACTGTTGGAATAGTACTTGAATTTTTTGAAAAAGACCATGCCAAAAAAAGTGTCTTTTTTAATTAAAAATTATATTTGTATGACATATTATATTGGAAATATTAATAAAATTATTTTCTATAAAAGGAATATCATTTTTGGAATCAGTACATCAAATTTATCGTTAGGTGGTTTTTTGGATTTTTCTCACAAAGTTGAATTTTAGGGAAAGAAGTTTAAAACCCATTTTTAAGAATACAATGAATGTTATTAGGATTAAAGAATAAATTTAAATTTTGTAAAAGGAATTTTTAAATAAAAACTATATTTATTGATTAAAATAATGAATTTAGAAATATTAATTTAACTTTAGAAACCAATGCTTGAACTTATGCTATATATTTTATAAAAAAATTATGTATTATACATGTAACATTTTAGAATTTTTTTCCAATTCTAGAAATTTAATCATGAAAAAATGATTTCATATTTTGGATAAAAAGGTCTCAATTATGTAATAATATCAATTTCATTTTTAGGCAGAGACGTTACTAAGGTAAAAAGTGAGTTACCACTACAAAGGTATAATATTGAAAAAATTTAAAATTAAAGGGCAAAGGCAGAAAATACATAATAATCATACCATTAAATGGGTGTTTAAGTTTTTTCTTGACCTTAGCCAAATTTTTGAACAATAATTATCAATAAAATTCATTGAAATTAATTTTAACCAAAATTGGTTTTCCTTGATTAAAAAACATAATTATTTAAACCCTTAACACCATCCTCCTAAAGTATAAATTCTCACACCCTACTTCCATTCCAGCATAATAAAATTTGATTTATAACATAATATCACTCTTAATTAGTATCTTAAATTACCCCAGGATCAATATTAAAGTGTTTTTTAATTATTTTCTCTAAGCTAAGAATCTCAAGAGTGTCAAGGGTTTCTTTAATCCTCATTTTTTTCCTTTTAAAGTTTATTAGTTTTGTTATATTTTCTTTTTATCTTATTTTTCATGTATGAACTTATGTAAAATATGTGGTATTATATTCCATTTAATGTTGTATAAATTACGTTTTATTTTTCCCTATCATTATAGCATTTACCTAAGTCGTTAATATGCCGAAGTAAGGGTTCCTTACCCCTACTTCCCATAATCTTTGTGATATATTTATATCCCATTTTATATAAATCTAAAATAATATTATTCATAACTTTTATAATTTTATTACAAATTTATAAATGGGATTTAATTATTTTCTCTCATTATAATACAATAAATAGATGTTATAATGCAAATAATTTCTCGTAGCCATAATATCATCCTAAAATTGGGAAATAAAAGTGTGTGTGGTTTTACTAGAGAAAAAATCCATATCTAGATACCAAAATTAAATGTAGCTCTATAATATATGTACCGTGGGGTAATAAACATAAAATGCTAAAATTTGGTATAATCTTGATCATCACCTGCTTCACAACAAAGAGGCCTTACTACACACCTTGTTTAACACTCTGATGGGATTTTCTTTAGATAATTCACACACAATTTAAGATCTATAATAATGTATCATAATATATGGATTGAGAATTACATATAATTTATATCCATGTTCAATAAATTTACCCTCCACTAGATCTTGTTATTATTCTAACAATTATGGTACAAACCTTTGCTTTTTGAACATCCTATAGTTTTTAAACATGATCATTATATATTCACCTAGATAGATTCATTAATAAATAGAAGGGGATTCATTCCCTACCAATTGGTGTCTAATTATTGTGTTCTTTATTAATATCTAAATTTCTTTTGGAAATGATTTTTATATTCCAATAGATGATTCTATCTACACATAGTATGGTTGAAATTATATCTCTATCAAAAATGAGGCATAACTATATTTTTCTTGTATTATTATCAGCTACAGAAAATGTTTCTTCTAATTACATTATCTTATATATACCTTGGTAGTTATAATTTATTTTTAAGGGTTTTCACTTAGATACACATAAAAATATTCACTAGAAAAATTATTGACTAAACCATATACCATTATTTTTCTAGTAAATATTTTTATGGGTATCTAGGTGAAAACCCTTAAAAATAAATTATAACTACCAAGGTATTTATAAGATATTGGAATTAGAAGAAAAATTTTCTGTAGCTGATAATAATACAAGAAAAATATAGTTATGCCTCATTTTCGATAGGGATATAATTTCAACCATACTATGTGTAGATAGAATCGTCTATTGGAATATAAAAGTCAATTCCAAAAGAAATTTAGATATTAATAAAGAACACAATAATTAGATACCTTTATTTTTATATGGTGTAAATACCATAGATTTTAATATATTAACTAGAATTTATTTACATAGATACCTACTAAATTCCATTAGACGTCTGTTTATTTTACCAGAGATCATGTTATGATTATTGATGGATTAATATGTTTTTATCTAAGTAAAACATATGAATTTATGAATATGAAGGGTGCTCTATAATAGCACTCCAATGCATTGGGTAAAAATTTATTCTCTAGAGATGAAATGTTCATGATACCTTGATTGCATTCCTTGGTAATGTTTTATGATACCATGGTGGATATCTTTGGTAATACACTTTCATCAGACCTTAGTGATGATATTTCGTGAATTTTTTTTCAGTGTTTCATATTTATTTTGTTTCTACATTTCCATGTTATATCTCATGTTCTTATGATCACATTATTACTCTTATCTTAATGTTTATGTTCTTCTATTAGGCCTGTTGTTTTACCCATGATGTTCATTTATGGTCTATTTTCATTGTTTATCCCTTATTGGGATTTATATCCCACCATTTTCATATGTTTTCCCATTTTCCTAGGACCTTCGTTGAAAGGAATATGCATAATGGAATTGTATGCATGGATAATCATTATAGAAGAAATGTGTATTGTACTATGAGATAAGATGTATATATACCTAGATCCAAAAGACACTTAATTTTTTATCTTAGTTCTTTATTATAACTCTTATAATTTATTAAAAATGTATGTATGTTTAGAAAATGATCAGTAATTGTGGGTATGGTGTATCTCACCATCACTATTATAGTACTTGAGTTTACATATGAGAATTATTATAATTAAATTATCATATATAATTATCAAAAAAAATATGTAGCATTGTATGAATTCAAAGAAGATAGTTTATGCATGAAGGTAGTATGTGATTAAAAGTTAGGACACAAATCATCTATAATCTATAAACCCCATTTTATAGTTTGATGTTCATCTATGTCATCCATGACAATATATGATATGAATTTTTAATTAATAAAAAAATGTTTTATTATATAATTTGTTTTATTTTCACATTTTTTTCATCATATAGATATTTAAAAATGTAATAGGGTAGCCAAATACTTACCCAAGGCACCCACTCCTTTCAGAATAGATGTATTTTAAATTTCACATTTTGTATGAGGGTTTCCATTCTGAGAACTCCCTCCTTTAGCTAGATCACCTAATTATGTGTTGATTGTATAAGGTTATTTATTAGCACTGTCAGGGACCTACTCAAATAGCTATATCACTTAAATTTCATAATCATTTAATATATTTGTTATGTTTTTTAATTACCACTAGTCAATCATACATAGCTGCAGGTTCATCAATAAATTCTTCATAGAAACTTTGGGGAGAATCTAAAGTTATCTATATATGGAATACGCGAAGGTGTAGTTTTATGAAAAATATCACTTTATGGGGTTATATGAAACTTCCTTGATTGATCTTTATGAAATACAGTTATATATACCCTAAGATTCCCACTCACTAGTCTTGATTGGGATTTATTCTAAAAGTAGACTCTTGACATAGTTTGGGATCCAATAAAGGTATAAATGTGATATAAATTATAGTGTTATTATTTGAAGATTGTGTCATAATGGTATGTATTCATTTATTCATAAAGAATTTATCATACTTTTATAGATCACTTACAACCTATTTTTATATAAATTCTTTGAAAATTTATAGAAGGATCACAAATCAGAGGAAAAAAATAGAGGTTTCGTTTCCTTTTTCTACATCCATCGAAATTTGGTAGTGTGTATCCGGAGGCATTTTTCATGATCAATGATATATGATGGTGTATTACTAGTACAATATATAGGAAAATGTAGGTAAACTAAAATTCATTATTTTAAATAAAAATTTATTTGATAATATTATATTATAATGAATTATAACATTGGAAGTGTTACAACATAATAAAAATAATTTTTCATTATAGGGATGACATTATTATCGATGGTCTTACCACATGCATCAGATCCGATATTAAGTTTATTTTATTTTATTGTTAATATTATTAATATAAGAATTAATATATTTATCTATATATAAATTTTCATATATATTTAGTTGTGTGAAACTATCCAATACACCTTTAAAAGGAAGTATGGCTCTCAAATTACCATAATGAGTATTTACATGTTGTTGATATGATTATAATTAATTTTAACTATCTCAATCATGTAATTATTTATCATCATTTAAAAATAATTATTATGTATATTTTCTATATTTCAAACAAGCTCACATCAATGAGGAGGTATTGAAACTTTTATAGGGAAAAGGGGATCTCTCTACCATACATGATGTGATATTTCATCGCATTTTAGGTCTAGATGGTCATGGATATACACTCTCCTATGGAACTAAAATACCTGATGGAAATGTCAGGATGGATTATGTCATGCCCCAGCTTCCGAATACCTAGAACCGGTGCCATACAGAGGATAGAATTCAATTCAGGCTCTGTGAAACGAGCTACTTCTAAAAACTTCTTTATTAAAAATCCACACCAAAAAATTTTAATAAACAAAAACATAGGGTGATCATAGGAATACCCAGAAAGGGGTTTTAAAATAAACCAATATAACTTTTGAAAACATTCATTAAACCTTATCAAAATACAATATTCTTAAATAAAAGTTGTAACACATGTACACATCATAAAGGTGCTCGATTAAAAACATGCTAACAGAATTACAAGGATACACGATTCAAATATAGGCATGTTGAATAAAAGAAATTCTAAACATGTATGACATAAGAATATGAAAGCCTAAATTAAACATCTAAGTGTAATATATAATCAGAGATTCCCATAAACGTAATAACATAAATTTCTTACACTGAATACTAAATTACCGAGTGCTAATCAAATGTCACGCCATAAGCATTTACTATTCTGATACTCATAAGTATTCGCTCTTAACCATGGATATTCTACTAGTCTAATATCCATTTGGTTAATTAATTATCATACACATAATGAGAGATTTGAATATATAGGACATTATGAAACATTTTGTCAAGGCCTTGGCCAAGATGTCTAATGATTAAGTCCTCGGCCAAAATCCATAATCTCTTCAACCAATAATATTCTACTAGTCAAATTTTTTTTTCTGGTTAATTAAAATAAATAACATTAATGAGGAAAGTGCATATTCTAGACTGTGTCAAGGCCTCATCCAAGACCTAGGGGCTAACTGTAACCATACCCCAAACTAGAGGGCCTCTGTAACTTGACTCCAACCCAGAGTGCCTATAAAACCAGACACCAACCCAAAGTGCCTTTGTAACCGGACACCAACCCGGATTTCCTCTATAACCGAACACCAACCCAGAGGGCTTACTTTTACTGGTCCCCAACCTAGAACATATTTTCCAATGGATTCCTGATATATCTAAATCAAAGTTCACATACCACATTGATTTATTAAATCACATTTCATTATGAATACATGTATCACTTGGCTTCTCATTTCACATTATTCAAAGTGTCTCATTCCACTTTGAATAAATAAATTATTATTTCATAAATTATCATAAATAATAAATTGTTCGATTATCACATAAAATAATAACATTACAACTCTTCCATAGTAATAAACTTTTAATGCATTAAACTACATGCTCACAGTTCATGCTCAATTCATGCACTGATAAAAGGAATTGGTAACAGACTAAATCATAATTTGCCAGTTATTATTTAAATAACAAGTTTCTAAACGACATGCACATACTAGTATAAATTCATTTCCAATTTATTTAAATCACACAATTATTTAATGTATGGGGTTACCTCATAAAATGATAGTTCCTTAATTTTCAAAATCCTTGATTTATTGATATAAATATTTATATTTTAAAATGACTCATTTTGAAATAAGAAAGATATCATTTATAAACAAAGCATGTGCTGATAAATGGTCATGTGTTAATAAAATGCCATGCCTTATTCCCTATAGCATATAAGGACAATTTATTTTCAACGCAACAAATGTTTTATGTAACACATGCATTCATGAAAATTTAATTAAACATATTAACAACATACTTTAACCATCTAAGTTTATTTTAGGCCAAGTTAATTTGGATTATGATTAAAACTTGTAGGTGCATACATATAACTATATATATATATACATAAAATATGTATATGTCACACCGTTTATATATTCTAAAAATGATAATTACATATATACCACAAAAAATAATCCCTTACATTTATAAAACATAATTATAATCCAACACTTGATATAATTAAAACTGGATGAATTTAAACTATATGGGTGCATGCGTAATAAATATACAAATCCATTTGAACTCAAAACTTTATTCGTACCAAAGTCTATATTTAGAGATTGTAAAACATCTTTTATAACATAAAATAGAACTAAAATTGAATTATGTGTGTACGTCCAAATATACAATAAGTTTATAAAAGAAAATAATTATAAATTAAAATAACCCTTAACTCATTTAAACATAAAATAATTAGTTATATATGTTTATAAATATATATATATATATGTACATACACACATATAGCTACTGTAATTTGATCAAATTAATTAAACTTTTATAAAGTATACATTTAATGAAAAATATTAAAACATAACCCATACAAGTCATAAGATCATAAAATAAATATTTGAGACAAATTATAATGAACCCTTACAAAAATGACTCCATGGATTTTATAGTTATTCGTTAACTTTGAAACTCATGTTTTTAGTAATGCTTAATTCCGAACATACAGTTTTATGAAAATATGTAGGGATGTACATATGCAAATATATTTATATATATTTATATGTATAAGGGATGTGAAAGTTGTATATAAATATGTTTTAAAACGGTATATATGCTTCGATTCCACTAATTCTCTATAAACACGAAAAATCCCGAAGCTCTAATCCAGGTAAAGAGGGTTTCAAAATCAACTGCAAGGTGATGTATATTTATATAAAAAGTGTATATAAACATACAAGTTAAAACACCACAGACAAGAAAAATATAAGTCCCCTGGATGAATAACCAACACATTAAAAATAAATAACTCCTTGAAACAAAACATCGCTTGAATTCCAAAATAAATATAACCCTTTTAAAAATACTAAATTTCCCCTGACATAACCAGAAAATATAGGGTATGGAGAAATAAATAAATTTCCCTTCCAAAACATAAGTTCATAAAAATAAATAAATATTCAAGACAAATATTAAACCCTTAACAAAAATATGTGCAGATTACACAGTAGATGGTGCAATGCTTGAGCAGAGTATGCAAGACTCCCAGTTGTGTGTACAAAACTTCAACAAGTTTAAGAAGAAAGGCTTATGTGTTTAAACAGGCTTTTCCTACCATTGTAGTGTGCCGAGAACAAAATAAAACCCCATATTCACCTATTATAGTGATATAAAAAAACACACACACACACACACATATATATAGTTTTATAATCATTTAGTGGTAATAATATATTAAAAAAATCAAGTTGCATTTCTCGTTTTTTTTAAGAATGGTTTGAATTCACTACATTGGTATAATAAAATGTATAAATATATAAATAATGTTTTCCATGCTTATCAACATTTCACTTCTTTCTTTTAATATTTTTTTATTATTTTAATCATTTTTTGTATATCACATTTTGTCCTATATCATTATTTATTTTTATTACAATGTCATTTCATTTTTCCCAATCACGTTTACATTCTACTTTTGTCTCTATTGTATATTTTTTCAAACCACCCATTGAATTTTAAAGCATCAATTATAAAATTACCATTTTTAATGTTTTTATTTCTTTTTATTTTGTTAAACAATTTTTTTGAAAGTAGCGTTTCATTTCTGTGACTTTTCATTTAAAAAAACGTTTTAGAAATTATCTTTTTAATATATATATATATATAATAGTATAATTATATGTATTTATAATTTCAAAATTCCATAAAATAAAAATATATTACAAATTCATATATTTGTTATATATATTATATGAAATATAATAATTTTATTAAATGAAATTATTCACCCATTATTATAATTAATAATAATAATATTTTCATTTTCATTTTCATTAAATTATTCAAAAAATAAATAAAACTAGTATCGTAAATATTAGATATTTTTATATGTGAATATTTTATTATTTTATTCTTTTCAAACCATTTTATTTAAAAAAATGAACTCAACATATTTAAATTAAAAATAAATTTTTAAATAAATTTACACAACATTTATATATATATATATAACAAATTATACATTTTATCCCAATTTTTTCATTTCTTTTATCTGATTTGTTCCCCTATTATTACTATAACATTATATTTATTCATTTAATCAAATATCATATTAAAAAAAGAAAAAAGTCTAATAAAGTTATTTAAAAATTAAGATAATTTTTTCAATACTAAAAAAATTATTATTATTAAATTCTTTTACAAAACATATATTTATATATTTTTTATATTATATAATCATAATGTTATAAATTAAACTTTTTCCTTTTTTATTCAATCATGTTATATGATATTATTCTAATTTTATTCTATTTCATATCAATACATATCAATATATATTTTATGTTATCAATTTATTGTGAATTTTTTTAAAGTCAAGCCTTCAACATCTTCCACATTTTCTACCTTTACTCTCATATAAGTTTTCCTCAAATTTTTTCTTTTATCTCACTTTTGTCAATGTCATCATTGAAAATATATATTATTATATCTTTTCATTTTCATTTTTCCATGATTGAATTTAACTTTTTATTATTTAACATTTTTTACAACAAATCATATCAATTTTTAAAATAAAAAAACATAATTAACATTTTTATGTATAATAAATTCTTATTTTTGATACATGTATCATTAAAAGTGTTTTTTTAATATATAGTGTGTTTTAAAAATATAATAATTAATGTGATAATATTATTTATAAAAATACCCACATATATTTTATATAATGTTTTTATATACAAAATAATTATATATATTAATGAATCATATCATATTTTCCAATTTTTGTATTATTATTTAAATTCATTTTTTCGTATATGTATATGTATCATTTTAGTTTTTTTTAAAAAATTATGTCACATATTTTTTGAAACACATTTATAAAAGTTAATTTTTATGTTGTATAATAATTTTTATATATTTATGTATCATTAATTTTATAAAACATAATATAATTTCATATATTTATAAATAATATTATAATAATAACAATTCTCCAAAAAAATTGTTTACCCTTATTTATTATAATTCATAATATTATATTTAATAACCTTTAAAAATAAATCCTATTTTGAATAAAAAAATAAACATAGTTATTTTAAAATACCCTTTCAAACAAATGAAAAAGATATTTGTTTATATAATAAATCTAAAAAAAATAAGTAATTATAATTAAAACACTTTAAATATTATTATCTAAGAATATTGTCTCAAAAATATTTTTAACTAGTTTAAATTATAAATAAATTCAATTAATAACTTATTTTCATATTAAAAATTTGTTTGAAAATCTTGGGATGTTACAATATTCCCCTCTTAAAAAAATTGCATCCTTGCAATTCAAAAATTCTCATACACAACCACACTAACACCAGACACATGTCACTCACAAGGTCTCTTTATCAGGAAAAACACAGATGGTAGGGTTCTAACAACCTCAGGTGGATTCCTAAGGTAGTATTCAGCTACTATATTCCCTTGGCCCAAACACGATATGTACAGCTAGGGTCGAAACTGTACCTAAAGTACTCAGACTTCCATAAAGAGGCACGAGAGGTGTGGAGGTTCGAATGTTCTGAGTGGAATAAATCCCTATAAGTCCCACGCACCACATCATTCTTGAAAATATTGATGGTGTAGAGTTCTCTGTAAATACTAAAACTCAGGACCTAGAATTGGTAGGCCGCTCGATGGTCACCATCCAAAGAAGATTCTTGGAATTTACCTACAGCTCGGTAGTTATCAGCCAATGTAAAATATAGAAAAGAGGTTCATGAAACTTCCTTCTTTTCCTATATGCATCAAATTGTTCATATGCAATACCGTAAGAGAGCAGATTGCTTCCTTGGTAAAGATAGAGAATCTTTGGACGATTCCATACTTGATGGAGTAGTTTACAAGTTAGATGTAAGTTGACATGGGGATGGTCCTCTTTGGGGCATGTCTTGACAATTATAGTCTCTAACAGCTCGGTAGGTAGTGATAATATATTGGTTGGTTGACTAATATCTTCTATCTAAAAAGTTTTAATAAATCAACTTTTAGTATGGATAATCCATTTTAAACAATGTTATTTTTTTATATAATAACACATCAAAACAGAGAATAAAACATGATTCATTTAGACCAGATTTATAAAACCCAAGAAATTAAACAATCAATTCCTTCCATTCACAATACACTAGTATTGATTTCCTAACGACCTATAAGATGACTCCTCATAGATTCCACCGATCTTGGGGATTTCCCTAGTTTTCAGAAAAAAGGATCCCCAAAGGAGTTCTAAATTCCTCTATCTCCTTGTTCCAGATGCAACATATGAAACTAGGGTCAACCACATGTGGATATCTGGAATTCAGATTAAGATAAGCATGTCAGGTATCATATTGAGCGACATATATATGAACTTGATACCGATAGTGCAATTGAATAGTCTCGTTTTCAATAGCTTCAAGGTCCTTAACTAGACCATAGAGACCATAGGTCAAAATTTTACATAAATATGCTGCTCGAAAGTCGCCACCTTGTGCAGCCTCCTCAAAGTCCTCAAGGGAAAATAAATTATTGACTAGTGTAAAAAATTTAAGAATACCCTCGAAGTATTTCACTTGTCATACATAGAACATGAATTGAGCGTTCATCATAAAGTAATAGACAAAACTAGCTCCGTGGTGAGGTTGGAGTACACAAGGAGAGTTGGATACTCGGTAGAGGGTTTTTCATGATAAACAAATATTTTCAAAAGTCTCATAGTTTTCTACACATGATTTTCTTACTATGGTCTCTAATATTTATGTTGTAAGAGAGAAAAGTCTAGAACTTTGGTTTTCCATCTGAAAATTAAGAAAACATCATTCTTAGTATTGATTAAGTAGGTTTTCATTGTTTAGTTCTGGTTTTCCAGTGTTATCTGAACTGAATCCTCTAATACCAACTGTTACACCCTAGCTTCCACATACCAGGTACTGGTGCCATACATAGGATCAAAATCGTTTTAGGCTTTGAGAAACTATCTACTTATGAAAACTTATTTAGTAAAAATCTATTTTTGAACATTTTAATAAAAAAAATGTAGGGTGAGAATACGAATTCCCATTAAGGGGTTTTAAAACAAACCAATATAACTTTTGAAAACATTCTTTAAACCATTTAATAAAATAATCTTCTTAAATAAAAGTTTAAACACATGTACACATCATAAAGGTTCTCAATTAAAAACATGCTAATAGAATTACAAGGATACATGATTCGAATATAAGCATGCTAAATAAATGAAATTTTAAACATGTATGACATAAGAATAGGTAATCATAAATTAAATAGCTAAGTGTAACAAATAATCAGAGTTGCACATAATCGTAATAACATCAATTTAATACACAGAATACTAAATTACTGAGTGCTAAACATATGTAACACCATAAGAATTTACTATTACGATACTCATAAGTACTGGATCTTAACCATGTATGTTATACTAGTCAAATATCTATTTGGTTAATTAATTATCATACACATAATGAGGGAAGTGAATATATAAGACATTTTGAGTCATTTTTTCAAGGCCTTCACCAAGACGTCTAAGGATAATTCCTCGACCAAAATCCATAAGCTATTGATCCAACAATATTCTTCTAGTAGAATTTTTTTTCTGCTTAATTAAACTAGAAAATCTTAATGAGGAATGTGCATATACCAGACTGTCTCAAGGCCTCAGCCAAGACCTATTGGGTAACTTTAACTAGACCCCAACTCGGAGAGCCTCTGTAACTGGACTCCAACCCGGAGTGCCTCTCTAACTAGACACCAACCCAAAGTGCCTCTGTAACTGGAAACCAACCCGGAGTGCCTCTGTAACCAGACACCAACTTAGAGGGCTTACTTTTACCGGTCCCCTACCCGTAACATACTTGTCCAATGCATTCCTCATATCTCTAAATCAAAGTTCACATACCACATTGATTTGTTAAATCAATTATCATTCTAAGTACATGTATTACATGGTTTCTCATTTCACGTTATTCAATGTTTCTCATTCCACATTGAATAAATAAATTCGTATTTCATAAATTATCAGGAATAATATATTGTTTGATTATCAGATGAAATAATAACATTACAACTCTTCCATAGTAATAAACAATTAATTCATTAAAATACAAGGTCATAGTTCATGCTCAATTCATGCACTGATAAAAGGAATTGCAAACAGACTAAATCATAATTTGTTAGTTATTATTTAAATAACTAGTTTCTCAACGACGTGAACAAACTAGCATACATTCATTGCGCATTGATTTAAATCAATCAATAAATGAATGTATGGGGTTACCCTATAAAATGATAGTTCCTTATTTTTTAAAATCCTTGATTCATGGAAATGAATATTTATAGTTTAAGATGACTGATTTTTTAATAAGATAGATACATTTGTACACAAAGCATGCGCAGATAAATGGTCATGTCTTAATAAAATGTCATGCCACATGCCCCATAGCATATAAGTCCAATTGATTTGAAATGAAATAAATGTTTTATGTAACACATGCATTCATAAAAATTTAATTAAACATATTAAAAACATACTTTAACCACCGAAGTTTATTTTATGACAAGTTAATTCATAGTATGATTAAAAATTATAGGTGCATACATATAACTATATATATACATAATATATGTATATGTCACACCCTTTATATATTATGAAAAATAAAATTACATATATACTGCAGAAAATAATCCTTTATATTTTTAAAACATAATTGCAAACCAACACTTGATATAATTAAAACTGGGTGAATTAAAACTGTATGTATGTATGGGTAATAAAAATACCAATCCATTTGAACATAAAACATTATTCACACCCAAGTATTTATTTAAAGATTGTAAAACATCTTTAATAAAATGAAATTGGAATAAAATTGAATTTTGTGTGTATGTCTGAATATACACAAAGTGTATAACAGAAAATAATTATAAATTAAAATAACCCTTAACTAATGTACATATAAAATAATATGTTAAATATGTTTATAAATATAATATGTATATACAAACATATAACTACCGTAATTTGATGAAATTAATTAAACTCTTATAAAGTATACATTTAATGAAAAATATGAAAAGATAACCTATAAAAGCCATAAGATCAGAAAATAAATATTCAAAACAAATTATAATGAACCCTTACAAAAATGACTCCATTAATTTTATAGTGCTTTGTTAACATTGAAACTCAGGTTTTTAGTAAAACATAATTACAGACATACATTTTTATGAAAATCCGTAGGGTTGTGCATATGAAAATACATTTATATATATATTTAGATGTATAATGCATGTGGAAGTGGTATGTAAATATGTTTTCAAGGGGTATATATGCTTCGAGTCTGCTAATTCTCTATAAACACGAAAAATTCAGAATCTCTAATCCAGGTAAAGAGGGGTTCAAACTCAACCGCCAGATGATTTATATTTATATAACAATTGTATATGAAAATACAAGTTAAAACATAACAAGCAAGAAAAATATAAATACCCTACACGAATAACCAACAGTTTGAAAATAAATAACTTCTTGAAACAAAACATTCCGTGAATTCCAAAATAAATATAACACTTTTAAAAATAAAAAATATCCCCTAACACAAGCAGAAAATAGAGGGTATAGAGAAATAAATTAATTTTCCTTACAAAACATAAGTTTGTAAAAATAAATAAATTTTCAAGACAAATATTTAACCCTTACCGAAAATATGTTCAGATTACACCACAGATGGTGCAATGCTTGAGCAGAGTATACAAGACGCCCAGTAGTGTGTACAGAACTTTAACAAGTTGAAGAACAAAGACGTGTGTGTTTAAACAGGCTTTTCCTACCATTTTAGTGTGTCGAGAAAAAAAGACAACCCCATATTCACCTATTATATTGATATGAAAAAACATATATATATATATATAGTAATATAATCATTTATTGGTAATAATATATAAAAAAATCATGTTTCATTTCCAGATTTTTTTTAAAATAACGGTTTGAAATCACTGCATTGGTATAATAAAATGTATAAATATATAAATAACATTTTTCCTTTCTAATAAACATTTCACTTATTACATTTAATATTTTTTTATTATTTTAATCATTTGTCTATATCATTTTTTGTCCTATATCATTATTTATTTTTATTACATTATCATTTCATTTTTTTCTCTACCACGTTTACATTCAACTTTTGTCTCTATTGTAAATTTTTTCAATCCACTCATTGAATTTTAATGCATTAATTATTATTTTATAATTTTTAACATTTTTATTTCTTTTTAATTTGTTAAACAATTGTTTTGAATGTAACGTTTTATTTCTTTGACTTTTCTTTTAAAAAAACATTTTATCAATTATATTTTTAATATATATATATATAATAACAATATAATTATATATAATTATAATTTCAAAATTCCATAAAAATATATATTATAAATTTATATATTTATTAAATATTTTATATTAAATATAATAATTTTTTTAAAATAAATGATTCACCCATTATTATTATTATTATTATTTTCTTTAAATAATTCAAACAAAATAACACTAGTATCAATATTATTAGATATTTATATATGTGAATATTTTATCATTTTAAATTGTTTCAAACCATTTTATTTTAAAAAAATGATCTTAAAATATTTATATTAAAAATAAAATTTTACATAAATTAACACCACACACACATATATATATGTATAGATCTATAAAAAAATTATATGTTTTGACCCCTTTTTTAAATTATTTTGTCCGATTTTCTCCCCTATTTTACTATAACGTTATCTTTATTTATTTAATCAAAAATCATATTAAAAAAAAGTCAAAAGTCTAATAAAGTTATTTATATGTTAATTTTATGTTATCAGTACTAAATTATTATTATTATTATTAATTCCTTTTAGAAAACATATATTTATATATATAGTATATTATATAATCATAATGTTATAAATTAAACTTTTTACTTTTTTATTCATTCATGTTATATGATATTATTCTAATTTTTTTCCATATTATATCAATAAATATTAATATATATTTTATGTTATCATTATTTTGTTGATTTTGTTTAAGCCAAGCCTTTAACATCTTCCATGCTTTCTACCTTTACTCTCATACTCATTTTCCTCAATGTTTTTATATTATCCCACTTTTGTGAGTTTCATCATTGCTAATATATATTATGATATCTTTTCTTTTTCTTTTTCCCATGATTGAATTTTTTTTATTTAACATTTATTAACTAAAAATCATATCAATTTTTTAAATAAAACAAATATTATTAACGTTTTTATGTATTATAAATTATTATTTTTAATACATGTATCATTGTAGCATTTTTATAATATATAGTGTGTTTTAAAAATATAATAATTAAAGTGATATTCCTATTTATAAAAATACACTCATATATATTATATCATGTTTTTATATACAAAATAATTATATATATATTTTTGAAACATATCATGTTTTCTAATTTTTATATTATTTTTAAATTTTTTTTGGTATATTTATATATATCAATTTGGTTTTTTTAAAGAAAGTCACATATTAATTTTAAACCCATTTACAAAAGTTAATTTTGTATTGTATAATAATTTTGATACATTTATGTATCATTAATTTTATAAAACATAATATATTATTATATATTTATATATTATATAATAATAATAACAAATTTCTAAAAAAAATTTTACCCTTATTTATTATTATTGGTAATATTTTATTTGATAACTTTTCAAAATCATGGGATGTTACAGATTAAGAGGCATGGAATGAACCACTATTATAACTATTAAGAAGTTTTAAGAGATTTGGAAAATGGTTATGTATATATAGACATGACTGAGAGTGTTGGATAATACGGTGAATAGGTAGGCATGCCGAGTATGATCACCATCAGATGCTTTTCCTAACACAGAAGTTGTTAATTATAAATATATATAATATTTAAAAATAGTTTTATAATATTTTAGTAACTAATGATAACTATCTTTGTAGTCTCTCAATATGAGTAGTAATTCACATATAAAAATGAGTCCATTCGGGAGAAGTCAAATGATTGAGGTGGAAGTTTTATCTATTTTTATATATGTATTTCATGATTTCAAATTTATATGGTTATATATTTAGTTGTTTTTGTGTATATCTTCCTAGTAAGAAATTTAACTGTTTTTATGAATATATTCTTATTTAGGAATTTTAATAGTTTATAAGTATTTCAAAATATAAATAGGTTTTTATAATATATTTATAGTGTAGAGATTATAAAGGTATATTTTTTAATAATATGAAAAATTTATATATTTTTAAATTTAATTATCCATGATTATATCATTCATGGTATTGTGCATCTCTATCTCATTATGAATTGACGCAGTTTTCCCTTAATGTCTAAAGGAATATTGGTTTCTATGGTGTGTTCCTAATGTAACCCTTATGCTATCAATTTTTTATTATTTTTGAACTCTATTTAATTATTAGTTTATTATTTTCAATATAATCATATTCATGTTTTTTATTATACAAAATTGTATCGATACATTTAGATAAATATGATTAATTTTTTACTTTTCATGATAATTCATTGATTTGATGATTTAAATGTGTGAGGAAGAGTGATGTGTTTGTTTATACGTATGAATTCAGATTTTTAATGGATTATTTTACTACTTAATTTATCAATTATGAGTATATTTTTGAATAATATAAATAATTTTGTTGATATATGTTAGGTTATAAAAGAATGAAAATTCAATTTAAAATTTTCACTCATTTATTTTTGGGAGATAATAATTTTAATATTAGTTGTTAGAAAATTGATGTATAAATAAATAAACATGAATATTTATTATTTTAAAATAAATATTTCATCCACCATTGAAAAGAACTAATTTGGTATTTTCAAACATACCTATAAATACCTCTTAAATATATCTCTATCTAATAGTGGCCACCATAATTAGTCACAAAAGTGGTCTTTGTGACCCTATTTACTATGACCACAAAATGTTTCTGCCAGGTGGTCACTCATGCCATGGAAACACCTTCCAAGACTACTTTTGGGGTACAAATACGAAAATTTATTTATGTTTTTTTCTATAAAACTTAAAAAGAATCCAACTCATTGGTTTCCCTATTTTAATATAAACTTAACCCCATATAAAATAAGTGTGTTCCTATAATATAAAATAATTAATTTCTAGTAATACTACATTAGTATGAAAACAAAACATAAATACAATACTACTATGAATAAATAATAAAATAAAATTGATATCATAAATAATAAAATATAATAAATAAATATAATGGAGGACACAAAACATAAATAAAACATTTAAAAAACGGATATGACACTCTAATAATGTTTTCTTTATTTTGACTATGTGATGTGGATTTTGAATTAAAAGGCCACTTTTAAACTGATAACATGCAATTTCAGGTATATCAGTCAAACCATGTGTTAGAATAACTTGTTGTCAATTACTAAATATTAAAATTAAATTATTGATCACCTTAATAAATAATTTTGACAATATTTTCATTTTTATTGTTTTGAGTATATGACACATATTTTGAACTACATTGTGACTTTTCAATTGAAAATATGAACATTAAGTCATATCAGCCCCACCATAGGTTTGATTCATGTGTGGTTAATTATTATATATCACCAATTATTCATTTATCATTACCCTAAATTATCATGAAACTATAAGAATATTTTATTAGCTTCAACTTAGTGATGCACTATTTGAACTAGAATGACACTTTTATAATAAAACACACACTTTTTATAATAAGGGCCACACCAAGTGTTCAAGGACCCCCCCCCCCCCATAATACTACATAAAATAGTTTTCAGACCATAGATTCCCCAATTCAAGGTATTTTTGGGTGACACCATGAATTAAGGATGACATCTATGGTGTTGGGAATTAACCACAATGTATGGTTGAGGGTTATGGTGTAGGAAGGTGGGTAGTACATCCTAATAGGGTGGTCCATTACACAACATGACATTGTAGACATGGATTATTGGGATCTATGAAATTAAAGGGATAACCAAAATGAATGATACAAGTCTTTTTAGTGTGTTATGGTGTAGTGAAAATGCCACGATAGAGGAATCATATGCCACGACGCAAGAAGGGAGACAATGATATGGTGATTAGAAAAAGTTTTCCTCTAAACAATTGGACTTTGGGGAATCTATTTAAGGTATTTGTGCCATTTTTCAATAGGGTCATGTAAGGGATTCCTCAAAACTAGTTAAAAATAGGTTTCATTCCAAAATAAAAGGGCTTAACCAATAACTATTTCAAATAACATGATAATTAGATCATGCTTTCTCAATTTTGTGATAGTGAAACATGTTTTAAAGTAATTTTTTTTATTATTTATGAATTTAAATATGTAATTTCGGTTATAAATTGAATACATTGTGTTATATTGATGTATGATTAATTCTTACATATAAAAAATAAATATCCAATCATTTTAGTAATGTATCATGATAATATGTGTATTTTTTATTGTGTTTGACTATGTGATAAATTTTTTTAATCTAAAAAGACACTTTTAAATTTAAAACATGCACTCTTAGTTGGTTATAGGGTAAACACTCAATAAAAATTCAACATAAACTTAGGATAACTAAAAAAATTTCATCTTGTTATCTATCAGAAGTTATTCATGATAATACTATTGTATGACTATAGTTACTGGACCTACCACTTTTTCTTACTGGATGATATGTAAACTTTACCTTCAAATATTTGAGTAAAAATAAAAATTGGTGATATTCTATTGTACTATCCTTTTTTATTTTTTTATAAATCAAACATATCTTATGGTCTGACCACATTTCATAAATTTATTATATTGGATATCATAATGTGTGGTTCTGTTTTTTCTTAGTCATAGGGTAAAACTAATTTTTATCATATGGTACAATATAGTAAGAACATATGGTTTTTTTGATATCATAAGCTGCAATATATATTATTTCAATGGATATTCGTGAAACCTAGTTTATGAGAAAACATATCATCATTGTAAATGTGATATATACAATATCACCAATTATGATTCAACTTTATAAAAGTTTCATATTATGAATATATAATTTTTAAACAATTTAAGAAAGTAATATTTAAGCATAAAGATTTAATAATTAAGGGTTACACCACTGGTGAACATTACATATACCCTATCACGTGCATAATATTTCATTAGGTTCCTTTTAAGTAAACTTTTACACATATATAATAATCAATTTTCGCATAAGTAAGAGTTGTTATATTGATAAATAATTTAAAATAATGATGCATAAGGGTAATCTTATGTAATTCTCTTATCACAAGTGGTTATAGGGTTATCATCCAAAAAATAACACTAATAAAACATAAATGGTTTAATAATGACATAACTATCAATAATATTATATGATTTCTCATATATCATTTAATATGTTTTGAAAGAAAAAAATTCCATTTTTTTTAAGATCTCGGAATATTATTGAGTTACGTTCTTGTTTAATTTATTTTAAATTCCTTTAGGTTTGTCAATGAAATGTTTCCTAAGTCGATGAGGAGGCTTAGTGGTGTTCTAGGGGTTCGGATCACGAAAAAGGTGAAAGTGTCCATCCATTTCATGATGCACGATTAGTGCGTGATTAGTAGTAATCATGCTCTATAACCATGTCGATCATGGAAGAAAGGTGCATAGTTTTGAAACCGTTCAAGGGGGAGCCAGAAACCATGAAGTTCTTAGACATATCCATCCCATAGGGATACCATATGGTTTTTAAAATGGTGTGTCTCATGAGGAAACCATGTGACCATGGATCTCTCTTAGATTGAGTGTAGCGAATGTTTGGCACACAATTTGGCCCATCATGTAGTTGAAACATGCCCCTCATTAAATTATAGAAATTTACCCCCCCCCCATTATAATTTAAGATTTCTCACCTAAATTTCCGACCCATTCCTCCTACAGTAGCCAACGGTGATGAAACCTTCCTACCAAACATCCCAAGGATTAATCTCCCTCATTTATAAGACGTTTGGATCACAGTTGGGTGTAAATCGAAGCTCTTGGTGTCTCTATCACTCATTATTTCTTCCTTTCTCTGGATTTAGAATTGTAGAATCGTTATCTTTATTCTAAGTCCCTAAAACACATTTTTTCCATCAATTTAAAGGTTTTTTATTTGAAGGTTGTTTCAAATCAATTATGTGGCTAAGGGTAAGCATGTAGTTATCTATAGAATCAAGGTAGGTGGTCTACAAGTTATATCCCGTATTATTATTGTTAAATTCATTTTTATGTGGTTGTGTGTTTGTACTATTGCGTTGTCTGTTAGGTTTTCCGTGGTCAAAGTGATGAATAAATTGGTTAATTGAATAATTGAAACCATCATGATCCTTGTGGGTTTCATTGAGGTTGATTAGACCAGGTTAAGGTACACCTATGGGGTGTTCCACATTCTTGTACATGAAAATTGATTTTCTAACAATAGAATTAAATAATTATGAGATAGAACCCATTATAAATATTTTGACATGTTAGATTGAGTATGAAATAGAATTAATGGTAAGAATTTCTAGTTTTTGACATGAGATAGGGGTATTTTTTATAATAGTAAATGTGTTAAATGAATTATGGTTTGAAATTGTAAATGTGTTAATGGGATAAATAATTTAAATGAAGAATGTATTAAATAGGTTAAGTCATGTAAATGGGGAATCAAAAAATAGGTTAATGCATGATAATGGCATATATGATAAATAAACTATGTTTATAAATGATGAGTGTGTAAAATGAGTTAAGTATTGAAAATGATATATGTGTTAAATGGTTAATGAAGCATGTGCACGTGTATTAGTGATATGAGTGGGGTATTGGATTTGAGGCTCCACACCCATAGATCAGGCTAGACTAATGCTCTAGGCCCCACCCTATGATTTCATGTGTTATGGTGTTGGATAAAGGCTCTATTCCCCCCAATGAATGCAATTGGTATGATTACCTTGACTGAGGTTTTAAGGTTAGTTGATGTAACTGGATTGAGGATCCAAAGTAAGTTGATGTACCTAGACTGTGGATCTTAGGTAAGTTGATATATATTGTTTTTGGGATAAGATAATCCCCATGATATAGGGAACTAAACTCCCCATAAGAATATTTATATGACTGGTATAGGCTGAAGTGTAATTGGTGAAAATGTGTAACCCATGGAACAAATGATACAAGTGAATAAAGTGAACCTTGATACCTAATGGAACCCGAATTATAATTTTTTTATCTTTTTATTCGTTGTGTATTTTAATACAATATATTAATAGAAAAAATATTTTGTAGACACTATTTGTTGTGTCCTACTAAGTTATACTCACACCCTTCTCAGGTCTCCATTGGGTACTCAAAAATACTTCATGGTTGTTGTTTCAGATATGGGAACATGACCTACGCTAGATGGTTGACTTGGGCATGGTATGTGCATGGATGGGGGAAATAGACATGGTGTCAGGACCCATTTGTTGGATTCTTCAATTTGTATTTATTTTGGGGTTCTCTACACATGGCACTATATGGCATGAAATATCATATTTACCATTGGGTTGTGGGCTTGTACTACGTTTTGGAAAATGAATTTGTGATGCATGATTATTGGTTATACTATTTCATTTTTTATCATTGTTATATATTGTTTCTTACTTTGATAAAGTGGGTATAGTCTCTCCATGTATTAAATTATACCCTCACTAATAGGTGGAAGCCTCTAGCACATGGGTAGGAACTCCTGACGTAATGTGGTGACTCGGTTCGAGGAACCGAACATAGTAAATATTTGGTCAAGGATGTTGAAATTAGTATCATAAAGTTTTTATTTTCCTTTATCTTACTATTATATAATTGTATATGAGGGACTAGGGTGTTTTAGGCCATTAAAATGATCACATTCATTAAAGTAGATAACCCATGCATTAGGTAAAATGCAAGTTCCAAGGGTAGGATTGTTGTTATTGACGTGTTTTGTTATGTTCTGATGATATTTCACCGTGGGTGATTCCCTTGTTTTGTGATGTGACTATTTGAAGGTATTTTTTCCATTTAAGAAATGACACAGGGTTGTGGAAGCATGAATTAATTTGGAAAACTAGGCATATATGTTACATGCATCATGATTGGCATGAATAATAAGGACTTGTGGGATGTGAGTGATTGAATTCATCTCATTTTACTTGAAACACAAAGGAAAGGGTGTCTAATAAAGATGATGTAATCAGGTAAATGGAAAGAATGTAATAGAACGGTTAAATAATAATTCCTAATTATGAATCATAAACTGTTTAAAATATTTTTATAACATAACGTAAAGATATAAAGGTACCTAAATGAGAAAGAAATATATTATGAAGGTAATATGGTTAAAAAAGGTTTTTAATGAAATAATTGTGAGTATGTAATTTGGTTTAACCCATTCTGAATATAGACCATGATGGGGATGGTTGAGGGTAGTGATAGAGATGTGATTTTATCTGATGGTATTGTGTATGAGAAGTGGTTTGTTTATGGATATATGTAATCCTTATTTTTCATAAATTTTGAAAGACATATGTTATATTTTTTAAATGTATCTTTGGCATTATAAAGAGATACCTCCATGAAGACATGTGCCGGTTGGGAAATACAAGGATATAGCTAAGAAAGATCCTTCAGTAGTGGATTCTAAAATCCATTTGACCCAGGGTAACATATGATTGGATTAGTTTCTTGAGAACTTTTCTTGATTTATATAGATGATGGAATGGGACACATGGTGGGTTGTTCTGAGTATGATTGACATGACTAGAGATTTCTAACTGCAACACCCACCGACTTTTTCCAGAAAAGGAGGACCTAAGGTAGCCAAGATCAATATAGAGTCTATCCAAATTTTTTCAGATTATATAGGGATTCCTCCAGAAAATAGATTCAAGCTGGTAGATTAAATGATTTGAGGAATAACAAAGCACTGGTGAGATTTCCAAGTTCCAACTAAGAAGGTTGAGAGTATGTTATGGAAATATTTCCAGGAATGGTTTCTAAAGAAAATATACTTAGAAACCCAAATGAAAGAGAATGTAGCAAAGTTTGTGTGGTCAAAGTAGGGGACTGTGTTAGTGATGGAATATTCTAGTTTCTTCTGTGACTTGAAATAATTATCCATAGCATTGGAATAGGATGCAGATTTTATGATGAGATGTTTTTAGGTTGCACATAGACATGAGATCAAGTCCTAGGTGAATATATTTTATTTAAATAGGTTTTTTGAAGTAGTGGATGAGGATAATATTTTAAAAAAGAACCATAAAGAGCCTTCTATTGGTGGACATGTTATTCAAATTGGGTGGCCTAATGATGTGAATTTAGATGTTAGGATGTTGTATATGGATTTTTTTCAATACAGTGGTGAATAATGTAGTTAGAGATTATTCCATCCTCTCGGTATAGTGGTCATGTTTTTTTCTATCGGTATAGTAGTTCATGACACATGCATTGTTAGTGTTCCAGATCACCAGTTTTGTGTTGAGCATGCAATGGGATGGGGAATGTGTAGAGGTTATATAGTAACCCTTGTTAGATGGGAAATGATGGAGGATCGAGGCTAATGAATAGTGTAAGTAGGGGGTCGGTTACCACATATCAGGAAGGCAGTTGGAGCTCTACCGTCCATACTGGTTGACGTATAGGTCATGGTACTTTAGAGAGAGAGTGTCCATATCATTATGGTAGTAATGTACCAGGATCTTAGACTTTATCCCATGTTATAGGTGTAGACTAACTCAATGAAGTTTATCTTGCACTAGGAGGTGGTGAGGCCAGACCACTAGAAGATTGAGGTATGATTCTCATAGATTTCATGCTTTTTAGTGCTTTATTTGATATATGTTACTCATATTATTTTATATATTTTCATGTTTTGAATTTTTTTGGACTAGCGGTGGAATTTATGTGTAGGGTTATAACGATTGACATACCATTATGGGTGAAAGAATAAAATTCCTAACAATGTAAGGAGTGTACCCTTGAGGTTGGTAGGAAATATTTCATATGGGACCTGATTGTTCACAAGATTCTAGATTTTGAAATAAAAACAAGGAAGGATTCTATAATGTTTTATCAATCCCATATTGAATATTACCAACATAGGGTAACGTTCACATATATTGAGGGATATAATTATTTTCACCATTGGGAATGGGATATCTGAGATGGCCATGACAGACAACATTGAAACAAGTTGGGTGAGCTCATAGCCCAAGTGTAATGTCTTATGGTTAATGATGATAGAGTAGAATATGTTTTACTTCCTACTATGGTAGATCAGTTTCAAGATGTATTTCCTAAGAAATTGTTAGGGCTTCCACTGAAGATATATGTTGAGTTAATGATTGATTTACTTCTTGGGGAAGAACCAGTTTCAATTATTCTATATTGAATGGCATAAGAAGAATTTCAAGAAGACAAAACTCAGTTTTAGGAATTTGAGTGTAAAGGATTTATTCATCCAAGTATGTCACCTTGGGGATCTCCTGTTTTTTTTTGGAATGATAGATCATGGGATTTTGTGGTTATGCTTCTATAATAATTATTTTAATCAGATGATATTCAATAATTGGTATCATATTCCATTAATTGATGATATTTTTGACCAGATAGAAGGTGATTCTATGTTCTCCAAAATTTATTTGAGATCATGGTATCATCAACTGAGGGTGAGTCCTTCTGAAATACTGTAGATTACATTCAGGGGCTGGTATGGTTTATATGAGTTTGTTGTGATGTCGTTCAGGTTTACCAATTCTTCAATAGTGTTTACTTATTTAAGGAACTAAATCATTTACCAATACATGGATTAGTTTGTAGTTGTCTTTTTGGATGAAATCATGGTGTACTTCATGTATCATGACGATCCTGACAAACATCGTGAAATCATCTTGAGTAAACTAAGAGAGGATAGGCCATACACCAAGCTATATAAATGTATTTTCTAGATTAATAGGGTGAATTTCTTAGGTCACATCATATCTAATGATGGTATGTTAGTAAACCCATATAAAGTGCAAGCAGTTGTGTATTGGGATGAACAAAATAGATTTTTTGATATCTGATGTTTTTGGGTTTTGGCAGACAATTACTAATGGTTCATCAAAGTCTTTTACCATTTGGTAGAACCACATTAGGGCTTTAACAAGAAGGTAATCATGTTTGAATGGTATAGATATATTGAGGAAGCATTCCATGACTTAAATAAGTAGTTTATTACTACATCGATTTTGATCCTACCAAAGTCAGGTAAAGAGTATACCTTGTTTTGGGATGTGTATGGTGTTGGAATTAAGGATGTGTTAATGAATAATTATTAGGTTTTGGAACATGTTTCATGAAATTTTATGCCTCATGAATGAAATTACAAAACACATGATCGATATTTGGCCATTGCTTTTTATTCATTAAATTTATGGAAGAATTAATTATTCGTAGAAAGTTTTAATGTATATTTCAATCATAAAATTTGTATGTACATTTTCTACCATCATGATATGAATCGTCGAAATAGAAGATGAGTTTAGTACATTAAGTCCATTGACTTTGATCTAGTCTACACATTGGGAAATATAAATAGTGTTGTTGATTCTTTGAGTTGGAAGACTCAAAATTATCTGGTTCATGAATCCAATTTGATTGGAGGATGATGGTGTTTTTGCTGAGATGCATCTAGAAGTTTGGGATGTGGAAGGGAAGATGACCCATGAATCCATAGAAATTGAGTCCATGGTTATGATATGTAAAATAGAAATTCAGTTTGAGGATCCTGAGTGTTTGTCCATTATGGAATTCCTTCAAGTAGGGGAGTCACTTCCGAATCTTTTGTTCATGTTAGTGAGATCATTTATGTTTGTGGATGTTTTGTGTGCCTACTTGTATGCGAGAAGAGTTGATGTGAGAGTTTTATTCCTCAAAGTTGTTGGTGAACCCTAGTTTGAAAATGATATAATGTGACCAATGTAGATAATATTGGTGGCCAGTGATGAAGAAAGAGGTTTTAGGTTTCCTGACGTGATTCTGCACATGTCAGCAGGTGATGGTGAATTATTAACAATCAGGTGGTTTGTTACAGTTTTTTACTCTGAAATTGAAGTGGGATAATGTTAAAATGGATTTTTTGTTATGTGTTGCAAGGAAACTTTGGAATAATGTTTTGAAATGGTTATTTTTGGATTTATTGACCGTGGTGGAATATTTATTATAGGTTTGAGAGACCATCATCATTGACCTGTTGTGTGAGTTATTTGTTCGGGATATAGTGTGGATGCATGGGGTATTGCGGACTATAGTTTCATATCTTAATCCAAATTTTACTTCACTTTTATAGAAAGGTTTTCATAAGTCAATTTGTACCCCTAGTGTTTTTGTGGTTTAATTTCCACCAGCAAACATATGATAAGTTAGAGCATAGTATTCAGTTGTTGGAGGAAAAGTTGAAGTTGGGTCTCTTATACTTTAGTGGATCATCCGAGAAGCCCTTTTTACTTTTTGAGTTCTCCTATAACAAGATTTCCCATGAAACTATCTAGATATAACCATATTAGGATATCTATGGCAGGATTTTTCGATCTCCATGATCTTGGATAGAGGAAGGGGAATCTGATTTTCTGGCTCCGATTCCCATGTAGGATATAATAGAGATGGTTCAATTTATTTGGAAATCCATGGATATGAATCAGAGTACAAAGAATTGATATGTTGATCAATATATTCATTCTAATTAGTTTATGGTGACTTATTGTGTGTTTTTTAGGTGTCACTTTGTTTATGTCATTGTCAAATTCAGAAATGGGGTCAGTTGGCACCCAAGTACATAGGCCATTTGAGATTGTGGATAGGATGGACCAGTGGCATACTGATTCGATATTTCTCAATAACATAGTGAAATGAGTGATGTTTTTTATGTGTCAAACATATGGAAGTAATATCATAACCTTTCCCATGTGATATATATTGATCATGTTGTGTTTAAGAATGATGCGGTCTTTGAGGAGCATTGAGGTAGTATAGTGGATCATATTGAGAAAGTATTTTGGGAAAAGAAAATATTGTTGTTTTGAGTGTTATAGTAGCATGGTAACATTTAAAAAAAGACATGGGAAAGGGAGAGAGATATAATTTCCGAGTGGCCTATACATTGTAGGCTCAGTTATGTTAAGTAGTGTTTCTTGAGGATAAGCTGTTATAAGGCGGGGATGATGTAAGATCCTGAACACTTATTGAGGTAAGTTGTTTAAATTTTGGTCTAAATCCATTTAAGTGGGTTAATTAAATGTTTAACAAGTTTTTGAGGATGATCAAGTTCTATTCTAAGGGTTTGGGACTCAAAAATGGGGGGAAGGGGGCGTCAAATTCTTGTTTCATGGTTGTCACACAATTAGTTGTAACCATGTGCCATAACCATGTGGGTTTGGGAAGATAGGTGAATGGATCAGAAACCATTCAAGGGGGAGCCTAAAATTGTATGGGGATTTTAAAGTTTCATCCCACAAGTCTACCACATTGTTTTTGAAAACATTTAGCTCCCTAGGAAACCATGTGAACTAGGGCCCATCTTGAATAAGGGGTGGCACACTTTTGGTGCACAGTTTTTCAAACCATGCAGCCAAACCATGATCCTCATTAATGTAGGGAAAATTAGTATTTTTACCCTTATAATTTAATATTTCTCACACTAATTTCATCCCCATTCTTCCTATAGTAGACAAAGGTTGTGTAAAATTCCTCTAAAACTTCCCCGGAGTGATATGCCATCTTTCTATGCCACTTGGGGAGTTTTTGGGTGTAGATCTAAGATTGGGGTGATTCTATGACTCCTCTACCTTCATTTTTATGGATTATGGGTTGTGGAATCGTTCTTCTTCATCAATATCCATAAAAACTCATTCTTATAGATATTTATAGGTTGGGGATTTTAAGGTGGGATAATATAAAATATGAGGCCATGTTTAAGGATGCATTTTTCTATAGAATCATTGTAGGTGGTATAAAAGTTATATCTTAGAGTCTTGTAATTAAATTCATGGGTATGTGGTTTTATTTTTGTATTATTTTATGGTAATTTTGGTTTTACAATGTTGAAATTATTAATAAATTGGATAATTTATTAATTGGAACCCTCACGATCCCCATGGGATTTATAGAGTTTAATTAGACCAGGTTAAGGGTCACCATTAGGGTGTGTCACTTTGATAAACATGTAAAATGATTTTCAATGTTTATAATTAAATCATTATGAGATAGTTCTTATTGAAAATATTTTGACATGATATATAGGGTAAAAAATTTATTTAATGGTATGATTTTCATGATGTTGACATGGGATAGGGGGTGTTTGGTGTAATGGTAAATGTGTTAAATGAATTATGGGTTGAAAATGGAAATGTTGTGGTAGGATAAGGAATTTAAATTAAAAATATGTTAAATTTAAATGGGATACGTCATGTTAATACTATATTTTTTTAATTAAATATGGTTTTAAAGGAGGAGTGAATTAATTGAGTTACATCTTGGAAATGATATTTGTGTTATATGGGTAATGAATCATGTGAACAAGGCCTTGTGGTATGAGTGGGGTATTGGAATTTTGGATCCATGACCACAGGTTAGGATAGACTGCCTCTCTAGGCCACACCATAGGATTGCATGGATTAGGGTGTCAGACTAAGTTTCTATTCCTGTAGTGAATGAAAGTTCTATGATCACCTCGACTGAGGCTCCAAGGTAAGTTGATGTACATGGATAGAGGCTCTGAGGTACGTTGATGTTCCTAGAATGAGGATCCAAGGTAAGTTGATGTATATTTCTTTTCTGAAAATATTATCCCAATGTTGTAGGCAAATAGACTCCCCTTAAGCATAGTTATATGACCAGTATAGGCTGAAGTGTAATTTGGGAAAATGGATTACCCATGGAATGAATGATGTATGTGGCTAAACTGAACCCTGATAACCAATAAAACAATATTTATCAGTTTTTTATCTTGTTATTCATTATGTATCTGCATACACTATCAGTTTAGACTATATAATTTTTATACACTGATGGTGGTGGCCTACTGAGTTGTACTCACACCCTGATTGAGCCACAATTGGGTACTTGAGTAGACATCATGGTTGTGGGTTGAGACAAGGGAAAGGGTCTTATACCATATGGTTGATTTAGGAATGGGATGTGCAAGGATAAATGAACTATACTTGGTGTTGAGACCCTTTTTGTGGAATTTTAGATATGTCTTTGTTTTGGGTTACTATGCACTTGGCACTATTTGAAATGAAAATGAATATTTACTATTTGGTTGAGGGATTATACCCATTTTGGGCAATTGATTTGTGATTCATGTTTATTGTTTCCACTGATTAATTTTTCTTCTCTTTTTATCTATTTTTGATTACTCTGATAAAGATATTATAGTCTCACCATGAATTGAATTAGACCCTCACTACTAGTCAGTAGCCTCTACAATATGGGGAGGCATGCCTAAGGTTATGTGGTGACCAGGCTGAGGGCACAAAACTTAGTGGTTTCTGGGATGGGGATGTTACAAAATTCAAATATTAATTGTGTATTATAATTCATAAATTATTTACAAATTATAATAAGATCTATTTCGGAATATTTATTAATTTATAAAATATTTTTTCAAAGTAATACATTATAGTTTTTAAAATTAATTAAATTAATGTACATGGTAAAATTATTAATAAATATTCTCTAATATTAAATTTTAATATTTTAATCAATTTAATAATTATATTTTGTTCCCTATAATTTATAAACTAAATGACCAATTTTAAATTATAAGGGTCATATATAAAGTTTTTATAAAATAAAAAATATGGCAAAAAGTGAAAGGGTATTCTATTTATAATACAAACTAGTCATAATTATATATATGATTTATTCAAATTAATGATTTATTTGGTGTAAATATTTAAACAGGATCAAAAGATGTTATGATCATTTATTTGATCAAGGTTAAAATAATAATAATATGTTATATTTGGATTTTATAAAAACTATTTTCATAATATTATTGAAATGTAAAATGATATTATTTAATTTAATATTATTTAATTAATTTAAATTCCATATATTGAATGATATGAAGGAATTCATGTTTTGGAAAGAATATTAAGTTTTTAAATTCAAAATTATTGAATTTCTATAATAAATAACTAAACTTATAAATATTTTATAATAATATTTTATTAGATGAATTTTTCCTAATTATGTATCTCATATTTAAATATCTGAATAATTTAATTGGTTAAAAGTTAATCACTTTTTTTATTCATGAAAAAAAATTTATATTTTGAATAATTATTTTATTTATATTAAAATTTTAAACTACTTTTATATATTATCAAATATTTATATAAATATCTACATGGTATATATGGCAATAGATTTAGTTTTATTCTACATTGACTATGTCTTTTATTGAATTATTAGATCGAATTAAGTAGTTAATTAAGATTTATACATATTAGGTATTTTAATTTTAATGGAATTGTGATCTCTCTTGAGTAAAGTATCCCTAGGAAGAGGGACTTTGGGTCAAACATCTCATTTTCACAAATCATTATACCTTAATCTAGAAAGGTGGGGTCGAATATCTATGGATCTAGGCCTAATCATGTAGCTAATGATGATTTTATATAATTATAATCCATTATATGATATTTTTTCATGTATCTTATGAACGAGATGCATTTGGATTTTCAGGAATATAATTGGATTTTAATTTGGGTTAGTGAAACAAGAATTAAATAATATAAGGAGCTACACATTAATTTGGTTTGATCATATTCATTATGTTAAGTTAATAACATTCCTAAAGTTTAACAATTAGAATATTGAATACATTTAAATGGAATACTTGATATAATATAGTGAGAATAAATATTATTATAAATATTAAGTGTTATATTCGTATTAAAAAAATGCATGTAAAGATCTCAATTATCAAACTGAGTATATTTATGCCAAAGTGATGTGGCCATGGATTATCTAGTGTATGTCATGGTTGAAATTGGTTACCCTAAGAGTTAGGTAAAAAATATATCACTATGATCCTTGGGTTACGCTTAGTTTGGAAACCCTAATATTTATTATACTAGATGAATAGAGTTGGGTTTATCCACTTTAAAGATTGGGAGTAATGTTTTCCATGTAACAATATATGATTAATATGTGATATGATTTTGATGATACCATACCTAAATAACAATTAGGTGAGGTTGACACCAAATTAGGGAAATTTTAATAGTGATATATGGGACTTGGACCTCTAATGGATATGATGGGTTTAAAGGGGTAATAATATTAATGGGATCACATTTAATAAAATTCATTATTAGATGTTTGTAAAAAAATATACTCATTTTATACATGATTCTATTATAGGAAAATGATATCAACATCAAAAACAAAACATTTAAATGAATCCATTAAAAAGAAAATTTTGTTGTAAGAGACTCTTATGGTTGGAAATTTATGAAAATTTCTAATGTAAAATAACATTCTATGTGTTAAGAAAACCATTTTTAGTGACCTAATGTTGAAGTTTCTTTATTAAATTATTCTTTTGAAACAAAAGAATGATTCAATTTTTGTTTCAAAAGTATTAGATGAAAAATTATCTTCGGAATTTTAGTCTCCACCAATATACTCAATATTATTTTTTAAATTAATGAGTTGTTGAAACTAGAGTTTTTATTAAGGGTTAGTCTGTTTATGAAATTTATTCTATTTTCATTTATGAAAATTTTCCATCAAAACAAATGAATTATAAAAATGCTTTCTTATTATTCTAAAAATTGTGATGATAAATTTACTAGGAAAATGATGTTGATGTTTCGGTGATATCTTGACACTATAAGTGGATAAAATATCAAATCAGAAGAAGAATATTTCATCGGAATGTTTGGAAATACTAATTATAGTAAAAAGTCTAGGTCATTTGATTGTAGATTCATTAGGAAGGATTGATGATACTATAGGATATATTTTTCCAGGGTATCTAATGGGGTTTTGTTTCCCTCGGAATCCGGGGATGATCGCCTTGATGGAAGGTTCAAACATTCCAATCGGTTTCTAACGGGTTTGTTCGTAGAACCGGAAACATCCAATGATTTGACATCCATTCAGACTTACTTTCCAAAGGTAGGTGCTCATTAGTATGTGGAATGATGAGGCTTAATAATTTTCATTGGTTGAGAGGATGGGAGGTCGGACTCATCACACCCTTTTTAGGGGAATTATTGTCTACTCTGGGACTCTCTTTATAGATCTATGTTATGTTAGTGAATCCTTATTACATTACCAAGTATAAAATGAGATTTCCTTTATATCGGACAATCAATGATTAAATATGTAGGAAATTTAGAGAATCATTTATATTTATTCGAGGTTCTTTATCGATAGAGAATCATCTGTATTTATTTGAGATTCTTGGTCAATGGTACCCTTCGACACATTTATATAGAAGTCTCTTGGTCATTATGATGACCATGCTGGTTTTAATGCCACTCAGTGGGCCACATGAGGTTTATTGTCATTCAGAAGCACATGGATTATTTTAGAGTTGGGATCGAAATCGTAGACGGGCTACCTACGTATCCTTTGTTTAGAAAAGGAAGCAGAACCCACGTAGTTTGAGTCAGGGAGTATGATGTTTATGATTGATGGCTCAAAGAAGGATGTCACAATTACTTTTACACTCTAAGCTCACGTGAGTCATGCTCGGTGTGAGAAATAAGAGGTATTGGTAAAAATTAGACAATTGTTCCATGAAAGATGAAATAATAAGAAATAATGTAGGGATTATGTATGTATGACTGCCCAGATAAATGAAGGTTTGGATTTACATTAGAGAAGAAATCGATGAATAGGGTCCATTAAGGTATATGTGCTTCATGGAGATTTTGAATAATCTAACATGGGGCTTACACTTGAAAAGGAGGCCCAAATTAGGAGAAGACTAATTATTGGGTTTTACTCCTGAAAATGAATCGCAGATCAATGGTAAATTAGGACTGGTTAAGAGAAATTAAGACTGGGGCTTACTCCTGAAAAGGAGGCCCAGGACAAGGATTAAGGTTTGGGGCTTACTCCTAAGGAGGATGCCCAAATTAGGAGACTGGGGCTTACTCCTAAGAAGGATCCCCAGATTTGGGAACATTATGAATTGGGGCTTACTCATAAGGAGGATGCCCAAGTTAAGAATTATGACTGGGACTTACTCCTGAAAAGGAGGCCCATATTTGAGACTAGGGATTACTCTTGAAAAGGAATCCCATGTAAAGAGAATTATGGTTGGGGCTTAATCATAAAGAGGATGTCTATATTTGAGACTGGGGCTTATTCCTGGAAAGGAAAACCAGGTTACGGGATCTGGGGCATACTCTTAAGTGGATGCCCAAATTAGAGGACTTATGACTTGGGATTATTCCTGAAAAGGAGACCGAGGTTAAGGATTCTGTCATCATAAAGTATGAGGTTGAATGAATGAAATCTCAATCTTTAGTGACATAAAGATGTGTAAATCACTAGGTTTTGAGAGATATTCCACAGAATTCCTTTCAGATAAGGAATTCAAATAAAGAAATCATGCCATAAATGGATTTAAAGAGTGTCTTGAAGACTGAATATTGAATAGGAAAGGTGGAATGTTTTAAGAGGGTTGAAATGGGCAAGAAAGGCACCCAAAATGTCAAGGGTGCGCAAGTCCTGGAAGGTGCGTAGGTACTGCGTGGTCGTGCAAGTCCTGGTCGGGCAGGTATGCATGCGCGACACATGTTATACATGTGCGATAGTTAACCAGTAGGGTAATACTTGAGTGAATCTTGATTAAAGCCTTTAGAATCCTCTTGAGGTCCTTCCAGAAGAGGGGAGCACAAGTTCTATTGAAGGAGCAAGGCATCGCGCAAGTGTGGCCTTTTCCCTTAAGGACTGTCCACTTAGGCGCCCAAGTGTTGAATAGTTTCAACACTTAGGACATCCTCCACCTCTTTAGATCTTTTGTTCTAGGTAAGAAATTACCTTATAAGTGCTTCAGAAGCTTTGAGAAGAGACTAGGCCACCGGGAGCTCGAATCTGAGTTTTTGGAAAAAATACTCTTTCTATTGGGGGGCCCACAGGGTCTATTTATAGGCAGGATATGACCCCGGGCAGTTATTACATAGGTTGAGCAAGTCACTTGCACGACCACTAGATGCTGCTCAAGTGGTCTTTCACAACAGTGATAGAACTTGCGCGGCACATGTGCTTTTGATCCCTTGTTCATGCCTTTGTCAATTTTTTGTATTTTCTGCAACGGATGAAATCAATTTGTGCTAAGTCATTTCCCTTTACATTCCTTTGGACTCTCTGACAAAGAAAGAGTGTCAACAAAAGTCCCCCCTTAGAGTTGTATCCGAAAGAAATGAAGATGTGACTCTAAGGAAAAGAAGACATCCAAAGGAAAGGTGGCACGCAAGTCTTGATGGCCCTCTACACCCCAGCCAATTAGCCTAGTAAGCATAGTTTGATTTTTACTATGATTAATGTAAATAACCATACAAACTTCAGACCTTTTAGCTGCTCAATGTTACCTGAAACATAAAAAATGTATGTTTAGTGAGATGAGAACTTTACTTTTATTTAGAGTTCCCCTATCTTTTGTGGGCAGTTTAAAGTCATGCATGTCGGACAGAAAAAGGCTAATGTTTAAGGTTGAAATAGCTTTGACCGAAATGGATTAGAAGTGACTCAATTCCTCGAAAATGCATCTGAAAACATATTACCATACTCAAGTATGAGGGAAAAATATGTAACCTATAACTTAAGAATATTTGAATCTGAGGAATGATATGAAAAAGAGAAAAAAGGCATTAGAAGAAGTAGTTTCCAAGAATGAAGTTACCATTATTTAACAAAACCATTAGTGTAGAGACCCGAAGCTTGACGTATATGTACAATACATTACTTTTGCGGAATACTTAGTACATAACAAAAACACACACACAAGGACCGTAATAGTTTAGTGTCTTTGGAAACTCGGAATATAATCTTCTAAACGTGGTGAAAGATCTTCAAAATCTCCCATAAAGATCTTCTTGTTTTTTTTACCTAAAACCTTTCTTTATATCCTGGGGAAAAGAAAACATAAAAGGGTGAGCTCAAATGCTTAGTAAGGGTAAACAAAAGAAATATCAAACACATCATATACATAAGAACATAACTTTTGGAAATCTTAACCTGCAAAAGAGATCATAATTTCATAACATGGGGTAAATCATGGCAGTGAAATGTAATCACAATAATCATAACTTAAAACATGAAACTTTGTGGCATTCACACATAATCATAGAGAATCATTTCATGTTAGTCAAGACTCATTGCCAAGAATATCTTAGTGGACAAAGTCCCTTTCTGAACCGAGTCACCCTCGTTTCAGTCCTGTTTCACTGAACCAGTATAACCTACCATTCCAGCCATGTCTATCTCATTAGATATAAAATCTTTACCCAATGCATTGGAAGGAGATATATGTCCCACCCATCTCATAATGATACCATTCTTATGTGTGCCACAAAATCATAAATCATACATCATAGCATAACCCATGTAATAAAAATGGGATTCTTAAACAACATGACATCATGCAACAATTCATATAATATAAAGGAATTCATAAAAATAATTCCATCACAGCATAATCAAATCAATGTAATAATAGGGATAAAAACATAACCCTTTATTATCTTAGATGGAAAATAATTTTGATAAAACACTTGAACTCCATTCTTGAGGAAAATATCCTTTCTTCTTCAAAAACATTTTTCCATTATTTACATGTCAAATAACTTTAAACTTAAAGAAGTTGATTAAAAATAAACTTGAAAACTTGTAAAGGATGATTCTTTGAAGTAATGTTTTAAAAATCCGTTCATGCCATATAAGTTAAAAGAAACATTCTTCTCGTACTTTTGTCGGAAAAGTCAAAAAAAACATCGTATGAAAAACGACAAAAGATTCCTTTCATATCTTTTAATAAAAACTCACTGAAGGGAAAAATTGAATTTAAAAAAATTGTAAGTGGATGGAAATAATATTACATATTGAGGAAACATGGATGTGGATGATGAAATACACCCCAGTAAATTTCAAAGTATAAACAATCTCGGATAAAAATGAGATTGTGATATTTCCCTTACCTTATGTCCGACTTGCTTTGTACCTGTCCGAACCACCTGTATAATGATTTAAATCATGTTATTGACTTATTACAGAATCATATTCATTGTCATTATATCATATATGGTCCACTTATGACTTTATATTACCCGTTCCTTTATAAATTCATGTTAAAGTAGCGTTTTGGGTAAAATCGTCTCATTTGTTGTTCGTGTTTTTAACTTGTAATTATTAATATGATTACTTGGATCATGATTACTTATATCCAGAATGTAAAACATGATTTATATATAATATATATTCAGAATATACATATATATAATATATTGATAAATGGAAAGAAATACACCGTTCATGGAGACGGTAGTCCGTACGTACGCATGAACGCTGTTTTCGTTTCCTTATTGAATTGAATGGAATTAAGTAGATGATATAAATATACATAAATCCAGTAACATTATTATGTCATATATTTAATTAGTACTTATTATATATACTTTATAATCATTCATGAATGGTTAATCATTGCGAATGAATCTCATCGTGTCGTGGAGACGGTAGTCCGTACGTACGCACGAGCGATGATATCGTTCCCATGGTCATGGAATTGTGTTGAAGTGTATGTATACTATTTAAGTATCAATATCACTTTATAATAATCATATATAGTTACTCATTACACCATTATACCCATCCAATTAAGGTGGTGGCAGAAAATAGATTACACCACGTCGTGGAGACGGTATTCTGTATGTACGCACGCGCAGTGATTTCCTTCTTCCATAGGATGGATAGAAGGTTAATTAGAGTTGTTTCATATTTATAATAACATATCAGTATATAAGAAATACTGATGTTATTACTTTATCATGAAACAACTAAAGAAGAAGAAGTTTAAGAAGAAAGAAATTGAAAAAGATCGGTAATGGATATTACCTCTTTTTTGACGCGCCTTTTCTTATCCTCCACTTAAAGAACTACGGATGGTCTTTGAAGAAGACCAGGACCTCTAGGATGATACTAAGGGTTTGGCCGAGCTTGAAGGCTCAAAGTTGTGTGAGGAAGAGAGGGAGGAGGTGGCCTTTTATAAGGGAGGAGAGGGGCACCTTTGGAATAACTAAAATTATTATTTTATTATAAAGTCATGTTCGGTTTTAAATAGCTCCAAAATGATTTATTTAGAGGCTAAGGTGGGGATGGGTCGAAATCATCTCATCCAATAGAATTTAGACAAGTTTAGGTTATTATTTTAACCTTATTAATTAGATTTAACTCTATGTTAAATAATTTAACTTTTACCGTGTCTTTTTGTTTTCTTACACTATATAGTTAATAAACTTACCATAACAAGACAAACGAACCCCAAGTTGTTTATTATTAATATATATATCCTTATCTAAGTCATTTGGCCTAACCTTAGATTTTTAGGAATTAAATAACAATTGATAATATAATATTGTTTTAAAAAACTAATTTATCTCAATTTTGACACTATTTGGCACATGATTTTTATGAAATTCATAACAGAATGATAAGTTCAAACCAAGTTACTTAAATCAACAATAACATGTCATATTAACCTATAAAATTAGTTTAAGTCATAAAAAGTCTCAAATTACATTTATTTGGGAATTTATAACATCAATTATGTTAATTTTTCTTAAAAAGGTAATTTCTGCATCATTGTTGTGTCATAAATAAATTAAATTATTTAAAGTCTAAAAATTACAAATAAAATACCATTATGTAGGAAATCTTTTTAGATTTCTAATTAATATTTATAGTCCAATTTATCTTATGTATAACCCCATATTAAAAATGTTTTAGTATATAAACTTTGATTTTAACTCTTTCAACTCTTCTTTAAATTAAATAATAATAAATGCCCTAGTCTAATCCAAGTGGGCCTAAATGATAATATATTACACTTACGGTTGTTTTTGGTCGAGATACACTTGTCTAATAGAATTTGGACATGTATTAGGGTAATATTAATATCATTCTTACCCTTAATTACCCTATTTACTTTTAACCGTGGTAAATAAAAGTAAAAAGTTACTATTCACCAAAAATTATTTTCATCTCATTAATCCACATTTTACTTACTGACATCAACAGTGTCTCTCGGATTTTTGAAATTCCATTCATAGAAGTGGTAAAATTAAGATTTATAAAAAAATTAATTTTTTTAACTACCACTTAGTTGTTTCACTATTCATCAAAAATTGATGTTTTTCAGAAAAATGCCAAAATTTCACCCTAAGCTATAATTGATATTCCGAATTCAAAAATGATTTCTATTTTAAAAAATTCCCAACATATAAGTTTCATTAATTAATTTTATAATCAATTTCCGTTGTCACAACAAATAGAGTGTTTTTAAGAGATAATAACTATCAAAAGATTAACACTTGTTTATGTCTGGTGTAAATGTGAAATTACATCCAATAACCAAAATTGTATTGAATTGTAAAAATATATTCTAAATATACTTTAAAACCACTCAAATTAAAAATTTATCACTATTAATTATTTCGGTTAAAAAAGTTGTTTTTAATTATAATTTAGTAATTTTCACTATTCATCGGAATATGAATGTTATCCGAAAAGTACCAAAATTTTACCTTAGGCTAAATTCGATACTCCGAATCCAAAAATGAAGTCCATTTTAAGATCAAAAATTTCTAAAATTTTAAAAGGTGGTTATTACTATTCTTAACGACTTGTTTTAATAATATTTTAATAGCATATCGTTGTTTAGTGAAACTCAGTATTACGTACTACACACGCTATCAAGGAAGTTCTCAATTGTATGTAATGCAAGGCAAGCCAAGGATGCGTGTTGTGCAAGATCCTTGTAGCATACAACACAAGACATTATTGAAATTAAAAAAAATATTTTTCATAAAATATTGGGTTGTTACATTCTACCCCCTTAAAATGAATTTCGCCCTCAAAATTCGTTGGGGTTATAAATGGTTTACTATTCGAAAGTTTCTTTAATAGAAACCCACGTCGTAAAAAGGAATACCAAAACATGGCTTTTAAAAACTAAATTATGAAATGTAATGGTTACCCAAATTAACTCATCACAGGGTTTCCACATAGGAGAACATAGGTGAAAATATGGATATGGAAGAAAAATCTAACCATCATGTTCTGATGGAGAGTGGTAGAGAACATGGATATGGAAAATCCAGTAATCAAAAATCCATAGATTTGTGATGATATAAGGTACCATCTAATTCATCGGATATAAGGGCACTAGGACAACATTTTTTGGTTTTCAAGATCATTTCCCTAAAGTTGAAGAATTTGAGTTAGAATAAATAATTACTTTATTTTGGTACAGTCTCACTGTTGTTCGTACTTTGAACAATTTCCACTTCATCTCTTAAAGAAATGAAGTTGAATTTGTTATTCATGAAGTGTTAATTGATCATGTGATAGAATGATGGGTCATTCCATTTATTTTAAACAAAAGGTTAGAAAAAGTTATCAAATATACATAAGTCCATCTATGATGAGGTTAATCGTATACGATTACAAGAATGAACCTATATATCATACCACATAGTAAAATAAAACTAGATTCTACTAAACAGAGACTTCCTGTAGGCCAGTGGTAGGCGATAAAGGCCAGTCGCACTTCGGTTGTGGGTTCGATTCTCACAGCCTTGTCCGACGCGATGGGCTGTCGCCCGTCCTTCAGGTTGTCCTTTTTCTAAAACTATATTACTATAACATCCCATCAATAATATCGAAAAACAAACAATACTAACTTATTTCTAACATAATCCATTCCAATCATTAGGCTTATCCATAATACTTCAGTCCACTCCCAGAGATTTAATACCATCGTTGATCCCCATATATCATAAGATATATCTTTTTGGTCACATTCCAAACATTCAAAGGCCTTAATCATGTATTCTCTTGAATACCCATTGAACCTTAGTGAAAACATGAATGCAGTTAAAAGTTAACACCTTCCACATACCAAAATCCTCAAAATTCTATATACTCAAACCATGATATCACTTAGTCCTTATATCAATCATGAGCTCATGAATACTATTAAACATTTAATTTTCTCGTTTTCCCATTATTATGTGCATATCATCTTATTTCCAAAAATATCACAATCACTTTGAATACCACATTAGACCAATACATAAATATTCCAATACTCTATGGTACAACATTATTTTGGCATCCCATTACATAAACACTTAATCATTCCACCACATCATTATCATATTCAACATCGCCAATGGTGATCGCATGTGACTTCCCTTTGTCCTTTGCCTTAAGTGGTTGCTCATGTCGATCATCACTAACCCTTGGATTAGGGCATTTATTAGAATAATGCCCCATTTCCTTGCACTTGAAGCATTGAAGTGTTGGTGGTGTGTTCTATGCAGTGTTTGCTTTATTCACATCATTAGAAACCCTTTTTCCATTACCTCGACACTCAGCTGCTCGATGACCTTCTTTTCCACACTTAAAACATTTTCTAGTCCCTTTAAGACAATATCCACCATGATTATTTCCACACTTTGTGCATAAAGAAACATTCATCTTCTTTTCACCATTATTCTGAGATTTCTCCTTGAACTCCATCTTTCGTTTCTTGTCAAAACCATGAGATGGATATGTAACACCAACTTCCATTTCTACCTTGATAGCACAACGCACAATTTCTTCATAGCTACTAAAGTCTCTTATGGATAGTTCCCTTCGAAGACTTGGTTTTATGCCACTGAAAAATCGATCAACTGTACTTTCAGGTTGGATGATAATGCCAGATGCATACCTTGCAAGTCTTGTAAAATTCGTTTTGTATATACCAACAGATTCATCATCCTTCTTCTTCAGCTCAAGAAACTCTTTCTCCATCTTTGTTCGGAGAATACGAGGGAAGTACTTATTGAAAAATAAGTTCTTGAACTCGTCCCATTCCATGGACTCAATTTCATCCCATTGCCTCGTATTCTTAATAAGATTCAACCATTGATCAGCATCTCCTTCCAAACGATATAATGCTAAGATGACTTTATCATGTTTAGAACATTGAAGAACTGAAAATATCTTTTCAGTGGTACTGATCCATTGTTCAGCAACAAGTGGATCGGAAGTCCCACTGAAAGAAGGTGGACGTTGCCTCATGAAGGACTCAATAGAATATTGTTTCCTTCTCTGCTCATTTGGAAGTCCAGAATGATTCATAGCTTGTGTAAGTATAGCAATAAGATTTTTCACTCCATCTCCCATAACATTTTTTTGTTCAGGAGGACAATCAATGAATTGTCTGTTGCATTGATCAACATGGTTCCTTCGGGTTCCATCCATCATCTAAAACCCAAAAAGAATAGTGTGAGAGGCAAAAATCATGCTAGGGAAAACAACATAATAAAGGGGGAGTACCTTCAATATCTAATATCTTAGGTTTAATTCTATGATCATTAGCGTAATTCTAGTTCTATAACCTATACGTATACTTAACCTTAGGGACATCCCTAGACATACCTTAGAAATATCTCTAGGGATCTCACTAACGTTTTCGCATCCTAGTTTCCAAAGGTTGACTAAACCTTTCCTCTGATACCAACTGTAGAGACCTGAAGCTTGACGTACATGTACAATACATTACTTTTGCGGAATACTTAGTACACAACAAAAACACACACACAAGGACCGTAATAGTTTAGTGTCTTTGGAAACTCGGAATATAATCTTCTAATCGTGGTGAAAGTTCTTCAAAATCTCCCATAAAGATCTTCTTGTTTTTTTTACATAAAACCTTTCTTTATATCCTGGGGAAAAGGAAACATAAAAGGGTGAGCTCAAATGCTCAGTAAGGGTAAACAAAAGAAATATCAATCACATCATATACATAAGCACATAACTTTTGGAAATCTTAACCTGCAAAAGAGATCATAATTTCATTACATGGGGTAAATCATGACAGTGAAATGTAATCACAATAATCATAACATAAAACATGAAACTTTGTGGCATTCACACATAATCATAGAGAATCATTTCTTGTTAGTCAAGACTCATTTCCAAGACTATCTTAGTGGACAAAGTCCCTTTCTGAACCGAGTCACACTCGTTTCAGTCCTATTTCACTGAACCGGTATAACCTACCGTTCCAACCATGTCTATCTCATGAGATATAAAATCTTTACCCAATGCATTGGAGGTATATATAGGTCCCACCCATCTCATAATGATACCATTAATATGTGTGCCACAACATCATAAACCATACATCATAGCATAACCCATGTAATAAAAATGGGATTCTTAAACAACATGACATCATGAAACAATTCATATAAGATAAAGGAATTCATAAAAATAATTCCATCACAACATAATCAAATCAATGTAATAATAGGGATAAAAACAGAACCCTTTATTATCTTATATGGAAAATAATTTTGATAAAACACTTGAACTCCATTCTTGAGGAAAATATCCTTTCTTCTTCAAATTTTTTTTTCCATTCTTAACATGTCATACAACTTTAAACATAAAGAAGTTGGTTAAAAATAAAATTGAAAACTTGTAAAGGATGCTTCTTGGAAATAATGTTTTAAAAATCCGTTCATGCCGTATAAGTTAAAAAAACATTCTTCTCATACTTTTGTCGGAAAAGTAAAAAAAAACATCGTACGAAAAACGACAAAAGATTCCATTCATATATTTTAATAAAAACTCACTGAAGGGTATAATTGAATTTAAATTTTTTTTAAGTAGATGGAAATAGTATTACATATTGACGAAACAAGGATTTGGATGATAAAATACACCCGAGTAAATTTCAAAGTATAAACAATCTCGGATAAAAATGAGATTGTGATATTTCCCTTACCTTAGGTCCGACTTGCTTTGTACGTGTCCGAAACTCCTGTATAATGATTTAAATCATGTTATTGACTTATTCCAGAATCATATTCATTGTTATTATATCATATATGGTCCACTTATGACTTTATATTACCCGTTCTTTTGTAAATTCATCTTGAAGTAGCGTTTTGGGTAAAATCGTCTCATTTGTCGTTCGTGTTTTTAACTTGTAATTATTAATATGATTACTTGGATCATGATTACTTATATCCATAATTTAAAACATGATTTATATATAATATATATTCAGAATATACATATATATAATATATTGATAAATGGAAAGAAATACACCGTTCATGGAGACAGTAGTCCGTACGTACGCATGAACGCTGTTTTCGTTTCCTTATTGAATTGAATGAAATTAAGTAGATGATATAAATATACATAAATCCAGTATCATTATTATGTCATATATTTAATTAGTAATTATTATATATACTTTATAATCATTCATGAATGGTTAATCATTGAGAATGAATCTCATCGCGTCGTGGAGACGGTAGTCCGTACGTACGCACGAGCGATGATATCATTCCCATGGTCGTGGAATTGTATTGAAGTGTATGTATACTATTTCAGTATCAATATCACTTTATAATAATCATATATAGTTACTCATTACACCATTATACCCATCCAATTAAGGTGGTGGCGGAAAAAAGATTACACCACGGCGTGGAGACGGTATTCCATACGTACGCACGCGCAGTTATTTCCTTTTTCCGTAGGATGGATAGAAGGTTAATTAGAGTTGTTTCATATTTATAATAACATATCAGTATATATGAAATACTGATGTTATTACTTTATCATGAAACAACTAAATAATAAGAAGTTGAAGAAGAAAGAAATTTAAAAAGATCGGTAATGGATATTACCTCTTTTTTGACGCGCCTTTTCTTAACCCCCACTTAATGAACTAAGGATGGTCTTTGAAGAAGAACAGGACTTCTAGGATGATAATAGGGAAGTGGAGAAGAGATTTTGTCAGGGGTTGGCCGAGCTTGAAGGCTCAAAGTTGTGTGAGGAAGAGAGGGAGGAGGTTCCCTTTTATAAGGGAGGAGAGGGGCACCTTTGGAATAACTAAAATTATTATTTTATTATAAAGTCAAGTTCGGTTTTAAATAGCTCCAAAATGATTTATTTCGAGGATAAGGTGGGGATGGGTCGAAATCCTCTCATCCAATATAATTTAGACAAGTTTAGGTTATTATTTTAACCTTATCAATTAGATTTAACTCTAAGTTAAATAATTTAACTTTTACCGTGTCTTTTTGTTTTCTTACACTATATGGTTAATAAACTTATCATAACAAGCCAAAAGAACCCCAAGTTGTTTATTATTAATATATATATCCTTATCTAAGTCATTTGGCCGAACCTTAGATTTTTATGAATTAAATAACAATTGATAATATAATATCTGTTTTAAAAACTAATTTACGTCAATTTTGACACTATTTGGTACATGATTTTTATGAAATTCGTAACAGAATGATAAGTTCGAACCAAGTTACTTAAATAAAAAATAACATGTCATATTAACCTATAAAATTAGTTTAAGTCATAAAAAGTCTCAAATTACATTTATTTGGGCATTTATAACATCAATTATGCTAATTTTTCTTAAAAAGGTAATTACTGCATCATTGTTGTGTCCTAAATAAATTAAATTATTTAAAGTCTAAAAATTACAAATAAAATACCATTATGTAGGAAATCATTTTATATTTCTAATGAATTTTTATAGTCGAATTTATCTTATGTATAACCCCATATTAAATATGTTTTATTAAATAAACTTTGATTTTAACTCTTTTAACTCTTCTTTAAATTAAATAATAATAAATGTCCTAATCTAATCCAAGTGGGCCTAAATGATAATATTTTACACTTAAGGTTGTTTTTGGTCGAGATACACTTGTCCAATAGAATTAGGACATGTGTTAGGGTAATATTAATATCATTCTTACCCTTAATTTCCCTATTTACTTTTAACCGTGATAAATAAAAGTAAAAAGTTACTATTCACCAAAAATTATTTCCATCTCATTGAACCACATTTTACTTACTGACATCAACAGTGTCTCTCGGATTTTTGAAATTCCATTCACAGAAGCGGCAAAATTAAGATTTATGAAAAAATTAATTTTTTTAACTACCACTTAGTAGTTTCACTATTCATCAAAAATTAAAGTTTTTCAGAAAAATGCCAAAATATCACCCTAAGCTATAATTGATATTCCGGATTCAAAAATGATTTCTATTTTACAAAATTCCCAACATATATGTTGCATTAATTAATTTGATAATTAATTTTCGCTGTCACAACAAATAGCGTGTTTTTAAGAGATAATAACTATCAAAAGATTAACACTTGTTTATGTCTGGTGTAAATGTGAAATTACATCCAATAACCAACATTGTATTGAATTGTAAAAATATATTCTAAATATACTTTAAAACCACTCAAATTAATAATTTATCACTATTAATTATTTCGGTTAAAAAAGTTGTTTTTAATTATAATTTAGTAATTATCACTATTCATCAAAATAAGAAAGTTATCCGAAAAGTACCAAAATTTTACCTTTGGCTAAATTCGATACTTCGAATCCAAAAATGATGTCCATTTTGAGAGCTAAAATTTCTAAAATTTTAAAAGGTGGTTATTACTATTCTTAACGGCTAGTTTTAATAATATTTTAATAACATATCGTTGTTTAGTGAAACTCAGTATTACGTACTACACACATTATCAAAGAAGGTCGCAATTGCGTTTAATTCAAGGCAAGTCAAGGATGCGTGTTGTGCAAGATCCTTGTAGCATACAACACAATACATTAGTGAAATTAAAAGGAATATTTTTCATAAAATCTTGGGCTGTTACAATTAGGGGGTTGAATTATGTAAGGCCACCTAAGGGCATTGGCTGTATAGTTAAATAAAATAGTATCTTTAGGCTAACAAGTCTGTTATGTAGACTGTTTATGCAAAGCCGCCTATGGGCACGTGTTGCATAGTCAGGAAAAAGAACTCTCAAAAATTTACTTTCCTAGTGCTAAAAGCCAGTGAAATTTTATGGAGATTCAAATATTCCAATGTATAGAGATTTCTATGTGGAAAGAGGTACTGGAATATGGGGAAGATATTTCCAAACAATATTATCGAAGAACTGGATGAGTATCACTCCTACGAAGGTCTGACCCAAACATAGGGAAAGATTATTTAAACCATAGACTTGAATACTTTCAGATCCTGAAAAATGATATGGGACAAATATGGTAAGGATGGATATTTTTGTAGATCCCTACATACTGTTGTTTAAGACAAATAAGGACAGAAGAGGCATTCATCCCAAGAATGAAGTTACCACTATCCGAAAAACCCGTTAGGGGGTTGAATTATGCAGGTCTACCTAAGGGCATTGGCTGCATAGTCAAATAATAGTATCTTTTGGCTAACAGGTTTGTTATGTAGACTATTTATGCAAGGCCGCCTATGGGAACATGCTGCATAGTCAGACAACAGAATTCTCAGAAGTTTGACATTTTTGTGACTAGAAGTCATGAAAATGGTAATGAGGATCTGAAAATATTTAAGGTTAGGATTATGACACATAAATATGGGTATTGTTCAATGTATACAGAGGTACATAGATCAATGCTAACCATAATCATGTTGTGGTTGGGTCCTGAATTGAAATTTTGGACTTTACTACATATCTAATAAGGATGAAAATCAATCCATATGTAGTTCTTAAACTACAGTTTAACGTCGTTTGGGACAAAAATAATTAGATATCTATGTTTAGGGCCATAGATCTTGGACCATTGTAAGAAATACACAATGTGTGTTTTCATGGGGACTTCTCAGCCAAGGGACAGAAAATGGAATTTGGGGTCAGGCCCAAAGACTTGGGGCTGGATTCGAGGGACACTCGAACGTTCCTACGTATCCCATAAGGATGGGAATAAAGCCCACGTAGTTCTAGAAATACCCTTTATACAAATTTGGTTCGTACATGTGAAGGGTGAAAGGGGACTTTAGTGCAATGATGGTTTAACCAAAGATAAAAGGTTCAGGCATTGCCATGTATGCACGTAGTCTTTGAAATGAAACAAGATTGAAAAATCAATGAAAATAATGGTTCCCTCTCAGGTGAGGGTATGAAAGAAATTTGTAGTTTATTGTCATATTGGACGAAAGTGTTGTATAGTTTAACTTCGTATAACAAGGACGAAAGTGAACCAATGTAAAGATATTGATTCTAAGGGTGGTTTCACTAATTAACATCATATGAGATGGAGATGAACCAAAGTGAAGAGATTTTTTTTGGGATTGAACCTTGAGAGGTTGCCTACATACCCAGCCTAGAAGGCAAGGATCAAAGTCCATGTAGTTCAATTAAAGAATTAATTAATGATCAAGTTGTTCATGGGGACAATGAACTAAAAATGATGTTAGGAATTACACATGGTTAGCGGCCCAGAGTGATTTTTATGGTTGAGGTATGCTCTAAGCTCACGTGAGTCATACTCGGTGTGAGAAACAAGAGGTAACAAAAACCTTAAGGATGCATTTTTTAATGTCATGTAGGACATATAAAGGGAATATGCAGTTTAAAGTCTAGCAGTTAGGACTATTGGTGCTTCATAGTTTAGTGTCATGTAGCAGGGAAAAAATACAGTTTAATGTCATGTATGACATATCACGGACTTTCGGTACAGTTTAGCATCATGTAGTTAGGACGATGGGGACAATAGAGTTTAACATCATGATGGACGAAATGGGGACTATGTAGTTTAATGTCATGCAGGGATGACAAAAGAGTACACCATTTTAACGTCATGTTGGACGCATTGGGGATTGTTTCCCCACAGTTTAACATCATGTTGGACGAAAGTGTGAATAGTTTAAGGTCATACAGGACCATTGATGATTATGTAGTTTAACATGTTTCCAGACGTAAGGGACTTTTATAAAGTTTAGAATCATGTTGGTAGGACGTCACAGTTTAACTTCTTGCTGGACGTAAGGGACATGCAATTAGTTTAGGGTCAAATTCATGGACCATTGATGATGCAGTTTAAGGTCATACAGGACCTAGTTGCAGTTTAAGGTCATACTGGACCATTTAGGGAACTTTTTCATAGTTTAACGTCGCGTGGGATGAATGTAAAAATAGTTTAAGGTCATATATATGGACCGTTACTGTATAGTTTAACATCATATAGTAAGGATGAGAAAGGTACTTTGCAGTTTATACAAAATATTTCTTCAAAAATCTGGCATTGGTTGGAGTAGTAATGAGTTCTCCATCCATTGAGATTAATGAATAAGCTCCATTGGAGTAGACCCTATGTATTGAATAAGGTCCTTCCCATTTTGGCTCAAGCTTGGGAGGTTTCTTTATTGGTATCATTGGTGTTCTGAGAACTAATACCAATTCTCCCAGAGTGAATGAACGAAGACAAACTTTTTTGTTAAAATCTTGTGCTATTCGATTCAGATAGACTTCCATGTGGTGCATAGTGCACAATCTTTTCTCATCTAACCATTCCAATTCATTCAATCTCTTTTGAGATTGTTCATCTATAGATGATTGATCACAAATGGAAACTCTGAGCGAGGGTAGTTGAACTTCAATGGGAGAGAAGGCTTCCCTTCCATATACCAATGAATATGGAGTTGACCGAGTTTCACTGCGGGTGGTAGTCCGATAAGCCCATAAAGCATGAAAGAGTTTATCAGGCCATGACCTATTATCTTTGTCTACCATCTTTTGCAGTATTTTTGAATGAGTCTTGTTAAAGGCTTCTATCTAGCCATTGGCCGCTGCATGTTACCGAGATGAATGGTTGGATTTGATGTTTTATTCTTGATACAACTTCTCTATCTCGGATGAACAAAAATTGGTGCCATTGTCCGTCAATATGGTATGAGGGACACCAAATTTGGTAATGAGGTTAGACATTATGAAGCTAACAACGCATTTAGAACTTACTTCTTTGAGAGGTATTGCCTCTACCCATTTCCAAAAGAAGTCAGTAGCAGTAAGAATGTACTTAAACTGCTTGGTCGTAGCCGAAGGGTAAGGTCCCACCACATCCATTCCCCATGTGGAAAATGGCCATGAGTATTTAGTTGTATTAAGCAACTCTGGAGGTTGATGAATGAAGTTGTAATGTACTTGTCATGAATGACACTTCTTGGTGAAATTGACACAATCTCGTATCAATGAAGGCCAAAAGTATCCAAGACTTCGAATATGATAAGACAGTCTATGTCTAGACTGGTGGGCACCACATACTCCTGCATGCACTTCTTTCATGAAAACCATCGTCTCTTCACCATCAATTCATCTGAAAAGAACTCCATCAAAACCACGTTTGTAGAGAATTTTCTCTAGGTGATCTGGGCTATCATAAAGAGTACAATTAACCACACATCGCTAGATTTGTTCTTTTTTAGCTTTATCAGGTGGAAGTGTTCCATTTTGAAGGTATTCCCTGATTGGTGACATCCATCCTGTAGTATTACCATACGGTTCAAGAATGGGACAAATTTCATTAATTTTTTTTATTCTGATCCGAACATTTGGTGAAATTGCATGACGGTGGGAAATACTGATGGTTGTCTCGTCCAGATTTGGATCTGCCAGAGCTGTGGCTATATTGTCCAATGCATCAGCTTGAGCATTTTGTGATCTTGGGATATAAGAGAATGTCGATTCCAAAGGGAATTCCACCATTAATTTTCTGACATAATCATACAAAGGGATTAGTTCTTCTTTTCTGATGGCATAATCCCCATTGACTTGTTTGATTACCAGGTTTGAATCAACTTTCACCTTTAAGTGATTCACTTGTGCTTGAAGTGCTAAATCCAATCCTACGATGAGAGCTTGGTATTCTGCTTCATTATTGGTACCACCTTCCCACAATAAGAAGTAATAAGGTAACACAACCTTTTCTTGAGAAATGAGCACAATTCCTAAGCCAACTTTGTTGAATTTAGGATTTTCCATTTTCCTCCATGTTGGACTTCTAGAAGCACCATCAAAATACATTTCCCATGCCTGAGGACTTTCTTGAATAGAGAAGAATTCCTCATCAGGGAGTTCAATATCTGAAGATGTGTCTCCCAGTAAAGGGTGTTCAGCTAGGAAATCAGCCAGAACATGGCCCTTTATCGCCTTTTGAGACACATACTGAATGTCAAATTGCCGCAAAATAACTTCCCACCTTGCCAGACGTCTTGTAAGCATTATACGACTTAGGATAAATTTAACCGGGTTGTTCCAAGATACCAATTGGACCTCGTGATGTTGCAGATAGTGTCTCAACTTCTGAACTACAAAGATTAATTCCAGGCAGCACTTCTCAATACTTGAATAATGGGTTTCAACTTCAAGCATGGTTCGACTGAGATATAAGAGGTTGTTTTCATTCCCAGAATCATTCTTTTCAGCAAGGAAGGCACCCAATGATCTCTCTAGAGGTGTCACGTAGAGGATAAGTGGTCTTCCTTCAACAAGTGGCATGAGTACCGATGGAATCAAGAGGTATTTCCGGAGAATATTGAGTGCTTCTTGACATTCATCAGTCCACTGATAAGTGACTCCCTTCTTCATCAATTTGGCGAAGGGTAATCTTTTTCTTGATAAATTAGCGATGAAATATCGAATACAGGCTAAGTGTCCTTGATTTCCTCTTAATTCATTCAAATTTTGAGGAGGTGACATACCAAGGATTGACTTGGTCTTCTCAGGATCGACTTCAATACCATGATGGTGCACAACAAAGTCAAGAAATTTTCCTGAGGTTACCCCCAAAACAACATTTTAAGGGGTTCATCTTCAAATTATGTTGTCGATGCTTGCAGAATATGACTTCCAAATCAGCCAAGTGATTAGAATGTTGTTTGGATTTAACTACCAAATTGTCTACATAACATTCAACAAACTTCCCTAAGAAGGGTTTGATGATACGATTCATGGCATGCTGATAAGTTTCACCTGCATTCTATAAGCCAAAGGGCATTACCCTGTAGCAAAACACACCTTGAGGGGCTCTGAAGGCTGTAGATTCCTCGTCTTATGGGGCCATTCAGATCTGATTATATCCGGAATATCCATCCATGAAGGAAATTTCTTCATAGCCATCTGTTGCATCAATTAGAAGTTCTGTAATCATAAATGGGAAATCATCCTTAGGACAATGCCGATTAAGATCTCTGAAATCGATGAAAACTCTAATTTTTCCATTCATTTTCTTTACAAGGGCAATATTATCCAACTATTTGGGATATTTAACTTCTCTGAAGAAGTTATCTTTGATCCGCTTATCCAATTCATCTTCAATTTTGGAAGCATAATTTGGGTGTGTTCTTGTCGCGGCTTTCTTAAATCCTCGATGTTCTTCTGGTAAACCAAAATGATGAGTAGCAACATTAGGATCAAGCCCAGGAATTTCTGTATAGATCCAGGAAAATATATCTCTATTTTTCTTTAGAAAAGAAATATACATCTCTTTCTCTTCAAATGACATGGCCATACTGATTAAAGTGGGGCGTGGATCTCCTTTTGTACCTAGATTTATTTCTATGAGTTCATCCACAGTGGTAGAGATACCCTCTTCAAATGCTAGAGGAGCATCTCTGAGATCTTCCTCTTCTTCTTCTTCATGTGTTATTTCATCCATTTCTACTTGAATACTAGATGATAAAGTAGAAATCTCATGATCCAAATAGATTTTATAATTTGCATATCTTGAAGAAGAATATTCTATTTCTGACCCGGTTGATGATGAAGGGTCTTCTTTGGCTAATAAAGAGAAGATGATGGATTGAGAATTGACATCATTGTTCACCTCCGATGTTGCTATAACTTCTTCTGGCCTAATTGGCGAAGCATAGACTTGTTTGATTTCAGCAGATGAAATGAATATGTCACCATATGTGCGTTCATCACTGCTTAGTAGATTACCAATTTCTCCCATGTTGTCTGGCTCGATTGTCGTAGTTGACATTATGGATCATTCCATAAGAGTATTTTGATTTGGGTCTATCTTGTCAATTTGACTTATAGGCAACACATAATCTGTACTCACATGTGTAAATGGATTTACTGTAATTTTTTCCAAACCATATAAAGCATTAACTTTGGTAATCTCCTTTGTTATGGATTTATCCGTTTGCTTCATGTGATAGAATTACGCCTCAATGTATTGAGACTCACATGTCTTGAATGGGGCCTTATCACCATAAAATGTACCAACTTGACCATCGAAACAATATTTAAGACATTGATGGTATGATGAAGGGATGGCCGCATGTTGATGTACCCATGGTCTTCCAAGCAAGATGTTGAAGGGTGAATCTTGATCAACAACCATGAAATATGATTTGGATACAAGATCTCGAAAATGAGTTCTGAGTGTAACTTCACCCAGTGGTTCTTGTTCATTTTTATCATATCCCTGTAGCACCATGGTGGAAGGAGATAAATCAGATTCTGTGATGCCCAATCGACAATGTGTATGAATGGGCATGAGGTTGACTCCTGAACCATTGTCAATGAAATCCCTTGGTACATCCATACCATTGACCTTGCCAGAGAAGTACAATGGTCTAATATACCCATGCACAACATCATATTCATCTTTATCAGTAAAAGATATTATTGCATGGCATTCTGCAAGATTATTCTCTATGTGATAGACTTTAGTTGCAACAATTTCAGTTTCAAACTCCAGAGGATTTGACAATGCCTCGATGAGTGCTTCCTGAAGATCTTTTGACAGATTCAGAGCTTCCAGATTTGATAACTTGGCTGGTACTTGGGCCAAGTGTTTCAATATATCATACTTTTGATCCAGAGGTCTGTGTTTCCCAGTAGGAATATATGGTTTAGCAGGTACCTTAGAAGCAGATACTTTGGAATTTGATGCATCTTGTATTGGGAAAGGAGTTGGCAATATTCCTGGTTTTGGAAGATTAGACCGATTAGATCCATTTACTTGCTGAGAGGAAGAAGATGGAACAATCAACCGGTCTTCAAAAATAATTGTTCCAGGACTGAATTTTCTATTGGTAGAAGAACTTTCTTGTTCTTGCTGAGCTCACTGAATGGCTCTACCATGTGTTACTGCTGTGTACACAGTTCTAGAAGGGGTAGAATTAGAATATTGGCTTCTGATAGTTCCACTTCTTCCCCTGTATCCTGAGCCCCTTGAACTTCCTATGATTCCTCTGTTTGATATAGGGAATTCAGGCTCATTGAAATTGAAACTCCGACTGGCATATGGAACTGTTAATTGAATCATATTAACAGAACCAAAGATTAACTCTTCATCTGATGAAGACTCTGCCTGATTATCATGTTTAGGCTGTGCTGTTTGGTGGGGCGGTGCCCATGGCTTTGAAGTAGATGGCATGAAGTCTGCAAAAGTCAAAGACAACTTAGGCTTTGACACATACTCATCTTCTTCTGATTTTTTTTCGTACTTTGAGTCATGCCTTTTCTCTGAGGGCTTTCCCTCTGACGAGGAGGGTTTTTCCTCAAATTTCATGGCAGATGACACAATTGGTTTCTTTAATTGTGTTCACAAAATAGCATGAGTTTGATAGATGTTCTTTCTCACCATCCAATCATCATACTTTTGTACATTTTTGCTTTTGAATTCTTGACATTCACCTTCCTCCTTTGGAACTGTAGCAGTGACACATTCTACCTTGGCTGAGGAGCCTTTCAATGTGACTTGTACCGAGTCGACCATCTTTTTCTGGAGGTCTTTGAAGACAAAACACTCCTGGATGGGATGCCCCAACATTTGATGAAAATGGCAATAATTGGGACGGTCTTCGGCTCCTATCATGTTTGGCCTCTTGGGCATTGGAAATTGAACCAAATTGTTTTCCAGAGCGGAAATGAAATAACCAAGAACTTGTTCATTTCAGAAAGATAATGTTTTTCTCTTCAAATCCTCAAATTGTTTTTGCCTTTGATCTTTTTTATCGTCTGGACGAAAAGGCCTTTGTTGTTGGCACTCAGAAGGTGGAGCCCTTTGAGAAGATGAAGGTTTTGAGGTAGAAATAGGTACAGGTGCTTGTTTAAGCATAACTGTAGCAGTTTATGCTTTACCCATTCTCCTTTCTGGAGATGATGGAATTACACGAGATTTAGCCTTAGCCTATATAACGGAATCATCAATCTGCTGAGCGATTGATGTAAGGTCTCGAAACCCTCCTGTGTATTTCATAGGGATTAACGACATGCTTAATTTGTCACGCAGATTTTCCACACAGATTGGCAGAAATTCTTCTTGAGGGAGTGATAAACTCAAGGAATATGTTATTCCCTTCCATCGAGTAATGAAATCAGAAACCCTTTCATTCTCCCTTTGCTTATATTTTGTAAGATCGAAAACTATTGTCTTTGGAAAAGTTGAGGTGAACTGAAGGAGGAATTTTTGGCAAAGATCCTCCCATCCGGTAATTGACCGGGATTGCAAGCTTGTATACCAAACAAAAGCTGTTCCTTGCAAGGTTCGCATAAAGCATCTGAGTTTCACTGCTTCTTGCTGCTCCAGAGATCCCATCATAGGATCGCAACAAGACATGTAATGCATCAAATGCTGTTTAGGATCACCTGATCCATTGAAAATAGGGTATACAGGGTTCCCAAAACTGGATGGAGGAGAAATTGAATCTACCCATTCAGGGTAATCTTTCTTTTCTGGTTAATCTTGCACACACTTCCCTTCCATAGTTTCTAACTGGGCTGTTAATGACTAAATAGTAGTTATTAACTTTTGAGAAACATCTGGTTGAACTTGGACGTGGGTAGGTGCAATGACTGCAGCTTTGAAAGATGTTGTGATTGGTGCTGCAACTGATGGTAGTACTTCTAACTATTGTTGCACTTGACCCGTAGAATTAGGCCTGTGAGGGTGTACTGAGAGAGGAGTATATTCATGATCTATCTCAGTAGCTGCAACAAATTCATTTGGCTGAATGACTCCACCATGCATAAGAAGAAGACTACTCTGAAGTAGTTCTACATTCAACCTTCTTAATTCCTTCATTTCCCCCTCCTGTTGTGCAAACCTCTTCTCTAGTGAGAGCAATTGACCTTCTCCAGAGGAAGGATATGTAACCTGGTTCTTTCTATTCCCTTTTTTGGATCCTTTTCGGAAAGGGGGAAGTGGGTTACTCGAAGGATTACCTAGGTTCTGAGTAATCCTTTGACTTCATGTACGCACACCTTCTTCATTTGTGTCGGTGCGTACATATTCTTGAGAAGGAACCTCTTCATCTGGGTCCCCTGATTGAGCCTCATCTGGTGTATTAGCAACAACGGCATTGATGACATTGATTTATGCATAACTCATCGCATCCCTTCTATCAGCATTTCTGAGATATTGTCTTCTTCCATGGCTTTGATGAGACATTTCCTTTTGTTGATTAGATCCCTGAGGAACTTCTTGATGAACTATAATTTGGAGGGAATCTCCTGATAATTTGGCTCTTTGTTCCTCTTGAGGTTTCTTCCCCAATCAAGAAAAGACCGACTTTATCTGAGGAGGGGATTGATGATTTGAAAAAGTCCCCAGTCCAGTGGACTGGGGCTGTTCCTACTGTTCGTGCTCAACTCCCCAAATCCTTTTTGTTTATTCCATGGGTTGGTTTAAAAGAGACCCCAGTCTGGCGAGCTTGGGTGGTTCTTGACATGCTATGTCTGATACTTTCATGAAAGTCCTCCTGATCTTGTGAACCTTAGTCTGAAAATTAGTTGGATGCATTAACATGTATCCACTTTTATCACCCGGTTCAAAAGACCGTTGGATGATTTCCGACAATTCTGTCACTTGGTGATGTGCTTTCTCCAAACGAGAGGCCAGTTCAATATTCTCGTTTGCTTGATGCAAGAGTAATTCGACAACTTGTTCTCTGTATTCATGATTTTGAGAGAAACTTGTTGAAGCTTGTTCTTGGCAAGCTTTTGATTACTAACAATTCCTATTGATTGTGGCCGACCATGGGCAATAATATTGCATGAGACCATTTTCGGCGGGCTTTGCTGACTGGAGAGAACCATGAAATGAAGTGCTCCATGAACACCCCATCCTATTACACGAATACTAGATGGGGAAATGGTAATTAACTAATGCAATCTTCTTAGTGCGCCAAGGCATGAACGTTGAAGGGTTCTCTGCTGCTTTTCATCGATCGGATATCAAGAGACTGATAGAGACACCAAATTAATCTGAAGTTGTAACCATTCTATTATCTTAAGGTGATTTTCATATTCATCATAAGATAATTAATTTTTTTTCAACTGATAAAGAGTTTTCCATATGTTGAGACGAATATCATGAAATTCATCTTCTGTCAACATTTCTGGAATATTATACTGAGAGTCAGCCAGATGCCAAAACATGACTGACACTTCACCTTTCGCTAGTTGTTTTATCATGTTCAACATTTCCTCTTTATCATTTGATGAAGATTATTCTACCTGATTTGACCAGAGTTTTTGTTTCCTGGTTGCTTCATTGGATTAAACCAGATTAGTAGAGAAATCATTGATCAAACTAGAAGATGCATGACTTAGGGGTGGTTCGGAGAATGACATACACCCTGGGATATCTTCAGATTGAGAAAGTATTTCACCTGCTAGCGATGAAGCTTCAAGCATGATTGGTTTCGCATTTTCAAGTGCCTCAAGATAAGAGGGCTTTCTCAGCACTACATTGTCCACTATAGCATTTTTTCGGGCAATGTGCATCACTATTGCGGAGATGAATTTCGCAGTGAAATTCATCATCATGGGGAGGACCACTATAATGGGTTTCATCAAAAGATGAGATCTATTGCTCCTTTGTCTTCTGACCACAAAAAGGGTTCTTGTGTCTCTCATCTGAAGATGAAACTTTGAGATCGACCGAATTGTCATAAAGCAAGCCATCATGAGGAAGTATCTGTTGAAGACCTTCGGAATTAATGTTCCTACTATTGGGAAATGTGGGAGTAGAACCTTGAATTTCAATAGATAATTGTCTGAGGTCTTAAAGAACTCCAACATCGAGCAAGACATTGTTACATATTGGCTCTTGATCTCTTGACTGTGTTGGGCGGGTCTTTTTCATAGACGCCTTCTTACTCACCTTGGAAACAACTTGTTGACGAAAGTGGCTGCTCTGTGCAGGTGTATATGCCTGATCAGGAATGATAGCCAGGTTAGGCTGAAGATCTCTACTCAAATCAAGAGTATGTTCCTGACTTGGTTTTCCGTATACTATGGGGGAGTATGCCCCACAACCCTCTTGGACTGGAACAGATGTGTGTGTCTGTTCCGGAGTGAAATGTTGATGTATCACTCCACTGGTAGGGATATAATTATGTGTCATTCCCTGAGATTCCGCTGAAGTTGTTACAATATCCTGGAAGGAATCCAGAATATGAACAGGGATTTTCTTCTGCTATTTCACCATTGATAGAATATGCCTGGTGACTTCAGTTGTCGGAATGAGAATATATGTCCATTCCGGGCTTGGAGCAGGTGTATGTGCCTGCTCGTGTCCTCCTTTTCGTGTCAGTGAATCCTGAAAGTACTCAAGTGTGGGGGAAGAGAGTTGAGTCTGCCTCCTATTTGTTGTAGGGGCTTTCCGACTAACTTCTCCAAATGCTACCAAGCGTGACTATTTGTAGGCTTGATTAATACTAGTAGGTGTATGTGCCTGCTGATTGCACTTCACCAAACGTGGTTGACGAGATCCATCATATGTAGTTAGACAAGCCAGATGACTAGATGATGATGTATAAAAAGGTGTATGTTCCTGCCTATAGTACTCCATCGGAATTGCCTGGCGGGATTGGCATGATGCTTCTAGATGAGTCAGCTGGACAACGGAATTAAAACGGGTAGGTGTGTGTGCCTGCTCATTGCTTGCCGCCAAGTTAGGTTGGTGGAATTATCTGGAGATGGCAGAGATGAGAACCTGGTCACTATTGACCGGATTCCGCCTCTGGTGGTTCGTCTTGCTTGCTCAGGTTCGAGGAACCTGAGCCGAACGCCTGGAGTCGGTACCCTCATAATGTTGAGGGTGCACTGCCGCACGAGTCTGGCGGCAATTGTTGGTGGGAGCCCTCAGGAAGGACTCATGTCTGTTTGAATTAAGGTCCTCAAGGACCTGCTCATTCACCTCCCCAGAATAAGGGATTGAATGGTGATTGCGTTCTGGGGATAATGACCCGAAACGGTTGGAGATGGTAGTCAGCACCACTTGCTTCTTGATCACTGGTCGTAGTTGTCTGGATGACTGATGTGAGTTGTTTACATGGAGGGCTTGTCGGGCAGCCTACAGAGTTGGGATGGTACCGTGTTGACGGTACTCCTTAACCAGTGTGTTTGATACACACTGTTGAAGACGCTGAGTAGGTGATATCATCCTAAAAGCGGACGACGATCCAGCAGGAGTAGCAGCAATGGCATTTGCAGCAGCAGTATTCACAGGTGTGAACTTGAGAGCAGCCATTCTAGAAATGCAGAAGAACATGGGAAAAGAGTGCCTGTTTGATATAACAGACGTAATCAAGATAAATTCAGCCACTACATCATTTGGATGAGCACATATTTCAATGATTGTTTTTGTTGGCCCTCTCATTGAGTTTTAAATAGGGGCCTAACAAATAGGTAAAACATAATTTTAACTTGGTTAAAATTTCACATCGGGTTCACCATTTTTTTTCCCTCCGAATTTGGGGATGACCGCCTTGATGGGAGGTTCAGACAATCCGATCAGTTTCTAACGGGTTTGTTCGTAGAACTAGAAACATCCAATGATTCCACATCCATTCGGACCTACTTTCCAAAGGTAGGTGCTCATTAGTTGTGGACTGATGAGGCTTAGGAATTTGCATTGTTCGAGAAGATGGGAGGTTGGACTCATCACACCTTTTGAGGGGAATTATTGTCTACTCTGGGACTCTCTTTATATATCTAAGTTTTGTTCGTGAATCCTTATTACAGTACCATGTATCAAATGATCTTTCCTTCAGATATGACAATCAATGATTAAATATATAGGAAATTGAGAGAATCTTTTATATGTATTTGAGGTTCTTCATCGATAGAGAATCATCTGTATTTATTATAGATTCATGGTCAATGGTACCCTTCGACACATTTATATAGAAGTCTCTTGGTCATTATGATGACCATGCTGGTTTTAAAGCCACTCATCGGGGAACTTGAGGTTTATTGTCATTCAGAAGGACATGAATTATTTTAGAGTTGGGATCGAACCCATAGATGGGCTACCTACGTATCCTTTGTTTAGAAAAGGAATCAGAACCCACATAGTTTGAGTAAGGGGGTATTATGTTTATGATTGATGGCTCAAATAATGATGTCAAAATTAATTTTACACTCTAAGCTCATGTGAGTCATGCTCGGTGTGAGAAATAAGAGGTATTGCTAAAAATTAGACAATTGTTCCATGAAATATGCAATCATAAGAAATAATGTGGGGCTTATGTATGTATGACTACCCAGATAAATGATGGTTTGGATTTACTTTATGGAGGAAATCCAGGAATAGGGTCCATAAAGGTATATGTGGTTCATAGAGATTTTGAGTACTCTAACATGGGGCTTACTCTTGAAAAGGAGGCCCAAATTAGGAGAAGAATTATGATTGGTTTTTACTCCTGAAAAGGAATCCCAAATCAAAGGAAAATTAGGACTGGTTAAGGGAAATTAAGACTGGGGATTACTCTTGAAAATGAGGCCCAGGTCAAGGATTATGGTTTGGGGCTTACTCCTGAGTAGGATGCCCAAATTAGGGGACTGGGGCTTACTCCTAAGGAGGATGCCCAAATTTGGGAACTTTAATAATTAGGGCTTACTCCTGAGGAGGATGCCCAAGTTATGAATTATGGCTGGGACTTACTCCTGAAAAGGAGGCCCATATTTGAGACTGGGGATTACTCCAAAAAAGGAAGCCCAGGTTAAGAGAATTATGTTTTGGGCATAATCATAAAGAGGATGACCATATTTGAGACTGTGGCTTATTCCTAGAAAGGAAACCCAGGTTAGGGGATCTGGGGCTTACACCTAAGAGGATGCTCAAATTAGAGGACTTATGAATGGGGATTATTCCTAAAAAAGAGACCCATGTAATGGATTCTCTCATCTTAAAGGATGAGGTTGAATGAATGAAATCTCAATCGTTAGTTACATAAAGATGTGTAAATCACTAGGTTTTGAGAGATATTCCATAGAATTCCATTCAGATAAGGAATTAAAATCAAGAAATCATGCCATAAATGGATTTGAAGAGTGTCTTGAAGACTGAATCTTGAATAGGAAAGGTGTAATGGCTTAAGAGTGGTGAAATGGGCAAGAAAGGCACCCAAAAAGGCAGGGGCGCGCAAGTCCTGGCATGCGCGTAGGTACTGCATGGGCCTGCATGTCCTGGTCATGTAGGTATGCCTACGTGACACATGCTGTACTTGCGCAATGGTTAACCAGTAGGGTAATACTTGAGTGAATCTTGATTAAAGCCTTTAGAATCCTCTTGATGTTCTTCAAGAAGAGGGGAGCACAAGTTCTATTGAAGGAGAAAGGTGTCGCGCAAGTGTGGCCTTTTCTCTTAAGGGCTGGCCGCTTAGGCGCGCAAGTGTTGATGAGTTTCAAAACTTAGGCCTTCCTCCCCCTCTTTAGATCTTCCGTTCTAGGTATGAAATTACCTTATACGTGCTTCGGAAGCTTTGAGAAGAGACTAGGGCGCCGAGAGCTCAAATCCGAGTTTCTGGAAAAAAAATCCTCTTTCGAATGGGGGGCCCACAGTGTCTATTTATAGGTAGGAGAAGACCCTGAGTAGTTATTACTTAGTTCACGCAAGTCACTTGTACAACCACTAGACGGCGTGTAAGTGGACTTGCACGACAATGATAGAACATGCGTGGCACATGTGCTTTTGATCCCTTGTTCATGCCTTTGTCGATTTTTGATACTTTCTTCAAAGGATGAAATCAATTTGTGCTAAGTCATTTCACTTTACATTCCTTTGGACTCTGTGATGAAAAAGGAGCGTCAACAGGTTTATAAAAATCAATTGAATGAAAATATTAGGTATCCTTATTATATATATAAGATCATCAGTTATGAAGGTATTATGACATAAAATGTATACTTTATAAGTATTTTAAATATATATGAGTTTTAAATCAATGTATCAATTTATAGAGATGTACTTTGATTTCATGTGGTGATGCAAAGAGTTTATACATAAATGATTTGAATGAAAAGGGATTAATCCAGATTATATGCATCTTAATTAATGAAGAGTATAATGAATTATTCTAACTTATATGATAAGATAATTTTTTTAACAATGAATTTTTATGAACCTTACGAGACGATACACATGGTTAATGATTCATCACATTCTATAACTGACTTTAAAAGTGTATAAGGATAAAAGCTATTTTATCTAGGATAAATGGGATTATCTAAATTTTTTAAATATAATAAATCTAGATTCCCCCTATTTCAGTAAAATAATTTAATGACTAATATTCTTTTTATAAAAATTATATAAACATGTAGAATTATTTATAAGATATAGAAATGTTAAATATTATTAGTAAAAACAAATATGTGTTGTTTCATAACCCAATGATTTTCTGTATCATTGCATGATATTATGAGAAGAATAGTTTCTAAGAGTCCCATGGGAGTATTATTGAACATAGATAAGAATAATGTTAACTAATAAAATATTATACCAATATAAATTAAAATATAATTTCACTTAATATCATAAAAGAGCTTATAATATGGTGGTTAATAGAAATGTAAATAGTTATATTTAGTTTCAATAACAAAAGGAATGTCACATTAGCTTAAAATATATAATGATGTGTTGGTATGTTATATTGTTAATATTAACACTAGTTAAAAAAATATTTAAACAAAAATGTTTTATGGAATAGATTCCAAGAATAATGATGATATACTTAGAAATAGTTATAAGAATACAATAGATATTAATAACATTACATTTTATATTGTGGGGTTAAATAGTTTGAATATTTTTCAGATGTAGAACATTTAGAATATAATTCATAAGAATCACTATTATTCTAATAGGCTTACATATTAGGTGTTACTCCCTAAAGATTTTATGGGGAGGGTGATATGATCATTTTTGGGATATTCCAAACATAAAGAGTTGGGGGAGAATAAATGTTAGTGACACTTGATATATTAAATCCTTAATCACTTATTTAGTGAATGGATCTATTGTATAAAATCCTTAATAACTATATTCATGTATATAATTAAATAATGTAAACAAAGACATACACTTTGGTTTTTTAATGAGGTTTAACACTAATTTGGATGACTGAATCCCAAGTGTATGGTGGTTGTAATAATAAACAAAAACAATCATCTTATATAATCATTATTGAACCTATATAAGGGTATATCATTGTACTCATAATCCTTGAACTCAATAGGTAAAATAAATGTGACAATTTTTTGTTACAAAAAACATAATATTTACCTGCACCATTGGAATAATGAATAGTAATTTTGATATAAATCAATTTCATATTTGAACAAACATTGATCTTCTTTCTAAAAATTCTATAATCTAATGCGTTTCTTTTATCTTCTTCAAATTGTACAATATATAAATACTATAATATGGGTCTCTCACATATTCAACCAATATATAATATGTTGAATATAAGGCTATATTATCTATTTCTCTTTCTCCTTCTTCAATGGAATGAAATAAGCTCTCTCAAATATCATTATATCTCCCCTTCTCTTTGACACACATAATGATAAAAATTGGATAGAGTGTTGGCTATCCCTCTGCAATACATAGATAATCCACAAGAATATAGTACCATTCTCTACCACTAATTCATATTTATTCTAATTTATGCAATCAGTTCACAATATTGATTCTAGTGACTCTCTTTAATACCTCTTCACACAACTACTATAAAGTGGAACTGTCATCATGTAGTTGGCCCTCTCAAACTCTGCTATGTGCAATTAATTTCTCATGAGACTGATTATTTTTTGAAGTAAATATTCATTAAACATATTCATTAAATTAATGTATACATCCTTGAATTTATGAAAATAACATCGCATAATATAAACTATATATGTTTATATATTCATTATGAATGAAATTATTTCACAAAAAATAACACGAGAACAAATATACTAATCATATATTCCAATTACTAGTACCATCATAATTAGTTATAAATGTGGCCAGGGAGTATTTATAGACAATGGTGGAATCGTTATCTCCCCCTAATGCTTTTCATTGCCATAGAAACCCACTAGATCTTTTATTTCTATGAAAAACACATCAACCAAGTTCTTAAATGAAACTTGATTCAATTAGGATCCATGTATATTGATTATTATTATCTCAAACACAAGAACATATTATTTCATTTTTGAGTAATATTAAAGTAAATTTGGGTGGCTTCTCCTTGATTACTCAGTATGTGGCATATTGAGCCATTGAATTTCTGTGCCATTTACCCATTCCACAACCATTGGTCCTATTATCATTTCACTACTCCAATTTTTTTATGTCTATTGTAACCTTGATTGGATCTCTGAACCTATATATCTTCTCTTAGCCTATACTCCATTTTAGTTTGGCTACTATCTCAAATGAAAATATTATCTAATAGAAAACAAATTGGATTTGTACTATTATTTAATATATAATTCGAATTATTATTTTCAAAATTATGGTAAAATATCTTTTCTTGAACATGGAAAATATAATGGATACATAAATAACTATTAAATTAATTTGTAATATATAGAAAAATTACAATGTTCTTTAAATTGATTCCCAAATTATCAAAGAATACATATAATCAATTTTGAGTACTCAAGTAGCTAAATTACTTTTATAACACCAGATACAATTTTTTAGTATCAAATTCTCTAAATATTAATCTAACTAAATTTCTACATTTATTTAAATAGACATTATATTTACCATTAAAAGGATTTATTCTTCATATAAACCATAGTGTTTTTTAACTTCACATCAATCATGTTGTTGATAGTGTGTGTCTTAAAATCATCACCACCTGCACTTCTCATTAGAAATAACTTAACAATTATCATATTGTCCCTTATCCTCTCCAAACCCATTAGCTATTCTTGAAAAAAATTCCTGATATGAAATTAAATATAGAAGTAGGGTTAATCATATTCCAATATATTTTTCATAATGAAATATCAATGTTTGTAGCAACTTTATAAAAACATCCACAATGTGTGAATTGATCTCCAAGAGGCCTTTCAATTAATGTGGCTAACTCACATATTCTTATACATATAAATAATGGAAAAAATCAAAAAAACATGATTTATGGTGTTTCTATATTCATCATTTACTTTTAACAGCCTAAAACATATAATAATACATTGGTTCGGAACATTGTGATTCTTCTCCACATGCTGAGTCACTCAAATCAACTTTTTAGATTTTATTCTTCCCTAAAAATGACACCATCATTATATACTTTAATCTGATTGGGGATTACTGACTTAATGTCAATAAAAAACAATGTAGGTTTATTAACCTCGCTCAATGTATTTTATATCTCTACCAATTATATATAATTATATTACAATTTTTTATTCCATTCCCTTATAATTTTCCCAATTTTTTATTTTATTCTCTCCCCTAACTGATAATAAATAAAAAGTGATAGATAAAGAGATAGAGCATTGTATTAATTCACCCTTAATGTAATGTTACATCAATTATTCCAATCGTAGAATATGTGATCCATGTTAGGTGTAGAAAGCAATAGGTTAAAATCTTGAAAAAAACCTATTCTAAAATCAACAAAATATGATACCACTTTGGATATCACATTCTACAAAGGATTTACAATAATTTTTAGGATGATAGAAACTCATAAAAATTTATGAATATTCTCATATTAAACATTCGAATCAGACAAAGAATCTCTTGAAATTTCTTAATTTTTCATGAAATTAATCATATCGATTTATCAATCTTAATAGTTGAATTTAATATTTCAAATAAATGATGAGAAAATATCTCTAAATAAATTTCAGGGAAATATTTTTTATTAGGTTCCAAAATATGAAATATTTTTAAATTTTCTATTGATTAATATTTTAAATCTTTTCAACATTTTATTCTTCTGTATATTCCTTAAAGATACAATTCATATTCACTTTATCAAGGATGATTTATACGTCAAATAAGTATTATGATATCAAATGTTAACATTGCACCAAGAAAATGACTTTTCCCATTTAATATATATTTTATTATATAATACAAACCTTTAGCAATTTTTTTCGTAAGAAGATGCATCACCATTAATTCTTTTCATAGAAAGAATAAAAATAATATGTATAAAAATAAGGTGAAACTTATTTTATTACTAATTTTTACAGAGAGGATGATAATTTTCTTTCAACCAAGAAACTATTTACATTTCTATCCAATATCTAGGTGAACTATTCATTCATAATTTCATGGAGTTTTTTAAAGTGTTGAGAAACATATATTCTTTTTCATTTTAACAATATATTTTTGTGGAAAATTGTTGTTTACAATGGCTCTCATGGAACATATATATTCTTTTTTATTTTTGAATATCTTTTATATATTTTATTGAGATGGTCGTATGGTTAAAATGTTCTAAAGAACATTTCCTACCAAATTACACTTTGCAATCATTACATCATGAGGCCTAGTTTATTAACTTTATAAAAACTCTCATTAAATTTAGCATTAAAATATTGAATCAATTTTTTGTCTTTAGTACTTTATTTCTCTTATAACTTTTTCATATGTCTTTAATTTTCCAAATTATCTATCCATATAATCATATATTATTTTATAATGTTCTTATCCTTGTTGGTTTTTCCACATGAATTCTTAATAATAATCATTAAAAATCATGTTTTCTTGTTTTACTCTAGGAAAGATAATACCTTTTATTTCTTCATCCTCCCTCTATGATATTTTATTTACATGTCCTATTTACAATAGACCATGGTGTAACCATATATTCTATAATATAAATTAATAATTATCTTAGGAATAAAATTATTTTTTTACTAATTATATCTACTTTTAATAGAATTATTCTAATTCTTGTCAAACAAGAATAACTAAAGAACATTTTATCTAACTTTTTAATAATGTTATTTTGACCATATTTTATTTTGATTCTTTACAAAAGAAATCCTATAGAATTTTATCAGCTTCTATAGTATTATATTCTCAATTATTTTTGTTGCATGCGGAGTAGAGATTAAAAAGAATAATCCACATCTCTGACCACGTTTATGGAAGACACCATTGATATTTTTATATATTCAATCATGTTTTAATGGATATAATTTTCATTTTATCTATGGGGATTGCGTCATCTATATCTTGATTCTCTACAGTATAGGATTTCAATAAACTAAATAAGTTGAAATATTATACAAATATTCCAATCCGTTGTTCCCAAACGTATTATAGAACCACTAATAACAGATAAATCATAATTTTATTATTTTTAAATAAGTTTTTCTAGATTTATATTATTTTTAATTATTACTTTTTTATCTTTTAAATGGGATTATTTTAGGAATTCATATTTCCAGTACTTTCTCACATCCACCTAAAATATAGTGGTGGTATTATAACTATTTTTATTCATATATATTTTTATAGATATTTATTTAAATCCTACACTGTACCTGAAATCAGGATGAGCATAAACATAATTCTATGGTGTGGATGGTAAATTTTTTATTAAGGTTGAAAAATATTCATCAATTAGATGATATTAAGAAATTATTCCTACCAGATACTGCTATTTTGTATATATAAACTCCTTGTAATTTTTTGCGGTAAAATCCTTATTTTCACCATATTATGAATACATCACATGAATATTTCCATTTTTTTCTAATAGAACTTCCAAATAAAGATATTTTTGTAAATTATAACCTTATATCTTAATATAACCAATGACTAGATTAGTTCACCACATGACCATAGGTGAACCTTCCCATATGCTAGAGTTTTCTGCCTAGAATCACATGATTAAGATGGTATAGTGGGGAGAGTATACCCCAATATTAGATTGTATGATAATAAATAAATAAAAAATATCATCCAGGATATTAAATAATTAGAGTAATATGATGAAATAAACATCCAATAATAAATAATTAAATGTGGCAAGGATAAGAAACCATGTTATACGTCAAACACCACCCACTAGTCTGTTCACATACACTTATCATAATAATAGTAACAATATAGTTAGTCTACCCAACATATCTGAGCCTAAACATATCCCATGCTCAATATACTAATCTAATCCATCCTTCTCGATCAAACATAGGCATTTACAAAATATATACTTGGTCTAGGTGAGGGATGCTTGGGTACCCATGTTCAATGTTAGCCTGAGCAGGGTGTGAATGAAACTCTGTAGGCCAAAACCAATGGTGTACAAAAGATAATAGTATGTGCATATAGTTTATGTACGATTATGATAGGATGTGTATTAATTAATAGGTTAACACTACACATAAAATAATCCCTTTAACCCTCATGTTCTAGGTTAACACCTTGGGCTAACAAACCTTGCTTCCGAATGATGATGGATATCTATGAGAATGTCACAAAACCATGTCAACCATAAACAAACACCTCCCAAGGTATAACTAATAAATTATCAAAGAAGAACCATGTAGATACCTATATGCATTAAATCCTAACTAGGCCAATCCCTATAAGAATTATAACATAGTTGGTCCAGGAAAATAAATATCACATCATAACCGGGACAAGACCTATAATCATTAAAACATAAATGGGCTAAGCCCTATAAGTAATGAAAAATAATTGGGAAGATCCCTTTATGCATGTCAGCATGTTAGGGAAGATCCCTTTAATCATTTCAGTATTTCAAATGATTCATAATAAGATCAAATTTTATAAAATACATTTACAATAACAAACACCAATAGGAAAAACATGTTTCAAAAGCCTTATTAGTGAGTTTATTAAATAGAAAAACAATATTCCATGAACGAAATATATATAAAATTTTTAATTAAAAAAAATTACCATCCATTATAGAAAATGTTTCTATATCTATTTTACTTTATCATTTGAAAAATGTTACCATTATAAATGACATAAATATAATGTTTCATTAAGAATTTAAACCAATTCCAATTACATTCCAAGTCAAAAATTCTAAGATATGTTATTTATTCTCAAGACAATCATCAGAGTTACCAATTTGGATAATTCCATATTAATGCTAGTTCTCAATTAAAAACCCAATACAATTCACATGGTTAAACTAATGTATAACCAATGAAAAGGGATCTAGTTTTACTCTACTTAGGATCCAATATAGTGTCAATGGATGGAACACCCCTTGTGAGGCCTCAAGTCTAGGTCTTGATGCCAAGGACCTGATGGGGTTCATAGGAGGTCTAAGAATATGATTTATCATCAACTAAGTGGTTAAAAATTTCATTAGTTCATACACATGGAATTAATTTACAATCAAACAGTTTATGTATACTGTAAAAAATAAATTATATAAAATGGAGTTGTTCTAGACCAGTTAAATGAAAAGTAAATAACTCTAATCCAAATAAAGTTTAATGGAATTGTATGCATCCCTCAAGTACATTGACCTTCTGTAAATAAAAAAAAGTTTCCATGTCATGACAAATAACTTAAATTAATTAATTATAAATAAATTATAATTAATTGATTTATAACAAGGAACCTCAAAACCAAAGATGAATAAAATAAATTCTGAAAGACTTACTAGATAATGTCTCTTAGTCATAATAACAACCAACCATTCATGAGTGGTCCACAAAAATATTGTACTTCCATTTTGGTTAAAATATCTATCATGAAAAAACACAATATGAACCAATTTATTAAAATAAAAATGAAACCATGAAATAGTCTAAAAAATGATATACCTATAAAGACCCATTTGTTCACAAAATTATATATAATTTTTTATTGTTTAAATTCCTTTAAAAATCCATTAAAATGTTACCCAATTGAGTCACAAAGGTCAAGAGGGTGTCCAGGGCATTTTTAGAGCCCATAACCCTGTGAATTTGAAAATTGAACTGGGCTACAAAGTTTGTAGAAACTGTTCCATCCAACCTACACGGTCTCCACTAACCATGCATGGAAAAAGAGAGGATCAATAGAAGCTACAAGGTTTATTTATAACATTGTGACTCTAGGTGCATAACCATGCGAGAAACTGCATATTTTTTAGAGATTATTTTCTCACGATTTGTTAATAGTTAGTAAAATCATGCAACATAGCCATGCAGGGTCTCTCCTTGGGTAGTGGCTTTAGCATGGTTTTTTAATAGTTTGTAAAAACTGTGTTGCCAAACCATACACCCACTATTTTGAAGTTGAAATTCCAAATTTCCTTTAATGACCCTAATTTATAAACCCTCTCTTTTTTCCTTAATTTCCAACAACTGAGTGTGTTTTCTCCTCCTATGAGCTCCCATCTCCCCCAATATATGTATTGAGATATCTCATATATCTTATTTCAAAATCAAGATCCTTTGAAAGCATCAGATTTGTGTCTGTATAATCTATAATCTTGTCCCTTCATATTTCATTTTAAAATTAGATCCATTGCACTATTTGGTGTATGTTATTTTGCCCTATTTTATGGGATTCATACCGTTAATTTAACTTCACCCAATATACATCAAATATGAGGCACACATAGAATGAGGAGTCATTAATGGCCCTATGTTAGGGGGTCTCATCATTTTCCCCATGATTTTCTTGTGTTTTGGTAGCTTTGTTGTTGTGCGGCATGCTGTCCATTATCAGGGATCACCTTAAATATGAGTTATTTATATTAAATTGAAATAACAAACATGATATATGACTATTTATCTTTGTTTATTAGGTTTTAGGATTTTGACCTCAGTTATGGGCACCCCTCGGGTGTGCCAACATGAATTTTCCAATATAGTTAATTTTTTAATTTTCTAGAATGCCTTTTAAGCATTTATCATGGATTATAAATGTGAAATTCATCAATGATATAATTATTTAATGAAGCCAAGGAACCTCGTAAGTGTTTTTCCCATCTTCTAATTGGAATTTTCCATGTAGTTAATTTCCAAATTTAAAATTGAACTTCATAAGTTCCCCTTTGAGACTTATGAATTTTATTTCCACATTTTGGATTATTAAATGGACTGTATTAAATGGAATGGATTCTTCATGATGTATTTCATCCTTAAATGAATTAAATAATCTATTTGGAATGAATTATTAAAGGGTGGAAAGGGAACACCAATCACTATTAACTTTATTAAATTAATTAATGAAATTGAAATTCTTTGGTTATGATGGGATTGGTGAAAATAAAACATGAGAGGTAATGCATCTTGTTGATTATTATAAAAATCATTACGCTATTGATATAGATTATGGAATAATGGTAAGGATTATTTTAGTAAAGATGATTCACACCCCCTTACATCAGGTGTGGAAAAAGACATCTCACATCCCTAACATTATATGGATAGTGGGCATGACACGCCATGTCCCTTGTTTCAAGTGTTGATATGAAGGAACAATCACCATATCGAGTGATGAGTATGAAATCACTCATTAATTATGATATATAGGGAATGTATACTATTTCTCAATCTTATAGGCTCGTTTAGAATTGTTATGGATGTCTGAATTACTCCTTAGACCAGCCGACAACTAGTATTCCAGGTATATGGCCATTTACATCCGTGCGTACATGGTTAATATAAATGGAAGAAATATATAACTAAAATATATATGTATTACTACTATATATATATTTATTGACTATACATACATTTTTTTTCTTGAGAAGAAGTAGGTAGATAGTTCAGGTGTCCTTTAAGAACCTATGTAGGTTGGTGTTTATTTATTCATCTTGTCAATTATTTCATTTATGTCTGCTCACTATTGTTGTTATTTCCTCTTCTTTGATTACTTCTAATCATGGTTGGTGGTGACCTACTAATATTTTATCTCACACCCTACTCGGGATGCCTTTGGTACCTGTGTATATTATTTTTATGCAGGTATAGAAAAGTTAATGTTCCCATACTACTAATATTTGATAATCTTGATTTATAGATAGAGAATTGGTGAATTGGAACGAGCATTTAATTGAGATTATAATGAATCATCAATTTTTTTCTTTTTTTTAGTTCTTGTATAAGATTATTGTATATTCATATCACATGTTCCCCTTTTGTGTATTATCATTACATGCATCCATGTATGTGGCACTGCATAGTGGCTTTTGATATTATTATGAATTTGTTTAGTTATTTGTTCTTCCACTGCATATTAATTATGTATGCTGACATATGCTTCTATTGTTGAATATTTTTGATTTTATCAACTGTCCCACAAATATAAGAGGGTATAGACTCTCTCTCATACCAAATTTACACTCTCATATCTATTGAACGACCTCTAGTATACGAGGAGAGGATCTTGTGACTGTGTGACCCTCCATCTCGAGGCATGGGTTATGTGGATCCTAGGTTATGGCATTAAAAAGTGGAATCAGGTAGAAAATTTTCTTTTTTATTACTGTTTGGGTATTAGATAGGAGACCGGGGGTTAAAGTAATATGTAAATGAACCTACGCCTATATGTAGCTGACCCATACATAGGGGAAACCCAAATTTCCTCGGATGGGAAATTTTTATTATTTATTATGCCTATTATCGTTGATACAACATCACCATTAGCTGACACACTTTATTAATGGTGTTATAATACTGTTATTATTTAAATGATAATTTATTTTACCTAGCCCTGATGAAATGATGGTGTTTCATTATGTGAATCATTATAGGAATAATTGGACTATTTTTTTATAAATGTTCCATGACACATCTATTTTTAGAATTCATTTTTTCTGTTTCATATTGAAAGTGACTTTATTATGTATTCAAATGTGCTTAAATTATTACATGGATTCAAAAAAACAATTGACACTTAATGTTCCTACCATAAACTAAAAGTCTTCTCCTCCATATGTTAAATTAGACACCTTAATTAGTTAATAATGTAATGTTGATCCATATACCATTGTTCGCATAGGATAGAACATATTATGGTATGAGTTAAGAGGATTCCATATATTGGTTTATAATGAGTATGTGCACTTTTGGATTGGAAATGGTGATCTTTCTAATTCTACCATTTAATCATATTTATATATTTGAATGAGCATAAATCAAAAATGAGTATGAATTTTAAAGTGAAAATAGCTATCTTATATATGTAAAACAGAGACCTGGACCCAAACCTAGCATTAGTAGTAGGTAGTTGGTGTATCTATTATGTACTTATGGCCATTATGATCTCTTATATAATCTAGAACTTTCTTTTGGAGTAGGTGGAGAGGTATGTTCATTTATATAGGAAGGTTTCACACATGTACAAGTTTTCTATATTTCAATCTTTTCAATTGTTAATATTTCTTATGAGGTGTGAATTTGGAAATGTGGAATCATTATTCCTCAATTTCCTCTAGTAATACACCCTAAAGGTGGTGATGACCATGCACATGAGGTGTCCAGACTTGAGAAACCAGGGAATCCTCCTACAGTGCCACCTATGGCACCTCTTCTTATTCTTGATATGTGCACTGATGCCCCATTCTAGGAGGGATTTCTTTTTATTTTAAGTGATATTCAATGTGTCATTAAACCCTTTCCATGTATGGAAGATTTGACTCAATAATTTCAATAGTAGTATCCTACCACTTTTTTAGGGGATGAAGGACCACCCATAGTTGAGTCATGGCTCAAATCTATTCTTTCTGTATTCGATAATCTAGAGATTTCTCCCAAGTGGAGGGTCAAACATGCTATGTATATGTTGCATGATTTATCTATGTAGTGTTGGGATGTTATTACCCATCTGGTCACCATTCGTATATGATTAGGGTAGATATCAATACTATATTATTTGAATATTTCATTTCCCACACTCATTGGGAAAACAGAGGTAGAGAATTCATGAACTTGTAGTAGGGATGTATGTTTGTTTCGGAATACTCTTCTTCTTTCATTGAGCTGTAGTGGTTTTATCTTACTATAGAAGGTGATGATCTTATAACTACCAGGTTATTTGAGGATGGGCTGGTACGAACCATCTGATCATAGGTCAACTTATTCAAGTTAACAATCATTTCTTAAATCGTCAATTAGATATTATTAAATAACAAAATTTTAGGGAAGCTGATGGTGAGTGTTAGGGTGGTTTAGTACCTAGATCTATTAATGTTCGTTATTCTGAGAATAAGAGATGTTTTGAGGCTACTCAAGGAGGTATCATTAGTCCATCTCATCCTGTTTTCATCTTTCTGATATGTCTCCAGTGTATAAATCCACGACACATGAAGCCTCTGTTCTTATGAGATGCAGTGTAATGCATAGGATGTGGTAGGATGGGTCACTTACATAACTTATATAGGACATTTCCATCAGTTCCTAGTGGTCATGGTTCTACTCTTACCACACATTCTGGAGCGGGTCTAGAAGTATCACAACATGTAGGTGTCTAGAATACCACTTTATTATTAGGACAAGGTAGTGTTTGAGAAAGAGGTATTCAGACTCAAGATTCTCAGTGCGAGTAGAGAAATCTTTCTCAAGGTAGTTAGGTTGTGACATAGGGCTACAATATGATCCAGTTACAAGAAGTCCAAACAATGATAGAAGAGATGATCACCAGACCTTGTACTGTATGATTTACTATTCTAGAAGCCGCTACTTTAGTGTCTGATTTATTTGACATATACATTTCTCGTTCCTTTATATTTGATAATGTTATGGAGTGTCTAGGCCTCATGATCAAACACTTCTATGGAATTGTGATTCTTGGTACCTCATTAGGTATCTGATCAGTGTGTGTTCTCCATTGTAAGGATTTCCCCTTGAGATATGTGTATATCTCTTCATAAGGACCCTAATTCTTCCACCTAGCTCTACTAGTATTGTCTCAAGAAATTCATTAGTCTAACCTCCTAGTCCATAGTTCAAACTATAAAAAGGTCACAAATCATGGGGAATCAAGAACACTCTCATCTCATTGTCACATGAAATCAACTAATCAAGAAGTATGTATACATTGTATCACAAAAAACATCAAAATACTAACAAACCACCCATAAATAGGGCACCCTTCTTCTTCAAGAATTTTCACTTCTGACTTCTCATTGGAGGACTATGTCACACAACTGAACCCATAGAAGGAATAACCCTAATGAGTTTGAGGAACATGTACCATTTTCCAAATCAACCTTATTAGGTTCTCTACACCTCTAGTGCATGATGACTGATTTTTCATTCCCATCATCAAGCACCTCACCATAGATCACTATAACCTACCATCAAAATTAATCTATATTCAAGTTGGTATAAATGACTATAAATTAACTAAGAAATTATACATGGAAACACCATATGAGCAGTTTTTTATAATTAATGTAACCATTCCTCTATCATCTATGAAATCTCATTCTAGTATATTGCATGTGAATCCAACATGTTTGATTTGCATGATATGTCTCTTGACTCTATAGGACAACAGTTAAAATAAACTCCTTAGATACCAACCAAAGTCCAAGAGCCATATATAAATTATATATCAAAGCATCAAAAACCACATGTGCATTGATCAATTAAAAAATAAAATTTCACTTCAATAACACAAATTAGAATATCATCCCATGCTCTATAAAACTAGATTTCCTTCTAAAATTTTTGTTCTCAGGGAAACATCCTAGTTTCCATCATATGCTCCAACATATTCCTAAATCACTGGTATATCAGATCCAAAAATCATAAGATAAAAGAAAAATAATACTCAAATATCAATTTATAACATCCTACCCCAACTCACAATATAACATGTTTCCAGACTAGTTCTCAACATGACCTCAGACACGCCTACCTATATGAAAGAGGCTTATGACTAGAAGTAGGGGTTTAGTATGGTATAGTGGGGAGACAATAACCCCATATCAGAGTGTGAAATAATGAATAAATAACTGAATATCATCCATGAAAACAAATAATTAGAGTAAACAGAATAGATAGACATCCCTTAATAACACATTTTTTTGGAAAGGCTCAGACATCTATGTTATACAACAAAGACCACCCATAGGGCCAATCATATACATATACCAGATTAAATTATATAAACAATATAGATCCCAATAATCTATGAGCATAAAAATATCCCATGATCCGTGTAAAAATCCGATCCAACATGTATGATCAAACTTGAGCCTCTTCTTAGCCAATACCTATAACAAGTGAGGAATTCTAGGGTACTCAAGTATAATGGTCACACCACTAGGGAGTGGGTAAAAAATTGTTGGAAATCTATAATAGTGTCTAACAAAATATTTTTTTATATAGGTCATGAAATAATATGATAGTAGAGCTATTAATTAATAGATTAATACCACACATAAAATAAACCTACTAACCCTGAATTTTAGGGTTGACACCTGGGGCCAACCAAACCTCCTTCAGCAATATGTTACATATCACTAAGCATGTCATAGAACCCTACCAACCATAGCCACAACCCTTCATGGGTATAGCTAATCAATCATAACTGTATAAAATGGAAGATCATTATATTAATTACATCATATCTAGATCATGACCGATAAGAATTACAACATAGTTGGGCCAAGACCTATTAGTATTATAACATAACCAGTCCAATCCCTACAAACATTAAAAGATAATGAGGAAAATTACAATAACCATTACCACATAATTAGGGAAAGCCCTCTTAGAATTTCTGTAAGATTGGGAAGATCCCTCAATGAATTTCATCATATCAAATGGGTCATAATAAGTGTAATATACAAGAATACACATACAATACCAAACTCCAATGAGAAAAATATGTTTCTAAATCCATATTAGTCAATTAATTAAATAGAAAACAATATTCCATCAACCAAACATATGGAAAATATCAATTAGACCAAATTTATAACTATAAAAATAAATATAGTTATCTCAATTTCACTTTATCAGTTGGGAACTATAGAAATTACAAATATAATCAACCCCAGGTTTAATTAATCCTTTATAATGATTCCAATTATATGCCATGTCAAAACCCCTAATCCATGTTATTTGTTTTCTATAGAATCATCACCATTAATATTTTCAAAAAAATTATTTCATTCCCAGTTCTCAATTAATAACCCAAGTAATTCAAGTGGTTAAACTAGTGTATAACCAATATACATTAATTATAAGTGTTTTAGGTTTATTATATATAGTTTCTAGGCTTGTTCCAAGGGTTGGAACACTCATTGTGTTGTTGTATGTTCATGTATCAATGCCCAGGACTCGACAAGGTCCATGATAGGTCTATATATATGAATTCTCATCTGTATAGTGGTTTTCTATTTCATTAGGTCTCAAAATTGGAGTTCTAACGAGGTCACACATATTATGTATAGTATAAAAAAATAGAAAAAATGTATTTCTTCTATACTACCTACCTAACAATAAGGTATTTCCAAGGAAAGAAATGTTGAACGACCTTATTTGTGTCGTTGATGTCGATTGTCCTTCCTTAAAACGACGAGTTATGGATGTCATGAAAATTAAGTTCAATTATTTAATTATAATTAATTAAATTATAACAAGTAACCTTCTACCAAAATGTAAAAGGCAACCATGTGGAATGACTTACCAGACAACATCACCTATTCAGAATAAGGACCAACCATTCATGGGTGGTCCATAACACACTTCCAAATCCATTTCCGGTTAAATCCCTATTGTAAATCAATGAAACATGAACCAATTTAACAAAATAAAAATAAAAAAATGAAAAAACAAACCCAATGAAATATATATATGGATCTCACTTCATTAATGTGAACACATCATCTTGGGATATCCCTTTTCATTACTAATCCAAAATCTCATTATCCATCAACAAAACCTTCAGGATCTAAAATATTTTCCATCCAATTTATGAATCATAATGAAGCCATGAAAAAATTATGAAATATATTTTGAGGTGAGTTAGAAATATCCATGAATATAAAAGGCTTCAACTCACCGAGTGGAATCCATCACAATGGAAGATGTTTCAATTTGTTGAGGGATGAGATCAGATATTCTCCCAAAATCCAATAACTTAATTCACATTGGTTTCTTAATAAGGGGTCTGAGGTAATGGATCTTTGAGATATTTTCTAAAAATCCAACAAATTTTAATACCTAATGAAATATCCTAAGAGTGATTAATTATGGAAAATGGAATCTTATGTTCTAAATTCCTCTGAAAAAGGCCCTCACTTCACCTTTCAAGCATGTTTCATGATGCAAAACATAATTTTAGGGAACGAAATAAAGTTTCCTGTTATGAATTCCTTAGGGGGACCCCCATGGTCCCATTTTTATGTCTTATTCACTATATCCATTACCTATAACTTTTTTACGTTTTGAGCACCATATTTATGATGTAAAATTATGTTTTGCAACCTCTTATATTAGCTCAAGCCATCAATTAATGCTCATATATTCACCTGAACCCCCAAATAATCCACGAAAACTTAATACATGCCCAAAATCATCATTTTTGGATGTTAAAAAAACCATATCCACGTTTCAATTCCCATATTTCAAAATGAAACATCCACCAAAGTTGAAAAATTCAATCACACAATGAAATTCTCAAATGCCCAGATGTGGGTTCTTACACATTTCAAATTTAGGATGATTTTATCATCCTCCACAATTATTATTTTTTCATCAAAATACTCTATAATCTTATCATATTTATCCACATGAATTTGGCTATTTTATTATAGTTTATGGTCAATCTATTTATTTATCTTTGAATTGACCTCCATTTTTTCATTCTTGACATAAATAATATTTCTCTTTTTTCTTACACTGCATGAAATATTTCTTCAAAGTTAATTATTGATTCTTTTTAATCATGTATCTTATTAATCCATCCATTTTAAATAATTGATATCCATTCTTATATCTGTATATTTATGGAATTTATTATTACAAACTATTTTGAGAGTATTAAAAATTTACAAAATCCATGTTACGATTCATTCTTTAAATTCATTAAATTTTTCTCTTATCACGTGATCTCCCCATTTATACTTCTAAAGGAGTTACAAAAAAAGTGTGACAATTTATAGGAGATAGCTATGGAATATTTCGTCAATAATGAACCAATATAGGCTACCTAAGTGTAGTACCCAAGCTGCCCCACCACTAAGACTAAAGGGTTATCTTGATCCCCACAGGTTGGAAAATGATGCTATGAATCTATAAAATATACTTGGGAATGGTTTCACCATTAAAATATAATACAAATTAAAAATGGAATCTACTAGGAATCCAATATGACTTATCAATATGTTGGATATTTATTCATATATAATAAGTTGATATAAATAAATAACCCCAAGAAACTAGGCATAAAAATAATAAATATCGCATAAAAATTGAAATTCAGGTATTTCAATGAAACATGTTGGATGTAGATACAAAAAATATATAAAAATAAAATACACTAGGTTCAACTGGATAGTTCAACAAACACCAAAATAAAATGTAACCTGAACTACTATGATGAATACTTCATGTGACCCATGGTCATGTACGACATCCCAAATCATCCATTGATAGTCCAAATGGGAAATTAATATAAAAAATTTAATATTGGTGACCTGATATAAAATATAATATCTTTATATACCCATATACTAGTGTATATATTTATTATGAGGAAAACATATATTGTAGCATTATACAAAAAAATTATAAAATTCTTTTTATAATACATTCCATATATTTTAGTTTAAATATAAATTAACAAATAATCCATTAAAATGGGAAAACATAAGGAAAACAAGTATCATACATTATCATTTAATTTACATAACACAGTTAAAAACTTTGGAAAATAAGAAAGTCCCATCTAGCCTAAAACTATTACTTTAAAATCCAATTTAATTTCCAAAAATTCCTTTAATACTCTTTCATTTAAAAAAATTGTATTTTAAATTCATAAGAAAACAGAGAGTTTCTTCCACATAAAAAAAAGATAATATTTCCTAATTTTTTTTAAACAGGCATAACATTCCTCTTAATGAAGTCTCCCATCCTAATACAATTTTCCAATCTATTTTTAAATAAAAAAAATCTTAAATTAAGTTGAAAATAATTAAAATTAGAAAGTAATTTATCAATATAATGAATTAAATATAACCAAACAATGAAGCCACACAAAAAAACATGGGTTATGATATAAAATCAAGTCATTTTATTAGACCACCTTTTGCAATAAAAACTAGGCATTTGGGGAAACTCCATAGGACTAAAGTAACACATACATGAATTGGAAACTAAAACCATATATTGACACTAAAGAGCATGTATATGATCATGGTATATTCATTGAACAATCCAGTGTTTGTAATCTATCCTTGGTGTTCTAAATCTTCCATGAGACTCAAAAAAACTCATCACTACACTTTTTCTAATTATGAAAAACTCCCTAGATAGTGAACAAACAATGCTAAAGACTACGCTCATCCAGGTCACCTTCTATATTTATATAATCCCCATGAAATAAATCAATGTCTGTGGTAAATCAAAAAAACATGCAATTAGTGAATATGTTGATTCAGAACACTATAAATAAACCTAATCTCACTATCAGTTCCCTAACAAAGAAAATATAGTTTTTATCATTTTTTTGAATAATATAATATACAATATTCCCCATGGGGATCAATCTATATTAAGAATAATATATTCAAGGGGATTAATCAGGGTGATCACATTATTCTCTGTTACTTATCTACAATGTACCTAACATTCCTTTCAAATCACACTTTTGATGAAAATACACTTTACATCCTTTTAAATTAATTTAAAAATCAACACATCCATTCAAAATAACTCCAAAACAATCTAAATACTGTAAAGGCTTAAAAAATAAAATCAATGGACAACAACCAATGTTTATAAATCATTCATTGAAAAAAATAAACATACCATTTTAAAAAAAATCTATGCAATATAAAAAACACTTACAAATTGCTTGATTTCCTTTTAATTATTCATTCCTACATTTTTACAAACACTTTTCATGGGAGAAACTCTATTACATGAAAAAGATACTTGAAATAAATTTTTAAAATACTTCATGGGTAAATAAATAGGAGGAATTATTAAAAGAAATAAATTTATAAATCTAAGAATGTCATGGTTCGAAAAAAGTGGAATGATATTGAAAACCATACATCATTATTGTAGAAATAAACTGTAACACCCTTCATTAAACTATAGAATCACTACCATGTAAGAAGATTCCCTTTAGAACCCCTAAACATATATACCCTCTAGTTTAGGTCACCCTAAACACTAAATATACCAAAATAGGAATTTTGAGCTATGGTAAAGGAAAAAATATTGATGAAATGTGGAAGGGAGAAGAGACGTAGGAAAAAGAATGAGAAATACCTCAAAAACCCACTAAAAACAAAGTAGAGGAATCTTCAAATACAAAATAAGGGAGGTAATTTGATACCTTTACACACATCATGACCAACAAAATGATAGGAGGAATTATGGAGAAATTGGATCCTTAAATTCAAGTAGGGGAATATTCAAAATTTTACACTTTTTAAAAAGTGTGCATGCCATATGTTTTGGATGAATGGTTTGGAAAAATGTGCACTAACCATGCATGATCTATTAGATGGAACCACATCACCTCACATGGTTTTTCCACATAGTTTTACCTATCCTATTCTGACTATGTGGGTCACCCCCAAACACAAACTAAGATGCATGATTTCACATATCACCCCACACCGTTTGATATCCCATGCACCAAACATGTAAAAAATTTCAATATCGAACTACTACATTATACATGGTTAAATTTTATGGTTTTCCCAAACCATATTCCAATCATGTACATGGAAAACCGATTTAAAACATAAAATTTCAAGTAAAAAACATACAAAAATATAAATTAACTAAAAATAATACAAAATACATCAAAATAGTGGAATAGGGGTGTTACAATTCTCCCCACCATTCCATTATCTAACCCCATAAAAAGTTTGGTCAAGGTAGAATAAAATAGTAAAATAAAATTGATTAATAACTTGAATAAAACCAATTAATGACTTCAATGAAAGGAAAACTCATTGACTATAAACTATTACTCAAAATGAAAGGATTAATTATTAATGGAAATTACACATCCTCCAACAATCTCAAATAACACCGTTAAATAGGATTCTCATGGATGATGGTAACATAACATGGTCACCCCACTATTTAAAATCAATCTAAAAAAGTAAAATAATGTAAAACCCTTTTAATAAAGATATTGAATCACCGAAGGAACCATTATTCTACAAATTATAAAATGAGACAAAAAACTCCAACATCTACAATCAACCACTACGATACCATATCATATCCATAAATGTATTAAAACACAAATAAATGTTCAAATATCATAACATAGGGTCCTCAAATCCATCATGTCCTAAAATAACCAAGGAACACACAAATAAGATACATTCCCCAATAAGGAACAACATGGTTCTCACTTTGGGCTATAAAACTCCATCAAAGGGTAACTAAGTGTCAATATCATGGATCAACAACTCACCATGCTCCCTATAGAATAAATCATAACCGAGTGGAAATTATAACTTAACAAGAAACAAAACCACACCCATGTTACCCATGTACACCCCAATAGTCCCATATTAAAACCATCCAACTAAATCTAAATGAATAACTTACCCCACAAGCTATCCTCACAAAAAAAATACTTGGATCCCAAAGAATAATGAGGAATTAGAATCCAAAACAAACCACAACTCGCAAAATAGATACTATAAAGGAACCCATTGACAAAAACAAATAAAATAAACCCAAAAAAATAACATATCTAATCTCATTGATAATGAATCCCTAAAATAGTTATTCACTCAAATTGGGTCTTCCATATGATAATCTTTTCTCTTGAGAAACGCTCAAACATTATGATAAATTTACCCTTACTAAATTCAACTATTGAACAAAGACTATCCATCCTAGTACACTCAACTTAACCAACATTTTTTCTCTATGAAAACTACTAGATAATTACTACCATGAATCATTCAATATACTAAATTACACCACCAAGATAGAAAAGAAACACCATCCACTCTATTCAATGTTTGTAGAAAAAATCTCGAACTGAAAAGAGGGATCCCTAATTAAAAATATTCATCCATTATTAGATACCATTATAATAGAATTGTCTTTAAATAACATAAGGAATTAACCAAACCCAATCTTTTCTCTTAAACCACATCAAATAGTCCCAACAAAAATGAATGGAAAATTTATAGTGCACAATTTACCCAAACATGTAAAACATATTAAGAATATCCCATTTTAAACCATAAACCTCTTAGAAAAGAGTCTAAAAACTCATTTTAAATGAAGCTATGCCTTTTTGAAACCAAAGGTAATATCTTTCTTGATTATTATTAAAATTTAAAATTAAACACATTATTACTAGAAAAAATTTCATAAAATCCACATTCCATTTCAAATAACATTTCCCCTTTAGGGAATTTAAAAATATTCACCATTTAAACACCCATCAACAGGACAAAAACCAAACCAATCAGAATTTTTTTATTTTGTAAACAATCAGATTCCTTCAAAATAAGGAATCCCACATTACATATTTATATATATTCTTTATTTCAATACATATAATCATTTAATATTTTGTGAAACTCTTCAATTTTTTTCATTTTAAAAATTTCCAATCATAAAAATAAAACTCAATATGATATAAAAGATTTACAAAATAACACCAAACCAGTTCTAAAATCAATGTATTTCTTGAAAAGAAAATTCAATTTATAAACAAACCCTGAGGAATCATTTAAAATCATAAATATTTTTATGAAATCCACTTTTCAAACATAATATAAGTTTTAGAACAATCCATTAAATAAAAGTACACAACAATCATCAATTTAAAGCCAATCAAACCATACCAACATTTAACAAGACATTCCTTGATATATTTCCACTTTCCAAAATAATCTATGAAATCTACAGTCTGATAGGTTTGAATAATTAAACCAAATGGGATACGTAACTATGTTCTACTTGGATGCATGGTTTGGCAGGCTATACCCCAATCACACATTAGTTCGTATTGATTCTCAAATATCATAGGTAGGGTCACTACATAGTTATTGAGGCCATGAAAAATAAACTCATGGATCTAATTATATTTATATTTTCACAAAAAAACTCAAAAAATAACATTCAATTAAATTAATACAATACCAATGAGTATAAAAAAACCCTAATCAAATATCACAATCCAACCAAATATTCATAATGGAATCCAAATCCCATCCACCCATGGTAACTAAACCGTTTTCATAAAATGTGGTGATTGAAAACCAACTCTCGATCAACATCTCAATTTTTAATGATAATCCTAATATTAACTTGATCATGGTACTTACAAATATCAAGATAGAAATCAAAGAGCCTAGGACGTTTTGAGAATATAATGTCTAGTATAATTTTTGATGAACTAAACTAGGCAACCCTGACTCATTATACAACCCAACCCCATAGTTGGCCTAAAGTTAATTAACATTCCCAATGGGATACAAAATAGTTCTTAGGTATCAAGACAAAGAACATAGGAAAATTTCACCCTTAAATAATAATACATTCAAGTAGTGGAAACCACCAGGAAGGGAGCATGACATATCCAATCATTAGACATCCATGCAGAAAGAATAATAAAATAAAAATAAATAACCAAAATAAGTAAGACATAATAATACTAAATATCAATCCAAAATAAAATACTTATCACTGGATAGAATATAGTATAATTATATATGATAAGAATATAAAAATATAATACCCTTGGCTAAACTAGATTGTACATAAAACACCAACATAAAATAAAACCCAAATAGCTCTAGTGAATCCTTCATATGACCAATAGTCATGCACCACATCCCAAATCATCCATCCATAGACCAAATGATCAATCAACTAATGTAGTTGAATATTTGGAACTTGAGAAAACACATAAAAGATTCTGACAAAAACATATTAGTGTATATGTAGCTTCTGATCCCAATATGACCAGTAATATTTTACCAAAGATTATATAAAGTAACATTCTAACTATATTTTATATATTATAGTGTAAATTCAAATTAAAAAATAGAATTTTAACATGGGGAAACATAAGGAGAAATTATCATAAATTATCATCATCCTTCTAAAACCAAGTTAAAACCTTAGGAAACCCATCAAAGCTCATCTATCCTAAAACTATTATTATAAAATAAAATTTCATTTTGAAACATTCCTTTGAAAATATTGAAAATCACTAATAAGTAATTATAAATTCAAAATAGAAACATAAATTTTATCATATTTTTAAAAAATGATAAACATCACAAATTTCTTTTTAAAATAGGAATCACACTACTTTTAATAAAATCACCATTCCAAAACAAATTTCGATTTTTTTTAAAATAACCAAAACCAAAACTAAAGGGAATAAATTATAAGGAGGAACTAAGTTATCAATATAGTGAAATAAATACAACCAAACTATAGTTTCAGTAAAATAAAAATGGGATAGAAAATATAAGAAAAAAAAAGAAAATGGATCCCATATATAATCCTCAATAGGAATAAAGAATCATGGAGAAATACATAGGACTAATGCAACATTAACATGAAATGGTGATTATAACTATATGCCAACACTAATGAACTCAACTAGGATCATGGTTGTTCATTTAAACTATCTTGGGAAGATAATCCATCCTGTGAGTTCTCTAGCTAGCACAATCCTCAATACATGCTATTAGATCACTTAGTTGAACCAATAATAATTCCTTATAATTTCCAAATTCTATACTAGGTATTGAACTAATTCCCCCAACTATGTTTCTACAATCCCCATGACATCAATCAAAGCATGTAATCAATCAAACAACCACATGATCTATTCATAATCCAACTAATAAAAATTTAAACAAACCTCATATTTCCTCCAATTCCCTTGTGAGAAACAACACCCTTTTCATATTATTCAAAAAGATATAATATAAAACATTCCCCATTGGGGATCAATCCCTATAATTACTAATAAAATGAAGGTGTTAATTGAGGGTATAACTATCTTTTAAAGAACTTTTCCATAATGATCTAAATTTCCCTTTCATAACACTCATGGTATTCTAATCCACTTTACATAATTTTAAATTCATTTAGAAATCATCTCATTATTTTGAAATCACTTTAAAATTATTATGAGAATTTCATGTCTTAAAATTATTAAAAAGAAGTGAAAGCACCCAATATTTTAAAATTATTCCACAATAACACCAAGAATACCATTTTGAAAACTCAAACTAATATCAAAAACCCCATTTAAATTTCTTAAATTCATTTTAAATTATAATTTTAGTATTTCCACAAACACTTAGCATTCAATAAACTATATTCCATGTAAAACCACATTTATATTACTTTTTTCAACTCTTCATGGGTACAAATATCGGTATAATTTTAGAAAGAAAAATAACATAAAAATATAATCATGTTATGGTATACAATACAATGGAATGAAAGATAAAAACTAACCTATTTCAATATGAAATAAATTTCATGTCTCCACCTTTAATAGTGGAAGTATAGCTAATAAAATAGGAACTCTCCACAGACTCTATACATCTAAACGCCAATGTTTCAGATAATATAAACTCTAAATCCAACTGAAACATGGATTGTAGTTCCTCATAGAAATAAAAACTAATTAGAAAGTTAGATGTGAGTATATAGTAAGGGAAAATAACGAGAGATACCATAAGAATATTATTGTAAATAATGGAGAAAAAGATCAAAATAAATATGAATGGAGATTAAGAGAACACTTCACACACCCTACAAAAGGCCGAATGAGATTTAGGAAATTAGAGGTATTTTAGCCATAATATTGAGTAAATGAACTATCCATAATTTCATATGTTTTAAAAACATGGAAGGAATCATTTTTTGGAGACATTATTAAGAAAAACATGCCCCAATATTGGGGCATCCACTAGAAGGAACCCTTACACATCACTAAGCTTGGAGATATTGTTTCCCATAAACATGTTCTAACCATATAGGTCACCCATACAAACAAATTAATACAAACATTATCTATTAAAACCAAATATAGTTTAACAACCTATAAACAAATGATGCTAAACTACACTTTCAAAAAGTGATACACTACATAAAGATAAATAAATTGTTTCCCATGACATTTTAACAACCATGTGATAGGGGAGAAAATTTTTAAACACATAAAATTTTAATCCCAAATCATTTAAAAATTTAAATTAACCCAAAATCATAGATAGTACATCACAACAATGGCACATTGGTGTCATATTCCTTATTATAAAAACTGATTCTTCTTGTGAATTCACTTAATTGTGATATTTTTCACTATTAAATGGTTATTAAAAATTAAAATATTGTTAATAAGTGGTTATTACATCATGGTTACCTGAATAATTTATAAGTCATGAGGTAAAAGGTTTGATTCAATCACCAGATCATCTTCTTTTATGCAAGACCAATCATCAATGTGATTATAGCATGAGGAAAGTTATCTTTCTTACTTATTTCATCATATTAATACAATATCATCACAAGATCATTTTGGAGATATATATTTAACAAAAAATATAAAATGAACTATACTTTGATTTTATTTAGTTAATATAAAATAATAAGTTTAGACTTGTTTGTATGAGGCCTTTCACAACTTCTTTGGATCTGTTTTCTCCCCATAATTTAGTATGTTACTAGTTGTTTCATCCATAGTTTCATTCTTATAGAACTCATAGGCTTATTCAAATATAAACATCAAAAAAAATATCCAATATAAACAAAAAAACCCTAAAATAATTAAATGTAGAGAATCCAATCAGAGGTGTGACAAGATTCTCTCATACTAATTAATAGGATCACTTTAGGATATACAAAATAATAAGAGGGGGTGATTCAGTTTTAGTGACACCTGATAAAATAAAAATTATTTCCATTCTTATACCTCTACACTACATTAGTAAATAGACCTCTTTCCATCGATCCTTAAATCCATTCTATAATTTCTTTTTGTAGGAATGTAAATAAATAATGGATTTATGATTTTTTGTTGAGGTTTGACTCCAATATGGATAATGGAATCCCCCATGTATGATGATCATTAACATTTTCAAAAATAGTTCCAATTTTAGTATCATTTTATGAATTGGGCTAAGATATAACCTTGGACCCATAATGCTGACATTGTCTAGTTATAAAGAAAGTATCAACTTGTAATTATATAATACATGATATTGACCTGATCCTCATGAATAATGGTTAGTAATGAACATAGAAGTGTCTTATGGGCTTGAATAAAATATTATATTCTAACTCAAAACACAACAATATAATGGTATGTATTGATATCATTTATATTCTATAATATATGAATATTTTACACTATGTATCCCACTTTTTTATATTGAATACAATACATATAAGATAAGTCTGAACTCTATCTTTCTTCTTGTTCTTCTTCAATGCACACATATAATTTGTATCACATAAATTTGAATCTATCTTTTGATCTAACACTAAAAAATAATGATAACATATATAGTTTAAGAAATATCACTTAAATACATGAATAATAGACATGATTATGGTATCTATGTCTCTCAAATTTACTTATCTATTCTACTTTATGCAATTGATTCACACATTTAATTTTGGTAACTATATTTAATACTACTCCATGTAAAATATTTTACAAAAAACAATCGTCATAAAGTAGTCCTTATTAAACTTTTCTATATTTAATTATTTGTTAATGTTACTAAAAATTCTTAGAACTAATTTTTCTTCGAATTTGTTCATGAAAATATAGTTTATTGAATGTCATATTAACAAATAGATCCAAATAAGATAAATTGAATTCATAGTTATCCTATTTAGATAGAAACTTCTTTGTACAAACTAATGTGAGAAAAATATTCTGATCCAATCAATCACTTATATATTTATCACCTCATTTTCAACTAATTATTCAACATTGGGATATTAATAGAAAATATTAGAACAACACACTCCACTTAGTAATTTTATGATGCATGGATAACAAATATATATTTTTCTACAATGAAAAATAAATCACCATAAGCTCAAAACTGTAACTTAAGTCATTAAAATTGCATGGAGTTTTAATATTATTAACTCAAAATGATGTTCATGTTTTAAATTTATTGGGTCTCATTCGACTTATCACTGCTACATGGACCTTATCCATATGGAATGCAGTCTATCATACTAACATTATGAACCTGCAAACTTTTGTAGAAAACATTCTTTATTCTTATCTTGGAATTGGTAATCTAATTATTTTTATTTTTTATATTTAAGAAACCCAAAAAAACATTAACATATTAAATATTCAAAATTTCCTCTATATTATCTCTTCATTCTTATCTACATTAGCAGTATTGAACCCTATGGGTAATCATAGGGTGACATAATCCATTATAATTTTAACTAGTCATGATCTCACATTAAATTTCCCTTGTTTAAATTATGCATTGTTAGATACACAAAAACATGACATGGACTCAGTGATCATGGAACAAATTAAGTGGATCATAATGAAAAACCTAAGGAAAATAAATAAAATGACCCATTAAATCATTTTTTTTTTCAGTTAAAAAACCAGACCCTATTTTAAAACTAGAATATCACTCATATTACATGATTCCCATATTAGAAATATCTTGTTTTAACTAGTTATTCATTATTCATTACATGTAATAACCGGACATTGAATTCACGGGAATCTATCTTATTCCAGAAACATTTGTCCTCTCCCCCATGAACTACCCCATGCTCTCCATTCACACACTAACCTGTATTATCTCTTTACACCTCTATATCCACTCTCATATAGCACTAACATTGATCATAGCCTCAATATATGATAGCACATTGATAGGGTGGCAGTATCTTGGGATTTGGAATAATTTGTAGTATCTTTATTCAATATTCCTTTTAAAAAATAAGGTAAAACGTACATTGATTATAATGGGTCATTCCATGGATACTCAACTGATTATGAAATAAATTTTTAAAATATCAGAAAATTTAAAACATTCATCAAATTTATTCCAAAATGTTCTAAAATTCAAATATAGACTAAATTTTCAATATTTCAAGTAGTTTCACTTGTTTTATAACTGAAATTGTTTTTATTAATCTCACCTTCTCAATATATCCATCCTTGTTTATTATTGAATTGATTTAATGTGACTTCATTCAAATTAACAAAAGGAAGGATTATTAAATAAACCATCTAGTTATTTAACTTCTCATGTATCATTTAGTAGATAGTGATATTCTACAAACAATAATAACCTTCTATTCTAATTAATATCAACTCCAAAATCATTAAATGTGACTATTTTTATATTTAAAAATATCATATCTACTTGAAAAAATATCCATATGGAAGGCAATGGGAATAAATCACTAAGAGGAATTTCAATGGAAAATAACTATCACACATATTATTTTCTATGTAAATAATTAAAGTATCCAAATACTATAATTCAAGGTGTTTCTATATCCATAAAATAATATTGAAAACCAAGAATATATAATGATATAATTATTGGGAACTCAAGGCTTCCTCTTAATATGCATATGAACACCAATCAATATACAATGTATCATTCTTCCTCATATATCAACATCATGCATATAAACCCATGGCTCATTAGCACTAATTGAATTATCTACTCAAGGAAAATAAATACAAAATAATAAGAAAGTGGTATAAACAAAGGGGGTTTCTTTGAATGTTCATATAGAGATGTGTCATGAATTACATATATACACAATGAGTTATTAAAACCCTAAAAGTATACTAGGTGCAATGTTGAGCTATGAGATTATCATCTATGATTTTATAGATTGGTTTTTATTTATGGATTTCTAATTATTTCTAAAATAAATTTATGAATATGAAATTTATCATGTTATAAAAATTAATTCTTCACTATATCATTCATATACATTAGTTTCATATACATAGATATGAATATATATATTTAAGTGGAATAGAAATTAACCTCACAAAGTTTTACATTGTGTTTTATCTAATTGATGTTATCTATGGTGTATAATAGTTTATGAAGAAATGCTGAGGTTATATTGAGTATAATTCTTGTATCAGAATACAAAATATGTTCATGTTGCATAAAAAGGGTTTTCTATTTAACAGTATCGACTAAATATACCACATGGAGTGTCAAAAAACAATAATTATATACTATGCGTGCATGTATCATATTTAGAATCCATAATATTTGAGTTTGATGAGATAAATAACATGATTAACTTCACACTTTTATAACATTATAACAAAATCCTTGAAACATAGATAACCATGTGTGGTTGGGTGTGCTGTTGATCATGGCATTAGTTGGAACACAACTATAATGTAATTTTTCCTCTTAAATAATTAGTATAACATCATAGATATTTATTGATATAAACTGAGGAAGTCTGCTGCAAAACCTATATTTTACATATGATGCGATTATCTATTTTTGTGAGGGAAATTTAATGTTATTATCCTAAAAAGTGAATTTCATGTGATGTATTTATTAACCCAATCCGTCTATACTGAATGATCAAAAAATGTTTCTGTATTAAATATGGGATATACATACTTTTGTCCCATGATCACTCAATGAATTAGAAAAATGGAATATATGATAATTCATGATTTCGAATGATGCATCTGGTGGATGTGGATATAGAGATACATATGTATAATGGACGTCACACTATATTACTATGTATCTTGAGTGAAAAAATATTTTCTTATAGGGTTATATTCATTTACATTTATGGATCTAGCCAGTCAATATTTTTTTTTTGTATTTTAAAAATAAAATTTTAAGAGTAAGTGTGAACCTTACAGTTTCAGACAATTAAAATCATATAAGAAATTATCCCACCCAAGAAAAGTTTCAAACACCACCCATCACAGATCTCCAAAATTGCCCTGATGATTAGCCAACATGAAAATTCAAAAAGATAACAAAAATCCTCAAACCATATTGATCCATGCATCGTGATTTGTCCGAGAAAACAACCATCAAGGAAACTCAATCACTGCCATCATCATGCCTCTGTAAAATCAACATCATGGAATTCACATCAACACATTATTAGGGAATTCATCTTCCATGCCTCGGCACCGCTGGACTTCTTCGATGAACACTGCCTGCTCCAAGAGAGACTCGAAACCTCACAGTCACTGTGTCATCCTCAGAGTCACCATCATGATGTTATCATCTTCAATAACAACAGCATTGTACACCCCTACTAAAAACAAAAACACCATCTCCAAACTCACATCACCACCAGTGTTGCTGATCATAAATACCACTAGTACGATGAAACCCATCTACAGAAGCCACAAACTCAACATTATCCACACAAAAACACCACCAAAACAATAAATCACCGATGAAAAAGAGAAACACCATTGAAAAATATAACCAAGTTGGGAAACACAAAACCAAGGAAAACCCTAAAGAAGGCCGGGAATGAAACCCTAAATAACATTGAGGATGAAACCCAAAAAGATCCTCGAAAACCATAAATTGTATGGTCCAAAACCCTATGTACCCATCCCTCCTACTCCAACCTATAGAGGAGAGATGGAACCCTAGGTGAGAGCAGATTCAGAGGCTAAGGAAGAATACCCACTCCATAAGCATCTAGAGACCCAACGTCCACAAAACCAAAAACCAAAATTATCTAGGATATCTTCACACCGTCCCCGACCATGAGAGGTGGAAAAAAATATCAGTCCATAGAAAGTTAGGGAAATGGAGGGAATCCAAGAAACATAGCTTCGATGAGATAAATAGGGGAAACGTGTTAGAAACCCACAATGGCAAGTAGTAGAGTAGAGGGTAGAATCTGAGAGACGAGGAGTGGACATGCAGGAAAATGGGAGAAGTTGAGGGTGAAACATGTAACCCATGTGAAATGGACAAGATGAGTGTGTAGATAACTCTTTTTGGAGAGAGATCTCCCAAATCAGATTCATGGATCTAGTGTTTTATATTTTTTTCAATGATATAGAGGCCCATGGGTTCATACATTGTTTCTCACTGAATTGGGATAGAGTATGACTCAAAGAGCTACTCTAGAATTGTTTAGAGTATATCCAAAATATACATGGATTGGTATTCAAAATATATTACAAATTATGTGATAAATAGTTAAGTTTATGATACCTTTTCAAAATTTATATTAAAAATTATCCAAATGGAATTTTGAATATTGTTTCCTAAATTCTTACATATGATACAATATAAGGTGAAATGGAAAATAATCCACATAGATGTAACTAAAGTGAGATATTATTATTTCTATTCCCTAAATACATATACACAAAACACTCGTATATATGAAATGCATATGAAAATATCATAGTGTATGATATTGACATGTCTTATGGAATGAAATATAGAAACAAAATCATTTTGAATGGATTGGTTTTGGTTATTTCAGACAATATGATATGGAGATATTATGGTACTGCTCTTAAAAAGCATATTATGTGGTATTATGTCACTATTATATAAATTTTAAATGTTAACATTCAAATTATCTACCATGATATATCAATAAATTTGAATTATTTTATAAGATGAAAATCACAAGGTTAACATGGGAAAATATTTCATCCAATTTGACCACATACATTAACTCATTATGTATGAGATATTGTGTGTTCAATGAAGGATAATACTTGAAGGGTAATTATAATGATAGAATACCCATATTTTTAGGGTGAGACTCTTTTATGTATTTGGATGAAATCACCTCATACCAAATCTCTCTCTTCATTTAACCATTACCTAACATATAACAAGTACGTTTTAGTGAGAATTCATTCGCATACGATTAGTGATTTAGCAAAATTGTGGATACTTATAGGCGGTGAATTTATTTTATAACTTCTTTTGTGATTTTAATTGACCATAGATGTTGAATATGGATGTTCTAATGACAAAATGTAAGGTGTCCATAATGTTTCTTCATTTTATTGTCATATTATTTTTGTTTTTTTCATGGTCGATCTTGGTGTATGGGGTTGTATATTTCCTCTAAAATATTTAATGAGTTTTGTTTGATACTTTAAAACCCATCATAATTATTATAAGATTATCATAATATATATTGTGTTAATAATTTCAATTTCTTGGTAAAAATCCAAAATCTTGAACACATAAATGTTTATTTATATATTTCTTTAGCTCAAAAATAAGCCACATCATACTATGTATATGTAAATATGGATACCACTAGATCTATTAATCATTTATTTCTTATTTCTTTGTCTGAAATATTATAAAATATTAAAATCCTCTCAAGAAACCGATTTTTTCTTAATTTTGGATGACTAGATTTCCTATTTATCCACATTTATTGGACATATCCTTTATATATTCTCAAATACAGTTAGACGGTTCTTAATGATAAATTATATAGTTCTATTAATTTTGTGTGATATTTGTACGCCAATATTTGTGAATAAAAAATATCAACTATATTTATATATCTTGGGATACATTAAACATCCCATTGAAGAATCATATACATGTGTAATAATAACCTAAATCATACCTTATTTCTTACCCACCATCAAGAATATATTTTTTCCATGTAACATAGGTAACAATTAACTATTTATTCAAAATATATTGTATTTTTAATACTTTTTCATTATATTTACTATTAATTTTTCTAATACATTTCATATATTTATAAAACTATATATTTTCCCTTTGAAATTGGGTTATAATTTTATACATTCTCGAAAAATGTCTTTTAAACATAGTCCTAGATAACATTAAGTATAATAACTATTTTTCATGTGTTATCAACATATTTTACATGAAAAATTATTTTTACCACATTAAACTCTTATAGGCACAAGGCTCAAATTAATTCTTGATAAAATATAAACCCTCATATGGATTAAAAAAAATTCATGATATTGATTCTTTATTAAACACGTAAACTAATATATGTAATATTAAAAACTAATTGCCATCATTAAGTGTCACAAAACATTCTAGTTGTTTCATAAATAAATCATCACATGGTTTCCATTAATTTAGTGATCTTGAAATCTATTTTCCAAAAATTCACAACCATGGAAATCCACCGAGATAAGAAGAATACTAGTGGATTTTAACTTGGGGAAAATTGAAATGTTTTATTTAATATCAATGCATCTATATTGATAAAAAAATTGATACAAATTATACCTTATACATATAAACTTTACGATCAATATGTATCTTCTCCTTGAAAATCCGCCAGCATGTTTTACATCAATCCGGTGAACTTCCAAAGTATAACATTATATTTTGGTATATGGAATCCATTTCAGAGTTCATATTATAACATTAAACTATTTCTATTTACTTATTACTTATATATTAAGCATTTATTATACATGATGAATAATATATATTAGATAATTTTGGGATTATATAACGAACTAACTCTAGTTTTATCTCTCCAGAATAGTATGTGTCTCGAGAATAATACCTACTATGTTGTCTCATAGAGTTTATGTTTGATTATCCACTAAATGAGGATAATATTAATTGTTAATACATATAATATTAAAGTGATTTATTATTCACAAACACCATTTTAGTGCATTTTACACTTTTAACATCATTTCACATTATGATTGTAATTACTTCTTAAAATGCACTATTAGGTGGTTCATTTTTGAACATCATTTAATGTACTCAATGATTTATCTGATTTTAAGGAATTTAATTATCCATATTTTAATTTTACATTTTTTAAAATTGATCTGCACTCAAATATGAACATGTTTCATTCAGGTATCAATGGAATATTCATAAAGGATGATGGAGATATTTGGAGATGAATTGAAGCAATTCTAGAGAAGGCAGATTGGACACCCGCCCGCTGATGTGAATTTTGGACCCACATTACAAACCCAATTAATCAGAAATTTCGTGTTCTGCTATAAGACATGTGTAGGAACAAATAATTATTCAGGATCAAGTGCTTATTCAGTCTCAATTGTGGTTATTTAGGCTGCCCATGTTAGAGATAAAATTATGGGCCAGATTCTGCGGCCTAGAAAAACTTCCCACTAATGAAATCATATCTCTGAACCCAAAAATTAAAATGGGCCTAAATTTTATGGGAGGATAGGAGAAATCCATGTATCCATGTTCTTATTCTATGGCTTAATCTAATTAGGTGATCTATAATTTCTTTCAAGAGCATCTATTTGGTAGATGAAAGATGGATGCCACCTCAGCTCAAGGGTGGAAAAATTAACTCTCCCTCAACTTTCCACCCACCTATGGCCTACCAAAATTAATTGAGGAGACTTGGACTATTGAAGTCTAGACCTATGTATTTAAAAATTCCTATTTAATGCAGTGGTGGTGTAGGAGTTGAGGATCTTTGAGCATTGTTTCATTTTAATGTTATGCTGCCAATTTGATGTTGTAATTGCATTCCTTCAATTGTAAGTTCCTTATATTACCGTAGTTTATTTATAAAAGTTCTTCACATTATATTTTTATATTATTATTCTAATCACATTGATACCACTGCCTCAAGGTGTGAACTTGTTCATACCGAACTTTTTGAGATTATCACACAACGGTGGAGTGATTGTTTTTTTCAGTGTTTTTTTACTTCTCCAATTCCTCCCTCATGAGTCTACATTCCGCTTCCATTGAAACCATTGGATCAATGGAGGGATAACCCACTTATGGTTTGATCCAAGGGAGTATCAAGGAGGGATATTAGATTTTATTCTCACTCCATTAAAGGATAATAACTTCTTTTAAATAATATTTTTATTTTATGACTTTAAAACTTCTTCATCCTTATTGAATTTAAGGTCACACATTTCAAGTGCTAAAAATACCCTTTACATTGGAGGGATAAAAACATTGATCCTTAAAGTGTATAGGTTATTAGTATTATATTTCATAGGCATTAAACTAGTAAGTTATGATTTTTATTTATCTCCTTAAATAAACCCATCGCAAATATAATAAATTGAAATATTTTTACAAGAAAAAGAATGCATCCAATCCACCCCTTGTAATATCCTAGGATCAACCCTTCTCAAAATTTGAATTCACTTATGTCTGTTAGAGTTAATTTAAAACCGTCTTAAGTCAAACCAAGTTGGCCACTTCATAACCATAAACAGTTCATAGAATATGCTTGTCTATAGGTTACTTCTTAGGCCTTTGAGGATTCGACAACCCAAGCTAGACTAAAATGACCGTTCTACCTTCTTGTAGAGACCCGAAGCTTGACGTACATGGACATTTAATTACTTTCGTGGAATAATTAAGACATAAAAAAAATAGACACAAAAGGACAGTAATAGTTTAGTGTCTTTGGAAACTTGGAACGTAATCTTCTAATCGTGGTGAAAGATCTTCAACATCTCCCATAAAGATATTCCACTTTTTGTTTCCTTACCTAAAACCATTCTTTTGATCCTGGGGGAAAACAAAACATAAAAAGGGTGAGCTTAAATGATCATTAAGGGTAATCATGGATAAAATAAAACATACCATATACATTTGAAGTTAAAAACATCAAAAAAATGTTTAAACATCAAAATCTTGAACAACGACATAAAACATGGAAGTACATAAGGCATAGATCATAATGGAACATAAACCATGATAAAATAGCATGCGAATAAAACATTTAATTTTGGCATCCATTAAGAACATATAATTATTTCCATAGTAGCCAAGGAATTGCTGCCAAGACCATCTTAGTGGAAAAAGTCCCTTTCTGAATCGAGTTCACTCCTCGTTCAGTCCTGTAATACTGGACCGGAATAACTTACAGTTCTATCCATGTCTATCTCATGAGATATAAATCTTTACCCAATTCATTGGAGGGAGATATAGGTCCCAGAAATCTCATAATGAAATCACTCTTACTTGTTCCACAATGTAAACATAAATCATTCATCATAACCCAAGAATAATATGGGTTTCATAAACATCATTCCATCATAACATAATCCGTACAAAAAAATTTGTATATAATTTAATAATTAAAAAATTTAAACCATGTAAATCATAGAGACATGATACTTGAAACATAAACATGTGAAATAATGTCATCTTAGATGAAAATGGTTTTGATAAAACACTCGAAATGAATTCTTGAGGAAAATATCCTTTTTTTCTTCAAAATCATTTTCTTTTCACAAAATGACATGCAATTTTAAATGAAAATAATTTTTTTGAAAATAGTCATGAAATATTTTGGAGTAAGCTTCAGGAAAATAAGCCTTTATAAAACTGTAAAAATCTTTTCATGTCGTATACGTTAAAAAAACATTCTTCTTGTACTTTTGTCGGAAAAGTCAAAAAGTACCTCGTAACGTAAACTAAAGAAAGATTCGTTACATACCATGTAGTAAAAGTCAAATATGGGTAAAAGGGACTATAAAAATACATTAATACACTTTTATATGGACATGGATGATAGCAATAACCCCGGTAAATATTTACGAATATGCAGTCTCAGATAAAATGGGATTTGCAAAATTATCCCTTACCTTAGGTCCGATATGCTTCGTACATATCTGAACCTCCTGTATAATGATTTAAATAATGTCATTGACTTATTATATAATAATATTAATTGTTATGATATCATATATTTTTCACTTATGACTTTATATTACCCGTTCTTTTGTAAATTCCATGTTAAAGTAGCGTTTTGGGTAAAATCATTTCATTTATCGTAGGTGTTTCGACTTGTTGTTCTTGATATTATTACTTATATCCTGATTTACATAATTCCAGAATGTAAAACATGATTTATATATAATATATATTAATCATATAAATATATATTATAGATCGATAAAAAGTAATGAAATACACCGTTCATAGAGACGGTAGGTCGTACGTACGCATGAACGTTGTTTTCGTTTCCCTTTTGAATTGAATGGAATAAAGTAAATGACATAAATATATATATATATATATATACATAAATCCAGTATCATTATTTTGTCATATATTTCATTATAATTCATTATATATACTTTATAATAATTCATGAATGGTTAACATGGAGAGTGAATCTCATCGTGTCGTGGAGATAGTAGTCCGTATGTACGCACGAGAGATGATATCATTCCCAAGATCATGGAATTTTATTAAAGAGTATGTATAATATTAAATAATAAATATAACTTTACAATAATCATATATATTCATTACTTTCAACATTATAACCATCCAAGTAAGGTGGTGGTAAAAAATATATTACACCACGGCGTGGAGACGGTATTCTATACGTACGCACGCGCGGTGATTTCATTTTTCATTGGACGGATTGATGGTGAAATATGGTTGTTTCATACTTATAATAACAAATCAGTATATGATTGATAATGATGTTATTACCTCATAATGAAACAACTAAAAAATGTGGAAGAAGAAATAGAGTTGAAATAATCGGTAACAGACATTACCTCTTCTTTGAAGCGCCTCTTTGAGACCTCCTCTTGGGCACTAAAATTGGTCTTTGAAGAAGACCAGGACCTACAGGATGTTTCTAGGGGAGTGTAAAAGATAATTTGGCAGGGTTTTGATGATCTTTAAAGCTCAAAGTGATGTGAAGAAGAGAGGGAGGAGGTGCCCTTTTATAAGGGAGGAGAGGGGCACCTTTGGAAATCTTAAAAATATTAATTTATAATAAATCTAACCCCACTTAAAAACCTCCAAAAATGACTCATATCCAAAGATTAGTTGAGATAGGGTTGTAATAACATCAAACAATAAAATTTAGACATGTTAGGAATTTATTTTAAACATTATCAACTTGATTTATCCTTATTTAATCAATTTAATTTTATTTGTGGTAATAACATTATAAATTTTAAATTATAAAAAATAATTACTTATTTGTTTTGAATTGTCCATAATTTGATACTATATCACATTTTTTACCATATAAATTTAAATTTATAATTGGTAAATATTTTTGTGATTTTTAAAAAATTTTATAATATGTTATTTTTATAAAATAACAATAGTGTCAATTTTGACACTATTCATTTATATGAATTTAAATAAAATATATAAAGAAGATATGTTCTAACTAAAAGCTTTAATAGATTCATAAAAGGTCATATGTATCTATAAAATTATTTGAGAATATAATTAGTTCATATACTATTTATTTTATTATTTTTAGTTTCATTTATTTGGTTTATCTCTTAATAAAATAATTACTACAACATTTTTGTATAATTATTTAATATACTTATATGTTTCATAAAGATTACAAATAAAATCCTATGATGCATATAAATCTATTACCTTTCACAATAATACTTTTAATCGAATTTATCATATTAAAATCACAGTATTTAAACTGTTATATTTATTAAATTATGATAGTGACAACTTAGTCATCATTTAAAATAAAATAATATAATTGTCATAATCACGTTTGTAAGACTCCAAATGGTAACATATTAGGTCATTAGATGATTATGGTATAGATATAAACTAAAAATATGTTTTGGTCAGGTTTTTGGGCCTTTTAATGGGTATTATTATTTTAATAATAACTATATTACTGATTTTTCACTTAATAAATAATTTCTGCATCATTAATGTATCACCATTAATGACAGTTATTTTATCCCTAAAAATTATAAATAAATTATCATCATGTAGATAATTTCATTTTATTTCTGGAGACTATTAATGTTCTAAGTTTTATGATGTTTATCAACAAATTAAAATTATTATACTTATAAGTTTTAAGAGAGTGACATGTTGTCACTTTCTTTGGTTTTAATAATAATTAAATTATTTTCAAGGTCAAAAGTCCATAAAATTAATCTAATCCGACCCTTAGGTGATATGGGTCTACTTTTAGTGATTTAATTTAATTTTTTCATGTGTTAGGGTAATTTTATAATATTATATTCACTCTTAATCACCTGATTTACCTTTAACTATGGTAAATAAAATTTACCGTAGTTACTATTCATAATTCCCAAAAACAAAAAGTAGCTTATTAACATAATTTGGACCCACTGATTCCAAATATAGAATACATTATTACAAATTCAATACACAAAAGTTGCAGAAATTAAATTAAAATTCATCCCGTGGTCGAAAGAAAACAGGTTTTTCTTTAAAACATTGCAAATGATTGAATTGATTTAACCTACGAATTCAAGGAAAAATAAATGATAATGACATAAATTATATTAAATGTTAAAAATATATTCTATTTATACTTTAAAACTATTAAATATTATAATTCAACCACATAAGTTATCATGATGAAAAAAGTTGTTTTTAATTAAAATATAGCGTGCTTTTACTATTCATTAAAATATGAAAGTTATCCGAATAATAGGAAACATTTATCCAAGGTAAAATTTTATATCCTGATTCCATGGAATAATTTTATTTTATAAAATTGAACTTATAAACATGTCAAGAAATATATTTAAAGTGGGTGTGCCATCAAAAGGCGGCGAAACTGAATTTTTTGAAAAATATTTATTTTACCTGAAAAATTTATTTTTTTCTTATACCATGTTCTAGAAAATGTGTATGACGAATAATCATGTTTTAAAATTAAAATTTTAGTTAATACTATTCATAACGACTGGTTCATAATAATATTATAATAATATATGGTTGTTTAGAAAAACCTGGTATTGCGTACAACACACGCCCTCGAAGAAGGTCGCGATTTCATGTTATGCAAGCCATGTCAGGGTTGCGTATAGTGCAAGACTCCTTTATTGTTTTGTTATAACAGAATCACACCATTTTTTTTATTTATACATTGAATATATATATATACACACTCAATGTTGTGTAGAACAACTATTATCAAACGAACCTGAAATTGTGTGTAACACAATCTAAGAATAGTGTTGCGTATACTGCAAGATAATACGGTGTTGCGTATAGCGCAAGATAATCTTGTTGTATCATAAAACACAAGACATCAAATAAATTAAAAGGAATACTTATCATAAAATATCAGGTTGTTACAATCTACCCCCCTTAAATTGAATTTTGCCCTCGAAATTCGTCGGGGTTATAAATGGTTTACTATTTATAGAAACCAACATCGTAAAAAGGAATACCAAAACATGGACCTAAAAACTAAAGTATGAAACGTAACGGTTACCCAAATTAACTCATCACTGGGTTTCCATGTAGGAGAACATAGGTGAAAATATGGATATTGAAGAAAAATATAACCATCAAGTTATGATGGAAAGTGGTAGAGAACATGGCTATTAAAAAGCCATCAATCAAAAATCCATAGATTTGTAATGGCCTAAGGTACCATCTGAATCATCAGATATAAGAGCACTAGGAAAACATTTTTTTTTCAATATCATTTCCCTAAAGTTGAAAATTTTGAATTAGAAGAAATATTAGCTTGATTTTGGTATAATCTCACTGTTGTTCGTGCTTTGAACAATTTTCCACTTCATCCATTAAAGAAATGAAGTTGAATTTTTTATTCGTGAAGTGTTAACAGATCATGTGATAGAATGATGGGTCATTCCATCTATTTCCAACAAAAGGTTAAAAAAGTTATCAAATATACATAAGACCATCTATGGCGAGGTTAATCATATACGATTCCTAAAATGGACTTATACTTAATATATCATACTGCATAATATAATAAAACTAGTTTCTACTAAACAGGGACTTCCTGTAGTCCAGTGGTAGGAGATAAAGGCAAGTCACACTTTAGTTGTGGGTTCGATTCCCACAGCCTTGTTCGACGTGATGGGTTGTCACCCATCCTGCAGGTTGTCCTTTTTCTAAAACTACATTACTGTAAAATCCCATCAATAATATCAAAAAAAGGTTTATCCTTAATCAATACTAACTTATTTCCATCATAATCCATTCCAATCTTTAGGCTTATCTAAAATACTTCGGTACAAGCTCATATTATAAAGAAAACGATTACTTGAAATGTCATCAACCAAGCATGTGAATACCATGATTTATTCCCCATATATCTTGTTGGTCACATTCCAATCAGGTGAATACCATACTCATGTATTCTCTTGAAAAAGAAAACCCATTAAACCTTAGTGAAAACATGAATGCTGTCAAAAGTTAACTCTTTACATATACCAAAATCCATAAATTCAATATACTCAAACCATGACATGACCTTCTCCTTATATTAGTCATGAGCTCATGAATACTATCAAACATTTAATTTTCTCCTTATCCCTTCATTATGCGCATATCATCTACATTCCAAAAATATCTGAATAACCTTTCATGGTCACTGGTATCATTCATCTTATACTTTCAAAACATAACACTACTGGAATTTGGGTTTTTCCCAACGACAGTATACCAACGGTTCAATTAAACCGTTGGTATACTCAGACTTTGCCAACGGTTTACTGAAACCGTTGGCAAAGGGCATTCCAGTGACCCATTTCCCAACGGTTCTATAGAACCATTGGGAAAGGGGTGCTAAACTTATCCCTTTCCCAACGGTTTATTGAAACCGTTGGGAAATGTTGCCTTTGCCAATGGTTTTTAAAAACCGTTGGAAAAGGTTTTTCCCAAATAGCAACCCTGATCTGCTCTCCCTCATTCGAGAAAGAGCCCTAATTATCCTCCGCTCCCGTGCTCTCACGAACCCCCCGTCCGAACATCATCGACCCCTATCTGAATAGGTACACCCCCCATCCGAACTGGTAAAAATTGATCTCAATCAAGTTGTTGTAGTTGTTTTAATGAATTTATTTTTCCATTAATTAAAACATAAACACTGTGGTTCCATTTTTATAGAAGCTTACATGCCAATGGTGGACAATTTTATAATGCATATAGATTCTATTATTTTTAGATTTATTCTCTTATGGATATGTGATGGTTTTCCACATGGAATGCCTTGACTATCTACTTAGCATGATAGAGGGTTTCTTTTGGAAATTTCCAATGGAAATTACATGATCCTATAAACATTTTGATGAATTTTCCTAACCTAGATGGATTGTCTAATGTTTCTCTAATGATCAAGGACGAATTGTTTGGAGGACATCACAAGTCCTGACTGGTTGATCCTAGAAGTAATTTCATGATAATGGATGTAATTCCTATAGGGAATCTCTTGATTTTGCTGATCATCTCAATTTTCATTAAAAGACATGTTTGACACACTAGGAGGGAAACTCTAGAGTTAGTGTGACATGTCTTGAAGGGTGATTTATGTCCATAGTGACATGATTTGAGGACATCACATGACCTAGTTGGTGTGCCTGGAGGGTGTTAAGGGAGCCATCTAACATTCCTGACATTTAATATGAGACTGAGATAATATGTATTGATTCCCCTATATAGAAGGAGATACATATCTATTGGAAAACATGTAGTCTGTATGGTAAGAATTAAAGGATTTTCATTACAAGGGTGGCATATTCATGGGTGCCATCTGATTTTATTTGACATGTCAAGGGGACATCAAATGATCAAAATAGGTTTCCAATGGAATGAATTGTGAACAGGATGAAATTTCCTAGTGCAATAAAATTTCATAGGTGATGCATGTTATGAACATTAGGGTCAACATATATTTCCTTCACCTTAGTCTCCCATATTTTAGTATTTCATCCATCCTTTTATCCCAAATTCCATAGATTTATACATTATTTTATTATATTATGTCTCAAATTATCTAAAATATGTGTTTGGTGTTCTTCACGTGACCTATCATAATTCCTTCCCATAATCTATAGTGATCATGAGAAGATCCCATGCATGATTCATCATCACTCAAATTATTTTTCAGATCATACATAATGGAAGCCTTACAGGATGTGAGATGATTATATCTATGAAATCTACTCAGGTACCTGGTGAGGAAGTGCATATTAATTCAAAAAGGTAAATCGCATATGAGGATACCCTACTAATATGGTGATGGGATGAGGCATGCTCTGATGTGATAACACATTAAGTTCTTGTTGGTTTTACATTTTTTCAATAACACATTAGTATGTTTTTTTCACATGTGTAGTTGATACCATGATTATTTTCTTCCTTTATCGTTTACTTAAATGTATTTTCTATTAAAGTTCAATCCTATTGAATTGTTTATGACAAAATGACTTATATGAATTCTTTTTACAGAATGGATAGAAGTTGGATGTATGAAACTGATCGTATCTCAAGCGATTTTCAAAACAATTTGGAGAGCTTTATAGATTTTGCATTTAACAATTCTTCAGATAGTGGTCGCATACACTTCCCATGTTCCAATTGTGTTGGTAGACCTTGGTTGAGTCGTGAAGAAGTCAGCTACCACATAACCAAAAATGGTTTTCATGCAAACTACATTGTGTGGTATCACAATGGGGAGAAAATGAAATCTCAAATTGGTGATGATCGAAATGAAAGGACTGGAATGGAGAATTTTTTAGATGATCGGTTTTCGTTTATTCGTCATCATAAAAAAGAAAGGATTTCGACTCAAGAAGACGTCGATATGAGGAAAAATGATGCATCTAGTGAAAATGATGATATTGATAGGGTGAACAAATTGAATGATGCTTCCACGACTGCAGTATATCGACAATGCGATAAAATGAAAAGGCTGGAATTTTTAATCCGATTGTTTCATAGAAAAACAATGTTTGGGATTTCTAATACATCAATCGATTACATTCTTACCCTCTTGAAGGATTTACTTCTAGATGATGCAGATACTCCCTCAAACCACTATATGGCATGGAAGTTAGTTGAAGAACTTGGATTTTACAGAAACAAAATTCATGCTTGCCCGAAAGATTGCAGTTTATTCTGGGAAGAAACCGCTGAACGAAATGAATTTATAAAATGTGTCACATCCCGCTGGAAGTCAAAATATGATGGAACACCATCCCGCATTCCACAGAAAGTAATGTGGAACTTTCCATTTATCCCTAGACTCCAGAATCTTTTTATGTCTGATGACATATCAATAAAAATGAGATGATATGATACCGAGAGAAAGAAGACTAATGATGAGTTGGTTCATCCTGCAGATGGATTTGCATGGCAGAGATTTGATGCTCGACATGCTGATTTTGCAGCTGACATGCGTAATGTGAGGCTGGGTCTTTCATGCGACGGTTTTAATCCGTTTGGGAAGATTCTTACTTCGCACAGCACATGGCCAGTTTTTATACACATTTATAATCTTCCCCCATTGTTGTGTATGAAAAAATCTTTCACTTTCATGAGTATACTCATATCTGGTCCTTTTGATCCCGACATTGATATTGATGTATACATGCAACCTTTAATAAAAGAGTTGATACTTCTTTGGGATGTGGGTGTGCGCAAATACGATGCATGTTCGAAAGACATATTTTAGATGCGTGCTGCGCTTATGTGGACGATCAATGATTTTCCGGCTTATGCAATGATGTCTGGATGGAGCACGAAGGGAAAACTGTCATGTCCAGTTTGTATGAAGAATACACGATCCAGAAGACTGAAACATCGTTGTAGTTTCAGTTTTATGGGACATCGACGATTTTTTCCAAAGGATCATCCATATAGAATGAATCGTCAGAGATTTGATAATACTATAGAGACCGATGATCCACCTCAGCGTATATATATAACTGATGTGCTTAATGAATTGAAAGATTTCAGTTTTTCATTCAGGAAGGGTCAAATGAAATCTGGAAAGAGAAATAATGTTTCCATAGAAACCTGTTACAATTGGAGGAAGAGGAGTATCTTTTTTGATTTGCCTTATTGGTCAACCAATTTGCTACGTCATTGCTTAGACGTAATGCATATTGAAAAGAATATATGTGAAATGTTGCTTTCAGTTCTTTTAAATGTCAAGGGGAAGACAAAAGATGATTTATGATCTCGACGTGACTTGGTGGATTGGGGAATCATACCAGAATTGCATCCTGTGCGTATCAGTGAAAATAAATGGAAACTTCCATGTGCTTCTTATGTTATGACAGCTACTGAATAAAACAATTTCTGGAAGTATTAGAGACTATTAGAGTTCCTGATGGCTATTCAAGCAACATATCTAAACGGGTCAACAGAAGAGAGTTGAAGCTAAAATCTTTGATGACTCATGATTATCATGTTCTACTGCATGAGTTGCTTCCAATAGCAATCCGTCATCTTTTTTCCAATAATGTATGGGTGGGTGTTATTTGGTTGTGCCATTTTTTTTATAGATCTTTGTGCTAAGAAGTTGTCCAAGTCTTTCTTGCAAAAAATGTTGACAGATGCCCCATTAATTTTGTGTGAGTTGGAGAAAATATTTCCCCCATCATTTTTCACATGCATGCTGCATCTGACTATCCATATTCCAACTGAAATACTTCTCGGAGGACCTGTTTCTTTTGGTTGGATGTATCCAACTAAAAGAAATATGTTCACATTAAAGTCTTATGTTCGAAACAAGAATCATCCCGAAGGTTCTATCGTGAACGGTTACTTATCTCAAGAATGTATTGATTTCTGTTCGATGTATTTGTCTGATCTTACTACAAGAATGAACAAACCAATGAGAAATGAAGAAGAACAATATGAGCAAATTGAACCCAGTTTTCGATCACTTCCTCAAATAGGAGGAATTCCTGGATCATATACATTGAATACATTAATCCATGAAGAGGGGGAGATGGCACATCACACAGTTTTGTTCAACTGTGATTTGTTCGATGACTTTATCAGGTAACAAAATTGAATATGTATATCTTACATATATATCTGTTAAACTATTCATATTTTTTTTATCTACAGGGAACATAAAACAATGATAAATAGGAAGCATAGTTCTTTATCTTTGAGAAGGAGAGAGACTTTGCATAGCAAAGAGTTTTCTGCTTGGTTAAAATTGAAGGTAAAAATATTACTGTTTAAATTAATTATTTCAATATTTACTTAAGTTTAACTATCATTTATATTACAGGTATTGAGTTTGTCTGCTGACTCTGTCTTTGAGGAAATAAGATCTTTGTCTTTTGGTCCTAATACCGTGGTTCGTGACTATAAATCAATTGTTATCAATGGGTACAGATTTATTGTCACTGAACGAGCCAAAAACATGATAACACAACATGATGGTATTATGGTTACTGCCACAATAGATTGTTATGCCAGTGCATCAGATAGTAGACCGTGACTTGAAAATGTGGGTTATTATGGAGTCTTTGAGAAAATAATAATATTGGATTATTACTCTCATGGACGAGTCACAATGATGAAATGCCATTGGTTTGATTCGATGACGAGACATGACACATTTATTGATGATTGTGGATTTCGAGTAATTAATATGACCCGCACTCTTGCTACCGAAGATCCATATGTGTTGGCATCAATGGCTAAACAAGTTTTTATGTCAAAGATCAACTTGAACCTGAATTTGGTGTCATAGTTGAAGTAATTCCAAGACATATTTTTGATGATACTGATGATGGAATTGACACTGTCCCTATTGCCATTGTAGCCAATCCATTTATTTCTTTTGATGAATCCAATAGCTCAATTGTCAGAGTTGATTGTGAACCTGATGTTGTGGTTAGAAATATATAGAATCATTCATCCATGTTCTCAATTCTTTTGGTTTACCTCAAGTTGGGTTGTTAAGGTTGGTAATATTCATATTTATTTAGTATTGATCACAAATATGTTTTAGCTGACTTGACCGTTATGTGAATTTTCAATGTTTATTGGTTGTTGTTTTATTTTAATTGCATTTTCTAATTTGGAATTGAACTGTATTCAAACCAAATCAAACAATATTTCAAACTTGGTGAACATTACAACTTGTAAGTTTTATTAAATTCATTCAAGCTCTTCTAAAACAATTGATAGCTAAATTACCAATGAATCCCATCATTCCTTCATATATTTAGTTTTTTGGTTTTCACATTAATTTCCTTTTTCTAATTAATTACATATTTTTTTTAAAATGCAGGAAATGCAGCCAATTGAAGAGAGACGAAGAAAAAAAATGGCGGAGAACATTCGTCGGATGGAGGAGCTAGGCATTCCACCATTAGTGCCTACAGTGAGTACTTTATTTCAAATATATAAATAAATATATATAAATATTACAGAATATATAATGTCATGTGATTAATTTTTTTGTAAACTTTTTGTAGGATCCACCGTTACGTCGACAGTTATTCGATGAGGAGCCTAGTACTGGTCCTAGTACTCAGGCCGGTGGTACGAGGAGGGTTCGTACCCGAGGTGGACGTAGAGCTGCGCGTGCCCGACTAGACCCTGCCCCTCCCACTGACATTTCATCCTTCCCACATTCTGATCCCGGTGTGTCGTTAGAGATACACGGGGTATTTAGGCCTCCCATGTTTTCGCTACCTTTTGCATCTTCTGCCCCATCATTTTCACATCCCATGATGATTCCCACTCCCCAGTCAGCATCAGGTCATACAGCTGTTCCATCTTATTTTCCTTCTACTTCTGTCTCTCCGAGCTTTTATATTCCATCGTCTTCGACTCCTGTTCCACCAGAGGGTGTTCCATCAGGTTCTGTGGATCCGGCGCCACTCATTGATCTAACTAGCGCAAGTATATTTATAAAACCCTAACAAATTTTTATAGCAATATTTATTTTCATTATAACATGTTTTGATAAAATATTTGTTTTTCTTTCATGACAGATACTTCTACTGACAGGAGGCGGGGGTGGGGCCATACACGCATGCATTCGGTGTGGAACCGTCGCACACAGGTTATGGTGGAATATAATGAAGACAATCAGATGGTTGTGAAAATAGGGCAGCAATGACAGAGTTTTCTGGCGACACTTTCCAAATACTGTGACATCATTCCCGTCAGCCCGCTGTCGTGGAGACATTTGCCACATGAGGTCAAAGATAGATCTTGGGCAGAGATATGGGTAAAAAAATCTGTTTTATGTAATGCCATGAATTAATTTTGTATTTATATGAATTAATATTTTGATTTCATCTTCGATTTAATTTTCTTGATGGTAAGGGTGCACGACTAGAACGTCTAAAAGATTTAGGTGAGCTTTGGAGAGCCTACAAGCATGAGCTGTATATTGGATGGCGTGCTAGAGTTGGCACTGAGTTAGAGGCGGTACCAGTCATGGATGATTGTCCTATAGAGCAGTATCTCCAGATGATTACTCATTGGACGAGTACCCAGTTTAAGGTATGAATTAAATTTGAGGTATTTAAATAATAACTTTCATGTTTTTCATTAATATTATCCTTTGTATTATCGAATTTTATTTAGGAATAATCTGGAAAAAATAAAAAAAACATTGATGCAAAAAAATACCTCCATACACTAGGACACACGACGAGGTCGGATCATGAGAGGCAGCAGGTATGACAATTGTTTATAAGTTTTCATTACGACTTACATTTTCTTTTGTTTCATCAATTATTTAATAATTTGCTAAAGTTTTTATATAACTTTTGTTTTCAATGTCATTGTAGAGGCAAGTACAAAATATTGAAGGACGTGTGCCTTGAGCAAAACTATTTTGCTCAAGTAGACGAAAAAAGGATGGAAGTGCTGTCAACGAAGCGACTCAGAAGCAGATTTCAAGTTTTAATCTATTGATTTTATATTTTAATATCTATTTTGTAACTTAATAATATATTTATATTTGTAACAAGATGCTTTAGAGGCCCTCGATGCCCAAGAAGCAGACAATTTTGGGCCATCTGATCACTTACATCAGGTGTTGGGAGAGGATCATTCTGGCAGAGTATGCTGCCGACCTAGGATAGCCCCGACGAGGTACTGGACTACCTCGGGTACGAGTTGTAGTGCCACCGAGGTGCAACAAGTTAAGGTACATGCAAAACATGTTGAGAAAAAGGCCACAGAGATGGAAGAACAGTCTGCTAGGGCAAACAGTGCATTTATGAAATTTATTGAAGTTCTACGTCCAACACTTCCAGCAGAGGCCAGCCCAGCGATTGATGAATACATGTCGTCGATACATTCTATATATGGTGCACCAGGTGGCAGTTCCAGTGGTGGTCAGGCCGATGTCCAGCTTGAAGATGATGATGGCGAGGAGTCTGATGCGGAAGAAGAGGGAGATGAGGAGGGCGAGGAGGAGGGCGGAGGCGAGGAGGAGGGCACTGTGGAGGGTGAGGACGATGAGGAGGACGAAGACGAGGGTGATGATGATGATGATGATGGTGATGGTGATGCTGATGTGGGACATATTGATCCTTTACATTTTTGACCTATATTACTAATATTTGATGTTTAATCTATTCTAGTTGTTGGTTTTATCTAGACTCGTAGTATAGTATTGGAGTTGAGTTATTTTTATATATTGTCTATTTTTATGGATATTGTTGTCTTTTAGTGGTTGTGTGTTTGAGAAATCCCTGGACAACCCCCCTCATTCTTGGACCCTGGACAACCCCCCTCCCCCTTGGACCCCGAACACCCCCCAAACACCCCCCGGACAGCCCCGCGGACAGCACCCTGGACAGCCCCCCGTACAACCCCCCACCCTCCACCCTGGACCCCAGATAGCCCCCCGGACAGCCCCCTGGACAGCCCCCTGAACAACCCCGGACAACCCCCTGAACAACCCCCAAAACAACCCCCGGACAACCCCCTGAACAACCCCGGACAGCCCCCTGAACAACCCCCAAACACCCCCCGGACAGACCCCGCACAACCCCCCCACACTCCTCCTTGGTCCCTGGACAGCCCCCCGGACACCCACCGGACAGCCCCCCCAGAAAGCCCCCTGGACAGCCCCTCCACCTTATTTAATTTCATTAGCTCTGAAATGTTTCATTGCACGATCAACTAAAATCTAATCCATACTAAATATGATATAAAAATAGTCTATATGAATTTCAATAAGATTTTAAGTGAAAACAAAAAGTGACATACAAAAAACTGACCAAACACATTCGAAATGTGTTGATGATTTAGTACAACGATCCATGGGTCATATGTGATGTGTACGAATCAACCCTGCCTCAATCCGAGGCGCGGTGTGGCCGTAACAACTCAATGTGTATGTCTTTTGTTTCAAAAGGACATCATTTTAAGTGAAAAACATCAACTGGCATATGGAAAACTAGCCAAACGCATTCGGATTGTGTTGATACTTTAAGACAACGATCCATGGGTCATTTGAGTTGTGTACGAGTCAACCTCGCCTAAATCCAAGATGCGGTGTGGTCGGGACCACTCTAAGTGACTTACTTTGTTTAAAATGGACAGTATTTTAAGTACATACGGAAAACCAACCAAACGCATTCGGTTTCTATTGAAACTTTAGGAGAACGATCCATGGGTCATATGTGACGTTTATGAGTCAACGCCACCTCAATCCGAGGTGTGGTGTGACCGACACCACTCAAAGTGTCTCTATTTTTTTTAAAATGGACTTCATTTTTAGTGAAAACAACAAATGACATACGGAAAACCGACAAAACGGATTCTGATTGTGTTGATACTTTAGCACAATGATCCATGGGTCATATGTGACGTGTAATAGTAAACCCCGCCTCAATCTGAGGCGTGGTGTGGCCGACACAACTCAAAGTGTATGTCTTTTGTTTCAAAAGGACATCATCTTAAGTGAAAAACATCAACTGGCATACGGAAAACCGACCAAACGCATTCGGTTTCTGTTGAAACTTTAGGAGAACAATCCATGGGTCATATGTGACGTTTACGAGTCAACGCCACCTCAATCAGAGGTGTGGTGTGGCCGACATCACTCAAAGTGTCTCTATTTTGTTTAAAATGGACTTCATTTTAAGTGAAAACAACAAATGACATACGGAAAACCGACCGAACGGATTCTGATTGTGTTGATACTTTAGAAAAATTATCCATGGGTCATATGTGACGTGTACGAGTCAACCCCGCCTCAATCCGAGGTGCGGTGTGGCCGGCACAACTCAAAGTGTATGACTTTTGTTTCAAAAGGACGTCATTTTAAGTGAAAAACATCAACTGGCATACGGAAAAACGGTCAAACGCATTCGGATTGTGTTGATACTTTAGGAAAACGATCCATGGTTCATTTGAGACATTTAAGAGTAAACCTCGCCTAAATCCGAGAGGCGGTGTGGCCGGTACCACTCTAATTGTCTCTCTTTTGTTTCAAATGGACAAGATTATAAGTGAAATAAACAACTGGCAGACGAAAAACCGATCAAATGCATTCGGAATCTGTTGAAATTTTAGGACAACGTTCCATGGGTCATATGTGATGTGTAAGAGCCAACCCGGGCTCAATCCGAGTCACGGTGTGGTCGGGACAACTCTAAGTGACTTTCTTTTGTTTAAAATGGACAGTATTTTAAGTACATAAGGAAAACTGACCAAACGCATTCGGTTTCTGTTGAAAATTTAGTAGAACGATCCATGGGTCATATGTGACGTGTACGAGTCGACTCCACCTCAATCTGAGGTGCAGTGTGGCCGAAACCACTCAAAGTGTCTCTATTTTGTTTAAAATAGACTTCATTTTTAGTGAAAACAAAAATGACATACGGAAAACCGATCGACCAGATTCTGATTGTGTTGATACTTTAGCACAATGACCCATGGGTCATATGTGATGTGTAAGAGTCAACCCTGCCTCAATCCGAGGGGCGGTGTGGCCGACACAACTCAAAGTGTATGTCTTTTGTTTCAAAAGGACGCCATTTTAAGTGAAAAACATCAACTGGCATACGGAAAACCGGCCAAACGCATTCGGATTGTGTTGATACTTTAGGAAAACGATCCATGGTTCATTTGAGACGTGTACGAGTCAACCCCACCTAAATCCGAGATGCGGTGTGGCCGGTACCACTCTAAATGTGTCTCTTTTGTTTAAAACGGAAAAGATTATAAGTGAAATAAAAAACTGACAGACGAAAAACTGACCAAACACATTCGGAATCTGTTGAAATTTTAGGACAATGATCCATGGGTCATATGTGATGTGTATGAGCCAACCCGGGCTCAATCCGAGTCACGGTGTGGTCAGGACCACTCTAAGTGACTTTCTTTTGGTTAAAATGGACAGTATTTTAAGTACATACGGAAAACCAACCAAACGCATTCAGTTTCTGTTGAAATTTTAGGAGAACGATCCATGGGTCATATGTGACGTGAATGAGTCAATAGCACCTCAATCCGAGGCGCGGTGTGGCTGACACCATTCAAAGTGTCTCTATTTTTTTTAAAATGGACTTCATTTTTAGTGAAAACAACAAATGACATACAGAAAACCGACCGAACGGATTCTGATTGTGTTGATACTTTAGCACAATTATCTATGGGTCATATGTGACGTGTACGAGTCAACCCCGCCTCAATTCGAGGCGTGGTGTGGCCGGCACAACTCAAAGTGTATGTCTTTTGTTTCAAAAGGACGCCATTTTAAGTGAAAAACATCAACTAACATACGGAAAACCAACCAAACGCATTCGGATTGTGTTGATACTTTAGGGAAAAGATTCATGGGTCATTTGAGACGTGTACGAGTCAATCCCGTCTAAATCCGAAACGTGATGTGGCCGATCCCACTCTAACTGCGTCTCTATTGTTTAAAAGGGACAAGATTATAAGTGAAATAAACAACTGACATACGAAAAACCAACCAAACGCATTCGGAATCTGTTGAAATATTAGGACAACGATCCATGTGTCATATGTTACGTGTACGTGTCAACCGTGCCTCACTCCGAGTCACAGTTTGGCCGAGACCACTCTAAGTGTATCTATTTTCTTTAAAATGGACTACATTTTAAATACATACAGAAAACCAACCAAACACATTTATATTGTGTTTATATTTTAGCACAACAATTCATGGGTCATGTGTGATGTGTACGAGTCAACCCCGCGTCAATCCAAGGCACGGTGTGGCCGGAACCATTCAAAGTGTCTCTCTTTTATTTAAAAAACACTTCATTTTAAGTGAAAACAACAACTTGTATACGGAAAACTGACCAAACGATTTCAGAATATGTTGATACTTTAGGACAATGATCAATGAGTCATTTGTGATGTGTACGAGTTAACCTCCCCTCAATCCGAGGCACGGTGTGACCGGTATCATTCCAGGTGTAAGTATTTTGTTTAAAATGTATATGATTTCGAGTAAAAATATATGGTGTACAAAAAACCAATCAAATTATGAATTGAATTCCGGATTCCACATATGATTGTCATCTAAATTTTAAATTGAATTCTAAATGAATTATGTATGTTTATAATTATGTTATGAATTCTAATTTAATTATGGATGAGTATATTTCTAGGATGCATTATATGTGTTGGTTGGTTGGTTTGCATTATTTAAATGTGTTGGGTTTTTCTCTATATGTATGCATTGTATATGTGTTACAGTTACAATAATTGGATTGAAAATTGAATTGAAAATGAAAATTGAATTGAAAATGAGCCCAAAGCAGACCTGATGTGCCAAAATGAGCCCAAAACAGACCTTCTGTGCAAATTCCATGCTGCTGTGCAATTTGCACAGCAAAGCCTATGCCAACGGTTTCAAACCGTTGGCATAGCCCATATGGAGCTGTTTTTACCAATGGATCATTAAACCGTTGGTAAAAACAGACTATCCCAACGGTTCAAACAGTTGGGATAGCTTTTGGAATTGGTGTTTTTACCAACGGTTGGTAGAACCGTTGGTAAAAACCTTTCCCAACGGTTTGAAAACCGTTGGGAAAGAAAATATTCATGGGATTCCCCAACGGGCCAAACCGTTGGGATAGGCTTTTCCCAACGGTTTTGCACAACCGTTGGGGTAGGTTTATTTTTTCTAACCTGTCCCAATGGTTCCTTGTAAACCGTTGGGAAAAGCCTTTCCCAACGGCTTACTTTCCCACTGTTGGCAGAACCGTTGGTATAACATATACCAACGGTTCTGCAGCCTTTCCCAACGGTTCAGAACCATTGGGAAAGGATAGTTTTTCAGTAGTGTAAGGAAAGACAACAGTGTAACAATCCTTAGATGTATCTTTATTCCATAGTACCATGAGATTACTTATACAAGATTACACTTGATAAACATGTAATCATTCCACTACCTTCTTAAACCATTAACCAAGCTTCAACAATTCTTTCATCTCACATATCATTTATAGTATCTTCATCATCATCAATATAAATACTACCCATACAGCTGTACTAATTCTCTTCATGAGAGTTTCCCTTAGGTCATTGGGTTGCATAATGCTCGTACATTCAACATTTAAAACATTTAACCATTGTTGATGTCGTAGCAATACCATTATCCCCATCCATGGTGTTAACTGAACCTTTACCATTGCACTTACTGGATTTGTGTCCTTCTTTTCGACACCCAAAGCATCTTCCAGTTCCCTTAAAACAATCTCCCTGATGCCTCTTCCCACATGATTTACATGAGGGAAATTTAACTTTCTTTCCTCTATGATCATCATGAAACTCTATCTTTCTCTTATTATCTGAGTCGGGAAACTAACCAAAGTTGAGATTATTGATCATATTATGAGATTGCTGATTAGGCATAATTACTATATTTGGACTTCTAAATCCTGTTTCATTTGGTTTCTCATGAATAATATCATTCCATTTTTCGTCATATCCTTCATTATCATGAATCTTCCTGTTTCTAGCCATTTTCTAAAACCCAAAAAGAATAGTGTGGGAGGCAAAAATCATGCTAGGGAACACAACATAGTAAAGGGGGATCACCCTCAATATCTGACATCTTCGGTTAAATTCTATGATCGTTATCGTAGTTCTATGACTATATCCTATACATATACTTATCCTTTGTTATATCCCTAGACATACCTTAGAAATATCTCTAGAGATCTCACTAACATTTTCACATCCTAGTTTCCAAAGGTTGACTAAACCTTTCCTATGATACCAACTGTAGAGACCCGAATCTTGACATACATGGACATTACATTACTTTCACAGAATACTTAATACATAACAAAAATAGACACACAAGGATCGTAATTTTATAGTGTATTTGGAAACTTGGAACATAATCTTCTAATCGTTGTGAAAGAACTTCAACATCTCCCATAAAGATCTTCTACTTTTTGTTTCCTTACCTAAAAACTTTCTTTTGATCCTGGGGTAAAATAAAACATAAAAAGGGTGAGCTCAAATGCTCAGTAAGGGTAAGCATGGATAAAATAAAACATACCATATACATTTGAACTTAAAAACATGAACAAAATTTTTAAACATCAAAATCTTGAGCAACAACATAAAACATGGAAGTACATAAGCCATAGATCATAATGGAACATAAACCATGATAAAATAGCATGGGAATAAAATATGTAATTATGGAATCCATTAAGAACATGTAATGATTTCCATAGTAGCCAAGGCATTGCTGCCAAGACCATCTTAGTGGACAAAGTCCCTTTCTCAATCGAGTTCACTCCTCGTTCCAGTCCTGTAATACTGAACCGTATTAACTTACCATTCCAACCATGTCTATCTCATGAGATACAAATCTTTACCCAATTAATTAGAGTGAGATATAGGTCCCACCCATCTCATAATGAAATCACTCTTACTTGTGCCACAATGTAAACATAAATCATTCATCATAACCCAAGAATAAAATGGGTTTCATAAACATCATTCCATCCTAACGTAATCCGTACAAAAAAAATTTGGATATAATTTCATCATTAGAAAATTGAAACCATGTAAATCATAGAGTCAGGATACTTGAAACATACACATGTAAAATAATGTCATCTTAGATGAAAATGGTTTTGATAAAACACTTGAAATGAATTCTTGAGGAAAATATACTTTTTTTCTTCAAAATCAATTTCTTTTCAAAAAATGTCATGCAATTTTAAAAGAAAATAATTTTGTTGAAAATAGTCATCAAATATTTTGGAGGAATATTCATGAAAATAAATCTTTATAAAACCGTAAAAATCCTTTCATTCTGTATACGTTAAAAAAAAGAAGTCTTCTCATAATTTTGTCAGAAAAGTCAAAAAGTACCTCGTAAAGTAAACTAAAGAAAGATTCCTTACATACCATGTTGTAAAAGTCAAAAATGGGTAAAAATGAAATTAAACATACATAAATACACTTTTATATGGACATGGATGATAGAAATAACCCCAGTAAATATTTACAAATAAGCAATCTCAGATAAAAATGAGATTTGCATACCTTAGGTCCGATATGCTTCGTACGTATCTGAATCTCATGTATAATAATTTAAATAATGTAATTGACTTATTAAAGAATCATATTAATTGTTTTGATATCATAAATGTTTCACTTATGACTTTATATTACCCGTTCTTTTGTAAATTCCATGTTAAAGCAGCGTTTTGGGTAAAATCTTTTCATTTATCGTATGTGTTTCGACTTTTCGTTCATGATATTAATACTTATATCCTGATTTACATAATTCCAGAATGTAAAACATGATATATATATATATATAATATATTAATCATATACATATATTTTATAGATCGATAAAAAGGAATGAAATACACCGTTCATGGAGACCGTAGGCCGTACGTACGCATGAACGCTGTTTTCGTTTCCCTTTTGAATTGAATGGAATTAAGTAAATGACATATATATATATATATAAATCTAGTATCATTATTATTTCATATATTCAATTATTATTCATTATATATACTTTATAATCATTCATTAATGGTAAACATGGAGAGTGAATATCATCGCATCGTGGAGACGGTAGTCCGTACGTACGCACGAGCGATGATTTCATTTCCAAGATCATGGAATCATATTAAAGTGTATGTATAATATTAAATAGTAAATATCACTTTAAAATAAACATATATATTCATTACTTTCATCCTTATACCCATCCAAGTAAGGTGGTGGTGCAAAATAGATTACACCACAGCGTGGAGACGGTATTCCGTACGTACGCACGCGCAGAGATTTCATTTTCTGTTGGATGTATAGATGGTTAAATATGGTTGTTTCATACTTATAATAACATATCATTATATTATTGATACTGATGTTATTACCTCATAATGAAACATCTAAAAAAATAAGTGGAAGAAGAAATAGAGTTGAAAGAATCAGTAACGGACATTACCTCTTCTTTGAAGCGCCTTTTTAAGACCTCCACTTAGGGCACTAAAATTGGTCTTTGAAGAAGACCAGGACCTCTAGGATGTTTCTAGGGAAGTGTAGAAGATAATTTGGTAGGGGTTGGACGAGCTTGAAAGCTAAATGTGATGTGAAGAAGAGAGGGAGGAGGTTCCCTTTTATAAGGGAGGAGAGGGGCACCTTTGGAAATCTTAAAAATATTAATTTATAATAAATATAACCCCACTTAAAAACCTCCAAAAATGACTCATATCAGAAGATTAGTTGATATAGGGTTGTAATCTCATCAACCAATCAAATTTATACATGTTAGTATTTTATTTTGAACATTATCAACTTGATTTATCCTTATTTAATCAATTTAATTTTATTGGTGGTAATAACATTCTAAATTTTAAATTATAAAAAATAATAACTTATTTGATGTGAATTGTCCATAATTGGATACTTTATCACATTTTCAACCATATAAATATAAATTTATAATTGGTAATTATTTTTGTGATTTTTAAACAATTTTATAATATGTTATTTTTATAAAATAACAATAGTGTCAATTTTGACACTATTCATTTATATGAATTTAAATAAACTATATAAAAAAGATATGTTCTAAGTAAAATATTTAATAGATTCATAAAAGGTCATATGTATCTATAAAATTAGTGGAGAATATAAATAGTTTATATACTGTTTATATTATTATTTTTAATACCATTTATTTGGTTTATCTCTTAATAAAATAATTACTACAACATTTTTGTATAATTATTTAATATACATATTTGTTTCATAAAATTACAAATAAAATCCTATGATGAATATAAATCTATTTCCTTTTACAATAATACTTTTACTCAAATTTATCATCTTAAAATCACAATATGTAAATTGTTGTATTTATTAAATTATGAAGGTGACAACTTTGGCATCATTTATAATAAAATAATATAAGTGTCATAATCACTTTTATAAGACTCAAAATGGTTATATATTAGGTAATTGGATTATTATGGTATAGATATACACTAATATTATGTTTTGGTCAGGTTTTTAGGCTTTTTAATGGGTATTATTATTTTAATAAAATCCATATTACTGATTTTTCACTTAATAAATAATTCTTGCATCATTAATGTATCAACATTAATGACAGTTATTTAATCCCTAGAAATTCTAAATAAATTATCATGATGTAGATAATTTTATTATATTTCTGGAGACAATTCATGATCAATGTTTTATGATGTTTGTCACTAAATTAAAATTATTATACTTATAAGATTTAAGAGAGTGACATGTTGTCACTTTCTTTAATTTTAATAATAATTAAATTATTTTCATGGTCAAAAGTCCATAATATGAATCTAATCCGACCCTTAGGTGATATGGGTCGACTTTTAGTCATCCAATAGAATTTTTTTCACGCGTTAGTGTAATTTTATATTATTATATTCACATTAATTACTCGATTTACCTTTAACTATGGTAAATAAAATTTACCGTAGTTACTATTCACAATTCCCAAAAATAAAAAGTAGCTTATTAACATAATTTGGACCCACTGATTCCAAATATGGAATCCATTTTTCCAAATTCAATACACAAAAATTTCATAAATTAAATTAAAATTAATCCCGTTGTCGAAAGAAAATGGGTTTTTCTTTAAAACATTGCAAAAGATTGAATTGATTTAACCGATGAAGTCAAGGTAAAATCAATGATAATGACATACATTATATTAAATGGTAAAAATATATTATATTTACACTTTAAATCAATTAAATATTATAATTTTACCACATAAGTTATTACGATGAAAAAAGTTGTTTTTAATTAAAATATAGCGTGTTTTTACTATTCATTAAAATATGAAAGTTATCAGAATAATATGAAAAATTTATCCGAGGTAAAATTTTATATCCTGATTCCAAGGAATAATATTATTTTGTAAAATTGAACTTATAAACATGTAAAAATCTAGATTTAAAGTGGGTGCGCCATCAAAAGATGGCAAAACTGCGTTTTTTGAAAAATACTTATTTTACCCGAAAAATTTATTTTGTTCTTATACCATGTTCTAGAAAATGTGTATGATGAATAATAATGTTATAAAATTCAAATTTTAGTTAATACTATTCATAACGGCTAGTTCATAATAATATTATAATAATATATGGTTGTTTAGTAAAACCCGGTATTGCGTACAACACACGCTATCGAAGAAGGTTGCGCTTGCGTGTAATGCAAGCCAAGTCGGGGTTGCGTATAGTGAAAGACTTCTTTATAGTTTTGTTATAAAAGAATCCAACCATTTTTTTATTTATACATTGAATATATATATATATATATATATACACTCAATGTTGTGTAGAGTGACTATTATCAAACGAACTTGAAATTGTGTGTAACACAGTCTAAGAATAGTGTTGTGTATACTGTAAGCTAATACGGTGTTGCGTATAGCGCAAGATAATCTTTTTGTAGCATAAAACACATGACATCAAATAAATTAAAAGTAATACATATCATAAAATATCGGGTTTTTACACTTCTTCTCTTGGGTAAATTTGAGGGTGAATAAAATTTTGGTTCCTTTTCCAAGGACCCAAGCAAGTCATCTAAACACCCATTATATTCTCCCCTATTTCTTATTTTCTCATCCAAATTCTATTATCTTGTCCCTTTCTCGTTTTTTTTCTTTTGGCACATGTCCACCTACACCCACGATCAATCAAACCGTCTAGTTTGGGTGGATATTCCTGGGGTTGGGGAGTCACGTACACCAAGGAAACTATTTACATTAGATCCTAATCTTCCTAATACTCTAGAGTCAAAAATTGAGCCTATTTCAATAGAATTTCCTCAATGAAACCAACTCATAAACCCGGGTGGGAACCAAAATGGAAACCTAATTGAGGGAGCCCCAAACATGGGGAATGCAATTGATCAAACCATTAATGACTACCTCCCACCTTCCTAGATCAATGACCCCTCATGAATTAGACATAATTCCGTAGGATATTCCAACTGCATCTTTAAACCCCATGTACTAAACCACCTTCCAACCTTCGATGGAATGGAGTCTGAGTTGCCTTGCCTTCACATTAGGGAGTTCAATGACATTGTTGAAACCATGTGTCCCCCACATCATCTTGAATCAGAAAAAATGAGGCCATTTTCTTTTTCAATAAAGGATAGAGCTAAAAATTGGCTAAACAATTTGATACCATCTTCCATTAACTCTTGGGACCAATTACAAAGATAATTATACAAAAAATACATCCCCCCCCACAAAACAATAGCACTTAAAAATAGCACCCAAAACCTTTTTGAAAAAGAGGGAGAGTCATTCTTTGAAACATGAGAGAGATTCAAAGACACACTAAAAATGGTTCTTCACCATGGTTTTTCTATTCCTGAAAAAGTGAGATTTTTCTATGAAGGGTTGTGCTAAGGGAACAAACAATTTATTGACATGATGTGTAATGGGACCTTTAAAAACAAATCCCCAAATGATGCTTATAAGAATCTATAAATCCTTTCCGAACAAAACCAATCACGGGTAACCTCACCTTATCCGGTTAAAGACACAAATAACTACTAGAATTCATAAACTTTGAGAAGAGGAAAGCCTTAGGGCTAAACTCGCAGCACTCTCCAGGAAGGTTTAAGACCTAGACCTTAGGAAAGTCCATGAAATTCAAACTGTAGACCCTTTTTGAACAATTTGTGACAAACATGAACATAAGACAAACAACTGCCTAAACATTCCATCCATCAAGGATGTTTTTTAGGAGGACCCCCAGAAGAATTAAATTCCTTGAACTTCCAAAAGCCTCAATACCAAAACAACTTAAACATAAGGTATAATGACCACCCAGGCTTTCGTTGGAAATATAACCCGAAACCTAGCCAACCACATGGATAGAATTCTTACCCCCAACAGAAATACCCAACCCATAACCAGTTCCATACTCAACCTATCCAATACCAATATCCACCGGTCCATTTTCAACAAACCATCCCACCTCTAAATTATCCCTATGGGATAAACCAATCTTCTAAAGAACTAACACAAGCTGTTCCACAAAGCCTACTAGAAAAACTGTGCAAACAAATAGAGAGGATGAACTTGGAAGTCTCTTCCTTAAAAAAATAACATCAAACCCTCAAAATTGGAAAGGCACCCATGCCGAATCAGGAGGTACCGCCCTAAACTTCAAGGGGAGTGTCAATTTTCACTCAAACAACTCATGAACAACTAAAGGCTGTGACTTTTTTAAGAAGTGGGAAAATAACTGAGATGCCTAAACAACTAATTCAGAACCCACCTGAAGACTCAAACTTGGATAAAAATTGAAATGAACCAAATGATCAAACTGAAAAACACAATAACATTTTCAAAGAAACAACTCTTCAACAAATAACTCCATAACCCGCAGCATTTCCTCAATGAATGAGGGGGGAAACCATGCCTGAATTGAGTAAAACATTGAGGGAAATATTCTTACAAGTCAAGATGAACATTCCCCTTCTCAATTCAATGCAAACCATACATGCCTACTCAAAGTACCTTCAGGACATGTTCACTTTTAAATGAAAATTTTCATATAAGAACCAAGTTCTTTTGGCTGCTAATTTGAGTACCACAATTCAGGGGACCATTTCTCCTAAGTTGATAGACTCAGGTTGTCCTTACTTCAATGTTGAACTAGGAGAGAGAAAAGATGTCAAAGCCTTGTGTGACCTAGGTGCTAGTGTCAATCTCATTCCATATACTGTGTTCTGCCAGTTAGGCCTAGAAGAACTCCAACCCCCATCTGTCACACTTCAACTAGCTGATCCTAGCATAAGGTTTCCAAAGGGTATTTTAAAGGATGTTTTGGTAAAGGTTGAAAACTTCATCTACCCTGCTGAATTCATTTTACTTGAAAACCATCCAAACATAAGAAATAATAAACAAACCCCAAATATCCTTGGGCGTCCCTTCCATGCAACAATCAACTCTGTTATCCGATTTCAAAATGGGAACATGAACATCACCTTTTGTAACATGAGTCTAGACTTGAACATCAATAATACAAGCTCAAAAATATGGGATGACGAAGGAATTCATGAAGTAAACATGATAAGAAGAATTGATAATGAATCCATAGAACATCAATAAATATTTGATGGATGTTTAAGTCATGATGGGATTTATTTCCTTTATTAACATGAAGAATGTTTATATCCATGGATTGAATCATTTTCAAATTACTCGTATGATGAAGTCTTGGGTCCAACAATCAGTGAATCCTTTCAAGAACCCACATTCATGGAGACCAATTAAACTTCCTTCCCTAAATCTGATCAAACAAATATTTTATTTGAAACTTATATATGTGGGGAATCAATCCTATCTGAAACTCTAAAACAAGAAATTGATATTGATCAAATGTCCAAATCTTCTACTAAAATTCTGAACCAACCAGATCTTGAATCGAAGGAACTTCCTGCATCACTCATGTATGCCTTCGTAGGGGACAATAAAACACATTCTATCATAATTTCTTCTTCTCTTGAATCCAATAATTAGAGGATTCTTCGAGATGTCCTTAGGAAACAAAATAAATCCATTGGTTGGACCCTATCTGATATTCCTAGGATTAGCCCACTTATTGGGACTCATAGGATTGTTCTGGAATATGATTCAAATCCATGTCGTCAACCTCAATGGTGACTCAATCCTAATCTCATGGAGTTATTAAGGAAGGAACATTTGAAATTGTTAAAAGATGGTATCATATATCCCATAGCTGAGAGTGAGTGGTTCAGCCCGATCCAAGTGGTTCCCAATAAGGTAAGAATGAAATTGATAACCAATAAGGATGGAGAGATTCGTCCAGCTAGGTTGAGTAGTGGATGGAGGATCTACATTGACTATATGATTCTACACTCATTCACCAAGAAGGACCATTTCCACTTACCATTCATTGACCAAGTCCTTGAGAGAGTGACAGCTCATGAATTCTACTTTTTCATAGATGGGTACTCAAGGTATAATCAAATTGAGGTCTCCCTATAGGATCAAGGGAATACTAAATTCACTTGTCCATTCGGTGCCTTTTCCTACAAATGAATGCCCTTAAGTTTATGTAATTCCCCTAGAACCATCCAGCGGTGCATGATGGGAATATTCTCGAACATGGTAGGGGATTTTCTTGAGGTCTTCATAGATGACTTCTCTGTGTTTGCGGATACATTTGAGGGAGGTATGAGGAATGTAGAGAGTGTCTTTTCAAGATGTGAAGAAAATAATCTAGTCCAAACTAAGAAAAATGCCATTTCATGGTTAAAGAGGGACTAGTTCTAGGTCATCTAGTCTTAGGTATGGAGATTGAAGTTGATAAAACCAAGGCTGACAACATTCTTCACCTTCCATCACTCAAAATTGTCAAGGGAGTGAGGTATTTATTATGACATGCTGGTTTCTATATAATATTCATCGTGGAATTTAGTACAATCTCCCGTCTCCTTTTTGCTCTACTAGTAATGGATTCTCCATTTGTTTGGATATAATGTTGTTAGGGTTCATTCTAAACCCTCAAATTCTCTATCACCTCTCCTCCCATTATGAAATATTCAAATTGAAAACTTCCTTTTGAATAAATGTGTGATTCCAGTGACTTTTCGGTTGGATATGTGTTAGGAAAATGTTGTGATAAAACTCCTTATGTCATTACTTATGAAAGCATATCCTTAAATGATGCCCAAATCAACTACACCACCACTGAAAAAAAGTTACTTTCTATTGTGTTTTCATTAGAGATGTTTAGGTCCTACCTCTTAGGATCCCCCATCACTGTGTTCACTAACCATTCTACAATAAAATACCTCTTCCAAAAACAAGATGTTAAGGCTAGACTGATTAGGTGGGTCCTTCCCTTACAAGAATATGACCTCATAATCTAGGTTAAAAAGGGTGTTGAAAATGTTGTAGACGATCACATCTCTAGGATGGAATTAAAAGAAAACTAAAATCACCATTCTGTGTCTGATTCATTCCCTGATGAACACCTTTACTCTATGAGTGACTACCCTTGGTATGATGACATATCCAATTTATTATTTACAGGAGTCATCCCAAAAATCTTTGGGACTCAAGATCGAAGGAAATTCCTTTCTGATGTTAGGCACTATATGCTTGATGATACATACCTCTATAAGTTCTACCCTAACGAAGTCATTAGGAGGGGTGTCCCAGAATCAGAGCAAGAGTGCATCCTTAAATTATGTCATAGTGAGGCATGTGGAGGTCACTTTTCCTCTAAGAAAACATCTACTAAGATTATTCAGTGTGGTCTCTTCTGGCCCACTCTCCCAAGGGACTCTTACACATTTTGCCAAAGCTATCCTTGGTGTCAATAAGTAGGGTCAATCACAAAAACAAATCAAATTCCACTCACTCTAATCTTAATGATTAAAATCTCTGACTGCTGGGGAATAAATTTCATGGGTCCTTTCCCAAAATCCAGGGGATACCAATACATTCACTTAGCTGTTGATTATGTCACAAAATGGGTTGAGGACATTCCCAAAAAATCAAATGATCATCAAACAGTTATTAGATTCCTAAAAGAAAACATATTCTTTATATTTGGATTTCCTAGAGATATCATTTTTGAACATGGAACTCATTTTTGTAATCACATGTTCTCATCACTCATGAAAAAATATGGAATTTCTCACAATGTATCCACTTCTTACCACCCACAGACTAATGGTAAAGCTAAGTTAGCAAATTGAGAAATCAAACAAATTATTGAGAAAAATATCAATCCTTCTAGGAAGGATTCGTCTGAGAAACTCATGGATGATCTTTGGTCATATCGTACAACATACAAAACCATCCTAAGAATGAGACCATATAAGTTGGTTTATGGAAAATCATGCCATTTACCTGTTGAAATTGAGCATAAGGCTTTTTGGACAATTAAGAAAATAAATTATAACCTCTCTTTTGCCGAAAGAAAAAAGAAATTAGATCTCAATGAACTGGAGAAACTAAGGATAGAGGCTTATGAAAATTCAAGGATCAATAAAGCTAGAGTTCAAGCCTACCAATATAGTAATATCAAAGTCAAAAATTTTGAAAAAGGAAAATTTGTTCCCTTGTATAGTTCAAAACTTCATTTACACCCAGGAAGGTTATGGTCTAGATGGTCAGGTCCATACATCATTCATAATGTGTACCCCTATGGGGCTATGGAAATTCAAGATTCCACCAATGGTCAATCCTTTAAAGTTAATGGTCATAGATTCAAACCATTAATTGAACCATTCCAAAAACCTGAATTTGATGATGAATAGTGTAAAACTACCTTAGATGAAAAATAATAATCAATTAGGGGTCCAAGTCAAGATAATGACGTTAAACAAAGCGTTGTATGGGAGGAAACCCATGGTTTTCTAGTATCCTATCATTGTTTTTAATCAACATTATAGTTTAAATAGGATTAATTAATAATTTTGATATTTAATAAAAAAATATAGAATGTTGACATGTTCTTCTATTATGAGTATAGATGGGTATGAAAGGGGAGTTCCATATTCAACCGTGTCATGTGGTGTGATCCTTGAGTAATAACATCCCCATAAATTTAAAAAGAAGACAATGTATCATCAATTTATTTTATTTTATTTTTTTGTGTTTGTATGATAAAATAAAAATAAAAAAATAAAAAAAAATAATAATAATAAAAATCCACATCGTAGGTCGTGTGGCAAAGCCCGTCACAACTGGCGAAGCCATGGGGATTCGAACCAGGGACCGAAGGGAGACAGGGGCACGCGCTTACCACTGAACTACGGGTTTTTGTGCTTCCTAAATCTATAATTTATATATACACACTTATATTTTACTTTCTTTATTATATATATATGTATTGTTTTTTTCGTTCTTTTTTCTTTTTTCTACTAGGGAGCTCTGCAAGTGACATGGATATCAACAGACTAAATTGGGGAAACAAGAACTTCATCTTCAACCACTAGGTGACTTTATTCCATGATCCTCGTATTTCAATTTCCTTTTTGAAATTACCTTACCTGCCACTACTCCTTCTAAATTTTCATTTCTTCAAACACTGGGGACACTGTTATTTTATATTGGTGGGAGATAAAATTAAAAAAAACTTTTGTTTAAAAAAATTAATGATTTAAAAAAAATGTTTAAATGGAAGGAAAAATTCCTTTAACATTGAACAAGGAAATAGACATTGCACACTTTGAAACTGAATATCAAATAATTAAGCATGCCCTGATTTTGATTTTAATCCATGTATAATTTCTTGAGCATATATTTTGGGAGTGTGGCTATCTAATGTGATGTTTCATGGTTTATATTTTCATCCAAATAAAAGAAAATCACAACACACATCCTTTGGATAGTGGGGATTTTTTTTGAGTTCATGGGTTCCCCCAAGATAGTGTCATAAGTTTGGTGATCATTTTAGTTTTAATATGACTATTAAAAAAAATTAAAATAACAATAAATTTGTGCGTAGAGCAATGAAATGACCTAATGCGTGGTTTTGGCACTTGGGGATCGTGACTCCACAATTATCTGGGCCAGAGTTAGTAATTTTATCTCTATTTTTGGAAATTTAAAATAGTTTTTTGACTGAGTAAACTCGAGATGATGCCCAAGTATGGGGGCTTCACTTGGTTCCCTAAAGACTTTGGGCCAAGGAGTCATCTGCAAAGTCTCGCTATAGTGGTTGACTATTTTGAGTGCAATGTCAATTAACATGGAAAAACTTCCAAAAAAATAAAATATAAAGAAAATTGAATAGTCATCTTAGTATTGAAATGTGATTCCACCTAGCACTTCTGTCATTTCCCCCTCGAAAAAAGATTAATCCCCATGTCTATTGTGATACACAATATATCATCATACTTAATTTTTCTTCAATGGTTGGGGCCGAAACATCAATTTATTATTTGAAAGAAAAGCCCTCTTGAGCCAGGTAGAGGGAGACCCATTACATAGCCCGAAGTCCCAAGGCAAAGTGGGCCTGAATACAAGGCTTGAGAGTCCATTTTTATTGTCCAACAGACCCCTCGGTGAACAGTACTGCTACAATACCTGCAACAGTACCACCACCGCTACAGTAACTACTACAGTCCATCCGCCACTGCAGTTTTGCCGCTACTACAGTGTCGTCAGTGCTACAATACCTGCTACAACATTTCTATAGTACCCGAGAAATTCTCCCCTGCCCAGATTTGATCCTGGGTCATTTGGATGCCAAGCAAGATCCTGTACCACTAGGGTACAAGCTCGTTGGTACAGATCCTCATACTTAATTGATATTGAATTAAATATTGAAATGAATTTGAACAAAGGAATGGGCTTGGGATTGAGATCTGCTTATGAAACTATCTTGTATTAAAATATTTTGTTGGGTTTCATGATTTTTTGGTATTAGGGTTTTTGGTTATCATTGTGTATTAAAATGTTTTAGGAAAAGGGAATTCGAATTTCATATTGTTGAGATACATTTTGCTCGAGACTAGAAAAATTCATGTTGGGGGTGTGATTAGCCACTAAATGAGGCTAATCATCATTGTTAATATATATACTATTAATGTTCTTTATTATTCATAAACACCATTTTAGTTCATTTTACACTTTGAACAACATTTCACATTAATATTGTAATTATTTCTTAAAATGCACTATTATGTGGTACATTTTTTAACATCATTTAAAGTACCAAATTAATCATCTATTTTTAAGGAATGTAATTATCCATATTTTAATTTGATATTTTGTTAAATTTTTATACACTTCAATATGAACATGTTTCATTCAGGGATCAATGGAATATTCATAAAGGATGATGGAGATATTTGGAGATGAATGGAAGCAATTTTAGTGAAGGCAGATTGGACACCAGCCCATGGATGAGAATGTGGGATCCACATTACAAAACCAATGAAGTCCAAATTTCATGGGCTTCTAGAATAAATATAGATAAACAAATAATTATCCATGATACAATGCTAATTCAGCATCCATTGTGGTTATTTAGGTGGCCAAAATAAGAGATAAAATAATGGGCCCGATTCTTCAGCCCAAACCCCCCCTAATCTTATCATATCTCCGAATCCATGACTCCAAATGGGCACAAAGTTTATAGGCGGTTAACCGACATCCGTGGATCCATTTTCTACTTCTATGTTCCACTCTTATTTGGCCATATATAAGGTCTATTAAGCACGTCTGTTCGGTGGATGAATGTTGGATGCCACCTCGGGTCAATGGTCAAAAAATAAACTCTCCCTCAAATTTCCACCCACCTATGGCCTACCAAAATTAATTGAGGAGACTTGGATTATTTAAGGCTAAACCCAATGATTCAAAAATTCCTATTTAAGGCAGTGATGGTGGAGTAGTTTATTATCTTTGTTCTTTGTTTCATTTTAATGTTATGTATCCAATTTGATATTGTAATCTCATTCCTTCAATTGTTAGTTCCATGAATTGCCTTAGTTTATTTATAAAAGTCATTCATATTCTCTTTTTATATTCTTCTTCTTATCAATATGATACCATTTCCTCAAGGTGTGAACTTGTTCATACCAAACCTTGGGAGATTATCACACAACGGTGGAGTGATTGATTTTTTCACTGTTTTTTACTTCCCCAATTCCTCCCTCATGAGTAAACGTTCCGCTTCCATTGAAACCATGGGATCCATGGAGGGATAAATCACTTATGGGTTGATTGAAGGGAGTTGATAGGGGCTGTATTGGATGTAATTTCTCACTCCATTATTGGATAATCACTTCTTTTAAATGTGATTTTTATTTGATTACTTTAACACTTATACATATTTATCAAAATTAAGGTCACTCATTTCATGTGCTAATAATAATATTTACCTTAGAGTGATCAAAACTTTTATCCTTAAAGTGTATATGTGATTATTATTAGTGTTTGTAGGAATAAAACCCGCAAGTGATGATTTTTTTATCTTATTAAATGAACCCATCTCAAATATAACAAATTGAAATATTTTTACAAGATAAAGAGTTCATCCAATCCACCCCTTGTAATAACCTAGGATCAATCCTTCTCATAATTTGAATTCACTTATGTATCTTAGAGTTTATTTAAACCCCTCTCAAATCAACCCAATTAGTCCACTTTATAGCCAAAAACATTCCATAGAATTTGCGTGTCTATAGGTTACTTCTTAGGACTCTGAGGATTCGACAACCCAAGCTAGATTACAAAGATCGTTCTACCTTCTTCTATTGGGTAAATTTGTGCGTCATTCAAATTTTGGTGCCATTTCTGGGGACCCAAGTAAGTCATATAAACACGCATTCTATTTTTCCACATTTATACTTTTCTCATCCAAATTCAATTATCTTTTCCTATTCTCATTTTTTTTCATTTGGCGCATGTCTGCGTAAACCTACGATCAATCAACTCGTCTAGATAGGGTGGATAGTATTGGGGTTGGGGAGTCAAGTACACCAACAGAATTATTTCCATTAGATCCTAATCTTCCTAATACTCCATAGTAAATAATTGAGCTTATTTCAATGGAAGTTCCTCAAAGAAACCAACTCATAAACCCGGGTGGGTACCAAAATGTAAAACCAAATGAGGGAACCCGAAACATGGGGAATGCAATTCATAAAACCATGAATGAATACCTCACACCATCCTGGACCAATGCCCCCCTCATTCATTAGTCACAGTTACCTAAGAGATGCCAACTACATCTTTAAACCCAATGTACTAAACCACCTTCCAACATTCCATGGAATGGAGTCTGAGATGTCCTACCTTCACATTAAAGTGTCTCATGACATTGTAGAAACCATGTGTCCCCCACATCAACTTGAATCAGCTAAAATGAGGCTATTTCCTTTTTCGTTAAATTATAGAGCTAAAATTTGGCTAAAAAATTTGAGACCATCATCTATCAATTCTTGGGACCAATTAAAAATATAATTCTACAAAAAATACTTTCCCCACAAGAAAACAATAGCACTTAAACAGAGCATCCAAATATTTTTTGAAAAAGAGGGAGAGTCATTCTATTAAACATTAGGGAGATTAAAAGACACCCAAAACATCGTTCCACACCATGGTTTTTCTATTCTTGAACAAGTGAAATTTTTCTATGAAGGGTTGGGCCCGGGGAACAAACAATTCATAGACATGATGTGTAATGGGACATTTAAAAACAAATCCCAAAATGATGCTTATGAGTGTCTATAAATCCTTTCCGAACAAAACCAAACATGGGGAACATCACCTTATTCTAAAAAGACAAAAATAAATAATGGAATTCAAACACTTAGAGAAGAGGAAAGCCTTAGGGCTAAACTCGCAGTACTCTCTAAAAAGGGTGAAGAGATTGACCTTAGGAAAGTCCATGAAATCCAAACTGTAGACCCTGTTTGCACAATTTGTGACAAACATGAATCTAATACAGACAACTGCCCAACCATTCTATCCATCAATGATGTTCTTTTAGGAGGACCCCCAACAAAAGTAAATTACTTGAACTTTCAAAAGCTTCAACACCAAAATAACTTCAACCCAAGGTATAATGACCACCCAGGCATCTGAAGGAATGATAACCAACAACCTAGCCAACCACAAGGACAAAATCCTGACCCCCAACTGAACTAAAAAACCAATAACCAGCCAAACCCAACTGATCCAATACCAATAGCCACCAGTACATTTTCAACAAACCATCCCACATCCAAAATATCCCCCTGGGATAAACCAATCTTCTCAAGAACCAACCCAAACTGTTCCACAAATCCTACTAGAACAACTGTCCAAACAAATGGAGAGGATGAACATGGAAATATCTTCCCTAAAAACAGATCTTCAAACAATCAAAACTGGAAAGGAACCTATGCCTACTCAGGCAATACCATCCTCAAAATCAAGGTGAGAGTAAAGTTGCACTCAAACAACTCATGAACCACTAAAGTCTATGACTATTTTAAGAAGTTTAAAATCAGTTGAGAAACCTGAACAACTAATTCAAAATCCACATGAAGATTCAAACTTGGATGAAAATTCAAATGAACCAAATGATCAAACAGAAAAACACGATAACATTGTCAAAGAAACAACTCTTTAACAAGAAACTCCATAACCCACACCATTTCCTCAACTCATGTGGGGGACACCAAGAATGAATTGAGTGAAACATTGAGGAAAATCTTCTCACAAGTCAAGTTTAACTTTCCCCTTCTCGATGCAATACAAACCATACCTTCTTACTCAAATCACCTTAAGGAATTGTGCACTTTTAAAGGAAAATTTTCATATAAAGACCAAGTCCTTTTGGATGATAATGTGAGTACCACCATTCAAGGGACCATTAATCCTAAGTTGAAAGACCTGTGTTTCCCTTACATAAATTTTGAACTAGGAGAGAGAAAAGTTGCAAGGCCTTGATTGACCAAGGTGCTAGTGTCAATGTCATTCCCTATACTGTGTACATCCAGTTAGGCCTAGAAGAACTACAACCCATATCTATCACAATTCAACTTGCTGATTGTAGTATTAGGGTTTCAAAGGGTATTTTAAAGGAAGTTCTAGTAATGGTTGAAAACTTCATCTACCCTGCTGACATCATTGTCCTTGACAACCATCCAAACTTAGGAAATAACGAACAAACCCAAATTATCCTTGGTCATCCCTTCCTTGAAACAATCAACTCTGTTACCCGAGTTTGAAATGGGAACATGACCATCACCTTTGGGAACATGAATCTAGACTTGAAAATTTATAATGCAAGCTCACAAATAGGGGATGAAGAGGACATTCATGAACTAAACATGATAAGAAGAATTGATAATAAATCCATAGAACATCAAGGAATATTTGATTGTTGTTTAAGTCAGGATGAGATTGATTGCCATTATTAACATGAATGAAGATTATCTCCTTGGATTGAATCATTTTCAAATTACTCTTATGATGAAGTCTTAGGTTCAACAATCAGTAAATCCTTTTAGGAAACCACATTCATGTAGACCAATAAAACTTCCTTCCCTAAATCTGATCAAACCCATCATGTAGCTGAAACTTCTATATGTGGGGAATCAATCCTATCTGAAACTCTAAAAAAATAAATTTATATTGATCCAATGTCCCAATCTTCTACTGAAATTATGAACCAACCTGATCTTGAATTGAAGTAACTTCTAGCTGCACTCAAGTATGCTATCCTATGGGACAATCAAACACATCCTATTTTCATTTATTCTTCTCTTGATTCCAATCATGAGAGGATGCTTCTAGATTCTCTTAAGAAACATAAGAAAGACATTGGATGGACCCTATCTAATATTCCTAGGATTAGCCAACTTATTGGGACTCATAGTATTGTTCTGGAATCTGATTCAAATCCATTTTTTCAACCTCAATGGCGACACAATCCTAATCTCATGGTGGTAGTAAGGAAGGAACTTTTGAAATTCTTAAAAGCAGGTATCATATATCCCATTACTGAGAGTGAGTGGGTCAGGCCGATCCAAGTGGTTCCCAAGAAGGCAGGAATCACAGTGATAACCAGTAAGGATGGAGAGATTCTTCTAAATTGGGTGAGTAGTGGATGGAGTGTCTACATTGACTATAAGAAGCTAAAATCATTCGCCCAGAAGGACAATTTCCCCTTACTATTCATTGACCAAGTCCTTGAGAGAGTGGCAGGTCATGCCTTCTAATGTTTCTCAGATGGGTACTCAAGGTATAATAAAATTGAGGTCTCTTAAGAGAATCAAGGGAAGACTACATTCACTTCTCCATTCAGCATCTTTGCCTTCAAACTCATGCCCTTTAGTTTATGCAATACCCTTAGAACCTTCCAACGGTGCATGATGGGAATATTCCCAGACATGGAAGGGGATTTTCTTGAGGTCTTCGTGGATGACCTCTCAATGTTTGGGGATACATTTGAAAGATGTCTGAGGAATGTAGATAGAGTCTTGTCAAGATGTGAAGAAAATAATCTAGTCCTAAACTGGGAAAAATGACAATTAATGGTTAAATAGGGACTAGTTGAAAGTCCATCTAGTCTCAGGTAGGGGGATTGATGTTGATAAAGCCAAGGTTGACATCATTAGTCAACTTTCATCACCCAAAACTACCAAGGAAGTGAGGTCCTTCTTATGACATGATGGTTTCTATAGAATATTCCTCAAGGACATCAGTTCAATCTCCCGTCCCCTTTGTTCTCTGCTAGTAAAGGATGCTCCATTTTTTGGACAAAAAGCCGTGATGGTTCATTCTCAACCCTCACATCCTCTCTCACCTCTCCTCCCATTAAGAAATATCTAAATTGGAACCATTGTTTCTAAATTATGTGTGATTCTAGTGACTTTTGTGTTGGATATGTGTTAGGAAAATGTTGTGATAAAACTTTTTATATCATTTCTTATGAAATCAAATCCTTAAATGATGCCCAAATCAACTACACCACTACAGAAAATGAGTCACTGGATATTGTATTTGCCTTATAGAAGTTTAGATACTACCTCTTAGGATCCCCGATCACTGTGTTCACTAACTATTCTGCACTAAAATACCTCTTCTAATATAAGATTCTAATTCTAGACTGATAAGGTGGGTCCTTCTCTTACAAGAATTTGACCTTGCAATCAAGGATAAAAAGGGTGTTGAAAATGATGTAGCTGATCCCCTCTCTAGGATGGAATTCAAAGAAAACTCAAAACACCTTTCTGTGTCTGATTCATTCACTGATTAACACCTATACTCTATGAGTTACTGCCCTTGGTTTTCCGACATATCCAATTTCATAGTTACAGGAGTCATCCCAAAATTCATAGGGACTCAATCTCGAAGGAAATTCTTTTCTGATGTTAGGAAAGATGTGTTTGATGATCCATACCTCTATAAGTTCTGCCCTGACCAAGTCAATAAGATCTGTGTCCCAGAATCTGACCAAGAGTCCATCCTTAAATTCTTTCGTAGTGAGGCATGTGGAGGTCACTTTTCCACTAAAAAATCTGTTATGATTCTTCAGTGTGGTCCCTTCTGGCCGACTCTCTCAAGTGACTCCTACACATTTTTTCAAATCAGTCCTAGGTGTCAACAAGTAGCGTCCATCAAAAAAATCAAAAGCCACTCACTCCCATCTTAGTTATTGAAATCTTTGACTGCTGGGGAATCAATTTCAAGGGTCATTTCCCAAACTCTAAGGGATACCTCAACATTCTCTTAACTGTTGATTATTTCTCAAAATGGGTTGAGGGTATTCCCAAAAAATCCAATGATCATAAATCTATTATTAGATTCCTAAAAAAAAACATATTCTATAGATTTGGAATTCCTAGAGCTATCATTAGTGATCATGGAACTCATTTTTGCAATCGCCTATTCTCATAACTCATGGAAAAGTATGGAATTTCATAGATAGTATTTACTGCTTACCACCCAAAGACCAATAGTCAAGCTGAGTTAGCCAATCGAGAAATTAAACATATTCTTGATAAAACTATCAATACTTCTAGAAAATATTGGTCTGAGAAACTCTTGTATTCTCTTTAGGCATATCGTACAACATACAAAACCATCCTAGGAATTTCATAATGTAATATTGTTTATGGAAAATCATATCATTTACATGTTGAAATTGAGCATAAGGCTTTTTGCGCAATTAAGAAAATAAATTATGACCTCTCATTGGCCGAAACAAAAAGCAAATTAGATCTCAATGGACTAGAGGAAATAAGGATGGAGGCTTATTAAAATTCAAGGATCAATAAAGGTAGAGTTCAAGCCTACCAATCTAGGAATATCAAAGTCAAACATTATGAACCGGGAAAATTTGTGCTCTTGTATAGTTCAAAACATCATTTACACCTAGGAATGTTAAGGTCTAGATGGTCAGGTCCATACATAGTGCATAAGATGTACCCCCATGGGGTGGTGAAAATTCAAGACCCCACCAATGGTCAAATCTTTAATGTTAATGGTCATAGAGTCAAACCATTCATTGAACCATTCCAAAAAACATAATGTTGATGATGAATTTTGTGAACCCACTTTAGATGACAATAATAATTAATCAATTAGTGGTCCAAGTCGAGCTTATGACATTAAACAAAGGGATACATGGGAGGAAACCAATGGTTTTCAAGTTTCCTATCATTTTGTTGTTTTAATCAACTTTATATTTTAAATAGGTTTAATTAATAATTTTTATATTTAATAAAAAAATATTGACTTTTGACCTGTTCATCTATTATAAGTATGGATTGGTATGAAAGGGGAGTGCCTTATTCATCCATGTCCCATGGTGCGATCCTTAAGTAATACCTTACACATAAATTTAAAAAGAATACAATGTATCATCAGTTTATTTTATTTTATTTTTATGTGATTGTAGGTAAAAATAAAAATACAAAAAAATATAAAAAAATATAATAATAGAAAATATGCAACACCATAGGTCATGGGGAAACCCCATCACAACCGGTGAAGCTGTAGGGATTCAAACCCGGGACCGATGGGAGAGAGGGGCACTCGCTTACCATTGACCTGCAGCTTTTTGTGCTTCCTTATTCTATAATTTTTATATATATACTTATATTTTACTCTTTTTATTATATATATATATATATATTGATTTGTTTTTTTTGTTTTTTTTCCTTTTTCTACTAGGGAACTCTACAAGTGACATGGATATCAAAGGACTAAATTGGAGCAACAAGAACTTCAACTTCAACAACCAAGTGACTTCATTCCGTGATTCTCATTTTTCAATTTATCTTTTGAAATACTTTTACCTACCTCTAATCTTTCTAAATATTCAATTCATCAAACACTAGGGACAGTGTTATTTTATGTTGGGGGGAGATAAAATTAAAAAAATGCTTTTGTGTTAAAAAAATGAATGATTTGAAAAAAAATGTATGTAAATAGAAGGAAAAATTCCTTTAACTTTGAACATTTTAATACACATTGCACACTTTGAAACTAAATATAAAACAATTTTTCATGCCCTGATTTTTTTTAATCGATGTATAATTCCATGAATATAGATTTTGGAAAGTGTGGCTGTCTAATGTGATATTTCATGGTTTATATTTTCATCCAAATAAAATAAAACCACAATGCACGTCCTTTGGATAGTTGGGTATTAGTTTGATTTCATTGGGTCCTCCAAATAAATATCATAGGTTTGGTGATCATTTTTTTTAATTTGAGTATTCCAAAAAAATTAAAAAACAATAAATTTGCGTGTAGAGGAATGAAATGACCTTATGTGTGGCTTTCGGCAATTGGAGATCGTGACACCATAGTTTTCTGGCCCAAAGTTAGTAATTTTAACTCTATTTTTTGTAATTTTAATTTGTTATTGAATGAGTTAACTCTAAATGATTCTTGAGTATGTGGGATTCAATTGGTTCCCTAAGGTCTTTGAGACTGGGAGTCATCAGAAAAGTCTCCCTACAGGGGTTGACTCTTTTGAGTGCAATTTAAATTACCATGGAAAAATTGAAAGAAACAAAATAAAATACAATATTAAAAAAATTGTATAATCATATTTATATTGAAATGTGATTCCTCCTAGCGCGTCCATAATTTCCCCCATGAATAAAGATGAATTTCCATGTCTATTTTGATACACAACACATCCTCATACTTAATTGATATTGGATGAAATATGGCAATGAATTTGAACAATGGAATGAGATTGGGATTGGGATATCCGTATGTAACTATATTGTATTAAAATATTTTTATGGGTTTCATGATTTTATGGTATAAGGTTTTTTGGTGATCATTTTGTATTAAAATGTTTTTGGAAAAGGTAATTCGAATTTCATATTGTTGAGATACATTTTGCTCGGGACTTGCAAAACTCAAGTTGGGGTTGTGATTAGCCACTAAATGAGGCTAATATTCATTGTTAATATATATAATATTAATTTTATTTAATATTCATAAACACCATTTTAGTTCATTTTACACTTTGATCATCATTTAACATTATGATTGTAATTCCTTATTAAAATGCACTATTATGTGGTACATATTTTAACATCATTTATAGTAACCATTGATTCCTCTGATTTTAAGGAATGTAATTATCCATATTTTAATTTTATATTTTGGTAAATTGAACTACACTTCAATATTAACATGTTTATTTCAGGGATAAATGGATGATTCTTAATGGATGATAGAGATATTTGGAGATAAATGGAAGGAATTCTAGAGAAGGTAGATTGGACACCAACCCACTGATGAGAATGTGGGACCCACATTACAATCCCAAGGAAGCCCAAATTTCGTGGACTTTTAGAAGACATACATAGGAACAAATAATGATTTAGGGGCCAGTGCTTATTCGGCCTCCATTGTAGCTATTTAGTCAGCCCAAGATCGAGATAAAATTATGGTCCAGATTCTGCAGCACAGAAAAATAGTCCACTAATGTAATCATATCTCTGAATCCACAACTACAAATGGGCCCTAATTTTACTTGAGGTTAGGAGATATCCAGGGATACATTTTATTCTTATATGGAAAACTCCAATTAGGCTATATAGAAGGGCGTTCAAGCATGCCTGTTTGGTGAATGAAATTTGGATGCCACCTTGGGTCAAGGTTGGAAAAATCAACTCTCCCTCAACTTTCCACCCACATATGGCATACCAAAATGAATTGAGGAGGCTTAGACTATTGAAGGCTCGCCCAAGGCTTCAAAAATTAATATTTAAGCCAGTGGTGGTGGAGGATTTGAGGATCTATGAGCTTTGTTTCGATTTAATGTTATGCTGCCAATTTGATGTTGTAATCACATTCCATTAATTGTAAGTTCCTTGAATTAACCTAGTTTATTTATAAAATTTCTTCATATTCTCTTATTATATTATTCTTCTTATAACTTTGATACCGTTTCCTCAAGGTGTGAACTTATTCATACCAAACCTTATGAGATTATCACACAACGGTGGAGTGATTGTTTATTTCGTTGTTTTTTTACTTCTCCAATTCCGCCCTCTTGAGTCTACTTTCCGCTTCCATTGAAACCATGGGATCAATGGAGGGCTAATACAATTATGGTTTTATCCAAGAGAGTATCAAGGAGATGTAATGTATGTTATTTCTCAATCCATTAATGGATAATCACTTCTTTTAAATGAGTTTTTTATTTTAAGACTTTAAAACTTCTTCATCCTTATTGAATTGGTCACACATTTCAAGTGCTAACAATAACCTTTACATTGGATTGCTCAAAAATATGATCCATCAAGTGTATAGTTGATTATTATTAGGGTGTGTAGGAATTAAACTAGTAAGTGATCATTTTGTTTGATCTCCTTAAATAAACCCATCTAAAATATAAGAAATTGAAATATTTTTACAAGAAAAACAATGCATCCAATCCACCCCTTGTAATAACCTAGGATAAACCCTTCTCATAATTTTAATTCACTTAAGTCTCTTAGAGATCATTTGAAACCATCTTATATCAACCCAATTTTGCCACTTCATATCCAAAAACAGTCCATAAAAGGTGCGTGTCTATAGGTTACTTCTTAGGTCCCTGAGGATTCGACAACCCAAGTTAGACTAAAAAGACCATTTTTCATTCTTCTGTTGGGTAAATTTGAGTTTGAATCAATGTTCCTATTCCAAATAACTCTATAATTGTCTCTATTATGAAATATTCATCTTTAAAGAAACTCATCCCTCTATGTATCCTTGATTTTATGTTCCTATGACAACTTATCTTCATTTTAAACCGGAACTTAATTGAAGATTATTTTTTCTAACTATCTGAAATATAAATGCGGTTCCCTATAATAAAAGTAGGCCCATTAACTTGAAAAATAACTTTTTATTTTAGTTATAGTTATATCCATAGTAAATTTATATAATTAATTGTAAATCACATTTTTTTTATTTGATAAAACATTTATTATAAAATAATATTTTACAAATAATTTTCATCTATGAGTATGAATCAATGAAATAATATATTTATTTCATATTATAACACACACACACACACATATATATATATATGTTATCCATTTATAATTTAATATGTTATATTTTCTGGTTATAATGAAGATATTCTCAAAGCACATATAAAATTTAGTAATGGAAGACATGAAATATTTTTGAGACCCACCATCGATCCTCCTTTTATTAACATCAACACTAGGATCTTTATAAGTTAATGTGTGTATAATAATAACTCTACTCAATATTTCAATAATGGATGAATTTTTGTTCAGGATATTATTCATCTCACTTCCCTAAACTATCTCTATATTATTTCAAAAAATATTCATTAGACCACTATTTTATTTCATTATCCAGTTAAATAAATACTAGTATGTTAATGAATTTACCTCTATACTCTACTTAGAATAGATGTCAAATATCATTTTAAACTTATTCAAGATTATTTTTGGAAATAAACCCTTTTAACATACAATTTTTTTTGGTCTTCAAACCTAATGTAATGGGATTACCCAAGGGATACTCCAAATTTCTTGAGTCTAGGTGGTACGTGACCTCTAGTGACACTTCCCAAAGTAGACAGGGCCTAATCAATACAATGGAGTGACTATGGAATCGAGAAAATTCCTAAAATTGTTAAAAATAACCAAAAGAATCCTCAATATAATCAGATTTTTTATAATCGAATAAAACAATATACTATAACCAATGCATATAGAATCATACAAACAAACATCCATACAATCATATAACAAATGACCACCCATTATGCCAATCACATATGTAAAATAAAAAAAGAAACAAAATAGACACATTCTTCTGACTGTCATCCCTAATTTATGCTTTACTCCCACTCTCTAAATACACTAGAGTTACTCTAACCTTGTCCAATTTACATCCAATGATCATACCTATAAAGTATACATAGGATATTCATGCCAGCCTGAGTGACCGTGTAGGGTATGGGAAATACATCTCCATAAGATCTCACTATGTTTCATAATTATACACCATTATAATATATATATATATATATTGGTCCCTCATGGGTTTAGGTAAAAAATACCCTGAGGGGGGTAAATTATGGTATGTAACATATTAAAATTTTATTAATTTTTCCATTACCAATGTCTGCCCAATTATGATACTAACCTATTTTTTAGAAGGGTTATAATATTTTTCCCTTAATTTTAGTGTTTATCTAATTACCACATATATTGAATATTAATTTGTGAAATATTATTAAATGTTGTTTATCCCACTTTATGTCTTTATGAAATATAAACATGCATGCAAATTGATACAAGGAATTTTACATGGTTCACTACTATGAGGTAATATAAGGAGTATGCATGAAAATGTTACTAGGCACAAAAACCACTAAAGGATAAGGATAATTCACTCATGACTTGGATCAATGACCTTACAAATATTTATGATATATGTAGTCTCTCATTGGGATCAATTCCCTTAAAAATACCCTATATTTTTTTCTTCTCTAGAATGGTTTATAATCTGTCTTACATGACATATAAAATGTCACAATGTTTTTTACATTTCTACCAAATATAAGAGGGGTTCAGTTAAACATCATTTGCTAGTCTTCACAAAAAACAAGTGAACTTCTCTAAATACAACATCATCATTATTCCATGATATATAATAGAACCTTTTTATTTGTCCCTCCATGAAAGTGCAGGAATTATTTTCTTCACTTCACCAGAGTGATTATTTCTCCTTTGTCTACTTTAGTAGATTCATAAAAAGGTTCCAAACCATATCCTGCTTATTTGAAGCCCCTCATATGGAATTACTCACCCTTATAGATTCCATTATGTAGTGTATTATCTCCGTATACTTTTTCATATAAATATAATTCTTTTTAGAATGAGTTATATTTGAATTTAAAATTGAAAAACCAAATTTCAATGTAACATCAAAAATATTTGAATTTAAATCCATACATTCCATTTTCCTACATAAAATCATCACCATATAACCCTATTTTGTGATTTAACTATTTTTACAACATTCCCAATTATTTATAGTGATTAAAAACAACAAAAAATGATTTTAAACTCCATAAATTATACAACACGACCTTTAAAAAAATCACCTTGATATAATGAAGTTGTATCATGAATATATAGTAAAAATCCCTTAATCATACTCCATATCCTAGAGACTAGGCATTTTAACTTCCACCTTATTAATAAATAATTCCTCCCAGAACATCATGACTTTGACTATGGTCACCTCTACACCTGTAGTAGAATTCAGAAATTTTCATAGGTAAATATTCAACTCAAAATTCCATGAGATAGAACATGGTAAAAAACCACCTGAAATTTTGACTTCACAAGACCCATTTCAAGTCAAATATGCCTCTGTGTAGCAACATACCTTAACATTACATAGAATAGATTATTTTAGAGACACCTTCACATAGGTACACTTTAAATGAGATGGATTTTATATAGAATAATATACATAATTTCCTATATAAAATACATTTTTCACTATCTTGTTTGTGGTGATGACCCTTACACATGTCATTGAATTTTTGGGATACATTTATGTATGAAATTATTGAACCCTAAAAAGGATCATATTAAATCAAATAAACATTACACAACATTTATTGTATCAGTTTTTAAATAATAAATTTATTCCACACATTCACTGGGACATGAATCAAGCCATGGTGATGTTTTCATTCACCAAATTTATTATTATATATATATATTAAATAAAATATAATAAAAATTACATTTAAATTTATAATATCTCCCATAAAAATATTGAAAATAGTATAAAAGTTTTCTTTCCTGTAAACTGTAACATCATTATGGTAAAAATATCAAATTACAAAGTCATGTCATTGACATATTATAAAACTACTATTTATCTTTTTTACTCTTCCACTGGAGCTTTCATGTGAATCTAATCATTCCAAAACTTCCATTCACATCATCACCATCATATTTCAAAAAATTAAATTATAACATCAACAAATCCCTACATACCAACATTACTCTTAGAATCAATTCTTCTTTCAAGGAATTTCCATCTCCATTTATTATTATAAAAAATTATTATTTGTATTAGGTTTCAACAATCTCATATATTTATAACAAATAACTCTCAAACCCATAAGGCTTCAAAATTCCGTCCTTTGGATTTTTTTTAAAATAGAAAAAATTATTTCATGCACATCAACAATTTCATTTTTTTAATAAATCCACCAAAAACCACAAAAAAGCGCCATTTTTCATAAATCCCCTTGACTTAACTTATTTAATAAATGAATTGGACTCACCATTTATTATTGTAAATTTATAATAATCATTTAAGGTTCTAATAATGTGTTATATTATCAACACATCATATAAAAATACTTTGGGGTTTTAACATTCTCCTCCTTTTGATTTTTTTTGCAATGAAAACTCTAATTATCCCACCATTTGAAAGGAAATCTAATGTGTGAACATTGCATTACTAAAAAATGATGATATTCTATAGGATCTCATGTTTTAGACTAGGTTTGAGTTTTTAATGTTTTTTATCTTTTCATTTGGTGGATGGGCCAAACCTTAAATTAATCCCTTAAACATAATTTTGAGTGTTGTAACACTTGAAAGTGTTTTTTGTCATGGTTTAATTCTAGAGAAGTGTCTTGGGAGTTCAGTTGGGTTTCCAAAGCATCAGGCCCCAAAACTCTCAATTTCCAATAGAAATAGATAGTGCATGTGGTTTTTTAAACTATCTAGCCCATACAAAGAAACCATGTTTCCCTGTTAGAGGGGTTTGAACACTTTTTTAAATATTGAAACATGGTTCACATGACCATGTGAGATACATAGAGTTTATTACAAAGGTGAAACACATTTATTGTGTATAGTTTTTCCAACTATATTCCAAACTCATGTTGGGTGTGGAGATGGATTGTTTGAAGGGCACAATTGGTGCATGGTTTGTTTGACCGTGCAGACAGACCATGTGGGTGTAGTTCTTGGACAGTGAGAGCTTCATGGTTGGAGATAAATTTTTAAACCTTGCAGCATAACCATGCAACTCATTTAAAGTGAAACATGTTAGTTTCCCCTATTCCCTTAAATGGGTTTTACCTCATTTTCTCCTCTCATTTTCCCATCATCATATCCAGCAAACACCTCCTCTTCTTACACATCCTATAGTGGTTTCTCCCTTGATATCATTTCAAATCAAGCACTATATGGTGTGTTGGAAGCATACCGGTTTTGATTTCTCTCATTTCATTCATTTTTTTATTTCTATACATAATTCAAAATCCATGAGATCTAATTTTCTCTACTTTTTCAGTGTTTATCTCATCATCCTATTTCTCTAATTTCACCTCAAATTAATGCCAGATATTATATGAGTTGACCAATTTAATCATGAGGTACGTGGTCAACATGTTTTTCAAATAATTATTTTTGTTCATAATATATTATTGCAGTGCCTTATGCCATTTTTTTCCTTATTTTGCTCCAAAAATTTTAAATTCCTAGAGTTAATTACCTAGTCCTATTTTAGATGTTGGATAAAACCCCTATAAAAGTTGGGAAGTTTTCAACCACAACCCAAACCACCACATAAGGTTAGTTCAACTATTTTTTTACTTAGAATCAATGATTACCTTTTTCCAAAACTACCCATTTGGGCGTGTTGTTGATGCAAATGTTTATACAGCTCTATCCTTGTCTAGAATCACCTTATTAGGTGTGATGACTATCCCTCGTAGAATAAATAATAAAATTATCTTAAATAAATGATTTAATGACTATGGATCTGTTTTCTAATAAATACATCATTATGGTGTGATGTCTTATATATCAAAAGGGGTTATTTATTAAGAATAATCATTAATATAATGCATTTTTATGTACAAGGCCTTCATTATCATTTTTAAATGAATTGTGATATGAAATGATCTTGAAAATGACCTATTTATTATTTATGATGGAATAGTAAAATTCCATGCTTACTAACATTTCCTTTCTATATTATTGCATTATGTTACTCAGGCATGGATATCCTTATATTATGATACTTAGTAATGGATTCCCATACATTATGGTACTCAGAAATGGAATCCCTTACATTATTACACTTAGAAATGGAATCCATCACACTATGATACTCGAGCATGGCATCCCTTACATTATCATACCCAAACATGGAATCCCTAGGCATGGTGTCCCTTACATTATGATTCATGATCATAGAATCCCAAGGCATGGAATCCCTAATTTTCATTCCTTTTAGATCATTGATCATGATTTTCCTTATTAAAAACTGATTTTTAGGATATTATTATTATGTTGATGCATGGGAGTTATGCCAAAGGTCCTCTCTAGTTCAAGTACATCTTTTCATATATAATTTCTTACAATTAATCATATGTATATACATGGTGACACATGTTCTGATATACTCTAGCATTGGGTGAAGCATGGATGGTTATCTAGGTGTCCTTGAAGAACCAATATAAACATGACATCATTCATATATGTAACTTTTCTTACCTTGATATTCTTACACAATTTTTTTATATCCATGGAATTAATTTTCATTATACACTGTTGGTGGTGACCTACTATGTATATCTCAGACCCTGTTTGGGTTTCAATTGCACTAGGGTACCTAAACAGATCTCAATATTATAAGTATAGGACCATAGTTTATTCTTGTATAGAGTTATCCTTATTGGATTGCATAGAGTAGAAGATCAGTGGTCCAAGAATATTCCCATGATTATATTAGAGATAATTGTGGTGTCCTATATTTATTTATTTCTTTTATCATCCTCTCGATGAACTATGTATACTTGCTAGTATTTAAATCAATGGATATCTAGGAATGATTACTCTTCATTTGTTATTAGCAGTTGTTTTTTGTTCAGTTTCCCATATTTATTATTTATTAAATTATATTTAATTCTAATCCAAATGTTTTACTCTCCCCAATGTAATTCCATTAGATCATTACTTCTAGTTGATAGCTTTTGGTATATGGTGAGGCATGACTAAGGCAGAGTGGACAACCGACTTATGGAACCATTTTAGTTAATCCCATGTTAGTGATTAACAAATGGTATCGAATAATTTATTTTACTTTTCTAATTTTTTGTTGGATTGTCGATTGGGGACTAAGAATTTAACAACATGTGGTAAATAGATTTATTCTCAATTCCTCCAACCCACATGCAAGGGGAAGATCATGTTTTAGGGATGTGATTATTTTTTTTGTATTAAATTTTACTATTATATCACCTTGGGTGATTTTTGTACCTCCAATGGTTATTGATTCATTATTTTATGGATATTTTCCCTTGGCCATGAATGGTAATGAAGTGTTGTTACATGCATAATTATAGGATGATATAGTCTATAGGCCAAGAATATTCCATTCCATGTAGGTTGTATCGTATATTTCCTAGTTCTTTATGATTTATATAATATGCTTAGGTATTTATTTAGCATGCTTGGTTATATATCATTTTATAGTGATAATTAGCATTCTTATCTTTATTCCATTATTTTTAAAACTTTCAACTTACATACCTGTATTTATTTCATGGTGATAGAGTCCCTAGACACACTTATGACATATTTGATTGGTTATAAAAGTGTCTCCATCAACATAAAAATTGATTCCCCATATATTTTAATAGTGGAAATGTAATTGGATAAATATTACATGTTTGATCCAATGAAAATGTCACTAACCAAGTGATATCTCTAGCCAAACCAGTGCCTGACCCGGTCTATGGCATGGACCAAAGCATGTTTCTGATCTCCATGGCCTGGAAGAAAGTGCAAGAGTATCAACATTGAACATGAGAATGATTTCACCAATATTTATAGTTATAAGAAGAGAAAAAAATAAATTACCAAAATAGAAAATTCACAACCAAATCTGGCATAACAAGTTTTTCTAGATTTAAAGTTTTCATATTTGAAAAAAAACCATGAAAATTAACTACAAAAAAAGTGATCTAGAAATACATCATAAGGATCGATGTAAGGAGAAACATCCAAAAGACAATGCCACCATACTCAATAATAAAATACCACTAGTAACCCAAACCACTGACTTATCCATGAATCATCATTTTTTCCTAGGTCAAACACATAACAATGTCTCCATACACCCAATGGTTTATGCCTAGTAGGATGCCACCCAAAATAAGGATTCCATGAAATATCACTAAAAGATAAATTAACATGATCATTCATGTAAAATAATTTGGGGAATTTCTAATGAAATCATTTTAAGTATAACCATATTAATGGAAAAAAATATTGATAACATCAATTTTAATTGTAACATAAAAAAGGAAAGTTTTACAAAAACATGCTTTCTTTGAAATAAAATACAGTCGAGTTATATTGTATGCCTACATATGGAACCTCAAAACATAAGTCACTTGTCACAAGAGATCACCATCGGTAAATCTATAAGGGTAATATAGCTTGATAAGGAATCTAGAACAATGTACCTTAGTGTAGGGTGGTATAGTAACAAAAATCACATCTTTCTTGTGCATAAGAAAATAGAAGGCGAAATGACATGGGACTAGTTGTCACCAATCATCATCATAGTTTAGATTGTTTGGTAAGCATCAATCTAGGTAAATGAAACCTTGACTTTTCCACTTCTGAATCACTAGTGTACTAGAACTAGTCATCCCACCAAGATACTTGGGATTCCCTTGCCCTCAATCCCATATCACATTTTACACAATTCACCACATTCACAAACTATTTCCAAGTATTCCACCCTTTTTAAAATCAAAACACTGTCTGTTCCACACACACTAAAACCATTTGAAAATACAATTTTTACACCACATAAACAATTAATGAAACCCCTTTTAAATTATCCTACGAATTCCATATAACCGATTTAACTACTTTAATGAATCAAGTCCCTTTAAAAAAACATACAAACCAAATTCACTCCAAAACATGTTTCACAATATTAATATAAGTTTCAATTTTCAATCAAAGGGTGCAAAAAAACCAACATGCCTAAAGTACTCCATTTTCCCTAAAACCCCCTTTTCAACAAATTCTCACATCAAGTTCCCATGAAAAAATACTTCACCTTTTCCACACAAGGAATAAAACCATTTTTAAGAAGTGTTACATTGTAACATACACAAAACATAACCACTTAGTTTATAAAAGATATTTTACAACACCTAATCTAGTTAAACCACATCAAAACAAGTTTTTCATCACATAAATAAACCATTTTATATATATATAAACTCAAACAGGAACGATAAAATCATTTAAAAATTCTAATGCATGGATGCACCAACCTCGAGTGTTTAAATGTTTAGAAAATGATGTGAAACCTCATCAAAACCACCATAAGACCCTATCAAGTAAAGATCAAAACAAAACATAAATATTTAAATCAATTTGGAAAGAAAAAACCCTAAATAGACCACCCTAACCACTAGAAAATTGAAACCCCAAAGAGGAAGGGAATAAACCCCATAACAAAGAAGAAAATCAATTGAAGAATGCACTTACTCAAGGGATCTTGGAGAAACTGAATCAAATACACCCAAATGAGGGAACCCAAGGGAGAGGATAAGAAGGGGGTTCAACTAGTATTAGGGAAACTTTAAGTGTATAGTAAAGGGGGAAATTTGTGTTTAAACTGGGGGGATATAAAAAAGAAAACTGCAATTTTAATGACCTGGACATGCCACATTGTTAGTATGCATGGTTTGCCAAATTGTGTGGAAAATGTGTACCCATATCTACCGAGGTGGTAACTACCAAAAGGTTTCCAATGTTATGGCACATAGTCTAAATTACTGGGTACTGGTCGTGTAGCAGCTTCTGCAACAACCAACCATCTACTCAACGGTTACCTGAGATGGGCACACTATTTCTACTAACTATATGCCAACTATGTGGCACACACTATCCACCTGAAAACACATATTTTCTTAAAAATTCAAGAGGAACCATACATACATACACTAGAATAAGAATAACCAGAGTATATACATTAAAAAAATAAAATCCATCAAACCCTATTACTGATAAAATAACCAAGAACCAAAACCGAACTTGGAAAAAAGGTGAAATCAAAACCCCTAATGTGACAATTCTCCTCACCATAATGTATTTCATCCCTAGAAATCCAAAACAAGACATTATCTGAAAACAAAAACGGATACTCTTTCATACCTCAAGGAGATTCCGTAATGATCATTAAATTAGAAGAATGTATGAACAGAATGGGAAGGAAAGGATGTTTACAAGAAGAACATGGGAGGAAAAAACAAAGAACAGACTCCCCTATATGCCTTCCAAACCAAAAATCTAAAAAAACTCCAGTTGATTGGTCAGAGAAAAAGAACAATTGCAATGCACAATAATCCTCCCAAGACAAAAACACATTATACATGACTAAAGAAACTCATACCACTAACCCAAAATGAACAATAAATCCGAATGATACTACCACATCCTTACTTCATTAAAACTGTTGGGAACACTTCCACCCCAAGACTTACTCAAGGGAAGAACCCAAAATTTTGTGTCTCTATATAAGACCACCCACTTACAAACCAAAACTAGAGACTAAATCGGATCACCAACAACGGGAGGCCTGGATGGACACCCCCACCATATAAAATAAGCTATAATCGATTCAATATAGAGTAATGTCAACAAGACCCACAGTGGGTGTCCCCACCATAAGAGCCTGCCAGCTTAACCAACTAGAAATGACCAAAAGGAGAAATCCAACATGGTCCCACATGGAAACATCCCACACAAACCATGATAGACTGGTGTAGGAAACCCAACATAGACCAAACCCCAACCATATAGGATCCAATGAATGAAAATATAAACCCATTGGAGAATAAAATGTGATTACTACTCCAAAAAGAAGTTACCATCGTCAATTTAGCCCAAACCATAACTGATATTGATTTAAAAGTAAGGACATTCAAGGAACATCTAATGGATAATGACATCTGATAAGGCACACCAACTGATATTTTACAGAGATGGCATTACCTTGTATCTTTATAACCAAAGAGTAACTCTTCCAACCGCATGGGTCACAGTGTGGAAATGAGGTCCCCATGCCTCTTTCCACCATACAAAACCATTCGAAATGATATATCTACTTTGGATGCTAAAACTATCACCATCTCCAATACTAATTATTGATGATATACCAAGGTCCTTTATACCCCTGGGGGTTCCTGACTACACACTGTCTTCACTCCGAGGCATGTGGTTAGATCCCTGATGCTTGAAGCATCTCCTACCTCATAGTCAAGCATGGAGACCCTTGATTGAAACACTTCTTTTCAATTACACAAGCAGCCATACAGAAACCCATGTAGAACCATTATAACACAACACACCTCAAGACCCGTTTTACCTTAATATTGAATTTCACTATAAGAAGGACTTAGAATATTCCCATGAATTATCCATTTGTCCTTGAAAAATAAAAAAATAAAAGGGTTCTACAACATCCATCATTTTATATGAATGAGAATACGATACTGCATGATACCAACGAACATGACCATTACAACCTAAGGGGCCTCACAAGGTAAGTGACTTTAAACGGAGTCCCGAGCAGCACATGATTTCTAAAAGTGTCCATAAAAGCCTATTTCAACTAGATTTTCAACAGTAGTGGCCTAGAGTGATCCATTATTTAGAAGAAACCGACAAAATATCCAAAGACCCTTTAAGGAAGTGACCATCATCAACAACCCACACCACGTTCCACTCTCCCCATTTGAATTCCCTTCATCACTTCCAGGCAATAACAACATGTATAAATGTTTCAAGAAATACCATTGAGGAATAAAGAAACTAATTAAACTAAGGTTTATTTAAATTGCTTTTACATCTACTCTTCCAGTATGAGTGGATACACATAACTAAAAAATAATAGGTGGATTCAATTCTTGAATCTCAATAAGAAAGTCTTTAATTAGGTCAAATAGAGGTTTTATCGATGAAAAATCACATAGTGCCTCACTTAGATTATGCACCAATTATTTATGGGGGCATACAATAGGAAAAAAGAGAAATATAGGATACAAGAAAACTATCCCATAGACCATGTTTTACCACAATAAAACAATGAACACATAGAGGGAACCAACCTAAAGGATTCCCAGAACATTTTTTAGAAGAACACAGATACTATTATTTGAAATTCGACTCATCAACAAGAACACAAACTTGAAAATACCCTTTAGACATGAAGTTATATTGAGCTCAAGACATTTCACAAAATACACTCCCAAAATACAAGAAAACACACCACACAATCACATATTATTATAACATCACATTTTATCACAAAAAACATTAAAAATAAAACATGATTGGTTGGATAAACATTCACTAATGGTATTTCATGGAGCCTCACACATGCACATTCTCATGCTGAATATGTTACTCATTCACTTCTCATACATATTATATGCTTGTGTTCACTCATGTAATCACCAATGTTCAAAACTAAACTCTTACAATTTTCAAAGCCAAAAATTCAACTCATGTTTCCAACTTATCAATTTAATTCACAGTTTTAAAATTCACAAAACATCACAAAATTTCACTAACCACAAAATCAAAAATGATCTCAATTTAAACACATCAATTCAAAACATTTCACCTTTTATCAAATTAAAATTCCACGGATCCTACTCAAAAATTCCAGTTCATATCCTTTAAAATAATTTCAATAGGTCATAAAACCCCATTAAAAATAGATTTCCAAAACCTGAATTCAAATAGTTCATGTTTTCAAACAAATCAATTTTGATAAACCATAAGTTTTAGTTATAAAAATAAAATTCTCAATGCACTCATCCCCCATTCATGAAAAATCATTTTATAAAAAATCCACTTTTCTATAGATTCCCTCAAAATTATTCTAAAAATCCATTTTCCACCTTTCTAAAAAAACCAAGAGCACATAAAAATGAAGTTGTTCATGATCCCAAAACAAGGGTTTTAGAAACAGTTTTTAGAACATGAGAAGACACAGAAAAATTCACAAGAGAAAACTAGTGTCAGTAGGTGACTTGGACATATGGTTGGAAGTCAGACACTAATAAAACTATAATCATATAGACTCTTCAAGGATTGTGTCGTCGGTTCCACATCTACAAGCTCACGGAGACCATTAGCTCACTAACGTTTCTTCTCCAAACACAATACAACACACAAGAACCAAAAAAACCAAAATAAACTTGACTTCCCATGGGAATTTGAGTCTCATCACGAGGTGTGCTAGCCAGGAACCATACTCATAACTAGAACATCATGTCTTGACGATCATAACTCTAGTCTACATAGACTCTTCCCCAAATAACATGCCCTAAAAAGAGAATAAACTCTTTTAATACCATTTTTTTTTGAACCAAGCTGGGATGTCATCCAAACTGGTTCTTGGATGGGTTTGTGGCATAGCCCAAAATGGGTTCCTGATCCCCACGGGCTGGAAAAAAGTGTTTAGGTATCAATGTTTGAACATGGTAATTATTCCACTCATCTTTATAATCATAAGCAACCATCAAAATAAATAACCAAAATTGAAAATTCCCACCTAAACATGGAATAACCAGTTTTTCTACATACAATGTTTACAAATTAGAACAAAAAACCCAAATAGGAACTACAAAAAAGGGATCTAGAAATCCATACCATATATCCATGTAATGTGAGGAACAACATCCTCAATCCACAACCACCATGATCAATAAGAGAATACCACTAGTAACCCAAACCACTGAATTTTCCATGACTAATATTGAATTTACCTTGGTAAAACACAAAACAAGATCTATATACACCCAATGGTGTATGTAGGGTGTCATCCAATGCCCAGTTGGATGTCCCCCAAGGTAAGGATTCCATTCCATATCACTAAAAGATAAATTAATATGATAATTCATGTGAAATCCATTGGATAATTTCAAATGGAATCATTTTTAGGATTACCATATTCAAGGGATACATTTTGAGAACAACACTTTTAATGGTAACGTAAAAAAAATAAAGTATTTAGTCAAATATAATTTCTTTAAATTTAAATACAATTAAGGTCCACTGTATGCAGATGAATGGAACCTCATCACATAAGTCTCATCTCACAGGAGAGCACTATGGTTAAATCCCTAAGGGTAATCTAGATCAAGTGGGATATTATAAACTAGTACCTCATGGTATTGTGGTATAGTAAAAACATTCATAGATATCTCATGCATGATCCACTAGCTGGGGAAACCCCATGGTCCTAGTGGTTTCGAATCATCATCATGGTTTAATTATTTTTGTAAGCGTCAATCTAGCTAAATGGAACAGGGACATTTCCACTTCTGAATCACTATCATACTAGATCTATTCATCCCACCAAGATACTTGAGAAGCCCTTTTTCCAAATCCCATCTCACATATTAAAAAATTCACCATATTCATAAACTATATCCAAGTATTCCACCATTCTTACAAACAAAACACCCTCCATCCCACAAAGAATAAACCCATATGAAATTACAATTTTTATTCCACTTGAACAATTCAAGAAATACGTTTAAAATTATCAGAAGACTGTCACATTACAAATTTAACAATGTCCATGAACCAAGTCCATTTAAAAACTAGAAACAATCTATTTTCATTCTAAAACATCCTTCACATTGATTAAATAAATAAAATTTTCATTCAAAGGGTGGAAAAATTCCAATACGGAAAATGTAATCTGTTTTCCATCAAAACCCATTTTCATTACATTCTCAACTTGACTACCCATTAAAATCTATTTTCCCATTTTCACACAAGGCATGAAACTATTTTTAAGAAGCATTATATTCCAACATACACAAAACATAACCAATTCCTTTATTAAAACGTTTTGCCAACAGATAAGCATTACAAACTACTACAAAACACATTTATCACCACATAAATAAACAATAAAACATATTTATAAACTCAAAAAAGAAATATAAAATCATCTAAAAATTATAATGCATGGAATAACCTTCCCCAAGGGTAAAAACATCCAGAATATGATGTGAAAACCCATACACACCACGACAAGACCTTATAAAGAAATGATCCACAAAAAACATCATGAATGAACTCTATTAGGTAAGAAAAAACCAGAAATTATTGACCATATTTTCTGAAAATACAAAAACCCTAAAGAAGAAGTAGAGAAACCCTAGAACATAGGATGAAATCTTGAGAATAAGGCACTTACTCGAGGGATCTTTGAGAAACCACATCAAATACACAAAAATGAGGGAGCCTAATGGATATGAGATAATGGGGAGGTGCAACTAGGTCCAGGGAGGCCGTAAGGGTGAGAAATAGGGGGAAATTGGGGTTAAAACCAAAGAGAGGGAAAAAAATAAAACCCTAATTTTAATGGCCTGGACAGGTCGTACGGTATGTCAAACTATGCGGTGACCATGCACATGTCTCTACTGAGGATGTAACTGCTACATTTTAACCTAGTCCAAACTTTATTGTCTGAATAATCATGTGCTAGAAGTGTGTAATCATCTACCTCAACCATCCACTTACCACATGGTTACCTAGTCTAGGTGCACAGTTTCTATTAACAGTGCACCCACTGTGTGCTAACCATTCACTACACAATTTCCATCCCAAAAAAATTATATTTTCATAAAAAATATAGGGGAAACCCATATAAAATCACAAGACCAAGAATAATAAATGTAAAGACCTTAATAATTAAAACCCATCACACTCGGTTCCTGAGAAAATAACCACGAACCAAACCCAAACCTGAAAAAAGGGTGAAATCAAAAACCCAAGGCTGACAGAAAATTAGTTACATGGGATAAAACATTTATGTTTAATTTTAAATAGGTTTCACTAACAATTTGTAGAGTTTATGAGCCTTTATAAATTTGTAAGGATTACCCATGTAATGAAACCATTTAAAATGAATTGAAATATTAGAGAGTGAAACAATCCTAGTTATAGTTACATGATTTCTAATTCTAATGGGAAGTAACTTTATAATTTATGAATTTTAATTCATCAAACTAAACCAGTATTCATATACATATACATACATAGATATATATATATATATATACTGAAATGAAAATTCGTAAAAAAATGATTGATTTAAAATAAAGGTCAAATTTTTACTAAAGTGGTTGTACCACTACACCTTTGGAATTATGACCTGTATGACTAGAATAATAAATGCGCAACTACACCTATGTAGGTAAGTTGGGGTATGGTGGTTATGATATAAACTAGAAAAAAAACATTTAGATTGGTATTTAATTTGTTTTCATATGAGATAAACCCACTAAGGGTGTGTTAAATATTGGAGATAACAACTGTTAAGGATTTATTTTAAATGAGATTCCAATTCTATTTTATATAGTATTGACTACATAAATTTGGAATGTATGCCCAAATAATTGAACCCAAATTTACATGATGAGACACTCATATGTCACCTTTATTCTTTACATGCCTTGTTACTCAACCTCAAGGGGTATATTCATTCTAATGGGACATTTATTTAATGTGTATGAAACCACTTATATTGTATTACATATAAATTTATGGTGGAATCTTACTAGACCTATCCACTTAATTTATAAAATAATCATTATTTATTTTTGAACATTATTATTATGAGGTGTAAATAAAACAAAATTACAATTAAATTCGAATTATTGGATTCCTATATAGATTGGAAATTGAAATTTTTGTTAACTAGTCTATTTGGGAAACTCTTGATTTAAAAAAAGGCGTAAAAAATGAAATTATGAGATAATATTCTAAATTTTGAATATAATAATCTAAATAGAGTTATTAGTATAGTTTTTCTAACAAATGGTACTTGATAACATTGGTGGATTAGTTTTTTTAAATTTTTAAATGAATAAGTTTTACTTAAATTCCTTAAAATTAAATATTTTAGAGGTTCCTGATGTACGGACCCCTGTGTAGGGTCCAGTTTTAAATGTTACCTTGAGTTTTTCCTTGATAGGAATGTGACTATTTACATGGAGCTATGAGGATTTCTTTTTAGGTTGTCTTGGACCAAGAAGTTAGGAAATAAGGCCTTGTAATCATTCATGTGTGACCTTGGTTATGGATATAACCTATATATGGCATCACCTTCCATCCTTGATGAATTGATAAATGATTCATTTTAATTTTCATATGAGATCATCCATTTGGGTGTTGGCTGACTAGAGTAGTAATCAAGAAAAAAAAACCCATGTAGATGGGTGGTTTTTTGGAAATTTAATGCATAATTGGGTATTATTGTATTTGAATACCATTTAGTGTTATCCATTTTATTCTTTACCTCTACATTTTTATCTTTCATCAAGCACTCCTTTATTTGGTTGCTCATGGATGATAAATTCCTTATAGTTTGATGTTTCGAAAGTGATATTTGTATACTAATGATGGTAGGTTCTGACCCTTATATGTTGATTCTTCCTCACATGTTCTAATTTAAAATCTTCTAAAATAGGTTTTCTAGGTGTATTATTCATTGCGTAATAAACTCCCCTAAATGGGATATGGTTCCCATATATTATACCTTAGTTATTGGGGGGAGTCTTGGAGACCCTTACTCTTAACTCATACCCTAGTAGGTCAATGAAGTGGTTCTGTTAATTAAATCCTATATAAAAGGTTGACATTGGATTCTATTTTTCTTCATGTTTTGAGCTATATTTTATGTACTTTTCTAGGCTGATTCATTGTAGGTTCGTGAATCTTTTAATTTAGACAGGATGATGGATTTGTTTTTGAAAACACCCTGAGTGTTTGTTTATTAAAACTATCCATGTCGGGTAAGACTATTCGGGTTCCTATCCTCATTGAATGGTGATTACAATTTTTATTCTATCATATCATAAATGATGTTGTGAGGTGGGTGGTTTCCCAAAAAATCATGCCACATATTAGATTCCCGATTTTGGAGAGGAGGTCCATGGGAACTCTTGATGTATTAAAATACTAACATGTCATGTAGCTCAGTCAGTTTGACCATGTTGAATGATGACTCTTGAAGTCATGAGTTGAGTTTTAGAATAGGGGGTATGATATGTACACTCACCACGTAAGTCAAGTTTATCTTGATCCTATTGTTCGTAGTAACAGTTTATTGTAGGGTGATGATGAGAATCTAGGATTTTTTTGAGGACCGATGTTTTTCAAATGTGAATCTTATATTTAGAATGGCCAAGTGTTAAACTAATTAAAAAAGTGCTCATTAATGTGGGATAATCTAAAATAGAAATTTACATGAATGGTTTGTATATGTGGTATCATACATTGAAAAAGGTGTGTGGGGCCTAGTTTATGTGATCATTGCATGGAGGGAGCTATACACAATTGTTGTTAAAATATTAGTGTGCTCATAATTAATAGGCGACCATGTCTTTTATTTTTAAATCACCATGAGTACATTTAGAGTGCATCATAAATATGTTAAGATAATTAATTAAATAGCTAATATGGTTTGATGAAATAATTCCTTGGGAGTTGCACTCAATGTGTGGTTGTAAGATAATACAAATTGTTCGTAGTACACCAATGCCTGTTGGAATGTGATGACCCTCATTGTGATTTTAATTCACCTTTATCTGTGAGTACCATTCTCTAGAAGTGTAAATATGTAACCATTGGAATTTACATAAATGACTGGGAGGAGAAGTTTCCTTGGCATTCTAGCTATTGGTTTTGGAATGGTCGTATCATGGGATATAGTATTTAGAAATATTTCATTAATGTGATAAAAAGTAGGATCCTAAAGTAGAGAGTGGTATGTCAGTCATTGGGGGTGGACCTCAATAGAGATAAGTCATGAGACCATTAGACCATTCATGTTATGATATATTTTTTACTCATATGAAATTCTATGAATAGTAACATGCATGACTAGAATCATTGGTAAATTCCAAGTGTATTTTCATTTATTATTTTGAGTAATACTTATATGAGGGTATTAAGGATGGTGTATTTTATGGTGATATAATTGTGCTAGATCGGAATATTTTCAATACAAGTATTATAGTATGATGAAAACATGTTTTGGGAGATGGTTAAACCCAGATATAGCATCAAAATTAAGGTAACAAATTTGGATATTATACTTGGAATAATTTTAGTATTCCTTGAGATTAATGTTCTAGAGCCCATTTTTAGTTATATTTCAGTTGTATGAGCCAATCATATTTTTAAAGTCATTGACTAGATGTGGTTCACTGGTTTTTTTCTCTATCTTTTACATAGACGTGGTTAGTGGGGAAATAGCATTCAGACTACTATTGGGATGTGATGGGTGCAACATACTGATTTTATGGGGGACTCTCAAGGAAGATATGGTATAATCTTTTTGAGTTTGGTCAACTATAGTTTAAACATTTTAGTCAGTTCAAGGACCAAGGGTAGATTCATTTCATTTAATTTGATGGATGTACTTGGAGCATCGCTAGAACCCTATAGATATGTTTTGGTTGTCAATTCTGATAGTAGGAATATTGTAACTCAAAATTGGTCCTATCAAAACTAGAAAATATGGAATGGAAATACATTAGTGGGATGACAGAAGATGTTATGATGTGATTGTATTTTGGGGGTTGATGAGCTCACATAAGTTTCAACATAATTATTCAATGATAATTTTGATCATTGGATTGAGTTTTAATGGATTTAGTACCAAATTTATTAAGTGACTAATAGAGGTGAATTGGGTGTTTAGAAAGGTAAGATGATCATTTGAATGAAACTTCATGCCCCAAGTAGGTCAGGAGATTATATCATTAATTTCCCAAGGATTATAAAGGATTAGATGTTTTATGGTACAGAGACATTATGATCCAATGTTTTATACTTAGTTTTATTTTTCAATGTTTTTTGACCTTTTCATTTGTTTGATGGTTCAAACTATAAATTAATCCATGTAATGTAATTACAAGTGTTTGAAAACTTGAAAGTATTATTTTTTGTTGTGGTTTAATGTAAAATATGTGTGTTAGGTGTTCGAATGAGTTTTGAAAGCATCAAACCCTAAAACACTCACTTTCATTGAGAAATAGAGAGGTTTACAAATTTTTCTAAAATGTAAAGCCCCTCAAGATACAATGTATGGACCTATAAGAGGTTATCACATTGGTTATTAAACTATTCAATATGTTTTTCTTGATTGTGTGTGATCAATGCAGTTTATTAAAGAGGTGATCTATAATACTTGCATGGGTTTTTTTTTCTGATTGTGCACTAAGCCTTCGTAGGGTGTGGAGTTGGACAGTACCGAGGGTATAGTTGGTGCATTGTTTGTTTGATTGTGCATCCAAACCATGATGGATGGATCACATGGGATGTTAGAGCTAAATAGTTGTCACATAGTTATCTAAATAATGTTTCCTAACCATGTGCCTTCTTTAAATCGGAAAATGACCATTTTCTCTTCTTCCATTAAATGGGTTTTACCTCATTTTCTCCCCCTATTTGGAAAGTATCCTCTCCTACCTGCACCTCCCCCTCCTTTACTTTCCATGGTGGTTGATGCATCAATGATGGTTTGAATAAAGTTCTATAAAGTTCATTTTATACATATAGGTTAGTATTTTATTCCTCTTTCTTCTTTTATTCATCTATCTTTCCATACCGAATAATAAATCCATGTAAACTATTTCATTCTATTTAAAAGGAGCATAAATAATCTTACAATTTCCCCTATTTTAGATCTAGTGAAAGCCTGATATTGGATGATTGGACATTCCTAAGCACAAGAAAGGTGTTATACATGATTTTCCATCAATGTTTCACTATTTATAATTTACTTAAGTGGTTTCACACATCATAATTTTTTATTCACTGTACATAAATTATGAAACGCCTTAAATTAATTACCTAGGCCTCATTTATAAAAGCTGTAAAACCCCTATACATGGTTGGAGCTTGAAAACCTCAACTAGAACCACCATATAAGGTGAGTTCGGCTATTTTTTCCATTGAATCAATGATTAATTTTTTATCTAAACCACTCCTTAGGGATTTTTATGTTGGAACATGATTATACTAATCTATCTATTTCTAGAATCACTTTCTTAGGTGTGATTACTATCCTCCATGGAGGAAATGATTAAAATGACATAAATAAAAAAATATGATGATAGTGCCTCTATTTTTTAATAAAACCACATTTGAGGTCTATTGTCTTATTTAACAAAAAAGGGAATATTTAATGAGAATACTTAGTGATATATGGCTTGTTAAAATTTATAGACTTCATTACCATTTAAAAATAAATTTTCATATTAAATGCACATAGACATGAGTTATTTTTTATTTATTCCTGAATAGTAAAATGGAATTCTTACTAACATAGCCTTTTAATATTATTACATTTTGATACTCGGGCATGGAATCCCTAAAATTATGATACCCAGCCACGATCTATTTTATATTTTGTGACTCATGCATTGAATCCCTTACTTTATCATACCCGGTCATGGAATACCTTACATTATGATACTCGAGCATATTTTCCCTTACACTATGATACTCTGGAATGGTGTCCCTTACATTATGACACTCATTCATGGGTTCCCTGGTCATGGAGTCCTCTATATAATGATTCATAGTCATAGAATCCCTAGGTGTGGAATCCCTAATTGTCACTCGTTTGAGATTATTTAGCATGATTTACCCTTTTAAAAAGTGAATCATATTATACTATTATTAAGTGGATTCCGGGTCACTAATCCATGGGTATTCGATAGTGAATGTATATCTATGAATATTTAACTACTTACTCATATGGAAATATATACATGACGACACTTATTTAGAGATATCCTAGTTTAGGATGAAGTGGGTATGGTCTGCCAGGTTTTCTTGAGGAAATTGAGCTAATGTGTTTCATTTTACATATACATATTTTATCACCTTGATATAACTACACACTTATTTATTTTATATATTCACTAATGATATTTCATTAGACACCATTAAAAGTGGCCTACTAATAATATCTCACACCTTGTTTGGGAATCTATTGCATTGGGGTACCCTAACAGATCCCATGACTGTAGGTTGAAGACCGTGGTTTATGATTTCTTTTTGTTATCCTTATGGTCTAAGATTGAGTACAAAATAAAAGGATTCATCTATTTCTCATGATTCTATTGGATATATCCATGGTCTCTTCTGTTTATTTTTTTATCAGCCTTCTAATTCCCTATGTATACCTACTTGTATTTCCATCAGAGAATATGCATGCATGGTTAATCTTCATTTATAATTGTCAGTTGTTGTTTATTCCACTACCATATTTAATTTTCTCTTTCATAATATTTATAACTAATCTATATTTTATAGACTCCCCACACTATCTTTATTAGATCTTCATTCACGACTACAAATATGGATTTTATCAATGCTAAAAATGCCTTTAACAACACTAAAAAAGCTCTCTTAATGCCTGTTAAGATAAAGGGGGGGGGGGGGTCCCCTTTATTAGTGCTTCAGAAAGCGCAGATAAAGACCCATTTTATCAGGGATAAAAAAGCGCTGATAATAGGGGCCTTTTATCAGTGCTAAAATAAGTGCTGATAAAGGACACTTATATCAGCGCTTTTTTTGCACTGATAAAAGGAACCTTTTATCACTACCTTTTTAGTGCTGATGAATGTTAATAAAATTTAAAAAATTTAAAAAATAGTACAAAAAAATTACAAAAATTTGTAAATCGGAGGGGGCTTTTAATAGTGCTTTCCCTCTGATTTATCAGCGCCCCGCCCCACCCACTCCCCTGCAAGCCCCAGCCATGAGCCCTATGTTTTATCAGTGCTTTGTAGACCCCTTTAACATCACTAAATCCCCCCCCCCCACAAATTCACCCATGTGCGCTCCCCTGCCTACCTCTACCAGGTTTCGAACTCAAGACCTCCCCCATGCGTGCTAAGCCTTTACCACTAATCTAATTTGATTTGTTCTCCAACTAGTGATATATCTATATCTATATATATAGTTATATTTATTCATGTGTTAATATAAATTTATATAGTTGTATTAATATATTTATATACACATATATAGTTATATTTATATATTTATATATTTATTCGTATATTCATATATTAATAGTAAGTTATATCTATTTATTTATATATATTTAGTTATATATTTTATCCATATATTTATTCGTATATTAATATAAATCTATAAGATTTGTTTTCAATACAATTATAAAATATGTTTTGTTTTGTGTGTGTATAAATAAATACATATATAAAATACACACACACGCACACACAGATATATATGTGTGCGTTTCAATAAGTATAATTATACACACACACAGATATATATATATATATATGCATATACATATGTTAGAATATATATATATATATAAGTTTGTTAATATATAGACACACACAAATAGACACACACACATTATATAGGTACATATATATTTAGATTAACATATAGGAATATAAATATTGATATATTGGTTTTTTAAATAAAATATATATAAGTTATTATTTAGATAAAGCTAATATATTTTATATGTAAATATTTTTAATTAATTATTTAAAAAATTAGTTTTTATTTGTGAATATATAAAAAAGTATATATTGTTATATATTTGATTATAAATAGAAGTTCATTATGAAAACAATCAAATTTCAATGATATAATATCAATATTAATGTAATAACTTGGAATAAATTCAGTACCCACAAAAAGCCAATAATACCCCCTTAAACGAGGCTGAAAATCCACAAAATGCTAGAAAATCGAGGTATCCAAACTAAAAACTCAATTTTGGAGGCCTTCTGTGCATTTTTTGGCCTCGAAAAATGTGACAGTGGTTTTCCCTAAATAATTAGCATGTAGAGCTCATCACAGGATTCGATTTGATATGTTGTAGAGCTCAAACGGACACCTAGATCAAAAGTTATGGCAGTTTGAAGTTTGAGTTGCATTTTCAACATATTTTGGATCTTTTTTAATTTTTTTTTATTTTTTAGTCTTCAAATTATTATTAAATGACTATTACTCCATAATAATTAAAAATTATTAATTAAAAATATTTTTTTAATTTTTTTATTAGCCATTTTCACTAAATATATTATATATTAAGTGGAAAAGTATATTTACACTTATTTAAAATATATTTAAAATTATATTTAAAAATATATATTATATTTATATAAATATAACTATATATATATATATTTAAATATTAATATATATTTTTTAATTAATTTTTTTGATGTAGACCCTTTATCAGCGCTTTTAAAAAATGTGATGATAAAGGGGTACCCTTTAACAGCGCTAAAAAGCGTTGTTAAATGGGGTACCTTTATTAGTGCTGATAAAGGGGTAATTTTATCAACGCTTTTTTTGCACTGATAAATGTACCCCCCATATCAGTGCTTTTTCGTTAGCGTTGATAAAGGGTGGCACTGGGAATGCCCAGTTTTGTGGTAGTGATTGCTAGTCGGTAGGCACTTGCATATGGAGAGGCAGAGTGGATTCCAAGTGGAAAACCAGCTCAAGGCACCATTTTAGAGGATTGTAGGTTTGGGTTATAAATATACCAATGGTTTAAAACTGTTTTCTTATATAATTTAACCATTTTTATTTGATATACCAATGGTTCTCCAAAACATTGTGTGATCTTGTGTGGGGATAACATATACTAACAGTTTTTAATTAAACCGTTGGTATAACTCCTCTCCAATTTACCCACTACAATTGTTATATAAAATTAATATTATAAAATTATACCTATATTTTTTAAAACCATTAGTGATTTAAAACCCCAGGAATTTAAAAGAACATTAGGATCAGTAGTTTATATAACACGCAAAACTGAGCTTAAACAAACCATGAAATATTAGTATTTACATATAACGCAAATAACATTGCCCTGGAATTAGAGGGTATGAATAAGATTAACCTCAATATGAAATGTAGATAAATGATATACTTAATAATTTTTATTGATTAATGTTTAGTAAATAATCATTAATTTTTTAATAAAGGCGTTTTATAGTTCAAAATATATTTTCTTCACAAATGGTTTTTGTTAATTCGTATGAGAAAATACAATAATTGGTTTCTAGAAAAATTTTAATAGTTATTTTTTTAAAAAGATATAAAATTTTAATTCATCGTCAACAAATTAGGTTATAGAAATTTTTTTATGTAAACATTGATTTTCCAGTGAATAGTGAAAAAAACTAATTTTCATTGAAAACAGTATTTTAATTTCAAGAATTTAAAAAGGTCAAATTTTTTTTAAAATTATTTGAAATTATAATTATCTCTATTATATTATTAAAAATTTAATTATGTTCATTGTAATTAATTTTATTCTTTTATTTTGAATAAAATAAATTTATACATAAAATATTTTTTTAAAAACTATTTTTATTGTGTTTTTCATTTTAATCTTAAATTATTTTCTACCGCTTATTGAAATTGAATCCTAAAAATGGACTCAGTATTTGGAATCATGAGATCTAAATTTGTGAAATTGTTTCTTTTTATTTTTTTCATTATGAATAGAAACCATAATAAATAATAGTCACCTAGATAAGGGTAAATATGGTAATCAAACGTAAAAATAATATGATAAGCACTAAAAACAACCAAAAAAAATAAAATTTATCTTATTTGATGTGTTTTTTTCATCCAATTCTATCTAATTTTATAAAATATGGAAAATCATTCCATATTTATTGATTTTTAAATTTATTATATTTAATAAAAAATAAAGCTGAAAATGTCGCTTTCTTGATTTTAATATCTATAATATTTTTTCATAGGGATGAATAAAAATTACGTTTAGTTATAATTATTTTTGAAATATAACTTAATTTATTTATAGTTTTAATATATTTTTAATTATTATTGATTGAATAATTGGGTTAAATTTTTACGCAACAACGATACAATATTTATTCAATTAATTGAAATATATAGTATATGATTTTAATAATATTTGAAGTAATAAATATAACATTAATTATGATGTTAAACAATTTTAATAGATACCTATGAGGTTTTGGAGATATGTGAAAGGATTTCATTCAAATTAAATTTTTCTAGATGTAGTTAAACTCAATTTAAATGAATAATGTTCAAAGGACCGTAATGGTATTTTATAATAAATAATATTTTATTAAAGGATTTAAAATTCTATAAATATTATTTTTATAAAAATAAATGTGATATGACTAAAAATATCATACATGTTACATTATTGTTATTTTATCCTTTCATTGTAACATCCTTGTCCCTTAATGATTAGAAAACTTATTTATTGAGGTATTTATAAAGCGAGTTAACATGATGTCAAAACAAAAAGATAAGTGTGGGAATATATAAAAAATATATAAAATTTATTTTAAGATATTATTTCGACTCATACTCGTATTATTGTATAATTATAACAATTTTGATCTATTTTTACATAAAATATAACATATGTTAATTTAATACATTAAGAAATTCCATGAATTTCCCTCTACTCACTTATAAAAGGATACCTCTTCACTCTCTTCCAAACACAAATTTTACATACTATTCTCAAACAAGACCAAGAAATTTTCTTCTAAAATAATTATAAATTGTCTATATTTTATGGTCTTCCAAAAATACCAGCCCTAAATTCAATAAGAAATGATCAAAATGAGCTATCCGGAGGAAGATGTAATCACCTCACACTAAACCTTTAAATTTATTCACTCTTACTCCTCCTATATATTTTTGGTACATATCATAAAAAAATAATAAATGTATATTAAATCTAATTTAATTTTTTATGACTATTAAACCCTAATTATCCTCCCTCTTTTCAATCAAATGGGAAGTGGATGTATGTCATGTGCATTTGTACGACTTACCGTGTCCACATAACGGTACAATTCGTTTTTAATTACCAAATTTTATGGGGGTATTATGATGTTTTAATGTATATATAGAATATTTATGAAATTATTATTATTTCTTAATGACAATATCATGTCTACATTATTACCTTTTTATCATTTGGAAAATGATAAATTCACTCGTGCGTATGTGTGGACTACCACCTCCACGAAGCAATGTGATTTTTTTTATTTTTTACTTTACATAGTAATTAATTAGGGTATATTTAATTATTATATATGATATATATGAAATAATAATTATTTTCTAAAGGTGAATTATTTTTTTACTTTCTATCTTTTAATCCATCGAGAAGTGAAAATAATGTTCATCGATATGTACGATCTACCGTCTCCATGAATAATGTACTAAATTTTTATATCCCTACAATTTATGGATAAATATAAATAAAATTATAAATAAAATATATTATATGTATTTAATAAATAAATTTTTTGATATTACAGACCCGTGATCAAATTTAAAGCACCAAAACTACCGAACCAAAACACACAAGGAAAACGAAGCAGTTTTCACCCAAAATAGTAATTATAACAATGAATTGTTAACAAATGGATGATAAAAAGTTATAAATAAATCATATATGATATGATATATTTTATTATGGTTTTTTATTATATCTATAATAGATAAATATTTATTATATAGAAGGTTCTAACACATATAAAGGAATTCATAGTTGAGGAAAGGGTTCTTCATCTCAAATTCTCTTCTTTGGAATATATTTTTTTTATACACCTATAATGTTTTATAAGGTTTATATACAACAAAAATGATATATTATATCAAATATATATCTACGTTAATTATATTTATTGTTTTATTTAATGTTATTTCTTTCATGGGTTTATGATTTAAAAGTTACCAAAGTGGTAAGATTTTATTTCAAAATCTCATATTTATTTTGGATTTCTTATATTAAAGTCTTTGAATTATTTTTTATTTATATAATAAACCTAATATATGTTATTATTAAATGTGTATTTTAAAAAAATACATGTTTCTATTTTATATAACACCCTTTATATACTCAAGAAACTAGAATTATGTTTTTAATGAAAACCAACATTTTTTCTATTTGGTCTTGAATCCTTTTCTTCCATGTCCATGTTTTTTTTAAAATGATTTCAATAATGTTTAAAAAATTATATTATGATTTTTAATGTTATTTTAAATCTATTAATTTCTATAAAAATGTTTCAAATGAACATTATCCTTTTCTGTATGGGGTACTTTTTTACTTTGCACCAAAAATATGAACATAATCGTTATTTTAATTCACACCACATGAACAGAATTTACGACCATCGCGACCACTAATTGATTTTCTAATTCTTTTACATGTTTCTATATTTTTTTTAAAGAAAATTTTTACTAATATTATATATATTTTTAGTTTTAAAAATTGGATTTCAATGTGAAGAGGAAATGTTCTTCAAGAATTTGTTTATCCTTTCTATGGTATTTTTGTTCATAAATTACAAAAACCATTTTTTCGTCATTGTGAACATGTTGTAATGATACAATCATTATTTATTCTCTATATGGTTAATGAGCTATTTGATTGAGGAATTTATTAATATTTTGTGCTAATTCCTCCAATATATATTGTTTCTAAATTTGGCATATTAACTAAGTTGTATTATTTATTCATATGATGAATGAATTAGACTTATACTATGACAGGTTGGTCCCAGAACTATATATCCCCTTGATGAATTAGTGGATATCATTATAAAAACTAGTTTTCATAGATTTGTTAAATGTTTTTTTGTTTAAAACTACCCTTACTTTAAACTATATTGGGGAGAGCCTCAATTGTTTATTTCATATGTCTTAAATTATGCATTACATCACTATGAAATAAGTTATTTATTTTCGTGAAAATATTTTGAATAATATCTATGGATATGTTTAGAGATCATGTGATTATTTATATGACATAATTTAAGATTCATTTACTCATATAATATTGTTTTTTTACATAAGTTATTGATTAAATGACATGTTTTTATGTTATTTTCCATTAAAATTTTATTATACCATTTTTACTCATAATATCTTCCATTTTATAGAACCTTTAATTAGAAGTTGAGATCACCGTAATTTTTTTCCTTTCCCAAGGATATGGATATGGAATCATTAAATGAATTCATGGATGTAGAATATTTACCTTCACTATGTTTCATATTTTCTATTTTCAAATATAATGTTATATTCTAGTATGTATCTAGTTAACCAAGACTACTAAACGTTTCATTTCTTTGATATATAATTCCTTCATTCTAAGAACAAAGTAATAATATAATCAGTAGATTTGGGATTTAGGGTTTGGTGTCATTGTATGTATAACCTAGTGCCATGAAGACAAAAAGTACTAAACATTCTGTCACATTTTCCAGGTCCTTCAATCACACTCATACACATTTAGAGAAATAAATATATTATTTATTATAAATTTGATCAGCTGATGAATAGAATAAAAAACATAAAATATATATTCATTCATGTTCAATAATCATAAAACAATTGTTATAAATATTAGTTAAAAATATTAGGCATTTATATCTCACTCATGAACACCAATACCACCACTATCATCACCATCATCACCATTATCACCAACTATCTTGCAAAAATTATTATCATCACCACCTTCATCATCACCATCACCATCACCATTAGAATCACCATAACGATCACCATCACTAGTAAACTCATCATCTCAACCACTACTAAGACCGTCATCACCATCTCCAAGTGAAACATATAAAAAAACACATTATTGATATGCATGTATCAAAAATCATGGAATTATATTTTGGAAGTGACGGATATAATTTTTTCATTACATAAAAAATATTCTCACTGAACTTTCAACTTCTTTCATGCTCCTTGATGGATCTCATTCCTCTTTTTCCTCTATATATTCCTATACTGCCTCTATATGGTATATTTCTAACATGGTTCCACTATAATTATTAGAGACACATGATGTTATCCAATCCATAGTGGGTAAAATACTCTCCCCTTTTCAAAAATACACTTTCCCTTGGTGCTCATCTCTTTATATCAGGTTAAAATGATTGTTTGGTGCAATGGTTTCTTCTTTATGCTCATCAAGGATATCCATAACACACTAAATCCACTATAAATATAATATTTAGTTATAAATTAGATATTAAAATAAATAATATGAAAGGTAAAAATTATAATCTTTTATTTTATTAGCCTTTTTATAAATATTCCATCTTTATTCTTTATTCTCGAGAAAAAAAATGATTGATGAATATGACCTTTATTGTTCAATGCCTCCTTCTACAGTAAAATTAAATGTAGGAAAACATTATTCAATAATACTATATTTTGGTACAAAATTATCTAATTTTACGCATTATTTAATAGAAAATAACCAAAATCAATCAAACTAAGTTGCAAAAAAATATATTGTATTATCCCCACCTATGAAAAAATATAATCAATGAAAAAATTTGTATTATTTGGTATAGATATATTCATATTAGTCTTCCTATAATCGAATTGGGTCAAGTAAATGTTTTATTTGTTAAACTATGCTTGGGTGTGTTCATTTTGAGTAATAATTTTGAAGGATAATTTGAAACTTTTAGATCCAACTTATCATTTTTTAGTTCAGTTATGAATAAATTTTATTAATTCAAATTATTTTAGGCTAATTTAATACATTTCTGTTTTAAAAAATGTAATTTTGGGTTAATATTTATTTCTTTATTATTATTATTTTTCACCTCAATTTTAGTCATTTTATTTTCATTTAATTCATGTTTCAATTATTATATTTTAATTAAATACAACATGTTAATTAGATTAATTTCATACATATTTTTATAGTTTAGTTCATTTATGGATTGATTATATATATTTTGGTTCAATTTTATTTTATTTATTTTTCGTTGGTTCAATCCAATTAGGATAAGATTATTCTCTTTTGGTTAGTTTTTTTTATTTTTAATTTGGATTTCTAAAGAATGGATAGTTATGATTATTTATATTTAGTTTCAATATATTGACACTAATTTAGTTTTAGTTTATAATTAAAAAGAATAATTTTTTATATTATATGTATCAACTTATGTGTTTATATATAATTATTAAATGAATTTATGTACATGTTAAAAAAATCGAGTTTTAATGTTACCATAGTTTTGTTTTATAACAATTTATTTGTTAATAATATGAAAGTACATTTTCATGTTTATATATTAATATTAAGGAAAAATATTTATTCTATATAAACTAAGGCATTTACTGATCATATCAATATTTTTACACATTTTATACAAACTGATTACAAGTTGTTTTAAAGTCAATTTGAAAAACAAATTAAAATTTGATAAAACATAGTTTTAAAAAAACTATTTAAAAAGTGTTTTAATTTTTTAAAACGGTTTTAAAAACAATTTAAAATCTATATTCAAACTATCTAAATGTAGTTTTAAAAACTATATCAAGTTTTTTTTAAACTGTACTATCTAAAATTGATAAATTGTGCCATCCTTTCAAAAATAGTAAATTATTTTATGAAGGTAATATTATGGTTGTGTAAAATCTTTGATAATTAGGAATTGTCTTAATAAGATTTCATGTTTTGAAATTTTAGTTATTAGATTATTTTTAGTTAAAATTAGAAATACTTGTTTCTATGATTCTTTATTTATAATTTTTATGAACTATGAAGTCTGAATGTTGTGTCTATATTTTTGGGTATCCTATTGAATATTGGTAAATTGTTCTATGATCCAAATATGATAATGTGAATTAAAATTGAAGTGTAAGTATTGGTTTTCCATAAATAAACATAAAAATGTTAACATGTACTGAAACATAGATGATGGAAAAGTTATAAGAGTTGTTTTCCTACTACTATAGTTTTAGTAGAAGTTTTAGTTAGGTTGTATATTTTTTGGGTGTTATATTTTATGCCCCATGCACTAAGTTCCATCATGTAATGTATATGAGTTATGGTGTTGGGTGGATACTCTATTAAAGGGTGAAAAGTTTTGTTTTTTTAGGTTGTGTTAAGCATGGTATATTGAAAAATATAAAAGATATGAGATAAAAAGATAAAACTAAAACATAAAATGCGATGTAAAACAGGGAAACCAACCATAACATAGACATTAAAATGCATTATGGTTTGGAATAAGGACTTTGAAAACCTATATAATTAGATTATATGAAATCATAAACAATTAATGTAGAGATCAAATAAAGGTACATGTGTCATTGTCATTAGTTTCATTTGTGTTTACATTTTATGCCCTTAAAGGTGTTCTATGATTATTTATTTGTGTTATAACTATTAAGAGTTTTTAGCTCACCTACTAAAATAATTAATTTTCCTGTAAATTCTAATTAAAATAGAGACCACCTAGAATATATAATTTAAATAAATCGTTGATGATTCATGAATTTCTTCTTCCCATGAATTTTATAACATGTTTTCACCTATATTAATTTAATTATAATTATTTAAATGTGTTTCTTAATTATCTACTTCGGTGATTTTTACTATTTTTTCACGGAATATTTAATGATATTCTAAATCAATTTTACCTTAAATATTTAATTTTAAAAAATATCATGACATGTATAGTTATTGAAACATTAATATGAATTATTATTTGTAAAATATTTATTTTAATGAATAATCAAATGATTTACATGGTTAATATGAAAAATATCATAGCACGAAATAATCTAAATATGAACTATTGTGTTCATTAGTTATTATGGAAGCATACTAGAATGCGTGTTACATGTTATTTTAGTGAAATTCTAAATTGTGAAATTGATGCATGTTTCTTAAAAAATATTTGGGTGTTGATCATGATTCCTTGAAAAATATTAGTAAATGTAAGTCACCATTTATATAATATTGATGGGGAGATCCTTCTCAACCATTTCCACAGATGTGCCCTCCCGTATTTGTTCATTTCTCAAATTCGGTGTTTCTGCCCTCATTTTTGCAGATCCCGATTTTCCTGAATGTTTCAGATTTGTATTGTGGGGATCCTCATCTCTATTTAGAGCCTTTGGAGTCCAACTCTTCCTCGGATTTATTCAATCTGACATTGGTGGCTCAGTTTCATCAGCGGAGACCCTCAGCTGATGTGTTCGAATGATTTGTCTTAGAAGCCTAGGATCTTCTAGATCGTGCGGTTAGTAGTCTCCTTGATTGAAGGCATATCATGATCTGGTCTATGTCGATAGAGGATCTCGTCACTGCATGGTTTAAATCCCCCTAAAGATGCTATGGTTCGTCTTTCCATCTCCTTCGGTGGAACTTTGAATTTCATATGTAGAGAGATTACCCGATCCCGACCATATGGGTATGTTTTCCTGGTCCCCCACTTCCCTTTTAGAAGCCTTCCATTTTGGATCTCCTTGGAAATTTTAGTGGTCGTTACCTATGTTCAGATTTGAAAACTAATGATGTTTGTCACCAAATCTACCCACAGATATGAATGGAGGTTGATGCTTCAAAACCCCCAGTTGAGTGAGTGGGGATCACCGATGAGAAAGATTTCTGTTGGAGGCATGCCGTCAAGATTGTGTCATGGAAAAACGTCTGTGGCTCATGTAATAGGTTGGGTCACTGTATTGTGTCTTGCCGGAATGGATCCTTGAGTAGGCAGATGCGTAGGTGGCGATCAGATGCTGCTGTTGTCTGTGATGGTTCTATTGTGGCATCTCTAAAGTTGTAGGGGATGATTTCATCATATGGTTGGCTACAAACTCAACCCGTGAGGGAGGATACTGAGGTCGGTGGTGAGGGAGGTATGATGAAGAAGCCAAGTGTGGTGCCTCCTAGTCTGAGGGTCAAAGATGTCTTCAATAGACTGTTGCAGGATTTTGGGGAGGCAGGTTCTATGAGTGGAAATGAGCAAGATGCTCTTGCTGCATCGCCTATGGTTGCAGGGGGCTCTGATGAGCCTTCATTTGTTGTGGGTTCCTCCATGGTACAACTTCAAAACTACTATGAACCTATGGCCCAAGCTACAGTTACATATTTGGCTTTGGCTGGGCAAGCAGATGATGGAAGCTCCTTTGGACTGCTTCAGGAGGATTCTGCCATCTCTCTAAAGCAGGTGGTCAGTGAAGATGGTGTACAGGTTAGGAGTTCTGATGGGCTGAAGATAGCTTCTGTGAAGCAGGATACTGGAGTTTCCCTTTATAACCAATTTTCTGGATTTGTGGATGGTGTCTCAGATCTGGATCACGCTTGGGGTATGCCTTCTAGTGTCATTGCTCCTAAGGATCATGGTGCTGGAGTTATGGGTCTCATTGCTGGCTTGCAGGAGCAGGATGCTAGAGATGGAGTTCTTGCGACTGCTTTGAATGAAAATAGCATAAAATAAGTGGAGAATGGTAATGTTGTATCCTGTGAGGAGGCTGTGATGAATGGGATAAATGTTAGTCATAGGTTTGTGGATCATTCACATTGTCTCGAAGTGATTGACACTAATAGTCGACCTCAGAAGGAAGGGGAGGTGAAAGAGGGCTATCGTACATGGAACATCGCGGGGAACTGGGGGGATTGCACTGATATTGATAATGAAAATGCTGGTGGCATGCCCTGGACTTCATACAGTGATGTTGTACAGGGTTCAAAAAAAGGTGTCTATGCATGACAATGTGATGAGTGCCCCACCACTAAGGAAGATGAGGAAAGACTATTCTCACATGCCAAAGCCAATGTCCACTAGGTCATCCATCGGGAAGGAGAGTTGGGAAGTGAATTATTTTATGGAGTATATTTCCATGGAAAAAATGAATCTCAGAAGGAAGTATGCCACGATTTTAAAGCAGTATGATAGTTCAGAGTGGGAATCGGCTACAGCAGAGGAAACACTTCATTATGGATGTGGTGATGGGTATGACTTTTATGATATGTAGTTTTTTCTTTTACCTTGTTAAAACTACTTTGTGTACTTTTCATTATTTTAATAAATGATTAGGGGCTTGCCTCTGAATAAGATTTTCTGGTATAAAACCTATTTAAATATAATATTAATAAACTATTCAAAATATTTTTTTTCAAACTATTTAAAAGATATTTTAAAAAAAATTTAAAATACTTTCCTAAAAGGGATTAAATTTAGTTTTACAAGATTTTTAAAAATAGTTTAAAAATATTTTTAAATTTTTTTTTAAAATTTTTTTAATACAAGTTTTAAAATAAGTTTTATAAACTATTTAAAAAACATTTTAATGTAATTTTTAAAAATTATTTTAATGTAGTTTTAAAAACTATTTTAATTTAGTTTTAAGAACAGTTATCTGTTATTTAAATTTTATTTAAAGTGAGCTTTAAAATTTGTTTAAAATAAATTTTAAATCATTTTTTAATAAAACTATAACAAATAAATTTTAAAACTATTGTAAATTATATTATAATACATTTAAATGTTGTTTCAAAATTATGTAAAAGAATTTTAAATTAAGGGTTTTAACTGCATGTTAACAGTTTTAAATAATATTTTAATATCTCTATTTTACCCACTTCAAAAAAATAAAAAACAATTGAAAATCGGTTTACATTAAGTTGATAAATTTCTTTAAAAAATCCCAAACTATTTACCAGTAGTTTACAAATGGTTTAGACTATTTATGCAATTTAGTATAATTTATTTTGTTTTTTTGATCCATTTCAAGTATGTTTTATTAATTTTATGCTTATTTTCTTCATACCATGTACAACACTCTACCCATTTATAAAGTTATGCTCTATTTTCATTTTTAGTGAAAACTAATTAAATGCATGTGTCTAGTTAAAATACATGTTTTCTCTAGTGTTCTAACATATTGATTAATAAAAAAGTGAGGATATAATTTATACAAGTGATGTTGGTATTCTTTTGAATATTCTTAAAAATTATTATTCATTAAACAAAGTATTAATCCAAATCATCACCATTTTCAATGAAAACAATCAAATTTTAATAACACCTTAAACTCATCACACTTCTAAGGAGTAATAATTTCCTAGATATATGTTACTATAAACTCATTTAGGATAAGTACAGTCTCTAAATATATTCCAAATATAGAAATAGAACCATATATAACTCGTGTTTATATGATCTCCATAGCTCACAAAATTTCACTAATCATGTAGTCCTCACAACTTTCCTATTAAAAAAATATAAGAAATATCCTAAAAAATTATATTCATATAAATGAAATAATAATATTAAATTTAATATAATATATTTTATTAACCATATTTTGGTCCAAGAATTATCCTTTATTTCATTTCCAATGTATCTTTATGAGAATGGATTCAAGAATATGATGTCATATTATTTGGATAGAATCTCCATAGAACTCTGGCATTCTCCCCCAGTTTTACCAATCATATGATTAAACACATTATACTCTACCGTCACCTATGTCTGGAAGTTCCAAAATTCACATAACAATGCACACCCATTCCACATAATAATAGAAAATACAACTACAGAATAATAAAATACACACACTATGTTAATAAATCTAACGTTGGAAAAAAATATGGTCGAAAAATTTACTACAATTCAATATATATAACTAATCCAGGATGATCAGTTGTCATTAATTTATCATTATGTGATGAAGGATTGATGAACATTATAGTAACCATGGGGTCCAATGTCTTCTCATGATTATTAAATTTTTCAAGAGGTTAAGAATGCACCATAGTAGAAGTTGATGGAGCATGGATATAAAAATCTAGATAAAATGATGTAGTTGGAAATGGAGATGGCATAAATTTCTATAGAAAAAGGTTTTATGGATGGGGTGTGTGATCCATAATTTGATAATGAAATTGTAGAAAAAGAGGATGTAACACCAAGATATTTTATGAGAGAGATTATTTTTAATTTCTTTGATGTCTTGTACTTTACCCTACACCAATATTATCTTGCACTATACGCAACAACGTATTATCTTGCAGTATTCACAACACTATTCTTGTCTTGTGTTGTACACAATTTCATGTTCTTTTGATAGAATGCAGATCATGCAACACTATGTATATATTTTTTCAATGTATAAATTAAATAAGTTTGGATTATGTTATACGCAACACCAAAGGAATATTTCATTACACTCAACACTAACATGGCTTGCATTACATGAAAGAGAGACCTTTCTCGATAGCGTGTGTTGTATACAATACGATGCTTCACTAAATAATGATATATTATTAAAATATTATATAAACAAGACCTTATAAATATTAATAACCAAAATCTAAATTTTATAACATTATCATTCATCATACATATTTTATAGAACATGATATGAGAACAAAGTCAATTTTTCGATGAAAAGACGTATTAAAAAAATGCAGTTTTACCACCTTTTGATGGCGAACCCATTTTAAATCTTGTTTTTAACACATTTATAAGTTAAATTTTACAATATTAATCTTCTTTGGAAGTGGGACATAAAACTTTACTTATGTTGAATTTTTGGGAATTATTTGATAATGTTGAGTTTTTAATGAATATTAAAAAATACCGCATTTTTTGTCAAAACTGCCTTTTCATCTAATATGGAAAAAGAGATATCATGGTTTGAGTATATAGAATTTTTGGGATTTTGGTATGTGTAATGAGTTAACTTTTGATAGTGTTCATGTTTTCACTAAGGTTCTATGGTAATTCATGTTTCAGTAGAATACATGATTAACGTATTCACGTGTTTGGAATGTGATAACCAAGAACTACCAAATGGGATACAAGAGAAAAATATTAAGTCGATCTAGTTAACCTATTTATAATGTTTTATATTTTTGAAGGATTTTAATTTTATCCATTTATGGATTGTATATGTTATCTTATATTTATGTGTTTGTTAAATTATTATATTCTATAACTATATGTGGACTTATGAATATTTTATAACCTCTTCAAACCGTTTTATTAATATAGATCGAATGACCTATCATTAAATCACATGATCTACTAACACTTCAAGAATTACAAATTAAACTTCATTTCTTTAAAAACAGAGATGAATTGGAAATTGTTTAGGGAACAATCAATTGTATTGAATTCAAGTAATTCTTTAATGTCAGGTAAAAAATTATTCAACATTAGTAAAATGATCTTGAAAATGAAAAATGTTATCCAAGTACCTTCTTAATCAATGAATTAGACAGTCCCTTAATTCATTGCAGATTTATAGAATTTTGGTAGATGACTTTATCCAAACCTTATTCTCTATCACTATCCATCAGAACTTGATGGTTAGGTTTCTCTTCTATATCCATGTTTTCACTTACAACTTATGTTCTCCTATTTGGAAACCTAGTGATTAGTAAATTTGGGTAACCTTTACGTTTCTAAATTACCTTTTTAAAATTAGTTTTTAGTATCCCTTTTTATGATGTGGGTTTCTATGAAATAAACTTTCAAGTAGAAAACTATTTATGACCCCAATGAATTTCGAGAGAGAAATTAATTTTAAGGGAGGTAAAATGTAACACCCCAATATTTTGTGAGATATATTTTTTATAATATCTATTATGAATTGTGTTTTATGAAACACCAAGATTTTCTTGCAGTAAACTCAACATTGTATTATCTTACAGTATATGAAAGACTATTCATTTCTTGTGTTACACACAGTTTCAAGTTCTTTTGATAGAATTAATTTCATGAAACACTGAGTATATATTTTTTTAATGTATAAATAAAATATTTTTGGATTATGATATATGCAATAATAAAGTAATTTTTCACTGCACACAACATGGACTTGTCTTCGTTACACGCAAGGGTGACCTTCTTCGATAGCTTGCGTTGTACATAATACCGAGTTTCACTAAACAATGATATATTGTTAAAATATTATATAAACTAGCCATTATGAATAGTATTAACCAAATTTTTTATTTTATACCATTATAATTTATCTTACACGTATTTTAGAACATGATATGGGAACAAAATTATGTTTTTCATATAAAGGATGTATTTTTCAAAAAAAATGTATTTTTACCTTATTTTGATGAAAAATACATTTTAAATATTTTTTTGACACTTTAATAAGTTAAATATATAAAACTAAACTTCTTATTTGGAATTGGGACATAAAATGTACTTATGTTTAATTTTTGGTAATTTTTTTATAAAGTTTTTTTAATGAATAGTGAAAATTACCATATTTTATATCAAAACTGACTTTTCATGTAATATTTTTATATTGTTATATTTTAATTTTAATTGGTTTTAATGTGTAATTGGATTATATTTTTATTATATAATCAAATTATTTTCATTGGAAGTAATTTCACTTGTAAATTGGACATAAACACATGTCAATCTTTTGATAGTTTTTACTTCTTAAAACCCCGTTTTTTTGTTTTAACAAGGGAATAAATTTTAAATTAATTACTGAAAATTATATATTATGAATTTGTAAAAAATTATTCCATTTTTGGAATTATAATTTTCAAATTTTATAAATACTTACCTTTTATTTTTGGACATTATGAGTAGTAAAATCAATAAATATTTTATTTACCATGGTTAATGGGTAAATCTGGTAAATAAGAGTATAACATAATATTGTAATAATATTAAACTACCATAAAACCAATATTAATCATATTTTATGAGATATATTAGACCATGGGAATCCTCGGGTCTATTTTTGGAACCCATGGATTCATTTGGATGTGAAGATGACATTTTATAAAAATTAATTTAATGTAAAGATAATTATAACAAAAACCCATATCTTTTACTAAAAAGATTTTTATATAGGGTTATATAAATTATATATATATATCTATAAATATTAATTATAAATATAAAAATATTTATAAATCATGATATTTTATTAATAATTTTAGAAATTAAATTAATAAATTTAATAATGACGCAATAATGAGGCAGCGATTAATACAGTAATAAATGATTCAAATAACTGATATTATAAAACTTAAAATAAATTTAATTTGGTTATTTTTTTTCATCCACTAATTTTATGGAATATATAGACATATTATCTTTGAGTAAATTCCATACTTTCTAAGTAATAATTTTTTATGAATTTTTAAAAAAAGCTAAGTTTGAATAGTGTCCAAAATTTACATAATTCATAAAATAAAACCTAAAATAGTTTATCAAATGATATTAAATTATTAGAAATATAATATTCATTCAAATAGTTAATATAAGTCCAAATATGTCATAAATAACTTTTTTTGGGTCTTTTTAAATGATATGGTAATTACATTAACCCACAATCTGTAAATAATATGATATCACACTATGATTAAAATAGGTAAATTAAGGGTTAAACAAAAAGATAAGGATAAAATATTTATTCAAAAATTATCTTAAAATTATTAGATGATGGATATTCGAACCAAAATCATCTTATATTATAATTAAATAAGTTTTGACCATTTTTTAATTGAAATTAAATTTATATGAAATTTATATTTTGAGAGTTTTCTAAACTTTCCCTCTCATCTCTTATAAAAGGGTGCCAACTCCCTCTTCTATTCACTACATTATTAGTATTAAATCTCATCCAAAACCAAAAAATTTCTCTTCTAACTTCTTTACTTACATTCTAGTGGACCTTTTCTCTTAAAGAGGCCAACTCTAGTGCCCTAAAATGGAAGTTAATAGAGGCACATCGGGGAAGAGCTAATCTCTTCTACCGATTCTTTCAATTTTTTTCTTCTTTTACTTCCTCTTATTTAGTTGTTTAAATATAAAATAATAATATAAGTATATATAATATACTGATATTTTATTATAAATATAAAACAACCCTATTTCTCCTCTCTATTCATCCTACAAAAAACAAAATCACCGCGCGTACGTACGTACGTCTTACCGTCTCCAGGCTGTGGTGTAATCTGTTTTCACCACCAACATACTTGGATTGGAATAATGGTGGAAATAATAACCATATATTATTAATATAACATTATTATAATTCTAGGATACTATACACCATCCACTTAAATACCATTCAATAATTATGGGAATGATATTTTCGCTTGTGCATACGAACGACTTACCTTCTCCACGATGTGATGTGATTCATTATACATAATCTTTAGTAAATAATGATTATATAAATGAATTGGATGAAAAAAATATTATATATATTATTATAATACCATTATATAATTCATTTAACTATTACATAAATATATTAATAAGAACTTATCTGACAAAACACACATAAGAACATAAAGCAGTCAATACCTGAATAACGAGTAACAATGGAATGTTACAAACAAATTGATCTAAATAATAACATAAATGTTATCGTTAAAATGATTATTATTATAGAAGTTATCAAGAAAATTATTTAAATCATTAAACATGAGGTTCAAATATATACGAATCTTATCGGAGGTAAGGTAAGGTATAATTTTTCTATCTCATTTTTATCCAAGATTGTTTATACGTAAGTATATAATGGGGATGTATTTTTCATCCATGTTCATGTATTTAAAAAAAAAATAGATTTTTTAATATCCTTTATATATGTTTAAAGTAATTTTGATTACTTTTTTAATTTTACTACATGGTATGGATGGAATCATTATTTTGTTTATCATATGAGGTACTTTTTGACTTTTTCGAAAAAAGCACGAGGAGTATGTTTTTTAACATATACGAAATGAATATATTTTTATTTTTTCATGAATCCTTATGTCCATAAATATTTATATAAACTATTTAAATTTTATTTTCAACTAAATTATATTCATTTAAAATTTCATGGATTTTTCAGAAAATAAAATTTTTTTGAAGAAAAAAGGATATTTTCCTCAGGTTTTAAGTTCAAGTAATTTTAAAAAATTATTTTTCATCTAAGATGACATAGGGTTATGTTTATATCACTATTATAACTTTTATTTTATATTTTTATGATGTAATTATTTTTATTAAGTACATTTATCTTATATGGATTATGTTCTGATGAAATTATGTTTAAGAATACCATTTCTTTTCATGGGTTATGCTATGATGAATGATTTATGTTTTTGTGGAACATATAAGAATTATTTCATTATGATATGGGTGAGACCTATATCTATAACAACCCGATATTTTATGAAAAATATTCTTTTTAATTTTATTAATGTCTTGTGTTGTACGCAATACCGGGTTTTAATAAACAATGTTATATTATTATAATATTGTCATGAACTAGCCGTTATGAATAGTATTAACTAAATATTGAATTTTATAACATTATTATTCATCTTACACATTTCTAGAATATGGTATAAGAACAAAATAATTTTTTTGGGTAAAATAAGTATTTTTCAAAAAATGCAGTTTTACCGCCTTTTGATGACGCACCCACTTTAAATATAGTTTTTGACATGTTTATATGTTCAATTTGACAAAATAATATTCTTCTTTTGAATCAGGATATAAAAATTTACATTAGATAAAGTTTTGATATTTTTCCGATAACTTTCATATTTTAATGAATAGTAAAAACACGCTATATTTTAATTAAAAACAACTTTTTTCATCGTAATATATTATGTGGTTAAATTATAATATTTAATGGTTTTAAAGCATAAATAGAATATATTTTTACCATTTAATATAATGTATGTCATTAGCATTGATTTTACCTTGAATTCATAGGTTAAATCAATTCAATCTTTTGCAATGTTTTAAAGAAAAACCCGGTTTCTTTCGACAACGGGATTAATTTTAATTTAATTTCTGCATCTTTTGTGTATTGAATTTGGAAAAAGGGATTCCATATTTGGAATCAGTGGGTCCAAATTATGTTAATAAGCTACTTTTTATTTTTGGGAATTATTAATAGTAACTACGTTAAATTTTATTTACCATAGTTAAAGGTAAATCGGGTAATTAAGGGTAAATATAATATTTTAAAATTACCCTAACAAATGTCAAAATCCTATTGGATGACTAAAAGTCGACCCATATCACCTAAGGGTCGGATTATAATCATTTAATGGACATTGTTCAATGAAAATAACTTAATTATTATTAAAACCAAAGAAAGTGACAACATGTCACTCTCTTAAATCTTATAAGTATATTAATTTTAATTTAGTGATAAACTTCATTAAACTTCGAACATGAATAGTCTCCAGAAATCTAATGAAATTATCTACATCATATAAATTTATTTATAATTTTTAGGGATTAAATAATTATCATTAATTATGACACAATAGTGATGCAGAAATTGTTTATCTAGTGAAAAATCAAGATTATTGTTTTATTAAACTAATAGTGACCATAAAATGCACAAATACCTAACCAAAACTTATTGTCCATGTAAATGTAAACCTTAAGCATCCAATGGTCGAATATTTGACCATTTGAGCCTTATAAAAGCGATTATGACACTTATATTATTTTATTTTAAATGATGCCAAAGTTCTCACCTTCATAATTTAATAAATATAACAATTTAAATATTCTGATTTTAAGATGATAAATTCGACTAAAAGTATTATTGTGAAAGGTAAAAGATTTATTTTCATCATAGGATTTTATTTTTAATTTTTATGCAACAAATAAGTATATGAAATAATTATACAAAAATGTTGTAGTATTTATTTTATTAAGAGATAAACCAAATAAATGGTTTCAAAAATAATAAAATAAATATTATATGAACTATTTAATGTGCTCCAATAATTTTTAAGATACATATGACATTTTATGAATCTATTAAAACTTTTAGTTCGAACATATCTTCCGTATTTATTTTATTTAAATTCAAATAAATGAATAGTTTCAAAATTGACACTATTGTTATTTTATAAAAAAACATATTATAAAATTGATTAAAAATCACAAAATATTTGAAAATTATAAATTTAAATTTATATGATCTAAAATGTTATTAAAAATCCAATTATGTACAATTCAAAACAAATAAGTAATTATTTGTTATAATTTAAAAATTAGAATTTTATTACCACAAATAAAATTAAATTGATTAAATAAGGATAAATCATGTTGATAATGCTTAAAATAAATTCCTAACATGTCTAAATTCTATTGGTTGATGATATTACAACCTTATCTTATCTAATATTTGAATATGAGTCATTTTTGGAGGTTTTTATGTGCGGTTAGATTTATTATAAATTAATATTTTTAAGAATTCCAAAGGTGCCGCTCTCCTCCCTTATAAAAGGGAACCTCCTCCCTCTCCTCCTCACACCAATTTGAGCACTCAATCTCGGCCAACCCCTGCCAAAATCTCTTCTCCACTTCCCTAGAAACATCTTAGAGGTTCTGGTCTTCCTCAAAGACCACTTTTAGTGCCCTAAGATGAGGTCTCAAAGAGGCGCTTCAAAGAAGAGGTAATTACCGTTACCAATTCTTTCATCTTTATTTCTTCGTCCACTTCTTATTATTAGGTTGTTTCATTATGAAGTAATAACATCAGTATCACTCATATATTTATATGTTATTATAAGTATGAAACAACCCTATTTCACCATCTATCCATCCTACGGAAAAAGAAATCACCGCGCGTGCGTACGTACGAAATACCGTCTCCACGCCGTGGTGTAATCTATTTTCCACCACCACCTTACATGGATGGGTATAATGGTGTAATGAATAACTATACATAGTTATTACAACATCATATTGATTCTGATATATTGTATAATCCACTCCAATTCAATTCAATATTTATGGAAATGATATCATCGCCCGTGCGTACGTACAGACTACCGTCTCCACGACGCGATGAGATTCATTCTCCATGTTAACCAATTAAGAATGATTATAAAGTATATATAAGAAATAATAATGAAATATATGAAATTAATAAGCTACTGGATTTATGTATATATATATATGTATGTCATCTACTTACTTCCATTCAAGGCAATAAGGAAAGGAAAACAGCGTTCATGCGTACGTACGGACTACCGTCTCCATGAACGGTGTTTTTCATTTCATTTATCTATCTATTATATATTTATATACTGAATATATATGATATATAAATCATATTTTATATTCTGGAAGTAAGTAAATCATGATATAAGTAATAATAATGTCAAGAACAACAAGTCAAAACACCTACGATAAATGAGACGATTTTACCCAAAACGCTACATTAACATGAATTTACAAAAGAACGGGTAATATGAAGTCATAAGTGAACCATATATGATATAATAACAATGAATATGATTCTGTAATAAGTCAATGACGTTATTTAAATCATTATACAGGAGGTTCAGACACTTACGAAGAAAATCGGACCTAAGGTAAGGGAAATATCACAATCTCATTTTTATCCGAGATTGTTTATTCGTAAGTATTTATTGGGGTGTATTTTATCATCCAGATCCATTCTCCATCAATATGTAAAATTGTTTCCATCCACTTACACTATTTTAAATCCAATTTTACCCTTCGGTGAGTTTTTAGTAAAGAATATGAAAGGAATCTTTTGTCGTTTTTTTTCATACGAGGTACTTTTTGACTTTTCCGACAAAAGTACGAAGAATGTTTTTTTAACTTATACGGCAAGAATGGATTTTTAAAACATTATTTCCAAGAATCTTCCTTTATAAGTTTTCAAGTTTATTTTTAATCAACTTCTTTTAGTTTATAATTGTATGACATGTTAAGAAAAGAAAAGTGTTTTTGAAGTAGAAAGGATATTTTCCTCAAGAATAGAGTTCATGTATTTTATCAAAATTATTTTCCATCTAAGATAATAAAAGGGTTCTGTTTTTATCCCTATTATTACATGGATTTGATTATGTTGTGATGGAAATATTTTTATGAATTCCTTTATCTTATATTAATTGTTTTATGATGTCATGTTGTTTAAGAATCCCATTTTTATTACGTGGATTACGCTATGATGTATGGTTTATGATTATGTGGCACACATAAGAAAGGATTCATTATAAGATGGGTGGGACCTATATCTCCCTCCAATGCATTGGGTAAAGATTTTATATCTCATGAGATAGACAGGGCTGGAACGGTAGGTTATACCGGTTCAGTGAAACAGGACTGAAACGAGGGTTACTCGATTCAGAAAGGGACTTTGTCCACTAAGATAGTCTTGGCAATGAGTCTTGACTAACAAGAAATGATTCTCTATGATTATGTGTGAATGCCACAAAGTTTCATGTTTTATGTTATGATTATTGTGATTACATTTCACTGCCATGATTTATCCCATGTTATGAAATTTTGATCTCTTTTGCAGGTTAAGATTTTCAAAAGTTATGTGCTTGTGTATATGATGTGATTGATATTTATTTTGTTTACCCTTACTGAGAATTTGAGCTCACCCTTTTATGTTTTCTTTTCCCCAGGATATAAAGAAAGGTTTTAGGTAAAAAAAGGGGAAGATCTTTATGGGAGATATAGAAGATCTTTCACCACGATTAGAAGATTACGTTCCGAGTTTCCAAAGACACTAAACTATTACGATTCTTGTGTGTGTGTTTTTGTTATGTACTATGTATTCCGCAAAAGCAATGTAATGTCCATGTACGCCAGGCTTCGGGTCTCTACAGTTGGTATCAGAGGGAGGTTTATTCAACCTTTGGAAACTAGGATGTGAGAACGTTAGTGAGATCCCTAGAGATATTTATAAGGTATGTCTAGGGATGTCCCTAAGGTTAAGTATACGTATAGGTTATAGTACTAGGATTACGCGAATGATCATAGAATTAAACCTAAGATGTTAGATATTTATGAGTACTCCCCCTTTACTATGTTGTTTTTCCTAGCATGATTTTTGCCTCTCACAAGATTCTTTTTGTGTTTTAGTTAATGGAGGGAACCAGAAGGAATTCGGTTAACATTGAATCCAATGGAAAATTGGTGACTATGATCAAAAAAATTGTGTATTTCCTAGAGATAAAGATATTGTGATTATGCCGAATCAGTTATCGCGATATATGATTAACAAGGTTAAATTTAGTGGTATGCCTAATTCATCAAAGAAGAGGAAGATAAACTATTATGCATGTTCGCATGTTGAGAAGCATAAAGAAAGGAAGATTGATATTTCTAAAGAAGGGAAGAATAACCTTGATGAATACCTCAAATGGAGTGACCGATGTTATCTGTGTGGAGAAAAGGGTCATAGAGTGACAGATTGTTATGGAGTTCAATGTCTTATTTGTGGAGAACATGGGCATTACCCAACTCAATGCCCTGACCTAATAAGTTACTTCTAAATCAAGGAAGGACTTCTTCCAGGAAAATCATTGAAGTGGATGGACTGAAGTGTTTATGTATTGGTATTCAGGAATAATGTTGCTGAGGTACTTTTATGGTGTATTGAAATATTTATGTATTGGTCTATTGTGATCTTCAATAATTTTAAGGTATCGGTAACCATGAAAAGTGATTCAAATATTTTGGAAAGTAGATAATATGCCCATAATGAAGGGATAAGGAGAAAATGAAATGTTTGACAGTATTCATGAGCTCATGATTGATATAAGGACTAAGTGATATCATGGTTTGAGTATATAGAATTTTCAAGATTTTGGTGTGTGGAAAGTGTTAACTTTTAACTGTGTTCATGTTTTCACTAAGGTATTCAAGAGAATACATGATTAAGGACGTTGAATTTTTGGAATGTGACCAACAAAACATATCTTATGATATATGGGGATCGACGATGGTGTTAAATCTCTGGTAATCGTTTTCACTATGTTATGAGAATGGACTGCAGTATTATGGATAATCCTAAAGATTGGAATGGATTATGTTGGACAAAAGTTAGTATTGTTTAAGGATAGAAGATTTTCTATATTTTTGATGGGATGTTATAGTAATATAGTTCTAGAAAAAGGACAACCTGCAGGACGGGTGATATCCCATCGCGTCGGACAGGGCTGTGGGGATTGAACCCACAACCGAAGTGCGACTGGCCTTTATTGCCTACCACTGGCCTACAGGAAGTCCCTGTTTAGTAGAAACTAGTTTTATTATATTAAACAGTATAATATATGAAGTATAAGTCCATTTTAGGAACCATATATGATTAATATCACTATATAATGACTTATGTAACCTTTTGTTTGAGACAGATGGAATGACCCGTCATTCTATCACATAATCTGCTAACACTTCATGAATAAAAAATTCAACTTCATTTATTTAAGAGATGAAGTGGAAATTGTTCAAGGCACGAACAACAATAATATTTTTCCAAAATAAAGTAAGTATTTATTCTAATTCAAATTTTCAACTTTAGGGAAATGGTCTTGAAAACCAAAAATGTTGTCCTAGTGATCTTATACCTGATGAATCAGATGGTACCTTAGATCGTCACAAATTTATGGCTTTGTGATTGCTGGATTTTCCATAGCCATGTTCTCTACCACTCTCTATCAGAACATGATGGTTATATTTCTCTTCCATATCCATATTTTCACCTATGTGGAAACACAGTGATTAGTTTATTTGGGTAATCGTTACATTTCATACTTTAGTTTTTAAAGCCAAGTTTTGGTATTCCTTTTTACAATGTGTGTTTCTACCAAAAAAACTTCCAAATAGTAAACCATTTATAACCCTGACGAATTTCGAGGGCGAAATTCATTTTAAGGGGGGGTAGAATGTAACAGCCCATGATTTTATGAAAAATATTCTTTTTAATTTTATTAATGTCTTGTGTTGTACGCAATACCGGGTTTTAATAAACAATGTTATATTATTATAATATTGTCATGAACTAGCCGTTATGAATAGTATTAACTAAATATTAAATTTTATAACATTATTATTCATCTTACACATTTCTAGAATATGGTATAAGAACAAAATAAATTTTTCGGGTAAAATAAGTATTTTTCAAAAAATGCAGTTTTACCGCCTTTTGATGACGCACCCACATTAAATATAGTTTTTGACATGTTTATATGTTAAATTTGAAAAAATAATATTCTTCTTTTGAATCAGGATATAAAAATTCACATTAGATAAAGTTTTGATATTTTTCCGATAACTTTCATATTTTAATGAATAGTAAAAACACACTATATTTTAATTAAAAACAACTTTTTTCATCGTAATATCTTATGTGGTTAAATTATAATATTGAATGGTTTTAAAGTATAAATATAATATATTTTTACCATTTAATATAATGTATGTCATTAGCATTGATTTTACCTTGAATTCGTAGGTTAAATCAATTCAATGTTTTGCAATGTTTTAAAGAAAAACCCGTTCTCTTTCGACAACGGGATTAATTTTAATTTAATTTCTGCATCTTTTGTGTATTGAATTTGGAAAAAGGGATTCCATATTTGGAATCAGTGGGTCAAAATTATGTTAATAAGCTACTTTTTATTTTTGGGAATTATGAATAGTAACTACGGTAAATTTTATTTACCATAGTTAAAGGTAAATCGGGTAATTAAGGGTAAATATAATATTTTAAAATTACCCTAACAAATGTCAAAATCCTATTGGATGACTAAAAGTCGACCCATATCACCTAAGGGTCGGATTAGAATCATTTAATGGACATTTTTCCATGAAAATAACTTAATTATTATTAAAACCAAAGAATGTGACAACATGTCACCCTCTTAAATCTTATAAGTATATTAATTTTAATTTACTGATAAACTTCATGAAACTTCGAACATGAATAGTCTACAGAAATATAATGAAATTATCTACATCATATAAATTTATTTATAATTTTTAGGGATTAAATAATTATCATTAATTATGACACAATAGTGATGCAGAAATTGTTTATCTAGTGAAAAATCAAGAATATTGTTTTATTAAAATAATAGTGACCATAAAATGCAAAAATACCTAACCAAAACTTATTTTGCATTTAAATTTAAACCATAAGCATCCAATGGTCTAATATTTGACCATTTGGAGCCTTATAAATGCAATTATGACACTTATATTATTTTATTTTAAATGATGCCAAAGTTTTCACCTTCATAATTTAATAAATATAACAATCTAAATATTGTGATTTTAAGATGATAAATTCTAGTAAAAGTATTATTGTGAAAGGTAATAGATTTATTTTCATCATAGGATTTTATTTTTAAATTTTATGCAACAAATAAGTATATGAAATAATTATACAAAAATGTTGTAGTATTTATTTTATTAAGAGATAAACCAAATAAATGTTTTCAAAAATAATAAAATAAATATTATATGAACTATTTAATGTGCTCCAATAATTTTTAAGATACATATGACATTTTATGAATCTATTAAAACTTTTAGTTCGAACATATATTCTGTATTTATTTTATTTAAATTCAAATAAATGAATAGTGTCAAAATTGACACTATTGTTATTTTATAAAAAAACATATTATAAAATTGATAAAAAATCACAAAATATTTCAAAATTATAAATTATAAATTTATATGATCTAAAATGTTATTAAGAATCCAATTATGTACAATTCACAACAAATAAGTAATTATTTGTTATAATTTAAAAATTAGAATGTTATTACCACAAGTAAAATTAAATTGATTAAATAAGGATAAATCATGTTGATAATGCTTAAAATAAATCCCTAAAATGTCTAAATTCTATTGGTTGATGATATTACAACCTTATCTTATCTAATATTCGAATATGAGTCATTTTTGAAGGTTTTTATGTGCGGATAGATTTATTATAAATTAATATTTTTAAGAATTCCAAAGGTGCCCCACTCCTCCCTTATAAAAGGGCACCTCCTCCCTCTCCTCCTCACACCAATTTGAGCACTCAAGATCGTCCAAACCCTGCCAAAATATATTCTCCACTTCTCTAGAAACATCCTAGAGGTTCTGTTCTTCCTCAAAGACCAATTTTAGTGCCCTAAGAGGAGGTCTCAAAGAGGCGCTTCAAAGAAGAGGTAATTACCGTTACCAATTCTTTCATCTTTATTTCTTCTTCCACTTCTTCTTATTAGGTTGTTTCATTATGAAGTAATAACATCAGTATCACTCATATACTGATATGTTATTATAAGTATGAAACAACCCTATTTCACCATCTATCCATCCTACGGAAAAAGAAATCACCGCGCGTGCGTACGTACGGAATACCGTCTCCACGCCGTGGTGTAATCTATTTTCCACCACCACCTTACATGGATGGGTATAATGGTGTAAAGAATAACTATACATAGTTATTACAACATCATATTGATTATGATATATTGTATAATCCACTCCAATTCAATTCAATATTTATGGTAATGATATCATCCCTCGTGCGTACGTACGGACTACCGTCTCCACGACGCGATGTGATTCATTCTCCATGTTAACCATTTAAGAATGATTATAAAGTATATATAAGAAATAATAATGAAATATATGACATTATAAAGCTACTGGATTTATATATATATATATATATGTATGTCATCTACTTACTTCCATTCAAGACAATAAGGAAAGGAAAACAGTGTTCATGTGTACGTACGGACTACCGTCTCCATGAACGGTGTTTTTCATTTCATTTATCTATCTATTATATATATATATATACTGAATATATATGATCTATAAATCATATTTTATATTCTGTAAGTAAGTAAATCATGATATAAGTAATAATAATGTCAAGAACAACAAGTCAAAACACCTACGATAAGTGAGACGATTTTACCCAAAACGCTACTTTAACATGAATTTACAAAAGAACGGGTAATATAAAGTCATAAGTGAACCATATATGATATAATAACAATGAATATGATTCTGTAATAAGTCAATGATATTATTTAAATCATTATATAGGAGGTTCGGACACTTACGAAGAAAATCAGACCTAAGGTAAGGGAAATATCACAATCTCATTTTTATCCGAGATTGTTTATTCGTAAGTATTTATTGGAGTGTATTTTATCATCCACATCCATGCTCCATCAATATGTAATATTTTTTCCATCCACTTACACTAGTTTAAATCCAATTTTACCCTTCGGTGTGTTTTTAGTAAAGAATATGAAAGGAATCTTTTGTTGTTTTTTTCGTACGAGGTACTTTTTGACTTTTCCGACAAAAGTACGAAGAATGTTTTTTTACCTTATACGGCAAGAATGTATTTTTATAACATTATTTCAAAAAATCTTCCTTTATAAGTTTTCAAGTTTATTTTTAATCAACTTCTTTTAGTTTATAATTGTATGACATGTTAAGAAAAGAAAAGCATTTTTGAAGTAGAAAGGATATTTTCCTCAAGAATAGAGTTCAAGTATTTTATCAAAATTACTTTCCATCTAAGATAATAAAAGGGTTATGTTTTTATCCCTATTATTACATGGATTTGATTATGTTGTGATGGAAATATTTTTATGAATTCCTTTATCTTATATGAATTGTTTTATGATGTCATGTTGTTTAAGAATCCCATTTTTATTACGTGGATTACGCTTTGATGTATGGTTTATGATTATGTGGCACACATAAGAAAGGATTCATTATAAGATGGGTGGGACCTATATCTCCCTCCAATGAATTGGGTAAAGATGTTATATCTCATGAGATAGACAGGGCTGGAACGGTAGGTTATACCGGTTCAGTGAAACAGGATTGCAACGAGGGTTACTCGATTCAGAAAGGGACTTTGTCCACTAAGATAGTCTTGGAAATGAGTCTTGACTAACAAGAAATGATTCTCTATGATTATGTGTGAATGCCACAAAGTATCATGTTTTAAGTTATGATTATTGTGATTACATTTCACTGCCATGATTTATCCCATGTTATGAAATTTTTATCTCTTTTGCAGGTTAAGATTTCCAAAAGTTATGTGCTTGTGTATATGATGTGATTGATATTTCTTTTGTTTACCCTTACTGAGCATTTGAGCTCACCCTTTTATGTTTTCTTTTCCCCAGGATATAAAGAAAGGTTTTAGGTAAAAAAAGGGGAAGATCTTTATGGGAGATATAGAAGATCTTTCACAATGATTAGAAGATTACGTTCCGAGTTTCCAAAGACACTAAACTATTACGATCCTTGTGTGTGTGTTTTTGTTATGTACTATGTATTCCGCAAAAGAAATGTAACGTCCATGTACGTCAGGCTTCGGGTCTCTACAATATCTCCCTAAATTCATTATGTAAATATTTATATCTCATGAGATATACATGAATGGAATGGAAAGTAAATCTAGTTCAATAATGTATGGATTAAATGATATGTAAATCTGGTTCAGTAATACATGGCCAGAACGACAAGTAAACCTGGTTTAGTAATGGACTATGTTCACTATGATGGTCTTGGATGAAATACCTTAGCTAATATGGAAATCTTATTATATACTTATTATTTTTCTATAATTCCATGTTTCATTCCCATGATATTTTATCATGATTAATGTTCCTTTATAATCTATGTCTTACATACTTCCACGATTTATTTCATGACTCAATATTTTGATGTTTAAACTCTATGTTCATGTTTTTACAGTAAAATATTTAAGATTTTTTTATGTTCACCATGTTTACCCTTACTTAAAATTTCAGCTCACCCTTTTTATGTATTCTTTTCCAAAAGAAATAAATAAAGGTTTTAGGTAGGAAAACAAAAGCAGAAGATCTTTATGCGAGATGTTGAAGATCTTTCACCATGTTATAAGATGATGTTCTGAGTTTCCAAATACACTAAACTAATATGGTATTTAGGTGTTTGTTTATGTCTTGTTTTAAGTATTACTCAAAATAAATGTAATGTTCATGTACATCATGATTAGGTCTCTATAGGGGATCTGGTGTTAATGGTGGTGATATTATAGGGAGTCTAAAAATACCTTATTCCTCTAAGGGAAATGTGGGATAATAAACTATGTTATATGGTATATATAATGAAGGTTATGGGTTTAATAATGTATGAAAAGTGTTGTAAATATCATCACTACTAGACAATTGAATCAAAAACCTACTCACTATTGGATGTTAAGAGTTATTATATGTATATACTTACAAGCGGGGGAGAATTTTAACTTAAAAATTTTAAACTAATTAGAAAACAACACCTCTTAATATAAAATAATTGGACTCTAACTTCATCTGATGATCAGAGTAATAGAATTAGAATCATGGTTGATCTGATTAAATAAAATTATATTTTAATAATAATTACAGTTATACAAATAAAATAATCGTTATATAAAGTTACGTATGAAAATTATATTTCTATTACATGCACAACGGAATAGACCTGTAAAAATAAGAAAAAAATAGCTACTGAAATTATGAATGAATTATAATGAATATTAAAATAATACACTCTTTTAACTTTAAGAATAATTTTATCCAATAACCTTCACTAAAGGTATCCACAATTTTATACTTTTTGTAAATTCTATATTTACATACCAGGAAAGACCTCAATACGAATATAATAATAAGCTCACTCTTCAAATCCTTGGAATCCGAAAATATGATGATTGACAACTATATTCTAGTCCTAGAAATTCCTTTATATGATGTATTATATTAACTGTCTTCCTAATATCATAATCCCTCAATAATAACAATGATCAGATAAGATTAGAAATGAAATTTTGTTCTAATGGAAACAACCCTGATGAAGATTCCTTATAACTAAAACACACTAACTTATTAAATGGAATTAGAATGATATTTTTAGAAAGAGGATACTTTAGAATATTTTAATTGAGAATGTGACCTACTCAAAACACTTCATATGACTATCTATTTATAAATTAATCTAAAATGATCATATTTAAATGTTATTTGAAAAAGCCTCTGAAAGCTGGCTATTTGAATACTCAAAATGTTCTAGCATAACTGAATTTTCCAACATCATTTTATTTTGACACCATTGTTGTGATAAAGTGTATTCATTATGATATAAAAAATACACTGTATTATGAATATCAACTTCAGTAAGTATAATTTACTTCCTTAAGTATTATCAATATGATGAACTGAATGAGGCTCATTTAGAAAAATTATTACTAGAATCAGTTTGATGGTCGTGAATTTTTTCATTATGAAATGCACAAGAAAATTCTAAACCCAAGTATGATTAATGGTGTGTCTAATAAATCAGACGCATGCTGAATTTGATGACTATAATGAATTATGACATGTTCATATTTTTAATTCATTTGAACATATTCTATATATCTTAAAACATAATTTTTTCTACAAAAACCAAAATAAACACTTGGGAAATAAAAATTTAGTAAACAAGGTTTTAGGAACGTTTTTTTATTTTAAAAACTAAAGTAACATAAAATTATGGAGTAATACTTCTACCTCAAAAATGTCCCAATTTTTTGGAAAGAAAAAACAACAAAAAATAAATTAAAAAATAACTTGAAAAACATACATCCTTTTTCTCTTTAAAGAACTACGAATTTATTATTTTCAACTTAACTCCCCATAAGTTTGTAACTCTTATTTAATATAATAGAGGGTATTAAAAAAATTAACCTTTAAAGAATACTTATCCCCCTAAGGATAGTATCCATCCTTTTAAATAAAATTATCCCCATTTATTAAAAAGTATCCCCCTTATTAAAACATTCTCCCCCATTGTGATTTTCAAAAAATAATGGGAATGAATCAAAATTTTACTGAAATGTTGATGAATATAACATAAAAGAAATTAATTGAACTAACTAATAATTAGTGAGTAATATGAAATAACATATAACCAATTAGTATTATAAAACCTTCAATCACAAAAATTTTGTGAAGAGTAATTAATAATAAATATCCAATCATATATTTTACACAAATATAAATCTAGAGTTCAAAAAAATATTTATTCTATCTTCATTATATTCCTGATAAAATATTTCAGCTTCTTGAAATCCTCTCACTGTGTCTCTATCTTTGTATCATTTTCTTTCAAAACATCCTAATTGTAAACTTTAGCCTTTAGAAATTTAGTTTCCTTATAAAATTATTTATTATATTCCTTTATTATAATTAATTTGTCATTAAAAGATCTATACATGATCATCTCTAATTCTATATCACAGATCTTTTGTTTCAGATCTTTCACATCCTATATTCATTCATCTATAGTATCTCTGAATTTTTCTAAAAACATTACACTGTGATATATATCCGAAGATAACATATTGAATGATTCACCTTTTTCTAACAATATTTGTTTTAATTAAAGGAAATAATCATCATTATCAATAATATTGGTATATATTTTATTAGAATATTTCACTTTTTGATTGTATGATGACTTTTGAGTTTTGAACTTCTCATGAATAACATTCAAATTGTTTGTTATTATGATCACTCTTTATTTAAAAACACTAAGAGATTATGATTTATCATTCACATATTATTAAAGTCACTTAATTCAAGATTCAATGTTTGGTAAATATGGAATTTCATCAGTAAACATTTTCATGGTAAGGAAAATATAATCAAATCCATTTTGAGAAGTTGTGGATTCTGATTCTTATTAAAAATGATAAACTTTTGGTGGATTTGATTAGTTAGTTTCAATATCAACAGCTTTCCCTTTCATTTCTTATTTCATTTATGATTTTTTATTTTCTGAAACATCCTCAAATTCAATATCTTTATTGGTGTCATATTTTTCTGAAACATTGTTCTGATAATGTTGATATAATTTTTCTTCTTTTATGGATAAATTTTATTTCTTTTCTGATGATTATTTTTCATCCTTATAAGATTGCGAGGGTAAATCTAATGAATATGAATATTATTTTGATGATTCCTTTTCTTTTGATTCTTTATCATTTTGGTTTTTTCCCAATCATCCTCTTCCTTTTCATCATTTTCCTCTTCTTCTTCTTCTACTTTTACTTCTTCTTTATCTTCCCCTTCTTAAAATTCATCATCTTCTTCTTGAATTTATTTATCAATTTCTTCATCTAACTGTATTGTTGTTCTAAAATCTCCCTTTCAAGTTGTTTAAGGTTTTTATTCTCAGTTATATTTGAAAACAATTCTTCAACTATCTTTCCATTTCCATTATCTACCACTAAAGGGATATTAGCCAGAACAACTGAAGTTTCTTAAAAAACTAGTCCATCAATATGAATGATTTGATTGGTTTGAGAAATTATAAGGATTGGATTCATAGATTATTTCTCAACTCCTTTCAATGAACACTCAAAAATTATTACTTCTAGTAACCTCTTCCTTTTTTTCTCGCTTTATATATTTTCATTATAGATATTTAATTCCCTAGATTTAGAAGGATCAAGAATGAATTCTATATCCCCTAGTTTCATTTAAGATATATGTATCATAATTTTTTTAAACTAATTGTCACACATTCTTTTCTCATTCTAATTTTTTGTAGGTGGATAATTCTAATAATTTCTCTTCTAATGAACTTCCTTAGGTTTCTAAAATGGTTTTTCCTTCGATGATGCTCCATAAATTTTTTAAACTAATTTTTTTGATATTGAATCAAAAACAAAACTCATCCTTGTCTTAATATCTTCTATAATGAAATATATGTTCTCTCTAATTGGGTACGATTTATTTTCACCCTTAAAAATATGCATAAACTTCACTTTCATTTTACTAATTAAAGATAGAAACATTATACTATTTACTTTATTGAATGGGTTTTTATATTTTCCACTATAATAAATATGAACTTTACCAAATCAATCAATATCATGTTTACCAAATATTCAGGAGAAAAACATCAGCTAGTTTCATATTATCCCTTGTCACCTTTTTGGGGATAAAAAATCATTGAATACCTAAAGAAATAAAAATAATTTTTGGAGTATGATGACAAATTTTCTTACTTTCACATAAAAATAAAAATAAGAAAAAAACCACTTATTCTTTTTATTCAATCCAGTCTTATTTGGTAACTTATGTGGAGACAAATATGCTTCTCCATTAGGGGTAACACTAACCAAGTATACTAATGTTTTATATGAAAGTATATTCATATTCCCAAACATGGTAAACGAAACATTATCAATACCATATTATTTAACCAACTGAACAGATGCATAAAACACTATAACCATATTAAGATAATAAAGATCAAAGTCATTATCAGGATTCTCAACACAAACTAATTCCCATCCTTGAAACAAAATAATTCTTCAAAGAGATGAATCATATTTATCAAACCATGATCTTTTGATTAGTATTTCCATGAAAACATACGAATTTTCGTAATTTCATTTTTTTCATTGTAACAATATCTAAAACCAATGATTTGATTAAATGGAAAACAATTGGGGCGGGAGCTTTGATTGGTGAAGAAGCTCAGGAGTGAAAACATGGAAAAATGATGTGGGACAATGGGAGTGACCCACTCTTATATAAGTACTGGGAGTGATGGTTTATCTTTCGTATTAAAACCAATGGTTAAGATTAAAAGACATATGATATTATGGTTTATATTTCATCAAATATTTATTTTAAATAAATATTTTATCTCTAAAATATTAAAATGTTTTTCGGAGTGAGGATCATTCTTATTAGAAAATCAATTTTTCAATTTGTTAAAAATTTAATAAAAACATTTTATTAAAAATAAAAGTATAATAACAAAAAAAATTATAAACTAAATTAATGAAATAGTGGAAAATAAATAAAATAATAGAGGGGTACCTTTCAAAGTGTAATGTTCCATCATTATGAATAACCTATTCTTCATGGTTTTTAAAAAATAAATAAATTATGATAGTTTTGTAAAGAAACTGATCATTAAATTATTTATAAACAAAACTAATTAAAATCTATTTACCAAAAAAACTTATTATGTTAGTTTCTTAATCCAAAAAAATTATGTAAAAAATTTTAAATACAGAATTTTTTAATAATTTTTAAGTCCAAAATAAACTCAATATTTTATCTTCAAAACTTCTTATAAATATTTGAGTCTAGAAAAGTCATTACGATACAAACTTTTAAAAAACTATCAATTTAGAAAACTAAAAGTTTTTTAAGATAAACTAAAAGTTTTTAGAAAAACCTATATACCCACTTCATATGAAAAAGAGTATATTAATTTAATGATATAGATAAACAATAAGTATATATGAGTGATCACTTTACATTGAACATTATTCTATTCTATTTAATATATTCATACCTGAAGAGTTTTAGTAAAAATATCACCAAATTATACTTGAATTCTAATGAATTGAAAAATTTTATCTCTTTATAGTGTGTGATCCCAAAGAAAATGGTTTCATATATTTATATTATTAGGACATGGGTGATGTTTTGGGGTTTTACTTAAAACAATGTCAATTTTTTTGTCAAAAAGTAATTTAGTTTTAGAAAAACACATGACATAGTTTGTGAGTGCGTGTTTCATCCATGAAAGTTGAGACCAAAATTTTTGAGCTTCCAAGTATTCAAATTTATAAGTGGAAAGTTATATTGAATTTTGTTTCTTAAATGACCCATAAACTAAATAATATACTAATAAATGATAATTTCCAAATGTTATTTTTCTATCCATTATACATCCACCAATTTTAGCATCTGAAAAACTTTTTAGTTCAAAAAAATTTAAAGAAGAATAGAGTATGCCTAAATCCATAGTTCCCTTATGATAAAAAAATTTGTTTCATAGATTTAAGAAGAGGTTATTTTTGGATTTGTGTGGAATATTGTATATAAGCATACTGAAAACATCAAATATGGACAACTAGCTGTTATGTAAAGTAAGCTTCTAATCAAACCTATAATATCATTATAATCAACTTTTTTCTTAGCCTCATCAAGGTCCTATGTATTGGAGGTAAAAATAGTAATACTAATACTTTTAGTGTTTTCAAATCGAAATTTGTTAATAATATATTTTATATACTTATGTTGAGATTTAAAAGTTCCTTAAACTTTTTTTTTGAAATTTGAAAACCATTAAAATATGTTAACTAACCCATCATAATCATTTCAAACTCAATATTCATAAGATCCCCAAAGTATCATGCTAAAAATTTGAAGTTAATCCAAATATAATTTCATCAACATAAATTTATAGAATGAATTTTTTTTGTTAACTTATTTTAGAAAAAGGATTTGTATTTGCATCTCCCTTAACAAATTTTTTTTGTAATAAAATCCAGTTAACCTATCATACCAATATCTGGGGGATTTTTTTAATCCATATAGTTATTTGGAATGTTTATAAAATTATTATAGATGTTTTTAATTTTAAAGCCAGGTGGTTATTCAACGTAAAATTCATCCTAAATATATCTATTAGGAAAATCACACATCACATACAATTGAAATAGTTTGAAACTAAAGAATAGTGCAAAGGATAAAATTATTTGAATAGATTAAATATTATTATTGGAGTATAAGTTTCTTTATAATATATTCCCTCATATTAGTTATATCCCTTATCAAGAAGTATATATTTATTTCTAACTATTACTCCATTTTCATCACTTTTATTCTAAATTTCTCATTTTACTCCAATTATAAAAGTTTTTAAAGGCCGTTCAACTAAAGTACGTACTTTATTCCATTTAAATTTATTGATCCCATATTGTGTATCCTTAATCCTATCCTCATCACCTAAATCTAGATCAGGACTTTTAAGATCAACTTGGGATAAGACATCTATATGTTCAATTTTATTTATTAAAGAACTTCTAGTCCTAATTGGTTGATCTCCATCATCAGTGGTACTTTTACTAGGATGATTCCTAAGAAACAATTAACTTCACGGGTTTTCAAAATTTTGTTCTTTAATAATAAGTATGAAATATTTTCAATGAAAAAATTTAGAAACTAAATATTTAGTTATTTATTTATAAGAATAAATTTGTATTAAAGCTTTAAAATTAGATTCAGAAATAACATCTAGGGATGTGGGTTGAGATTATTTGAAAACAATTGGATCAGTTTCATCAAGCATAACATTCACTATTTCTTAAATAGTACACGAATTTTTATTAAAAACTATATAATCCTTGTAAGTAGTGTAATAACATGAAATTATTCCTTTATCATAATTGGGTACAAACTAATATAGATTATATTTAGTATTCATAATGAATACTATACAACCAAATAATTTTTAGTAAGAAACATTTTTTTCTTCTTATCCACAACTCATACATGGTTTTATTAATAAAATTACTAATTAAAACAATGTTCATAGTCTAGTAGATAGTACTAACCACTTCATCCCAAAATTGGTTAGAAACTGAGTATTCACTTATCATGGTTCCAATTATTTCTAGAAGAATTATTTTTGTTCATTCAACTACACCATTTTCCTGGGGATTTTTAGGTGATGAAAATTTATGTTCAATGTTGTTCTTACTACAAAAGGTTTTAAGATCTTAATATTCAAAATTTCCACCATGATCACTTTAAATAGTTATCAAGTATATTTTTTCTCATTATATACTTTGGCTACAAAAATTTTAAAATGCTTGAAGGATTTAGATTTATTTACAATAAAATTAACCCAGGTATATCTAGTGTAGTAATAAATACAAACATATACATAGTATTTACAACCAATATATCTAGTTTTTATGGTAACCAATAATTCCATGTGCACTAACTATATAGAATCAGAAGTTGAGAATTCACTAATAGAATTAAAACATTACATATGTTGCCTTCCATATAGGTAAGTGTCAAAATCATTATAACTATGAAACATATGTTTTAGTATATTATTAACAAGTCCTTTACTAGTAAATTTATCTAGGTTTCTAAGGTTACAATGGTCTAGAATTCTATTATATAACCATTATTGATCATCCATTTTACAATGTCAAAGTGTGTATTGGCTCTTATGGTCTTCTTTGTTATATTTGAAGACATTCTCATATCAATAGGATGAAAGAATGAATTCATCCTTTTAACTATATACCATACATTTATCATTCTAAAATTTCACAAGGTGACCTTCATCACATAATTTTCATATGATTATAAAGTTGTTCTTATGTCCTACAAAAAATAAAAAAAAAATTAAATAAGTTATTTTTTAAGAAGATAAATATTACCTATAAAAATTATTTATCCTTGATAATTACCCCCAAATGTTACTTTTACACTATTTTTATTGATTATCCTCTTAAAGAAACAATTTTTTTTCTAGTCATGTGCCTATAACAACCATTTCCCATGTACCAAATATTTTTATTGTTGGTAGCTTCATTATTTTTCGGGAAATAAAAATAATTTTTTAGATCCTAAACTTTCTTGGGTCTGGTATTGTTAGTAGATAAAATTTTATGTAACAACAATTTTTTTTGAAAAATATTTATTTTGAAAACCAAGATATTGAACTTTTTTAATGAACTATTGTTTTTTCCATTGCCCACCCCCTTAAAAAAAGTGAAAAAAGTTTCACTTTTAGGAACAAAGTAATTGATACTAAAAATATTCATTTATATGTATAACTAATTATATTATTGTCACTATAAGGATAAATTTTATTATAAATTATATCAATACATTCCTTACTAGTGTTATAATTCGATAAAATTTTCATCATGTATAAATTTCATATTTTAGTTTTAAAACTGAATTATTATGCTCATTGTTAATAGTTTTGGAACTACGTTTTTCAAAATTAGTTTGTAAACTATTTTTCTGAGAAATTTTTTTCCAATATATTTTGAAATGGATTTTTTTTTCAAAATTAGTTTTATCAAAATATTTCAAAACTTCTGATATTACATTTTTCAAGATAGTAATTCTAAAATATTCCTTATAATGTTTAGATTTTCAATTATCATGTTTTTAACAATTATTATAATTCTGATTTTATAATATTTTTGAAAATATGGAAACTTCATCATTAGTAGGTAAAGTGTTAACTTCACTAGCTAAGGAAGATTATTCATAAAAAAATGAAATGTTTCCATTATACATTTCACAATACATAGAATTTAAAGGTATATTTTTATGTTATTTAGCAGAATTTACCATTTTCGTCAAACATTTATTTTCCATGGGTACTTGAAAAAAAATTTAAGTGTTCCAATTTCCTAAACATTCATCATCAAAATAATTTTTAGAAGAATATACACCATTTTCACTCCATGTTTTAGAAGATTTCATCAATTTATATCATTTAGACATGTATTATTTCATGAAATTTATATTTAAATTTCCTTCCATTCTATATTTTATTTTAATCTTTGAAAAATCATGTCGTCTATGTCTATCTTTCTTACATTCATAAAAAGTTACCTCATAATATTTATTTTCACATTTAACTTTATGAACTTTCATATATCAGTATTGAAAGTCTTTATTTACAACTATCTTGTTCATTATTCTTTGTGAAATTATCTAACTCATTTTTATAAATTTTTTATGTTCTATAATCTTACTAAAAGTATTTCTAATTCCTTGAAAATTTCACAACTTTCTCTGATGATTATACTTTAGAAGGTACAATATAAGTTGTCAAAAAAGAAAAACCACCATTTTTTTCTTTTTCATCGTCTATTTTATTTCTTCCATCATATGGAATTACAGTACTAATAAAATCATCAAGAGTTATATTATTAATCTTTCTTATATCATCCACAACTATTATTTTTGATTCCCACTAATTGGGAATTATATCTATAATCATTTCGACCAAAATTTCATCATCAATGCATTTTTTCCAAGATATTGCAAAATATTTATGATTTTTATAAACCTCTGGTGCATCTTGGAAACTAATTCACCAGGTTGAAACTAAAAAATCTTGATAATCAGCTCTAAGCATAGCTATTCTTGTTTTCATAACTCTGGGTCTACCAAAATGTGTCACATCCAATTTTCTCCAAAAACTATTCGCACCTTTAAAAGGATGATATATGATGGTAGATATTCCTCATCATAGAACATAATAAAGTATTTTTGAGTTTGTAGATATTCTAATATTATAATTTCTATGAATTTTTAAAAGCATAAAAATTATAATAAATAATCTTCTATTTTCAAAAAATAATTATGAACTTATCAACTCTTGTGTTGATCACAAAAGTTTTCATTCAATCCCAAAAATTTTCATAGTAATTCCCATAAAATATAGGTGTTCTAATAGGATTCAGATTATGTGGAGATCTAACATTCCTACCTAACATTATAAAATAATAGAACCACTTTTTAATTAATACATGTTTGTGTAAAAAATTTTATAAATAAAACATCTATATCAAGACATAAACAACCTGCAATATGTTAAAAATGTAAAAACATAGAAAATATATAAGAAGTAGGAAACTACTCGGATACCAATTGTATGATTTTAATTGTATCTTATATGTTTATTCATATAGGTGGGTGGGAGAATTTTAGTTTAAAAAGTATAAAATAATCAAAATACAATACATATTAATGTAAAATTATCCGACTCAGAATTCATATTATAATCAGAGTAAGAGAATCAAAAACACGACTTATCTGATTAAATCAAAGTGTTTTTATAACATTAATTATAATATATCTGATAAAAAAACAATATAAAAATTTAAGTAAGAATAATATATTTATAACACATTCCCAGTGGAACAGACTTGTAAAAAAAAAGAAAAACAATAGCTAGTAAAAGTAATAATTACTTACAAGCTATATTAAGATAATAAACTCTTTTAATGTTAAGATTAAAGGTAGATATTAACCATGACTAAAGTTATCCATAGTTTTATACTTACTTTAATGTCTATATTTCCTTACTAGAAAATCCTTCTATACAATGATCAAAATACGATCTATTTTCTTATACTTGAAATCCCTCAATATGATGATTGATATCATTATTTCTAGCCTCAAAATCCCTCGAACATAAAAATGAGTAGACAAGATTGTAAAACCAAATTCATTCTAAATGAAACAAACCTGATAAGGATTCCATAGAACTATAAATCTCTAAAAAATTACAATTATATAGGACAACATGTACACATAGATCAATCTTCAGAAGACTTGAATTTTGAATATGATCTACTCCCATCTCATCAAATGAATGACTATTTATAGAAAAATGTCCAACTATTATATTTATATGTTAGTTGCAATGGACTTGAATAACTGGCTCTTTAATAGCTAATAATGTTATGGAATAACTGAATTTACAATGTTATATTATCTTAGAAAAATTATAAATCAAAAATGTATTAATTATTATAGAAATAAGTATATGTATTCCAATTATAATCTTTAGTTAGTCTCATGGAATTGTTTATTTATAAGGCCCCAGCCTTAAACCTTACTTAATCTTGTGTTATTACAAGATTACACATTGAGGATATTTTCAGGTTTAGAGTTTTAGAGAATTAGATCATGAAACTTGCATTACATTCCACATTTAAACAAAGTGGTTACATAAAAGACAGTATTCATTCTTCCCATCAACGGAAGCATATTTAAAATAAAACATGGATTATTTCTTGACACATCCTTGACACTATCATCACATCATGTACCTTTCCCTTAACCTGTGAAAAACATTTCAAAAACATGGGATGAGCATAAAAAGCTCAGTAAGTGATATAAAAATATGGAAAGGAATCATGAGTACATGTATACATAAGAATGAAATCATACTTTACCCATAAAACATAAGCACCTTAACATACCTCATAAAATCATAGAAATCATATGACATAAAGGTAAGTTGAGGCATTCATAACATTCATATGTAGGGAGTAACCCTCTTGGTTACGTTTGGAATACCCATAACAGTATATTCCCTAAATCTCTTTGGAGAAACCTTAACGTTTCACTCCGTCTCATTACCCAATGCATTGGAGAGCTATATCGGGCTCACCCGCCCTTAGTTTATCATAGAACCACCTGTTTTCATAACAATTCCCAAGAACCATAACATAAATGTATCACATAAAACATGCATAAAGGAAACATAACATTTCCACATTTCAATCACAATATAACATTTTAGTATATTGAAATAATGAATCCATTCAAAAAGAAACCATTTCTAAAACCATTTAAAACATTTAATAAAGAGATTTTTGAATCAAAGTGTCTCATACCACCTTGAAGCATAAAATTTTAAACCATTAATATCCATATAAATAAATCCTTAAAACCATTTTGAAAACATGGATATTAATAAGAACAAATAATTAAAACATTTAAAATGATATTTTGGTTAAAGGGGTTTTACCAAAATTAGAGACACTTGAATACAATAATTGAGGAATAAAATTTAGTCAGAACTTTATAATATCATGGGAATAAATGGATTCAAGATATTATACTCCAAAGGACAGTATATACACCATATAAGAGTGAATTGGTGCATAACAACAATGAACCCTCAATAGAAATGTCAAATGTGATGAAACCCCTTATAAAGAAGGTATCCTTAAATTAAGGATAAATCAATCTCAAAAATATGTGTGACAAATATAAATACCCTCAATATAAGTGGATATTAAGTGTAAAACAATAAAATTTCATTCACACATATTAAATGGATTACATATTCAATGACTACATGTTGAACCCAAAGAAATCGAAATTGGGTTAAAAAGTTCCCTTGACAGCCTAACGGCATCACATCAAAATGAGTTGATGAGAGATAAAAAGTGTATCTCATCACCTGGACATAAAATTTACATCAATAATGATATATGATAACATATCCCAACATAACAAAATGTAAATTAAAAGACCCAACAAAATAAGTCTTTTAAAAAAAGAGGAGGGTGAAAGGTTCCCTTACCGACTTGGGTATCTTTCAAAACATACACCCCATGAAAGAAGGACAAAATATCATTGATGTAAATACTCATAAACGAAATTATATTACACAAAGAGTATAATAATGGGCAGTACATACACCACTCAATGGAATTTGTGGCAAATGTAGCATAAATCTCACGGGAATAAAAGTGAGATGAAAAATCCCTTACGAAAACTCGGCAGCCTAACGGAGGCACATAAAACTTCAGAGTATGGGTTGATGAGATCAAATAGGGTATATCATCACATTACAATAAAATGTACATCAAGAGGAATATAAAATAATATCCCCCAACATTACAAAGAGGAGCTTAAAAGAAGTGACATAAAGGAGAGTACTTAAAAATAAAGAGAGAGGTTAGATCTCTTGCGAAATTTCGGCAGCCTAACGGCGCCACTCAAAACTTCCAAAATTGATTGATGAGAGAGAATAGGGTCTCTCATCACAAGAACATTAAAATTACAGTAAGTGTAATATAAAATATCATCCCAATAACAAGAAATATGAGCTTTAAAAGGAATGACATAAAAGTGTGTACATAAAAAGAAAGAGAGGAGTAGGATCCCTTACCTCGTATCCGACTTGAACCGACCGTTCTTTAACATCCTGAATAATAAACTTGAGTTAATCTCTACTTGATTAAGAACCTTTTTCAAGTTCATTATTCCTTTTATACCATGTTATGAACATCATGTAATCATTTAAGTTCATAATGTTCACTTTGTCGGTATTTGGTTCTTAAGTCAAAAATAGACTTCTTACACTTACATGTTGTTAATTTGGTCAAAGGTTCATTATATCCAGAATGAAATTCCTGATTTGGATATCATATATATCATATATATCCAGAATATACATGTATTTATAATATCACATAATCATTTACAGGAAAGAAATGAAATGCACCGTTCATGGAGACGGTAAGCCGTACGTACGCTTGAACGCTACTTTCATTTCTATGTCGTATTAATGGAATTAAAACTATATGAGAGGTATGTTTATTTTAATTCCAGAATTATATTAATCATTTAGATGTATCATAAATCATATATATCCTTTATATTTATTTACTTATAATAGTACATGATATTTTGAGATAAGAAATGAAATGTACCGTTCATGGAGACGGTAAGTCGTACGTACGCATGAACGCTACTTCCATTTCTATTTCATATTTAATGGAATTAAAACATAATGATACATAATAGGATTTTAATTCCAGTATGGTATCATATATAATATCATTAAATATACCCTTTATACGTACCACATATGGTAATAACGAATCAAATCACTTTGAGGGGGCGGTAGTCCGCACTTCCTTAAATGAAGATATCGCGTATACCCATAATGGAAACCATAAAGGTATGCCCAAAATGTAAAATATAGTATCTTAAGGAAAAAAATAAACATATTATATATCATATATAAAAATAGTGACATCATAATGGCCACCTTTGAAGGTGTTAAGTGAGTATTGAACAATCATCGTTTCGGGAGGCAGAATTTCGCCATCCACGGAAACCGTATGTTCTTTAACCATTTGACGTAGTTGTGTGATAGTGTAGCTCGAATAAATATTATAACAACATCCTAGTATATTTAATATACTGTTTTTTTTTACAAAAGATGTAAATAAAAAGATTTTAGGGGGTTGGAGAATAAAAAATAAAACCAATGAACATGAGAGAACGAATTACCTTTAAAAGTGTAACTCCTTTTGATTTGAGCTTAAAGACTTCCTTTGAAAGGATTCTGCCCAAAGGGAATACTCTAGGATTAGGAAAGGGATGTGGAGAGAGTAAATGGGCAGGGTTTGGCCGATCAAAAGGCTTTGGGAGTGTGGGTAATGAGGTAGAGGTGGGGGCCTTTTATAAGAGGAGAGGAGGTGCACTTTTGGAAAGTAAGAAATATTACTTTATTTGAAAATGTGTTTCGGTTTTAAAAGGTCCCACATTGATATAATTCGTGTATAAAGTGATAATGGTTCGAAATACACCCATCCAATAAGTTTTGGACATGTTCAGTTCATATATTTTACATTATCTTTCCATTTTATTTAAATCGTCAAATAATGATGTCATCACTGCATCATTATTATGTCATAAATAATTTAATTTATATAATGTCTAAAAATTATAAAAAAAATACTATGATGAAGGAAATCTTTATAGCTTTCCAATGAATATTTATAATCAAAACTCTTACTTGTATAACCCCACTTAAAAATTGTTTTAGTAAAACATATCATGTTTGTGTCATTTTTACTTTTACATTAAATAAAAAGTTATTTATGTCATTTTCTCAACCAAATTGGATCCATGGGGTCCCCAAGTTGACTCATGGCTTGTCTTGGTCGGCCATTACATAGCCAATTATATTAGGACATGTGTCAAGCTCATCTCATTTTATTAAAACATTATTTTTACCTTAAACTACACTAATTACCACTAATCGTGATTAAAAACTTAATAAGTTACTATTCACCAAAAAGTTTATTTTAATCTCATTGAACCACATTTTACTTCTTAATGACAACAATGTATGTCGGATTTTTGAAAATCAAAACACAATGGTGGCAAAATTTCATTTAAACGGAAAAATCAGTTTTTATAAGTACCACTTAGTGGTTTCACTATTCATCAAAAATTGAAGTTTTTCAGAAAAATCACAAAAAATTCACCATAAGCTATATTTGATATTCCGAATTAAAAAATGAACTCTATTTTACAAAATTAAAAACATATAAGTCAGATTAATTAATTTATTAATTAATTCCCGCTGTCAAAGCAAATAGCGTGTTTTTATGAAACAATAAGTATCAAAAGATTGACACTAGTTTAAGTCTGATTTCAAAGTGAAATTAATTCCAACGACCACTATTGGATTTAATGGTAAAAAAATATTCTAATTTAACTTTAAAACCAATTCAAAATATAATCTAATCATATAAATAAATTAGATTAAAAAGAGGGTTTGAATTAAAATACAACATTTTACACTATTCATTGAAAAAAATGAACTTTATCGGAAAGATACCAAAAAATTACACAAAGTAAATTTTGATGTCCCAATTCTAAAGAAGAGTTTTATTTGGTCCAAAATAATGTATAAGAGTGATCAAAACTATATTTAATGACAGTTCTCCATCAAAAGGTGATAAGTGAACCTTTAGCTAAAACTTGGGCATATACGCCTAAAATTGAATTCTTTCTGTATTTTAAGCCTCTATCCATTATTGGATAAATGTAAAAACATTTAAAAACCTATATAATCATATTTTAGTTATTTCATTCCATTCCCGCCAATACACCGGCTACATGTTAACTACCATTTAAAATAATATTATTTTATTATTAGAGTGCAACGTAAGATTTCCAAGAAACTCGTTGTTGCGTGTTGGGTACGCCATTGAGCATAGCGTCCCCTTTAAAGTCATATTAATATTTCATTCACAAATATGGATAAAAATAAAAATTTCATATTCTTTATTTACCTGGGGTGTTACATCCTTCCCCCCTTTTGGAAATTGCGTCCTTGCAATTTTAAAATTGGGCTTGGAAACATCCTTGAAAGTCCACATCGGAACAAGAGTCGGTAAAACAATCACTTTAAAAAAAAGAAATATAAGTACAGAGGTCACCCGAGTTAACCCATACTAGGATTCCAAGTATGAAAATATGGACATGGAGGAAAAAACAAAGGGTCATGTTCTGATGGAGAGTGATAGAAAACATGTTTAGGAGAAAGTTAACCATGAGAAAATCACAAACTTGTGATGGGTTAAACGGTATTCGATTCCCCAGTAGGAAAAGTTAATAGACAACATTTTTGTTTTAAGTAACTTTTTATTGAGGAATTTATTCATAAGGAAACATAATCACTTATCATATTGACTTTCAACTTTTATTATATTCCTTACACAAACTCATATTTTCTCCAAAAGACGAGTATTTAGGAAGACTTGTTCACATTAAGAGTACTATAATCAACTTCTAGAGAATCACCAAATCCACAAAATAGAACTATATACTTCCCATGTCTTTAGACTTTAACCAAAACCAAAACCAAAAAGTCTAGTACAAGATTAGATAATCCAGAAAAGGATAACCCTTTATAAAAAGAAAATCTATTCTTAATCTCTAAAATTTGTCCAACAAAACCCAAAGTTCAACGAGGACCATCCGATAAACAATTTTTCCATAAAATTATTCAAAGTAAACCAATATAAGATTGAAACCAAAATATTTTATGGATTTAGTCACATAGTCTTCCAAGTTAAATCGTATCATTTATCTCCAAACAACATCAGTTTCTCCAAAAGTCTCGTATTGAAAAGTAATTAACCTAATCACATATCCTCCATGATAGGTTAATCATTTTCATAAATAACCCAAAATTAACATACTCTTAATTCATAAAATCATATAACTAGAATGAATCAGTCAAACTAACCAAGGAATTCATGTAGTCCATTGGTAGGCGATAAATACCAGTCGCACATTGGTTGTGGGTTTGATTCCCGTAGCTTTGTCCGACGCGACGGGATGTCACACGGTTTGTGTGTTGTCCTTTTTCCAAAACAATATAATTCTTAAAACATTCCCCAAAATGAGATAAAATCTTCAAGAATAATCATAACATATTTTAATCTCCAGTTTATCTCATTCCTTTAATTTTCCATCATATCATAGAGTAACCCATAATTACCTAAAAATTAAGTATCATATAAACCCTAATGGTTACCTTAATAATTATTACCTGAATTTCCACATTGAGTTGGCAATCTCGTACATGATGCATTAGAGAACTCACCAAGGTTGAAGTGGTTGATCATGACTCCTTGATAGTTAGTTTAGAACAACCACGAGTTTCCTCATTGAATCCTCCATTTTATCTAGTATCTTAATCAGAGAACCACCACAGTTTCCTTCAAACCTGTTGTCTCTTTGGTGCTTGCTAGATCCATCCATTCACTAAAAATAGAAATGTCAGTGTGAGTATATCAACAAAACCATCATGTACTAATGAGGAAGGTAAACACTACGATACACTTACTCATTCACTTTATCTAAAACTAGGACTCTTTCTGAAATCCTAACCATTATGGTAATGTCACTTATGCTTAAAGAATACCCTAACCTCTAAAGTTATCTAAACCGACCTTTGATACCAACTATAAGGCCCCAGCCTTAAACCTTACTTAATCTTGAGTTATTACAAGATTACACATTGAGGATCTTTTCAGGTTTAGAGTTTTAGATAATTAGATCATGAAACTTTCATTACATTCCACATTTAAACAAATTGTTACATAAAAGATAGTATTCATTCTTCCCATCAACGGAAGAATATTTAAAATAAAACATGGATTATTTCTTGACACATCCTTGACACTATCATCACATCATGTACCTTTCCCTTGACCTGTGAAAAACATTTCAAAAACTTGGGATGAGCATAAAAAGCTTAGTAAGGGGTATAAAAATATGCAAAGGAATCATGAGTACATGTATACATAAGAATGAAATCATACTTTACCCATAAAACATAAGCACCTTAACATACCTCATAAAATCATAGAAATCATATGACATAAAGGTAACTTGAGGCATTCATAACATTCTTACGTAGGGAGTAACCCTCTTGGTTACGTTTGGAATACCCATCACAGTATATTCCCTAAATCTCTTCGGAGAAACCTTAACGTTTCACTCCTTCGCGTTACCCAATGCATTGGAGAGCTATATCGGGCTCACCCGCCCTTAGTTTATCACGGAACCACCCGTTTTCATAACAATGCCCAAGAAAACTAACATAAATGTATCACATAAAACATGCATAAAGGAAACATAACATTTCCACATTTCAATCACAATATAACATTTTAGTATATTGAAATAATGAATCCATTCAAAAATAAACCATTTCTAAACCCATTTAAAAAATTTAATAAAGAGATTTTTGAATCAAAGTGTCCCATACCACCTTGAAGATTAAAATTTTAAACCATTAATGTCCATATAAATAAATCCTTAAAACCATTTTGAAAACATGGATATTAATAAGAACAAATAATTAAAAAATTTAAAATGATATTTTGGTTAAAGGGGTTTTACCAAAATTAGAGACACTTGAATACAATAATTGGGGAATAAAATTTAGTCAGAACTTTATAATATCATGAGAATAAATGGATTCATGATATAATACTCCAATGTACAGTATATACACCATATAAGAGTGAATTGGTGCATAACAACAATGAACCCTCAATATAAATGTCAAATGTGATGAAATCCCTTATAAAGAAGGTATCCTTAAATTAAGGACAAATCAATCTCAAAAATATGTGTGACAAATATAAATACACCCAATATAAGTGGATATTAAGTGTAAAACAATAAAAGTTCATTCACACATATTAAATTGATGACATATTCAATGACTACATGTTGTACCCAAAGAAATCGAAATTGGGTTAAAAAGTTCCCTTGACAGCCTAACGGCATCACATCAAAATGAGTTGATGAGAGATAAAAAGTCTATCTCATCACCTGGATATGAAATTTACATCAATAATGATATATTAGAACATATCCCAACATAATAATATGTAAATTAAAAGATCCAACAAAATAAGTCTTTTAAAAAAAGAGGAGGGTGAAAGGTTCCCTTACCGACTTGGGTATCTTTCAAAACATACACCCCATGAAAGAAGGACAATAGATCATTGATGTAAATACTCATAAAAGAAATTATATTACACAAAGAGTAGAATAATGGGCAGTACATACACCACTCAATGGAATTTGTGGCAAATGTAGCATAAATCTCACGGGAATAAAAGTGATATGAAAAATCCCTTACGAAAACTCGGCAGCCTAACGGCGCCACATAAAACTTCCGAATATGGGTTGATGAGATAAAACAGGGCATCTATTCCCATTAAAATAAAATGTACAGAAAGAGGAATATAAAATAACATCCCCCAACATTACAAAGAGGAGATTAAAAGAAGTGACATAAAGGAGAGTACTTAAAAGGAAAGAGAGAGGTTAGATCTCTTGCGAAAGTTCGGTAGCCTAACGGCGCCACTCAAAACTTCCAAAATGGATTGATGAGAGAGAATAGGGTCTCTCATCACATGAACATAAAAATTATAGTAAGTGTAATATAAAATATCATCCCAATAACAAGAAACATGAGCTTTAAAAGGAATGACATAAAAGTGTGTACTTAAAAAGAAAGAGTGGAGTAGGATCCCTTACCTCGTATCCGACTTGACCCGACCATTCTTTAACATCCTGAATAATAAACTTGAGTTAATCTCTACTTTATTAAGAACCTTTTTCAATTTCATTATTCCTTTTATACCATTTTATGAACATCATGTAATCATTTAAGTTAATAATGTTCAGTTTGTCGGTATTTGGTTCTTAAGTCAAAAATAGACTTCTTACACTTACATGTTGTTTATTTTGTCAAAGGTTCATTATATCCAGAATTAAATTCCTGATTTGGATATAATATATATCATATATATCCAGCATATACATGTATTTATAATATCACATAATCATTTAGATGAAAGAAATGAAATGCACCGTTCATGGAGACGGTAAGTCGTACGTACGCATGAACGCTACTTTCATTTCTATGTTGTATTAATGGAATTAAAACTATATGAGAGGTATGTTTATTTTAATTCCAGAATTATATTAATCATTTAGATGTATCATAAATCATATATATCGATTATATATATTTACTTATAATAGTACATGATATTTTGAGATAAGAAATGAAATGTACCGTTCATGGAGACGGTAAGCCGTACGTACGCATGAACGCTACTTCCATTTCTATTTCATAGTTACTGGAATTAAAACATAATGATACATAATAGTATTTTAATTCCAGTATGGTATCATATATAATATCATTAAATATACCCTTTATACGTACCACATATGGTAATAACGAATCAAATCACTTTGAGGGGGCGGTAGTCCGCACTTCCATAAATGAAGATATCGTGTATACCCATAATGGAAACTATAAAGGTATGCCCAAAATGTAAAATACAGAAGTTTAAGGAAAACATAAACATATTATATATCATATATAAAAACAGTGACATCATAATGGCCACCTGTGAAGGTGTTAAATGAGTATTGAACAATCATCGTTTCGGGAGGCAGAATTTCGCCATCCACGGAAACCGTATGTTCTTTAACCATTTGATGTAGTTGTGTGAGAGTGTAGCTCGAATAAATCTTATAACAAAATCATAGTATATTTAAGATACTGGTGTTGTTACAAAAGATGTAAATAAAAAGAGTTTAGGGGGTTGGAGAAGCAAAATAAAACAAATGAACATGAGAGAATGAATTACCTTTAAAAGTGTAACTCCTTTTGATTTGAGATTAAAGACATCCTTTGAAAGGATTCTTGTAACGCCCCGACCCCAGCTACCCAGAGTCGGTGCATTACTTCGTAACATTGGCATGATCACAAAGGATCAAGTCTCGAAAGACCGATTAGTTTAGTAGCCTTAGAAACACTAGATACATTCGTAAACGTTACATTACATCATAAAGTGAAAAACTACAATAAAAAAGTCTCCATAGTCCACACTCATATCCTCTTCTGACTATCCCTGCAGGTCATTCATAAAATACTTCTTCACATCCTGGAAAATATTAAAACATTGAATGGGGGGATCCCGGATGCTCAGTAAGGTTAACAATATAGCGGAAGCTTTCATAAATAAACATTAACATTTAAGGCAATGTATAACTAAAACAAAAGTCTTTTAAACGTGAACTTCAACATAATATGGCAAAAGTAAAATGAGATAAATCCATTTACTTATTCACATGGATATTATACTGGTCGAATAATCAAATGCAATATCAATAACTACTTTCATAATGATGGAATGCATAATGCCAGACTATCATATCCACGTAGCCAAGGCCTCGTGCCAAGACCACAAATAAGATTTTGTCAAGGCCTCGTGCCAAGACACTAGTTTGTCTAATGAGACCTGCCGATGCATCGAGGAGCTATAGCGGGCTCCACCCGTCACTTATTAAGTCCAATGCATTCCTCATATGAATAGGTTTAAACATTTCATAAACCATAACATAATCGTATCACATAAAACATGCATAAAGGAAACATAACATTTCCAAATTTCAATCACAAGATATCAATACAACACATTGATATAATAAAAACGCTTTCAAAAAAAATTTCAATACCAAAATAAAAGCAAGTTAAAACTTTGTATTTATTTTTCATTAAAAAAAGTGATGGCTTGTAGAGGAAGCCGAAACTCAAATAATGGTCATGGAGGCGGAGAAGTCGTTGTCTCCGCATAAGTACGGAAAGAAAAACATTCCCTTTTTGTCATTTAGTAAAACTCTTCGTATAAAAAAGATTCCTTTTGAATAAACGTAAAAGTCAAAGGGGTTTATACATCGTATAAAAGAAAGTTGTGTATAATACCAAATATGCCTCAATGAAAGGAGATTGAGACGAAGTCCTTAAAAAGATTATTTTTAAAATAAAATATATCTATTATGTGTATTCACTATAGGTACACATAAATAACGTAAAAATACAAAATAGGACATAATAACATCATGACATAATTTGAAAGTTGGAGATTAACCCAAAGAATGGAAGTTGGGTTAAGAAGTTCCCTTACCTTGCGTCCTGTCCTGACTCGACTGTTGTTTAACCTCCTGAATAATAAACTAGAGTTAATTTATATTTACTTAAGAACCTTTATCATGTTCATTATTCCTTTTATATGCCTTATTACCATGTTATGAACATTATTTAATTATTTAAGTTAATAACGGTCGTTTTGTCGATCATTGGTACTTGAGTCAAAAATAAACTTCTTATAATTACAAGTTGTTCATGTGGTGAAATATACATTATATCCAGAATTATATTAATGATGTAGATATCATATATATCATATATATACAGTATATACATTCATTCATAATGTCACGTAACATTTAGATGTAAGAAATGAAATGCACCGTTCATGGAGACGGTAAGCCGTACGTACGCATGAACACTACTTTCATTTCTATTTCATATTTAATGGAATGAAATCATAATGATATAAATTTATAATATAATTACAGTATAATATAGTGTATAATACCATTTAATCCATCCTTTATACATCCCACATATGGCATTAACGATTAAAATCACTTTGAGGGGGCGGTAGTTGCACTTCCTAAAATGAAATTATCGCATTTTACCCATAATGGAAATCATAAAGTATGCCATAAATTAAAAACTCAGAAGAATAAGTAAAACATAAACATATTTTATATCATATATAAATATAGTGACATCTTAATGGCCACCTTTGAAGGTTTTATATGAGTGTTGAACAATCAACGTTTCGTGAGGCAGAAATTCTCCATCCACAGAAACCGTATGTTCTTTAACCATTAGATGTAGGTGTGTGTAAGTGTAGCTCGAATACATATTATAACAACATCCTAGTATATTGAGGATACTGGTTTTGTTACAAAAGAAATGAATAAAAAGAGTTTAGGGGGTTGGAGAAGAAAAATAAAACAAAACAACATTAGAGAAGACATTACCTCAAAATCGGGTAACTCTTTTTGATTTGAGCCAAAGGCTTCCTCGGGAAGAATTATGCCCAAAGTGAGGTTTCTAAGAGTAAGGGAGGGATGTTGGGAGAGTATTTGGGCAGAAGTTGGCCGAGCCAAATGGATTGATGGTGTGAATAAGGTGGGAGAGGTGGGGTCCTTTTATAAGTGGAGAGGAGGGGCACTCTTGGAAAGTAAAGAAAAGTCACTTTATTATAAAATATGTTTCGGATTTTAGAGGTCCCACACTTATAAAATTCGAGGCTAAGGTGATAAGGGTTCTATATCTCCTCATCGAATAGGCTTTGGACAAAGGTAAGCCTTGGATTTTACATTATCTTCTCATTTTATTTAAATCGTTAAATAATGAGGTAATCGATGCATCATCATGATGTAATAAATAATTTAATTTATTTAATGTTTAAAAATTATAAAAAAAATACTATGATGTAGGTAATCTTTTTAGCTTTCTAATGAATATTTATAATCAAAATTTGGACTTGTGTTACCCCACTTAAAAACTGTTTTAGTAAAACAACTCATGTTTGTGTCAATTTAATTTTAACATTAAATAAATATATATTAATGTCATTTTCCAACTAAAGTGGCTCCATGGGGTCTCCAAGTTCACCCATGGGTTGTATTGGTCGGCCATGACTCATCCAATAGAAGTAGGACAAGTGTCAAGCTCATATCATATTATTAAAACATTGTTTTTACCTTAAACTACACTAATTACCTCTAATCGCGATTAAGAACTTAAAAGTTACTATTCACCAAAAAATTATTTTAATCTCATTGAACCACATTTTACATCTTAATGACAACCATGTATGTTGGATTTTTGAAAATCAAATCACAGAAGTGGTAATATTTCATTTAAACGAAAAATCAGTTATTTAACTACCACTTAGTGGTTTCACTATTCATCAAAAATTGAAGTTTTTCAGAACAATGCCAAAATTTCACCCTAAGCTATAATTGATATTACAAATTCAAAAATGATGTCTATTTTACAAAATTCCAAACATATAAGTTGCAATAGTTAATTTTATAATTAATTCCCGCTGTCACAACAAATAGCGTGTTTTTAAGAAATAATTTATATCAAAAGATTGACAATTGTTTATGTCCAATTTCAATTTTAAATTAATTATAATGACCACCATTGGATAAAATGGTAAAAATATATTCTAATTATACTTTAAAATCACTAAATAGTATAATTTATCACTATAAATTATTTTTATTAAAAAAGTTGTTTTTAAGTATTTTCCACTATTCATAAAAAATGGAAGTTCTCAGAAAAATACAAAAAATTCAACATAGGCTAATTTCGATATTACGAATACAAAAATGAAGTCCATTTTGATATATAAAATTTCTATAATTTTAAAAAGTGGTTATTACTATTCATAACGGCTACTTTGATTAGTCGCGGTGTTTTAGAACTCGAAGTTGCATACAATGCAAGCTATTGCATTATTGAATGAGAAGCATATTGTGGAAGCTCGGGGTGTTACATTCTCCCCTCCTTCAATAAATTGCGTCCTCGCAATTTGAAATTTTTCTTGGAAAATAAAAGGTTGAAAATAGAAAATACCTTTGTAGAAAACCCACATCGGAAATAAGGTTAATAAAAATATAACTTTAAAAGAAAGAAAGATAAGTACAAAGGTCACCCAAGATAGCCCATACTAGGATTCTATGAAAATATGGATATGGAAGAAAAACAAACCATCAAGGTCTGATGGAGAGTTGTAGAAAACTGGATTAGGAGAAAGTTAAAATAAGAAAATCACAAACTTGTGATTGGTTAAATGGTCATTGAATCCCCAGTTGGAAAAGTTAACCAGCAACGTTTTTGTTTTAATTCACCTTTTATAAAGTTAAAGATTTTTTTTAGGTGATTTACTAACAACTTAAGGGAAGATACATACTTGTAATGTAGACTTTCATTCTTTAATAAATTTTTACCAAAAACCCATCTTTCACTCTAAAAGGTAATAGAAGTCAAAAATATTCTATTTATCCTAATTGTATAAGGTTCCAAATATTAACACATAACATTTAGATTAGAAAAACTATTTTGTAATAACCAGGGACATCACGTAGTCCAGTGGTAGGCGATTAATCCCAATCGCACTATGGTTGTGGGTTCGATACCCACAGCTTTGTCCGATGCGATGGGTTGTCACTCGGTCTGCGTGTTGTCCTTTTTATAGATATCCAAAAATAAACTTAACAATAGTATCCAATGTAAAATATAATCCATTCCAACCTTTATAGTTATCCAAAATACTTCTGTCCAACTCACAGTCCGGATTTTATGAGGAAGGTAAACATAATGAAGCTCCTTTTTTTTCCTGCGTAACAACAAGTGAACACCTTCATCATGTATTCGTAAAACACTGCAACATACTGAATTACCATAAATCCTTATTGATTACATTCATGATCCCTTATTCCTTATAGAAAACTAGATATACTCCTTCTATCCAAAAATTTATTCAAATCATTAATCAGTTTCAAGGATGTTAAGAATATCCAACATAATTTATCAGAATCAATCATGTCTTATTCCAAAATCACTATCTCGGTATCAGAACCATATTATGGTTTATCTTTATCTTAACCATATATTTTCCAAAAATTTAACCTACTATGGAGTAACTTTTCTTGGTTCCACACAATCTCAAGTCCTAGATGAAATAGTACTGCAGTACAATCCTTATATACTCCATAATTATTATAACCCGTACATCATTGATACAACACTCAAATTACAAAATTCATTAATAACAACATAAGAACTCTAATCATTCCTCCTCATATGTGGTAGTATCATAACTTGATTATTATCCAATAACATCATTTGGGGCATACTCTGATGATTTGAACATTGGTTTGCGTAGTGTCCCCACTCCTTGCAGATGAAGCATTGTACATTTGAAACCTTTTTCTTACCCTTGCAGTCACGCACTTGGTGTCCTTTTTCTCCACACTTATAACAAACTCTCATTCCCTTCAGGAAAATTCCAAGGTGTTTATTCCCACAGTTATCACATATTGGAAAATTCCTCTTTTCCCTCGTCCCTTTATCCATCATTCTCTCTTCCATCCTTTTCTTCTCTTTCATCCCTTCAAATCCATAAGACTCAAAGAATTCTCTACTTATCTTATTAACACATGATACTATTTCATCATATGTTGATAACATATGGGAGAACATTTCCCTTCTAAATGTTGGCTTAATACCATGAAAGATATGATCCTTCTTACTCTTTGGATCATACGTATTGATGGAGTTCACATTCCTTCTACTGGGCGCCATTTCTATACAATTCCATAAACTAGGTTAGTTTATGAATCAAAATACATAATAACAAACTTGAAAAAACTTATAATAAATTGAACTATTTATGGATATAATCCATAATCATAAAAATGTTTTCTTTGAGGATGTATATAATCATAACCCTTCATATTGGTTTGTAAAGAAAATGAGAATTATCCCTAGGATATCCCCCGGGAGTGTCGTAACCAATAGTGCAGCAAGGCCCGTTGTCGTGCACCAGTTCCCGTTCGAGTCTAGCTCAAAGCGGTGTTTTCGGGTTTTACCCCTAGGAACATCTGTGCCAGAGCCGCCTCTACCTGCTCGTATCCAGACAGGGATGTATTTCTCGGAAAACTCACAAAATCTCTACAATACCATAATTCTAGGAAGTTATTCTATACTAATCCTTAAAGTTCATCTTAGGTCTACGTGCTCTAATCAGAGTTTATCTAAATCTAGCTTCCAAGGTTTGTACTAAACTTCCTCTGATACCAACTGTAACGCCCCGACCCCAGCTACCCAGAGTCGGTGCATTACTTCGTAACATTGGCATGATCACAAAGGATCAAGTCTCGAAAGACTGATTAGTTTAGTAGCCTTAGAAACACTAGATACATTCGTAAACGTTACATTACATCATAAAGTGAAAAACTAAAATAACAAAGTCTCCATAGTCCACACTCATATCCTCTTATGACTATCCCTGCAGGTCATTCATAAAGTACTTCTTCACATCCTGGAAAATATTAAAACATTGAAAGGGGTGAGCTCGGATGCTCAGTAAGGATAAAAATATAGCGTAAGCTTTCATAAATAAACATTAACATTTAAGGCAATGTATAACTAAAACAAAAGCCTTTTAAACTTGAACTTCAACATAATATGGCAAAAGTAAAATGAGATAAAGCCATTTACTTATTCACATGGATAATCTACTGGTCGAATAATCACATGCAATATCAATAACTACTTTCATAATGATGGAATGCATAATGCCAGACTATCATAACCACGTAGCCAAGGCCTCGTGCCAAGACCACAAATAAGATTTTGTCAAGGCCTCGTGCCAAGACACTAGTTTGTCTCATGAGACCTGCCGATGCATCGAGGAGTGATAGCGGGCTCCACCCATCACTTATTAAGTCCAATGCATTCCTCATATGAATAGGTTTAAACATTTCATAAACCATAACATAATCGTATCACATAAAACATGCATAAAGGAAACATAAAATTTCCAAATTTCAATTACAAGATATCAGTACAACACATTGATATAATAAAAACGCTTTCAAAACCATTTTCAATACCAAAATAAAATCAAGTTAAAACTTTGTATTTATTTTTCATTAAAAAAAGTGATGGCTTGTAGAGGAAGCCGAAACTCAAATAATGGTCATGGCGGCGGAGAAGTCATTGTCGCCGCATAAGTATGGAAAGAAAAACATCCCCTTTTTGTCGTTTAGTAAAACACTTCGTATAAAAAAAATTCCTTTTGAATAAACGTAAAAGTCAAAGGGGTTTATACACCGTATAAAAGAAAGTTGTGTATAAAACCAAATATGCCTCAATGAAAGGAGATTGAGACGAAGTCCTTAAAAAGATCATTTTTAAAATAAAATAGATCTATTATGTGTATTCACTATAGGTACACATAAAGAATGTAAAAATACAAAATAGGACATAATAACATAATGACATAATTTGAAAGTTGGAGATTAACCTAAAGAATGGAAGTTGGGTTAAGAAGTTCCCTTACCTTGCGTCCTGTCCTGACTCGACCGTTCTTTAACCTCCTGAATAATAAACTAGAGTTAATTTATATTTACTTAAGAACCTTTTTCATGTTCATTATTCCTTTTATATCCCTTATTACCATGTTATGAACATTATTTAATTTTTTAAGTTAATAACGGTCGTTTTTTCGATCTTTGGTACTTGAGTCAAAAATAAACTTCTTATAATTACAAGTTGTTCATGTGGTGAAATATCCATTATATGCAGAATTATATTCATGATGTAGATATCATATATATCATATATGTACAATATATACATTCATTCATAATGTCACGAAACATTTAGAGGTAAGAAATGAAATGCACCGTCCATGGAGACGGTAAACCGTACGTACGCATGAACGCTACTTTCATTTCTATTTCGTATTTAATGGAATGAAATCATAATGATATAAATTTATAATATAATTACAGTATAATATAGTGTATAATACCATTTAATCCATCCTTTATACATTCCACATATGGCATTAACGATTCAAATCACTTTGAGGGGGCGGTAGTCCTCACTTCCTAAAATGAAATTATCCCATTTTACCCATAATGGAAATCATAAAGTATGCCATAAATGAGAAATACAGAAGCATAAGTAAAAAATAAACATATTTTATATCATATATAAATATAGTGACATCTTAATGGCCACCTTTGAAGGTGTTATATGAGTGTTTAACAATTATCATTTCGTGAGGCAGAAATTCGCCATCCACAGAAACCGTATGTTCTTTAACCATTAGATGTAGGTGTGTGTAAGTGTAGCTAGAATACTTATTATAACAAAATCCTAGTATATTGAGGATATTGGTTTTTTTACAAAAGAAATGAATAAAAAGAGTTTAGGGGGTTGGAGAAGAAAAATAAAACAAAAAAACATTAGAGAAGACATTACCTCAAAATCGGTTAACTCTTTCTGATTTGAGCCAAAGGCTTCCTTGGGAAGAATTCTGCCCGAAGTGAGGCTTCTAGGAGTAAGGGAGGGATGTTGGGAGAGTATTTGGTCAGTGTTTGGCCGAACCAAATGGCTTGAAGGTGTGAATAAGGTGGGAGAGGTGGCGGCCTTTTATAAGTGGAGAGGAGGGGCACTCTTGGAATGTAAAGAAAAGTCACTTTATTATAAAATGAGTTTCGGATTTTAGAGGTCCCACACTTATATAATTCGAGGCTAAGGTGATAAGGGTTAGGGATCGCCTCATCCAATAGGCTTTGGACAAGTGTAAGCCTTGAATTTTACATTATCTTCTCATTTTATTTAAATCATTAAATAATGAGGTCATCGCTGCATCATCATGATGTCATAAATAATTTAATTTATTTAATGTCTAAAAATTATAAAAAAAAACTATGATGTAGGAAATATTTTTATCTTTCTAATGAATATTTATAATCAAAATTTGGACTTGTGTATCCCAACTTAAAAACTGTTTTAGTAAAACAACTCATGTTTGTGTCAATTTAATTTTAACATTAAATAAATATATATTAATGTCATTTTCCAACTAAAGTGGCTCCATGGGGTCCCCAAGTTGACCCATGGGTTGTCTTAGTCGGCCATGACTCATCCAATGGGAGTAGGACAAGTGTCAAGCTCATATCATATTATTAAAACATTGTTTTTACCTTAAACTACACTAATTATCTCTAATCGCGATTAAGAACTTAAAAGTTACTATTCACCCAAAAATTATTTTAATCTCATTGAACCACATTTTACTTCTTAATGAAAACCATGTATGTAGGATTTTTGAAAATCAAATCACAGATGTGGTAATATTTCATTTAAACGAAAAATCAGTTATTTAACTACTACTTAGTGGTTTCACTATTCATCAAAAATTGAAGTTTTTCAGAACAATGCCAAAATTTCACCCTAAGCTATAATTGATATTACAAATTAAAAAATGATGTCTATTTTACAAAATTCCAAACATATAAGTTGAATTAGTTAATTTTATAATTAATTCCCGCTGTCACAACAAATAGCGTGTTTTTAAGAAATAATTTATATCAAAAGATTGGCAATTGTTTATGTCCAATTTCAATGTTAAATTAATTCTAATGACCACCATTGGATAAAATGGTAAAAATATATTCTAATTATACTTTAAAATCACTAAATAGTATAATTTATCATTATAAATTATTTTTATTAAAAAAGTTGTTTTTAAGTATTTTCCACTCTTCATAAAAAATGGAAGTTCTCAGAAAAATACAAAAAATTCAACATAGGCTAATTTCGATATTACGAATACAAAAATGAAGTCCATTTTGAAATATTAAATTTCTATAATTTTAAAAAGTGGTTATTACTATTCATAACGGCTACTTTGATTAGTCGCGATGTTTTAGAACTCGAAGTTGCGTACAATGCAAGCTATTGCATTATTGAATGAGAAGCATATCGTGGAAGCTCGGGGTGTTACAATTCTGCCCAAAGGTAATCCTCTAGGATTAGGAGAGGGATGTGGAGAGAGTAAATGGGTAGGGGATGGCCGAGAAAAAGGCTTTGGGAGTGTGGGTAATGAGGTAGAGGTGGGGGCCTTTTATAAGAGGAGAGGAGGGGCACTTTTGGAAAGTAATAAATATTACTTTATTTTAAAAAATTTTTCGGTTTTAAAAGGTCCCACATTGATATAATTCGTGGATAAGGTGATAAGGGTTCGAAATCCACCCATCCAATAAGTTTTGGACATGTTTAGTTCAAATATTTTACATTATCTTTCCATTTTATTTAAATCGTCAAATAATGATGTCATCGCTGCATCATTATTATGTCATAAATAATTTAATTTATTTAATGTCTAAAAATTATAGAAAAATTACTATGATGTAGGAAATATTTTTAGCTTTCCAATGACTATTTATAATCAAAAATCGGACTTTTATAACCCCACTTAAAAATTGTTTTAGTAAAACATATCATGTTTGTGTCATTTTTACTTTTACATTAAATAAAAAGTTCTTTATGTCATTTCCCAAACAAAGTGGATCCATGGGGTCCCCAAGTTGACACATGGCTTTTCTTGGTCGGACATTACACATCCAATGATGGTAGGACACGTGTCAAGCTCATCTCATTTTATTAAAACATTATTTTTACCTTAAACTACACTAATTACCACTAATCGCGATTAAAAACTTAATAAGTTACTATTAACCAAAAAAATTATTTTAATCTCATTGAACCACATTTTACTTCTTAATGACAACCATTTATGTACGATTTTTGAAAATCAAAACACAATGGTGGAAAAATTTCATTTAAACGGAAAAATCAGTTTTTATAAGTACCACTTAGTGGTTTCACTATTCATCAAAAATTGATGTTTTTCAGAAAAATCCTAAAAATTCACCATAAGTTATATTTGATATTCCGAATTCAAAAATGAAGTCTATTTTACAAAATTAAAAACATATAAGTCAGATTAATTAATTTAATAATTAATTCCCGCTGTCAAAACAAATAGCATGTTTTAATGAAACAATAAGTATCAAAAGATTGACAGTAGTTTAAGTATGATTTCAAAGTGAAATTAATTCCAACAACCAATAATGGATTTAATGGTAAAAATATATTATAATTTATCTTTAAAACCAATTCAAAAGATAATCTAATCATATAAATAAATTAAATTAAAAAGAGGTTTTGAATTAAAATACAACATTTTACACAATTCATTGAAAAAAATGAACTTTATCTGAAAGATACCAAAAATTTACACAAAGTAAATTTTGATGTCCCAATTCTAAAGAAGAGTTTTATTTTGTCCAGAATAATGTATAAGAGTGATCAAAACTATATTTAATGACAGTTTGCCATCAAAAGGTGATAAGTGAACCTTTAGCGAAAACTAGGGCATATACGCCTAAAATTGAATTTTTTCCATATTTTAAGCCTCTATCCATTATTGGATAAATGTAAAAACATTTAAAAACATATATAATCATATTTTAGTTATTTCATTCCATTCCCGCCAATACACTGGCTACATGTTAACTACCATTTAAAATAATATTATTTTATTATTAGAGTGCAACGTAAGATTTCCAAGAAACTCGTTGTTGCATGTTGGGTACGCCATTGAGCATAGCGTCCCCTTTAAAGTAATATTAATATTTCATTAACAAATATGGATAAAAATAAAAATGTCATATTCTTTATTTACCTGGGGTTTTACATTATTGATTCTCAATATAATGAACTAAATAAGTTTCATTATAATAAATAAGCTCCAGAATCAGTCTGATGGTCATGACTTTTTCCATACAGAAAACAAAAAATAGGTACAACTCATAATCTAATTAAATATATGTTTGATAAATGAGATTTATTCTCAATATAATGAGCATAATGAAGATTTATAGGTTTATATTCATAATACATTATAACTTTTTCTTTATATGTTAAAAGGTAAGTTTTTTAAAAAGACATACTAAAACATTTGGGAAGTAAAATTTTAGTAAACAAGGTTGTAAAAATGTATTTGTGACTCCAAAAAATGAAGTAATAGAAAAGTAAGAAGTTAGACTTATGACTCAACAAGGACCATTGTACTAGTTTGGTTAGAGAGTAGTTATCTTCTATATGATGGTTCCAAATTAAAATTTTAATAATTATTAATGACTTGACATTATATATTATTGATATATATATATTTATACATATATATATTTGAAACTGTTTAACATCCCTCTACTTCTCATTGGCTTTAGAGAACAGTGAGATGTTACTAGGCCTTAAGCGACATCCTCAATACACCAAAGGATGGCAATAAATTCCAAAGGGATTCCATATATGTGGGGGGAGATTTTCACTTTAAGAATAATACCACTAACCAAAAAACCATAAATAAATAACCACTATATTATTCATGATAATAATGAAATAAAACTCAACATTTTCTTTATCAAAATCATATTAAATAAGGTACCATTTTAGAAAGAATAAAATAACAATGTAAACAGTGGAACACAAACTAATAAAACACCGTGATAAAGAAAAGTCCCCAAGATCCACATGCTTCATGCTCCAAATTAATAAAAAATCCCAAGTATCATGAAGTAGTGCTAAATACATGTGATACCTTACCTTTACTCTTGACCTGGAAGATCACATTTGCAAAAGTACCAAAGTTCCAAAGCAGGGGTGAGTACTATAACTTAGTAGGTTTTCCCGAATTGCATCCCTACATATTCCACTAGGATAGAAAAGTTAGCATAATTTATATAAAAGACTTTATATAAAAAAATTACAAATTTGTTTATAACTAAAGATTATAATGTTTTATATCAAAATGATTTCCATTGAAATCCATTTTTCAAAGAAATAAACCAAACAATGATTTAAAACCATTTCATAAGATCTATTTGGAATAAGAATTCCATTCCACAAAATCATAACACCAAAACATGTATGATTCATTATGAATTTTACATACTCATGAGTGGTATCTTATCTATCTACCATGTCATCACAAGGTAATTATATCCCACGGACTATTACACCTTTGGCACTAAGAACACGATCATATTTCAACCAAGACTCGTAAATTAAATATGAACTAACACACCAAGTATACCCGAAAACCATTCGAAAACCATTTTGATAAATGAAAAATATAGTTGAATCAATATTTATCTAATCATAATTGAGAAGTTATTTTAAAATAATTATTTTAAAATCATTTATCTATGTACATTGCCTGAATAATATCATATTTCCATAATTTCATAAAAACCCCCATAAATCATCACTAAATACGATTTATAATTTTATTTTCACCACAATCCCGCAATCAAAATCAATAAATTAAATAAATTTAAAACCAATTCAATCTCCTATAGAAAGATCAGTAGAGAGTGAATCCACCTACCTCAAGAGTTTTGAAGAAAATGATAAACAACATGAAAAATGTCTAAAACAATGTTGAATCTCTACATACCTATCTTAGATCTCCTCCCCTGTCATTACTAAATCCAAATATAAATATATTTCTAATCCACAACAATTGATATACAAAAAATGGGTGTAGATCTAAGAAACCGAAAGAGTGGGTGTAGTAGATCTAAGAGAAACCTCAAAAACGATCAAGAATAATAACATGCTAAAGGAATCTACATCTAATGACCATGGGAAGCCTTCATATTTCTTATGGATTGAGAAAATAATCTTATTTGACCTTTGAGAAATCAAAATCCCATGTTATGGCTGCATAATAGAGAAACAGAGTGGGTTAAAGGGAAAACCTAGTGAGATCCTCTTCTTTAGGAGGTAATTTCTTTTCGTGCATGGTTTAGTTGCACATTTAAGAAAATTGTGTGCTAACCATTCATTAGTCACTACCTTAAGGATGACCCTCACATATTCGTCTTGCACATTATCAAAACCATGCACCAATTATTTCAAAGATGCTACCTCAAAATGAATAAATCTATTTCTCAAAGCGCACAATTTCTCATTAGTGGTTACACAATTTGTAAAAATCATGCTCCACCCATGAACATTCCCTTTTCCCCTACCTCACTATGCGTGGTTTTTGGTAGGTGTTGAATGATTTTCCCCGACTACGCACCTAGTGAAAATCCTGAAAAACCCTCCGACAATTCTCTAAACTCTCCCAATCTTCACCCATATAATTTATATACATATAAATCATAACAAAAGGATTACTTAATTGAAACATGGGGAACTACATTCTCCCTAGTATTTGAATTTCTATTCCCATAATGTAGAAAACCAATTATTACCTAAAATTGTTCTGGTCAAATCCCTTTCATTTCCTTCTCGCGATCCAAAGTATACTCCTGAACTTGACCATGTTTCCAAAAAACCTAAACTAGACTGATTATTTTCCCCCTCAAGGGTTTCTCTTGACTATCAAAAAACTTCATCAATTTAAAATGAATCATCAATCTCTAGGTCAATGTGACCGCATCTAGTCACATGGTTAGGGTCAGGTTGATACTTTTTCAACTAAGATACATGAAATACATTGTTTGACACAGTTAACCATTTTGGAAATTCCAAATGATATTCCACATCACCAACACATTATAGTGTCTGAAAATTTCCTATGAATTCAGTATATAACTTGACCATCTTCCCAAAACATCAATTTCCATTCCTTTGTGAGATACTCAGGAAAACATGATCACTCACCCTGATTGAAAACAGTCATCGATGATGATTGACATATGATTTTTGATCACTCTGTATCATCTATATCTATTTCCTGATAATCTAAATCGTATATGTTGTATCTTAAACAAGGCTTAGTCCATTTAGTACAGTGCCACCTATTTCCACCTAATATGGTGTATAATGATAAGGACTCCCATACTATTCTTCAAAAGTATCCATATGTATCAAGACCAGATAGCTATTGTTATAATAGAACACTACAAATGGCACATGCTCTTCCCATGAGCCACAAAAATTTATTACACAAGCCTGAAGCATGTCTTCCAATGTTTGTATCAGCATTTTAGATTTCCCATCCATTTGAGGATGATATTCCATACTCATAGTCAACCTATTCCCAAGGGATTTCTGTAATTATTTCCATAAATGATATGTGAACCTCATATCTCAATCTAATACTATCAAAACTAGTATTCCATGTATCTTTATCACTTCTTGGATATTGATTTTGGATAGATCCTCAACAGTATGAGTTTCATGAATAAGGATGAAATGAGTCAACTTGGTTAGTTAATCCACTATCACCCATATGTAATCCTGTTTATGAACCATTCTTGGGAGACCTATAACAAAATCCATAGATCTCTACTCCAATTTCTATACTAGAATAGGTAAATACTGTAACATGCCTTATAGTCACTAACATTCTGCTTTAACATGATAACAAGTTAAGCATATTGAAAAAAAATATCCAGCTTCATGTCGATCCACCAAAACATTACTTTCAATGACTTATACATCTTTTATATTCGAGGATGGATAGCCCATCTTGAATGGTGGTAAGCATGAAGAAGTTGTTCATGACAAGCCGTAGGTACAAAAATTTGGTTTCGGAACAACAAAACTAATCTCTTTTCCAGATTCCATCCCTTAATGTTCTCCCCACCATTGAGTTTTAAAATCATAGTCACACATTCTTCATCAAATGTATATTTCTCTTTTACTATATTCACCAAATCAAGAACTATTGAAAATAAAACCAAAACCAAAACATCACCTCGGTTTTTACATTCCACATACATGTTGGCGAGGACCGGAATCAGTTGCCACTCATCTAAAGATTCTTTTTCAAACTAGATATATTCATTTCTACATAATAGATCTTCCATTGAATTACTTATAACCGATGTATACATCAAGTTAAAGTCATACATTTGGGGATACTATATCTATCTGATTTTTATCAGATTCAATTCTCATTGGGAGATAATTTTAAGCTCTTATGGTCTATGGACGCAGTAAATTTCATACTAATGAGATAATAACACCATGTTTTCAATGCATGGATGACTGTATCTAACTCCAAATTGTGTTTTCGGTAGTTATTCTCATGAAAACTCAACTACTTTAAAGCACAAGCAACAAAATTGTATCAATGCATGAGAATACACCCAAACCCATATCTCTAAGAATCATAATACACCACATACCCTTATCTGGATTCTGGAAATATCAAGATATGTGATGATGTAAGGGAAACCTTCACGTAATGAAAAGATATCTATAATTATGTATTCCATAGGAATAGAACATTCTTTTTTATAAATATTTCATATGATAAGATAGTCACAAGAAGTCATAAACAAATAATTAGTAATAACCATCTCAACAAAGAAAACTCCATATCTCAAAGACATTATTTGGTAGTTTCTATGAAATAACGTCTTCTATCTTCTCTAGATCCACAAAAACACTTTTTCATAATTTATATGGACAAGAAAGAATACCACTTGTATCCAAAAATCAAACTTTGATAATTTGGCATCAAAAATGATTCTCTCTCAAGATTTATAACAGTGTCTCTTAGTTTTTCTCATGCTCAGCCCTTGTCATTGAACACTCCAATATATCCTCCACAAACACAATAATAAAAGAATCTAGATATAGCAAAAATATATGATCCATAAATTCCATAAATACCACCAGTTCATTTTTAATACCAAAACGCATTACCATATATTCATCTCCCCCATCATTAGAAATATTTCTTGGGATTACTTAAATAATCATTCCAAATTCAAACCTCTAATGAGCTATAACAGAAAAACATATTTTCCAAAATATTCCAAATTACATGGATCTCAGTAGAAAGTATATGAGTTGTGTTGATAACTCTAAATCCATATCATCAATACATTTTCCTTGTATCATTATTAAATCAAAAAAAATATTTCATCACAACAACTCATCCTTGGGAGTAATAATCCAACATTAGTATTTTCTCTTAAACTACATAATATGATATATTCACATATTGAGGCCTACTATCTGATTCACTAGAATAACATTAGATCATTGTAGTTACCATAACATTTCCATCTTGTGTTCTTATGTTCACTTCTTGATGGATGATACTAAATTTGTATCCATTTATAAACATTGACATTCATTCCTAAAAAAAATTAGAAAATAAGTTAAAGATATTATTTCTTAATAGATACTAGAAACAATAAGAATCTATACCAAAAATATAAATGAATAAAAAATTTACTATAGTAATCCTTCAAGTTTTTATTCCAATCATGAAGGATGCATTTTAATGTGAAAAATTTTCTCATTCTCAAAGGTAAAAAATAATTATTTTTATTTATAAATTTTTGTGTTTCCTGTATAAAAGTATGGAAATAGATTAATAAAAATATAAAATTACATTGCATATGATAAAATAAACATTATTAATTTACTTACTTGATGTAGTCATCCAAAAAATCATAGCTTGTTGAGAATGTGTTGATTCAACAATTTTGTTAATTTTTTTGGGTTTGATGCTCCCAAATGAAAACATTTATGTTACTAATAAATTTATTTTTAACTTATTTTTATGAAATTATTATCCATCGGGATATTTATTTTGAAAATATATTTAAAACAATTATCCAATGGGAATATTTTTTGAATTATTTGGGACGTGTTTAAACATATTATAGAAACACTATTCATACCATATATTTGTATGTGTAACATATTATTTAGTAACCCTACACTTGAAACAATACGTATGGATTACTTACCCTATATTGTAGTGAAATTATGGTTAAGAGACCCTATATTTATGAATAAGCCCTCATTTAATGAAAAACATATGGAACATCAATCCAAATTTTGTTATCAACCATATGTTTTCAAACCCTATATTTTGAATTTTGTTTTCCTGTGAATGAACCCTATGATTGACTATTCAAAGATGGATTTTTAAATCTACGTTATTATTTGATATTTATACAATAGTCTGTATAAAAGTAAATATCATTTCAAATATATGTTATGACTAATTCAAAGGATACTTATGATTGTTTTAAAGTCTCATATCAAGTAGAGTAACAATTTTCTATTCTTCAAGTAATTTACGACACTCTTGACTATTTTTTAATTCAAATATTCATGATATACTATGAGGTATATCTAGAGAGGGATTGACCTGTAGCTATTTGACTTGTTGTATAAATATTGATACACTCTTCATAGAGATAAATATAAATAATAAATAAGAGATGATATACATGAGGAAAATATGTGTATCATTTCCTTTGAAGCTACGCTTTGGATACATATATGTCTTTTTCTATCGGATCAACTCATAGCTATTGATGTCACTACTACCGAATTTTATTATTAAATTCTCTTCTATAAAAATGATCATGAATTGTTTGGAGATATACTTTGAAGAAATATATATATTTAAATATCTTTATGGTGTTTTCTCTATTATTTTTTGTAGAAATCCTATGAAATGTTGAAGATATTTCTATTTATGTGTATTATTGAAGATTTGTTACATCTGTCAGTTGCTACTACAATTGTGAAGTTTAATTTGTTTCCCAAAAAATTAAATCTCTATAGATTTGGTGGAGTTTAGACAACTTGGACTCAGTCATAGTTATGTGTCACCTAATTTCATTATGTTGTTGATTTATGGTTTCCTGTAAAAGAATCAGAAGGACCTATAAAATCATTATAAGGTGTAAACTGCCTACACTCATTTATGAAGGTCTTAGGATAAAATGACCTGATATTGAAAATAAATATGCTTTTGGATTTGATCATTGGTGCAGCGGACAAGGGTATATTTTTGCCTTCATCCACTATACATCACAATGTTCATTTCCTATATTTATTTCCACTACTCATTCATAATTGAGAGAAGGATAGGTTTTTTTTATAATAAAAATTTTATTCTAAATTTTTCAATGTTTTTGAGGAGTACAAATCACCCCCTCTTCTGTCTATGTCTTCGTCATCACCATCTCGACCTAATAATTGGAATCAAAGGCAGTTCCCTATTTCTAAATTTATCAATTCATAAATCCTTTAATATTTTGTTAGATCTATATAATAATAACAATTAATTCTGATAGAAGGGCTTTAACAAGCCTAATTTAATGATTCAAACAAATCCATTTTGAAATGGCTAATTCTAGAGAAGGTATACCAATGATCTATGCTCCTTTTTTTAATTGTGATAATTATGGATATTGGAAACCCCACATGGGAATTTATTTAAAAAAATTACAATAAGGTTATATTTGAAGTTTGTTATGCCTTATAAGATTCATAATGAATATTCGGAAGATTTTAATAGTGATCGTGAATGAGAATCTAATATCAATTCAAAAACCATGAGTTTTATTATGGGTGGTTTAGGAACTGATGAATTTAATAGATTATCTCATTTTCCTACTGCATTTGAGATGTGGAAAAATATTTTGTATTTATATTAAGGAATTAACAATACCAAACAATTAAGTTACACTACATTGAAACTAAATTTGGATAATTTCAAAATGTATGAGGATGAAACAATCACCTAAATGAATGGATAGTTGATAAAAATAACAAATAATGTTTCTACTTTTGGAGATATAATTCTACAATAATATCAAGCATTAAATGTACTTGGATTACTACCCTATAATTGGAATAGAATATCTATTGGTATACATTAGTATAAACAAGTGAAAAATATATATATGAAAGAGTTTATTAGGACTTAATGTATGATGTTGAGATGTAGGTTGAAGTTGAAAATCATATATTACACGAATAATATTATCTAAAAACTACAATGGATTAATCATCTAATTCAATTCATACATACCCAGGTAATGATATACCAAATATTGTATGAAAATTTGAGAAATTGAATATATATAAAAATGAAAGGGAGTAAATAAAATAGATGATGTGAATGTAAGAAAAAAGATCATATAAAAAATAAAGGCCTTTTGCTAAAAGAAAAAATAATATCCAATTACACTAAAAAAAGGAAATAAAATTATAAAATCAACCTGGAGTCACATTTCTAGTTCAACTGATGAATATTAAATAGATTATGAGGCTAATCATAAAAGTCAAATGGTATGTCTTATGGCTCAAACTAATGAGGTACAATCTTCATATGCTCAAAACTCAAGTTTTGAAAAATTGAATTATAACGAATTAAATAAGTATTATTCTATGCAAAAAAATAAATATCAATCCTTAAATAAAGACCATATAAAATTTAAAAAAATTTATGATGTTATCCTATAGCATAATAAAAATTTGTTAAAACGGATTATAGATTTAAAGTTTAATTATTCTAAATGTACTTGTGATTTTCAAGAAACTAATATTAAATAATTATTGGCTAAAGATGATGATTTAAAAAAATCTTCTTGTATGCTGATTAAAGTAAAAAAATTATTTAAATCAAACTATTCGGAAAAATAAATTACTGAAACAATAACTTTGAAAAGGAAGTAATACTGAAAGACCAAAAATATAGTAAAATTATTTTGATCTATGCTTAAATAGAAAAAACATGTCTACAATAATTTTTATTATTATTGTATTAATAGACATTATTAAAATGATCGATTCTCTAGAAAACAATAAATTTTCAGTGTTTAAAATTTTTATTTCCCAAAAGAACTATTAAATTTGATTAGTATAATTCATACTAAAAAACAACATCAGTTACCTAAGAATTTAGTTACTAACACTGCTAGACCCAAAAGCATATGGGTACTAAAAATAACATTCATTTTATTTTTTTAGGATTACACCCCTATCTTTTGTTGTTAAATATTTATATGACCAATGGATTAATATATTAAGTCTCTATCAAAAGAGTAAACAACTTTGAAGTAGTTTCTTCTCCAAAATACTCAGTACTAAAATCACTAAATGAAAAAGTATTTCATTTTTCTATTTATATGATTCTGGTGCAATAACTATTATATATAGGGGGAGATATATCTCATATAGTTATATCAATAATAATATTTAATAATTAGTCATCTATTTTCTGAATACATGATTTAATAAATACCGTAAATATCTTTAAGCATTATTTTAATCCATAAATTATATTATAATTATATAAATTATTAATACGTTTATATTTTCAATTTTTAAAACTATTAAATTACTTATATTTCATTTTTTTAAAATATTAATTATTTACATAACTAGAATACCATACATACATTATATGTACTTTCAAAAATTAAAATTTGTAATGATTGTTCTGTATTTTTTGGAAAATGAACATGAAATGTTTTATGAATTATGTTAGAACCTAATAATTCATTTTCATCTAAAAACTTTTTATTTATGAATTTTATTCAATATAATAGATTAAGAAATCATTTTCTTCATTTTCAGAAGAAAAAAAATTCACAAATGGATAGAAAGTAATCCTTCTGAATTGTTAAAGGTACAATCTATTTCAAATGGTGAATATTTGTAAGAAAGGTCTTTTGAAATAAATATGTAGATTGATAATCATGAAGAAATTGAAGTTTCTTCTTCTCAGATGTCTTATAAATTTTTTTTTTAAATTTAACATCTTTAATGACGAAAGAGTAAATCTACAAGCTACTTTGGATGCATCTATAAAGTTACATGAGGATCTAAGAACAATGTCTATATAAAAATGGTTATTTATTTATTTAAAATAGAATATCATAATGTAAAGTATAGTTTTATCTTTAAATAAGACATTGAATATTTGATGGTAGAAATGCTAAGTCATATATAGTTACTCAGAAGAGAAGTTGTTACTAAACTAGATATTGACAAGATAAAGATATTTCTACTTAAACAGTTTTAATCTTCTTCATATTAAATAAAAGTAGATGTTTAAATCATATTAGAAGAAATTTCAAGAGTTTTAGCCACTTAAAGTGAAAAAATTATAAGTTTGGAATCTTCATATGAATGGTCTACTCCTTCTTAACAGATGAATTTTATTTTCTATTTATTTAGAGTAAGTTTCATATATACTATTTTTAATATATGTTGTTTAGTTGAAATACATTCTATAAGTTGTTTTGTAATTTATTTTTAGACATTTATGTTATTTTACATAACCATGCACTTAATGTTTTAATATCTCATAAATATGTTTATTACTATAAGTAAATAACTATTTTCTTTTAAATATTAATTATGTAAAAAAATTTAAGGTCTTTTAATAATTTTAAAAATATTTTAATTCATTCAATACCTTTTATACTATAAATTATGTACAGTTTTTTGAAGATAATAATTTTATTTATTACTTCATGTTAACTAAACTATATGTTTTATAAGCATGGATTTATGGGGAGTTAATTTTACTTCTCTTATTCTTTTGATGTAACACAAAAGGGGGACATGTTTATAGTTTTAATGTCAGTATCATGTTATAGATTTTGGATAAGTTTATTCTTAACGTACTTAATAGGGGGGATTATTTATTTACCTTATAGTAAAAATGATTTTTTATAATAAAAATCATATAAATGGGAGAATATTATTTTATGAAAAAAAATTATAATGGGGAAAATGGGGAAAATTGATTTTTAATTTTTATCAATTTTTTTTAATTTAGTATATTTTTGTCATGGGGTATTTTATCTTAAAAAATGGGGAGATTTTTTTGCATGTGATGATTCAATAATTTCATTAATTTTTTTTTTTTTTGATTCTAGAAAATTCCAACATTTATGTTTTTAATGCATTTACTATTATGTGAAATTTAGGAAATTATTATTTGTCAGATATATTCAAGTCATTAATCCATTAGTAATATTTTTTCAAGTATTTGGGATGTGTTTATATTTTTTCTTGAAATATTTTTGTATACCCTAGGTTTGTAAGCGTAATGTATTTTTCAGCAACCTTACATTTGAAATAGCACGTATTTTTTATTTACCCTATGTATTTAGGAAATTATTGTTAGGAAACCATAATTTTTTGAAGAACCCTACATTTGAGGAAAGAATGTATGGTACGTCAACTCTGTTTTTGTGATCAATCGTATATTGTCAAACCCTATGTTTGGATTTTTTTGTCTAGTAAAAAACCCTATGTTTTACTATTAAATGATGGAGTTTCAAACCTATGATATTATCTGTCATTTATGAAATGATATCAATATAATTAAATATCATTTCAACTATGTTTTATTATGTATTGAATGGCTCATTATGAATTTTTTAAATTCTCATATTCGGTAGAGTAAATCATTTCTATTCTTAAATGATGTTTTGAGTCTCTTGAATATTTTTGAAATCAAATATTCATGATTTATTTAGTGATATTTCCGGTGCTGGTTTGACCATGAGTTGTTAGACCTGTTGAAAAAATATTGGGATGCTCTTAATCAGGAAAAATAAATATAATATAGAAAAAAATTATACATAAGGAAAAACGTATTATTTCACATCTTGTGGATATAGTCACCAAACCATTAAATTCTAAAAAGATTGATTACATCATACATGAATTTGGAATGATAAATCTCAAGTATCAAATGTATTGTTTTTCAAAAACATACTATTTCACAACATAGTGTTTCACAGTTTACAATTTCATGATTTACAGTTTCACATGTCACTATCTTGGAATTACTGTCCCACTCTCATTGTTTTATAGGTTATTGTATTGAAGTTAATGTTTCATGATTATGGTCTCACAGTTACTATCTCTCATTTTCTATCTTGAACATACTGTTTCAAATGTTGTAGTCGCACTGTTTGGAGACACACTGTAAAGATCTCACTGTGATAATTTGTTACGGTCTCACCGTAATGACACTTTTTGTTTTATTTGTTTTTTATTACATGTATCGCTGTGTTGATTACTTTATTATTTTTTATCCCTTGATTTTGAATTTTCTATGCTTGAAATCCCAAAATGATAAAAATATATCATTCACTCTTTTATTCACTCAAGCTCTCTTATCTCAAAACTGAAATCCTTCTCTCAAACAATATGTCCTCTTTTATCCCTTCATATCTCTTTCTCTCTCTCAATCCCTCGTAGAATTCCCAGGTTGATCCTCCCATCTTCATCAACTCTAGAGAAGCGAAGATATGAGAATAAAGTAAAAAGTAGCACCGAAGCTAGCGCCCAAAAGACCACTGAACCCAAATCTTTTTGATATAATAGTAGTAACAGAAAAGGAAATCTAACCTAACTGGTTGCTAACAAGTAAGTCCACAATTGTGAATGTTATGAAAGAGAAGGGATGGATTAATTGGTTCACAAATGAGGCAAGGCTGATTTATCCAAAAAAAATTTCCTCAGTTTTATCACCTTTTCCATTTCTCATTCAATATAAATTGTTGTTTTATTGTAAGAAGCTAGATTAACGGCCAAAGATGTACTCTTTCTCAAGGTTATGGGTTTTCTTCCAAGGGATACCTCATGAAAGAATTTTTTTGGACTACCAGAGAGGCCATCCTCCTCCAAGTGATATTTTTTTCTTAGAAGTGGCATTGGGAATCTTGAATGGAAATAAGAAGAAGAGAAGAGCAATTAATGCAGAGTTGGATGGTGAATCGAGGTTGCAGTTTACATTTATCCAGAATTTGATTAGTCCAAGGAAATGATATTTTTTTACCCTCAAGTATCAAGATGTATTCTTGATACATATTATGGAAAATGGACATAAGGTCAATCTGTGTATGTAAGTTATACTTCGCATGTGTGAATTGGTTAAGATGATTTCAAAGTCTACCTCATTGTTCTATTCAAGGTTGATCTCTTCAATGATGTATGCTAAAGGAATGGTTGAACCAAATGAAGAATTCCTTGAATACCATGAGTTTTGTATCACAAAGGTTACAGTCAAAAGGATGAAAATAAGTTTGAATCCTTGTAAAAGTCTTGGTTGGGGGATAATGAAAGGATATATGAAAATTTTTATTCGGTTGAGTATCCTTCAAGACCAAAGAACATTTCTTGATCCTTGTTTGGAACAAGATGAAGTTGTATATTATTCTGATGAAGAAGAAGAGGCAGTTGTTGCACTTATGGAAGGAACTATAATGGATAATAAATAAATTGGTAAACCTATTTCACAAAATATAGTGGATAAGGAATCACCAATTACTGAAGAAAAGGAATATTTAGAAGAATACCCTTCTTTTGGAAAAGAATCTACTGTTAGTGTAAAATAAAATGGTGTACCTGATGATCATCTAGAAGAAGAACTTATTATTGAGTAAGACGTTTTTTTAGGAACATTTAGAGGAACAAGATATTCCTAAACCTATCCTATCTACTAAAGAAAAAATGTAACAATCCTTCCAGCTGGATATAAAAGAAATGGGTGAGGCTATTGAAGATGTAATTTTAGAAACAAATCAAGGGATTGAATCTCTTAGTCCTGTGAGAGATACACCTGTTAAGGGGGAGAAACACCCTAGTCTAGAAGGTATAGATGTTTCTAATCCTATTGATCAAGACACTATGGATAACTGGTATAAGGTCTCTAGATACTTTGATGTGGATAATGACTTAGAGGCCTCAGTTAATGGTATATGCATGTCTACTATGTTTCAATTGAAACTCATTTCTACTCATGAAGTAATCACTGTAAAGGAACATGAGAATATCTCAGACCATGTTCCTGATCCTTCTAAATAACTTTATTCTTCTGTGATTCAATGATTTGAAATACTTTGGAGATACTTTATTATCTGGATTTGAAAGTATCACGAGCATACAACCTAGTCCAGTGAAAAATCTTAGTGAAAGAGATTCTCCCTTCATTTTATTGAAAATCATATGGCAAATTCAACCAAAAAATGCTTCATGAAATACAAGTGGTTCGAATTGAAAAAAAGTAGTTGAGTAATGAGGTGAAGTCTTTTTGAGCTATGCTTGGAGATAATAAAAAAGTGTTGCAATCAGGAAAAGTGCTTGTTCCTCATTATTTTTATGATGTTAGTTGTCAAATTCCATAAAACGTTTCCCCTCTGATTCAACCGACCATGAATTATATATTTGAAAAAGTGGTTGAGATAAACATCCATATAGTCAATGATATCTGTGAGCATGTTGTTGGTTTCAAAAAATGACTGATGAGGAAAAGTTATGTGTACATAAATTTCCCTAATCAGCTCAAGTAACTCACTTCGGCTGTTACAGCTTCTATTGAATCTGGACAGTCATCACAACCCATTGATAGTGATCTACTCATAACTATTGTTAAGGAGGAAATTCAATCAGTTTTATGTGTCTTTGACAAGGAGAGTTTATCTACAGTTGTCAATAATAGTTACATTGTACTTGATTTAGTGAGGATTCATTCAAAGATCACAAATGATGATCTGGAAGAAATTTATAGGAAAGTAGATTTGTACTTCAAATGGATTTTCTCTAAGAATGATATGACCAATAATTTCAAATATCCTATATAGAATTTGAAAATTACTCTTTCCACTTATGAATTTATGACTCAAGTCCAAAAGCTGATGGATTTCACTCCTCAATTGAACAAGTTCATGGAGAAAAAGGATGATTTCAATAAATAAATACAGTGTGGTGGTGTGATTATTACTGACTTCATTCTGTTGTTGAAGCCATAACATTAGGTGCAGAGCATAGCAATTGGGGCTCCTGAAGATGCACCTTTATAGCCTTTTTACCTCATTCCACATCTACTACCTTAGGCTCTTCCCCGATGCCTATATCTCAGGATCTAATCTAGATCAGACTAGATATCCTTGGCTAAACTTTCCTCGATCTTCCACCAAACCCACTTTGGAACCTTCTATTTTTGATGGCATGTCTCTTCCTTCTCTGAAATTTGGCTCACTCCCTTATTCATCCTCCACTTCTTCTCATGTGTCTCCTTCTGGTGTTGCTGCCAAAGGAAAAGAGAAGACAACTAGTGCTGAATAAAAGTGAAAAATATATCTTGATAGGGATGTTGTGTACATTTCTCTACTACTTGTAATGACAATATCTTTATCTATAATGAAATATGCACTATTTTTGTATATTCTCTTATTTACATTCCTTATTTTCATTATTTTTCTTGTACTCTTTTTGATAATACCAAAAGGGAGAGAAAATGCAAACTAAGAACATGAATCTAATTCATATGATTTGTGATCATCAAAAAGGGGGATATTGTAGGACTCCTCATGTGTTACTCGTGTTTTAATGATCACAAATCATGTTAAACTTATTTAATCTATATGAAATCATGTATAGAGATGTTTGGTTTCCCTATGATTTAAATAAACATTCACAAATCCTAATTCCTCTCTGTCATGTTTTATTATTGTAAACTATATTTTATTTTTGTTATATAATGATTTCTTCTTTGAATGATTAAGTCTAGTTCATTCTGTGAATATTTCTACTTAAAATTATTTATAGATATCTGGATAAGTATGAGAAACTGTGAGTCTACCACTGGTTCTGGTTTTCTAGAAAAAGATCATACATTGTGACCCAGACACCATGACCCAGACACTATGACCCAGACACAGTGACCCAGACACAGTGACCCAGGCCTAGTGACTGAAACACTTTGACCCAGACACTGTGACTCAAACACTGTGACCTAGACACTATGACCCTAACACCGTAACCAGTTTTCATATCTTATAATGTTTCTGACACTGGTTCCTTGCTACCATCACCGAAACACATTTCAAATTTTGGAAAAGGACCAGAACCCATGATCCTAACACCGCATCTGTGCTACCGGTTCCTGTTCTCAATAAAATTGTGGCATCATGACAGTATCACTACTCAAAGGAAAATAATCAGACACTATTCTGGGGTGACACTGTTTCCATGTGATACAATTTCAAGACAAATTGTGACACTGTTCTTTAATCTATTTTTCAGTTTTCAATTTTATTTTTAACGGTCATATTTGAGTCATTTAAAGGAACTAACATAATTAACTCATTATTGTAGACATGTCACATGATATTACGAGGTAGGAGGATCATAATACATGAATCTTTTTGGTTTCAATGTGTGAAACCACAATTAAAACGGTTGATAATCCCAACTGCAAACCACACATACATACTGCAGAAGATAGAGTTTTTGAAAAAGGAGAGAGGATACATGAAATAAGATAAAATAGAGGACCACACAAAGAAATATCAATTCAAAAAGTCTATACTACTGTAGATAAGAATAAATAATCATATTCGCAATAGCAACTCCAAGAAGAACACAAGCTAGATCTAACTAGAAACTAAAGACCCAGACTTGTGATACTCTGTTTTCACAAGAAGACTTGATACCTGCATCTAGTTCATCCTAGAATCCCAAATCTATATAGAATAACATGAAGAGCACTTATAACCCTTTCTCATCATCTCTGCTCTATTGTGAACTATTTTTAGCTTTCAAATAGTGTGTTTGTCATTATTAAAAAGACAAATTGTGTCTTGTATTAAACTGAAGGATATGAAATTTCCATCCTCTCATCACTTCTTACATTTATTTACTCCCACAGATAAGTGTGGAAGAGGTCCTTATGTGACCTGGTAGTTTGTACCCATGAAGAATAGCGGAAGAGGTTGTGTGACCTAGACAATCATGTGTACTTTTATTTACCCTGATCTTGGGTGTGGACTAAATTTATTAATATAAACTTCTTGGTGGAAGTTAATCACAAGGTAGAGTGGATTTTGTCATAGATTTAGAATGACCACTTGTTTTAACAGATGTGTATTTTAATCTAGTTTTTCTCTACATTACTTTATATTTCAGAAAACACAAGATTTTACTTTGGTAGTTAGTCTTGGATAGAAGTTATAACTACTTTAACTTATTAGAATATCTTCAACAGCTGTATCAATAACTCACATTGAAATTACATAGAATTAATCAATATTCTGAGAACTTATTTGAATAGTCTAACTATTATAACCATATTACCTTGATTAAATGGGATGTATTCATTTTTATAGGGGAAGATTTTTAAGTGAACTTTTAATAAAAATTGTCATAGATACTCAATTCACCCCCCTCTTGAGTAATATAATCCAACCAACACATTATTATGGTTAAAAAAGTATTATATTTAGTATAACCATTATACAGTTGCATATTTACCAAATTCATCAACTTCTCATAGAGGTTCAAATAATCATGAAGGTTATCTTAAACATTCATTATCATTCCTCAATATGATCTCCATTATTATTTATAGTTTTTATAATATAAGGTAAATCATATTTTGTACTATTATCCTAGTTACTAGGTACATTATTTTCTTCCTTATGTTTATTATAACATTAATAACTTTGATCTGTTATGTGATAGAACAAGTTCTCTTCCAACTCCTATACAGATATTTCTATTTGAATTAGAACAATGTAAATAGATAAAATGACATGAGAAAGGTAATTTCCATGCTTTATTGAAAACATAGTAAAACCTTTATCACCATTTTCATACACTTCTATCATATAATTTGTATCCATATATATTTTATTTTTATTCATCATTTTTAGTTCAAATATATTCATATATACCATAATAATAAATTCAAAAATACAATAAATTCAGTAATCTTATTGGATTCATTTTCTTCTATTTTATTCAATAGTAATCACATCCCCTTCAATCATATCCTAACAAATTGGTAAATTACTTCATACCCCTCCTCTACTAGTCATGGGGTTAGTGACCAATATCGTGATATAAACATATTTGATGTATGTATTACCATTAAAAATAACTAGTCACCTGTTATCCTACTTCAAAAACCACCATAAAATTCATGGAATATAAAAAAATATAACAAATGTGAATATATAAAAAATACATTGAACAATGTAAAAGAATATGAAATAAACAACATGATACAACTCACATATCCCAAATAGATGTAATCCTAGACAAGGAAATATAAAGGTGGCCATCATGATGATATCTCCACTCCACCACATATCCATATTAGTATTTAATCTCTTGGATCCATGTTCATCCATAGTATAGATAAACTTATCTGTATGAACCCAATTTCAATGACCTATAGGTGCACGAGAACAGATGAGAATAAAAATAATCATTATGGTTTTTTCTAAGTAGTGATACTAACCTATAAACATTAAGTCATTATATGCCTCGATAAAAAACAAAATATAAATATTCTAACACCAACCTAGAACATATAAACATTCCTAATCAATCATGATCAATAGAACCATGGATCACTTTTAATTTCCCCAAAAATAAATAAATATATGTGAACATTATAACGTTAAGATCTAATAAAGCATTGTAATATTTCATCCTAGAAATTCATTTTAGATTCACTAATCAAGATATACTAGAGTAAAAATGTATCTAAATATATCCTAGAAGTACTAAAGGAAATATACATCTTCATCTATCATAGAGGTGTTGAAAGAAATAGTTTGTGGAAATCAATATCTTGATATTGAATAATATATATGTCCATACACAGTAAGAAATACACATGTCAAGAATTATTATATAAATACTAAAATAAATAGACATCTCCAAGGATGCATATTTATATTAGGTATTCTCAATCCTGGATAAGTGGGAAAGGAGTAAACATGGTATTAGGTGAATCACCATCCACCTTAATTATAATGTTATGGGTGTGGAAGAGCATCACCATTTAAGTGAATTACCACCTATCACTTTATATAAAGAATCTCAGAGGAATTAAAAATCTCAACATATCTGATCAATCAAGATCATGTGTCCTAAATACTAGAGGAAATACCCATCTCCATCTATCCTACATTAGATATTTTAGAGAAAATAATCTTCTCTCCTTGTCTCCTTAAAATTTATAATTATTTCATTTTATATTAGTGTGTTGGTAGAGGTAGATAAATGTATAATACATCACCTATCTTAACACATAATCAATTATTGAGAATAGAAACTAAATTATTATCTCATTTTATCCCTCATCAGAGGGTGAGTGTAATGAGATCAGCTGCAGTCTCTTGTACCCATCGATATCCAATGGGTGTGTGATTTTCCATGCCCCAAATAAGACCATTCACATGAAATACAATAAAATATTCCCTAATTAATAATATCGATCTCCTACATCATATTCATCATATTTCAACAATTCAATCCCACAAAAATCCAAGGATAATTCAATGATAAGTAAATTATATTTATTGAATTATCCTATTACTCACACCATGATACAGTCGATAAAAATTTACACTAACACATTACTAAATGTACAAAAATCTCTAATTGTTTTAAATATTCACATATCATTGTGTATTAGTGATTATAACTCAATAATATTAAGGGTTATTATTGAATTATTCAGAGAGGCACAACAAAAAAATATGATACACTTTTATTCTATTGAATTTCCATTAATTTCATCTCATGCAACCAGAGTTACTCCACCTAAATTTTCCAACAATCATAAAGGTCGCTAAAATATTCACTAGAATTATTCCTCTAACCTAGACCCTAAGGATTATGTATTCATTTTTTATTATGTTACATATACTTATACATATTTATTTTTTCAATATATATCATTACATGCATTGATACTAATCTATACATTTATATCACCTTGTAAAATTCACCAAGAACCATTCTTGGCAACCCATTTTAAGAATTCACTGAATTTCATTAAAACCACTTTTTCATTCTTGATGTAAAGTTGAAAAAATTATAAATTATTTATTCAAATCTACCAAAATCCACATTCATAACACAATCGACCCACCATTAGTTTAACATCTATATCTTAGTCTCATTAATATATTTATCCTCTACATATCATTATTTCATAATTAACTTTACTATCCTTATAATTTTTGTAAAAATATTTTTTGAAGAATCATTATCAATCTCAATGATCATCGTTGCATCCCTACTGACCGATGACACACACACCATCCTAGAATTATTATCCTATCATGTGATCTAACAATTAAAATACCAAATTCACTGATATTTCAATAGGTTATTTCCTTTAGATAAACAAATAAATTGACATCATCAATATCATGAGTCATTAAATAAAATTTTTAGGTGTTCTCACCCTAATAAGAGTTTTTTTCATCATCTTTGTGACTCTAAATCAACTAATTGAGTATGTTGTCGTATTTTACTACTGAAAATAGTCAGGTGGTATCCTCATTATATTTCCCAGGTTTGGCCATTAAAGAAATCTATACTCATTATCTTAAAATACCCATAATTATTCTTATACACTCATAGATTCCATTGAAAACATTACCATTTAAATTAGTACATTATGGATAACACGATCAGATTTTTTATCTTTTCCATTTCATTTTTCTTCACAATTTCTTTCTAATTTTTTATATAATTTTTTAATTTAGATTTATCACACCCAACCACCACCCATCTAGCCACATCTTATTATAATAACATGAAAAATAAAATTCCAAACTATATTCATTACCTCCAAAAAAACAAAACTCCATTTTTTATTCGAAATTATCCATTAAAGCCTCCAAATTATGGATAGAGGTCATTTAAATTGAGAACCTTCTAAATAAAATAACAATTTTACTGATTGTTTGATTATTTATGTCATCACAGAATTGAAAATATCATTTAGAGATACATGATTCCATGAAATTATTTTATAGTATACTATAATGGATCCTCATAGATGTAAAAATTTAATTGAAATAGAAATAATGAAAAAGTAAAGTGGGATTTTTGTGTTTGGATCACAGAACCATACCATGAATTCATATTCCCAATGATTTTAAACTAATACCACCTTCTTCTCAAGATCTAAAAATCATTATATAGAGAGAGTGAAAGAGGGATAGAGGGTAGAGAAAAACTAAGAGAAAATTTTGTTATACCCATCCCTATCACATTATTCACAAAATATTCATAATGTATCATTATAATTAAACAATTATAAAAATTCATAATTTATAATAATATTTTAAAAAACCCAATTCTATGATCTTTAAAGTAGTCTATTTTAAAATATTATGCATCATTTAAATGATATTAACATTTTTTCATCCATTTGTGTGCTCAAATCCCAAATTCATAAAAAAATTTCCAACCTCTCATGGTTCCCCAAAAATTATTACGGTACAAATTAAAATAAATATGGGTGTTAATAAATTCGATGATAACAAAATGGGTTCTATTTGATGAAAATAATATACATTATTCTAATTTTAAAGCTCTAGAAACACATTAAAAAAATTACTATTTATATTCTCTAAAAATGAATTCCAACATAAACTCAAGGATGTTGGTCGATAAAAAATACCAAAGTATTATCATAAGGCAAGCATCGTCTTCTAGTCACAAAAACAGATTCCATTATTCAATGCAACATATTGTTTATGAGGAATGTAATTATTTTCACTTTTTGAAAAAATATATTTATATTTACATATCAATTGGATTGTGATAATTCAATCAAGACATTATGGAACTTATTTTAAACTAAAATGGGTCACAATAACTCAACAACACTAAATCATGCATCAAATTTCGTATATAGGAAAAGTCACCTTTGGGCAAAGACTCATACCATTACACAACCCTCTTCCAAAAAATATTCTTAGTTTAGGTAATGGATCTATTATAAAATATTATGGTCATTAAAATAAAATTTATTATTATAATGTATTTATTTTAACTATAATGGTGAATATGACAAAATATATTTATTACATTTTTTAATTTAGTTATATTTATCACTGAATATTGGAATCACATACAATTTAGTTTTATTAAAACTATTTAACTTTTAAAAAATTTATGTAAATAAGATTGAGTCCATTTTTTATTATTGTTTTCCACTATTAAATAATTAATTATTGATATTTTATTCATAAATATTTATAAAATTATTAATTTATATTTTTATTCAATTTTAAAAATAATGACATAAGCTATTTTTTTGACATTATTTGTATATTCCAACCATTCAATTAAAAATTTAATTTGATCATATTTGATCATAATTTTTATTTTCCTTATTTATGTTTTCTAATATATTGAATATAAAATAAGATAAATGTTAAATTTTAATTTGATTACAAATCATGATTATCAAAAGTAAGTTATCAATAAGAAAAAACCATAATTAAAAAGAATAAAATCATTATTATTTTCATTGAAGAATATTTTTTTGACATATTAAGTTTATTTTCTAATGGTACTGGTTTATAACTATTTCCATTTCGATTCCAAAACTTTTTAAGTGGGCTTGGTGGGATATCTCTACCTAGAAAGCTCGACCCCAAACTAGAACAATTTATAAACTCTTAATCTATTATGGCTCTATAATCTCTTGATCGAAGCCAATTAGACCAGAACCAATTAAATTTTTACCTAATAATAATATTATATAAATTTATTTTTCTAATATAGTTTTATATATTTAAAATTTGTTCTATCATAGACCCACAAGTACATGAATATTAAATTATAAACACAATTAATATAAATGCATTATTTCCTGATTATATTTATAATAATTAACAATGTTTTATAAATTTATAAATTTTATTTGTTTCATGATATAGAGTGGGTATACCTGAGGAATAATCAATATTAGTGGATTGAGGTAAAATTATATAATTCAAGACCCCATAGAATATGTTTCATGGTTTGGTACCCTAGTATATTAATAGGTCTAATTATAAAACAAGTTGTTATAGACCATTTGTAATTGTTTAAAGATCCAATATTAGTATGTGGTCATGACTAAAATATTAAAAATATTTATGAATTTCTATTTTCATATTGTATATACTCCAAATTATTTGTGTGTATATATATAATAAATATATATATACAATCTTAATATATATATATACATTTTTATTCGAACCATTACCATATAAATGTTATGTGGTATGGATATTATGCATTTAAAGCCATTTATATTGGTTTTAAGGAATGAAACATTTTAATGTAGAATATTTCAAAGCCTGAATAAAAAATAATGTGTTTCACAAAAATATAATAGATCAAATTAGTAACTATGAATTTATTTCTTGTATTTGATTCCCATTATTCAAAAAAAATGTAAATATTTATTCAATACACTTCTAGGGTGAATCTATACTCTAAAGTATAGATTGGTGAAAATTAATAAGGTTTGGTATCACATCTATTTTATTTTCAATAATAGTTTTCTATTTTGTTATTTAATAATAATAATCATAATTTTTTATTCACATAGGAAACCATAAAAATTTTACTATAATGAAAGACTAAAATTTTAAGTTAAAAATGTGACAGTTTTTATTACTATTTCAAAACGGTCATTTATTTTTCTTATTAAATTTTTTTAAAATATCCTTAAAATAAAGAAAACTCAATAAAAAATATATTTTAATTTAAACCCCACCTATAATCAAATATATTTTAAATATATACAAATTAATTTTAGTGAAAAAACATCTATATTTATTTACAATAGTTTTTTAATAAAAATTTATTTTCAAAAAATATTTTTTTGATCACATCAAAATAAATATAAAATCATTAAAAATATAGAACAATGAACACACACACACATATAATCAGTATAAATATATAATATGTATATATTCAAACAATATAAATGTATAATTAGTAAATAAATAAATATCTAGTGTTACAATTGTATATATATACACATATATATTCAGTGATTCAAGGATTTGAAAAAATGATTAAAAATAATATCAATTATGTGGTGAGGATGAGAAAAAAAATGAAGACATGGGTTATCTTCTATGAACTAGTTGATAAATACTTGAAACAAATATTTAGTTGAACTACCTTCATTTTTTATACTCAAATATTACAAAGAGTTACATAGATATGTCAGTAGGTGATGGCTTCCCTAAAGTCTTCGGGAATTGTGCTGAGAAGGAGAACAACTAGGGTTCTTTTAAAAAGTAGGTTAGACCTTTATCAATGCTTCCAAAAAATTACTGATAAAAGTTACATTTATTAATGCTAAAAACGAAAGCCCGATTAAAGATATACTTTATCATAACTAATTTTATCAATAATTTATATTGATATTTGTAAACCCTAATTTTAATTATAATAAATATATATTTATAAACCCTAAACATAGAACAGATAAGTCCAAATAATGTGAAAAAATACTAGTATAATTAAAATCTCTATATATTATTAATCATAAAACAATATTAATAATTAATAATTATACTTTTATAAAATTAATTTCATTTTAAAAATATTATTAATTAGAAAGGGAATTATGTAATGATGTTAAGGATTTTCTAATGAAATATGCTATAAATGGATGATTCTGGGTGATTTCAAAACTATTCTAAAGTCTGAGGAAAAAACTGGACTGAATTTCAACAAAGTTACCTAGATGGAATTTTACTCATTCCTTGATCATCGTATTCTTTTTGAGGTGCCACTGTAGGTACTGAATTCAATGGGATTAGATATACTTTTTATGGAAGATATTAAAGTAAATTGGACATATGCTTTGTTCAAATGGATTAAATGAGTGGTGACACTAGAATATTTGGTCAAACTCTACCTAAACACCACTATGATCATACCAAATTATTTTTTAGCTCTAGTCCCACATTCCATGGTTAGCACCCTTACCATTTCGGTTTAACAATTGTTGTATTACCACTTCTGGATGTATAGAAATATTCTTTTAAATATAGAGGATCAAACCTATTGGTATCCTACTCCCCATTATTGATGAAAATTTAATGAACATCTTGATAATATTAATAGATTAAAGTTGGAATTTTTTTTAAAACTATGGTATAGAGATCAATTATGCCAAGGAACGGCTTTCAGGCTGTCAAATTAGAAATCAACCCCAATGCATCCTCCCTGGAGAAGAAATACAAGCTATCTCAAGGCTTGGTTTTCTATTTAATGACAGGGAAAGGCTAGACCACATTCAATTTAATGTCATATAGCCAGAATATGGTGATATAATCTTTAAATTCATTCATATATTACCCAATGAAAATATATGAAAGGAAAAGATCAAGTCCATTAACATCAATGTGTGTATATAGACCAATCAAAGGGAAATATCAAAGTTAGTGGTGACATAATTTTATTACCATAAATATGATGATGGGAAAGAAAATACACATAATATGATTGATAAAATATTCCCTTTAATTGAATATCATTATAATCGACATCTCAGTATAGCCCCCTCAATGGAGTAAATCAAGGAATAACTTTTTCCCTCAACCTGGAGAGTGTTTATGGTCCTGATAGATTTATCAATAAATTCTTCATGTTTTTGAAAAATACAATAAATTAATCTATCACTCAAGCTTATTTTCCATTTGGGATCAATTCAAACATCATTTTCATGATACATAAGAATGATAATAATGTTTACTTTAAATATTTCAAGTTGGTTACCCATGGGAGAAATTATTCTAAAGTCATTAGTAAGATCATAATGAGTAGAATTGGTGGAATCATAAATAACTACATAACCCCCACATAAATTTTGGTTTGTACCCAGAAGAATCATACTAAATTTATTATTTAATTCATAAAAAGTATTAAATTGATGTAAAAATATCTAAGAAAGTGAGATTTTCCCCCAGTATTGACATCTCTAAGGCTTTTGATAACATTAAATGGAGCTTATTGTTTTCTATTCTCAGAATGTATGGATTTTATAATACTTCCATCATGTTGATCTATATCATTATTATATACATAAGGTTGTACATCCTCATTAATGGATCCACTAGGGGGTATTTTTAATGATCTAGGGGTGTGAGACAAGTAGATCCACTCTCATAGATCCTGGTTTTTATTTCTAAAGATTACATGAGTAATTACTTCAATAATCTTACCCAAATTTGGATTTATAAGAAAATAAAAATCATATTGAGATTTTCTCATCCCATTTCACTCATCATATGTTGATGACACCCACCTTTTTGGGAAACCCTCATGTAAAACTCTATCTACTTTCAAATAATTCTATATTCATTATGAGAAGGTGTATGGCCAAGCCATAGACTTGAACAAGACTTTAATTTTTTTTCGAAATGTAATCTCTGTGAGAATGAAAAATATAATTACCATATATGTTAGAGTGAATAAGGTCTCTATTACCTTTATCTAACATGGTGTACCTTTGTTTTGGGGAAATGTATGAAGTCGATATCTTGAAAGAAGGTGTGCTAGAATCAACAACCAACATGCTAGATAGAAGGGGAACTCTATGTCACTTGTTGTTAGGGTCTTCCTTATCATCTTTGACATCATATTAAAATTTGTGTACTCATTTTATATTTAAAGATGGAAAAAAAATATTTTTAAGGACTTTAAATGCATGATAAGTAATTTATTATGTACAGGATTAATGCATGAATAGATGTTGATAATTGTTTCCTAGAAAGAGTGCATCAATTCCATTGATATGGGGGGTATTGGGATCAAGGATCTCAAGACCTTCAATGATGTCCTTATCAATAAATTTTCATAGATCCTTTTAACCTAAAATGATCCCTCAATTGATTTATTGTCATTCAGGTTTAAAATAAAGTTGTTGGATTGGTATTAATGTTTCACGCTAACCTTTAAAGCAGCCTTTTGAAAATTGAAAAAATGATTTGGAGGTAAATTAAATGATGCAACACTCAATGTGTATGGTCAGTAAGGACTCCAATCTAAACAGATGGAACACTATCTGGCTACATAGTCATATACGTTTTAGAAATGTTCCCTCCAATATGCTTAATATGATTATTGGCGACCATTTTCCTCACAATTACAATTTTTATGGAATTATTTCCCCTCACGATGATCAGAAAATACATAGATATACAATTATGGATAATGAACACTGATATGGAAACCTAGATGGAAATGGAATTTTGATTCCAATGAGTATTAAATGAGTTAGTGTGATTGTAGAGACCCGAAGCTTGACGTACATGGACATTACATTACTTTTGTAGAATACTTAGTACATAACAAAAACACACACACACAAGGACCGTAATAGTTTAGTGTCTTTGGAAACTTGGAATATAATCTTCTAATCGTGGTGGAAGATCTTCAACATCTCCCATAAAGATCTTCCTTTTTTTACCTAAAACCTTTCTTTATATCTTGGGGAAAAGAAAACAAAAAAGGGTGAGCTCAAATGCTCAGTAAGGGTAAACAAAATAAATATCAATCACATCATATACATATGAACATAGCTTTTAGAAATCTTAACCTGCAAAAGAAATCATAATTTCATAACATGGGATAAATAATGTTAGTGAAATGTAATCCCAATAATCATTAAATAAAAAATGACACTTTGTGGCATACACACATAATTATTGAGAATCGTTTCTTATTAGTCAGGACTCATTTCCAAGACTATCTTAGTGGACAAAGTCCATTTCTGAACCGAGTTCACTTCTCGTTTCAGTCCTGTTTCACTGAACCGGTATAAACTTCCATTACAGCCATGTATATCTCATGAGATATAAAATCATTAACCAATGAATTGGAGGGAGATATATGTCCCACCCATCTCATAATGATACCATTATTATGTGTGCCACAAAATCAGAAACCATACATCATAGCATAACCCATGTAATAAAAATGGGAATCTTAAACATCGTGATATCATAAAAAAATTCATATAAGATAATGGAATTCATAAAAAAATAATTCCATAACAACATAATCAAATCAATGTAATAATAGGGATAGAAATAGAACACTTTGTTATCTTAGATGGAAAATAATTTTGATAACACACTTGAACTCCATTCTTGAGGAAAATATCCTTTCTGCTTCAAAAACACTTTTCCTTTCTTAACATGTCGTACAATTATAAACTAAGAGAATTTGATTAAAAATAAACATGAAAACTTGTAAAGGAAGATTATTGGAAATAATTTTTTAAAAATACATTCCTGTGGTTTAAGTTAAAAAACATTCTTCTCGTACTTTTGTCGGAAAAGTAAAAAAGTACCTCGTACAAAAAAAGACAAAAGATTCCATTCATATCTTTTAATAAAAAATCAACGAAGGGTAAAATTGGATATAAACTATTGTATAAGGATATAAATATTACATATTGAGGAAATATGGATGTGGATGATAAAATATACCCCAGTAAATTCCAAAGTATAAACAATTTCGGAAAAAATGAGATTGTGATATTTCACTTACTTTAGGTCCGATTTGCTTTGTAAGTTTCTGAACCTCCTGTATAATTATTTAAATAATGTCATTGACTTATTCCAGAATCATAATCATTGTTATGATATCATATATGGTTCACTTATGACTTTATATTACCCGTTCTTTTGTAAATTCCATGTTAAAGAGCATTTTGGGTAAAATTGTTTCATTTGTTGTCCGTGTTTTGACTTTAATTATTCATATGATTACATAGATCATGATTACTTAATTCCAGAATATAAAACATTATTTATATATAATATATATTCAGAATATACATATATATAATAAATCAGTAAATGGAATGAAATACACCGTTCATGGAGACGGCAGGCCGTACGAACGCATGAACGATGTTTTCGTTTCCTTATTGAGTTGAATGGAATTAAGTAGATGACATACATATATATACACATAAATCCAGTATCATTATTATTTCATATATTTCATTATTACTTATTATATATACTATATAATCATTCAAGAATGGTTAACGTGGAGAATGAATCTCATCGCGTCGTGGAGACGGTAGTCCGTACGTACGCACGAGCGATGATACCATTCTCATGATCATGGGACTGTATTGGAGATTATGTATACTATTTCAGAAACATTATCACTTTAAAATAATCATATATAGTTATTATTTATACCATTATACCCATCCAAGTAAGGTGGTGGTGGAAAATAGATTACACCACGGCGTGGAGATGGTATTCTGTATGTACGCACGCGCGGTGATTTCATTTTCCGTAGGATGGATAGATGGTGAAATAGGGTTGTTTCATACTGATAATAATATATCAGAATATTAGTTATACTGATGTTATTACTTCATGATGAAACAACTAAATAAGAATAAGTGGAATAAGAAATAAAGATGAAAGAATCAGTAACGGGCATTACCTCTTCTTTGAAGCGCTTCTTTGAGACCTCCTTTTAGGGCAATAAAATTGGTCTTTTACGAATACCAGGACCTCTATGATGTCTCTAGTGAAGTGGATAGAAGAAATTGGTAGGGGTTGGCCGAGCTTGAAGGCTCAAATTTGTGTGAGGAAGAGAGGGAGGAGGTCCCCTTTATAAGGGAGGAGAAGGGCTCCATTGGAAAAACTAAAAATATTATTTTATTATAAAGAATATCGGTTTTAAATAGCTCCAAATTGATTTATTTAGAAGCTAAGGTGGAAAAGGGTCTCAATCCTCTCATCCAATAGAATTTATACAAGTCTAGGTTCCAATTTTAACCTTATCATTTAGATTTAACATTAAGTTAAATAATTTCACTTTTACCGTGTCTTCTTGTGTTCTTACACTACAAGGTTAATAAACTTACAATAAGAAGCCAAACGAACCCAAAGTTGTTTATTATTAATATATATAAACTTATCTAAGTCAATTGTCCGAACATTAGATTTTTAGGAATAAAATAACAATTAATAATATAATATTTGTTTTAAAAACTATTTTATATCAATTTTGAAACTATTTGGTAATTGATTTTTGTGAAAATCATAACAGAATGATTAGTTCTAAGAAAGTTAATTAAATAAATAATAACATGTCATATTAACCTATAAAATTAGTGTAATTCGTAAAAAGTCTCATATTACATTTATTTGGGTATTTATAACATCAATTATGTCAATATTTCCTTAATAAGATAATTACTGCATCATCATTGTGTCATAAATAAATTAAATTATTTAATGTTTAAAAATTACAAATAAAATATCATTATGTAGGAAATATTTTTAGATTTCTAATGAATATTTATAGCCGAATTTATCTTATGTATAATTCTATATTAAAAATTATTTACTTATTATACTTTGATTTTAACTATTTTAACCCTTCTTTAAATAAATTAATAATAAATGTCCTCATCTAATCCAGGTGGGCCTAAATGATCATATTTTATTCCTAAGGTTGTTTTTGGTCGAATTATACTTATACAATAGAATTAGAACATGTGTTAAGGTAATAATAATATCATTTTTTACCCTTAATTTCCCTATTTACTTTTAACCATGGTAAAAAAGGTAAAAATTTACTATTCACCAAAAATTATTTTCATCTCATTGAACCACATTTTACTTACTGACATCAAATGTGTCTCTCAGATTTTTGAAATTCCACTCACAGAAGCGGTAAAATTAAGTTTTATGAAAAATTCATTTTTTTAACTACCACTTAGTGGTTTCACTATTCATCAAAAAATGAAAGTTTCCAGAAAAATACAAAAAATTAGGCCTAAGCTATATTTGATATTATGAACTACAAAAATTATGTCTATTTTAACAAATTCAAAAATTATCAGTTGCATTAATTAATTTAAAAATTAATTCCTGTCGTCAAAACATATAGTGTGTTCTTAAGAGATAATAACTATCAAAAGATTGACACTTCTTTATGTCTGGTTTAAATGTGAAATTACATCCAATGACCGACATTGTATTAAATTGTAAAAATATACTCTAAATATACTTTAAAACCACTCAAATTAAAAATTTATCACTATTAATTATTTCGATTAAAAAGTTTGTTTTTAATTAAAATTTAGTAATGTTCACTATTCGTCAAAAAATGAAAGTTATCCGAAAAGTACCAAAATTTCACCCTAAGCTAATTTTGATATTCCGAATCCAAAAATGAAGTCCATTTTAAAAGATAAAATTTATAAAAATTCAAAAATTGGGTATTACTATTCATAATGGCTAGTTCATAATAATATTATAATAAAATCTCTTTTAGTGAAACTCGGTATTCCATACTACAAACGCTATCAAGGAAGGTCGCGATTGCGTGTAATGCAAGGCAAGTCAGGGATGCGTTTTGTGCAAGCTCCTTTTGGTGTAGCGTACAACATAAGACATTAATGAAATTAAAAAAAAGAATATTTTTCATAAAATCTCGGGGTGTTACATTCTACCCCCCTTAAAATGAATTTCGCCCTCGAAATTCATCGGGGTTATAAATGGTTTACTATTAGAAAGTTTCTATGATAGAAAACCACATCGTAAAATGGAATACCAAAACAAATATTTAAAAACAAATGTATGAAATGTAACGGTTACCCAAATAAACTAATCACTGGGTTTTCACATAGGTGAAAATATGGATATGGAAGAGAAATCTAACCATCAAGTTCTGATGGAGACTGGTAGAGAACATGGCTATGGAAAAGCCATAAATCACAAAGCCAAAAATTTGTGACGATCTAAGGTACCATCTGATTCATCAGATATAAGAGCACTATAAAAACATTTTTGGTTTTCAAGATCATTTCCCTAAAGTTGATGAAATTGAAATTAGAAGAAATACTTTCGTGATTTCGGTATAGTCTCACCGTTGGTTGTTCTTTGGAAAATTTCCACTTCATCTCTTAAATAAATGAAGTTGAATTTGTCATTCATGAAGTGTTAGCAGATCCTGTGATAGAATGATGGGTCATTCCATCTGTCTCAAACAAAAGGATAGAAAAGTTTTCAAAACTTACATAAGTCCATCTATAGTGAGATTAATCATAGACGGTTCCTAAAATGGACTTATACTTCATATATCATACTTCTTAATATAATAAAACTAGTTTCTACTAAACAGGGTCTTCCTGTAGGCAAGTGGTAGGCGATAAAGGCCAGTCACACTTCGGTTGTGGGTTCGATTCCCACAGCCTTGTCCGTCGCGATGGGCTGTCGCCCGTCCTGTAGGTTGCCCTTTTTCTAAAGAAATATTACTATAGCATCCCATCAATAATATCGAAAAAACTTCTATCCATAAACAATACTAACTTATGTCCAACATAATCCATTTCAATCTTTAGGCTTATCTAAAATACTTTGGTCCAAGCTCATAGTATAAAGAAAATGATTACTTGAAATGTCACATAACAATCACGTGAATGCCATCATTTATCCCCAATATATCGTAAGATATATCTTTTTGGTCAAATTACAATCATGTGAATACCTTAATCATGTATTATCTTGAAGAATGAATACCCATTAATTGAACCATAGTGAAAACATGAAAGCTGTTAAAATTTAACACTTTCTATATACCAAAATCCTCAAAATTCTATATAATCAAACCATGGTATTACTTAGTCCTTATATCAATCATTAGCTCATGGATACTGTCAAACATTTCATTTTCTCCTTATCCCTTCAATATGTGCATATCATCTGCTTTCCTAAATATTTGAATCACTTTTCATGGTTACCAGTACCTTAAAATTATTGAAAACCACAATAGAATAATACAAAAATATTCTAATACACAATAAAAGTACCTAAACAACATTATTATTGAATACCAATACATAAACACTTCAATCCATCCTCTTCAATTATTGTCCTGGAATAATTCCTTCCTTGATTTAGAAGTGACTTTTTGGGTCAGGGCATTGAGTTGGGTAAAGCCCATGTTCTACACAAATAATACATTGAACTCCATAACATTCTGTCACTCTATGACCCTTTTCTCCACACAGATAACATTGGTCCCTCCATTTGAGGTATTCCTCAAGGTTCTTCTTCCCTTCTTTAGAAATCTCAATCTTCCTTTCTTTATGCTCCTCAACATGCGAACATGCATAATAGTCTATCTTCCTCTTATTTGATGAATTAGGCATACCACCAAATTTCACATTGTTAATCATATATCGCGATGGATGATTCGGCATTATCGCAATATCTTTCTCTCTAGGCATTACACAATTTTGTTGCTCATAGTCACCAATTTTTCTATTGGATTCAATGTTAACCGAATTCCTTTTGGTTCCCTCCATTGACTAAAACACAAAAAGAATTCTGTGAGAGGAAAAGATCGTGCTAGGGAAGACAACATAGTAAAGGGGGTGTACCCCCAATATCTAACATCTTAGGTTAAATTCTATGATCGCTACCATAGTTCTATGACTATATCCTATACGTATACTTATCCTTAGGGACATCCCTAGACATACCTTAGAAATATCTCTACGGATCTCACTAAAGTTCTCGCATCCTAATTTCCAAATTTTGACTAAACCTTTCCTCTGATACCAACTGTAGAGACTCGAAGCTTGACGTACATGGACATTACATTACTTTTGCGGAATACTTAGTACATAACAAATTCACACACTCATAAGGACCGTAATAGTTTAGTGTCTTTGGAAACTCTGAATATAATCTTCTAATCGTGGTGGAAGATCTTCAACATCTCCAATAAAGATCTTCCTTTTTTACCTAAAACTTTTTTTTATATCCTGGGGAAAAGAAAACATAAAAGGGTGAGCTCAAATTCTCAGTAAGGGTAAACAAAATAAATATAAATCACATCATATACATAAGAACATAACTTTTAGAAATATTAACCTGCAAAAGAAATCAGAATTTCATAACGTGGGATAAATCATAGTAGTGAAATGTAATCCCAATAATCATAACATAAAACATGAAACTTTGTGGAATACACACATAATCATTGAGAATCATTTCTTATTAGTAAAGACTCGTTTCAAAGAATATCTTAGTGGATAAAGTCCATTTCTGAACTGAGTTCACTTCTCGTTTCAGTTCTGTTTCACTGAACCTGTATAACCTTCCGTTCCAACCATGTCTATCTCATTAGATATAAAATCTTTACCCAATGCATTGGAGGGAGATATAGGTCCCACCCATCTCATAATGATACCATTCTTATGTGTGCCACAAAATCAGAAACCATACATCATAGCATAACCCATGTAATAAAAATGGGAATCTTAAACATTGTGACATCATAAAACAATTCATATAAGATAAAGGAATTCATAAAAATATAATTCCATCACAACATAATCAAATCCATGTAATGATAGGGATAGAAATAGAACCCTTTATTATCTTAGATGGAAAATAATTTTGATAAAACACTTGAACTCCATTCTTGAGGAAAATATCCTTTCTGCTTCAAAAACACTTTTCCTTTCTTATCATGTCGTACAATTATAAACTAAAATAATTTGATTAAAAATAAACTTGAAAAATTGTAAAGGAAGCTTCTTGGAAATAATTTTTTAAAAATCCATTCCTGTATAAGTTAAAAAAACATTCTTCTCATACTTTTTTCGGAAAAGTCAAAAAGTACCTCGTACGAAAAACAAATAAAGATTCTTTTCAGATCTTTTACTAAAAACTCACCGAAAGGAAAAATTGGATATAAACTATTGTAGAAGGATATAAATATTACATATTGAGGAAACATGGATGTAGATGATAAAATACACCCCAGTAAATTCAAAAGTATAAACAATCTCGGATAAAAATGAGATTGTGATATTTCCCTTGCCTTAGGTCCGATTTTCTTTGTAAGTGTCCGAACCTCCTTTATAATGATTTAAATAATGTCATTTACTTATTCCAGAATCATAATCATTGTTATGATATCATATATGGTTCACTTATGACTTTTTATTACCCGTTCTTTTGTAAATTCCATGTTAAAGAGCGTTTTGGGTAAAATTGTTTCATTTGTTGTCAGTGTTTTGACTTGTAATTATTAATATGATTACATAGATCATGATTACTTAATTCCAGAATATAAAACATGATTTATATATAATATATATTCAGAATATACATATATATAATAAATCAGTAAATGGAAAGAAATACACCGTTCATGGAGACAGTAGGTCGTACGTACGCATGAACGCTGTTTTCGTTTCCTTATTGAGTTGAATGGAATTAAGTAGATGAAATACATATATATACACAGACATCTAGTATCATTATTATTTCATATATTTCATGATTACTTATTATATATACTTTATAATCATTCATGAATGGTTAACATGGAGAAAGAATCTCATTGCGTCGTGGAGACGGTAGTCTGTACGTACGGACGAGCGAGGATATCATTCTCATGATCGTGGGACTATATTGGAGTGTATATATACTATTTCAGAAACATTATCACATTAAAATAATCATATATATTTATTATTTACACCATTATACCCATCCAATTAAGGTGGTGGTGGAAAATAGATTACACCACGGCGTGGAGGCGGTATTCCGTACGTACGCACGCGCGGTGATTTCATTTTCCGTAGGATGGATAGATGGAGAAATAGGGTTGTTTCATACTTATAATAAAATATCAGTATATGAGGGATACTTATGTTATTACTTCATGATGAAACAATTAAATAAGAAGAAGTGGAAGAAGAAATAAAAATGAAAGAATCGGTAACGGGCATTACCTCTTCTTTGAAGCGCTTCTTTGAGACCTCCATTTAGGGCACTAAAATTGGTCTTTGAAGAGGACCAGGAACTCTAGGATGTCTCTAGGGAAGTGGAGAGAAGAAATTGGCAGGGGTTGGCCGAGCATGAAGGCTCAAATTGGTGTGAGAAAGAGTGGGAGGAGGTTCTCTTTTATAAGGGAGGAGAGGGGCTCCTTTGGAAAAACTAAAAATATTATTTTATTATAAAGTCATGTTCGGTTTTAAATATCTCCAAATTGATTTATTTAGAAGCTAAGGTGGGGATGGGTCGAAATCCTCTAATCCAATAGAATTTATACAAGTTTAGGTTCCTATTTTAACCATATCATTTAGATTTAACATTAAGTTAAATAATTTTACTTTTACCCTGTCTTCTTGTGTTCTTAAACTATAAGGTTAATAAACATACTATAAGAAGCCAAACGAACCCAAAGTTGTTTATTATTAATATATATAACCTTATCTAAGTCACTTTGTCAATAATTATATTTTTAGATATAAAATAACAATTAATAATATAATATTTGTTTTAAAATCTATTTTATGTCAATTCTAACAATATTTGGCAATTGATTTTTGTGAAAATCTTAAGAGAATGATTAGTTCTAAAAAAGTTAATTAAATAAATAATAACATTTCATATTAACATATAAATTACTGTAATTCATAAAAAGTCTCAAATTACATTTATTTGGGTATTTATAACATCAATTATGTCAATATTTCATTAATAAGATAATTACTGCATCATCTTTGTTTCATAAATAAATTAAATTATTTAATGTTTAAAAATTACAAATAAAATATCATTATGTAGGAAATCTTTTTAGCTTTATAATGAATATTTATAGTCGAATTTATCTTATTTATAACCCTATATTAAAAATTATTTACTTATTATACTTTGATTTTAACTATTTTAACCCTTCTTTAAATAAATTAATAATAAATGTCATAATCTAATCCAAGTGGGCCTAAATGATCATATTTGATTCCTAAGGTTGTTTTTGGTCGAATTACACATATATAATAGAATTAGGATCTGTGTTAGGGTAATAATAATATCATTTTTACCCTTAATTACCCTATTTACTTTTAACCGTGGTAAAAAAAGTAAAAAGTTACTATTCACCAAAAATTAATTTCATCTCATTGAACCACATTTTACTTACTGAAATTAACCATGTCTCTCGGATTTTTGAAATTGAACTCATAGAAGCAGTAAAATTATGTTTTATGAAAAAATCATTTTTTTAACTACCACTTAGTGGTTTCACTAATTATCAAAAAAATGAATGTTTCCAGAAAAATACAGAAAATTAGGCCTAAGCTATATTTGATATTATGAACTCAAAAATGATGTCTATTTTAAAAAATTAAAAATATATCAGTTGCATTAATTAATTTAAAAATTAATTCCCGTCTTCAAAACATATAGCATGTCCTTAAGAGATAATAACTATCAAAAGATTAACACTTGTTTATATCTGGTTTAAATGTGAAATTACATCCAATGACCAAAATTGTATTAAATTGTAAAAATATACTCTAAATATACTTTAAAACCACTCAAATTAATAATTTACCACTATTAATTATTTCGATTAAAAAGGTTGTTTTTAAATAAAATTTAGTAATTTTCACTATTCATCAAAAAATGAAACTTATCCGAAAAGTACCAAAATTTCCCCTAAGCTAATTTCGATATTCCGAATCCAAAAATGAAGTCCATTTTAAAAGATAAAATTTATAAAATTTCAAAAATTGGGTATTACTATTCATAACGGCTTGTTCATAATAATATTATAATAGTATCTCTTTTAGTGAAACTCGCTATTGCGTACTACACACACTATCAAGGAAGGTCGTGATTGCATGTAATGCAAGGAAAGTCAAGGATGCGTGTTGTGAAAGATCCTTTTGGTGTAGCGTACAACACAAGATATTAATGAAATTAAAAAAAGAATATTTTTCATAAAATCTAGAGGTGTTACAATGTTGGATACACTAAACCACCAAACTAAATGCTTCAATTCAAGGTATCCCTTTATCAACTGTCAAGGCTGCTACTCCTTTGGAGGATCTAAAAGAATTGGTTTCCTACACATGATCAAATAAATAAGTTATACCAATAGATTGAATCATCCTGTCATATCAATTTTAAATATTAGGATAATGTAAAACATCTATTTTTAAATTGTATATTTTCTCATTTTATTTAGAGATATATTAGTAGTTTATTTCAAATTTATGTTGGTTCATGAAGGCCCTGATAAGGGTTTCTAATATGAATCAACAAGTGTGGAGGAAGTGACCAATTACATAGCCTCAATTTGGTTGCTACTATGGCTGCCTTCAACTCAATATTGGCTTCCTGAAACAAGTTTTTCTTTGACAACCAGACCATGTCCCTTCATTCTGCCACCACTTCTATCCATATAGACATTCATGTGGCTGCAACTATACATCCAGTTATGATGAATAACACATTTTCATATTTTAATATCCTTTGAGTGTTGGGAGTTTCATGAAGGCCAAGAATCCTCTGGCTATGAATTTTATTCGGTGTATTACCCTGATTTATTCATGTATAAATTTTAATGTTGATGGAGTATCCTATGTAATGTTTGGGACTTTGGATTTCAGAGGTGTCTTCTGCACTCATCGGGGGTTTGCCAAATATTGTCTCCATTACTTTTTTGGGAAGGTAATTGCTTATGAGTCTGAGATATATTTCATCATCTATGTTATTAAGTATATTGGATATCACAACTGAAAATCACTATAGATTGAATCAGAATCACAACTTGTCAATACAATTAAAGAAAGAACAAGGTATATCCTGTGTAAAATCCACCCTTATTGGGTTATATGCCTCATTCATTCACAACAGCTCCATTTGAATGTCTCACATATCTATAAGGAATCTAATCAAGTGTCATATGAACTTTCAAAGAGAGAAATCATGGAAATGAACATCATGTGGTCATTCCGGACACTTGATCATTGTTCAAAGATGGTATATGAGTACATGTAGGGAGTGGTGTACACCCCTCATTGTAAACCACCCACGTAACACTTGAATTTGAACTTATTTTATTTAACAATTTAACTTCCAGCTTGTTTGGACTGTCACGACCCATCCTCGGGGCCCGTGCTGTGACTACCCCAAGCCTGCCTCCCATAGGCCAGGGGCTGGCGACTAGAACCAAGGCATAAATACCAATAAATGGTGAAGGTATTGCCTTTATAAAATAAACAAACACCACAGAGTAAGCCAGCAGATGTAAACACTATGTAAAACCGAGTACAAAAGTAAGTGCGGAAAGTAAATGGTCTAGAATACAACCCCAAACTGAATGTATTGTTCAACTGGAAATAAAGTACAACAACTGAAAGTAAAGCAGCAACGTCAAGCCATCCATTGGAAGTCCCACCTAAAAGGTGGGTACAGATGGCCACCTCAGCTCCTCGGGTTCAGTCGTCCGCTCCCTATACGTCCCACCCAGGGGTCGACCTCTAGGTACTGACTACTCCACTAGCCTCTACCATGATCAGCGCTGTCCGTCGTCTTCATCCAACACAACGTAGTGCGGGAATAGCCCATGTTGGGGTGAGTATTCCCTACTTAGTAGGGACCCTGAGAACCCCAAAGGTCTCCCAGAATCCACAAAAGAAAGATATAATCACAAATTAACAACCAACACTACTTAGGTATATGCCCATACAATTACCTAAGTCATCAATTCCAGTTCAGCTCCAACACCCGATCCCAAATTCGATCACGTCCACACAGGATAGTACAACCCAATCCACATAGGAAAGCGAGTCAATCATATCGATGATAATGATTGAATGTCAAGACTGAACTCACACTGGTATACTTATTCGGTGATAGAGATGATCACATATAGCCACTGATTCATCTATGTTGCGACCCACGTAGGATACTAAACCATCCAAGTTGCCGAACCCACGAAGGATTTCAGTGCAGTCTTCATTGTCATCGAACCCACATAGGATTTCTATACGGTCTTTATCGCTGCTGAACCCACATAGGATTTCAGTGCAGTCTTCATCACCGTCGAACCCACATAGGATTTCAGTATGGTCTTCATCACTTCCGAACCCACATAGGATTTCAGTGCAGTCTTCATCACCATCCAAGCCACATAAGATTTCAGTACGGTCTTCATCGCTGCCGAAACCACATAGGATTTCAGTGCAGTCTTCATCACTGTCGAACCCACATAGGATTTCATTATGGTCTTCATCGCTGCTGAACCCACATAGAATTTTAGTGCAGTCTTCATCACCATCGAACCCACATAGGATTTCGGTACGATCTTCATTGGTTAGCAGTCGCAGCCAGGTCTAGGGTTCCCGTACACAGCATGCTCGTTTCGGGAGGGTCCGCTCTACGAGCCATGGGAACGATACATCAACTGACACGTAGTCTGGAGTTGATGTATCTCAAAGTTCAGTCTCGACAAGAGGAACTCAATGTGACAGACGACACGTCAATCGGACGCCCGATCTAAGAGTAATTGGCTTTTTCATTCTAGGGGCCCGGTTGGTTTTTAAGTCAAAACCAACCCGACTGCACTCTAACTACGTCCAAACCACGATCATAGTAATCCAAAAGGACCGTATCACTAAGAGGAATCCAACAAAGTCGACGGCATGTCAATCGGACGTCCGGAGCTCATGTTATAAGCATTTCTACTCCGAGGGCTCGGTTGGTTTCGTGTTTGAACCAACCCGACTATACAAAAAATTCGACGAAACCTTCTGTGGAATATACTGAAACGACCGTCTCGATCCAAGGATCGCATCGCAACTTACAGTGTGTCGATCAGATGTCCTTAGTCCATGATACAGACATTTTAATGGAACATTCCTGAAATAGGGGGTTTTGGGCCCGGACCGACCCGGCCCAAGACCCCCTGGGTCGGCCCGAACCGGGTTTGGGTCCATCCCATTAGGGCGCGGCCCGGCCCGGTTTGGCTGGTGCGGCCCGGGGCGGCTCGGCATTGGCCGAGCGGACGTGCAAGGGGGTGAAAACCCCCTTGATTGAAGCCGCGACCCCCGCGTGGGGGTCGCTCCTCGCCAGCGGATGCGGCCCAGCGCTGTATCTCCCTCGGTCCCACATGGCCGCAGAACCAAGCTGTGGCAGTCACTCCTGGCAGCGTGCCAGGACGCCGCCACCTCCGGGCAGTCGTCCCGTGCCGGCCGCCGGTGTAGTCTAAGGGCCACCGGAGTTGCTCCGGTGGTCCGTTTTCAATTCTGTCTACGTCAGCGTTCATCTCGGGTCTCACACTTTACTATGGAATCATCAAACCGCCTCTATGTCCCATTACATCATCAATCATCGATCCGCCATCAATTAAACAATTCACGGAGCCTACAAATCACCACAACGGCGTGGCACAATGGTGCCGCGCTTCTTCGCCCATTTTTCATTGTTTCTGCACGGTGCTGTTGCACCACGTCGTCTTTACTCGTGCCGCAACAAGTAAAACCAAGAAAGGGGGAGGAGGTTCAGCAGTGTTTGTGCGGTCTGACCTCCTCTCGTTTTTATGATAACAGGCGGCCCGATAAGATGTTGATGAACGGAAATGTAAAATTCACGGGCAAAAACAAATAACCCCTACCTCAAGGTGTCGTTGAACAGAGGTTCGTCGCGGGAAAGAATGTCGCGGAAGAAGGGATCGTGGAGAAGAGAGTCGTCGGTGTCACGATACACGGCGTCGCATCATTGATCTCTGAGGGTTCAGTGTTCTTTGTGGCCCTTCGTCGGAGGCCTACGTTCTTCGTCGGCGGCGGTGCGTACTTCGCATTCTTCAAGGAGGAAGATGAGGATTCAAAGACTTGGCTCTCCTCTTCAAATCCTTCTCGCACAACGCAACCACCTAATAAAATAAGTCTTTTCCTTATTTTATTTCTCATGCCAACTATTTTTTTTTTTGAAATTGAAAATCAGATCATGATTTAATTATCGAGCATTGAACAATTAATGAGGTGTTTAATAATTAATTAAATATGAGAGTTGAATTGGCATTTAAGTGGGGGTGCGGGTGAGTTACATAATTAAATGCATGTGGGAGGTAAAGGAAATAAAGGGGGTAGGGCTCATGTGGGCCCACCTCACTAATATCCTACCTATGAGTTAAGGTATTAGTGGGTCGCACTCTAACCTCCTTGCCTGGGTTATCATTACATAAAATAAAAATAAAATTGTAGCACAAGATTTTATTTTTATTCTTTAGTTAACCCAACTAATAAAAACCTCACCCGAGAAAACGCAACTCCGGAAAAGGTGTTCTTAAGCAATTACCAGCACTGCGATTCCATCTGTGCCTTCAGAATTCGATTCCGAGCACTGGTTCAAAAGTTAGGAAAACACACTCGTTCGTTCACTGAATGTACCCGAGCCAATCATTGGAAAATGATTCCGGGCACACCGGGCCTCAGAATCAGGTGCCATCAGAAACTTCGTTCTTGTAAAGTCCCAAATAAAAATAAGAAAAAAAAATTTCCCTTGAATTTTACGGGTCTTTACATGGACCCCGGATATTCATGGGACTATTAATTATATAAATTTATAAATATTTTCCTTAAAATATCATAACTAAATATAAATGTATAAAAAATCAAACAAATTTTTTTATTTTAATAAATAAATTTTTTTAATAAATTACTGGTTATATTAAAGAATAATATATTAATCATATATATAATGGTAATAATTATTAATTATATTGTTAAATATTTACTAAGAAATAATTTTTTTATTAAATATATAAATGAATAAATATTTAGAACTTTATAAAAGATTATGTATGTACTTAATAATATTAATAACATTATTTTGAAGTATTAAAAGGATTATTTTCAATATATTACTAAAAAAATAAAAATACTAAATTTAATATCAATTCTTTTAAAAAAATTATTTTATATAAACATTATTATCATTTGAAAATAATATAAAACAATTATGTAAAATTTATTATTATTAAAAGTACTATCATATCATATAATAGTTTATAAAATTCCAAATTATATCAATATAGATTTATTTTTGAAATAAATATATATAAATATATAAATTAATTAAATTTGAATAATTAATAATGATATATATATATATATTATAGTATTATTTTCTCAATTACATGGAAAATATTAAAATTTTAGTTCAATTTAAATAAAAATTAATGTTACTTATATTTACAATGTCTAAATTTCATATATATATTTACATAGTAATTCTATAATTGTAACTATTAGTGTAATGTTTAATTATATTTAACCAGTATTATTTATTATATAAATGTATATATGAAAGTATATTTCAATATAAATATATTAATAATTTCATTTAAATACAAAAAAATTTCCAATAAATTACTAATTTTAATTTTATAAATATAATTAATAGTAAATAGGTATATTGTAATATTATTATCAGTATTTAAAAAGTTTCTACTAATTATTTAAATGAATAAATATTTCAAATTTTATTGAATATATGACTATATAAATAAATATTAATATTTTCACTATATTACTAATTAAAAATAAAAATTAAACTCACAATCATATTTATTTAAAAAAAATTATAGTTAAATTATTATTATTTGAAAAAATGGCATATATATAATATTATTATTATTAAAAAATTATATCATTTTATATAAAAAACTATACAAAATAATTCATATATAATAATAATTTTATTATAATAAATAATAAATAAAACTTATTGATTACATTTGAATAATTAATAATGAGCACATAATATGTTTCAATAATTTCATGATATCATATATAAACATTCATTTTACCTATAAATCAAGTTATATATATATATATTATTACAATCAATGTTAATTTTGTATATTTTGATAGAGTAATAATGTAATTAAAAACTCGACTCATATATATACACATAACTATGCATACAAAAAATGCATACATATAGTCAATGTGTATATGTATACTATAAAGAGATGTGACAAGGAAGGTGGGTCTATGTGTTAATATATATTGACACACACTCACAACAAATTTATTCATTTAACATATACACTCTTTAATTTATAATTTTTTAAGTTAATATTTTATTAAGACTATATTTTAAAATGATATGTTTTTTTCAACACTATATTAAGAATTGATCAATGATTTATTTATAATTTCTTAGTTTTACCACTGATTAAAGTGATTTTTATCGATTCTTAATTAAAGCAATCATAAAAGATAGCACTTCCTATTTTCATTTATATAGTGGTGAATATTTACTATGAAATGTTATTTCTAAACCAATCACTTCTGTATAAAAATAATTTATAATAATGAAGATGGGGGGTAGGGTTTGAAAAATGTTATTTCATAGAGGTCACCATTAGAAATGAGAAGATAATCAAATAATAGATACTTTACTTGCACATGGTATGGTTCTATGATTTTGGTGTGTTTTTTTGATAATATTATACCTTCATGTCTCTATTTTTATAATCTCATTATTGAACATTTAATTATAGAACTAGTTATATGTATGATATTATATACATTAGTGGAAAGATAACTTGATTTAATTGATCAATATCCAACAAAAAAATTTGATTAATCTTATAGAGTGTTTTGACATGAAAAAACATCTCTCTATGAATTTAAGGCTCAAAACATATATTCAAGAATTATGATTCACATATTTAAATAATTTCCTCATAGAATTTCCAATTTAATGAATTTCATTGAAATAAAATTTTTATTTATAGTGATATTGTAGAGAACTTTTTTAATTTATTTTTTGCTAATTTATAAAATCACATAAATACATAAATATTTACCCTTTTAATGATATACCAATGTAAAGGTTGTGAATTAAATAATCCAAAAACAACATGAATATAGTTATCTATCTTATAGTTTAATAGTTATTTAAGAGATAATTTTCTCTCATTTTCACATTCTCTCAAAATATTAAATGTATTTACATTTGATTCATGGTATAGAAGTTGAATTTTTGTGATCAATTTAGTAAAAATATTTTTTTTATGAAAATATTTAGAGGAATAAAGATATTTTTACCTATATTATATCATGGATAATAGTTAGAATTGACACAGTAGAGATGCAACTGTGGATAAAATTCATCTACTTTAGAGATCATATAAACATGAGTGTTCTATATCATACTCATCCAACCTCAAATCACATCATAATATGGAACGGTGTATTCCTTGCATGGCCACCAAATATATGTGATTGCAGAGCAATAATGTAGTCATATAGGATATATCGGGCATGTGATCTCATTTTTATATGGTTGCTTGACCAACTCAATCATTTGGAAATCCATATGGAAAAACTTGCCACATTGGGTATAAAACTCCCTTAAAAATTGTTTGTCTAATATAAAATTTTTATAAGATATCCATAGTAGCCATGAAACCATACGGGGAGGTTTCTCTACATAAGGTGTGATAGGGAAATAGTGGATATCACATTAGATGGTTTGTAGAGTGGGATTCTAAGAACTGGTATAACATAGGTTTAGTTAATCCCTAAGGAACAAGGGGGATGCCATGTAGAATCCTTTAGTTTTCCAAAGTCCTCCTAGTTGTATATGAGCATGTTTTAGGGGCTATTTGAACACTAAAAATTTCATTAGTCTCTTCTTGAGATCCTAAAATTAATGGAACTTTTTTGGGGTCATTATAGTGATGTTTGGTAGATGAATTAAGTTAATGATGCATAATTAAAATAATAAAATATTTGTATATAAACAATAATAATGGGATATAGAAAATTTAAGTGATGAGAATAATAATTTCATCATGTTACCAATTAACAAAAGGAATGAGTTGTTTGTAATTTGATTTGCTAAAGTGACATAAAAAATCTATTTTTGGGTAAATACATTAAAAATATTATTATTAGTTGTTAATAATAATACATATTGAGATATTATTTAAATTTAAATATGAATATTAGATTTATTAAGTATATATTATTCTCTCGAGGAAAAATTATAATTATTCAATGTTTATTATCATGATATGTTGGTAAAATATTATTAGTTGTAAAGGAAATAAATCTATTAAATTTAAAATGATTTTTATCAGGTTTAGGTTTATGATAGTGCATGTTTTTTTACAAATTTCATTAGAAATATATGAATGTTAAATAATGAACATATATAAATGGAATGTATTTTAATAATGAAATGATGTTAAAATAATAATGTCTTTAATAATGGTCACGGGGCTTAGAAATTATTTTATTTTTGATAACCATGAATGAAGATAAGTTGATAATTTAAATTAAAGGTAATTCTAATGAAGAACTGATGGTTTTAAAAACTGTGTTTTCAAGGTTGAAACTCAATAGAGTTAACTGGAACATATATATTTTCATATATAAATGTATAACATTTAATGGAAATAATAAATCTATATAAAAAAGGATGAATTATAAAAGATGGTAATTCTGGTTAATTTGTTTTCATTAAACGAAACAAAATTTGAATAATAACTTTGATAAAATATTCATTTATTAATAATTAAATATCCTTATGAAATAATTATTTATTCTTAAAAAAAATTCATTAACCAATGGAATTACAATTATGAATGGTGACATGAATATTAATTACTAATGTAGTTGAATATTCCTAATAAATTATTAAAAAAGATAAGAGAATGGTTTTGGATTATTGTGGAGGTTATTTGGGCCCTTTTGGATAACATGGGTGTAACTCATCATATGGAAGCTGGTACTAACCATGTTCTGATATAGATAGATGAATAATTTAATACATAAAATTTAATTATTATTATCTTTATATGATCTTATATTATGGAAATATATTGTGGTGGATATATTATCTCTAGATTATTACATGGGAAGTCTCATGTGTATGATAAGAGGATTATTTATTTGAATGAAATTTATGTTTTATGATTCTCACCTACGTAATGATGTGATGTTGTCCAGTGAATGGTTGGTATATATTATTATGGGATACTATTATGGATTCCTTTTCATTCATTATTTGTTTAGGGTTTTAGTGATCATTACTAATCAATCCCACTAATCAGGTTAGGTAATGATAACAAATCATATGTGTTTCTATTATTTCAAACCCATATCTCTATGGTGGTGTAGAAAATTAGAAATTAATTGATAGGTAGAGATGTGTAATTCCTTTAGTATCTCCATTTTAAAATAGGTTTGGGTGGGAGATCCATCTATAATCCATGACACAACATTTCATTGGGAGATAATTCACCAGAGTTCCTACACTCTTTCTCTCCCATATCTCTTGGATAAAGATGGATATTGATTAAACATATACCAAGAATAAACTTTACATATGTGTATTCCCACCATCATTTAGATATATAATTTTAACCTCAAAGACATTTATATCCTTTAGAATTCAAATATATTGTTATAGTAATGAAGGCATTTATTTCTTCTAGTATTTCATAAATAGGTGGAGAGGTGTATTTTTTCATGTAACTGATGGATGTGTAAGGATGTATACTTACTATAGCTTAAAAATTAGTGAATATTGGGTGAATTATTTGTTGAGAAAACTATAAAGGGATGTGTGAAATGATTATTATTTTCTATTTCTATTTTTTTGTTTTGATATTATAATCCACATGGAAGGTTTTTGAGTTCCAACAGCCATGATATAGTTATAATTGAGGGGTATAGTTTCACTCATGGTCTTCTCAATGATGTGTGGGACATAGAATTATGTTATGAGATCCTGGTGACACTCTAGCATGACATATTTTGTGATGTACCTTATATCATTCTTAAAAAATTGTGATTATATTATATATAGTAAAATGTTTTTATTTTTTGATCAAAATAGAAGTAAATTTCAATGACTAGCATCCTTATAGGTTGGTAAATTTATATTAAATTTCAATTTTTGTGTCAGTATAAGATCATTTTATAATATGAGGCATTTCAGTATGGTTTATAGGCTGTGTAATATTCAATTTTAGTTATTGGGGAAGTTCGCTGATGGATATATGCACTAAAGGTTTGACTATAATGTCCTAGTTTAGGAAATGTTTTTGTGAATACTTATATGAACCATGGAATAATGTAAGAAACTATGTTATGGTGGATGTGTGTGATATTATTTAGTAATTTCATAATGTGTGGAATAAACCCTTAATTATTCTCTATTTTTTCTTACTCAATCAGTTCATCAGGATATACTGGTGTCTAGGAGTTAGAACATTATGCATGAATTATTTAAACATTAAAAAATTATTTATAATTATTTACTCATATGTTTTATGTATTTTAAATTGTCTGAGTTATTTATGAAATGTATAGTCAATATAACTAAGAATTTAATACTCTTTGAGGCATATATAAATCGATACAACCCTTATCCAGTGTGACTTTGGTTAGGAATATTAAATGAAAAATATCATAAAATATTTATTCCTTTATCCTAAGTTCCAATGTTTTTATCACACCATGGGTAAGAGGGATATACGTTCCAATCATTGGAATATCCATGCAATCTATGGATACCCTAAGAGGATGGAAACCATAATTTGACCATCAAGAATCAATATCAAAGAAATATTTATAATATTGAGATAAATGGTGATAATATACTACTCTAAATTCAGTTAATTATTCATTATAAACATACTAATATACCATGGATATTATGGGTTTAATTAGTTTTATTTTATTATTTTAGGATGGATTGAATCCCTATAAAATCCATCAGTGGTATCACTTTAATTTTTATAATCCTTTGGAATGATATCAAATGAATGAATAAAATTTCAAAAATGGGTTTTCTAGGAATGATGACATAACCATATTCAAAATAGATGTTTTGGTTATTTATTTCATAATACCAAACTATAGTACACCTAAATATGGTTATAGTATCATTTATGTTTTTATAATCCACCATTGTTCATGTGAAGTGATCAATTCAATCATCAATATAAAATCATGAAATATAGAGAATTGTAAGATGATTTTTTTATTCTATGGAATGTTAATCACTATATCATGGATGAATTTACCATGAATAATTAAAGAACGTATCCAGTAGTGTCAAATATGTTTTTAAACTTCTACATTTCATTCCAAAATAGAGTATCTAAATAGTATAGAAGGAATGGGTTCCCTTAACAGTATGATAAAATACCTTATCCCTCTAAAATGACCGATTTTTAATAAAAATGTCTTGCACTAATTTACTATTCTAGGTAAAATATTTTGTCAAAAACCAACCAGCACCAAAATAAATAGTAAGGAAAAATGACTTCCAAAAATTTAATGGTAAAGTGAAAATAATAGATATTCAAAATGAAATTACATATTCCATGGTATAAGTGGTTTTGATTAGAATATAAAATTAAATTATATTTTTTATGATTCCTAGAATCCTTCCCTGGATTGGGCTAGATGGAACATACTAAACACTATGATGGAATAAATATAAACCAATTTTTTTATTAGATTTGGTCTACGTTTATAATTGATTTACATGGGGAATAATTTTTTATAATTTTTTACAATTTTTTAAATTTATATAATTTATAATAAAATGGTCTTTATATTATTTTATGAGTTCTTCATAAATGATAGTATAAAATTATTATATTAAAAGGACTTATTTATAAGAAGTATTCAATACATTTCAAAAATAGTTTTGGATTATTTGATCAAGGTTTTAAATAAAATAATATATGAGATATTTAAATTTTGTGATATTTCTACATAATATATAAAAATTCTATTCCTTTACAATGTTTTATCTGAAATTGTTCATAGTTTTATTATAAAAGATTTGATATTAAATCCATGTAAATGATACTAAGAAAATTTTATAGTGGGTAAAAGTGAATTTTTCATATATTCATATGGTTAAATTATAATTTGGTTTTGATTTCCTTATTTCGTATTTGTTTATAAATTATTAATCGCATTCTTAAATTTTTTATTGGTTCATTTATTTAGTTTATTACTATCATTATTATTCATTAATATAAATTTTTTTATTATGAATTTTGTTTTATGATTTAGTTTAAATTGATTAAACAAATTTATTAAATTATCATACATTTTTAAGGAGTTACATGATAGGTATGGTAGTTGATTTGGTTTTCCTATCCCTTGAACTTATGATGAATTAGGTTATAGGATTAAATTGTGTAGTTAATTATAGATTATATATATATATATATATATTATGTTCTATAAATGTGATAAAATTGAGTTATCCCTTGAGTAATTAACTCTGAGAATAGTGTCTTGTGGTCAGGTTTGTTACAAGATCAGGGGATTATGCCTTCTCTAGATATATGGGGGTAAGTTATTGATCACACCATGATTTATCTTATCACGATTGATTATTATATATAATTATAATACTTTTAATTAATGTTTTTCAAGTGCCTTATTATTATAAGTTTTATAATATGTATGAATATAATTGAATTTTAAATTGAGTTAGTAACAAAAGTTAAGATTTACATAAAAAACTATGCTCCAATATCATTTGAACAAAATTATTTAGTGGACTGAATAATGATTCAAAAAAACATCAAAAGTAGTAACTCTGAAAAAGGGAATACATGATATAAATTGGTGAGTTTAAATCCCTTACAAATATTAACTGTAACATTTATTCTAAATCAGTCACTTTTCAAGACATCTAGCATCCAACCAGGTGGGTTTATAAAAACTTTTGGTACCCATATATTATAGTGTGATATGAAAACATGTAATGATGTGAACCTAAGATTTTTCGTCCTTTTTTTGAGTATATTTAGGTTACACATAGCTATATAACCCATAGTAAGGTTACTAATTGAATAAAGATGAGTAAATTTATACTATAAAATGGGGAAAAGTTCCATATTAGGAATTATGTGAGAAGATATTTTTTGGATAATTGTTATAAATTTTATAAAGGAGAAATGTTTGAAATATGATTCATAACTAGATGGAGTAGTTGAGTGGAACCATTTTCTAGAACTAGTAAAGTATAAAAATTCCAAATTGTGGATGTGAGATAATTAGTTCTGAATGCATGAATTTTTTACCATAAGTGGAGATTATGTGACTGCATTCAGTGGGCTTCTAGTAATGGAAATGATCACGAAGAGGGGACACACATGGAATCATCAAGTCTACCAAGTGGCCCTCATCCAAGATTAGGTTGCTACAAAACTCATAATTGTTTAACCATTATAGTATCTATGCTTAGGGGAGGCCCTTAACTTGGGATAAGTCACACTGTGACACTCAAGGTTGTTTCACAACTCCTCATTGGGAATTTTTTCTATGGGTAGAGTTAAAATTTTCAACCCCAGTTTTTATTTCTATCATCCTCCTCTTCCATAAGATCATTATGACATTAGGTGATTTTAGAGCTTCCCCTTGGGATTATAAGACCATTATCACTTACCTCTTGATGTTTTATTATTTGGATCAGTCTTGTATATAGCTAGTGGTAATTCTAATGCCCTATCTATATTCTTGTTTGTTTTTTGGTCATTGGCCATGGGATTACACCATATATGATTTTTTACATTATTTTGGGATTTTTTTCGGATTAATTGATTTTTATTATCGAAAAATTAGATTTCAATGGATATTTAGAGGGTAGATGACTTCATGTGCAATGTATGTGGTCCTAAAGTTATCCTTTACTCTACTTATGATTTTTTTATGTCTTTGATATGTGGTTATTCTAACCTATTAACACTTGACTGGAAAACTAATGAAAGAGATTAATGTTTATTTTCCATTTGGAAAATACTTGGGATGCCAAATTATAATTAATAATAGTAATAAATGGTAAAATAATAAAAATTAAATGATAATCCCATGTTTGAATAATGTCAAATATAGTTTTTTAGTAGGATGTGTTTCCCCTGGGTGTTTCTTATATGGTTTCAATGTTGGATGAGTTTCAATTTGGGTGTTTCTTATACGATCCATGGGTAGGATGATTTTCCACCTATGTGTTTTTTATATGGTTCTATCATAATATGAGATCTATTGGGTGTTTTATATATGGTTTTATGGAAGGATAAGATTCCCCTGGGACATTTCGAATATGGTAACTTGGAATAATGGGTTTCCATTTTGGTGGTTCTTATATTATTCTATGATAAGATGATTTTCCTCCTAGGTGGTCACATATATGGTTCAAAGACATCTGGTACAGGCTGAAGTAGGCATAGTTTATCCCAAGTGCCACTATACAACCAAAAGTTTAAAAATATTCTAATTATTATGATTTTAGTAATTTTATTATGGCACATTAGTGTACTCATTTTTCAGATAGGATATATTTATTGGAATCATTGGTGATGGGCTATTGAGTTACACTCACACCCTACTCAGTCCTTCGTGGGTACTTGAGAAGACTACATGGATTAATGAAAAGAAAAGGGTAATAATCATATTATCAATGGTTGATTATTATATCTAGGATGGAGCCTAGGAGTTGTTTAAGGACTCAGGTTATTAGAGTTGGTTAAATGTCCTGACCTTGTTTGAATTTTCTGCTTTATATAAAATTTTGACTAGTTTCTGAGAAGTCTGGAAAATCTAGACAGTTTCTGGAAATTTCCAGACTACATGCCATGTGCTTTAAGTACACACCACGTATGATTTGGGTGAGTAATATTCATTTACTCTCCATGTACATGTTGTGTGCTGACTATCTAAAAAATTTATACTACATGGCGTGTAGTTCTAGACATGATGTGTATCAACTAGGCAGGTAACAGGCCGTCTGAGGCCAAGTACATGTCATGTGGTAACCCGTGTGTAAATTTCTATCTACATGGGGTGAAGTCTTCCTTGAAATGTCGTGTATCCTCATTCCATGTAATGACCAAGTCCCTGGCCGTGTGTTGGCCATGTACACTATCCAAGCCGTGTATGGGACTCTGCTTAAGTCATAGTACAGAAAGCAAAATACAATGCATGTAGTTTTAAAATACCCGTCGTGTACTTTTTTTTTTACTTTATCATCCAAGACTTCTTCACATCTTATTTTCGAAAACCTCTTGTTCTTCCCCGTTGTACAAACAGTGCTTCCAAAAACCTCTGACGGACACCATTCCTCCTAGAATCATTATACGTTGTCCGTTCTTCGATCCGTCTGTGGCAGGGGGACCGCATCAGAAAGGCTAACCCCGCACACCCCTCTTCGTCTTAGATTCCTAGCATATTCGACCACAGTTCCCATCCGATTGAAATTGCCAAAACATGTCGGAAACACAAATCTACCGCGAATTATAACAAATCAGAGGTTGATATGAAAGGATTGTCATCGTAAAAGTAGGAGGTGGGTGGTGCATACATTCTTTCGTGTTTTCGTTGACTTGTTGGGGTTGCGACCTTTGGGCGCGACATTGGGTATTGAGAGAACCCCTTGTTCTTTTATCCTTAATAATTTATCTTCATTGTGGGATGCCTCTGGGCATTCCCTAAACTTGGTTGTTCTTGAGCACAGCCCGGTTAGGGTCCATTGCTGGTTTGGGGACATTTCAGCCAGGGGTTACGAAATGGGTATAAAGTGAATTTTTGGTTAAACTCCAGAGTTTAGACTGCTTTTGATTCTATTGGATTAAACTATTGAATTTGCTTTGTTAAAGTTTGTTATTAATTTGTTTAAGTCATTTAAGTCCTTAGGTGCTGGTATGGGATAACACGTTTTATTACAATTTAATTGCTTAGTAATTGCCTGTTTAAATTGATGCTTTCAAGTATGAATATGAAATGTGTGATTTTTCCATGTTAATCTTCTTTTTGTGTTGGGCGTGGCCCGAATATATTGTTGATTGATGGGAATAACAGGTTGGGGTTTTTTCTCGGGTTACTTTGGGTGGTTGCTACCATGGGATTGGGCGTTAGGGACGTCGGTTGAGGCAGTTGGACTGTCGGGTGGGGCTTGACCTAGGTTAATTGGATGGAAAGGCCATATGACTTTAGCAACAGGTTTTAAGGGACATGAGGTGTCAGAGGTGTTGTGGCTTGGGAGCATACTGTGGTGATTACCACTCACTGGGCACTTTTGAGTAGTTTTCACATAGATGGACTACGAGATGAGGTGGTACGGCTACTCACTGAGTAGAGGCCCCCAATAGAAGTGGTTAGGTGTTATTGGTTTGGTGGTGCCTGTCATAGGAAGCCATGTAGAAGTTGAGGAGCCTTTGGGAGGTAGCATTGAAGATGTCAGGTTGGGGGCAGAGGTTCGTCCTGATTTGAGGGCAGACATCGTTGTCCCACTGGGTATGATTTGAGGGCAGATATCAATGTTCCTCTGGATGTTGTGCCATGGAAAGGTTGAGATTCCGAGATGGGTTACAATGGTTGGGCGTGCCTTCAGGATGTCGGTACTTGAGACACATGTTGTCAGGTGGCACGTGGTGTCAGGTTACATCAAGAGATACCAGCGCTGGCCGAAGCAGGTGACACTTCTAGGTGGCTACTGAGCACTAGGGAAGTTTGTGTTTACTTTTGGACATTGTATTGTTTACTATTATTCTTATATAAGCATGTATTCCTAAAAACTAATATTAGGTATGAACCCTTGGGTGGTATCCTACTGAGACTTGACTCACACCCTACACGGGCCCCTCAGGACACGTGTAGAATTTGTGAAATTGTGTGCAGGTAGAGGGTCATCCTTAGGAGCTGGACCTTAGTGCTGTTGGCATAGAGATGGGTATGGACCTTGAGTCCGTGCCTTGCTGGAGTTACCTTGTTTAGTTTCATTTTTGTATCAGCATGCATACATTATGTATTAATTGTTGGTTATCCATTTGCACCATTATATATTGATGTGCATGACTTTCTATGTATCCATGTTGTTGTTTACAGTAGTAGTTGCTTGTGATATTTAGCATGTTGTCCTGTTACATTCTGTTACTGTTGTTTCAATATTTCTTCCATTGTTTTATTGATATTTCTATATTTCTTCCGCTCTACGGGTCTAGTTTAAGTCTGCAGAGTCATTTAATTTCCACTGCTTATAGACATTATACTTTGACCAGTACCCTTATTATAATCTTTTGAGAGGGTATAGCCTCTCCACTATACCTAACAGACCCTTCCTGCTAGTCGGAAGCCTTTGGCGTTCTGGGAGGTGCACCTAAGATAGTAACACTTGACCCGTTTGGCACCGTTTGGGTGGCTGGACGGGTCCGAGTCGTTACAAAGTGGTATCAGAGGAGGTTCTTGAAAAGGATTTAGTAGAATTTCATTGTTGGCTACTAATGAGTTTGAGACTTCCCTTTTTATTTCTGCTGGTTTTACTTTTTTGGATATGGAAGACTAGAGATAGGTGGTTGTTTGAACTGGGTTTTGAACTCGTTCATGGGTGCCTACAGCCCCATTAACAAGGGATGGATTGAGTTGTCGTCGGTGGTAATTACTATTTGTTTTTTCTCATATTATGGTTTATATTATTTCCACCTTAGTGTCTCACTTGTTGTGTGATGTTATTGATTTTGATATGTAAACCATGGTGGGTTTGGAAAGGGTTGTTTTCTTGGATTTTGATAGGAACATTTTAGGGTATTTCATTTTCATAACTATACGTATGCTTTGTGAAGTGATAATACCATGTGAATATAATAAATTTCCATGATTTCTGCTTATAAAACATGAATGGGTGAGATTACTGATAAAATTTCTTGTTATTTTCAATGTGATGTGCCATACGTCATATATTTGCAGAATTGCATGTTGTAGGATATTTGGGTCTGGCTCTTATGTGAGCAGACAGGTACTATAGCTTGAGGCAGGGTAATTGTCAGGATTGGGTGACTTGGTCATTGATTTGAGGCCACTTGATTGTCAGGATGCGCATGGCCCGTGGTACTTTTGATACTTGGCTCTGTTGAGGGCGGGTAAGGAGGCCATGAGGTCAGGATGCCGTGGGGAATAGGTTGCGGTGAGGGGAAAGTAAGAGTAGTTGTATACACTGCCTTTTACTGCTTTCCTTATCTACATAGAATATATTTTTATATATATATCGTCTATCTGACCATTGATGGTATTCAGTGGGCTACTCCTTCATGACTCGATGGAGTGTTAGGTATGAGAAGACACAGTGCCGCAGGATCAGGTTTAGAATCTGGTATAGGTAGAGCATGAGCTGCAGTTACAGGCTTAGGGATAGGATCAGGTTCAGGATCAAGTACATGCAGGGCAGCAGTCGGGTTTAGTAGTGTTTGGACCATGGCTTGACGAGCAGCTCTGAGATAGTCTGGTACGTGTCTTACAAGGGATTGATAGAGGTGTGCATGGTAGAGAGCCTTCAATGGCATACCTAACGTGGGATTTCCAGTTGTAGAACCCATCACTTTTTTAGGGTGAGGGTGGCCCGCAGGTGGCTGATAACTGGATAGATAGTATGCAAATGATCTTCGATAATCTCAAGACACCTCCATGGCGAAGGGTCAAGCTGGTGATGTACATGCTGAGAGGACCGACGAAGCGTTGGTGGTATGTGAAGGTACATTCTTGTAGGCAGGAGGTTCTGGCTTGGAAGGATATTGAGGATAGGTTATTTGAGCACTTTTATCAAGAGACTCTGAGGGAAAAAAGAGATCAAGAGTTCTTGAGTCTTCAGTAGGGAGAGATGTTCGTCATGGACTACGCAGCTACCCTCCCAGAGCTGTCTCTCTTCGCACTTGGTATGGTAAGCGATGACGAAGCTAGGGTGAGGTTCTTCAAGTATGGATTACGACATGCCATTTGGTTCTAGGGGAACATCTTCAGGCTGGGTTCCTTCTCTGAAGTGGTGAACTAGGATCATATAGCAGAGAGAATCCAGAGGGTTAGGCCTTAGATTGGAAAGATGACAACTTCAGGTGATGGTTTGGACAACAAGAAGAGGAGGAGAGATGATTTTCAGTAGGGCGGTCATGCCAAGGATTCATCAAGACAACCTCGTGGTAGTTCAGAGGTGTTTTTCTTCCAGTGTGGACAGTCGGGACATGTTTGTGCTCAGTGCTATAGGCCTCCGAAGGAGTGTCTGGCGTGTGGAATGGTCGGGCATCTAGAGAGGTTTTGCAGGCAACCTTCTGAGACAGCCGGCAGGCTGGCACCATGAAAGACTGTGACGTCAGGTGTTGGTTCAGGTTCGGTACCAGGAGAGGGTATTTGAGGTTCATTTGTATGTGGAGGAAGTAGCAGAGACAGTGGGACCCACCTGAAGGGTCAGTGGTCGGTGACTAGAGCAGCACCGCAGGGAGGTCAGGCATCAGGCAGTCGTACTTCAGGCCAGGTGCATGCTGTAGAGCTTTTAGGGACAGAGCAGGTTGGTGAGCCGACGACGGTGGCAGGTACACCACGGGTGTGGTCGTGACTTCTCTTTGCTTTCATTTGGAAGGGCCTCTTGAGGCATGTCTGGTGAGTGCACAGGCTGCATAAAATACTTGTGGACTGACTAGATGCAATTTTGTGGGTTTGGCATCATATGGAATGTATTATATATATTTTATTTATATATATTTGAGATACGTAGCATCAGGATCATAAGGGGTGCATGTTACGTGAAGTTCCATGAGAATCAGGGCATTGTGGATGCGGGTTACTTGAGGTGAAAGGCATCGGGTTTTGATTGGAGCACCTATGAGATGCATGACCTTTTGGAGGCGGACAGCAATGTGGTGCGGGTTGCGTTGGGTGTCGAAAGAAACATGTGAGCACCGAGGAGGTGAAGGGGTGACGATGCGTCATGGGAGGACCATGGGTCCGGGAAATAGGACTTTGGGCCTTTTTTGTTTACTTTTTTTTTCTTTGAGCCTTGTTGGATGAGACCATGTAGGCAATTCCTAAGGTGGGGAGCCCCTGGAGAAATTTAGCCAGAACCTTGAGACCGGGGTAGTATAGGTTGTTTAACCGGGATGGGAATGTTTGGTGCCATCTCTTGGTTTTGTTCGGTAGCTCAGGGATGAGCTACGTTAAGGTGGGGAGTTTGTAAGGACCCATGTTTTTAGAGTGGGTTAAATTTCCGGACCCTGTTGGAATTTTCTGCGTTCTGTACAATTTATACTGGTTTCTGAGAAGTCTGGAAAATCTGGGCAGTTTCTGAAAATTTAAAGACTACACGCCGTGTATGAGTTTGGCGATTACCGGCCATGTACTCTATGAGTACATGCCATGTGCTGACTGTGTAGAAATTTCTTATTACACGGCGTGTAGTTTTAGACACGTTGTGTATCAGCTAGGCAGGTAATAAGCCATCTGAGGCCAAGTATATGTCGTTTGGTAACCCGCGTGTAAATTTATATCTACATGGCGTGTAGTCTACCTTGACACATCGTGTATCACCATTCCTTGTAATGACCGAGTCCCTGGTCATGCGTTGGCCATGTACATGGTCCAATCCGTGCATGGGACTCCGCTTATGTCGGGGTATGGAAATCAAACTACATGGCATGTAATTTTAAACTACACACCGTGTACTTTTATTTTTATTTGATCATCTGAGACGTCGTCGGATCTTATTTTCGAAAACCTCTTCTTCTTCCCTATTGGACAAACAGTGCATCCAAAAACCTCTGACGAACACCATTCCTCCTAGAATCATCACACGTTGTCCGTTCTTCGATCTGTCGGTGGCAGTGGGACCGCATCAGAAAGGATAACCTCATGCACCCCTCTTCCTCTTCGATTCCTGACCTATTTCACCATAGTTTCCATCCAAGAGTAATTTCCAGAACGTGATAGAAACACAAATCTATGACGAGTTAGACCGCTCACCGGGTACTTTTGAGTAGTGTGCACACAGATAGACTCCGAGATGAGGTGGTACGGCCACTCGCTAGGTAGAGGCCCCCGATAGAAGCCGTTAGGTGTTATTGGTTTGGGGGTTCTTTACATAGAAAGACACATGGAAGGTGAAGAGCCTCCAGGAGGTAGCATTGAGGCTGTTAGGTTTGGGACAGAGGCTCGCCGTGATTTGAGGGCAGACATCGTTGTCCCTCTGGGTATTATTTGAGGGAAAATATCGTTGTTCCTCCGAATTTTCTTCCATGGGTAGGTTGAGCTTCCGAGCTGGGTTACGATGGTTGGGAATTCCTTCGGGACGTTGGTTCTTGAGACACATGGTGTCATGTGGTACATGGTGCTGGGTTACATTCAGAGATACCGGTGCTGACCGAAGCAGGTGACACTTCCTGGGGACTGCTGAGCACCAGGAAAGTTTGTGTTTACTTTTGGAAATTGTATTGTTTACTATTTTTCTTATATAAGCATGTCTTCCTATGCAGCTATATTAGTTATGAACTCTTGGGTGGTATCCTACTGAGACATGTCCCACACCCTACATGGGCCCCTCGGGATGCGTGTAGACTTTGTGAAATTGCGTACAAGTAGAGGGTCAGCCTCAGGAGCTGGACCTTAGTGCTGTTGGCGTGGAGACGAGTATGGACCTTGAGGTCGTGCCTTGCTGGAGTGACCTTGTTTAGTTTTCTTTTTTGTATCAGCATGCTTACCTTAAGTAGTAACTATTTTTTAGCCATTGGTGTCGTTATATATTGATGTGCATGACTTGCTATGTACACATGTTGTTGTTTACAGTAGTTTTTGCTTGTGATATTCAGCATGCTATCCTGTTACATTCCGTAGCTATTGTTTCAATATTTCTTCCACTAGTTTATTGATATTTCTATATGGATTTCGTTTTGCGGGTCTGGTTCGAGTCTACTGAGTCATTTAATTTTTGTTTCTTATAGACATTATACTTGGACTAGTACCGTTATTATAATCCTCTGAGAGGGTATAGCCTCCCCACTATACCTAACAGGCCCTTAATGCTAGTCGGCAACCTTTGGCGTTCAAGGAGGTGTGCCTAAGGTAGTAACACCCGACCCATTTGGAATCATTCGGGTGGCTCGCCGGGTCCGGGTCGTTACAAGGTGGGACTGGGTTTCAATTCATGACAGGTTTTTGGGGATTTCTCTTATTGGGTTATTTGTTGTTATTTTTTGGACTTTTATAAATATAATCTTCCCACTATAGATCTGGATTGTATGCATAATATTTATTTTGAAATAACATGTGTTTTTTTATTTATTAGTTGATTTAATGATGTCCATGGTATTATTTATATAGATGTATATTATTTTCACTGTTTTCATAGGTATTTATAAATATTATGTGGGGGTTTTATCTATTTATTGTACCACATTATACCCACACTAGTAGTTGGAATAATCTAGTGTACTAGGAAATGTACTTGTGGTCATGTAACTCTCTTAGAATGACACTGGTGAGTGATATTAGGCTACTTCTGTATATCCAGCCATGAAAATAAGATATAAATGGAACTGATGGAACCATATAGTAGTTATGATAAATTTTTTATAAATAGATGAGTGGGTTCAGTTGTTTTTTACATGTTATTATCATTACTAAGATTATTTTTTCTTTTCTACTTGGTGTTAATATAAAGGGATGCATGAAAATTAAATTTCTAATCGATGGCGTTATTTTCTGGCACCTGGGATGGCTTGGTTTCTAGCGAATGCTTCTCTCCATCCCTACATTCTAACTCTTTCGACTCATGATCCACCTCGGACTAATTTGTTGTTTCCATCATTAGTGCATGGGGGATGTTTGGATCTCCTATACTAATGGTCGGCATCTGGTGGCACTGAGGTGGTAGGGGGTAATGTTTTATGGATTCAATTTCTCTCCCTTGTGCTTCCACACTCAGAAGATTTCGTTCCTCCATTTCATGCATCTCAATTGCTCCATGGTGCGAGGACTTAGTGGAGGGGTTTCTGAAGTGTATAATTCTATTATAATGCTGGGGAAGCCTCGTTCTATCATCAACTGACCCTGGTTGCATGGTTTGGCTGAGATAAACCCTCTATTTTGTTTTTAAGACTATTGTGGACTCATACGGATTGAGAAACACGACTATGGTGTCGAATATTTCAATATCCTTTTTCTATTCACTTGTTCTCTGAATAGGGACTCTCCTGGGCTCGGTCGAGGGAATACTAGAATTGCAGAAATGGTTGTTCTCACATACTAGGTAGTTCTGGGACACACACTTTGGGATAGAGGTGAGCAAGACGGTGGTATACGTCTTATTTTCATGGATTCCTCACCATCTTTAAAACCCATCAATTTTACAGTTGGTGGGAATCATTTTGGATGTCTTCTTTTTCTCTGATGAAAACACTAGGTACTTCCAACTTGCTTCATACCCCCCCACATTTGCATTGAGCTGGATCAAGATCAAGATCCCCCAGTGCGCCTTCTTATCAATGTCGGAGAAGAATTCACCTTGTGAAAATGTATTTTCTACCAATATCTCTCAAAATTCAATATTCATTGTCATCTTCAAGGGTACTCATTAGATTTTTATAGGCATAGACGGATGGCCCCCTGTCGGTCCTTTCCTGTGGAGGAAACATTTTCCTACATGGCTTTTTTAATTCAAGGAGGTTATGTCTATTTTTTCAAAAATGACTCTTCAAAAATGCCAATCGAATTGGAGTTTTGGGATTAATCTCAAAACCCCAATACACTTGGTGATTTGGCCCCACCCCCTATGCCACACCCCACCTCCCCATAATATATATATATATCTATAAATAAATATATAATTATATATCGATAATTATATTTATAAATATATATATAATTATATAATTATAAATCTATATTTATATATTTATAAATATACCTTATTTAATTATATAATTAAATAAATAAATAAACCTTATATATTGTTATTTATATAAATTTATGTATAATTATTTGAATATATAAGAAAACATAATAAAATTTACTAATATATATATATATATATACCTTATTAAAATTAATTATATTTATATAAATAAACCTTATTAACTATTTATATATATATATTATTAACAATTTATTATATTTATAAATATTTATATTGATATTTATATTTTAAATAAATAATGAATTAGATTATTAACAGTTTATTAAATTTTTAAATTGTATTTGGGGTTTGATTTGTTGGTAAGCACCCTATAATACAACATCGAGGTTGGAGGCTCAAAACTCACTGACAGCAGGTATTGTAGCAGCACTATAGTAGTACTGCATCAGTGGAAGGACTGGAGCATTAGTATCACTATATCGGTTGTGGGCACTATAGTAAAGACTGTAGTGGTGGTTGCACTATAGTGTGTACTATAGCAGGAAGGTACTATAGCATCACTATTCACTGGTAGGCCTTTGGGTCTTAATTATAGAACTACGATCCATGTAATGAGCTTTCATGTCCACTAGGCCTACAGTCCATGTATTAAATAAATAAGGCATGATGGGTGGGCTATCCCTTTGGGGGCTATGGTCTGCCTTTCCAGCTTGTGTGTGAAGTGTGTGTGTGTTTAATTTTAATTGTACCCACAAACACCTAATATATATAATATATTTTGAAATATTTAAAAAATTGTAAATATGTGTTGGTAAATATAATAATTATATATATATATATAATTTTTAATAATATAAATATATATTTATTTATAATTAATTATATATAAATTTAAAATTTTATATAAATAATTTTATATAATTTTTAATTAATTATTAAATTATATAATTAAATAAGGTTTATTTATAACATTATAAATATTGATTGATAATTATAGATTTATAAATATATTTATAAATATAATTATAAATAATTTCATATGTTTTAATATATATTTTTAAATATAATTAAATAAAATGTATATTTATATAATTATATATTTAAATCAACCTTATATTTATAATTATATACAAATATATAAATATATAAAAACGTTATATTTAAAATTTATAAATTTATAAATAATTATTAAAATATATAAATAAACCTTATTAAATTTATTTATAAATTTATATATATAGATATATATAAATAAACATTATAAATAAAAATATATGTATATAAGTAAACCCTATGAAATAAATATATATATATATATCTTATTTTTTCTATTTAAAATATAAGGATTATTTATATAAATAAATATATATACATAATCCGAATATATATATATATATATATATAAATTTATATAATTAGAAGTCTATGTTTATATATTAAAAATTAACCCTTATTTAATTATATAATAAAAAAATTAAATAAAACTTATATATAATACTTTGAACAAATTTATAAATTTATAATTAATTATTTATAGAAATATATATATATATATGAGGTTATAAATAAACCATATTTAATGATTATATATATATATATAAATGAACCTTAATTATATATATAATATATAATAAATTATATATATTAGTTGTTTGGGGATACAATTATTTTAAACACAGACACACCATGTATATAGGTCGAAAGAGTAGGTCATAGCCCAACCAAAGGGATAACCCACCCACCAAACATTATTTACATAGCACATAACCCAAAGGTATGATGGACCTGAAACCCATTACATGGCTCAAAGACCAAAAAACTAACACGAGGTCCCAGTGCAGCATCATGCCTGCATCACCATCTGTATGCGTCTTGTATGCGTTATCACCTGCCTGTATCATGCTTGCATCACTGCCTTCCAACGGAAATTTTCTTACACCAGGTTTGGAACCCGAATCTGCTCTAGGATTATGGGGAACCTTTACCACTGTAGAAAGCCTCCAACTGTATTTAATAAATTTTATTAATAATTTTTTTATACTAATTTAAATATATTTATATTTATATATTTATAATTATTATTATATTTATAAATACTTATTTACAATTCTCTAAATATTTTAAAAAATACAATAAATTGATAAAAATATATTTTATTATATATTTTAAATATAAATATTTATTTATATTTTGAAATATTATAAATTGTTAATAATATAAATAGAAATATATGTATGTATATATATATCCCTCAATTAAATAAAAAATAGTGGTTTATTTATAACCAATTTTTAATGATAAAATTATTAACAATTAAGGTCTATTCGTATATATAATTATTTGAGCGGTCGAAAATTCAATCTAAGAGTAATGTTTATATTTCTAAAAATTGTTCGAGCCATTACTGTAGATCCACCCAAGATATTCTAGGAATGAAAAGGAGAGATATTCCTATGTTGTATTTATGAGCCCCGATCCCATATGGGAAAGTTAGGAAGGCTCTTTTCAAAGACACCATGAACCAAATAATGGGGAGGATTTTTTATTAGAAAATTTAGTTACTATATTTTGGTAGTCATATAAATATGGTCAATTGTGTCCTTCCATCTATACACATGCATTTTCTTTCAGTTCTTAAGGCTCAAAGTGGGACAATAGAGAGGATATAAAAATCATAACGACCTTTATATGGGATGGAAAAAAAATTTATATGTCACTGGGCATCATGGGAGAGAATGGGAAAACTAATAGTCAAGGGGGAATTCAACATACATAGAATATCAAATATCATTAATGTAATGCATGAAAGTTTGTCTTGGGAGATTATCGAAGGTAGGAACCTTTGGGCTAAGGTAATCAGGAGCATGTATGGCGATAACTGTAGATCATGGGGAAACAGAACTAGAAATCTATCCAGCCTAGCAATGTGCATGTCCAACTACCTTTAGAGGATGGAAGATGATGCTTGGGTTCACTACCTATAGAGTTTAAAGTTGTTCTAAATGGGGATTTCTTGGGTTTTCATCATTTCCACCCCCTTGAGGGTTCCCGATGTACTTGGTTACCTCCATATTTTATAAAATTTAATCTTCATCCAAGCTTTGAATCCATATAGTATATCTTCTTCATAAGAGACTAAGAAATTAGTTTATGGAGATTTTTGGCTGAGGATATTGGGAACATAGGTGGTGGAAACAAAATCTAACACTTATTGGCTATCTGATTGCAGGGCATAGATCAATAGGGGCCGAATCCAAGGCCCGTAGCCTATTATTCACAATGGCATGTCAGATTATTTAGGAGGTGAGGAGTACAACAAGAGAAGGAAAATGGTTATCCTTCTTATTTTTCAAGACTCGCTTACTGAAAGTGTTACAGAACTATGGTGGCTCATCAAATGTTTGGGATCTTCCCTCAATGCTCTGAAAGATTCTCCCAAGAGTTTTCATGGATTTAGAAATCTATGTAAATCCTTTTTTTATTTATCATGTTAAATATATTATATTTTTTTATTTCTTATTTTTATGCACGGTGCGTGCTCACCAAAGGTGTGTGGATAGGTAATTGCTGGGGTGTGAGGCCCTTGAGTTCTAGATACACTAAATCATAACATTGTCCATTTGAGATAATTCTGATTCTAATGTTGTACATTTACGGTTCTGGATGTTGGATAATCCTAATCATGTATAAGAACACAATAAGTTGTATAATATTTCTACTTGAGTTAAATGGGAATCTAAAATAATATCTTCAAAAAATTAAGAGTTTATTTCCCTTTACACATTTAAATTTTCCAGAGAGTGTTATGTTTAGCACATTTATCCTTATATTCAAATATTATAAAAATAAATATAAACTTTATAATAACTTAATCTAACATGTTTTTTTAATTAATTTTGGCATGCATGATGAAAATATAGTAACATTATTTATATAGTTTTTCATCTTGATATTAGAAGTGTAGACTTTTATTGGACTAAAGGATCATGTAATATTACATTCACAAGATATATAACTACTATAGTGGTGGCAGGTTTACATCAACGAAGAATGAGAAGTTATGCTTAGTTCATCAAAAAAATAATAAATAATATTTTTATGCAGCGACAACTAAACATAAAGAATGTAGAATATGAACAATAATGTTTTTTATTTGGTCATCTATAAATAAGACCATAAATTCTAGGGCTAGTATAATAATAAACAATTCAGAATAATAAAGAGATTTATGTTGAATATTGGAATGGTTCTAGTCTATTTAGGGTTGGGCATCTGCATGTTGTGAAGAGTGCTTCTAGTTAGTGTAATGTTTTTATTCTAAGAATTAAAATAATAAATAATATTATGTGAGGTTTTTAATTATAATTATTATTATTTATTTTTTTATTCTGATTTATATCATTGAGATTTTGATCTTCCATCTGGTGGAAGTAGGTTTTCCTTAGTCATTGTGTCAAGAAATTCACGGGGAAAAAAGACAAAGAATTTGTTGATTAGTGAGACCTATGGATTCTTAGAGTGGAAGATAATGAAAAATTATGATATGTTAAAATTGAGCGATTCTAGGGATTGGAAGACCAATAAACCTACCGAAAATATTATAGTTGAGGGACTTCTGGGTTAGATGTAGGATAACTTGGATCTAGTATATTGACCCCCATAAAATTCTGGTTAAAATTTTGGTTTTTCAAATAACATCCTTATGGTGTTAAAAGACCACAATCCTTACTATATGTATTATTTTAAGAATTGTATTTTCATATTTAATTTTCATTATTACATTGATTTTATCAGATGTTATTGAAATTCAAAAAAAAATCAATACATTATTGATTTTTTAGAAGTTATTAAATCTATGACAGGTTTATATTCCATGGTTTTTATATTCATTGTACAATGATCTATGAGTACAACAAAAATTCACAATTTTGATCATTTTACACTTGAGGTGTCTGAAAATTGTAATTTTTGTATAACTAAAATTCACACCCTCTTTGTTTACCAGCCTTTTATATTTTGGAAAACATTTTTTTTCATAAGGACAATGTTGGATGATGCATAAGTGTGGATATACAAGTTAATCATAGAAAAATTTCGATTATAGAGGATAGAAATTTAGGATTACTTATTCTATATAGATCTGAAGCTTCCATGTAGTGAGATCAATCCATATGTAATGTCAAAGTATTAATGGGAAAACCTTGACATAGAAGCACTATGTATGATCGGAATGATGTTCTCCCATAACATGACCTTAAAAATTTGTTAGGTGAATACAACCATTGAATTTAGGTTTACTATTTCATATATATATATATGTGAATACCTTCATAATATACAATGTGTTTTAATGGGGTGACTTTTTGGCATGAATATGTTTGGAGGAATATTTTTGGGTAATCATAAGAGGGATTCAATATAATCTAAATCATGCTAGAGTGCAGTGTGATTACGTTCAATAGAGGCATGATGGATTTGATAATTCAACCATCACTTATGGAATTATTGGTTGTGATAGTTACTTATATGAGAAAGTATAATGGAAAGGATGAATTAGTGTTTAATGAGATAAGAGATATTAAACTAAATAATGATATCTAGAAGAAATAAGTTTTTGTTACCACGTGAATTTATTTATTATATAATTTAGAGAAACTCCACCAAAATACACTACCACAAATATAGGATTTTATCAGTGCTAAAAATTCCTTTATAAACATTTAAAAATTGTTGTTAATAGAGTTTATATTAAAGGATGTGTTCTTTTTATCAGCGCTATTCGAGGCATTGATAAAGTCTTGCCTTTATCAGTGATAATTAAAGCGATGATAAAGGCTTCCCTGTCTGGGCACGATGTTTATATAACATCACACGTTGAAACCTACAAAAAAATAAAAAATAGTCAAAAACAACCAAATCAGTAAAAATAACCTGCACAAACAAGAAAAAACATGCTAAAAATTTACAAATCATAGTATATACAAAACGACCACATATATGATGAAAATGATGAATAAACAATAAGTGCACAGAAAACGTTTGGAAAAAAATTATATATAAATTTAATTGACATCATGAATACTAATCTATTCACTCATGGTATATACCAAAAACATTTCTATATACATTTTAAACAATTTTTTATAAATCTACATTTACAAATATCCACAAAATAGTTAAAAACATTAATGTTTTATCTTTTGACGATTGTGGTTCCCTCGGAAAAATGTATTCCAATGGTAATAGTCTCTAAAACAATCATACCAACTCAAGAAAAAGGTACCTATTATATAAAGAACAAATATTAAATTACTAATACTATAAAAAATAAATTAAACATTAATATAATGAATACATTAAAAAATGTCATTTTTTGATAAAAATGACACATTTGTAGTGATACCAGTCATAATGTGCATCGTATTGAGTTGGGGTTGATTCTTATACATCAAAAATGACTTATTTATTGTTTTCCTAAATTATCAAAACAATCAGAAAGAATTCCCTTAGTGTTCAGTATGTCAGTTATGCTTTTTTCTAACAAAAATATCTTTTTAAACTGAGAACATGAAATTTGAGTCATATTGGTCGCATCATGCATCGGTTTGATGTGATACAACTTCATACATGTCATAAATGGATTAATAATTTATATCCTTAATTTAGAAGACAAAAAAAGTGTTTTTTTCTAGGTTTTCAGTGAGTGACATGTTTTGTGTTAAAATGTCAATTTTAAACTAATAGCAGACACTTTTAGTCATATCGGTCAAACTATTCATTAGACTGAGGTTTGGTTGTTTCTTATATGTCACAACTTCCTCATGGATAATTTTCCTAAAATATCCAAAAAACCTATTTCATTTTCTCAATTTTTAGTATGTCAGTTGTGTTTTTACAAGAATTAATGTAAATTTTGAATAACAAGACACATTTGGAGTCATATTGGTGACATCGTATGTCATATTGAGGTGTGGTTTATTTCTCACATCACAAATGAATGATATATCATTTTCCTAAATTATAAAAAAATTGGAAATCATTTACTCAGTTTTCAGTATCTCAGTTGTGTTTTTTTACTAAAATGTCATTTCATCTCAGAAACATGCAATTTGAGTCATACCGGTCGTATTATGAATTTTTTTGACATGAGACTACTTGATACACATCATAATGAACATAAAAATCACTGTCCTTAATTTGGAAGACAATCATAGCATGTTTTCTTTTTTTTTCAGTGAGTGACATGTTTTGAACTAAAATGTCAATTTCAAAGTGATAGGGAACTCTTTTAGTCATACCAGTCACACCATATGTCGTATAGAGGAGGGGTTGATTCATACATGTCACAAATTAATCATGGATCATTTTACTAATGTATAAAAACAATATAAATGAATTTGATTAGTTTTCAGAATGTTATTTGTGTTTTTTTACTTAAATTATTTTCAATTTTCACAACTAAAAAAATGGGCTTTATCAGCACTCAAAATGGGCTTTATCAGTTCTAAAAAAACATTGTAAAGCCCAAAGTTGATAAAGGGGAGTCCCCTTTATCAGTAAATTTTTAGGGCTGATAACAGATTCTTTTATGCGAACTAAAAAGTGCTGATAAATGCTATGTTTGCTACAAAAAAATCTGCAGTAGCACACCTAAACAACACCTGCAAATAATTCAGCATCACAATAAGTATACCCATACCAAATTAAGACATAAATAATAAGCTAATTACACCAAGTATACCCATACACTACTAACACATAATTCATAAGTTAATTAAATACATAAATAATTAAATTCAGAATTCAAGGGGTTCAGGGTTGTTCAGGGGTTTCGGGTGGCTATCCAAGGGGGTAGGGGGTCTTGGGGGATGGGGGTGTCCAAGGGGGTGGGGGTGGTCTAGGAGGTTGGGGGGATGTCCAAGGAGGGTGGGGTGTCTAGGGGGTGGGGATTTATAGGTGGTTCGGTGGTGTCTAGGAGTGGGGTGTGCAGGTGAGGGGAGGGGACTGTCCATGGGGGTGTCCAGGGGGAGGGCTGGTGTCTAGGGTGTCCGGGGGGGGGGGGGGGGGGCTTTCTAATGGGTGGGTGGGGTGTCTGGGGGGTGGGGGAGGTCCGGGGGGTTGATGGGGCTGTCCAAGAGGGGTGGGGTGGTGTCTAGGAGGGTGGGATGGGGGAGTCTAGGGGGATCGGGGTGCCCAGGTGGGGTGGGAGTGTCCAGGGGGTGGGGGCGGTCCAGGGTGTTTGAAGGGGTGTCCAAGGGGGTGGGGTGGTGTCCAGGGAGGGGGCGGCTATATATGGGGTTTCCATACGGGTGGTCTGGTGTCTAGGGTGTCGTGGGGGGGGGTATTCTAGGGGGTGGGGGATGTCCAGGGTTGGTCCAAGGGGTTGATGGGGCTCTCCAAGGGGGGTGGGATTGTGTCTGGGAGGGTGGGGATGTTTTTCCATGGGTGGGGGTGTCCAGGGGATTGGGGGTATGTAGGTTGTGGGGTGGTGTCAAGGAGGGGTGCGGGTGTCATCTTGGGGGTGGTGGTTGTCTAGGGGGTGGGGTGTCCAGGGGGTGGGGGGGCTCTCCGAGGTGGGGGGGGGGCTGTCCATGGGCGTGTCCAGGGGGTGGGGGTGTCCAGGTGGTGAGGGGGCTTTCCAGGGGGTGGGGGTGTCTAGAGTGGTGGGGGTGTCTAGGGGGTTTTTTGGACTCCAGGGGGTGGGGGTAGTCCAGGGGGTTGGTATGGTTGACTCTTACATGTCAAAAAGGAGCCATGGTTCGTTCTCATAAAGAATCAAGACAATCCAAATGTGTTTGGTCGGATTTCTGTAGGTGAGTTGTTGTTTTCACTTAAAATTATGTCCAATTTAAAGAAAATACAGACCCTTTGAGTGATATCGGCCACACCGTGCCATATAATGAGGAGGGGATGATTTTTACACAACACAAAGGTCATGTGGATCATTATCCTAATAGATCAATGTAATCCAAATGCATTTGGTTGGATTTCTGTTGGCCAGTTGTTGTTTTCACTTAAAATTGTGTCCATTTTAAAAAAAGAGAGACTCATTGAATGATACTGGCCACACCGTGCCTCATATTGAGGTGGTTATGACTCGTACACATCACATAGGACATGTGGATATTTCTCCTAAAGGATAAATATAATCCGAATGCGTTTGGTAGGATTTTCTTAGGTCAGTTGTTGTTTTCACAAAAAAATTTGTCCATTTTAAACAAAAGAGAGACCTTTTGTGTGATACTGGCTACACTGTGCCTCATATTAAAGTGGGGACGTCTTTTGCACATCCCCAACTCACCCTTGGATCATTCTCATAATGTATCAATGTAATTTGAATGCGTTTGGTCAAATTTTCATAGGTCAGTTGTTGTTTTCACTTAAAAATTTGTCCATTTTAAACAAAAGAGAGACCCTTTGAGTGGTATCGACCACAATGTGCCCTATATTGAGGCAGGGATAACTTTTACACATTAAAAAAGACTCGTGGATCATTATCCTAAAGGATCGAGACAATCCAAATGCGTTTGGTCAGATTTTCGTAGGTTAGTTGTTGTTTTCACTTAAAAATTTGTCCATTTTAAACAAAAGAGAGACCCTTTGAGTGGTACCAGCCACACCATGGCTCGGAATGAGGCAAGGATGACTCATAAACATCACAATGTACCCATGTATTTTTCTCATAAAGTATCAATACAATCCAAATGCATTTTGTTAGATTTTCAATGGTCAGATGTTGTTTTCACTTAAATTTGTGTCCAATTTAATCAAAAGAGAGACCGTTTGAGTGATACCAGCCACACCATGCCACAGATTGACGTCGGAAATACTCTTACACGTCACAAAGGACCCTTGTATCATTATTTTAAAGGATTAATACAATCCAAATGCATTTGGTTGGATTCTTGTAGGTCAATTGTTGTTTTCACTTAAAATTGTGTCTATTTTAAACAAAAGAGAGACTCTTTGAATGATACCTGACACACCGTGCCTCGGATTGAGGCTGGGATAGCTCATGCACATCAAAAAGGACTCTAGGATCGTTCTAATAATGGATCAATACAATATAAATGTGTTTGGATGGATTTTCGTAAGTCAGTTGTTGTTTCCACATAAATATTTGTCCATTTTAAATAAAAAAGAGACCCTTTGAGTGGTACTGGCCACAACGTGCCTCTAATTGAGGTGGGGATGAATCTTGAACATCCAAAAGGACCCTTGGATAATTATCCAAAAGCATCATTACAATCCAAAGGTGTTTCTCATATTTCTAAAGGTTATTTGTTGTTTTCACTTAAAAATTTTGTCCATTTTAAATAAAAGAGAGACCATTTGAGTGGTACCGGCCACACCATGCCTCATATTGTGATGGGGATGACTTTTACCCATAAAAAATTACTCGTGGATCATATTACTAAAGTATAAATACAATCCTAATCCCTTTGGTTGGATTTCTATAGCTCAGTTGTTGTTTTCACTTAAAAATATGTCCATTTTAAACAAAAGAGAGACCCTTTGAGTGACATCGGCCACACTGGGCCTCGGATTGAGATGGAGATGACTTTTACACATCCCCAATGAACCTGTAAATTGTTCTCTTAAAGGATAAATGCATTCCAAATGTGTTTGTTTGGATATATGTTGGTCAGTTGTTGTTTTCACTTAAAAATTTGTCCATTTTAAACAAAAGAGAGACCCTTTGAGTGGTATCAGCCACACAATGATCGGATTGAGGAGGGGATGAATCTTACATGTCTCCAACGTACCCATGGATCGTGTTATTAATGTATCAACACAATCTGAATGCATTTGGTCCGATTTCTATACGTTATTTTTTGTTTTCACATAAAATCGTGTCTATTTTAAACAAAAGAGAGAACCTTTGAGTGTTTCATCATTCATTCATGTTGTTGGTTCATATTATCTGTTAAAATGGAAAATTGACTCATTGGATAAAGGTTGTTTATTTAATAACAATTAAAATATTTCTACGAACATTTACATACAACAATGTGTCATCTATTGATCCCCTAAACCCCTCTCAAAAAACGACAGCCAATTGTACACGTCCCCGAGTCAGATCTTCATGTTATTTGTGTACAATCTTTCATTAGGTATGCGGCCCACTTGTTTCTGAACATATCTATATCATATTGTTTTTATGAGGATTTTCGGTAGTCAGATTAGTACTGTAAAATATAAAAATAAAGAATTAATAAATTAATTAAACTAACTAGTAGTATATTTTGAAAATACCTTTTTAGGGATTCTAGTTTGATGATGAAAAACGATCTCTTTCATAAATTTACAAACATAATAACTAGAATCGTTATCATTTGTCTGTTTTGGGAACTGCAAAAAAAATTGATCATTAAGAGAATAAGTAAATTTTGGTGATATGTGATTGGATAGTGAAATTTTATTATATATACCCTGATATTTGTCCAAATGTAGTACTTGATCACCTCTTTATTCGTAGCCCCTGTCCTCATTACTTTTTCAGATGATAATGATACACCACCCTATCATAACAAAATCCTCAGTAAAAGAAAATATATATTATATTAATTGACTTTTGTACCTAAAATGTAGGATGTAGTGTATTATAGATTCAAAAACTCCATCATGTGTGGTCGTATTGAAGGGCATCCTTTCTTTGAATCCAGAAAATAAATCTTTGGAGTATCCATGTTCACCACAATTAGCATCCAATGTTTCCTAGAAACACAAAAAGGAATAAGAAATGAAATAAGTCAAAATATAATTTATATGCTTTAATCATAGAGTTTCACCCCTGTATGGTTGTTATTAATAAGACCCTTTTATCTGTAATCTTGCTTTCAAATGTTTTCAGCAAGCCGTTCACTATTTCATTCTTTTTTGATGGCTCTATTTTTGTTAGATGTGATGATGTTGTATGAGGACTAATGAGTCCAAATTTTGGCTCATGGGAAAATTCCATCACCTTTTTTTCATATATACATCTGTAAACAATATGAAAACCATTTAGTCATAATTTTAACATTAGATCATCTTTTATAAAATCAATTCATAAAAACGTAACTCATATATTTATTTACAATTGTGATGCCTAGCCAACCGTTTTCAAGGATCTCATTTACATTTTCAGCAGCAACGAAATCTTGCTTTTCCACGCTGTATATATTCCCTTCGAAAACCGCTATATGAATACTACCACCTCTTAGCTTCATATCCACATGAGTCCTCAATTCTAGTAAATGGGGATAGAGAGTAGGTGGTATTATGGTGCTTTTAGTAGGTCTTTGGGATCAGTTGGTCAATACTTTAGATGTTTTTGAGTCTACGCCTGTCACCCCCTTCCATTTCTCTGTCTATAATAACATTCATTGGTTCATGCCCTTTTTTCATTAATTGTTAAAGGTTTAGCTTGAAAAAAAAAAGAAAATAAATACCTCTTTGGCTGCATGTACTCTTACAAGTTGTGTTGGCCATGCAATGAATGTCCTGATAGCCTATTAGACTATATAAATATCATCGTCATCAAGTGAAATAGGTAGCTCGGTATTTGGCTCATGAGCTATAGTAATTGTCACTTTCAGATGATCTTTTGGAAGTGGTCTATTATGTAGCGTGTCATCTGGGATGTTGAACATTGTATCCCTCACTATAATGTGATAGGTGGGTGTTGACAGAAATAAATCACAATCATTTTCACCTTGTAGGAGATCAGTACAGGAAAAGTATCAGTGTTTTCCTAATTCACATTTCATGGGAACAATTACTCAAATATTGATTACCATGGCTATGATAGCTATTTTAGGGGAATGGATCACCTCAAATCTGGTGGGGGTGGGGCAGGATCTTTACGCGCTGGTTGTTCTTGAGTTGTGTCTTCTCCTTTCTTCCCACTCATATAAGTTTCTATCAACTCTCCCTGCCCCTGCAATCTTTCTTCGAGGGTTGCTAGTTTTACGCACATTTTTTTTTTCAATGTTTAATCTCTATCATCCATTTTTTTCTTCTTCTCAAAATATACTCAGGGTGTCACCCCAAACCCCACACCCCTGACACGACCGTATTTTTATGGCTGCTTCAAAGCTGTTGATAACAGTTCTGCATCCACTATAGGAGTAGCAGATTCCTGTGACTATCGGATATAGGAAAATTACTAATTATTTTTATGTAATATAAATTTAAAACAAATATTTTTATCATCATGTAATACTTATACAAATTTCCTACACTTTTTTTTGTATTCTAATCTACTAGATTCCCTTCCTTATTCACATGTGCCTCCTTCCAAAAAACATGACGTGGGATGGAAGTGTATTTGGTTTTAGACTCATAAATCTATATATAATCATAAAAAGATAATTATGATGTTGTTTGATGGAACCTAACAATATTACTGTAAATTTAAAATATGTACTATTTTCTTTTCTAGTGAAGCGTACCCCATCCTTGCATTATGATAGGGGTTTTTTGGTTTTGATACACGTTCCTTATTTTCTTTATAGAGTTGCTATTTAATAAATGAAATATTGAAAATCAAAGGGATGAATACACATATCCTCAAACAACGTATTATCACCCACAATGAAATTGAAACTTTTCATCCCAACGGCAGCCAATAAATGCATCCCATGCTTCTTGGGAAATCAGGTGAGTGTATACAATGGGTGGGTGTGGGTTTATTTTACCTTTTGAATCTTTCAGGTGACATATTGTTAAAATAGTGCGAAAACCTCGATGAATCTTTCCTGCAAGCCTTAGTACATAATCCTTGTGTGAATCGTCTACTATATATGTATTATGAAAGTTATTGAGAAGAGTAAGAAATTGTTTCATTATTTTATTTGCTATTAAATTAAATAAATAAATTCATAATGTTACCATAATTTCCTCCCAAATAACAGCCTTCATCCCAGAGAAAACATGGTGCCATGAACCAATGTCAATCATCACATGTTTCCTATTGACAAATTGAATGTAACTACTAAAAATAGCCTTGTTGGGATTCACATGTTGGCCTCATTAATTCCATCCAACATCAGATTTGTTGCCTTTTCTTTTCACCTTAAGAACCTTGGCTAACACCATCCAACTACGAAGCACCTGTGTTTTCTACGACGTTGATCCTTCATTCCCAACCATTTCTTCGATATCAACATCATCTATATATTCATATGAAATGGTAGCAACGACATGTGATGATGGATGTTGGACATAAACACTAGGAGAAGCAGGAGCTGTAGCAGCAGGAGTAGCAGGAGTAGTAGGAGAAGTAGCAAGAGCAGCAGGAGCAGCAGTAGGAGCAGCAGCAGCCACAGCAGTAGCTGTAGAAGTAGCCACAGCAGCAGCTTGAGAGACTTGTTCAGCCTCAAGGTTAGGAGCACCAAAATGTGAAGAAGTCATTATCTGCAAAAGTGGTTGAACTATTAATTTACATTACATAAATGCAGTAATGATAAGATATTTGCGTGCGATAACAAGATCTATATTACAAACAAAATATAACCTGTTTATTGAACTCTCTTTCTTTATTTCAAAGGCTGAAGGGATTTTACACCTCTATCGATTATCCAAATCCCTTCATTGTGGACTCCTCTAACATAAAAACATCATCTACATTGGGGCCACTCCTAAATTATTGTGATGTACCACTGAAAAGATCTTCCTCAACTAAATTTTCATCAGAACCTTCAGTAGTTTTGGACGCTAATAGAACAATGGACCGCAATCGGTTTGCGGGATCTGGAATAAAAAACATGTACCACTTGTGATGTAATTATAAACTACTCGTCTTTGTACCCTTATTTACTAAAATCAACTTTCACAAATCCTCATTCATCTATTTTAACACAATTGTTGTTATCAATCCATTTTCATGGAAAAATCAGAAATTGGAATGTCGTATAATTCAACTCCCATATTAGTTTTATAATGCCGAAGTATGACATATTTGCATAAATTGGATTTCTATCCTTACTGCCAGAGACATGCATTGCTTCAGCCACTAGTGTAACTCCACTATTTTGCATGGTACTTTATTCATTATGTTCATTTGTATAGAATGTATAACCATTAGTTACATAACCACTGTAATATAATACAAACACACTTGGTCCAGTATCTAGCCATCGAAGTTGTTCTGAAATTGAATTGGGATTTTCATCCAACTGGTCAAAAATATGGTCCAGAAACCATCCTATAAAATGGTGATTATGTGTATTTGATAACCATTTTTCAGCCCTTGATGGATTCAACTGCCTAAGAATTTTTTTTTGAGTTTCAATATTTGGAGCAACCTCCCAACTATTATGAGAAACATAATGGTGGGCCTGCACCCGTTCTGTAATGATGATTGTCACGACATCTCTTCCAGAAATTCCCTCACCCTCAATGTGTTCAATGTGATGATATTTTTGGAGACCAATTCCATCCACATCAAATAGGTATTCGGTACAAAATTCAAAGGTGTCCTCAACAATATATTGCTCCACCATACAAACCTCTCGCTGACTTCGATTTTTGACATACCCTTTCAAAATCATCATATACCATTCAACAGGATACATTTGTCTACAGTTCACAGGACCCCAAAGTCAAATCTCGCTCACCAAGTGAATCATCAAATGAACTATCATATCAAAGAATGTTGGCTGGATGAACATTTCTAATTCACATAATATGATGAAAATTTCATTTTCCATAGCTGGAAATTTCACCGGGAATAAAACTTTTCTATTTATAGCATTGAAAAAGAAACAAAGTTTGGTTAACTTATGACAACCATTCTTTGGAAAAATGCAACGTAAAGCTATAGGAATTAGATCATGCATCAAAACATGGTGGTCATGTTATTTCAAACCTTTTAACATAAAATAATTCATTGACTCAATGTTTTTGATATTTGATGAATACCCCTCTGTAACCTTTACATCATTGAAAAAATTGAAAAACCGGTATCTCTCCTCCCTAGAAAGAGTATAAGAAACTAGAGGAAGAAACTTTATATTTTCACCCTTCACAGCATCCAAATCTTCTCGTATTCCCATGTCAACCATGTCCAACCTTGCCTTAATTCCATCCTTTGTTTTTCTAGGGGCATTTAGCAATGTTCCTATAACACTGTCACGTACAATTTTTTCCACATGCATCACATCAAGAAAATGTCTGACGTACAAACAATTCCAGTATGGTAATTAAAAAAAACTGACCTCATTTTCCAACCTATTTTCATAAGGTTTTTCGAAAATGGTTTACCAAAAACAGTGTTCACATCTTTTACTTTCTCAAATAGATCATCACCTTTTAGTGGAGACAATGTTGCGCATTGTTCTGAACTTCCATTGAATGATGTCGTCCAAGATCGGTACTTATGCCAACGTGGTAGAAATCTACGATGTCCTAGAAACAAAAATTTCGATGAATGTTTCAACCGAATTGATTCTCTATCTTCTTCGCACATGGGACACCCTTGAGTTCCTTTAATGCTATAGCCTGACAAATTTCCATAAGCAGGGAAATCATTTATTTCCCATAAAACATCGCTCTCAATGTGAAGTATTCACTTTTATAAGCATCATACAACATAACACCTGAATCTCAAAATAACTTCAAATCCTTGATCAAAGGATCCAAATAAATATCAATATCATTACTTTGATGTTTTGGTCCTGATATAAGCATAGATAACATGATGAATTTACACTTCATGAATAACTAGGGTGGCATGTTATAATTAACCAAAATTACAGGCCATGTACTATGAGTTCTGGATTGAAAACCAAAAGGATTTACTCCATCTATATATAACGCAAGACAAAGGTTTCTCAACTCTTTTCCAAATTCAGGATACTCATGATCAGTTTTATTCCATTGAGGAGAGTCGGTCGGATGACATAACTTCCCATCTTTATTTCTTATATCTACATACCATGACAGTTGTCTTGCAGTTTCTTCACTTCTATATAGACACATAATCCTTGGAATGATTGGAAAGTACCATACAACTTTCGTAGGATTGGATTCATCTTTATTGTATTGAGAAGCACCACACTTTGGGAATTATTTAAGTGATTTATTCTCCTTGAGAAACAATATATAGTCTTTCAGGCAGGCATGAATTCTTTTAGAAATCATTCCCATCGAGTGTAGCATTCATTTAGCTTCATATGTCCGGATTGGGAGCTCATTATCTTTAGAGAGCATGTCATTCAAGAGAGCCAGTAGTTCCATAAAACTAACATCACTTCATCTATTGCCTTCTTTAAATTTATACAACTTCAGTATAGATGAAAATGTTGTATACATGGTGCAACCATCATGAAATGGTGTCTTTGCACAATTATTTAACTTCTCAAACAAGTTTGGTAAATTACGGAGTTCAACTTCAAATGTCTTTTTCATTTCATGAATACAATCTCAATCATCATTGACATCTATAATCACATCTTCCATACGTTCTTCTTCAATATACATATTTTTATTCATATCTAATGATCGATAAAAAGCAGTTTTATCCCAACTAGTAGCTACATTCGCTTTTTCTCCATGTTTATTCCAACATTTATAACTCCGATGTATTCCGTGTCAAATAAAATGTTCTTCCAACTTTTCTGGAGTAAGTAGTCTAGAATAAAAACAATGTAAACATGGACCAAGGATTTGAGAAGGATCCTTTTCATGATCCTTAGAAAATTTTATGAACTCTTTCACTCCATTCTTGTAATCTATTGTCAAATAATTAGCATCCATCCAATCTTTATTCATCTTCATCTTATTTAAATCTAAAATATTAGTATTTATGGTTCAAGTACACAAAACAAGACTTCCAAATACAGTAGAAGAGAACCACTTACTTATAAAAATCGAGATTAATAGAGCATAACCATTAGTATTTATTCATCTTCATTAAATAAAATTACATTAGATTCATTATAGTTTCCTCAAATCACCCCAGTCCAAGCACATGAATAATCAAGAATGATAAATCTACCACTCCTATGTCTCTGCCCTACATTCAATATCATCATGCCTAAATACCCATATATCCACACATACACATGTCACAGACACATAAAAAACCATATCCACATAAGATCCAAAGTACCAATATTGATTTCAATGAGGTTACTCAACTCAAGTGGTGGTGTGTAAGAAATAATAAGAAAATATAGTAATTATAAAGTCACACATAAATCAAAAACAGGTGTTAATAATCTAAAAAACCCAAGGTATCATTCCATCTATCAGAATAAAATGAAGGAGCCCATATACGATAGTAGTCTCAGGTGGTGAAGGTTCCTGAGGAGGAAGGGGCGAACACGCACCTATCGGGGTTCGATGTCAGGTCACTATGGTTGAAGGTGGCCCGATACTCCTACAAGTCTTCATTCCATATTTCAGAAACCATTTCCTGGTACCCTAGGATGTTAACCCACTACTGGTGGAAGTGAAACTGTTCCTGATGATCATTCCAAGAAGAAATAGAAACCAAGAGGGGGAGTGATTCAAAATACCTCAAGAAAGATGGGAAAACATGGTATTTGAGAATAGTTCAGTGGCTTTCATATTGGCTAGACACCTATCCAATAGACTCCAAAAGCGATGATTTCCCCTGTAGTTGTTACACCAGGTGAAACTATCTCCCGAGAAGTTGAGATCAATGAGGCCCTTCCCATCCATGAACTGAACAAAATCCATGATGGCCTTCCTCTAGAATGTACTTCTACCATTCCTTTCCTTTGGGTTGGAAATGACATTAAATTAACCTCCAAAAAATAATTGATGGTGTCCAGGATCGAAGGTATTTTGTTCACTCAATAGATATTCCATTTGAAGAGGGTTATAGATTCCAAAAACAATAGACATAAGGAAAGATGTGTCACCATTGGACACCTTGGTAGTGATGAATATGATTGCAATCTTGAACAGTCTCAACAACATATTTATTGTGTCAAAATACCCATTTGTGTCTGTTGGAGGGGTCAGAGTGTATAAATCCATGAAACATAATCTTATAGGAGAATTCTATGATTATTACAGGGTTTTTTGTGTTATTTGACAACAACAGCAATGAAATTATGCTTTGTGACTTCTATGGTGAGGAAGTCTGATTTAACATGGGCACTAAGACCATGAGCATTACATATGAAGATAATAATGGTGGGTAGGACATGGATCAGGAATTGGATCTATATCTAGTAGCTTTATTGATGTATGATGATGATCTCTCACTGAGGTCCATTGATTTTGAACATGTTCGTAATCCCTTCGGGTTGGTAAGCTTCATATGAGTTGGAGATGAGGATAAAAGGGGCAAGGGAATTACGGGTAATGAAAATTTGGGGCTGGTGAGGGATTTCTCACTAGATCAATAAGTATTTGGAGCTGGATGTCAGGCTCAGAGGCAAGGGTGACAGAACAAACACTACTAGGAAGGGGCCTGGCGACTACAGAGAAGCAGTCAGTAACCTCAGCGAGGGAGAAAGACATAGATGGATGTTGGGGTGGCAAGGATAGAAAATTTTTTGGTCTTGGAATCATGCCATACAATTTCACTGCCAAATATAGTCACTAAGATAGCAAGAAGGAAATAATGGGGGAACCCTCAAATAAAATAGGGTTTAAGCATTGGATGACCTAGAAATGCATTAGAACTTGGTGGTGTTATCCTTAAAGAAAAAGGTTATCCTTCATTCCTTACTTTACAGTGACATGGTGTTGGATCTAAGGGAATCGATGATACCTAGTAGGAATCTAGTGAAACTTGAATCCAGGTGGGAAGGACCTTAAATTTTTCATAAAATTCACTCTGATAGTTTAAACTCATTGATCGCCATTGACGATGAGCATATCAATCATTCCACAAATACTAGGTTTCTGAAGAGATATTTCACATGAATAAACCATCCCTTTAGTCTGTGATATATGGATTTGAACTAAAAATCCAACATTATAGTTATATTTTGTTTCGTGTGGTGTTGAGCCGCCACAAGCCCCTTCTCACATCAGGTCGTTATTCTTTCCTGACACTCCAAAAATTCAGGGACACGCCCCCTTTGGTTCATGATTCATGAAAATAAACCTTTTTCATTCTCTGCCTATAATTCACATGGTGTAGGGACTCTATGTATGGGAAATTCACCTCACCTCCACTATATTTTCTAGTTTCATGATATGAAACTATGTGACATTTTGGTAAAATATATTCAACCATAAAATACATTATCATAATATGAATCACAAGATATTAAAATGTGTTTCTAATATTCTCATTGCAAGAAGTTAAAAAACATGGTTCATGTCCCTATTATATGATATAAAACTTTGAAATGAATTTATCCTTCAACCGAGAGGGCTCCCTCTATTTGATGCAGATCACTTACCGCACCATGTTGAAGGACTAAAAAATGATTTATTTTCATTTAATATCATGGGATATCAAGAGATTGAAAAATTATATATCATTGGATCAGCTCACTCATTGAACTACCTAAACACTTCCATCAATGAAAACTAGTTTTTCTCTCACTCACGGATGCACTCCATCTAGGTGTGTTCCGACAAGTGGTGGCAGAAAACCAATGGAGTTAAACCTTCACTAAAAAATTTCACAAACTCAACTTCATGATTAAATAATCCTTAAACGTAGGTCCTCATAATTCTAGAAGAGTATGTGTAATAAAGTACCAAAAAAATATTTCACACCTGGTCTAGCAACACGAAGATCGAGGGTGGCGAAGGTCCGGAAAATTGAAGATCGAGGGCGGTGGAGGTCCGACGCGGGAAGATTGGGGGCGGCGGAGGTCTGGAAATACTAAGCTCGAGGACGGAGGAGGTTTGGAAACATGACGCTTGGTGGGCAGCGGAGGTCTGGCAACATGAATCTCAAGGGTGGAGGAGGTCTGGCAATGCGAAGCTCAGCAGGCAGTGTAGGGGAGTCGTTGGGTTCCAGTACCGTGAGAGATTTAGGTTGCGATAAAACGAGGGAACTGTGCGACCGAATTTATAAAATAAGGGAATACAGTTTCATCAGAGCTGATAAATCTTTCCTGTATCAGTGCTAACATTTTAGCACTGATAAATCCTGCCTATATTAGTGCTGATAAAGAGATTCTTTATCAATGCTTTTCTAGAACTAATAAATGTTCTGTTTATCATTTCTTTTTTATCGCTGATAATGGTTACCCTGTATCCGCACTAAAATTTCATCACTGATAAATGAATTCTTTATCAGTGCTTTTCTAGTGCTGATAGAGGGATTCTTTCTCAGCGCTGATAAAGAACCCCTGTATTAGCGCTAGAAAAGCACTGATAAAGAATCCCTTTATCAACGCTAAAATTTTACTGCTGATACATAGTTTCTTTATCAGCGTTTCTTGAATAGCGTTGATATAAGGTGGAACTTCCCTTTTCCCATTTTTATAGTAGTTTTTAAAAAACGAGACACATTTAGAGTCATACCAGTGACATCATGCATCAGATTGAGGTGCGGTTGATTCCTACACATCATAAATGACTAATATATTATTTTTCTAAAGTATCAAAATAATCAGAATGCATTTCCACAATTTTTAGTATTTGACTTGTGTTTTTTTACTTGAATTAATGTCAATTTTAAATAAAGACACATTTGTAGTCACACTGATGACATTGTGCTTAAGATTGAGATGTGGTTGATTCCTCTTCATCAAAAATGACTTGTGTATTGTTTTTCAAAAGTATTAGAAAAAATTTTGAGTACATTTTCTACTTTAAAATCAATGCATCCTTGCCTCTGAAACCTAAAAATGATACCTATCCTACTCAATATTCTCAATCTACCCAGTTTAGAAGGATTATGGAAAAATATTTGATCCCTGTATGGTTTACACAGAATTAAATCCTCCTTATGTAGAATATATTTATTCATCCTTAAGAAGAACCAGTTGCCATATATTCAGGACCTCCAAATGAATATATGACTATCGGTTCTTCATTGGGTCAAATTAATAGGAGAACTACCAATATTGTAGATTGAATTGATGTTTATTTGGAGAAACCCGTTCTTGTTGTTGTAAATGAGAAGAGTAGAGTAAGCTCTTATTTCCGTTTTTCCTTAAGATGTCACAACAAACTCAAGGGATGTAGAAACCCCTTTTGGATACTATTGACGCTCCTTTTTCGTCATAGAGTCCAAAGGAATGTAAAGGGAACTGACTTAGCACAAATTAATTTCATCCTTTGAAGAAAATATAAAAAATCGACAAAGGCATGAACAAGGTATCAAAAGTACATGTGCCACGCAAGTTCTATCACTGTCGCGCAAGTCCACTTGCGCGCCATCTAGTGGTCGCGCATGTGACTTGCGCGACCTAAGTAATTACCACTCGAGGTCTTCTCCTGCCTATAAATAGACCCTGTGGGGCCCCCATTAGAGAGAGTATTTTTTCCAGAAACTCAGATATGATCTCTCGACGCCCTAGTCTCTTCTCAAAGCTTCTGAAGCACTTCAAAGGTAATTTCCTACCTAGAATAGAAGATATAAAGAGGGGGAGAAAGGCCTATGTGTTGAAACTCATCAACAGTTGCACGCCTGAGTGGACAACCCTTAAAGAAAAAGGCCACACTTGAGCAACGCCTTTCTCCTTCAATAGAACTTGCGCTCCCCTCTTATGAAAGAACCTCAAGAGTATTATAAAGGCTTTAAACAAGAGTCACTCAAGTATTACCCTGCTGGTTAACCGTCGCACAAGTACAACATGTTTCACGCATGCATACCTGCGCGACCAGGAATTGCGTGCCCATGCAGTACCCACGCGCCCCTGCCTTTTTGGGTGCCTTTCTTTCCCATTTCACCCCTCTTAATCCATTCCACCTTTCCTATTCATGATTCAGTCTTCAAGACACTCTTCAAATCCATTTATGGCATGATTTCTTGATTTCAATTCCTTATCTGAAATGAATTCTGTGGAATATCTCTCAAAACCTAGTGATTTACACATCTTTATGTAACTAAATATTGAGGTTTCATTCATTCAACCTCATCCTTTATTATTAGAGAATCCTTAACCTGGGTCTCCTTTTCAGGAATAATCCCTAGTCATAAGTCCTCTAATTTGGGCATCATCTAAGGAGTAAGCCCCAGATCCCATAACCTGGGTTCCCTTTCCAGGAATAAGCCCCAGTCTCAAATATGGGCATCCTCCTTAGGAGTAAGCCCCAACCATAATTCTATTAACCTGTGCTTCCATTTTAGTAGTATTCCCCAGTCTCAAATATGGGCCTCCTTTTCAGGATTAAGTCCCAGTCATAATTCTTAACTTGGGAATCCTCCTTAGGAGTATGCCCCAATTCTTAATTTTCCCAAATCTGGGCATCCTCCTTAGCAGTAAGCCCCAGTCCCCTAATTTGGGCATCCTCCTCAAGAGTTAGCCCCAAACCTTAATCCTTGACCTGGTCCTCTTTTTTAGGAGTAAGACCCAGTCTTAATTTCTCTTAACCAGTCCTAATTTACCTTTGATATGGGATTCCTTTTCAGGAGTGAAACCCAATCATAAGTCTTCTCGTAATTTGGGACTCCTTCTCAGGAGTAAGCCCCAAGTTATAGTATTCAAAATATCTATGAAGCACATATACCTTTATGGACCATGTTCCTGGATTTCTTCCCTAAAGTAAATCATAACCTTCATTTATCTAGGCAGTCATACATAGATAAGCCCCACATTATTTATTATGATTCCATCTTTCATGGCACAATTGTATAATTTTTACCAATACCTCTTGTTTCTCACACCGAGAATGACTCATGTGAGCTTAGAGTGTAAATGTAATTGTGACATCCTTCTTTGAGCCATTAATCATAAACATCATACTCCCTTACTAGAACTACATGGGTTCTGATTCCTTTTCTAAACAAAGGATACGTAGGTAGCCCGTCTATAGGTTCGATCCCAACTCTAAAATAATCCATGTCCTTCTGAATGACAATATAACTCAAGTGCCCCACTGAGTGGCTTTAAAACCAGCATGGTCATCATAATGACCAAGAAACTTCTATATAAATATATGGAAGGGTACCATTGACCAAGAATCTCTAATAAATTCAGATTATTCTCTATCGATGAAGAACCTCAAATACAGATAAAAGATTCTCTAAATTTCTTACATATTTAATCATTGATTGTCAGATCTGAAGGAAAGCTCATTTTATTCTTGGTAATGTAATAAGGATTCACGAAAATAACATATATTTATAAAGAGAGTCCCGGAGTAGACAATAATTCTCCTCAAAAGGGTGTGATGAGTCTGACCTCCCATCCTCTCGACCAATGCAAATTCCTAAGCCTCATCAGTCCACAAACTAATGAGCACCTACCTTTGGAAAGTATGTCCGAATGGATGTGGAATCATTGGATGTTTCCGGTTATATGAACAAACCCATTATAAACCGACCAGAATGTTTGAACCTTCCATCAATGCGGTCATCCCCGGATTCTGAGGGAAACAAAAATGGTGAACCCGATGTGAATCCTTAGCCAAGATAAAATGATGATTTACCTATTTGTTAGGCCCCTATTTAAAACTCAATGAGAGGGACAACAAAAACAATCATTGACATATGTGCTCATCCAAAAAATGTTGTGGCTGAATTTATCTTGATTACGTCTGTTATATCAAACATGCACTCTATTCCCAAGATCTACTGCATTTCTAGAATGGCTGATCTCAAGTTCACACCTGTGAATATTGCTGCTGCAAATGCCACTGCTGATACTCCTGCTGGATCGTCGTCCGCTTTTAGGATGATATCACCTACTCAGCATCTTCAACGCTGGGTATCAAACGCACTGTTTAAGGAGTACCATCAACACTATACCATCCCAACTCTGGAGGCTGCCCGAAAATCCCTCCAAGTAAACAACTCACATCGGTCATCTAGGAAATGATGACCAGTGATCAAGAAGTAGGAGTTGCTTACTAATATCTCCAACCATTTCAGGTCTTTATCCCTGGAACGCAATCTCCATTTTCTCCCTTATTCTGGTGAGGTGAATGAGCAGGTCCCTTAGGACCTTAATTCAAACAGACAGGAGTCCATCTTGAGGGATCCCACCAACAATCACCACCAGACTCATGTGGCAGTGCGCCCTCAACATTATGAGGGTACCGACTCCAGGCATTCGGCTCAGGTTCCTCAAACCTAAGCAATAAAGACGAACCACCAGAGGCAAAATCAGGTCAACACTGAGAAGGTTCTCATCTCGTCCATCTCTGGAGAAGTCCACAATCCAAACTTGGTGGCAAGCAACAAGCAGGCACACACCTGCCTATTTTAATTCTGTTGTCCAGCAGAATCGTCTGGCAGCATCAGGCCAATCCCGCTAGGCAATTCTGGCAGAGTACTATAGGCAGGAACATACACCTGTTTATACATCATCAGCTAGTCAGCAGGCTCATCTGACTACATATGATGGATCTCGTCAACCATGTTTGGCAAAGTGCAATCAACATGCACATACACCTGCTAGTATTAATCATGCCTACCAATAGTCTTGCTTGGTAGAATTCGGAGAAGTTAGTCAGAAAGCCCTGAAAACAAATAGGAGGCAGACTCAACTCTCTGCCCCCACACTTGAGTATTTTCAGGATTCACTAACACGAAAAGAAGGACACGAGCATGCACATACACCTGCTCCAAGCACAGAATGGATGTATATTCCCATTCCAGCAGCTGAAGTCACCATGAATATTAGATCAATGGTAAAAGAGAAGAAGAAAATCCCTGTTCATATTCTGGATGCATGCCCGGATATTATAACAACTTCAGCGGCATCTCAGGGAAAGACACATAAATCTATCCTTACCAGTGGAGTGATACATAAACAATTCACTCCGGAATAGACCCACACATCTGTTCCTATCCAAGAGGGTTGTGGGGCATACTCCCACATAGCATATAGACAACCAAGTTAGGCACATACACCTGATTTGAGTAGAGATCGTCAGCCTAACCAGGCCATCATTCTTGATCACACATATACACCTGCTCAGAGAAGCCACATTCATCAACAAGTGGTTTCCATGGAGAGTAAGAAGGCGTCTAAGAAAAAAACCCGCCCAACACAGTCAGGAGATCAAGACCCAATCTATAATAAGGCATTTCTCGATGCTGGAGTTCTTGAAGCCCTAAAACAATTATCTGTTGAAATTCAAGATTCTACTCCCACATTTCCCAATAGTGGGAAGATTAATTTCGAAGGTCTTCAACAGACACTTCCTCATGAAGGCTTGCTTCTTGAAAATTTTGTCGATCTCTAAGTTTCATCTTCAGATGAGATCCACAGGAACCCTCTATGTTGACAGAAGACAAAGGAGAAAGTGATCTCATCTTTTGTTGTAACCCATTATGGTGGTCCTCCCCATGATGATGAATTTCGCTGCGAATGTCCTCTCCATAGTAGTGATTCAAATTGCTTGGAAAATGCTCCAGTGGACAATGTAGTGCCGAGAAATCCTTCTTATCATGAGGCACTTGAAAATGAGAAGCCAGACATGTCTGATGCTTCGTCTCTAGCAGGTGAAATAATTTCTCAATCAGAAGATAGCCCAGGGTGTAGGTCATTCTATGAACCACCCCTAATTCATGAATCTTATAGTTTGATAAATGATTTCTATACCAATCCTGTTGAATACAATGAAGAAACCAGGAAACACCAACTCTGGTCAAATCAGGTAGAAGAATCTTCATCAAATGATAAAGAGGAAATGTTGGAAATGAGAAAACAACTGGCGAAAGGGAAAGTGCCAGTCATGTTTTGGCCTCTGGCTAACTCTAAGTATTATATTCCAGAAATGTTGAAAGAAGATGAAGTTCATGATATTCGTCTCAATATATGGAAAACTCTTTGTTAGTTGAAAAAGAAAGTATTATCTTAGGATAAATATGAAAATCATCTTAAGATAATAGAAGGGTTACAACGTCAGATTGATTTTGCGTCTCTATCAGTCTCTCGATATCTGAAGGCTGAAAAATAGCAGAGGTCCCTTCGACGTTCATGCCATGGCACACTATGAAGATTGAGTTAGTTAATTACCAATTCCCCATCTGGTATTCGTGTCCGATGATGTGGTGTTCATGGAGCACTGCATTTCACAGTGCTCTCCAGTCAGCAAAGCCCGCCAAAAATGGTGTCATGCAATGTTATTGCTCATGGCTGGCCACAGTCAATGGACTTTGTTTGTAATCAAAATCTTTACCAAGAACAGGCTTCAACTAGTTCCTATAAAAATCAAGAATACAGAGAACAAGTTGTCGAATTACTCTTGCATCAAGAAAACTAGAATATTGAACATGCCTCTCGTTTGGAGAAAGAACGTCACCAAGTGACAGAAGTGTCAGAAATCATACAATGGTCTTTTGAACCAGGTGATAAGAGAGGATACAGGTTAATGAATCCAGCTAATTTCTGGACTAAGGTTCACAAGATCAGGAGGACTTTCAAGAAAGTATCAGACATAGCATTTCATGAACCACCCCATCTCGCTAGAATGGGGGATCTTTTAAACCAACCCTCGGAATCATCAAAAAGGATTCGGGGAGTTGAGCGAGAACAGCAAGAATAGACCTAGTCCACTGGACTGGGGAATTTTTCAAATCATCAATCCCCTTCTCAGGGAAATTCGGTCTTTTCTCGATTAGGGAAGAAACCTCAAGAGGAACGAAGATACAAATTATTAGGAGACTTCCTCCAAATTACGGTTCCTCAAGAAGTTCATGAGGGATCGAATAAAAAAGGAAATGTCTCATAAAATACATGGAAGAAGACAATATCATAGAAATGATGATATAAGGGATGCGATGAGTTATGCATCAATCAATGTCATCAATGCTGTTGTTGCTGATCCACCAGATGAGGCTCACTCAGGGGACTCAAATGAAGAGGTTCTTGCTCAAGAAGATGTACGCACTGACACAAATGAGGAAGGTGTGTCTACATGAAGTCAAAGGATTACTCCGAACCAATGTAATACTTTGAGTAACCCACTTTCCCCTCTCCGAAAAGGATCCAACAAATGGAAGGGAAAGAACCAGGTTACAAATCCTTCCTCTGGAGAAGGTCAATCGCTCTCACTAGAGAAGAGGTTTGCACAACAGGAGGAAGAAATGAAGGAATTAAGAAGGTTGAATGCAGAACTAATTCAGTGTATTCTTCTTCTTAATCATGCTTAAGTCAGTCAGCCAAAGTAATTTGTTGCAGCTACTAAGATAGATAAAGAATATCCTCCTCTATCGGTATACCCTCACAGATCTAATCCTACGGGTCAAGTGCAACAACAGTTGGCAGTACTACCATCAGTTGCAGCACCAATCGCCACATATGTCGAAGCTCCAGTCATTTCACCTACCCAAGTCCAAGTTCAACTGGATGTTCTCAAAATTTAATAACTACTATTGAGTAATTAACAGCTCAGTTAGAAACTATGGAAGGGAATCGTGTGAAAGTTCAACCAGAAATGAAAGTTTACCCAGAATGGGTAGATTCAATTTCTCCTCCATCCAGTTTTGGGAACCCTGTATTCCATATTTTCAATGGATCAGGTGATCCTGAATAGCATTTGACGCATTATGTGTCGTGTTGCGATTTTATGATGGGAACTCCGGAGCAGCAAGAAGCAGTGAAAATCAGATGCTTCGTGCGAACCATGCAAGGACCAACATTTGTTTGGTATATATGCTTGAAATCCCGGTCAATTACCAGATGGGATGATCTTCGCCAAAAATTCATCCATCAGTTCAGATCAACTTTTCCAAAGACAACAGTTTTCGATCTTAAAAACTGTAAGAAAAGGGAGAATGAAAGGGTTTCTGATTTCATAGCTCGATGGAAGGGATTAACATATTCTTTGAGTTTAGCACTCCCTCAAGAAGAATTGTTGCCAATCTATATGGAAAATATGCATGACGAATTACGCACGCTGTTAATCCCTATGAAATACACAGGAGGGTTTCGAGACCTTACTTAAATCGCTCAGCAGATTGAAGTTTCCCTTATACAGGCTAAGGCTAAATCTCGTGTAATTCCATCAGCTCCAGGAAGGAGAATGAGTAATGCAGAAACTTCTACAGTTATTCTTAAACAAGCACATGTACTTATTTCTATCTCAAAACCTTCATCTTCTAAAAGGGCTCCACCTTCTGAGCGCCAACAACAAAGAACTTTTCGTCCAGACGATCAAAAAGATCAAAGGAGAAAAAAATTTGAGGATATGTAGAGAAAAACATACTCTTTTCAAAATTAACAAGTTCCTGGTTATTTCATTTCGGCTATGGAAAACAATTTGGTTCAGTTGCCAATGCCCAAGAGGCCAAACAAGAAAGGAGATGAAGACCATCCATATTATTTCCCATTTTATTAAATGTTGGGGAATCCCATCCAGAAGTGTTTTTTCTTCAAAGACCTCCTGCAAAATATGGTCGACTCGGGAAAAGTCACATTAAAAAGCTCCTCAGCATAGGTAGCATGTGTCACTGCTACAGTTCTAGAGGAGGAAGGTGAATGGAAAGAAGTCAAAAGAAAAAATGCATAGAATAATGATGATTGGATGGTCAGAAAGACAATCAATCGAACTCATGCTATTTTGCGAACAAAATTAAAGAAACCAACTATGTCTTCCTCCATGAATGTTGCGGAAAAACCCTCTTCGTTAGAGGGAAGTTCCTCAAAGAAATGGCATGATTCAAAGAAAGAAAAAGAATCAGAATAAGATGAGTATGTTTCAAAGCCTCAGTTGTCTTTGACATTGGCGGACGTCCTGCCATCTAATTCAAAGCCATGTGAACCGCCCCACCAAACGAAACAGACTAAAAAGGCTAATCAGGAAGAGTCTTCATCATACGAAGAGTTAATCTTTGGTTATGTTAATATGATTCAATTAACAGATCCATATGCTCGTCACAGTTTCAATTTCAATGATCATTAATTCCCTGTATCAACTAGAGGAATCAGAGGATGTTCCATGGGCTCAGGATACAGGGGAAGACGTGGATCTTTTGGAAGTCACTATTCAAATTCTACCCCTTCTAGAACTTTGTACGCAGCAGAAACTCGTGGTAGATCCCTTCAGCGAGCTCAGCAAGAACAAGCAATTTCTTCTAACAATAGCAAATTCAGTCCTCACACAGTTATTTTGGAAGACCGGTTGAAGGTTCCATCTTCTTCTTCTCAGAAAGTAAATGGATTTAATCGGTCTAATCTTCCAAAAACAGGAATATTGCTAACTCATTTCACAATACAAGATGCATCAACTTCCAAAGAATCTGATTCCAAGGTACCTGCTAAACCATATATTCTTATTGGGAAACACAGACCTCTAGATCAATAGTATGATATATTGAAAGACTTGGCCCATGTACCTGCCATGTTATCAATTCTGGATGCTCTGAATCTGTCCAAAGATCTTCAGGAATAACTCATTGAGGCTTTGTCAAATCCTGAGGAGTCTGAAACTGAAATTGCTGCGGCTGAAGTTTATCACATAGAAAATAATCTTGTAGAATTCCATGAAATAATATCTTTTACTGATGAAGATGAAGATGATTTTTTGCATGAACATTTTAGACCATTGTACTTGTCTGTCAAGGTCAATGGCGTGGATGTTTGAACGGATTTTATTGACAATGGTTCAGGAGTCAACCTCATGCCCATTCATACACTTCATCGATTGGGCCTCAAAGAATCTGATTTATCTCTTTCCACCATGATTCTACAGGGATATGATAAAAATTAACAAGAACCACCAGGTGATGTTACACTCAGAACCCAGTTTGGAGATCTTGTATCCAATTCAGATTTCATGGTTGTTGATCAAGACTCAGCCTTCAACATCATGCATGGAAGACCCTGGCTACATCAACATGCGGCTATCCCTTCATCATACCATCAATTTCTCAAATATTATTTCGATGGTCATGTTGGGACATTATATGGTGATAAGGCCCCATTCAAGACATATGAGTCTCAATACATTGAGGCAAAATTCTATCACATGAAGAAAATGGAGAAATCCATAACAAAGGAGATTACCAAACTCAATGCTCCATATGGTTTGGAAAAAATTCTAGTAAATCCATTTACACATGTGAGTACAGATTATGTGTTGCCTATCAGTCAAATTGACAAGATAAACCCAAATCAAAATACTCTTATGGAAATATCCATAATGTCAATTATGGAAATCGAGCCAGAATACATGGGAGAAATTGGTAATATACCAAGAAATGATGAAAGCACAAATGGTGATGTCTTCATTTCATCTGCTAAAATCCAACAAGCCTATGCTTCTCCAATTAGGCTAGAAGATGTTATAGAAACATCGGAGGTGAACAATGATGTTGATTATCAATCCATCATCTCCTCTTTATTACCTAAAGAAGACCCTTCATCATCAATCGGTTTAGAAATGGAAGCTTCTTCTTCAAGATATATGCAAATTTTGACATCACTTCGGATCATGAGAATTATACATTATCATCTACTATGCAAGTAGAAACGGAAGAAATAACACATGATGAAGAAGAAGAAGAGGATGATTTCAGCGATGCTCCTCCATCATTTGAAGAGGGTATCTCTACCACTGTGGATGAACTCAGAGAAATAAATCTGGGTAGAAAAGGAGATCCACGAGCCACATTAATCAGTGCGGCCATGACTCTTGAAGAGAAAGAGATGTATATTACTTTTCTAAAGAAAAATAGAGATATATTTTCCTGGAACTATACAGAAATTCAAGGGCTTTATCCTGATGTTGCTACTCATCATTTGGGTTTACCTGAAGAACATTGAGGATTTAAGCAAGCCGCAAGAAGAACACAACCAACTTATGCTTCCAAAATTGAAGCTGAAGTGGATAAGCTTATCAAAGATAACTTCGTTAGAGAAGTTCAATATCCCAAATGGCTGGCTAATATTGTCCTAGTAATGAAAAAGAACGGACAAATTAGAGTTTGCATCGATTTCAGAGATCTTAATCGGCATTGTCCTAAGGATGATTTCCCAGTTCCGATTACAGAACTTCTAATTGATGCAACAGCTGGCTATGAAGCACTTTCCTTCATGGATGGATATTCCAGATATAATCAAGTCCGAATGGCCCCAAAAGACAAGGAATATACAGCCTTTAGATCCCCTCAGGGTGTGTTTTTCTACCGGGTAATGACCTTTGACTTAAAGAATGCAGGTGCAACATATCAGCGTACCATGCATCGTATCTTCAAATCCTTCTTAGGGAAGTATGTTGAATGCTATGTAGACGATTTGGTAGTTAAATCCAAACAATGTTCTAATCACTTGGCTGATTTGGAAGTCATATTCTGCAAGATTCGACAATATAATTTGAAGATGAACCCCTTAAAATGTGCTTTTGGGGTAACCTCAGGAAAATTTTTCGTATTTGTTGTATGCCATCGTTGTATTTAAGTCGATCCTGAGAAGACCAAGTCAATCCTTGGTATGTAACCTCCTCAAAATTTGAAAGAATTAAGAGGACCTCTTGGAAACATAGCCTATATTCGGCGTTTCATCGCCAATTTAGAAGGGAAAAGTTTACCCTTCACCAAATTGATGAAGAAGGGAGTCACTTATCAGTGGACTGAAGAATGTCAAGAAGCATTCAATATTCTCAAGAAATACCTCTTGAGTCCACCGGTACTCATGCCACCTATTTATGGATGACCACTTATCCTCTACGTGACAGCTCTAGAGCGATCATTGGGTGCCTTCCTTGCTCAAAAGAATGATGCTGGGAATGAAAACAGCCTCTACTATCTCAGTCGAACCATGCATGAAGCAGAAACCCAGTATTCAAGTATTGAGAAGGGATGCCTAGCATTAATCTTTGCAGTTCAGAAGTTGAGACACTACCTGCAACATCACGAGGTCCAATTGGTATCTCTCAATAACTTGCTCAAACTTATCCAAAGTCTTCCAATGCTTACTGGATGTCTGGCAAGGTGGGCAGTTATTTTGCAGTAATTCGACATTCAGTATTTGTCTCAAAAGTCGATAAAGGGCCACGATCTGGTTGATTTCATAGCTGAACACCCTTCAGTGGAAGACACATCTTCAGATATTGAACTCCCTGATGAGGAAGTCTTCTCTATTCAAGAATATCATCAGGCATGGGAAATGTATTTTGATGGTGCTTCTAGAAGTAAAACAGGGAGGAAAATGGAAAATCCTAAATTCAACAAAGTTGGCTTAGGAATTATTCTCATTTCTCCAGAAAAGGAACTGTTACCTTATTCCTTTTTATTGTGGGAAGGTGGTACCAATAATGAAGTAGAATACCAAGCTCTCATCGTAGGTTTGGAATTAGCACTTCAAGCACAAGTGAATCACTTAAAGGTGAAAGGTGATTCAGACCTGGTAATCAAACAAGTCAATGGGGATTATGCCATCAGAAAAGATGAACTAATCCCTATGTATGATTACGTCAGAGAATTAATGGTGGAATTCACTTTGGAACCGGCATTTTCGTATGTCCCAAGTTCACAAGATTCTCAAGCTGATGCACCGGCTAATATAGCCGTAGCTCTGGCAGATCCAAATCGGGTCGAGACAACCATCAGTATTGCCCGCCATCATGCAATTTCACCTTATGTTCAAATCAGAACAGAGGAAATTAATGAAATTAGTCCCATTCCTGAACCATATGGTCATACTATAGGATGGATGTCACCTATCATGGAATACCTTCAAAATGGAACACTTCCTCCTGATAAAGCTAAAAAAGAACAAATCCGGCGATGTGTGGTTAATTTTACTATTTATGATAGCCCAGACCACATAGAGAAAATTTTCTTCAAATGTAGTTTTGATGGAGTTATATTCAGTGCATTGATGGTGAAGAGACAATGGCTATCATGAAAGAAGTGCATGCAGGAGTCTGTGGTGCCCACCAGTCTGGACATAGACCATCTGATCAGATTCGAAGGCTTGGATAATTTTGGCCGTCAATGATATGAGATAGTGTCGATTTCACAAAGAAGTTTCCTTCATGCCCAGTACATGCCAACTTCATTCATCAACCTCCAGTGTTGGTTCATACAACTAAATACACATGGCCATTTGCCACATGGGGAATGGATGCGGTGGGACCTTACCCTTCGGCTACGGCCAAGCAGTTTAAGTACATTCTTACTACTACTGACTTATTTTCCAAATGGGAAGAGTCAATACCTCTCATGAAAGTCAGTTCTAAATGCATTGTTAGATTCATAAAGTCTAACATCATTACCATATTTGGTGTCCCTCATACCATATTGATGGACAATGGAACCAATTTCTATTCATCTGAGATGAATAAGTTGTATCAAGAATACAACATCAAATCCAACCATTCATCTCGGTATCATGCAGTGGCCAACGGCCAAATAGAAGCCTTTAACAAGACTCTTTCAAATATATTGCTAAAGATGGTAGATAAAGAGAAGAGTTCATGGCCTGATAAACCCTTTCATGCTTTATGGGCTTATCGGACTACCACCCGCACTGCAACTCGGTCAACTCCATATTCATTGGTATATGGAACGGAAGCCATCTTGCCCATTGAAGTTCAACTACCCTCGCTCGGAGTTGCCATTTGTGATCAATCATCTATAGATGAACAATCTCAAAAGCGATTGAATGAATTGGAATGGTTAGATGAGAAAAGATTGTGCACTTTGCACCACTAGGAAGTCTATCAGAATCGAATAACATGAGATTTAAACAAAAAAGTTCATCTTCGTTCATTCACTCATGTATAATTGGTAATAGTTCTCAGAACTCCAATAATAACAGGAAAGAAACCTCCCAAGCTTGAGCCAAAATGGGAATGACCTTATTCAATACTTAGGGTCTACTCCAATGGAGCATATTCATTAATCTCAATGGATGGAGAACTCATCACTACTCCAACCAATGCCAGATTTTTAAATAATTATTTTGTATAAACTACAAAGTACCTTTCTCATCCTTGCTATATGACGTTAAACGATACAGAAACGGTCCATACATATGACCTTAAACTATTTGTACATCCGTCCCACATGACGTTAAACTGTGAAAAAGTTCCCTAAATGGTCCAGTATGACATTAAACTGCAACTAGGTCCTGTATGACCTTAAACTGCATCATCAACGGTCCATGAATATGACCCTAAACTTTTTTCAAGTCCCTTACATCCAGCAAGACGTTAATCTATGAAGTCCTAACTACATGACGCTAAATTGTATAAAAGTCTTTTACGTCCGGAAATACATTAAACTACATTATCATCAAAGGTCTTGTATGACCTTAAAATATTCTCACTGTTTTCCAACATGATGTTAAACTGTGGGGAAAAAATCCCCAATGCGTCCAACATGACATTAAAATGGTGTACTCTTTTGTCCTCCCTGCATGACATTAAACTACATAGTCCCCCATTCGTCCAACATGATGTTAAACTCTATTGTCCCCATTTTCATAAATACATGATGCTAAACTATACAGAAAGTCCGTGATATGTCTTACATGACATTAAACTATATTTTGTCCCTACTACATGACACTAAACTGTGCAGCATCAATAGTCCTAACTGCAAGACTTTAAACTACATAGTCCCTTTATATGTCCTACATGAAATTAAACTATGCATCGTTAAGGTTGTTGTTACCTATTGTTTCTAACACCGAGTATGACTCATGTGAGCTTAGAGCAAACCTCAACCATAACACTCTCTCTGGGCTGCTCACCATGTGTAAGTCCTAACATCATTTTTTAGGTCATTGTCCCCAAGAACAACTTGATCATTAATTCATTATTTAATTGAACTACATGTACTTTGATCTTTTCCTTCTAGGCTGGGTATGTAGGCAACCACCCATGGTTCAGTCCCAAAACCAATCTCTTCATGTCGGTTCATCTCCATCTCATACGATGTTAATTCGTGAAACCTCCCTTATAATCAATATCTTTACATTGGTTCACTTTCTTCCTTGTTAAACGACGTTAAACTATACAACACTTTTGTCCAGTATGACAATAAACTACAAATTTATTTGATACCCTCACCTGAGAGGGAAGTATTATTTTCATTGATTTTTTAATCATGTTTCATTTTAAAGACTATGTGCATACATGGCAATGCCCGAACCTTTTATCTTTGGTTAAACCATCATTGCACTAAATTCCCATTTCACCCTTCACATGTACGAACAAATTTGTACAGAGGGTATTTCTAGAACTACGTGGGCTTGATTCCCATCCTTATGGGATACGTAGGAATGTTCGAGTGTCGCTCGAATCTAGTCCCAAGTCTTTGGGCCTAACCCCAAATTCCATTTTCAGTCCCTTGTCTGAAAAATCCCCATGATAACACACACTGTGTATTTCTTACAATGGTCCTAGCTCTATAACACTAAACATAGATCTCTAATCTTTTTTTCCCACACGACATTAAACTGTAGCTTACGAACTACGTATGGCATGATTCTCATCCTTATGGGATACATAGTGAAGTCCAACATTTCAATTCAGGACCTAGCCACAACGTGATTATGGTTAGCATTGATCTATGTATCTCTAAATACATTGAACAATACCCATCTTTATGTGTCATAATCCTATCCTTAAATATTTACAGATCCTCGTAACCCTTTTTATGAATTTTAGTCACAAAAATGTCAAACTTCTGAGAGTTCTTTTGTCTGACTATGCAACACGTGCCCATAGGCGGCCTTGCATAAACAGTATACATAACAAATTTGTTTGCCAAAAATAATATTATCTGAATATGCATCCAATTCCATTATGTGCCCCTATATAATTCAACCCCCAAATGGGTTTGTCGAATAGTGGTAACTTCATTCTTGGGAAGAATGCCTCTTTTGTCCTTATTTCACTTAAACGACAGAATGTAGGGATCCACAAAAATAGCCATCATTAACATATTTGTCCCATATCCTTTTTCATGATCTGAAAGTATTCATGTCTGTGGTTTATATTATCCTTCTCTATGTTTGGGTCAGACCTTCGTAGGAGTGATACTCATCCAGTTCTTCGATAATATTGTTTGGAAATATCTTCTCCATATTCAAGTACCTCTTTCCATATAGCAAACTCTATACTTTGGATGATTTGAATCTCCATAAACTTTCACTAGATTTTAGCACTAGGAAGGTAAATTTCTGAGAGTTCTTTTGCCTGACTATGCAGCACGTGCCCATAGGTAGCCTTGCATAAACAGTATACATAATAGACTTGTTAGCCAAAAGATACTATTTTATTTAACTATTTAGCCAATTCCCTTAGGTGGTCCTACATAATTCAACCCCCTAATGGGTTTGTTAAATAATGGTAACATAATTCATGGAAACTACTTCTTTTAATGCCTTTTAGCTCTTTTTCATATCATTCCTCATATTCAAATATTCTTAAGTTATAGCTTACATATTTTCCCTCATACTTGATTATGGTAATATGTTTGCAGATGAATTTTCGAGGAATTGAGTCAATTCTAATCCATTTCGGTCAAAGCTATTTCGACCTTAAACATTAGCCTTTTTATGTCAGATGTGAATGACATTAAACTGCCCACAAAGGACAGGGGATCTCTGAATAAAAGTAAAGTTCCCATCTCACTAAACATACATTTTTTATGATTTAGGTACCATTGAGCAATTAAAAGGTTCGATGTTTATAGGGTTATTTACATTAATCCTAGTAAAAATAAAACTATGCTTACTAGGCCCATTGTCTTATGTAAAATCTAAAGCATGTAGCAAAAGAGAATGCAGGTAAAAATGAGTGAAGATGAAAGTGTTTTTCATTGATACATAGGATATAGAAGGACAACCACAGACTGGAGTCTCTTCTATTTTTCAAGAATTACAGGAGTCTTTCAACATAACTCTTCATTTTATTTACAGCATCCCGAGCTTCATCAACAGCCACATGGAATTCATTCATTCAACTGGATACAATAAGAGATGCAGTGATACCAGCTCTTCTTGGAAAAATTGTAAAAGGGTGTTCATGAGTGCAGTTTGAGAAAATTTTCTGCTGATCAAACAGTGACTTTGTTTTTGTCCAAGAGACTTGGAAGATGGATACATGGATTTTTGAATGGAGCATTGGAAGTAAAGAGACATTTGGATAGAGTACTATTTTCAAATATTTCTCTAATGCCATGTTTTTCTTCTCTCCGCCAATCGGTAGAAATTTTTTTTTTCAGCCCATGGGATTTCCATTTTCATATCTGTAAGGAAATGACATGGAGGAAGAATTTGAATGTTCACACCATTTTCGTTGCTCTTAATGAAAAGCATAACCGAAATAGAGGAGTAGTTGTGCAACTGCATTTCAGGCGTATAGTTCTTTGCATCTGGAACATTGACTCCTTGTAAATGACCATGACTATATATAGGCAGATAGATGCTCTGTGGGAAATTAAGACGATATTTCTTCATGTACTTAGCCAAATATGGGAGAGTTCTATTGCAGATATCATAGTAATCATGGACAATGATGTTCATCAGGTCATCAATCTGCTTGTTATCCAGTTCATCAGCCCTTCCAAATCCCTTGGGAGCCATTGAATCTGCACAAAAGTTGAATAAACTAAATGGGTTTATTTTTCATGAAATTTATGAAAGAGTTAGAGAAAATGGAAAAGGCATTAAGGCGCACAAGTCTAAACTTGGCATGCAAGTGTTCGTGTGTAGCGCTAGTTTTTGACGTGCATGTATAAACCGTGAAAGTACAAATACCTATAAAAGTGGTGTGACAGCAAAGAAACATCGGAAAATAGAGCAATCTGTGCGGCTAAAGTGACCTGCGCGGCAAGAGCTCGATGGTTTGAAATCTGGAAATCCAGATGCTTTGTATGGGAGTGAGGCCCTTAATTTATAGACGCGGCCAGAACCCTGCATGCCATACCTCTGTGTTCCAGGCCCTGCGCGATGCGCAATTCTGCTCAGCCCTCTACGCCATCAAGAATTGCACGCCGCCCTCTGTGCCATCAAGACTTGTGTGTCAACATTCCTTTTCATGTCTTCTTTTCCTCAGAGTCACATCCTCATTTCTTTCAGATCCAACTCTGAGGGGGGACTTTCGTTGACACTCCTTTTTCATCACAGAGTCCAAAGGAATGTAAAGGGAAATGACTTAGCACAAATTGATTTCATCCTTTGATGAAAATATCAAAAAAAGACAAAGGCCTGAAAAAGGGATCCAAAGCACATGTGCCGTGAAAGATCTATCACTGTCGTGCAAGTCCACTTGTGCGCCATCTAGTGTTCACTCAAGTGACTTGAACGACCTATGTAATAACCTCCTGGGGTCTTCTCCTGCCGATAAATTGACCCTATGGGCCCACCATTAGAGGGAGGATTTTTTCCAGAAACTCATATTTCAGCTCCCAGCGCCCTAATCTCTTCCCAAAGATTCTGAAGCACTTCTAAGGTAATTTCTTACCTAGAATGGAAGATCTAAAGAGGGGGAGGAAGGCCTATGTGTTGAAACTCATCAACACTTGCGCACCTGAGTGGCCAGCCCTTAAGAGAAAAGTCCACACTTGCGCGATGCCTTTCTCCTTCAATAGAACTTGTGATCCCCTAGTATGGAAGAACCTTAAGAGGATTCTAATGGCTTTAATCAAGAGTCGCTCAAGTATTACCCTGCTGGTTAACCGTCTCACCAGTACAACATGTGTCGCGCAGGCATACCTACGCGACCACGACTTGCACGCCCATGCAGTACCTGCGCGCCTACCAGGTCTTGCGCGCCCTGCCTTTTTGGGTGCATTTCTTGCCCATTTCACCACTCTTAAGCCATTCCACCTTTCCTATTCAAGATTCAGTCTTCAAGACACTCTTCATAGAAATTTATGGCATGATTTCATGATTTTACTTCCTTATCTGAAATGAATTGTGTGGAATATCTCTCAATACCTAGTGATTTACACATCTTTATGTCACCAAAGATTGAGATTTTATTCATTCAACCTCCTCCTTTAAGATGAGAGAATCCTTAACCTGGGTCTCCTTTTCAGGAATAATCCCCAGTCATAAGTCCTCTAATTTGGGCATCCTCTTTGGAGTAATCCCCAGATCCCCTAACATGGGTTTCATTTCCAGGAATAAGCCCCAGTCTCAAATATGGGCATCCTCCTTAAGAGTAAGCCCCAACCATAATTCTCTTAACCTAGGATTCCTTTTCAGGAGTAAGCCCCAGTATCAAATATGGGCCTCCTTTTTAGGAGTAAGTCCCAGTCATAATTCTTAACTTGGGCATCCTCCTTAGGAGTAAGCCCCAATTCTTAAAGATCCCAAATCTAGGAATCCTCCTTAGGAGTAAGCCCCAGTCCCCTAATTTGGGAATCCTCCTCAAGAGTAAGCCCCAAACCTTAATCCTTTACCTGGGCCTCATTTTCAGGAGTAATCCCCATTCTTAATTTCTCTTAACCAGTCCTAATTTACCTTTGATCTGGGATTCCTTTTTAGGAGTAAAACCCAATCATATGTCTTCTCCTAATTTGGGCCTCATTTTAAGGAGTAAGACCCAAGTTACAGTCTTCAAAATCTCCATGAAGAACATATACCTTTATGGACCCTGTTCCTAGATTACTTACCTAATGTAAATCCTAACCTTCATTTATCTGGGAAGTCATACATACATAAGCCCCACATTATTTCTTATGATTACATCTTTCATGGCACAATTGTCTAATTTTTTCCAATACCTCTTCTTTCTCACACCGAGCATGACTCACGTGAGCTTAGAGTGTAAAAGTAATTGTGACATCCTTCTTTGAGTCATCAATCATAAACATCATACACCCATACTCGAACTACGTGGGTTCAGATTCCTTTTCTAAACAAAGGATACATAGGTAGCCCATCTATAGGTTCGATCCCAACTCTAAAATAAATATTGTCCTTCTGAATGACAATAAACCTCAAGTGCCCCACTAAGTGGCTTTAAAACCAGCATGGTCATCATAATGACCAAGAGACTTCTATATAAATGTGTCGAAGGGTACAATTGACCAAGAATCTCTAATAAATACAGATGATTCTCTATCGATGAAGTACCTCAAATACATATAAAAGAATCTCTAAATTTATTACATATTTAATTATTGATTTTCAGATCAGAAGGAAAGATCATTTTATACTTGGTAATGTAATAAGGATTCACGAACATAACTTAGATCTATATAGAGAGTCCCAGAGTAGACAATAATTCCCCTCTAAAAGGTGTGATGAGTCCGACCTCCCATCCTATCGACCAATGCAAATTCCTAAGCCTCATCAGTCCACAAACGAATGAGCACCTACCTTTGGATAGTAGGTATGAATGGATGTGGAATCATTCGATGTTTCCGGTTCTGCAATCAAGCCCGTTAGAAACCGATCGGAATTTTTGAACCTCCCATCAAGGCCGTCATCCCCAGATTCTAAGTGAAACAAATACTCATTATATTTTGTGGTCTATCAACAACACAAATACCCTTTAAATGAGGACCCTCAATTTATTTTAGAAAACCAATCAACATGAAATTCATTTAGTGTGAAAATAAGGACCACCAACGACCATGATTTTCAGCAGGGTGTTTTCCCATACAAATTACAACATTTCCATCAAACAAAGAGAAAGATAATGTATAAAATATTATAAAAGTTGAAATTATTACTTAAGTTTACCATCTTCATTCTATATTTTTACATTCATCCATCAGGTATGCTTCCCATTCATTTCTAATCATATCTATATCATCTTGTGAATATTACTTTTTTTAGTAGTCATGGAAGTACTAAAAAAATATAAATACACAAAGAATTAATAGTTATTTTATATGAAATATCAATTATATTCGAAAATACCTCTTTTGGGATGATTGTTTGTTCATGGAATATTATATCCTTCATAAATTTACAAACATAATATCCATAGTATTTATAATTTTATTATTTCAGGCATTGTAGAAACATTGAGAAAAATAAGAATTTTTTTATATTTGTTTGGATAGTGAAATCTAATTATATATAAAATGATACTTATCCACTCGTCTTACTTTTTTGGTCTCTTGGCCTTTTCCCCTGGCCTCATTCCATGATGTCAACAATATTCACGCCCCACCCTATCATAATAGAGTCCTCATTAAAAGATAATATAAATTATATAAATAGATATTTAGTTGTAAAATACAGGATTTAGAGTACTAAAATTGACAAATGCCATCATTTGTGGTCGGTTTGTTGGATAACCATTCATTGAATCCAGAAAATAAATCTTTGGAATATCCAAATTGACCGCAATAAGTATCCAATGCTACCCAAAAAAAAGAATAATTAATAAAAGAAATTAAAATATATTTTATATGATTCAATTGTAGAGTTTTACCCCTCCATCATTGGTATTAAGAGTCATCTGTCATATGTAATTTTGATGTTAAATGATTTGATCAATCTTGCCACTTTATCACCATGTTTCTTGGAAGTTATGTCTTCTTGTTCTGTAGAGGTGATGTGAGGACTAACGAGTCAAAATTTTTGTTCATGGGGAAATCCCTTTAATTTTTTTCATATATATTCCTATGTAAAATATGAAATGTTTTTAGTCAAAATTATCATAGTATATCATCTTTTGGAAAATCAAATCATAAAAACATACCTCATGTAAACATTTACAACTGAACTGTCTAACCAATCATATTAAAAAATTTCAGTTGCACTCTCAACACCATTTAAGTCTGGATCTTCCACTCCATACATATTTTCATAAAAATCATTTATGCGATTACCATTATATTTCATCTTCATATTCACATTGGCCGTCAATGATAACAAATGAGGATATAGAATGGGGGGGTTAAGGTGCGTTGGGTTGATCATTTTAATTTGTCGGTTAATCCCTTTGATAGTTTTGAACTGGTATTTTGTTTCGCCCATTCCCTTTGTCTATCTGTAATAATATGCATCGGTTCAGACTTTTTTCATTAAATTTTTAAGGTTTAGCATGAAAATTAAATTAGAAATCAATACCTTATTGTCGACATGTTTTTTAGAGGATGTGACGGCCATATGATGAATGTTTCTAGAGATTGTTCGACCATATGAATATTTGCATCATCAATTGGAATAGGTAGCTTAGAGATCAACTCTTGGGATACAGTATTGGACACACTGACATGATTTGTCAGATGTGTTCTATTGTGTAGCATGTCGTTCTGGATATTGAAAAATGCAGCCCTCCCTACAAGGAAATGAGTGGGTGTTGATAGATATAAATCTCAGTATTTTTCAACCTTTATAATATCGATACAAGAAAGGTATTTGTGTCTATAATTTACCTAATTCATATTTCCCAGAAAAAATTATTAGTAAATTTACTACCTCGGTTAATAATTGTTTATAAGGGGAATGTATCACCTCAAAACTAGTGGGGTGGTGTGGGGTCTTCACGCACGGGTTGATTTTGAGTTGTTTCTTCAATTTGACTCCCTCATCAAACTTTCTATCATCTAAATCTGGTATTATAATTATTGTTGAAACATATATAATGTTTCTATCATCTTTTTCATTTCCTCAGTTTGATCCCCCACTTTTTTTTCTTAATATAGGCTTAGGGTGTCACCCAAAGAACCACACATCTGACGTGACCATACTTTTTTTGCTGCATCAAAGACACTAAAAGTATTTCTGCATTTGATGTAGGTGTTATTGATTCTTGTTACTATGTCAAATATAAAATATTGGAAAATAAGTAATCATTGTCATGTAATAGAAATTTAAAACAATTTTTTTAATATGTCATACTTATATAGGTTTCCCACACCTTTTTTGTGTTTTAATCAAGTTGTTTTCAATTTAAACAAAATAATATAGTTATTGTGTTGTTTTATGTCACATAAAATTATTATGGTAGATTTAAAATATGTACCAATTTTTTAATGTGATACATACCCCCAACCTTTCTTTACGGTAGGGGTACACTGGTTTTGATGCTTGTTGTTTATTTTCAACACTCAGTTGTTGTTTCATAAATAAAACAGTGTCAATCAAACTGATGAATACATGTAACATCAAACAATATATTACCATACAAAATGTACCTAAAAAGACTGATTTTCACGACATCTAGTAAATGCGTCCCATGATGCTTGGGTTATCATCTATGCATAAATTAGAGGTGGGTACAGTTTTATTTTCCCTTCAGTATCTATAAGATGATATTTTGTTAAAATTGTGTACTAACCACTTGTGAATCCTTCCAGAAACCCTTAAGACATATTATTTGTGTGAGAAATCTACTATAAATTCACTCTGAAAGAGATGATGAAGTGTATGTCAATGTTTTATTATTTATTTGTTAATAAATTAAAAAATGATATCATAATGATACCATAATATCTTCCTGCATTCATGCCTTAATCTCATCCACAACATGGTTCCATGAAGTTACATCAATCCCTACGTGTTTTTGAGTGATGCTTCCAATGTATCTACTAAACATGGCCTTGTTGGGGTTAACATGTTGGCCCTACTTATTCCGTCCAATCTCATATTTGATGCCTTTAACTTTACCCTTAATAATTTTTACAAATATAGTCAAACTATAACACTCATGCATTTTCTGCATCACTCTTGTTTTTCCACCTTTCATTCACTCAAATCCACCATCATTAATATGTCCCTCTATATCCAGAGATCTAGCGTTATTATGTGTATACGGTGGTTATACCTCTGCACTGGGAGCAGTAACAGGTTGAGAAACATGTTGTTCGTCTACACTGTGTGTAGCAGTAGGTTAGGAAACATGTTGTGAATAGGGATTGGGATCATCATCACATATAGAATTCATTATCTGAAAAAGTTGTTTAATATATAATTTAGATAACATAAAAGCAACAAAGAACATTTTTTAACATAAGGAAATATTCTATGAAACCAGTTGTTTGTCTGCACTATAAGCAGAAGTAGGTTCAGAAACCTATTGTGTCTGGTGTAACGTGCTGAGTCCAGAGCCCCTCCACTGGTGCCCCGTACCTGGTTCGCCACATGACCTCAAGCGCGTTTCCCCGAACGACAGAGGCTGCCGACTAGAAGCGAGGGACTTGGTGAGTCGGTGGGGAAACTATGCCCTCATTCAGTAAGGTATACAAGGTAAGAAAACAACAATAAACAACAGAAGTAGTAAACAACATGCATACCAATAGAAACCACAAGGGAAGAAATGTAAAAATATATAACTATGATGACAATGATGCAGTAGATACAAGTATCTAAGGAAAATAGCAAGCACAACAACATGCTGAAATACAACTGAAACGAAGTACAAATGAAAAACAAAAGTAAGCTCCTCACCAACCCGAGCCACAACTTGGTCCCATGCTCCTCAGCTCCTGATGCAATCAAGATCCCGAAGTAGAAGGACGCTTTCCCTTATCTATACCTGCAGCAACATAGTCTTCTTGGGCCCAAAAGCATGGCCCAAACAGGGTGTGAGATACAATCCCAGTAGGCAATCACCCAAAGATTTGTGCCTAACAGTCGATAAATACATGGCAGTAAATAAACAAGAAGCAGAAAATAGAAAAACACAAACAACTACAATCTACAGTTCTAACAAGAATAGCACACAAGTATGCAGTTAACAACATGAAGTGAACAGGTAACCCTCTGGGTATCACTCACAATCTAACCCCTATGGTTCAACCTCTAAGTACTAGAAACCCTCTGGAAGGAACACACAGTCTCACCCCTCTAGTTCAGCTACATAAATAAGAAGAATCTCTGGGGAAGTACTCACTGTCAATTCCCCCTATAGTATTGTATCATGCTAAAGGCTCTCTGAGGATGCACTCAACGTCAATTCCCCATGTGGCCTGCGTCATAGTTAAAGACACTCTGGAGAAGCCCATACGTCAATTCTCCCTTTGGTCTCACATCGTGATTAAAAAGACACTTTGGAGAAGCCCTTCTGCCAATTCTCCCTTTAGTCTACTAATCTAGGTTCTCATAGTCCTAAGTATAAGTAAACATGCTCAGCGCGTGCATATCGTCCACGTAAACCTCAAGAACTACTTGACTATCAACTAAGGCTCAAAAGTAATAGTAAAACAACAGTCCACAATCCTACAACTGGGCATGGAAAAGCAACTGAGCACAAACAAAATACTCTAATCACAAGCAATAACCTCTACTAAAGCAATCAAGCAAAGAAGGGAAGAAGCAAGGACAAAACAGGAAACACGCAATACCCCGTTCAAGGGTATTGGTGGAATTTTCACATAATATTCATCAACTTCCTATAGAAAGGCACAAACCACCTACCTCAATCTTAGGAGATCTATATACGTGAACATCGATGACAGATTCCCCTTAGAATAGTGTAGATCTGAGAAAATGCACAAAACGTTCATCCCATGATAACTCGGAAACCAGGAGGAATCAAGAAACAAGGATAATGTAGAAGGAATAACTCACCGGTGTGATTATGATGCAACTAACCATGCTCGAATCGGAGAACGGACATCGAGACGGTCGTCCGTCGAAGATCTGGTTGTACGATCGCTTCCGAACGGTCAAAAACTGAAGAATAAGATGAAAATGGGGGTTAGATGCATCCTCGGTCCATTTAATGAAAAAAAGAAAGTACACGACATGTAATTCAAATTTTCCATACACCAAAATAACCGGCCTCCACCTCAGCCTTACACACCGTGTGTGTGGCCCAGACACGACCAACATACGGCTTCGACCAGGGGAAAGAGTGCACGACTTTTACTTTTGAAATTTCCAGAAAACTCATTTTTCACAAAAACTCCAGAGAAAAAGAAAAACATACCTGAAAAGAGATCCAGGTTCTTAAAAACTTCCCCGCTTAAAGAAATGCATCCCCGAATTTCTATAATGAGGCGAAGAAGGAGAAACCCCAAACAACTCTGGCCACTGTGATCATACATCGGCCTCCCTCTCCCAGGTCTCATCCTGTACTCATCCGTGCTGCCATAGCACTCGTACCAGAGGAACATACTGCCCACGGAGAACCTTCATATTATGATCGACAATCTAGATAGGATTCCCCTCGAACGACGCATCTGGTTCATGCTCGACTTCCTCGGGCTGATAGACGTGAGACGGGTCTGGAAAGTAACATCGGAGCTGAGAGACGTGGCAGACTTCATGCATGTCTTGATACCTCTGGGGTAGTTGCAACCGATAGGCGACTGGCCACACTCTCTCCAAGACCTCAAACGGCCCGAGGTACCGTAGTGGAAGCTTACCCTGTCTCCGAATCCTCTTGTATACCAACCTCGGTGCAACACGTATGAAAACCTGATCACCGACCTCGAACTCCAGAGGACGTCTCCTCTGATCAGCATAAGACTTCTACCGAGACTGCTCTGTATCTATCCTCTTCCGAATAAGCTCTATCTGCTCTGATGTCTCCTGAACAAGACGAGGTCCCAGCAAAGCTGCCTCTCCTGCCTCCAGCAAGCATAAGGGTGATCGGCAAGGCCTACCGTACAAAGCCTCGTATGGAACCATCTGAATGGTCGCCTGGAAACTATTATTGTAGGCGAACTCCATCAGAGGACTATGCTTCACCCTAGAACTGACAAAGTCAAGGATGCAAGCTCGGAGCATATCCTCAAGGACCTAGATCGTGCGCTCGGACTAGCCATCAGTCTGGGGATGGTATGCTGTACTCAAATGTACTGTGTACCCAAGGCCTTCTTAAGTCCCTGCCAGAACCGAGAGGTAAAGTGCACATCTCTATCTGAAAAAATAGAGCATAGAACTCCATGCATACGAATGATCTCCCTGATGTAAAGTCATCCCATATCATCGACACTGAAGGTCTCCTTGATCGACAAGAAGTGAGAAAACTTCATAATCCTGTTGACGACAACCCAAACAACATTGTTTCCCCCAGGTGGCCTCAGCAACCCGGTCACGAAGTCCATCGCAACATCATTCCACTTCCACTCCAGAATGGGTAACTGCTGTAAAAGTCATGCTGGTCGCTGATGCTCTGCTTTCACCTACTGACAAGTAGAAAATCTCATGACAAAACCAGCAACATCCTTCTTCATACATGGCCACCAGTATTGGTGATGAAGGTCCCGATACATCGGGGTGACGTCAGGATGAACTGGCCAAATAGAGGAATGGAAATCCCACATCAGCTCCTCGTGTATGTATGATGGCACCCATAAGCATGCCTGGAAGCAAATGATCTCATCCTCTACCACTGTCCATCCAAGAAGAGGGTCTCTTCCTGACACACTCTCCCGTAGGACAAAGCCTTCTAAGTCTGATAGAAACCTCATCTGTACCAGATCAAGTAGTGTGGAGGTAATAGCTATAGAAGATAGAAAATTCTATCCATGTCTGTCGTGCACCTCCAGATGCATCTTAGAGAACAGAGCCATCGGCTGCCACTCACTACTGGCCTCCTCAACTGCCTAAATCAGAGTTCTCCGGCTCAATGCATCTGCTACAGCGTTGCCCCTTCCCAGCGTATAGGCGAGCTCGAAATCAAAGACTGAAGATACTCGACCCACCTGCGCTGACTTAGATTCAGATCACGCTGATTGAAGACATACTTAAGACTCTTGTGGTCAGTGAAGACTAAAAATTTCTCTCCCAGATGATAGTGTCTCCAACAGCGCAAGGCATGAACAACAGCAGCTAACTCCAAATCGTGCATAGGGCAGTTCCTCTCATGTGGCCTCAACTGCCGAGACTCGTACGTAGCGACTCCATCTCCCTACATAAGCACAGATCTCTGCCCAATACCCAAAGCATCACAATAAATAGTTTAGCTCTTTCCTGGATCTAGCATGACTAGTATCGGTGCTGACATCAACCTTCCTTTCAGCTCCTAAAAGGCTGACTCACAAGAATCTGACTATAAGAACCTCGCCCCATTCTTTGTCAGACCTTTCAAATGTGCTTCTTGATGAGAAAAGTCCTGAATGATGTGTTTGTAGTTTCCACCTAGCCCTAGGAAACTCTGAACCTCAAAGAAGTTCTTCGGCTGCTCCCAAAAAACTACAGCTCTCACTTTCTCTGGGTCCACTGATACTCCTGCCTCTGAGATGATGTGACCCAAGAAGTGAATCTGATCCGTCCAGAAGTGGCACTTTGAGAGTTTAGCATAAAGTCGATGATCTCTCAGTGTACTCAGAACGATCACAAGATGTGTGGCATAGTCGTGTCGAGTTTGAGAGTACACCAAGATATTTTCCACAAAGACCAGGATGAAAGAGTAAAAGTAAGGATGGAACACTTGTTTCATCAGTGCCATGAAAACTGCAGGCGCGTTCGTGAGGCCGAACGGCATGACTTTAAACTCGTATAGACCATACCTGCTCCTGAAGGCTGTCAGAGGTATATCTGATGGTCTAACACGCAACATATTATAACCAGACCTCAAGTAGATCTTCGAGAACACCTGGGCTCCTCGAAGCTGATCGAAAAGGTCATCAATCAGCGGCAACGTATATCGGTTCTTAACCATCAACTGGTTCAGCTTCCGATAATCCACATAATGCCAAAGGGTATCGTCTGCCTTTTTCTCAAACGGAACAGGAGAACCCCAAGGAGATGTACTGGGTCGAATGATACCCTTAGCATGTAGCTCCTCCAACTGCTTCTTGAGATCCTAAAACTCAGGTGTGGAAATCCTATATGAAGTAATGGACACCGGTGCTGCTCCTGGAATGAGCTCAAGAAAGAAGTCTACCTCACGCTCCGGAGGCAAACCCGAAAAGTCCTCTAGAAAGACATCCCTGAAGCGATTCACCACTAGAGGAAAGTCCAACTGTGGAGTCCCATGATCATCTAGATAAAGACTAGAAATTTGGGCTGTCACCCCTCCTAGCCCATGATGTTCGAGTCCCGACCGACTCGCCCGAACATCCCATTCACCTCTATGAAGGAATGATTCACCTTCTGGTTAAACGAAATACACTCTGCAGCGATAACAGTCAATGACATCCTAGAAGGGAATCAACCAGTTCATGCCAAGAATGACATCATAGCCTGTCATCTCCAGGACATAGAGATCCCGTAAGAAGTGATACCCTGCAACCTCGAGAGGGCACTCTCTACACTGGCATACTCTAGATTTCATCATTCTCAAAAGTGTGTCTAGTATCAACGAGTCGGCAGAAGAAAATACGCAGAGTCCAAGGCTCTCCACAACAGTAACAGTGATAAAGCAATGTGTAGAACCAGTATCAAAAAGAGCTGAAGATAAAACTGAGGCTACTAAAATCGTACCTCGAACAGTAGAAGGGTCGGGATCCTATTCATGATAAGTTTTCTCCACGGTGAAAGACTAGCCCGTGCTGCGGCCCTGCGCCCCTGGCTGACCACTCTGAGCTGAACCGCCCTGCTGGTGCTGAGGAAGTGGTGGCTGACCGCCATGGCCTTGACCTTCACCTTGGCCTGAATGGACAGAAAAACTCCAATTCCCTGACTGGTGAGAAACTTGGCGGTGCTGTTCCTGAACGAGGAGTCATGGAAGAACCCCGATCACCTGCTGCTGGTCAGAAAACCTGGCAGAAATGCTGAAGGTGACCCAACTTGCCGCATGATCGGCACTCCAAGGGGTCTCTCTGGGACTGCGTCCTCGTGTGCCCTATCCGACAACACTGGTATCATGTCACTTTGGCTACCGGAAGATGCATCTCGCTTCCTCAAATCACCGCGCGTAGGCTCCCTAAGACGCTTCTTGATTTCATCCGAAGGAAATCTAGCTCTGGAAGCAGAACCGCCCTGGTTCGTAGCTCCAGAGTCTCTTAGATTGCATTTTGAAATCAGTGCCTGATTGATGATGGAAGTAATGGAAGTCATTTGGAAGATGTTCACCTATGAGCGGATCTCCCGCCAGAGCCCATCCTCAAACATCATCACAAAGAACACCCCACTCCCATCCTGAAGGGGTGTAAAATGATACTGCTCAGTGAAACGAGATGAATACTCCATGACATATAGATTACCCTACTCTAAGCTCATGAACTCCCAGGCTCGATCGGCCCTCACGATCTCTGGGTAGAAGTAGTCGTAGAACACATGCTTGAACTCCTCCCAAGTCATAGCCTACTACTGACCACCTGTGAGATCACGTCCCACCACCTCTTGGAGGAGTCTCGGAGCATGTAGGTGGAGAGCTTGACCCGCCTCTCTGGAGGCATCTCAAGATTCTCGTAGATAGTGAGCATGGATTCCAGCCATGACACTACAGCCTGAGATCCTTCCTCCCATGAGAACGTGGGAGGATGCTGCTGCTGCTGGAAAACCCACGTCAAGTCTGACATAGACGAGGCAGGAGGAGGTGCTCCTTGGAAGGCCTACATCATCCTCATGAAACCTTCCCCGAACTGCGCATCAGCACCTACAACTAGTACGACAACCGGTGCCAAAGCTGGCACGGCTGGAGCATCGATAGGAAGTCATTGATCTTCCATATATGGCGTCTGATCACTGCCCGATGACAGATGTACGACCGAAGGATGTCTCGGAGTCATAGATATGGAAGATCAAAAGCACCCATTTGATCAAGAAAACAAGGACATAGAAAACAAGAGCACAAGTGGGAACAGGGGAGAAAAACACACAAGATTGGAAAACACGACTACACAGCGTGTATAAAACTACACGGTGTGTCTACTTAAGACACTGACATGGGTGTGTACTCCTGCCCTACAAGTTGTATTGACCTCAAACTACATGGCATGTTAACAACCACATAGAGTGTGTACGTGAAAAATATTCCCCTGCCCGAGTCTCCTTACACGGCTAACCCACACGGTCCGACTAAACCCGAGACTACACGGCGTGTTCGAAATGAACAAGGTGTGCACTAGACAAGGCTTCTGCGGTCCGTGTTGTTGATTACATGGCCATCTACACGGCTGGACCTTACATGGCGTGCTCCGAACAAGCACGGTGTTCATAAGAGAAGGCGACACCATCCTATGTTATTCGTGACACGGCGAGGTACCTGGGTAAGACTACACGGCGTCTTCCAAACAAACACGGTGTGTGGAAAAGAAGTTAACGTCAACCTGTGTTGTTTGTGACACGGCCGGGTACCTGGACTGGACTACATGGAGTGTTACCTATGGACATGGTGTGTTCTACCCGAGCATCCCTGGCCCGTGTTGTTAGTGACATGGCCGGGTACACGGCCTTGACCTCACACAGCGTGTACAAGTGGTACACGACATGTTCCCGAAGTTACTCCCACGACACCGTGTTCTGCTCACACGGCCTGAAAACTACACAGCGTGTATCTAAAAGTACACATCGTGTATTTTGGGTTTTTTGGGCAGTAGTTCAGAAACTATACAGAAATCCAGAACATAAAAACAAGGAGAAAAGATGCCAAAATCTGATCTTTGAGGGCCCATAACACCTCAAAAACCAAATTTTTGGCACTCACTTTAAACAAGAACAAAAAAATGTTTTCTAACATAGCAGCATTGAATATATCAAGAATATATCACAAAAGCATGCCTAATCTACACAAAGTCTATCTCAACAACATGCAGTCTCTAATTCACCCTAGATGGCATGACAAGAATGCAAGACATGTGATTTCTACAAGTTCCTATATGATGCATGAGACGACATAACCTCATCTCATCGGGTTGCAACGGAAATAAAACTGAAATATCAAAACAACAATAGCACAAGCCATGTGAATCACTCTATTTGAAATCAGGTCAATTATAAAATATCAAAACCAAAAACTACAATTAACGAGGTAGTATGGCTTTTCCCTGTACACAGGTTGGCTACTCCCGAGCACAGCTTAATGCCAAGTACCGAATCTGTCATATCCCTGGCTAAGGTCTCCAAATAGTAATGCAAGAGAAAAGAACTCCTCTGATACCACTTTGTAACGTCCCGAGTCCGGATCCCCTCCACTGGTGCCCCGTACCCGGTTCGCCACATGACCTCAAGCGTGTTTCCCCGAACGCCAGAGGCTTTTGACTAACAGCGAGGGCCTTAGTGAGTTGGTGGGGAAACTATGCCCTCATTCGATAAGGTATACAAGGTAAGAAAACAACAATAAACAGAGGAAGCAGTAAACAACATGCATACCAACAGAAACCATAGCAGAATCAATGTAAAAATATATAACTATGATGACAATGATGCAGCAGATACAAGTATCTAAGGAAAACATAAAACACAACAATGTGCTGAAATACAACTAAAACCAAGTGCAAAAGAAAAACAGAAGTAAGCTCCTTAGCATGACGAGCCACAGCTTTGTCCCATGCTCCTCAGCTCTTGATGCAGTCAAGATCCCGAAGTAGAAGGATGCTTGCCCTTATCTATACCTGCAGCAACATAGTCTTCTTGGGCCCAAAAGCATGGCCCAAATAGGGTGTGAGATACAATCCCAGTAGGCAATCACCCAAATATTTGTGCCTAACAGTCGATGAATTCATGGAAGTAAATAAACTAGAAGCAGTAAACAGATAATAACAAACAGCTAAAATCCACAGTTCTAACAAGCATAACACACAAGTAAGTAGTCAACAACAAGATGTAAACAGGTAACCCTCTGGGTAGCTCTCACAGTCTAACCCCTATGGTTCAACCTCTAAGTACTAGCAACCCTTTGGAAGTCACACACAGTCTCAACCCTCTGTTTTAGCTACGTAAATAAGTATACTCTCTGGGGAAGAACTCACCGTCAATTCCCCCTATAGTATCGTATCTTGCTAAAGGCTCTCTGGGGAGGCACTCAACGTCAATTCTCCCTGTGGCCCGCGTCATAGTTAAAGACACTCTAGATAATCCCTTCCATCAATTCTCCCTTAGGTATCGCATTGTGATTAAAAAGAAACTCTGGAGAAGCCCTTCTATCAATTCTCCCATTGGTCTACTACTCTAGGTTATCACAGTCCCGAGTATAACTAAACATTCTCAGCACGTGCATATCGTCCAAGTAAACCTCAAGAACTACTTGGCTATCAACTAAGGCTGAACAACAATAGTAAAACAACAGTCCACAATCCTACAACTAGGCATGTAAAAGAAAATGAGAACAATCAAAATACTCTAATCACAAGAAATAACCTCTACTAAAGCAATCAAGAAAAGCAGGCAAGCAGTAATGACAAAACAGGAAACACGCAATACCCCGTTCAAGGGTATTTGTGGAATTTTCACATAATATTCGTCAAATTCCTACGGAAAGGCACAAACCACCTACCTCGATCCTAGGAGATCAATATACATGAACCTCGACGACATAATACCATTAGAACAACATAGATCTGAGAAAATGCACAAAACATTCATCCCACAATAACATGGAAACCAGGAAGAATCATGAAACAAGGCTAAAGCAGAAGGAAGAACTCACCGCTGTGATTCCAATGCAACTGACCATGCTCGAATTGGAGAATGGACGGCGAGGCTGGTGTCCGTCGAAGATCCGGCCGTACGGTCGCTTTTGGATGGTTCAAAACTGACGAAGAAAATGAAAATGGGGGTTAGACGTGACCCCGGTCCATTTAATGAAAAAAAATAAAGTACACGACGTGTACTTTTATAGTACACGGCGTGTACTTCAAATATTCCGTACTCCGAAATAACCGGCCTACACCTCAGCCTTACACACCGTGTGTGTGGCCCGGACATAGACAACACATGGCTTCAAGCCGGGGAATGAGTACACGGAGTGTACTAAGAAAGCACATGGCGTGTACTTCTGAAATGTCCAGAAAAATCATTTTTCTCAAAAACTACAGAAAAAAAGAAAAACAAACCTGAAAAGAGATCCAAGTTCTTACACCTGGGGATTGGGATAATCATCATGTGCAAAATTCACTACCTATAAAAGTTATTTAACATTTAATTTAGATTACATAAAAGTAGTAGTGAATAGATATTAATATAAAGTAAAATGATGTATATTAGAAAAAAAATATAATCTCATTATTGAAATGTTTTTTAATGGTATAAGGGATTTGACACCACTATCGACTATCCAAATACCTTCATTATGGTCCCCTATGACATACGAAATTCCATCTACACTGGGACCACTGTGAAATTATTGTGATGTCCCAATGATAGGGTCATCCTACATTTAATTTTCATCTAACACTTCATTGGGTTCCGTCGATAACAGAGCAATTGACCAGTTATAGTTTGTGGGATCTGAAACATAAAATACTTGTACTACCTGTGATGTCATTATAAATGGTACTTCTTTTTTCCCATTCCTATTGAAATCAATTTTCCCAAATCCCAAATAATCTATTTTAACAATAATTCTATTATAAACCAACTTTCATTGAAAAATCGGCACTCCGAATGTCGTATAATCCAACTCCCAAATTTTTTTGATGATGCCAGAATATGACATATTTGCGTAAATTGGATTTCTATCCTTAGCACCAGAAAAATGCATATGTTCGGCCACAATTGGAACTCCACTATTCTTTCTGGTACTATTTTCATCATGTTTATTAGTATAGAATGTATAACCATTAATTACATAATCATTGTAAGATAATACGTACACACTTGGTCCTTCGACAAGACATCAAAGTCATTCTAAAATTGAATCTGGATTTTAATTTGACACCATAAAAATATGGTCCTGAAACCAACTTATAATCTATTGATTATGTTTATTTGATATCCATCTTTTAGACCTTTATTGATTTAATTTCCTTAGAATTTCTTTTTGGGTTTTAACATATGGGTCAATGTATTAACTATTATGAAAAATGTAAAGGTGGGACTTCTCCCGATATATAATATTGATTGTGATGACCTACCTTCCAGAAATTCCTTCACCCACTAGTTGACCACTAAGATGAGATTTTGTTAGACCAATTATTTTCACATTGGATAGGTATTCAGTAAAAATTCAATGGCTTCCTCACCAATATATCACTTCGCAATACAACCGTCTGGCCGAATTCGATTTTTGACATACCCTTTCAAAATATTCATATACCATTCAATGGGGTACATCCATCTATATTTAATAGTACCACATAGAAAAATATATCTCACTAAGTGAACCATCAAATAAACCATCATATCAAAGAATATATATTGGACAAACATTTCCAATTCACATAATATGACAAAATTTATCTTTCCATAGTTGGGAATTTCACCATATCTATAACTTTTCTACATATAACTTTGAATAAGAAACAGAGCTTCATTAATGTATGATATTCATTATTGGGAAAAATAAAACATAAATATATAGTAATTAGATCTTTCATCAAAACATGGAAGTCATGTGATTTCATACCTTTTAAATTTAAATCGTATATTGACACAATGTTCTTGATATTCGATAAATACCCCTACGGAACCTTTATGTTATTCATGAAGTTTCAAAATCAATATCTCTCCTCTATGAAAAGATTGTAAGCAGTATGATGATGAAATGTTCAGTTTTCTCCCTTCACTGGTGCCAACTCTTCTCGTATTCCCACGTCAACCATGTCCATGTTATCCGTAAATCCATCCTTTGTTTTTCAGGGTGCATTTTGAAATGTATCAATGACACTACAACATAATATTTTTCAACATTCATAAGATAATAAAAAATTTCCAATGTACAGTCAATTCTTGTATAATAATTCAAAAAAACTTATTTCTTTTTCCAACTGGTTTTCGTAAGGTTTTTCAAAAACGGTTTACTAAAAGCAGTGTCCAAATCCTTAACATTATCAAATAGTTGATCACCTCTTAGTGGAGATAGTGGAGTATGTTTTTCTGAACATTCATCAAAAGATGTTGTCTAATATTGGTAATTCTATCATCGGGGTATAAATTTATGATTTCCTAGAAACACATTTTTCAATTATTGTTTCAACCTAATTGATTGTGTACCTTGTTCGTAGATGGGACACCCAAGAGTTCCTTTAATGCTATATCCTGAAATATTTTCATAATCATGAAAGTAATTTATTATCTCGTACAACATGACTCTCAATGTGAAATCATCATTTCTGTAAGTATCATACATCATAACACCTGAATCCCACAGTAATTTCAAATCTTCGATCAATGGATATAAGTAAACATAAATATCATTACATGGTTGTTTTGGTTATGAAATAAGCTTAGAAAACATGATGTGATTTTGTTTCATGTCTAACAACAGTGGAAAATTATAATTTACCATCATAATCATCCATGTACTGTGAGTGCTTCTTTAAAAACCTAAAGGATTCACTTCATCTATAGATAACACAAGACGAAGGTTTCTCAGCTAGTTTCCAAAGATAGGATACTCATGATTAATTCTATTCCACTAAGGAGAGTCTACCAGATGTCGTAATTTTCCATCTTAATTTCTTCTGTCTTCATGCCATGTCAATTTCCTTAGAGTCTCCTCATTTTCATATAGGATCATAAACTGTGGAATGATTGGAATGTACCATTATAATGACCCTCGTTTTAAACCGGACTAAAACTGGAAAAAATTTGAACTTTTTCAATTACTAAATGGGTTTTTTTAAGACCGAGATTTGGAATGGAGTTCTGAGAGTTCAAACTCTTTGTTGTTTTTTTGGGCTTAGGCGAAGGCCCGTTAAGTTTCTCAGGTGGCCCGAGAGGTTTCGGAAGCGCCGAACCCATGTTCCTAAAGAGCTTGAGAGGGTGCACGGTTGGCGCACGGGTTTACCGAACTATGTAGCCAAAATCAGGTGGGCAGTGTATTGCGCATGGGTAGTGCATGGTTTCCCAAACCACACACCTAGCCCATGCAGTGGGTGTCTATGAGGTAGGGGACTCTGAACAGTTTGCGCACGCTTTTCGAAACAGTGCGGGTCAAACCGTGCGTTTGGGTGAGTTTTGGTTTTGTTTAAAATTAAAATAAAATAAAAACATGAAATAAAAACATAAAAAGAAAAGAAAAAGACTCCATCACTCCCACTCAGGCCCCATGACACATGGAGGGGCTCCCCTTGAGCCGCGCGTGACACCCCCCTCGGCTCCCTCCTTCTCGCTTCGATTCCGTCGAAATCTCCTCACAATTTCCCTCCGGAACCCTAAGGTAGGTCTTTATCCTCCCTCTCCTCCTTGTTCCAAGCTATTTTTTGGCATATTCATCACCCATTGGGATTCGACTGAGAACCCTAGGTTTTGGAGGTGATCCGTTTTTCATCTTGCGCTTGTTCTAGGTTGGGGCAGAAGTTCTCTAGGGGTCCCTGGATGCACGTTCTAGCAACCGCAGCCAAAGGTGAAGCGGTTCATCTGGTTTCGGATGGTCGAGTTGGTTTTGGGGTGAGGTTTTCACCTTAGTATTTTTTTCTCCCTTGTCAAATTCGGGTATTTTGATGTTTATGAGTTCCTAGCACGTTTTTTATAGTGCGTTGTAGGTTTTGGCATGGTTTCGAGTTGCCAAAGACTAGGAAACTCACCTATGAATCTTATTTAGAAAGCACCTAGAGCCGGAGTGGATGGATGGATCCACTTTGAGTTAGGGTCCCTCTCCTTGGCCTTTAATTTAAAATGATGTAGGAAATAGTTATTTCTGCCCAGTCTTAGTATTTGAATTCTGCATGTTAGTCTTGAATAAATGCTTATGTTAAAATAGTGTGAATTGAAAGAAAAAGATAAAATTGTTTCCTGCTAACTAATGTCATGATTTAATAATAAAACCGCTAGATCATAGGTGTGTTGTCTTTAAGATAAAAATTAGTGATAGAATTTTTATGCTTGCCTGCTAGATTGTTTGGCGCCCCATTGATTCTATGTATGTGAACTTGCCTTGTTGAGACAAATAGAATGATATGGCTGTGATACTTTTGTTTGGGTCAATTTTCTATGTTTAGGAAAATTGAGTGAGATGATAACCATAGTAGGATGACTTAGGACTAGATAATTTGTTACCTCTAGAAGGTAAAAAAGGGTTAAATAATGATAAATGTAACCTTTAAGATGGAATGGTGAAACTCAAAAGGAACGAACTAGGGTTGTATGACCACGCCTTGGGATAACGTAATGAGTACAACATTTGTTAGTAAAATTAATATGTGAATATATTGATTTAGATACTTAAGATGGGTTTCATTAAGTATGAATGTGAATGTGTTTGCTTATGTGTATGTGGTATGATTCTTTGAATGCTTATGATGTAATTCTATAAGTAGTATACTGTAGAAATGTTTGTATTGTGAGTGCGCACATGCTGATTCCATATAATGAATGACAATAAAGGTGAGTGCATCATGAGGCCACCTAGTGACAGATACGTGGTTGGATGGGAGGTAGTTATACCCCATGCCAGTGTGACAGTACATGTCTATAAGTGATCCATTATTACCCCTTTCCAGTTTAATTCTACTGATGATTACGTGTCTGTATGGGAGGCAGTTATACCCCATGCCATTATTTTGAGTGTGACAGATGGGAGGCAGTTATACCCCATGGCGGTTGAATGAATGTGATGGAAGGGAGGAATTCTTAACCCTTTCTAGTATCCTATAGGAACGATAGGCATTCTTACCTAGTTGACTTTGTATGATAGGGATGAGATGCATTCTTACCTCATTGCCTTTGTATTATAGGGATGAGAGGCATTCTTACCTCATGCCCGCTAATCTCAATTTATAGAAGGGAGGCATTCTTACCCCTTTCCAGTAGACCTATAGGGACGATAGGTATTCTTACCTCGTGCTCGCTAATCACGATTAATGGGGGGAGGAATTTTTACCCCAAGCCATCTATGATCTAAATGCTTTTATATATATATAGTTACATGATCAGGTTACTTTACCAGCAATGAGCCGAAGCTGGTATAACCGTCAGGTGTCCCTTAGGAACCTGGATGGGTGTTATTTCCTTATGTAATTTCTGCTTACTTATTTCTCCATACCTGCTCACTATTTAATTATTATACACTTTCTAGATTGGGTTTGAAATCGGTGGTGTCGGCCTACTGAGATTTATATCTCACACCCTACTCGGGTCGCCATTGCACTGGGGTACCCGAGTAGACCTTCTTGTTTGTAGGGCCGAGGTTGTGTGCTGTGCTGTTTGTACCTGAGGATTTAAAAACAAATGACCAAGCAGGAGCATGGGATGCTCCGGGGATTGTCGTCGGGCCTTGCTGTCTTTTCTTTTTGTGTTGGTTGTAAATCATGCTGTATTGTTTACTGCTTTCATAACTGTATCATCATCTGAACATGCATGCATTGTAAACTTGCGTTTATCACCTTTCATAAAATGGTTATTACCTGTATTTTGCTTCTTCCTTTCTTTTTTTACTGATTCCTCTATTGAATACTATTTACTCTGAATATACCGATGCGTTAATCAGATATGAGGGTATAGTCTCCCCACTATCATCTCTTGAGACCCTCGCTGCTAGTTGGCAGTCTCTGGCATACGTGGAGATGCGCTTGAGGCCTTGTGACCTACCGGTCTGGCCACCAGTTAGATTTTAAGCTGGTATGGGACGTTACAAAGTGGTATTATAGGTGTTTCTTTTATTTTTCATTACTTTTTTGGGTTGGTAGACAGGATATTAGGAATGTGTCGGCGCTTAGATAATACCGGTTCTTGGGACTGATCACCCCACGTACAGTAAATGACCAAGTGGAAAGGGCTAGGAATTGTTAATCATGTTGTTTTCTATTACATTGGATATGGTTTCACCTTGAGTTATCATTGTATTTTCTTCTACTGATGGTTTATGAAATTCCTTGAATTTTTCCCTTTGGCCTGATATGGCATGAAAGCTGCATTCCGTGCATCATATTCAGCACATAGGAATTAACATGCCATGGATGTTCCATGCCATGTAGTTGCATCTTACCTTTTCGATATAATATGATTAAGTGATTATATTCCATGACTATGTTTTATAACATGCCTCAGTGTTCGCTGTTTGTAGTGACATGATTTGTTTTATATATGTAATTGATGGCATGAGTTAAATCTGATGGGTGTGAATATGATGGGAGCTTGTTTTCAGTTGTTAGGTGTATGTGCACCTTATAACTGGGAAAAGGTAACTTGTGTATTTGAACTACTGTAAAAGGCTTATATGTTTAAAATTCAAAAAGTAAATTGGATTTCATTAAAAAGGGGAGCTGAATGTCAATTTATAAACTATATGGGAACTTTATAGGTTGGTAGATGGCCACCCATATACTTGGGTCGTTGTATATGAGAATGTTAAATTCTAGGTTGGAATCTGGTTTTGATAAAAAGGGGAATCAATTTTCAATCCATGAAGTTTATGGGATCTTCATGAATTGGGAAATGGAAACCCATATTAAATGTCAAGGCTTGTTGCATTGTGAAATGATTAAATGGAAAATGTTGGGTGATTACAAAATTCAAAAAGTTTTGCATAACTATTAAATGTGAAATTGGACCTTAGTAGGACAGTTGGAAATTGTTGTATGAGATAACCCGGTTGGGGTGTTTGAATTTTAAAAAGAAATTGAGTAACGTCTTTGGGGTTGCCTTTTGAAGAACCCAGGATGGATAAAATGGTACCCTCGTAGGTCTCCCTTTTGTTTAAATGGGTTTTCTTCTCTTTTTATTGATAAAGAAAGGATGTATTTGAATGTTTAATGCTTTTAAAAGGAATTTTTTGTGAAACATTCTTGTTTTCTTGATGCGTGGTTAAGTTTTAAATGAGATAAAATGTTAAGTTCTTGGAAATGGAAACTATGGTGGTGCGTTGAGATCCCAGTGTAAGGGGTAGTTTATAGTTTCTATTTGAGTTGCCTTAGAACGGGACGATAGGTGTTTCCCATGGGCATTGTTTTCTTTAGCAGTGGCTTGATGTTTGGATTTTGAGACCAGTGACTTATTTGGTGTGACCCATCATTAGGGTCGACATTTGATCTTCATAAGGGTCTACCCTATGGTTAGTAGCACCCTTATCTTTTTAATGCTTTTCTTGTACCATGATTTTTTTAAGTGAGGTGTTGTTCGGGTGTCATTGTACCTTGTTGGACTCTTTCCTTTCTAATGAAACCCTTGTTTTAATGGGTGGTCATTGGGTTTTGAGTTTTGTTGCGGCTTTGGGTCATTTCCTCAGTAGAGTGGCCCAACGTTAAAGAATTGATTCGTCCCAATGTACGGGATGGCTTCCAAATGACTCGTGTGTTTTGACATGCTGGTTTCCTTGTTTTGGATCGTCTTCATTTGTTTGGTGATGTGATTGTGGCAGAGGAGCGTCACATGATTGTTTGCGGTGTTTGTGTACTAGCACACTTGTGCTTGGAAAGTTTATCTTCTTTCCCTTTGACGACTAGGACACTCCTAAGGTTGGTAGTTCATTGTGTTGAGTCTGGTTAATGTGACATTACAAGTAGAAGAGACAATACCAGGAATTACTTCTGGAAAGGTTTTGTTTTGTTTGAATGCCTAGGAGGCATGCGAGTTTTAAATCATGTGGATGTGTCGGAAGGTGAAGTCTAGTTCCTTCCTTAAATTCAACCAGTTGAGGTACGATTATTCATCCATCCAGTAGTCTGGTATGATTAGCTTCAATCCTTTTCAATCCTCTTGGTGTATTCTGTTAAGAAACAAGCATGTCCCCTATCTTTCCCCCGTCTTAGATGCACTAAGAGAGCATCATCCTTATCCGTGCTAATGCTTTGAAGCTATTGGGATTGATCGGATGGTCCTATTTCATTGTCACATATCGGATGCATGGTATCTTGTGTGGTTTGATCTTGGAAACGTCATTGGAAGATGGTTGTAGGATTCGGTGATCATCGTTTTTCTAAACACAAGGTACCTTGGAGAAAGGCATTGTGGTTCTGCTCGAAATACATTAGTTGTCTAAGATGAGCATCATCATAATGATTGGTTGTTGAGGCTTGACACTTTTCCTCTTTGGTTTAAATTAACATGATTGGTGGAGAACCATTTTAAAACATGTCGTTAGGTAATTATGTGTGTGGTTTGTGTTCGTCAGTGCCTTATAAGAACAACTGGCTCAACTTGGGCCTTGAGGTCGATGGGGAATCAACAATTTGATCTGTTTCAAATCATGTTAGGAGCGTCGGGGGAATGCTTGGGGCGTGCTTTGAATGTTAATTCCAATGATGGTCTAAACCATAGTTTGGAGTTGGTTTCCTAACATTAAAAATCTAAGGAGGGAAGTACCTGTGGCAGGATACTGGGTGAGACGATGACGGGTTCGTGTCTCTGGTTATATGGGCTCAGGAAGAGCCATCATGGTGTTTCGTTTGGGAAACGAGTGTTGGCTCGAGTTTGGGTGGATTAAGCGCTGAAGGGTTTAATGGATTCTTAAGGGCGTGTTGGACGTTTTTGAACACAACGTGATCATTTTAATGAATCTTCACGACCCTTGTAGGTTGGTTGATGTGTAAGTTTTTCCCAGAGGCTTCTCGGAGACGAGAAGTTCTAATTTGGGAAGGTTGTAATGACCCGCGTTTTGAACCAGACTAAAACTCGAAGGAATTTGAACATTTTCGATTACTGAACGGGTTGTTTTTATGGCCGAGTTTCGGAATGGAATTTTGGGAGCTGTGATTCTTTTTTGTTTTGGTTTTGGGATTAGGCGAAGGCCCGTTAAGTTTCTCGGGTGGCCTGAGAGGTTTCAAAACCACCGGACCCATGTTCTTAATGTTCTGTCGAGGGCGCACGGTTGGCGCATGGGTTGACCAAACTGTGCGTCCCAAACTGTGCGGCCTAAATCAGGTGGGTAGTGACTTGCACACAGGTTTTGCATGGTTTCCCAAATCGTGCACTTAGCCCATACAGTGGGTGTCTTGTAGGCAAGGGACTCCGTACGATTTGCGCACAGTTTTCCCAAACCGTGGGGGTTAAACCGTGCATTTGGGTGTGTTTTATTTTTTGTTTAAAATTAAAATTAAAGAACATAAAAATGAAATAAAAACATAAAATGAAAGGAAAAACACTCGCTCACTCTCACTCATACCGCACGATATAGGGAGGGGCTCCCCTTGAGCCACGCACGACACCCCCCCCCCCTCACCTCCCTCCTTCGCGCTTCGATTCCGGCCAAATCTCCTCACGATTTTTCTCCAAAACCCTAAGGTATTTTTTTATCCTTCCTATCCTCCTTGTTCCAAGCCGTTTTTCAGTGTATTTTTCACCTGGTGAGATTCAGGTGAGTACCCTAGTGTTTGGAGGTGATCTGTTTTTCATCTTTCTCTTGTTCTAGATTAGTGAAAATGTACTCTTGGGGTCCCTGGATGCGCATTCCAGCAACCTCTGCCGAAGGCGAAGTGGTTCAGGTGGTTTCAGATCATCGGGTTGGTTTTGGGGTGAGGTTTTCACCTCTTTCTTTGTTTTGAACTTGTAAAATTTGGGGATTTTGATGTTTATGAGTTCCTAGCACGTTGTTTATAGAGCGTTCAAGGTTTTAGCATGGTTTCGAGTCACCAAAGACTAGGCGACTAACTTGCGACTCTTAGTTAGAATGCACCAAGAGCCGTAGTGGATGGATGGATCCACCATGAGGTAGGGTCCCTCTCATTGACCTTTAATTTAAAGTGGAGTAGTAAAGAGTTATTTCCGCATAATCTTAGTATTTTAATTCTGTAAGTTAGTCTTGAATAAATGCTTCTATGAAAAATAATGTGAATTACAGGAATAAGATAAAATGGTTCCCTGCTAACTAAACTCACGATTTAATAATAAAACCCCTCGATCATATGTGCGCTGTCATCAAGATAAAAAGTAGTGATAGAATTTTTATGCTTGACTGATGGATTGTTGTGGTTCCCCTTTGATGCTTTGTATATGAACTTTCCTTTTTGAGATAAATAGAATGATATGGTTGTGATACTTTTGTTTGGGTCAATTTTCCATGTTTAGGAAAACTGAGTAAGATGATAACCATAGTAGAATGCCTTAGGACTAGATGACTTATTACCTCTAGAAGGTAACAAAGGGTTAATGAATGATAAATTTATCCTTTAAGATGGAATGGTAAAACTAGGAAGGAACATACTAGGGTGGTATGACCACTCCTTGGGATAACGTAATAAGCACGACTTATGTTAGTAAAATGAATATGTGAATATCTTGATTTAGATACTTATGATGGGTTGCCTTAAGTATGAATGTGAATGTGTTCGCTTATGTTTCTGTGGTATGATTCATTGAATGCTTATGAGGTAATGCCATAAGATGTATACTATAGACAAGTTTATATTGTGAGGGAACACATGTTGATTCCACCTAATGAATGATAATAAAGGATAGTGCATGCTGAGGCCACCTAGTGATAGATACATGGTTGGAGGGGAGGTAGTTATACCTCATGCCAGTGTGACAGTACATGTTTGGAAGGGAGGAATTGTTAGTCTTTTCTAGTTTATTTCGGCTGATGATTAAATGTCAGGATGGGAGTTAGTTATACCCAATGCTATTATTATGAATGTGATAGATGGGAGGCAGTTATACCCCATCCCGATTGAATGAATGTGTTGGAAGGGATGCATTCTTACCCTTTTCTAGTATCCTATAGGAATGAGAGGCATTATTGCCTTGTTGCCTTTGTATTATAGGGACGAGAGGCATTATTACATCATTGCCTTTTTATTATAGGGACGAGAGGCATTCTTACCTTGTGCCCAATAATCTTAATTTATGGAAGGGAGGTATTCTTACCCCTTTCCAGTAGACCTATAGGGACTAGAGGCATTCTTTCCTCGTGCCCGCTAAGCACGACTAATGGGTGTGAGGAATTCTTACCCCACACCATCTATGATATAAATGCTTATATATATATATATATGGTGACATGATTAGGTTACTTTACCAGAAACAAGTTGAAGCTGGTATAACCGTCAGGTGTCTCTTGGAAACATGGATGGGTGTTATTTCCTTATGTAATTTCTACTAACTTATATCTCCATTCCTACTCACTGTTTAATTATTATACACTATCTGGATTGGGTTTGACACTGGTGGTGCCGGCCTACTAAGATTTATATCTCACACCCTACTCGGGCCACCATTGCACTGTGGTACCCCAAGTAAACCATCTTGTTTGCTGGACCAAGGTTGTTTGATGTGCTGTTTGTACCTGAGGAGTTAGGACCAAAGGACCAAGTGGGAGCTTGGTATGATCAGGGTATTTCCATTGGGACTTGTTTTCTTTTATTTTTGTATCCGTTGTAAAGAATGTTGTATTGTTTACTACTTTCATAACTATATCGTCATTTGTACATGCATGTATTGTAAACTGGCGTTTTCCGCCTTTTATAAAATGGTTATTACCTGTCTTTTGATTCTGCCTTTCATTTCCGTTATTGAATACTATTTACTCTGATAATACCGCTGTGTTACTCTGACACGAGGGTATAGTCTCCCCACTATCACCTCCTGAGAACATTGCTGCTAGTCGGTAGCCTCTGGCGTACGGGGAGATGCGCTTGAGGCCATGTGACCTACCAGTCCGGCCACGAGTTTGATTGTAATCTGGGAAGTTACAACCATGAAACTTTTATAGAACCGGATTCATATTTCTTATATCAAGAAGAACCACACATTGGGTATTCTCTATGTGATTTTAGGCCCTTTAGAAACAATATACATTAATTCTTGTAGGCATGTATTCTTTCAGGGATCATACCAATGGAGCATAGCATTCGTTTCACATCATATGATCAGTCCACGAGCTCATTATCTTTTTAGTGCATGTAATTCAATAGATTATGTAATTCAATAAAACTGGAGTCACTCCCTCTATTGCCTTATTTAAAATTATTCATCTTTAGTATGGCTGACAATGATGTATATTTAGTTTAACCATCATACAATGGCATCTTTGCACAACTCTTTAACTACTCTATGATTTTTGGGAAATCATGATGTTCATCTTCAACTGTCCTTGCCATTTCTTTATTACAGTCCTCATTATCATGCACATCTATAATCACATATTCGATATGGTCTTCATCATTGTCAACACTTGTAAACATATAAAATGATCCATAAAATATAGTGCTATCCTAATCAATATCAACATTTTCTTTTTTCTGTGTTTATAAATAAAATTAACTTTGATCTATTCATTGATAGATCAATTGTTCTTCCAAATCCTATAGACTAACTTGTCTTGAATTACAATAGTGTAGACACAAACAAAGAATTTTATAAGGATCATATGCATGATCTTTTTAAAATGTAATTTACTCTTTCACTCCATCATCATACTCTTTTCTCAGATGATTGGGATACATCCATTCTTTATTCATATACATCCCATTTGATTCATTGATATTAATATTTAATAAAAAATACAAAAAACATTGATATAAAAATTAACCAAGGATTAAAAAGTTATAGAGTTTAAATCTTTTTTAAAACTATTTATAAAATCATAGTTGAAATCATATTAAAAAAACCAACCATTTGCAGAAATTCCTCTTTTAAATAAAAAACCTTTTTCAATATAAACAAATTAGTTCCAAACATCATTTCTCAAATCCCCAATTATTTTTTAAACCATTTTAAGGAAATTTAAAACCAAAAAATGGTACGTTGAACACATATAATTTTTTAAAAAATTATAGAATATTATAATAATCATTTTCCAAAATAAATTATATCATAATAACATCTAAATTGTAACTAAAATATCACTACATGGAAAACAATCGTAAGATGATAAATATAAGTATAAATACATATCTTTTCACAATAATTTTATAAAATATTCAAGTGAAAAATATATTTAATTTTTTTTTGAAAGGAAATAGATTTCTATTAAAAACATTTTTATAAATAGTTCCTAATAAAAAGTTATTAAATAGACACAAAAGTTTTGAAAATTAGAATTAAAAATACTTTTAAAATGTTTACTTTTAATATAATCCTTAATAATTAAAACTGGAAAAATAAATAATGTTTTCATGGGGAAAGGCCTCTTTAATGTGGTAAATAAGATACCATTATGTCTTGGTGTTGTAGGTGTGTGAGAAAATCAGTTCGTTTGGGGAATGATCTATGACCTATTAAGGGATGAGTAGTGTGGTGATGAAATCCAAGTTTGTAATTTCATTGTGGATGTTAGGTCATCATGATAGTTTTTAATTTGAGTAATAATTAGTTGTGGTTCCTAAAAATCCAATAATTTTTTGGTCAGTAACAAGCCCATGTGGGGATGCGTAGAGTCAAACTTTAATAGTCATGTCTAGGTAAGTGGATGGATCATTGAGTAATTCCACTAGGTTGAGTGATGTGAACTTGTATCAGAGTTGTTAGCAATGATTGTGAGTGTCAAAATTCATCTGAAAATTATATATGTTCATGCTTATGTTTTGGTAGTGATGGAATTTCTTAGTGCACATTGAGAGTAGTGTGTAGGTGAACCTAACCCATAGGTAGAGGTGGTTGGTTTGGTGTGTGCGCATAAGTGGCTGAGTTTCACTGGTAGGTGATAGATACTCATATAAGGGTATCGATTAGAAGAGGTCAAGAATAAATCATTGAAATAAACTTGTAGAGAAGGTCTTGGGTAGTTAGGGGAACATGGTGATGGGAGATAGAATGGTTTGTCACTTAGTTCATGGGTTGAATCATGTGACAAATAATAATGAAGTTTTATTTAGATAGTTTGTCTTGGGAATTTAAGAAAACTTGTTATTATTTGGACATAGTTTGAGAAACATATACTATGAATTTTTTATCGGATTGAAAAGGCATTGAGAAGGAAGATGGTGCCTAAAATTTGATTTTTTTAATTGTGGGAATATTCAGAAATAATATTGGAATCAGGATTCTAATCATAGGATCAGTGGCCCAATATGGTCGAGCAAGACAACTATAGACACTTTTCAGGGATGATAAGTCCTTATAGGTGGATTATAATGGACTTATATTTATAGGTGTGTTATTCCTTGTTTTCCACCATTCTTTTAATTGATTTCAGTTATTATCATTTAGGGTGAAAGAATTTATATATTTATGTATGTCAATACCCATTTGGTTATCTCAAACCTATGGTGATATGGAAAAGTCTTCGGGACTTTCACCGAGCCATCTTGGGTGACATGTCATGTCAACCTGTGTTAGGTTGTTATATACATTCACTTGAATATGTATGGGAATAAACATTTCCATCACTATATGATACCTAATATCTACTGAAACTAGAGGCTCTATTTAAACCTACTACATGCTGTGATATTCTTTATTATTGCTTTTAATTGCTAACCTCAAAATTTCATAGCTCACATAGAGAAAACATGTCATGTAGAATATCTAATAATTATCCTTTTACTAGAACATGAAAACAAAATATTGTTTATCATAGTGTGTTATCATGGACTCCAAGTACACTTAATCATTCATACCAAAAATTATTATATGGAGTGGAAGTCCCAAAGTAGGTAAAACCACCATGGTCTTCCTAATCCACTTCATGAAATGTATAAAATTCCAATGACATGAATAACTCTTACGCATTCCCCTCATAGTGTGGCCATTATTACCATTACATGAAAAACACTTATATATGAATGAAATTATCTATATTCCCATTAAAATTTTCATGAATATAGATATTCCATCTCCTATAGTGTGTTCAACTAGTCACCTTCAAAATATCACGGATCTTAATTCTCATGGGTACCTCAATATGGTGTGAATTATTCCTCAAGAAACCAACCATATAATAATATAGATTAATTAGAGTGAATTAGGGTGTTCGGATGTTACTTATAACCTATATATTGAATTTCTATAATTTCTCCCCAAAACCATCCAAAACTCCATCGGCCTTCTCTATGACCTCATATTCTCTTTTGGAAGTACCTTGCACATGGGTAAATGTGACCTTCATGTATCACTATAAGGGTTTCCATAGTTTTCAATTTCTTTTAAAGTGTGGCCTGGATAATTTTATATATATAGGGATTATTATGCTTTTTTCATTTTTCTAGGAACTCTTCTCATGGTGTAACACTTATACTTAATCCATGGTATTATCTGCAGCTTCTAAACTTTATCAAATGAACTCCATCTAACTCAAATGCACTATTAAAATTAGAGAATTAGTCTTTTGAACATATTCATCACCTCTTATAGAATAACATACAAATAAAATCAAATAATTCTGTTATAATAACTTTTAGAATAACCATATATCATTCCAAACATCTACATCCAGAACAACATCCAATAACGAATCATGTGTTGATAATAAATCCATCACCAATAATCAACATATGTTGAAGACAAATTTATCACTATCCATTATTATGAAACATAGTTTTGTTACATTTTTTCTAAGAAATATATTACCAGCATGTTACCAATAAATCCAATACGAACCCATATCCAAAAAATCCAATATAAACACATTTCTAATAAATTCAATACCAACACTAATTCTCAATTAAATCCAAAAAAATCTCCACTATTAATTATTTGTAACCACTATCATGAATCAAAAAAATCATCACATCATGATTCTTAATCCATATTAAAGGGAATAATAAATTCAGGGATTCATTGTGATTCCAACTACCCATTTCACAAAAAAAAACCAAATAAAATACCCATTATTAAGGAAAAATATAGAGTTTTTGATAAATCTTCTACCTTATGAAATAAGGGTGTCACTTTCTAGTATATTATCACTCTCCCAAAATTGATTTTTTGTAAAAAAAAAATATAAACGAAACATCCTTTTATACCTCTTGTAATAGTATTTGGTGAAATGAGGGAACTTATTGTATTAATTTCTCATTTCAATTATTTCTAGAGTGGCCAAAAAGGTTTATTACTACTGTTTTAATGGAAATATTCATTAATTATTATTATAATAATGAGGAATATTCAATAAATATTCTATTTAATTATTTTAATATTCCTTTCATCACATTTAATTTGGATAAGCTCCCCCCTTTTCAATACCTTTCCTGAATATTGTAATATCCAGCTCATTCTCCACTAATTTAGCAAAATTCTAAATTTGAATTTCAATATTAAGAAAATTCATCAAATATTACTCAATCCTAAAATAGTTTTATGGATTAATATTACCAAATAGAATTATACAATCAAAAAATATATTCATCTATGTCATAATTTGATATAGGAAACAAAACATTGGGCTAAAAACACAATTACAATACATTACACCCACTTGAAATGATATGTTTCAAGCAATAACAATGTCTATATTCTACCATGATAAAAAATAACATTTCATTGAAGATATTTAAATCATCTAATTAAAAATATGGTATAGTAAAATTGAATTTTACCAAATATAACTAGTGTGTAAACAAGGACCACCAACGAATACAATTTTCAGTGAGGTGTTTAGCCCGTACAATTCACAACCCCACCATCAATATCAAACTATTATAAGTTAATCCAATGAAAAAGATGAAAAAAATAACTATGGAGGTGTCATTCAGCATACGGCGGAGGTGCATTCATGATGTAGGTTAGGTGCAACCGAGGAGAGGCATGGCATAGGAGAGGCAATGGTGAAGGAGAGTATCGGTGAAGGAGAGGCGCGACGGAGGAGATCCACTGGTGGAAGAGAGGCACAATAGAGGAGATTCGTGCAACGAAGCTCGTTTTGTGGTGGCAGATGAGTCGGTGGATGAGGGGGAGGAGGATGTAGGAGAGGAGGGAGGATAAAGGGGGAGGCGATAGTGGCAGAGGCGATGGTGGAAAGGATCGGCTTCTACGAGAGATTGAGGGGTGAAAGGAAGGAGGAGAAACTTATGGTTTATTTATAAAACTCGGTGACATCTTTATCAGTTATTTTTTAGAGATGATAAAGGCCAATCTTTATGAGCGCTAAACAAGTGCTGATAGATGTATGTTTTATTTGCGCCTTTTAATTAGCACTGATTAAATATACAATTTATTCATATTTATAAAATTATTGCCAATATATTTATTACATTTATGATTTTATAAATACATATAATTTATATATTTATTATTATTTATTAATTTAAATTATAATTAAATATATAAATAAATAAATTTATTTATTTATTTATTTATTTGAGTTTGGTTTTTTGTATAAATTATAGTTTTTTATATATGTAATTTTATAATTTAAATTATAATTATATATATATATATATTTATAAATTGATATTTTATTTTTATTTTTATTTTCATATGTATTAAAATATATATATATGTTTGTGTCTTTGTATATATTCATTAAATACATATATTTATAAAAATATTTATTCAAAATGTATTCATAAATATATATTTATTATTTAAAAAAATATTTTATAGTTTTATAATTATTTAAACATATTTATATCTAATTAGTTATATATAATTATAATTATATATATTATATTTAAAAATTATATAATTATATATAACTAAATGTTTATATTTTTAAATTTAATAAATACATTTATTTTTTTTAAATATATTTATCGTGACTGTAAGTATTTCAAAGAAGATAAATCTTCATATATATAAGAAATGAATGAATTCAAAAAATATATATAGTATTACAGTATATATGTCCAACATTAGGGTAAACAATGAACATATATTCATGAGAATATGAACGTACGCATCAATTGACACATTCATTTTGAAACATAAATATATATATATATATATATATTTATATTTAATAAGTATTTGTATGTATATATGTATATAAATATTAATATGTATTTATATAAAATATTATAAACATATGGTATTATAAATTTTTAGAAAAGAAAGCAACAATGATTCATATAACTAGAGAAAAGAAAAAAGGGTTACAAATATCTGAAGGAAGGAAGTTTACATTTATCCTTGTTAAGAATAGGGAGGAACTCACGAGGATTGTTGAAATGATAGGTCCAAGTGTCACCAGAGGCTCCCATGTTTTCAAGGAAATCAGCAAGTTGATTGGATTCCTGGTAGACATGGGTAATGATATAATGCATTGAAGAAAGTATGTCAAGGCACTTAATCCATTTCGATGTTAGTTTCCCAGCCAAGTGAATTTGGCCCGTTCTAACCGTTTGATCAACTATGATAGAATCCTGTTCAAACAAGATATTCATCCAATTATTTCTTTGAGCGAAATCAACTACTTTGATGAGATCCATCATCTCTGCTTCAAGAGCCGTGGATAGTCTACACGTACCATGAATCCCATCTAGAAAATCACTATCTTGATTTCTAAAGACAAAACCATATCCAGCATGGCTTGGATTACCTCTCAAGGCTCCATCTGAGTTGCATTTAACCGAGAATACAAAAGAAGGTAACCAAAAGACTTCCATGGTTCCAAGAGGATGAGAATAATTACCTTTCATGTTTAGATTTTTCAGAACAGTGAAATCTCTTACTGAGTTGTGACAATTTTCAGCATGAGAATTGTTTGCTTGTTGGGCCACCAATACAATTTTAGAGATCAGAAACCTGTTATTGATGCTAGAATTTTCATGGTGGGCAATATTTCTGCACATCCATAGGATGTGAATGACTTCAACACATGTGGTGAGGAAGAGAATATGAACCTGTTTCGATAATTGAATCGCTGGGAGTAGTAGCATAATGTCAACAATGCTATTCACATATGGCGGTTGAATCTCAAACTAGGTATAAATCATGTTCCAGAGTGAGGTTGTTGTTTTACAATAAATTAACAAGTGATTAAAATCATCACAGTTTTGATGACAGAGGTCGCATTTGGAGTAGTGGGAGATCACAACCTTCTACAGATTAGTGTCCACTGGATGTTTATTAAGAAGGAGGCACCAATGTAGAGTCCCTCGAGATGGAAGCAGCCATTATTTGTTGTAGTTTATAGTTCCACTACTTCTACCTTGAATAAATTTTTGTAGAAGGATTTGGAGTTGAAAATTATATTTTATCTAGGTTACCATATAATAATGTCATCTGTGTTTAGAAAATCATAGGAGGAGACCATGCGCGCAATGTGAGGTGGAAGCTGATGATATTGCTCAAGCTGATTTTTAATAGTGGCATTTTAGTTTGTCAGTAGGTCCTGAATCTCCACACTATCAATCACGGGGGTAGCAGTCCAATTGTCTCTCCAGAATTGGTGGGAGGAGTTCCCACTGACCAACCAGTGATACTGCATTTTAACTTTATGGAAAGTGTTTTTAAGACCTGGCCAAACTAAGGATTGAATGTAATTAATGATGCCTGCAATCAGCCTTCTTAGAAGATTTGTTTTGAGGAAACTCAGAGACTCAAATTTATCATTGATTAGATGTAAAAGGAAATGTGCATGTAGAGATTGGGGGAAGAGCTTAATGTTTTTGATTTTGAGGCCTCCCATGTTCTGTGGCAAGCAACAAATCTTCCATGCAGCTGTGATAATTTCTTTTCAAGTATACTTAAAATGCACATAAATTTTCTCATGAGTGTGTTGATACTTTTAAGGATGGAGGCTGGCCAGGAGGACACCATGAAGTATTAAACCAGCTTTGAGACAATTTCATGCTTAACCAAGAAGATTATCCCTACCATTGAGAGTGCCTTACCCTTCTAGGTGGAGATAGTTCTTCTAACACGGCTCACAACATCAGAAAAATAAGAGGTCTTAGGTTTTCCAAGAATCATTGGTACTCCAAGGTAAATGAAAGGAAGGGAACCATCCATTATTCCCAGCTCATGAGCCATGAATTTCTTCCTTAAGGGTGAGATGTTTTTTTCCAACGAAAATAAAAGACTTCCTCCAGTTGGCTTCTTGACCATACACTTTTTCATAATGAAAAAGAGTTCCCTTGATATTTTTAAGGTTCCTTCTGTCCCCTTGGGTAAAAAGAATGATGTCATCAGAAAAAAGGAGATGAGAGGGGGAAAAATACCTCGGGCAACACATATTGTTTTGATCTCTCTTTTGTTAACTTTATAAAGGATAAGTCAACTGAGATAATCCTCAGCAATTTAAAAAATAATAGCGGACAAATAACAGGCATATATACTTCAATATTAATTCATTTCAATAATTATATCTATATTTTCAATAATTAACTATTTAATAAATAAAATAACATCCTTGAATAAGGGTGTTGGTGAGGGGTTTTCGAAAATTTTGGTTAAGATGTGATCCTCAAGGTGTTTGACGAAGTGAAGGGATGGGGTTTCCTTTTAAAATTGATAGGAGTGTCACCCATGTAAATTTTATGAAATTTTAAATAAATTTAATTTAATTCTCAATTAATGTAGAAAAAAACTTCCAAATTTCAAAGATAATGAGAGGAATGGTTAATATTCACTCAAAAAAAAAACAAATTGGTACATGTTTTATGGATAATTGTAGTTTTATCTCTTAGGTTAACCCCCTTTCCAACCCTCTTACCCATTATTGTGGTAATAAAATAATTTACCATGGTAACATTCATTATGACTAAAAATGAAATGGGATATATTACATAATTTTGATCCAAAATATGGAATGTCTTTTACAAGATTAAATTCCTATATATGTTAAATAATAATTTTTAAAATAATAACATAAAATTAAATAAAAAACGTATTTAGAAAAATGAATTTTTAATAATAAAAATTAATTTATTCCAAAATCATGTATTAATTTGATTTTGATAAAATTCATTGGTTAATAAATAAATAAGGAGAGTTATGTGAATTTAAATCCTATTAAAACCCAAATTTAATAATTTTAATTACTTAGTTAAATAAAAGTATCATATATACTACATTCATTAGAATAAAATACCATTTACATTCCGAAGTGTAAAACATAGATTTACAAATCCAAAATAACATTTTAAATTATTTTTTTTCTCATTTAAATATATATTATTTCAAAAAAATGTTTTATTTATTTTTATTTCATTCTTATATCATTATTTTGTCTTAAGAGTTACAATATATGTTAATGCATTTTTCATGATTCGTTTAAAAATAAAAGACTTCAAAAATATCCCAAAAAATTTACCCTATTCTGTTTTTGAAATTTTGAATTCAAAAATGAATTTAATTTCCTGATATTAATATTATAATATACAGAAAATTCATCTTAGTAAAATATTAAATATAATGAAAACCCACTTTTATAGGAAAATGGACCCTTTAAACTTCATGTGGTCGTAATATTATTCTGTATCAATTTATAAATAATTGAGTGTTGGTTTATTATTTTATTCATTGAAGTGTTTTAAAAATGAGCAATTAAATAAAATACATAAACCTTATAAAACTGTTCCTTGGAAAATACCCATTTCCAACATTGAATGTTTTTAATCATTTCACGTAAATTAGTTATTTTCTAATTAATAAATTTAATCAATCCATAATTCATTTTATGTTTCATAATTTATTACTATATTTCTATTAACTATGGGTTTATTATTTTTGTAATGGTAATATTTTAGGACTAGTTTTAGTTCATTATTACATGTATTACATCCTTTTAAATATACTCTTTATTTAACATAAAAAAACCTATAATAAAATCTTACTGTGTTATATTTTACCCCATCACATATATAGAATCCCCATAATTTCAATTAAAAATTACTCATGAAATTATATAAGGGTATCCATTTGATATATATGACTGTAGATATAATTTTTTCTAATATACTAACATCACAATATTAGGTAATACATGAAATCAAATCATAAATACTTCTTAAACCATATAATATATATATTTCTTTATAAGACATATAATTGTGAATTAGTTTTAAAATGTAAATCATTTAGATTTGATTTCATCATAATAGATTTATCTTCTTCTTGAGTTTAAGGAATATAATTAAAATAAATTCTTGATTCCATTCAACATTATAAGTGAAAATTGTCACTTTAAGTTTTATAATTAGTTTCTTCTTGTGATACTAATGATGAATGAATAATAAGAATTATTCATACATGAATCATGGATGGAAAAAATTAGTGTATCATAAAATCCAAAAAATGAAAGACAATTTATTACACATGTATCCATCCACTTACTAAAATAAAATTTATGAATGTGAGTAGAAACAACATCCATGAAATGATAACCTTAAAACCCATTATTATAAAAAATACCACTAATCCAACATAAATTATTTTATAAATGATATACTAATTTCTTAAACCTAAAAATTTATTTCACCCCAAAAATTAGTATTAGTTTAATGTCAATCATTGGTATGAAAACCAAGTCACCAATAAGGGAATAATTTTTCATCATAAAAGATCCCACCAGATATATTCTCATTGTAAAAGGATTCCCATTTGGTGTATTAATTGAAAAATCCTTCCTCAGAGTATCAATGGTTTATTTAATATCCATGAAAAATATAAAATATTATATATATCAAAAATCATAAAATTAATGATTTTATGATCAAAGTACCATCTATTACATATTAATGGACTTAAACTTTAGTAGTAGTAATTTTATATGAAGTGAATTTCCCTATCGATCTCTACTAAGGTAATTTACCCTCAATATTGGTGAAATAGTTATAATAGTGCCCCATATTTTTATAATTGAAATAATGAATATGGGAAGTTTTTTTACATCCATTTCATTCATATTCCTTGTGGAACTTATCTCTACACTTATAACGTACTCTCACTACCTTTAAGGAATAAAGAGTGTTTATATTTCCCCAATTAACACATAATAGAATTTACATCATTCTATTATTACCATTAACCACAATTATTTTTTCGTAGTGATCAATAATCCTACTATTATCATGATTTCCTATGAAAATACAATACATATAGAATTATTTCTATGTATTAATGGCACTTGATACCATATCATCATATGAGGAAAATTTTTGAGAGACTACTCTTATTCAACGGCATAGCTTAATAACATAAAAGAATAAACCAATATTACTTTCCAAATTCTTTACATAGTCTATATCATTCCGTTATAATCTTCTATTGTTTTACTCATACTTCACAACACATTCCTTTTCCTTCTATCTTAAATTAAGAAATTTACTTTCTATATCAGCTCATTTCTCTCAAGGAAACTATTTCAAAAATAAAATCATCCTAAAAGTATTTTATCCCTTTCACTCCATATCCTATTAACTTTTAGTTTTAATTGATAAAAAACATTTACCAAAATAACATTTAAATAATACACTTACAAAATTTCCATCACTCTTTCAAGACAACTCAATGATTGAAACATGTTTTCAAGCGAATTAATTCATTATTCATGTATCAATATATTATTAATTACCTTAAAGAATAGAAGATTATTCAGCATAATTTGATACCAAATCATTGCATATTTATGTGAAGAAATAGGGTTATTTATTTTGGAATGGTTTTTATTCATAATCTAGGATTATTTTCCTAATATAATCATATTATTCCCAGCACCAACACCATCACTGTTAAATTTATCAATATGTATATTCCTACATTGATATGAGTGTTGAAATTTTTTCTATTCCTTCCACAATAATAAATCTCTAACTAATTATTTATAATTAATTATTTAATTTCATTAAAATATTTTTCACTAAATTTAACATCTGAAAAATTTTCTTGAATATTATATAGGTTTATCATAATGTTTTTTAATATATATTCTTCTAAAATCTAGTTCACTTGGCTCCTACTATACTTATTCTAATAAAAATGATAAAAACCTATATTATAGTATTCTTGAGTTATTGGTTATATTAATACATTAGTACAGACTAAAATCTATTACATTTCACATGATCAATCAGTTTAGTAGTATTGGGAGAGTTGATAAATAAATGGATTTCATATTACTTTTTAAATCATAAAATGAAAAATAATTTTTTAGAGATAACTAAATTATTCCTTTTATAATATACATGAAATTATTTAGTTTTTTTCTATAGTTTTATTGGGGAATTCAAAACAATATAAAGGGGTGATCTTATATGCTCATGATGTGTTAGAAAACAATAGATGATATCACATAATTTATAATCATGCTGGATATGGTATGAATAAAAAATAATCAAATCTTCTATAAAACTATAACATTAATCCTGGTATATAACTAATGAAATAAAATTATCATATAAACAATTAAATACTTTCATAGTTAAGGAATTCATAAATATTACCATCAAGTCCTTGTTCCATGACATCTTACAAACCCTTAGGGACGTATTCCAAGATATTATACCTAAAATCTAAGGCATATGTAAATTATAGAGACTGTATTTTCTCCTAATATATATCGATAATTTGGGGGGTTTCTAATTATGGTTCTCATTAGTCACTTAATCATGTCTAGAATATTAATCACATGAATATAATGAATAATAAACACATACTCAACATGCCTTACTAATCAATAATTATCCATAATAAAATGACAAGAATGAAAATATCAATAATTCCTTTGTCAATAAATTTATTAACTTCCTTGGAAATATCCATCAATTTGTATATTATTCACCCCATATAGAGTGGTGGATATATAGTTTAGTCAATATATAACATAAATAAATGATATTAAATGACATGGATATGAAAAACCATATATTCAAATCCTTTATTCTCTCTTATAAAGCAGCATGTAAAATATCCAAAAATATCCCCCCTATTATATTCAAACTAGGTGTGCAGTTAGGCCCCCAAATTTTTTACCAAGTGAATATCGAGTGAATAATACAACCAATGTTATTTATGGTTATTACCCCTAGGTGTATTTTTGCGAGTAACTATATCCACCTAATTGTTTCCAACTAGATAAGTGTCACTAGAAACCACCGAATTTTACAGTATAAAATTGTTAGGATGACCTCCTATATTTATATTTATTCCTTATTTTTTCCCTAATATTTGATCATTTTATGGATTATATAGAAATAAATATGATATAGAATAAGTAATCTCTCATCAATAATATATCAAATGGATGAAAATTCAATAAATTAATAATCATTGATATAAATTAAAATGAATTTCAAATTTTATTTCAATAAAATATTTTTTTTAATGAAATAGGAGGATTGGAAATATTTATATATATTTTATTAATAAAAAATTTAAAAATTATACAAATAATGGAAAATGAATTTATTTTATAAAAACATAAAAAATGTAAAGAGGGGTATCTGTAATGAATAATGGAAATAATGGTGGGAAAAGGTATACATGGAAGAACATTAATGTTTAAAATAACTAAATGGATAGAAATTGAGTTAATAATTACCATAATAAAAGTACCTAGTCATTTGGTATAAGTTCCTAACTTCTTAAATAAACAGATTATGTCTTACAGTAATTTAATAATATACTTTTTTATAATATTTGTTTTTAAGGATTTATTTATTACTATATGTAAGTCATTTATACCATAGTATTTTCTCATATTGTTTATTTGATGTTATTCAATCAATTCTTCTAAAACCTATTAGAAATGATTATCATGGTCAAAGGAGTTATAAAATAGTTTCATAATCTCCATAATTACAAAATAGATATTATTTTATTATTATATTTTTAAATTAGTTATAAAATTATATATATTATGCGACTAGATTTTAAATTATAAAAGATGTCCCAAAATGAAATATTTTAGGCAGTTAAAATTTATATAATTAGTCAATGTTAATATCTATAACATGTTTATTAATTTATATTTTAAGAATCTTAATTATTTCAAATTGTATTCATTTATTCATTAAATATGTATATAAAACAATCCAAGTAAGGTGGTGATAAAAATAAAGTATGTTGTCCATGGAGGTGGTAGTCCACACATAACACGAGAGATATTTCCAGTATTTTTAGAGAATATAATAGGAAGGTAGATAATTGATAATATAAATACCCAAACCCTAGTATCCTAGAGAAAATTTTACATCATTAAATTTGTTCAATATACAAGAAATATCATCCCAAAATATGGATTTCTTTAGTATTTCTCCTAAACTAGATACATACTTCAGTTTTTCATTACATTTAAAAAAATTAAATACAACCTAGTGAATGAAAAAAGTTTTCATCTGTGAAATCATTAAAATATTACTTCTTCAAATCATGGTGAAAAGAAATTAGATAAGGATGATCTAGGAATATAAGAGTAAAATAAATAAGAATAATTTATGAATAAATAAATCATAATCAACTAGGCAGAATCAAAATGACATGGAAAATATCGGAACACACATGCTATAGAGACCCATAATTTTATTTATAAATACCACATATTTTTATGTGTATATTATATACATTTCAAAAAAACACACCTAAGGACCATAGTAGTTTTGTTACTTTGGAGACTAGATAAAAACATCTTATTTCATGAAAGATCTTCAACATCTCTCACACAAATCGTTTAACATAGTAATCCTCTCAGTCATAACCTACCTATAACCTTCTTCAAAACCTAAGGAAGGAAACATATCAAAGGGTGATCATAGATATAGGGTGATCTTAGATACATCTTATGAAGACGCAGGGTATATCAGTATACGATCATATGAAATCATAATATAAGCATTAGAGTATGTGATCATGAACAGAATATGGGAAGATTATACCCAACTAACCATGTAAGTCATTAAATAAAACGTTTTCATTTAATAATACATGGATAATAAGAGTGGTAAATCATAATAAATAAATAAATTACCATAAGTTCATTTTATAAAATTTTATAACCATTATAAATATTGAAATCCATTTCATATTTCAAAGTTAACTACCAAGACAGTCAATATAGTGGATCAGGACTTATCACCTATTTATCATTGTGGATTAAGATTCTCCTATTTTTCATAGTGGATCATGACTCAATTGTTTCCCATAATGGATTAGGACACATCTATTTCCTATAGTGGATCAAGATTAAAGAATTTTTTTCTATTTGTTTCTCATAAGATATATTGATTTACAAAATTCATTGGAAGAAGATATATGTACCATGCATCTAATAATAAAAACCATACTTTTTGTGACACAATATAATAAAACATTCATAAAATTATCAAATCATAACAAATTCATATAAAATGATCTTCATAAACATTTCACCAATTACCAGAGCATAAACCAAGAAAAATAAATGGGTTTCATGAAAATTTGATCAACATAAAATTTAACCGTCCAGAGAGAGAATAAGGACAGTATCATTTAATTTTATTTCCCAATAAAGAATAATTAACTTCAAAAAATGTCATATTTGATGGAAAATTATTTTGAAATATCACATAGAACATTTAATGAGTAATACAGACTTTCCAATTCTAAAAATACTTTTTAATATAGTAAACATTTTCAAAATACCTTTCGTTAAAAATTAACTTAGAAACTTATAATATAATCTTTAAGAAACATTGAAAATATTTTTGAGGAAAATATTAATTCCATATTTAAAATCAAATTTGGAAAATTAAATTTTCATAAAACATTTTAAAAAATTTATTTTAAAATACAAATTCGATCTTATAAAGGACGATTTAAAATAATGATATTGATATAATTTTGGAAAATATCATTCATACCATACACATTAAAATAAATTTTACTTTCATGTTTTGAAAAAAGCAAAAGAGTAATTGTTTGGAAAAATTCATGAATATTATGTTATGAACATTTTTTGAAAATATCAACATGGGTAATAAGATTTTTAATAAATAATTTTATTAATTTTAAAAAGATTTTTTCAAAAATATTTAGAATGCACATTTTTTAGAAAAAAGTGGATTTTCAACTGAAGAGATAAATAAAGATGCTTTTTGTAAAAAACATTATTTTGAACTCTTGAGCCCAAAATGAGAGTAAAATTAAGGGAAAAAAAGTATTATCATGAAATAACAATTGGATAATAAAATTAATTATTTTATTGAGATATATATTATAATAATTTATCATTGGTAGTATAATCATAAATAATTCTGCGTAATAATGATATTGTGACATATAACTCTTGCCACTTGGGTATCTTTGAATCCTAATTACCATAAAAGAATAACATTAATTTAAAATTAAAAAATCATTAAAATAATTATATTCATTATATAAAATTTCAAATGGGTAGTACATACACCACATTTAAAATATAGGTTCATAACATAACTTATATCCTAAAGAAGTAAATTTGAGACAAAATAAAATACCTTAACGCTTTGGTACCTATTCAAATTTAATACAATGAAAGAAATATTTTAAAGAAGATAGGAAAATCCCCAATAATTTAAGGATATACATCGTAAAAGAAATTATTTTGAATTATATACATTACATAATAGAAACACTTTGTTAATATGGAATGTGTCTCGTAGAAAGATAAATGTTTGACAGAATTCCCTTACCATAAGTCTTGATTTCCTTAGTACATGACCAAAAATAATGTATAATAAATATAAGTTTATTATAAATCTATTAAAAAAACATATATATATATATATATATATATAATAACATATATTATTTATGAATGACCTTTTATTACACTTTTATTACAAAATCAATTTTAAAGTCACATTTTGGGAAATAATTTATTTGTTTTTCATGTATATTTTGATATCTTATTTTTGTCAATATTACATTTATCATGATACATTAATATCCATATTTCTTACATGATTTTAATAAAACATATATTAACTATATATTTATTTATAGTGATCCATAAAAGTTAAAGATAAAGATTGAAATACATCGTTCATGGTGGTGGTAGGTTGTACGTACGCATGAAAGTTGTTTCCATTTTCTAAAAGGAATGATATAAAGAAACTTAAATAATATATAAAAATTAAAAATAAATTTTTAATATATATCACAAATTTTCATTAAACTAATAATTGTATCCTTCTATGTAATGTGTGAACGAATCACAACAGTTCATGAGGTGGTAGTCCATCGTACACATGAACGACGTTATCGTATGCCTATGTAATGAAATATAAGAAGGTATATGTTATATAATAATTAAATATGTGTAATAATATAATAAATATCATATATAAACATTTAATCCTTAATTATATCCATGGATTAGTTGTGCTAATAGAGAAATTAATGCATTGGTTCGTGAGGTGGTAGTCCTCCATACACACACATGTTGATTTCCTAACCCATTTGATGGAAGAGGGGAATGATCTAGGTAATAAAATTAATATAATAACATAAAATTATATTTAATATATGGAAAATATTATATAATAATTATTTCATACTAATTTAATGATTTTTCAGAAGATATAAAATAAAATGCTCAGTTTGGGATGTTACATATTCTTTGCACAACCTCTTTTAGTTTGCACTAAATGGAGTTTTAGTTTGTAATTATAAAAAATAAAGATTATAGGATTAAATTATTCATCTAAGGATGTTCTTTTGGTATTTATTTTCAAAATAAAGGTTTTTTGAAGTTTTAAGAGATTAGGAGTGGGGGTGTCCTTTTATAAGTGAGTTAAGTGACACCCTTGTAATATTTGAAAAAAACGGTGTACCCATGTTTTTTACATTAAAAACAGATCATAAATGAAAGTTATTTAAAAATATAAGATATAATGTCAATATATTTAAATAAAATTGGTGTTTGACAAGTTTTGGGTCATTTTTAAACCTAATATTTTTAGTTTAACCCTGGGTAAACCCGTTTTTTCCTTAACTGCAATAATTAATTTTTAATTTTTTCACTATTCATTATGGTAAAAAATTATTTTCACCTTAGGAAATAATATAAATTATGATGATTCTAAATATGGAATCTGTTTCTCCAAATTACATACGCATAAGTGGAAAAAACCAATTTAAAATTAATCGCACCGGTGCGATGAGAAAGCGGGGTTTCTAAGATAATTTTTTTTTAAAACTTTAAAACAATTTAATACCAAAATTCTACATGAAAATGATTTCAATTATCAAAATTGGGTTTATAGACATATAATTATCTAATTTTTCTTTTAAAACAATCTTAAAATATTTTTATGTTTTTAAAATATTCATAATAAATAACGAGTTTCAATAAAAACTAGTAATTTTCACTATTCAGTGTAATATTTATCTCCTTTAAAAATAATAAAAAGTTTACCCTAAGATAGATTTGACTTCTTTATTTCAAAAAATTAATTTCTTATGTCAAAAAAAAATTCCAATAGTGTCAAAAATTATTTTTAAAATAAGTGTGCAAAAGACGATAGAACATATTTGTAGAGAAATATAATTTTAAAGTGTAAAATTGGATTTATTATTATCTCTTATCCAAAAAAGAAAAAAGACGAATTTTAAACATTTTATTAAACATATAATATTGAAATTTCATTAAAATCATTCAAAAAAGTAGTTTTTTTAATTTATATATGTAAAATACATTTGATTTCATAAAATAAGTTTTTCAAAAATGATTTCCTCTATTTTCAAAAAGTTTTTATTTTCATTGAAAAATCATTGGTAACCAAATGTTTCATTTAAGTAATTTTTTAAAAAATATATATTAATAATTTAGATAATTTTGTTTATAACCACCATATAGAGACACTAAAATTCAATAAAATTATTTTTTATAATATAGAATTATTTCAAGGCCATGAAATTTGATGTCACATGATTCCAAGGCCTAGAGTACCCAGAATGATCCGTCGAATAATGTTAAAGCTTTAAATAGCACGAGTGTGCAGTTTTAATAAAAATGTGGAATAACTCTTAAATGGGTTCCCATATCAGAACTCTGAAGGCACTATTGCATTTAGGATGGCGGGTTTACCCTAGGAACGACATATGTTTAGTCGGCGGGGACCTCTAGTGAGAAAATAGAAAAATGGAATAACCGTAAATAAAATTATTTTAATTTTAAAATACTTATTACTCACGAATGGTAAATCAAATTAAAAATCTAAGACCACCTCTGATCTATTGAGGGTATATTTTCCTTAGGAAAATCCTAAGATTGGTCGGCATGGGCCAGTAGTGGAAGTTAGTTTTTGGTCATAAATAAAACAATTAAGTAAAAATTATTTTGATGTTAATTCCTTATAAATTCTAAATGATAACTAGATTTGAAAATATAAGAGTACCATTTAGTTTTTGGGGAAAGTTTCCCCTTAGGGTATATCCTATCCATGACTGGCATGGGTTTAGGGTGATTTTTAATTATTTTTTGAATTTTTTTGAGGTATGTTCAGTAAAAGTGAGAGCAGGTTTTTCAATATTTTGAACAGTTGCTCAGATTAAAAATATGAGGGAACCGTCGAATTCATAGTACTGAGATTCTATCAGGATAATATTAACATCGACTCACAAGGTAAGGGTGAAAAATATAATTTTTGGACTTTTGAAGAAAATAATAATAAAATAACTATATGTAAATTTATTATTTTCTTCAACCATTGAGTGGATGTTGGTAGAACCGCAGTATAACGATGGTCATTAAATGAATAAAAATTAATGACTTGTTTCTTTGGTTGCATAACCGAAAAACTTGTGTGATTAATTGGTTCATTAATTATGGTTTATTAGTGAACCACATTAATGTACACAACATGGAGTGGTTTCTTTATTATTTAATCAATCAATTGATGAACAGATTGGAAATTGTGGGGAAATTTCTAATGAAGCACCAATGACTTTCCTCTCCAATGATGAATGGTGAATGAATTATGATCAATGGAGGAGTTCATATGGGGATCGATGAGTGACGAATAATGTCGAACGACAACAAATGTGGAATTCCTTCCTTCATCTGCAATGGATTCCACCAAATCTAAGTTGGGGGTTTAATCGTTTTATGTGTAAAATGATTCCACTTTCTCATTCATGAGAAATAAAACAAACACAGATCAACTGACTAATGGGTTTATCCACGACTCGTTCGTTATTGCAGGAGGTTGTTGCTGGGTCCTGCTTTGGGGTTTTCCTTATCCTATATGATGATTGTTATCACCCACCCACCCCCTGATAAAACACTAATGCGGAGGGTACCGACCAATTCAAACAAGGCACCGACCCTCCACTGCTCTTAACTTTTGAGTGTTCTTCATAGGCGATTGAGAAACGTGGAAGAAAGGTGTTTCTATTGTCCTGGTTATGAAGGTGGTGCCTCGGGAGGCCCATTGGCACACACGGGAAAAACGGACAACCATAGCATCATTGGTGGCTCATAAAAGTAGCCGCTAGCACCGACGTTCATCCTGTTCTAGCGGAATGGAGAATCAGTGCTCGCAGGCACCATGATGGTAAGAGCCATGGACAGTCGGCCTGCGACAGGTGGAGAAGTTTCTCTAGTGCACTACATGGGAGAGGAGTGGCCCAATTGGGCTGCTCAGCTGGCACAATGACCAGCTCCATTTGGCTGTTTTGGGAGGAGGGGAAGTGCCTCGCTGGTTCCGCCAGCTAGAATAACGAGACGCATTGCGTCTGGTCCTGCACAACCAGCCTGCATGCAGGTCGGGTTCTCCAGGTAGGCCAAACCCATTGGCCGGGCCAAACCCACTGGTCGGGCCTGACCCGCTACCGACGCCGGATCCGTTGGCCGGTCCGGACCCACTGGCTGAGCCAACCTACTGGTCAGGCCAGACCCACTAGTCAGGCTGGTCCCACACATTGGGCCAGATCGGTCGGCCCAATGGGCCGACCGGTCCGAACCCCTACCAGACTCGGACCCGGACCCGACCAGTTCCATTACACTAAATATAACGTAACTTGAAAAATGGGAATCCTATTGACACGTCATTTGTGGCATGAGGTCCCTTGCGATGAGGTAGTATTTTCAAGATATTCCACTTGAGTTTTGGCAGATGTCAGAGTATGGCCAGGTTGGATCATACTCGAATCTAACCGGGGCCCAATTACATTTTTTCTAATATCTTACAGACCGTGCATCCGATTGATGCGTTATCAATAACATTGGAACTCTTATGAAAAGGCATTAAATTGGGTTACTTCTTCATGGGATTTTATAGTGGTTGAGGTATGATCGATAGTTTGCGGAGCAGTACCACTGGGACTCAAGTTCACTATGTGCGGAAATCCTATGGCTTGATGTCAAGTGAAGAGAAACCATCCGTGGATCGGCATGAGAGAGACCCTTCTTGGATCGACAACACTACGACCCTCCATGGATCAGCAATAGAGAGGCCCTATTTAGATCGAAATGACAGTGACCCTCCATTGATCGACATAAGTGTGACCCTCTATGGATCAGCAGTAGTGAGACCCTTTGTTGATCGGTAGTAGAGAGACCCTTTGTGGATCAGCAGTATAGAGAGCCTTCGTGGATCAACAACAAAACCTCCCAAGAGAATAAAATGATCTAGATCAAGACTAATCATCTTTATTCCTATTCTATATGTTGTATACCTGGTGTGAGCTGTCTTTTACATTATTATTTGTGATTGAGATCATGCTTTGTGGTTTTTCCTTTGAGGAATTCTAGGAGACTTTTGGGGTATCGAGATCCCTACTGATTACTGTTATACTCACCACTGCATGGGCCTTTCTCTCACCTTATTCTGCCTTCTGTAGATGACAATCATCTTGATTGAGACTTGGAGAGCCAGGAATAGATGGTGCTCAGAGATGATTGATTGACATGGGGAGCAATAGTGAAGACAGACGAAGAGTTATACCTACCCTTTAGGTAGGATCCTTGGTGGATGACCTTCAGAGCAAGTTTCCCCATTTTTTTAATTTATTTTTAGATGATTATGTATGCTGGCCTTTTTTTATTTTGATTCACACTTTTACTATAAGTAGTTCTACTTTTTGGTCTTCTTTTTTTGTGTACCTAGTTTGTGTGTGTACAGGTTTAATGGAAATGGCATCTCTTTTGAGATATGTCTTTTTGGAGCTATTCTCCAACCCCTAGCCTATGGAGGGTGGGATTGGGGTAGTCACGGCACGAGCCCTGGGGGACGGGCCCTGAAAAAGTGGTATTAAGGGGTGGTTGGTTCTACCAGAAGAACTATGATCCTATATTTTCAAAAGGGGAAATAGTGTTAAGTGTCTTGAGTTCAGATTTCAGTCCATGGAGTCCAGTGTTGGTGTGGTGGTCATCGTATCCATACAACAGGACCCTAAATTCTTTTTCTGACTTGGTAAATGAAAACACATGTTGCATGTGTTTTAAAAATGTACTTCTATTTATCTCTTTTGAGTCAGCTCACCAGGCATGACCTTTTCATCGTGGTTAATATGGATTCTATTTCAAGATGCCTACATATAGGCATCCTGCCAGGATTCTAGTGTGTGACCATGAGGATGTCTAAAAAGTGATGAGGCTTTGGCATAATTTTTTTCCCCAATATGGTACCTTCGTGCGGTGTCCTAGAAATACCACTGCATGTTGGTCAACATTTACTACCGGCGCTACTAGTACAGGAAACATGTAGGCTCAGAACCTTACATGATTTTTAGTCACAGGTACCCCTCAGGTTTTGAGGTGAGCCCAACTCACGGGTAGCTAAGAAATATCTTAAGGTGGTGACCAAGTTTCCATCTAGACAGGGAACCATTAGATCAGATGGATGTCCTGGAAGTGATCCTTCTATGTGGCTCAGTAGGGTGATGATAGAGTTTGGATTGCCCAGCTCTTACGATGAGTTGAATTTTTAGTGGACAGAGCTTGAGAACCTTCCTTAGAGAAGGGGGTATCTTTACAAAAAAATATAATGGGTATGTGTTCCCAAGAGATTCTACATATTCGGTAGGATGAAATGTCGGTAACTGTGCATTCGTAGAGGCGTACAGACCATTCCAGGTACTCAATGAATCCAATACGACCAGTGCTTCAGGGCTCAGTCCACCGAGTGAAATGTGTTTTTGGGACATATGGGATAGCATTATTCCTCTGTTGATTCCTACATATGTTTAGGTTCAAGGGAGAACCTTTGTGGTTGAAAATTATTTGGCTAATAAGATATAGCTAGTGAATGTCCAGAGTGGGAAAGCAGAAAACCAACATCAATCTAAGAGACATGGATGTGTAAAATGTTTTGGGAAGAGGATGCGACCGGGAGTAGCTTCATACGGTCAAGGAGTATGACCCAATGTATATAGGAATGATTCGAGTTATAGTATGTGTCTAATAGAATCAACCATATTAAAAGACATAGGTACTAATCATTCCTACTTGTCACAAATCAGGTTCAAGACCTAGATTTTCCAATTAAATCATTGAATTGATCCTTACATCTAAAGATACATATGGGAGGAGGATTGATAATCACACTTACACCAATGATGTGATCTAACCATTGAGGTGAGAGTTTCGGTTGGATCCTCTTGGTGGAGGTGTCGATGCCTTACAATATTAGCTTGGGTATGGACTGGTCATCCACTTTTAATGCTCAGATTGACTATTTTAGGGAAAATTGATGTGGTATATCCGTAGCATTGGAATGGGGTTTTACATGGTCGATGAAAAATAAAACCCAGGTAGCACGAGTTAAACTCTTGAATAGGAAGGTGTATCCAATCACTCTTGAGTCATCCGTCCTTACCCATATGGTAGCAGATATTTTGAGTTTTTAGTTCCCAATAGTAGTGGCAGTGTGCATGAACATCCTTTCCAAATATGTTTCCAGGATTACCACACCATATGGGGAAAGGACTTCTGCATCATTCTACACCCTGACATGGGACTGATATAAACATTAGTATATTATAGGGCTTTTTGTAGAGCTTCACATATAGGGGGAGTAGGTGGAGGACTTGTAGAGGAAGGTCATAGTAATACTCAGTGTTTGAGGTTATGTGTGAACAACTGACACCATAACCAAGTGGTCGTGTAGAGTGAGTACCAACTACCAAAGGGACAATGAGAACATCAATCAGTTAAAATGGGTACCCTTTGTGTGGATGGAAAGGTGCATGTATGCTTTACAGTAGTTGAGATTGTGGTGATGGCTAGATTTCCTCTAGGACTATGACTTTGATGTATTCTATACTCTGGGGAAGAGTAACTTGGTGGTTGATGCACTCAAGAGGTGGGTTTTTATAGTTTTTGAGTGAGGCAAAAGACTATCTAGCCACAATACAGATATACTTCATGGATAGTGATGGAGTAGCTTACCGCCAGACAATGACTGTCACTCCGCCACTCCTTCAGCGAGTTAGGGAGGCATAGCATGTGGATGTTGACTGCGAGGCCTGATGTACTCAGATATCCTTTGGACATTCTTTTTATGGATTTCAAATTGGTGGAGAGCATGTCATCCTTTTCAGTGAATGAACCATGGTACCCGTGACATTATGAGAGGGGTGTTGAGGGAATTCCATACATCCCATTTTTTGTTACATCCTAGTGTTTCATATATGTACTAGGACCTCTGACATTAGTAATGGTTGTCATGGATGATGAAAGCAGTGCAAGAGTTCGTTCCACGATGCCTCACTTGTCAGTAAGTGAAAGATGAGCATTAGGTTCCAACACACTTGATCAATGCTTTTACCACCAGATAGATGGTCATATGGAGCAGACCATACAGACATTGGAGGACATGCTACATACTTGTTTCCTTGATTTTGGTCATAGTTGGGGGGACCACCTACCACTGGTGGAGTTTTCATACAGTAATAATTATCACTCCACCATTGACAAGGCATCGTTTGAGGCCTTGTACGGGCAGCCATGCAGATCACCTATATGCTAGACAATACCAAGTGAGTCAGCACTCAGGGGTCCAAAGATGGTATGGGCTACCACTAAGAAGGCACAGATCATCCAGAAGTATATGAGGACTGCATAGAGCAGACCGAAGTCTTATTCTGACAGGAGACAGAGACCTTTGGAGTTCAAGGAGGGAAACCAAGTTTTCCTTCAGGTCTCACACCGATGAGGATTACAGAGAATTTACCAGGGCAGAAAGCTATCTCTGAGGTTCATCTGACCTTTCCAGATTCTCAGTAGAGTTGTCAAGGTGGTGTACCACCTATCTTTTCTCCCACAGATGCACCGGGTGCACGATGTTTTTCACATGTCGTATCTGAGGAGGTACATGCATGATCCATCAAACATCATCGACTCAGGAGAGATGGATATTGACGATGGGGTGATGTTTGTAGAGTTCCTAGTGGAGATAGAGGATCAATAGGATCATGTACATCATGGATGGTTTATTCCTATCATGCACGTTCGGTGGTAGTATGGGAATCCCTATGGGAGAACAAGGGAGCAGGAGGCTCCGATTCATGCTCAGTACCCACAATTTAGTTTTTTATCCTTTGTTATGGCATTCGAAGATGTGAATCCCTAAGATGGAGAGAATGTAGATAACGTTAAATTCTGTATAATTTTTTTTATATGGAATTATTTTGAGAACGTGAAATTTGACGGTACATTATTCTGAGGGAAGGAGTGCCGGGAATGATCCATTAAAAATTGTTAAAGATTTAAGTATTGTGTTTGAGTATATTTCCTAAAAAGATTAGAATAAATCTTAAACTATTGCCCGAATCATAAATCTAAGGGCACTGTTGCATTCATGATGGTGATTTTACCCTAGGCCTGACTTAAGATTAGTCATCACAGACCTCCAGTGACAAAACCCCAAAAAAGCATAACGATAAGTAAAATAATTTAATAAAATAATTTTATTATTCAAATTCTTATATCTCATGAATGGTGACTTGGATAAAAAATATGAGACCACCTATGAGCTTGTGAGGGTATGATTTTCTTAGGTAGATCATAACATTGGTATGAGCGGTCCAAACATGGAAGTTAGTTTTTGGTTTTAAATAAACTAATTAAAAATTATTTTATTGTCAAATCCTTATAACTTCTAAATGGTAACTCAGATTGAAAATACAAGAGTACGGTTGAGTTCGTGGGGGTGTGTTGTCCTTAGTTTGAGCCTAACCTTGACCAGCGCGGGTCAAGGGTGAATGTTAATTATTTTTTGAATTTTTTTAAGGTATGTTCAGTAAATGTCAGAGGAGTTTTTTCTATCTTTTGAACTGATGCTCAGATTGAAAATTTGAGGGAACTTTTGAATTCACAGTGCAAATATTTTCTTAAGCAGAGATTAACTTCGATCAGAAAGGGTTTGATGAAAAAGATAATTTTAAGACTTTTGGAAAAAATAATAAAATAACTACAGTTTATTTTATTCTTTTCTTCCACCATTGAGAGATAATTGGTGGAAGCGCAGTGTAACAATGGTCATTAAATGAATAAAAATTAATGAATAATTTCTTTGGTTGTGTAAATTCAATTCTTGTGTGATTAATTGGTTCGATAATTATGGTTCATTAATGACCATAATTAATGAACGCAATGTAGAGTGGTTTATTTTTTATTTAATTAATCTATTGGAGAATTTATTGGAAATCCATGGGAAACCTCTGATGAAGAGCCAAAAACTTTCCTCCTCAACAAATAATAGGGAACGAATGACGATATTTGTTGGAATCGATCGATCGATTGATGAGCGGTGACAGATGTTGAATGACCACAAACACGGAATTTATTTCTTCATCCACAATAGATTCCATAGAATCCTGGCAGGGTGTTAATTTTGTGTGTGCAAAATGAGTCCTATTTCACGTTCTTGAAAAATACAATGAACGTGGATCAACCAACTAATGGGTTGATCCGTAACTCATTCGTTCTTGTGGTAGGTTATTGTTGGGTCTTTCTTTGGGGTTTTCATTTTCTTATGTGATAATTGTCATAACCCCCTTGATAAAACACTAACGCGGAGGTTGTGGGCCAATAAAAACATGGCTTATACCCAACTTTGCTCTAGGATTTTGAGCGTTCTTCATGGGTGACTGAGAAATGTGGCGGAAAGGCATTTCAGGGGGCTTCGTAGTGAAGGCGGCAACCTGGGAGGCCTATAGGCACAAGAAGAAAAGGAAAATAGACCACTAGATCATCTTTGGTGGCCCATGGAAGCAGCTACCGGCATGGTACCACTGACACGGTGGTCGCGGTTGGTCCATGCCATCTGCATAGAGAAGTGGTTCCCACAGGCACCATAGTAGAAAGAGTCGCAACCAGTCGTGCCACGACGAGTGGAGACTCAGCGCAGGAATGCCACATCGGAGAGGAGTGGCCTACTCTGTCTACTCGGCTGGCGTAATGGACAACTCCAACTAACCATTTCAGGGGAGGGTGGTGGCCCTTTGGAACTTCCTGTTGGAAGAACCTGATGTATTTCGTCTGGTCTAGCACAACTGGCCCGCATTTGGGTCGGGTTCTCCAGGCGGGCCGAAACCGCTGGTCAGGCTAGACCCACCGGTCATGCTGGACCCGCTGGTCGGGCCGGACCTGCTGGTCGGGCCAGACCTGCATGCCGGGCTAGACCCCTAGGCCCAATGGGCCGATAGAGCCAGACCAGGACCCGACCGACCCTGTTACACTAAATTTAACGTAACTCACAAACCAGGCATCTGATTACCATTCTGTATATGGTGTGAGAACCCCTACTACAAGACTGTCCCTTTGAGATACTCTATTTGATCTTTGGCAGAAGTCAAAGTTCGGATGGGTTGGATCAGGCTCAAATCTTACCAGGTCCTTTTTACTTTTTGGATTATATCATACAAACAGGGCGACTGATTGATGCTTTGTCTGTCATGTTGGAACCCTTACGACAAGGCAGGCCTTTGGGTTACATCATCGTGGGTCATCTTGATGGTTGAGGTATGACCAATAGTCTAAGGAGAAGATCATACGGGACTCAGGGGCACCCAATAAAGAAATCCAATGGTTGGATATCAAGTGAAGAACGTCCCTCCATGCATCGGAATGAGCATGACCCTCCATGGATAGGTACTAGTGAAACCCTTTGTGGATCTGTAATAGAGAGACCCTCTATGGATCAGCATGAGAGAGACCATCCATGGATCGAATAGTGTATGACCATATTTGAATCGGTAGTAGTGTGACCCCCTGTGGATCGGTAGTAGAGAGACCAATTTTGGATCAGCATATTTGAACCCTTCATGGATCGGCAATAGAATATCTCAATAGAATAAAATAATCTAGCTCAAGACTAATCATATTTATTCATATTCTCTAGGTTGTATACTTGGTTTGAGCTGTCTTATACATTATGATTTGTTATTGAGATCATACTTTAGGTTTTTTTTAAGAAATTCTAGGAGTCCTTCGGGGATCTTGAGGTCCCTACTGATTTTTATTATACTCACCCCTGCCCCCTGCATAGGCTTCACCCTCACCTTTTTTTGTCTTGTATAGATGATAGACTGTTGGACTGAGACTTGGGGAGCTAGGACTATATGGTGCTCGAAGTTGATTGGTATATGTGGGGAGCGACAGTGATGACAGATAGTGAACTATACCTACCCATCAGGTAGGACCCTTGGTGGACGACCTTTGGAGCATGATTTTCCCTTACTGATGTACTTTCTTTTAAATTGGGTTTGTATATTGGCCCTTTTATTACATTTGGTTCACACTTTTACTATCAACAGTTCTACTTTGTGGTTTGATTTTGTTGTGTACCTAGTTTTTGGGTGTACGGGTTTAATGGAAATTGCTTCCATTTTTGGTATATGACTTTCTTGTGCTAGTCGCCATCTCCTAGTATATAGGAGGTTGGATTGGGCTAGTCATGGCACGAGCCCTGAGGGACGGTTCATGACACACCAATCCAATTTCTAGGTGACAAATATCATATAATAATATTTTAATATTATCTCACATTTTGTTTAATCTCGATGTTGCATGTAACACATTCTACACTCAGTGTAGCATGTAATGTAATATAACATTAGGGTTGTGTGTTATAAAAAATATCTACAAGATTAAATTTATTTGAAAAAATATATTTCAAAAAATTTCTTGGTGTTACATTATACCCTCCTTAAATAAATTTCTGCATCAAAATTTAAAAATATTCTTTGTAAAAAGGGTTTAACATCTGAAAACCCCATTATGGTAAACCCAAATCATAAAATGGGTTAATAAAACTCCCTCTTAAAAAGAGAGAAACAGATATGATAAATTCATTTGTAATACACATACTATGTTTCCAAAAGGGATTAAATACATGGGTAGTAAAAACATGGACATAGAAGAGGAAAATAACTCCCAAATACTAATTTTGAGTGATAGAAAACATTCCCTAGAGAAAGTTAAAAAAATAGATATAAATATTTAATATGTGTAAATACCATTCATTCATTATAAATAATGGTAAAATATTAACATTTTATTTCAATATCCTTTTCTTAAAGTTAAATAATTTTCTTGAGAATATATATTTACTTAATTTCATTCCATTTCATAATCATAATCTCATACTTTGTTTATTCCTTGATAAATTTCCACTTCATGTATAACTCTATGATGTAAATTTTATTATGCCGGAATCACTAGTGTATCATAAGATCCATAGATGAATGATAAGTTAATCTCTATTTCTATAATTATTACCAAAAACTGAATTATTGTTAGAATTTATGAAATCAAATCCAATGTTCAACTTAATCCATTTCTTTAATAATTAACCTTAATGATCCTCCATATTTTACGAAAATTGAAATCCAAAAATTTTGAAATAAGGTCGCAATATTTGTAAAATAAAATTATCAATATTCCCCCAAACAAAATGAAGTAGCTCTGAATTTCATATACCAAATATGTGAATACATTTTTTGTAATATACTGAAACATGGTAATATAATTAATTTCCATAAAACCTAATTGAAAAGACACATACCTTAATAGATTAAATATTACATCATTTCATAAATAAAATAAAATATTATTAAATATATTCTATAAATATAAAAAGGTTTTCAAATCCATCAATGATAACATAAATCACATTGTCATAAAATCATTAATGAATGCAATGGTAATCAATATAATTCAATTTAATTTAACCATATCAATCAACTCCTTACACAAACTAAAAACCATTTTTTCAACATCAAAAACATATTAAGGGTTGTCTTACCTAAATCAAAATATCACGTTTCCATTCAATCACATTTTTATGCCATTAGTTACATCTAACAAGTTCTTGTAACTCCTTAAATAAAAACTCTTGTGGAACAATCCATTGATGTTTCATGATTATAATAACCAAAATACCACTAATAAAAATATAATTTTTTGAATCTCCTTTCATAAATACATCAATCATTTGAATTTCATTATACATAATTAACCAATATTTTTCAACTTATTCATTGAAACTTATTTCCTTTAATATTTCATATATAGTCTCATAATCATCAACGATATAACCATTACTCATACAACATTGTGGATTTTTTTATGATATTTTCCTTTAGGACAACAATTTTCACAATTCCCATAATTCCCATATTTGAAACAATCAACCTTTGATGATATATTATGGAGATAATTTTTCTTATCCATTTAGTTAAACAAAATTTTAATTTTTCCACTACAATTACTTATTTTAGTCCTTATCCACACTCAAAGAATCTTTATATTACACTAATTCATCTATTGTGCTGTTACTTACATAATTTTTTATATATAGAAAATAGAATCTTCTTTATTCCATGGTCTCCTCCACCCAAAATCTCAATGAACTCCATCATTATCTTCTTTAGTAAATCCAAGATTTGGTCAAGGTGAAATTTTTTAATCATATATCATGATAAATTATTAGTAAAAATAAAAATATTCTTCACTCTAGTTATTATCTCATTTGGTTTCTCATAAATACATTTGCTATCGCATTAAATATTAATCTAGTTCATTCTTGTTACTACCATTGAGTAAAAGAAAAAATCATAATTGAGTAAAAATAATCATAAAAATATCATATAGGATATCAATACCATGACAAATTCTTTTTAATCTATTAAATCTTAGTCTTAAACTAGGTCATTAATTGTCTTTATTTAAATCCTTCATGATATTTTATAAATAGTTTGTGAATTTCCAAATCATATCCCTCAGGTGTGTCAAACTAGGTGTACAAAAACACATGTTACTATGCACTAGGTGGTGACTGATTCTAGGTAAATATACCCTTTATAGAGTTGTTAACCCTAGAAACGTATATACATGATCCACATCCACTTTTAGTATCCATAATGGGATATAATTTCATAGAAACCACATACCATATAATTTACCACAATATTAGTACATTTTCCTATAATTTGAATCATCCTTAGACTCATCATCAGAAAAATCCTTAGTGTTGCAACTAAAGTTTTCGCATCATAGTTTACAAAGGTTAAATAATAATTTCATATGATAAAAACTATAAGAGACTTGGGATTTTATGCATTAATATCACACCTATTTAGTTTAATATTCAATTAATTTCATAAACACAAGCCTGGGGACTGTAATAGTTTAGTACCTTTTGAGACTAGAACAAAATATTGTTATTCCATGATAGATATATAACACATCCCAAAAATACCTTCTCACATAGTAATCCTATTAGGAATAACCTACCCAAAACATTCTTCATAACTCGAGGATGGAAAGATAAGAAATGGGAATATCATAAGTTCAGTAATGTTAAACATAAGAGATATCAATCAATGACCATATGAAAAAGTAAGATAAGCATAAGGGTATGTGATCATGAACATAATATATATTTTTTATACACAACCTTTCATAGATAATAAACATGAGTCAAGACATAAAACATTATCATTTCATAAAACATGGCCAATAAGATTCAAAAATAATAAGAAATCAATCAGTAACCATAATCTCATTTCATAAAATCTTGACACCATTAAAAATATATATAAAAACATTTAATATATCAATTCTAACTACCAATACCATCAAATATATACTTTCTACATTGAAAAAACATTTTAAAATAGAAAGAAAAAAAATTAAAATCCCTTTCTTTAAAAATAACCTTGGAAACATATAAAGGAAGCATAAAAATCATTTTAAATATTTCATGAAGAAAGTATCATGTCTATTTTAAAAACAAATTTTTAAAAACTAATAATTAATAACAAAATTAGAAAAACTTTTCATTGAAAATATTATTTGAAACATAAAATAGAATATTTAAAACAATTATTTGGTCATGATGACAGGAAATGTCATTCATGTCGTACACATTAAAACAAATATTCCTTTCACATTTTCAATAACAACTAATTTGGAATTTTTTGGAAAATGAAATGAATATTAATTTCAAAAAAATTCAAAAAATTATATGAAATGTAAAAATATATCTAATAAATCATTATATGAATTTTAAAAAAAAATTTAGAAAATATTTTTAGAAAAAAATCGATTTCAAATGAAGAGATAACTAAAGATGTTTTTTAATAAAAATTTATTTGAAATATTAAGTACATAAACAGAGAATAATAAAGGGAAAACATGAATTATCTTAACATAACCAGATTAGATGAAAATTCATTAGTTTCTTGAGAGGTAGATCAAAATAGTTCATCATTGAAATCATAGTCATAAACAATCCAGATAAACGATGAGATTGTAACATATTACTCTTTTATCTTTGGAAACAGTGAATCATAATACCAATTAAATAATAGAGAAAAATGAAACATATAGTATTCTGAAAAGAAGGATATACATGATATAACATGACAAATGGGCAGTTTGTAATGACCCCAAATTTTATCAATGAAATTTCTCTTCATATAATTTTTTCATATAGTTTAAATCCCATAAAATCACATAGACAACACAATACAATATTTATGACTTGTGCCTTGCACCCTTGGGAATGCAGATCATGTATGGACCTTGGGCCTATGGGTCGTTTATGGGTTCCACATCAACCCTTAAAAAGGGTTATTATCCAAAAATCAATAAAAATATTACGCCTCTGGGCTTTCAGAGTATACTAATGGAATTGTAACTTGACCGTTGGAATATTAATGTGACCATTAAGAATAATAACCCAATAAATAGAATAGTAACCTCACCTATGAAATTGTAAATAAAAATTATGTATCTTATAAATAAAAATATTATATATTTATATCTTATCATAAGTAAAAAAATGTTTTAAAAATGATAAATTTATTGTTGGTATTTTTGTGAAACATAAATGTTTATTTACGATATTAAAATTAATATAATAATTTAAAAGAAAATTTATTTTTATACAATGGATTAATAAATTAATATTTTATTGTATTATGATGTGATAGTTTTATGAGTCCCTAATTAATTTTTTCAAAGCATCAAAAAATCAGTTATAAGAATAAAATTGTATTTTTCGAATAAATGATTATTTGAATTAAAAATTAAAATTTTTCGTATTTAGAAAATTATTTTCATAAAATGAAGTCCATATTTTAAATCTAAATATTGATAATTGGTTATGGTGTATTTCTTGGGATTTTCCTATAATAGTTCAATTTTTGGTGAATAGTGAAATGCCGAAATTTATGGTATTTATCATTATATGTAAATAAATGAATTTATGTGTCATGGATTAGTCATGGATGATGTAAGTGGATATTATATTGAAATAAAATTATATATTTACAATAATAAAACCTATTGATAGTCTTGATCTAAAATAATATACAAATGAATAAAATAATCAAAAACACCCCTCTCCTCCAACTATAAATTTTAACCCTCACCAACTCTTCTCATCGCACCTTTTAAGAATTGTATATTGCTTATATTCTACACAATTAATCTCCGAAACATCTTCCCCGTGTTCTTTTCTTGTTAGTCTCACCATAATTACGTTTCCATGCTCCTTAAGGGGATTCTCATGGAGACGATAGTCAAGAGGTAAAACCCTCCCCCCTTCACTTTTAATTTAATTTATTTTCTTATCCTTCTATCAGATCCCCTCTCCAAAGTTAAATGATAACTATTGTATAATATATATACAATATAATTTTATTATGCTAATATAATATCCATCATCAAATATATTCTTCACAATTTTTTTTATAATTAAAATGAAAACATCATCCCTGATTTGATGATTCACCGCCTTCATGGCTGATGAATTTTCATTTTATATTTTGGAATTCATGGATTTGTTTAATACTATTATAATGGTTAAACCAGATTTTAAAATTTATATTACAAATATTTTTATGTTATTTAAGTAATATATATAAAAAATATTAAATAATAAAACAAAACTACTTTGTGATAATTGAAAATTCGCGCAAAAAACTAACGCTCATCATTAATATTTCATCTAATGAATCATTATCATATTTTAAGACAAAATGATATATAAGACCATTTAAAATTATATAGGTGTATAAATATCATATAATTCAACTTATTTGTTTTTCATTCCATTTTATGGGAACTCCCATAATTAAATTCATGGGAAACATTCATTAAATCATGAAACGAAAACACCCTAAATGTAGAAATTGAATGTTATAACTCATAAAAAAGTCCATAAATGAACTTTGGAAAATTATAAAAAATCATATACATCTAAGAAATCTGAATTAATTAATTAATGGATCTAATTTTATTATCTAGTTCATTAATTAAATGAGTAGAACACTTTCAAACATAAGGTAAGGGATTCTCTAGGAACCCCCATTTTTTCATTCAGGTTACACTTTATCTCTCTTTACCCTAATATATTATATATTATTCTTATTTACTCCTACTAAACTCTATTTTTATTCTCCACACATATATAAATAGATAAATTATTCTTTCTTTGATGGTAAAATACTTGTTTTGTAAGGTTACCTTTTCAATTCCTCTCAATAAGTAAGCATAAATAAGGGGAACTTCCCAATTTATTTCCCATTATCAAGTACACCCCATAATATATTTTTATCCACAAATATTTTTATAAAATAAATATTTTTATCATGAAAATATATCTTAGTTCATTTTTAATTTTATTCAAAATATCATACCATTGTCCTCTTTAAATACACTTTTATGTTTAAACCGCACCAAAGTGGATAATTTCTAATGTTTTTAAACACTCTTTTTACGTGTTTTCACTTCAATTAGACATCATTTATCATGATATAAGCCTATTTCCATTTATAAATTCCTTATTATAATTTATATACATTCTTTCTTGTACAACATTATGATACACCCCTTGGTAATGTTTTATTACATGATTAGGATACCCATTTATTTTCATGGGTAACCCTTATGTTCATTACATATAATTGATTCTTTATGTAGAAAACATATGCATTAACATGTTATGATTGGTGAACCCAGATAACTTTCCCTTGAATTGTGTAATTTTTAGTCTCATGAGAAGTATTTTTGGTGGAGTACACCTGATTCCTTTATGGGTGTTTTTACACCATGAGATATAGTCCTAGAAGTTATCCTTGACTCTTGTTTATGTCAAGTTAAATGTTTCTTCCACATTCTTATGGTTCCATGATTACAAGACCCCATTTTCTAAATTTTATGATTCCATATTTTTATTCATGCTACACTACTTTTTATATAATCTTTTTATGCCTTCTAACCCATGTGTTATTCTTCATTCCTATGTTTATTCCATTACTGATATTTTATCTCATCCCTTTATTAATGTATTCCTTATGTTATCTTGTGAATATGTAATAACTCAAAAGAATTTTGGATATTATTATGGAGTTTGAATAAAAATGCCTGTATTTTTGTTTCATTCTTTCTAATTTTGTACTTAATCATCCAAAGACACTAGATTGTACGATCCTTTATTTGTATTTAATGGTTAATTATGATTATAATCATGTAATAATATGTCCAAAGTGATAGTGCTGTTATAGTTGGTATTAGAGGATGGTCTATAAATGTTTTTTAGTTGGTATTAGATAAATTTATTAATAACCCTAGCGATAATTCTATTACAATGGATAACCTAGATTAAAATATAGGGAATCACATGTTATGATATAATTTCCATTTATAAGTGTGTCCTACTATGTTCAATGTTCCTTTTTTTATTTTTTTTATTATTTGTGTATTGAATCCCCCTCAAATTGTTCCCTCTTTTTATTAGTTAATTGCGGGAAATAGGCACAGAAGTGCCAAGAATAAATGTGATTGGAAAAGTGATGATTTACCTAATTTTATTCCCAATATGAAGCAAAAATTATATCAAAACATCATGGTAGTACTAGCACAACTAGGTCAAGTTAGGAACAATAAATTGAGTCATTTGAAAGGACCCATTATCTTAAGAAATTTAATGTTGTGGTCAATTATTTTATACAACAAAGTCCTACCATATTTGGTGGATCTTCTAATCCCATCATCATGTAATAATGAATTAAATCCATTGAGAAAATATTTTATACCCTCTGGTGCTCAATTGAATAAAAAGTCATACTGGCAGTCTATCAATTTGATGGGGAAGCTGATCAGTGGTGGACATTGATAAAAACATAGAGTACAAGGAGGAAATTGATTACATGGATAAGATTCACTCAAGAAAATATTTTTCAATAAATACTTTCCCCAAAAACTCCATCTTAAGATAGAAAGAGAGCTACTTAGAATGAAGAAAAATGAAGACATGTTTGTCTCAGTATATAATTATAACATTACAAGGATTTCATGATATCCATCCACCTTAATCATGAACAAGGAACGAATGGTGGATCTCTTCTTTAGAATACTAAAACCGAGTCTACAAATTTTTTTTTGGAATTTCATACTTCAACAACTATGAGTAGATTGTTTTTTGTGCCCCTAAGGTTGAAATGTAGATTATAGACTCTTAGTGGTATTTTTAGCACAAAGATGAAAAATGGAAAATAGAGATTAATTTGGGAGGATAAGAAGATAAATTTAATGATGGGAAGAAAACCCAACATCCCTTGTGGAAAATGTGTGGGAAGAAGCATCTTGGAAACTACCTAAGGGGAATGAGAAGATGCATCAATTATGGAAGAGAGATGCATCTAGATATAAATTTCTAAAGGTATATAATGAATCCCATAAATGTGGAGGAATAAATAAAGGTTCAGATCAATTCTCAATATGTATTACAGTGTTTCAACTACATGAAATAGTGGAATTTTGTCAGACAATACCCTAATTCAAGGGTTGTTGGATGCAATAAACAACAACAACCTCCAAGGAAACAAGGAAGGGAATATATTATCACTACAACTAAGTTGGAACCCAAGAATGATGTGGTGATAAGTATACATATTATTCATTCATGAATATAGTAAATAATCTATTTTATTCTGGTTATACGTATTCATTTATATCATGCATGTTTAGTAGAACTATTCAAAAACTACCTCAAAATATTGACATTGAGTTGTATTTTAGAACATAAAATGGGGTAATTATTGGATCAAAATTATATAAATCATCCTCAGTTCATTTTTGTGGACTAAACCTCCTAGAAAATCCCATCATTCTTCCATTGGTTGAGATTATTGCTATTTTATTTGTGGATTGGCTATGATTATATAAATATAGCATCAACTATTGGGAAATGGAGATCACTCTTCACATCCCGAGGCATCCTTAAATTATTTAGAAGTGTAAGGATGAGTATCAATCTTTTTGAGAATCATCATCTTAGATGTTGATACGATTTGTTTGTGAGAAAGTACATCTACCTCAAATTATTGAGAAAAATGAGACAATCATGCTCAAAGACATGAATATTGTGAGGGAATATATTGATGTGTTCCTTAAATAATTGTCTAGACCTCCACTTGAATGAGTGGCTGAGTTATCAATTGAACTTTTTCATAGATATCTACATATATCAAATAATCCTTACATATAGACACCATTGAGTTGGAAGAACTAACAAATCAGTTACAAGAGAATCTGGAAAAGGGTTTTATATGCTCAAGTGCTTCACCATGGGGTGTTCTAGTCCTATTTTTGAAAAATAAGGATGGATAAATGAACCTCTATGTTGATTATCTTGATGTCAAATATGTAACATCCCCAAATGATAAAGGGTTAAATTACTAAATGATATGAATCATGTCAACAAGGTGCACCTTTCTTTTCAGGATCCTGTCTGATTAGAACTCCACAGTTAAGCATTCTTGGCCTAGAGTAGTGATTAGGATGGGTGACCTTTTGGGATGTTTCCAAAGGTGTGTGTGGGTGAGGAAAAAGCACACTAGAAAGGACATGTGTTGTCCTGTGGGGACTATCATTAGTCAGATGACCCGTTCAGGCACATGGGTAGACCCTGGGGTGGGCCCCACGTGTCTGCGGGGCAACTGGAGGTACCTGGTGGGCCAGGACTCGACGACCATGTTAAGACGGGGTGGTTGGGCTGTCACAGGGGCCCAGTTGTCACAAAATAAATCACAATAAAGATTATTTATCCCCTACCAGTGATATATGACATGTTCAATCAACTATGTGGGGATACGTATTTCTCTAAGGTATACCTTCATTCAAGATATCACCAATTAAATGTGAGGAAGGAAGATATTCATAAGAGTAAAGAGAAACACAATGAGAATATTAATATTATACTAAAGGCATTGCGAAGGGAGAACCATTATAAAAATTATAGGAAATGTGAGTTCTGGATGGAAGAACTAACGGTACTGGGGATTTGTATCACCAATAAATGAATAGTTGTGGACCCTTATAAAATAAAGGAAATCAATTATTATCCCATGACAACATTTGTAATGGAGATCCATAGTTTCCTGGATCTATATGGGTATTATCAGTGTTTTGTGTGTATATTATTATGACTGTAAAACCCATTAACCATGATGATTCATAAGGGTGGAATGTTTTTCATGACTAATAAATGCCAATATTGATTCAAAGAGTTGAAAAAGTGGGTTATCACTGCACCAGTACTCACACTTTCGACAAGTGGTGAACTCTTTTTGGTATATAGTTATGCTTAAAATAAGTTAATAGTTTGTGTAATGATGAAAAATGATAAAGTGATAGTATAATCCTTAATGAATTTGAAAATTAAGGATCACAACTATCCCACATATGATCTGGAGTTGGCAGCAATGATCTTCCCATTAAAACAATTGTGGTAATATCATAATGGGTAGAAGTGTGAGATATATACTAATTGTAGGAGCCTAAAATACACATTCAATCAGAATAATATTAATATGATCTAGTGAAAATGGTTAGATCTCCTCAAGGATTACGACTACTTAAGCCACTATCATCAATATATTGAAAATAAAGTGATATATGATCCAAGTAGAAAGTATCCTACAACATTATCAATGATGAGAATTGAGAAGGGCTTAGTCTTCTTTGATTTGAAAACAATGAAAATGGGAATCATTTAAGAAGGACCATCATTAATCCTTTCTTAATTGATTTATCATCCATTACTCATATATAAAATAATGGGTTCTCAAATAAATGATGTGGAAATAAAAAAAATTAATATATCAGAAATTGGAAATCTTCAGAGTTCAAAATTGACGGTGATGGATTTGTAAAATTTGGAACATGATTATTTGTACTAAAAAATCCAATTATAAATAATGAAATTCTAAATAACACTCATCTCTCATCCATATCTATTATCCTAGGGAGAAAAAATAGGTATTGAGATCTTTGAGATCACTATTGGTGGGACAATATGAAGAAGGATACCACTTAATATACATCAAATTGTCTAGTATGTCATAATGTGAAGGCTTAATGAAAAAATTATAAGGAGATTCTACAACCATTACCCATACCAACATAGAAATAGGAAAACATCACCCTAGAATTTATCACTATTCTTTCAAAAACATCCACATTAAACAGTGATATATTGGTTGTTGTGGATTATCTTAAAGATGCGTCTCAGTTTATCACAATTTTAAAGGACTTATCACTCAGAAAACGTGTACAGATGTATATAAAAAAATTGGTGAGGCTACATTGAGTACTACTATCTATTGTATCTGATCAAGATCTTAGATTTGCCTCCATGTTCTGGAAATGTCTCAAGCATGCTCTAAACACTGAGATTAACTTTAATATAGAATATCACCATCAAATTGATGGACAATTTTAGTGGTATATTCAGACAATAGAGGACATGTTGAGAGCTTGTTTTATGGACTTAAAAGGAGGAAGTGACCAACATCTTCCTTTTGTCGAGTTCTTATATAACAATTGTTTCCACTCAAGCATCCAAATGGATCCATATGAATCCCTTTATGGTAAATGATGTAGAAAATCGACATGTTGGGATGATGTGGGTGAATGAAAGCTGATGGGACCTATAATGGTTGAAGAAATGGTAGAAAACGTGAAAACCATTCAGCAACACATCAAGGCTAAGTCAAAATAAAATCTATGTAGGGAATCAATGATGGGACCTGTAGTTTAAGGCTGGAGAAATTGTTTTCCTTTGTATATCTCCATGGAATAGAGTAATGAGATTTAGGATGAAAGGAAAGCTAAGACTGGGGTATATCGGCCCCCTTGAGATTCTGGATCATGATAGAGATTTGGACAATTGACTAGCACTTCCACCTACCTTGCCTCAAGTACACGATATATTCCATGTGTCCCTCTTGAGAAATTACATACAAGATCCCTCACATGTACCAAATATGGGGGTGGTATAACTAGTTAATGAACACTCGTATGAAGAACATATGATTAAAATATTAGACCGTAGAGATAAAGTTTTATGAAAAAAGAGTACACACTTGGTAAAAGTACTAATGGGGAACAATAAGTACGAAGAGGGTTCATGGGAATCATATGAAGGAATGAAGCAGAAGCACCCTCACCTGTTTTCACCATAGTGTGTAAAACTAAATTTTGAGGATGAAATATTATAAGGGGGAAGAATGTAACGAGTGAGAATTTTGTCTATGAAATTATCCTTACAATTTTTTATATATTATAAATCACATAAAATCACATAGATAACCCAATATAAACATTATAATTGAAGAATGAATTAAGTAAGAGGTATTTCAAGAAATTAAGAAAATTATACAAATGGAATAGTAACATTCTGTTGGAATAGTAATATAACCATTAAAAATACTAACCCATCCAATAGAATAGTAACTTCACCTATGAAAGTATAAATAAAATTTGTTAATATTATAAATAAAAAATATGAAATATTTATATGTTGTAATAAGTAAATAAATGTTTAAAAAAATAATAAATTGGGTGTTGGAATTTTGTTGAAACATAAATGTTTGTTTACAATTTTTCTGTTAATATAATAATTTAAAAGAATTTTTATTATCATAAAATGGATATATAAATGAAAATATTTTTATTATAAAAATAAGATAATTTTATGATACCTTCATGAGTTTTTTCAAAGTTTCATAAAATCGAATAAAAATTGGTATTTTTCGAGTAAATAAATATTTATGTTAAAAATTAAATTTATAATATTTTGAAAATTATTTTCATAAAATGGAGTAAATTTATAAAATCTAAAAATTAAAACATGTTTATGGTGAATTTTTGGGATTTTTCTAAAATATTTGAATTTTGATGAATAGTAAAATACGGTAGTTTACGGAATTTAATATTATAAGTAAATAAATGAATTTTTTAGTCATGGATAAGTCAAAGATGATATAATTTGACATTATATAAAAGTCACATGATCCAATTACTATACATAGTCATAAAAAACAGCATTATTGATATTTTTGAGCAAAAATAAAAAACTAATGAATAAAATAAGCAAAAAAAAACACCCCCCATTATAAATACCACACCTCTACACATATTCTCCTCAAACATTCTAAGTCTTTAATATTGATTATATTATTCCCAATTCCACTTCCAAACTTTTTCCCCATTTTTTTTACTTACTTTTCTCACCAAAAGAATATTTCTATGTACCTTAAGGAGGTTCTCAAAGAGGCAACACTCAAGAGGTAAAACTATCCCTCTTTCCGTTTTTATTTTTTTTTATTTCTTATAATTCCATCACCTACCCTATTTTATGTAACATGATAACTTCATTATAATATATATATATATATATTTTGTTTTAATGTAATATCAATCATCAATCTCTTCTCCAATATTTTTTTTTGTAAAAAACAAAAACATAATATCTGATGTGTCGATTCACCACCTTCATTGGTGATGATGTTTTGTTTTCTATTAGAAGATTCATGGATGGTTGTAAAAACATTATTATAGTTAAAAATATTTTAAAATGTATATTAAAACATTTTTTATGTCTTAAAAGTAATATAAGTACATGATATTATATAATAAAACAACACTATTTTGTTATAATTGAAAATTCACTAAAATAAACGAACATTCATCATTAACATATTATCTAATGAACCAATATCATATATAAAAAATAATATATGGGAAAAATTAAAATTATATAGGTGAATCAGAATCATATAATTCATCTTATATAGTTTTTATTCTATTTTATAAGAACACCTATAATTAAACTCAAGGAAACCAATCCTAAAATCATGAAACAAACACTAAAAGAACAATGAAATTAAATCTTATAACTCATCATGAAGTCCATAAATGAACTTAATAAAATAAAAATCATTCTTATTCATGTATAAATTTTTCTGAATTAATAAATTAATCTACATATTTTATTATCCTAGACATTAAGTGCAAGTCTATAACACTTTAGGACATAAGGTATGGGGTTCTCTCAGAACAGCAGTTTTTTTCCTTTGAGTTGCACTTTCAGTCTCATTACCCCAAAGTATTTATTTATTATTCTTATTAACTCCTCCTAAATAATATGTTTAAGATCAAAAAATATATACCCATCCCAATTCATCATTATTTTGTGGGTAAATACATGTTTTATAAGGATTTATTTTCAATTATTCTTGATAAGAAATCCCATATAAAGGGAACTTCCCAATTTAATACCAATTATCAAGTACACTCTACAATCAACGTTAATCAAAAAATATTTTTATAAAATAAATTTTATTTTCATGAAAAAATATATTATTCAATTTATGGTTTCATGATGAAAACAAATCATTCCTTTATCCGCATTAAAGACTCTTTTTAGTTTGAACCGCACCAAAGTGGCACATTTATAAAGTATCTTAAACACTATTTTATTCTACACCATTTTGATACACCCCTTGGCTATGTTTTATAACATGAATATGATACCCATTTCATTTCATGGGTAACCCTTATGTATATTCCTTATGATTTAATCTTTGACAGAACACATATACATGAAAATGAAATGATGGTTGTTCCTAGATAGTGCTCTAATGGATTTGGTAATGTTTAGTCTCTTGAGACATCATGCTGTGATGTGGAGTAAACATGATTCCTTTATGGGGCTTTCTCTACCATTTGATATAGTCTTGTTATTCATCATTGACTCATTTTTATGTCAAGTAATTTATTGCTTCCACATTCCAATGATTATATTATTACATGATATCTTGTCATACATGTCATTATTCCATGTGTTTATTCATGATCTATTATTTTTTATGTCACTATGTTATTCCCTCTAACCCATTTCCTTTTCTTCGTTCCTATGTTTATTCCCTTACTAATATTTTTAGGCCATCACTTTGTTTATGTATTCTCTACGATATACAATATGGATTTAAGTTCATAAATAAAGTTAGGATCTCATTGTGGAGTTTAAATAAAATATGACTTTATTTTGTTTTCATTATTTCTAATTTTGTACCCAATCTTCCAAAGACACTAGACATTACAATCCTTCTTTTGTAATTCATGTTTAATTATTCTTAAAATCATGTAATAATATGAGTTAGAGTCTAGGGCCATTATATATTGTATAGAAATTATTGAATAAGATAGAAACATGTCATAATCTAGGTCTCCATGAAAAAATAGAGATAAAATATACCTTACCTCATTGGTAAATTTGGAAATGTAAACCTTATGAAAAAGATGTACTAAAATGGATATATAAATCCACATAAATTTTAGGATAATAATCATAAAATACATTCATGGGTAGTATATATGCCACGTAACATAAACATGTGGAGAATATGGCATGTGTCTCAAAGAAAAATAAAAGTAATATCAAAATACATAACTAAAACTATCCATTTATTTTACATAAGATAAAACACAGTGTATAATTATTATAATTTTATTATACATTATTATAGATCCATATATATATATATTCTAACATACCTAGATTTATTGAAATATTTTTTTAAAAATTTAATTTAAATTATTTGATATCTTTTTTTTACATGCAATGAATAGTGTAACTTGTAGCATAAGAAACACCAAGCTTATCTTACATTTTACATAACATAAAATTTCTTTGATAACTTGTGTTACATGTATGTATTAGTCTTACTAGACAACAATATACTCTAAATTTTATTTTTTAACACGAAATTTTTCAACTAGACATCAGAATATAGGAAATGAATAAGATTAACTAAATTATGAAAACATTTTTTTAAAAATGTTTATAGAATTAATTCATTGTTCAACATTTAATTAGAAATTAAAACAAAAAATAATTGAATATAAAGGGAATTTTTTTATGAAATAATATTTTTTTACACCGAAAGTCTTTTTATCATAATAAATTAAATTAATTACAATTATTTAATTTTATCCAACATATACATATATATATAATATTAAATATAATTTTTAACATTCAAATTATTTATTTTATAAACATGATATAAAAATATATTAAATTTTTACACATAAAAATATATCTTTTTTAAAGGTAGTTTTAGCCACCTTTTGATGGCGCACTTGTTTTAAAACTAAGTTTTGAAACTCTTATTAATTTTATTTAAAAAAAATTATTTCTGAAATAGTAATATCAAAATTATATTAGGATAGTTTTTTTGTTTTTTGAAACGTTTCATCTTCTAATTAATAATGAAAAATAATGAATTTCAATTGAATAATAAATTTTCATCTAAATAATTTCTAATGAAAAAAATATATTTTAAATTGTTTTTAATATAAAATTAGATCATTTATAAATCTATTAATCCAATTTATGTCATTTTAATCATTTTCATATTGAATTTTTAAATAAATATATTTCAAACATTTGAAACTTTTCACTTGAAAAACCTGCATTCTAATCACGTATGTGGGACTAATTTTAAATCACAATTTTTCACTTTTATGATTAGAAATTTGGAAAATGGATTAAAATTATTTATTAATCATAATTTCTAATAATGTCAAAAATATTTTTCACTAATGTTATTAGAAAAAATGATTAATATTAATCATAGTGATTAAGGTAAAAATGAGAATTACCAAGTGACTAAACCTTAAAATTAAGGGGTAAAATGACATACAAACCTCTAAATAACCAATTTTTTTAAAATATTTAGATCTTATACATTCTATAATATATTTGTTTCATTATTAGATCCACTATATTTGAAAAAAAGTGGGTATAATTCCCTCTTTAAAAAATTTACAAGTTTTCCACTCACGCCACTTCTAAAAGGCCTCCCATTATCCTCCTACTTTCACACATATCAAGCCATTTGGAATAGAAAATACCTTAAAAAATCACTTATCTTATTACCTCATCTCATACTATAATCATTAATTTTGGATTAAATCTAACCAAGTAAGTCCTTTTGTAAAACTGAAAGGAGTTACACAAAGATGTGAAGACATTCATCAACATGTGTTTTTGTTTTATTTCATTCCCCACCACCATAAATTATTATTATACCATGATTATATAATAAAATCAGTACCAAAAATACAATGGGGTTTCTTTTTGGTTAATGGTATGACCTGATACTGCATCCACATCCACCAAATGGGTTATCAAGTCATCATTGGTGTGTATAGTGGACTACCACCTCACAGAACAATGTCATTCGTTTATCCACTACACCTCTCCTAGTTGGAAATAATGTTTGAAATACTATTTATATATTATATTTATGATATTTATAACATAATTATAACTATGGAGTTATTATATCATATATACCCCTTTTAAATTTAATACCTTATGGGATATGATAACATCGATTGTGTGTACAGTGGACTACCGACTCACGAAGCGATGTAAAGAGTTTTTCACAAATGGGTTAATTGAAGTTTAATAAGGGTATCATTAATGAATATATATCATGAAATGGAATAATTTTTACATTAATTAAATTAGTATCTATTTGGAAATATAATATATAATACTCTTCTTACCTTTTCACACACTAAAAAATGTGATAACATCATTCATGGACATGTGGACTACCTCCTCTTCAAAGAAATGTGATTACTTTTACATCACAAGAATGATATATAAATATGTACATATATATAATATAAAATAATTTTATTTATCGTATAATTATTATTCTATAAAGATAAATGTTACATACCTTCTTTTCCTAATAATCATTTGAAAAATGTAAATGTTACTCATGTGTATATATGGACTTCCATGTGCAATATTGAAACGTTAGTTCATTTATCATAACCAATTTTCATGATTTGTTTTAAAATTATAATTTATGATATTTATATCATTATTATTTTCTTATATATGTCCAAATAATAACCAAATTGATTATAGTAAACCAACCAAATCATTTCTAACATTTAAGTTTACTATGGGAAAAGCTTCCAACTTAATCTTAATCAAGTATGTAAATTTATATAACATTGTAATAAGTGAAAAAAGTAATAATAAATATGAAAAATGTTATCAAGAATGTAAATAATTAACATAAATTTATTATTCTTAATGATAAAGACACATGTGATGAATCAGACTCAAGGTAAGGGACTTCGTCCCATTCTCCTTTCATTGAGGCATATTTGGATGTTATGAACGTTTATTCATTTATATGATGTATATACATCCCATTTAAAATGTTGTAACCTTAATTTCCCTATTATAATTATATTTACTATTTTCTAATGTTATTATTTAAGGGGTTATATGATTTAAGTGTTTTCCTAGTGAAAAGAGACATTTCCTTTAAAAATACTCTTTTAATTTTTTCCTTAAAAATCTTATAATTTTTCATTTATATGTTTAAAAAATTATTTTATGGAAATATATTATTTATAAATTATATTTTATGAATAAAAAAGGCTTTAAAAATGAATAATTTTACATATCTTACCCAAAATGTTTTGAAAAATTATACAAGGAATGTCATATTCTTAACATTCATGGAGAAAAATAATTTTCTACCACTATGAATATTATTTTATTTCTTGGTTCATTTACAAGATTACATTTTTTTTAAATGTAAAAAACTATTTTCCATTTTAGGTACTTTGGTATTGAAAATGGGTTTTAAAAAGTAAAGGTAATTTTGGCATTGAAAATGGGTTTTTAAAATACAAGGGGTTTTTTATTTGAAGGTGTCTTTTATATGAGTTTAAAAGTGTTTATAAAAGGTTTTTAATATGAAAAGTTTTACTCATGATATGTAAATTTATCATTATATGTAACGGATGAGACCTATATTTATTATATAATGATTTGATCCCCATTATAGCTCATGGTTGATACCGATATAGATTATATGAATGGTTGATTTCTATTATAGCTCATGAGAGACGGGTGAGCCCAGTATAACTTATACAGAGTGATGATCACTATTATAGCTCACAGGTGAGCCTTGTATATCTTATATTATGGGTGATCCCCGTTATAGATCTCTATTGCATTGGGTAATGATATTGTTGTAAGTCAGCCATATGGTTATTCCAATTAAAATGATTTTAAAATGGTTTTATGTATATAATGCTATAAGTAAACTAAAAGGAGTTTTTATTGATTTCTATGGGTTTTAAAGTATTTATTTTAGAAAAATAGGTGTCTGTGTTTTTTCTTGTGAATTGTTTTTATTTTTTTAACTAAAATAAAATTGAAGAAAAGTTAAATAATTCATGGGTTTTTTGTTTTTAATGAACTGAAGATTTCCTTTCTTTTTATATCCCTTACTGAGATTTGGTGCTCATCTATAGTTTTAAGATGTTTTAATAGGAGTTTATGGATGGATAATGGAATGTAATAAGTTATGTTGAAGGTTATAAAGATTTTCCATGCAAAGATTCTTGATTTGATATGAATAGAAAGTGTTTACATTGTATTTTACAGTTTTGTTATGTATTATTTATGGCCTAGTTATCTAAAAATATAAACGTAAACGTATCCTAAAATGTTATAGAATAAATTATTTACTAAAAATAATGATTATGTAATTTTTATGGTGGGGTCCTTATAGTTGGTATCAAAATATGGTTTACAATGATTTAGAGATTTGGATAATGTTAAAAACAATCCCTTAGAATATTTTCCTTTATAGTTAAGCTGAAATTATATAGAATATGAATATTTACATGTATCTTTGACTAAAATATTTCAGTCCAAAATATTTTTCCATGTAGTAAATAGGGAACATATATTTAGAAGGAACCAAGAGAATAATATCCGTCCAAATCTGTATCTCGTGATGGTTTTAACTATAAAACAAATGTTTTTTACAGTGATGGATCAGTTAAAACAAAACAAAAATAGTGGTATTGTCTATTCTATAGAGGATCCTGATTTACCTTGAAGGAATATTTCTATAGTGGGTGATTTCATAAGGAAACATCCCCCATCTTTCAATGGATTATCTAACGCAGTTGATGTTGATTGATGAATCAATTTCCTGGAGAAGATATTTGATGTAATGGGATGTTAAAAATGTTAAAAGGTAACTCTTTCTATATATGATTTTGAAGGTGAATTTGATCTATGGTGGTATTTGGTTAATAACACAAGAGAGAAAAATGTCTATAATGCTATGGAATGAGACCCATTTAAGAAAATTTTTCCATGAGAATTATTTCTCTATGGTTGTTCAGCTTAGGATGGATAAAAATTCATGGAATTTAGGAAAAATGATAAATATTTCGTGGTTTTATAGGAAGAAAACTTCACACAATTGGATAGGTCTGTGTATCCTTTATTAAATAAAATTATCATAAAATAAATTGATTTTAGTTACGGATAAACCAATATTATGACGATCTTTTGAAAGAAGAGAATTTAGAAGTTATGAGAATGATTTTCATTTTGCATATAAAGTTGAGTTGGATTTCTAGGACACTAATATTCCATGAGATGAAAAGTGTAAGAAATGGTAAAAGCTAATATGAAATATAGAATAAACCAAAAATAATTATGTAGGTAAGACAAAAAACATGTTCTAAATGTGGTAAAAATTATTTATGTGGAATTTATGTCAGTATCTAGAATGTCTTATTTATATGGTATGTTTGGTCACAAGGTTCGTGACTGCAAGGAAAAGATACCTGGACAATAAAATAATGTGAAAATAGATAACTATTCTATAGTAATATACTTCCATAGAAATGAGTGTGGGAATTATGTTATTTTTTTCTGAAGTTACTAATACATGGTAGAAATCATCCTGATCAGAAGAAAAAATTGGTTGTCAAAATCATTTTCTACTTCTACAGTTGATATTGGTCTATCTATAGGCACCTATATTTTGATATTTTAATTAATGGATGTACTTTATGATTCATTATCGAGATTTCAAAGATATTTAAAGTATTTTTTAGTGGAAAATTTGTTTGAGTAATAATTACTTTTCATGTTATAGTTAAAAGTTTGAAGGTATTGATAACCTTCAAGTTTAATAACATCATTAATGAAATTGTTTTTAGTTCAAAATTATGAGAAAATAACTACTACTGATAATCTAATGGTGTTACTTTTGAGGTTTAGTAATTAATTTATTATATTAAATAACTTCTTCTAAACATATTTATTTTGGAAAATGGTTAGAGACAAATGAAAATATTTTTCACTCTTTTATGGATCTTATGATTTGTTAAAAGAGAAATTTTAGAGCCCCATGCATTAAAAAAATTCATTTTCATTTCTTGAAGTAAAGGATGAATTATAAATTGATTGTCGCACAACCATTGGATTAAATTATTATTATAAAATATAAACTTATCAAGTAAGATAAATTCTTTATATTCTTATATGGTTAACTAATTCCAAAAAATTAAGAAAATGATATTAAAATAAAATTATTATCCAGATACCTTTAATTTTTATTAATTTACGATCTTTTCAATCAACATAGATTTATGTTTTTGAGTCCATTAACTTTCCATTGATCCTATACTTTCTCATAATCAATGACCTCAATCACACTATAATTATAAATATTTTTCCTACATTACCATGTATGTTCTCCCTATGTGGAATTCTAGTTATTCATAACTATTTGAAACCCCTTATTTTAATGATCATCAAATCATGTTTCTTATGTTATTAATGAGTTTTATGGGTAATGATGAAATTTTATAATATAAGATAGATTGGTGTGAAATTTTGTTAAGAGTTGAAAACACTCACTCCTAGATATGACTCACCATCGAGGATGAGTCACTTCTAGACATGAATAACTGTTGATGTTGAGTCAAAAATAGTAATGACCCATCGTTGGTGATGAATCACTGTTAGGGTGAAAATATGGCTAAGTATGGGAAATACTCACCATCAATAATGAGTCACCATTATAATAGAATTTTAAAAATTCTTAAAAACACATACGATTGGAGATAACAAATGAAATTATAAAAAAGTGTTGATTACACTGTGGAGATAACCAATAAGAAATTTCCATATTATAGAAAACACCTAGCATTAGAAATATACCACTACAAGGATAATAATTATGATAAGTATCGAAAATACCTATCAATATACTTGTATCACTATCATGAACATGATCCGGTCACTATCAAAACTGATGCCTGACATGGTCCATGGCAAGGCCCGAGGGGTGTTTTCGATCCCCACAGGCTGGAACAAGTGCCAGGGTATAATAAAGAAATGTTTGGGAATTATTTACATTAATTTAGAATCATTATATGACCAAAAACAAAAAATAGACTGAATCGAAAAAATTTAATCCAAACTAGCCTTTAATAAAATATTGAACTGAAATACATGGTTTCATACAAATCCCAATAAGGAAAAAAAGTCAAAATTATCATAAAAACGAACTCAAGGTCAACCATACATAAAGGTTTCATCATCCCCAATCTTTCTCTATAACACCTCACCAAGAATGGAAGCTCACAACCCAAACCACTGACACAAACATCTTTTTCCATAGATATGACAATGATTACCAAGTCCACATACACCCAAGGGTGTAAGTAGGTTGTGATCCTAATACTAATATTATTCCGCACAAAATATTCCATTTTATAAACATTATAATATAAAAATAATTCAAGATTTCATAAATAAAAAAAGGTAGAAACAATTTTCTAAGGGATGTAACTTTAAATGAAAACATTTTTCAAAGGGGAAATTTTAAGGAATGAACACTTTTAAATAAAATGAAAAAGATACTGATTTTATATAGAAACACATTGTATACTGACAGTGAGTAACATATAGTCAATGAGCACTAGTCATGGGAACATCCCAATGCACAAGCTAGTTATGGGCCCATGGTACTTCATGTCTCGGTGAAAAGAAACCATAATAAATATTTGTTCTCGAGAACTGTCCAGTAGTAGGTAAGATACCCATAACGTATTGGTACCCAACATCATCATAATAGTTTATTTAGTATTTTCATCATCAAACATTCTATGTGAAACAGGGATGAAACCTCTACAGATCACTAGAATACCTGTAAATATCTGCCCACCTAGATTTCTAGGATTCCCTGTTTGTTCTCAATCAAGTTTCAAATCTCATAAAATACCATCTTCACCTAAAAATTCCATTTCCAAAATACACACACACCAAACATCCTGTAATCATGTCACATAACACTCCATTCAAATTCAAATTCATTTTAACATCATACTCACACAAAACATCATGTAAACTTGTTTCACACCCTTCTTACAATTTAATAAAACATTTTAGCAATTCATAAATTGTTCTAAAAACATTTTACATAACCAATCATAATTTTATATTTCAAAAACCAATTTTAATAGAACACACCCACCAAAATAGTATATGAAAATTCATTGCACACTTTGTAGAACTTAATAAACCATTTACAATTTTCATAAAACACTTCCAAGAATTATAATAATGCATTGCACATAAAACCCATTCAAACCCCCTCTTTGAAGTAAAAAAATCACACAAAAACATTACCAAAATGTATTTTTAATCCAAAGACACATTTAATAAACCGTTTTCATATGTTATAAAGTGAATCCAAATGATATCACAAGATTTACAGAAGTAAAACATTCCATTTCAAGAAAAAATAAACTTTAAAATTAAACGCTCTACCAATTCCATCAAAAACTTATTTCACACCACAAAAAACACAGGAAAATTTGATAAATATGTAAATCAAGAAATATAACTCATCAGATAATTCTTAAAAATGGAATCACCTTCCTTTTGTGTCAAAATTTCCAAATCATTGTCTGAAACTTCAACTACACCACTGCCACACCACAAGGGATTAAAAAATAACATATATCCAAAATATTGGACCCAGAAATAGAAAATAAAACCCCTGGTATAAATCTCTAGTCTCATACATTTGGAACTTCAATAAGAAGGGGAGAAACCCTAAAGAAATGGTGGAACGATACAAGGATTCAATTACTTTAGAAACATTGAATAAATTACCCTAAATACACCAATAGTTGAATATTCAAATAGCCAAAAAAGTAAGGGAGGTTCGACTAAAGCTAAGGAGGTTGAGTGGGGATTGAAATGGGGAAAAAGAGTAAAAAATGAATGATTTGTGATAGAAACAACTTCCCCTTGAAAATCAAGATGATTTTAGAATCCTTGATAAAAGTTTCCCTAATCCACAATAAAGATGAGCTCAAAAGAGGTAAAATGGAATATGGGGGTGAATTTAGGTTTTTTGGGCTCAAGTGATAGGTGAAATGGCCAAAAAATGATAAAAAAGTATGATATATAAAATAAATAAATTATTTCCTTAAATCTGGAAATGAGCTTATTGGTTGGCCCAATTCTAGAATAAATACCCAAAATCCACCACGATTATTTGTTCTTAAGGTGTCCCAATAGATATTTTGGTTTGAATAGGTTAGGAGAGGCCAAGTGGGAAGTGTAATTGGTGAAAAATGTAGAAAAAAGAAGTTATAAAGGATACAAATTTTGTTTTCAAATAGGGAAATTGGCTCACAGTTTGGCCCAAATATCGAAGAAACCACCTCAATAAAAATATCCCAATATATGTGCCACTAGGAGTTTCAAAAATTCAATTCCAAGCCACATCATCCTTATACCTTCCCTTTTAAAAAATAGAAGTCCAAATTCCATCTAAGACTTCCATGACTAATGACATAGATCAAGAACACTTGAGACCCAAAATTTAATCCCAGAACACCCGGAAACAAAGAGAAAACTAAAAACCAAAATAAGATTTGAAATAAATAATATAACTGAATATCCCAGTGTGAAAATTATCCCCACCATAAATATTTTTTACCCCAGAAATCCACAACAATTCTAGATGAAAAAAACAAAACCCGATTAACAGACCAAGATGGAATCCCGTTCCATGTTCACCCACCCCTAAAAGGCCAAAACACCTCCAATAGATCAATTAAAGGAAGGGATACTCTCACCAACCAAAATTAACCCCACTTGCCTAAAATGATCAAACATATTCAATACAAATCCCATTGGGTTTTCTCCAATCCCATTTCTACCCAAGGAAAAAATTTGTGGTTGGATACCTCAAAACAAGACTACCTTCCAACATCCCAAAAATATGAACTCAACGGAATTATGGGTATGGGGAGACCCAAACAGACTTCCCACCATAATACCCAACTTAATTTCTCAAGACAAAACTAGGACACCCATAAGGGAAGACTGAACAGACTCCCCACCATAAGAACCAACCATCTTTACCAGCTACCAGGGGCCAACATGAAGAAGGCTCCATAAGATCCAATCCCAATACAAAGGGGGTGTTGGTTAAAGAAACTCAAAACTGGTTAAGACACTCCAAACTTCACCACTTACACATGCATCACCATCATTGACTGAGTCTGACAAAGAATGAGATCAAAAAGACCCTACCATTTTATTAATACATGAATAACTAAACTTAGGGTTGCACCCACAACGGTTCAAGAACTAGGTTTGAGGAAACAAAACCACCCTGCCTCCCTAAAAAAATGGAGGGACTTCTCCATCAAAAAAATTAATACCCTGAGGGATAGGGTCCCCCATTCCTTTCTAACAAACTGGACCACTTGAAATGAAACAACCACATCGAAACTTCAAACTATCTCAATATCCCACAGTAGACACAGAAGAGAAACTAAGATCCCTTACACCACTGGATATTTCCTAACTACAAGAAAAGCTTCACTCTGAGGCCTATGGCTGGTGGCCTGATATTTGAATCATCTTATGCACTGTAGTTCGGAGATAATGATAACAACACCCCATGAAAACCACTAGCTCAAAAAACAAACATTTACTTGAACAAGGAAATGGGTGATGCATGTGCATAACCTCTTTAACCTCAAAAAAATAGCAGAAATAAGACACCTAGAATAAATCATCACATAGAATAAGGAATTTGAAATTCGCAGAATAGAAAAAAACTTTCATGAAAGAAGAATCCCTCAAAAGGTTCCACAACAGCCCCCATTCCCATAAAAAACACAACACAACAAGACACTACCGAACATGACCCTTTCAGGTGACATGCTCATTACCGGGAGTTAAACCATTAATAGAGTTCCATGTAGCCTGAGATTACCAAAATCAATCTTAGGAGCCTTGAATGATATTATTTTTCAACATCAGTTTCCCAACAATAACCCTTGACTTGATGATACTGACAAAAGACCCAAAGGCCCTTTAAGACATCATTCTACATTGACTCCCTTGGATAATTTTCCCCTTCCTTGCTAGAATTCCACTTCATCACTTCCAATAAAACTTGTAGACACAACAGTGTTAAAATTCACCTTTGATTATTTAAGAAACTCGGGAAGCTTAAGAAACCAATGTGTATTCAACCTTCCACAAGCACTCTTATTCCATGCAAAGATCCACTTAGGCAAAAATAAGAGGGGTAGACTCAGCCTAGAAACCTGGGAAGAGAGTCTGTACATCGATCAACTGGAGGGCCTTTCAATGGTGAATCACCCATCACTATAATTCAATCATTAATTAACTCTTTATGGGAGAATACCCTAGCCAAAAAGAACATCGAAATACCCAACCAAGCTGTTCCTTTGGTCAAAACATACCAAAAACCAAGTATGAACTCTTGAGGAGAGTAACCACAAGGGCTTCTTGAGACATTTCTCACAAAGGGCCACCAATAAACACATCAAGACATCTTAATAACAAAACTAAAACCCAAAAAAAACATTCAAAAAAGAGGGGTTATCAATCGAAATACACTCCACCATAACATTCCCAAAAAAATATAAGATACACCACCCAAACTAGTCATCTTCACATCAATTTTTTCCATTAAGATCATCTCTTTGAAAATAAATGGGTCGGCGGTTGATGCCTCCACCAATGGTACCTCATGGGACTCACACATGCATGTTTCTATGCCACACTTGGAACCCTTCTCATATACATAATGTAACTCATCTAAACATTCCCTTAACCATCCATCTTCCCATGTAAATTCATGCATATGGTCAATCAAGAAAATTCCAATGGTTAAAATAATAATTCTTTTAACTTTTGAAAAACTAAGAAATTCAATGGACACTTCCTTTTTTTCCAAACCACTAACCACAAAATCAAAAACCAATTAAAATCTTCGAATAACATTAAAAAAAACACCAAATATTAATTAAAATTAACTTTCAAGTCATACATATTACATTCAAAACATCTCATCCCATTTCAAAACACTTTCTGTTTTATAACAAACTCTATTTCATCAACACCCATTCATTTTGAAACTCATTTATCCACACTTTAAACAAGTTCTCAAAAATTCATGAAACTTTTTCAAATCCCACTAATTACCAAATCAAATATCATCTTCAATTGTGAAACATAAATTCAAAAACACTTCATTACTATCAAAACACTTTTCAATAGCTCATAAAACTCTATTTGAAACAAATTTTGATAACCCACCTTAATATAATTCACACTTCCAAAAGAAGTGTAAACACACCACATAATCTTTCAAAACCATTATAAAATTTAATTTCTACCCATTCATAAGTCAAACCACTTTCACTTTACTAAAAACCATTTCACAAAAATTCACACATCTTAAAATCAAGTCATCATTTATATATTTATTTAAAATCATGTTTCCAAAATAAAAATACACAAGACAATGAAAGGGGAAGTTAGTGTTGGTAGGTGTCTTGTAAATATGGTTAGTGGCCATACACCAGTCAATTAACCATCAAAGAGAGTGTATTAGGGAAATATACCAAGCCCCACATAGCTTTCTAGGCCCTGTGAGCTCACTGAGACCATTAACCCAACTCTCTTTTCATTCCCCGAATCATAAATGAACCTTAAGAACAAAGGAAATCAGATAAACCCCAACATCCCATGGTGACATGATTCCCATCAGGAGGTTTTATGGCTAGGCACACACCTCGTAATTGGAATGGAATGTCCCAACAATCCTAGATCTGGTCTACCCAGACTCTTTTCCCAAAGAACATGACCCAAAATTAGAGAACCTACCTTTTATACCATTTTGTCATGAACTAGATCTGTTTTCCATCAAAAATGATGCCTGACCTAGTATGTGGCAAGTCCCAAGGAGTTTTCCTGATCCCCACAGGTATTAAAAGAACATGTTTATCATAAAAAAGTGTTTGGGAATGATTTACCTCAATTTACTAGCATTAAACCTCAAAAAAATATAAAATAAACTGAATATGAAAATATAATCTAGACTATACTTTTATAAAATTCATAACTGATATACATGTTTTTAGACAAATACCATGTGGGCCACAACTCAAAATTATCAGTAAAAAGGGCTCAAGGGGCACCACACGTCAAGGGTCCATCATCCCCAATCCATCTCCACAGTGCTGCACCATGAATGGAAGCTAACAACACGAACCACTAGCACTAAAAGCTTTATCTATACTTGTGAAAAAGGTTACCAAGTGAACTTACAACCAAGGGTTTATGTAGGGTGTGATCCTAATCCCAATAATATTCTACCCAAAATATTATACGATAAAATAATTGCAAGTCTTCATAAATAAGAAAAGGAAGAAAAATATTTTCTAAACGATGATACTTTAAATAAAAACAGATTTCAGGATGGATATTTTAAGGAATGAAAAGTTTAAAATAAAATGCACATGATAATAAATTTTCAATCCAAACACACCATATACTGATGTTGAGTATCATATAGTCAATGATCACTATTCAGGAGAAGACCCATAGGCACTAGCAACCTGTGGGCCCCAGGTACCTTGTATCTCGTTGAAGATTCACCACAATAAATATATGTTCTCATGCATGATACACTTGTATAGAACGTTGAAATAACCTAGTGGTCCCCAATATCATCATAACAGTATAGTTAGTGTTTTCATCATCAAACATCAAATGTGAAATAAGGAAAACAGCACTCTGGATCACTAACATACTAGTACATGTCTGCCCACCAAGATACTCAGGTTTCCCACTTTATGCTCAATCAAGTTTCACATCTCATAAAATACAATTGTCACATGAAAATTCTATTTCCAAAATACACACACACCAAAAATTCCAAAATATTGTCACGTAACACTCCATTCACATTAAAAATCATTTTATCATCATAATCACACAAAACAGTCCATAAAAATGTTTCACACCCTTCTAACAATTTAATAAAACATTAAAACAATTCATAAAATGTTCTAAATTTTTTTGACATCACCAATCATCATTTTATCTTTAGAAAACCCATTTTAATATCATATTCCCACCAAAAAATTACATAAACATCCTTTTCACACTTCGTATAACTCAATACACCATTTAAAATTTTCATAAAACACTTTAAAGAAGTATAACAATGATTTTCACATAAAACCCATTAAAACCCCTATTTAAAGGCCAAAATCACACCAAAACCCTACCAAATCCGATTTGGAATCCCAAGACACATCTAATAAAACATTTGTATATTTTATAAAATCACCCCAAATGATATAATAAGAGTTACACAAGAATGAAACACTATTTAAATCAAAATTACAACTTTAAAATTATAAACTCAACCAATTCCATTAAAAATTTATTTTTCACCACAAAAAACATACGAGTAACATTAAAAATAAGTAACTTAAGCAATCAAACTCATAAAAAAAATTATTACACATGGAATCACATTCCTTTTATACTAAAACCCCCAAATCGTTGTTCAAAATATCAACTGCACCACTACTGCACCACAAGTGAGTGAAACCTAACCTAAATCCACACTATTGGACCCAGAAACTCAAAATCAAACAGTAGGTATGAAAACTTATTTTATATATATTTGGAACATTAAGCAGGGGATAAACCCTAAGGAAATTGAAATAACAAGAGAGGAATTCACTTACTTGAAAATTTTTGAATAAATCACCCCAAATACACCAGTAGTTGAATATATAAGTTTCCAAAATTGGAATGGATATTTGAATAAGGATAAATAGGTTAAGTGGGTACTGAAATGGGTGGAAAAGACTAAAAAATGATGATATTTGAAACCAACAAATTTTCTTTGAAAATATGGATGATTACAGAAAACATGAGGAAATTCACATTAATCCATGATGAATATGAAATCAAAAGAGGGAAAATGGAATATGGGAGTTTACCTAGGTTTTATGGTCTTTAGTGAGAGGTTTATTTACCAAAATATGTTAAAAAAATTTTGAGGTATAAAATAAATAAATTTTTTTCTTTAAATCCAGAAATGGGCTTACTGGTTGGCCAAATGCCTCAATAAATCTCCAAAATTCACCCTAATAGTGAGTTAATACGGGATCCAAATGGATATGGTGGTTTAAATAGGTCATTATAGGATAATTGGAAAGTGGAATGGGTGAATTTTTTTGAAAAATGAAGTATTTATTGAAGAAAAAAATTTGGTTTTTAAAATTAGAAATGGGCTCACAGTTTGGCACAAATCATGAAGAAACCACCCCAATAAACATACCCCACAAAAGGTTCCACTAGGAGTGCAATAAATTCAATTCTAATCCATCTCATCCTTATACATTCCCTTTAAAAAAATACAATCCAAATACCAACTATGACTTCCATGAAAACTGGATTAGATCATGAACACCTAAGAGACCAAATCTAATCCAAAATCACCTGAAAACCTATATATAACTAAGAACCAAAATAAGATTTGAAAGAAATCATGGAATTAAGGATCTGGGTGTGATAATTAATGTTGAATATAAACATCCATTACAATGAAAAAAATTTGATAAGTATCAGAATGATCTAATTCAAGTGGATGAATCACCCATCAAAACTCAGTCACATCCAAATTTGACAAAGTGTAGAGATTACCTACCGTTGAGAAGACTCACCACTCAGATGGGTCATAGTTGGATTGACTCACCACTAGCTTGACTCACTGCTAGACTAAGTCACTTCTAGTGTTGTTTCACCATTCAAAGGAGTCACCACCACTATTTATTTTTATTTTGAATTAAATATTAATATTGGATATATTATCGAATTTACAGCTAATAATTTTTAATGATTTTTCTTAAACTATTACAGAGAATCATTAAAGATTGTGTCAGTCATACAGTATGAGGAGTAGTGTATTTGGATGATTTTTTTACAGGATGTTGTTAAATGAAGTAGAAGACTCACTCATTCACTTATGATTATATATATAATAGACATACAGATTCACACAAAGATATTCATAGACACACAAAGAGTTCCACTTGTTAGAATATTATATGCTTTATCCTGTCTAGATACCTTATTTGGTGAAAGTAGAGAACATCAAACATTCATTTCCATCATAGAGTTAGAAAAAAGAGTTCAAAATACTCTATTTCATTCGATTTTCATATTCTGAACTAAATCTCCTATTTAAGCTAAATTTAAAGTGTGACAATCCATAGAGCATATCAAACAGAGAAACAATATTTATAAATATTTTTATTTTCTATTTCTTCCTATTTTACTTATATTATGAGAAGCGTGTTCTCAATAGGTATTTTATACACACACAATGACTACTACACCATAACTAAAAGATACTCGATATCTTATCAAAAATTATTTACACCTATTTTTTCATGTGTTGTGGAAGCGGTCCATGTGTGGAATTTTTTTTTATCCCCACAGTGTTGTGGAATAGATCCCTGTGTGGAATAGATATCCTTGTTGTTGTATACTTGATCCAATTTGTTAATCATAGATTATTTTATATAATCTTCTTAGTAGCGGGTTATTTTCAAGTGGATAGCTTTAAGTCTCAGCTTGAGACTTAACCTATTTTATTTATTCCATTGTGTGTTTTTTTGTTTTTTTAACCATTATATTAAACTTTTTTTTAAACTATAAATGAATCCAATACGTTTATATTTATCATAAATTTATTTTTATATAATTTTTTGATTATGTAAATTGATTTCAAATGTTATATTAGTTTTTCATAATTTATTTCACAAAGACTTAATCAATATTTTTGAAATATTTTAAAAGATAAAAAATTATATCAATATGTTATTTTGATAAAATGGGTCTTTATAATTATATTGTGGATTTTACTTAATTCTATTTTAGACATAAATATTTTTTATCTACCCAATTCACCACCCTCTTGAGATACTCACTCCAACCAACATTTGGTATCATAGATTTTTTAAAATCTTTTCAACTGTGATTTTAGTTGTTTTAAAGATATTAAATTTCTGTCAATTCTAAATTTAGTTCTTTAAATGGATAATAGATAAGAACGTCTTGCTACTAATAGAACTCTTTTATTTAATGTAAATAATTATCTTTAATGGAAAATAAAAATTGTAATTCTTATTGGAAGCATGGGTTTTGAAATTTGGTCTACTATAGATGAAAAGTATGGGTTTCTTAAGTCTTCTGGGATTACTTGGGATGATGATACTAAACATTCGTATAATAACATTTAAAATATATGAGTTCCATTTACAATTCCTTATAATATGAATAGTTTAATAGAATATATTTTAGTAAAACATCTTATGAATTTTAGGATACATTATATGTTTAACATGAAGGAACCACTAATGTTAAAAAAATGAGATTGAATATTTATATAATTAAATATGAAATTTTAAGATGAAACACGATGAGATAATTTTATATATGTATCTCATGTTAAATGTAATATTCAATACAATTAGATCTATGGGAAATCCACTGTATAAATATGACTAAATCATGTGAATGTTGAGATGTCTTCTTGAGAGATAGAGAGGAACGTCTTTTTTAATAAGTGAATCATATGACATTAGTAAACTGTATTTCAAGGAATTTATTGGGAATTTTATGATGTACTAAGAAGTGTTTGAGTTCAATCATCTAAAAGATTATGAACCTAGGATAAAATATATTTCTTTTAAGACTATGTCATCAAAATAAAAGGAAAATTAAAAGGAACTAGATGAAATCTCTAGTGATGAAGATTCACTATTGGATAGTGATTTTAGAAATTTCCAACATAGCCATAAGGTCTAAGACATTCTAAAAAAGGAAGAAGAAATTAAGGAAAATTAGTTAAAAAGGAAAGTATGACAATTGTTAAACATGGAAAAATGACTTAAAAAGAGATGAAACCATAAATGAGAGTACATATTAGGAATGTAAGTGAAAAGGATAGGTAAATGTTGATTATCCAAAGTTGAAGTATAAGAAGAAGTATGATGGAAAATATAAGAAATATAAGAAATCCATTTAAACCACATGGATTACTTATGGGGATAAATCTAGTGACTAATATTCCACTCATGAAGAAAATTCTGATAGAGCAAACAAGTGCTTCATGAAAAACATAAATTAGGTACCTCTTGTGTCACCTATAATAAATTATAATCACTCTAAAAAGGAAATTGATGAAGATATTTCTAGAGAAGAAATGTTTGAATATTGAAACATGATTTAGGATACCATTAATGAGTATAAAGACAAATATAAAATTCTAAAGATACAATATGTTTTATATGTTAATATAAATTTTTATCTCGGTGTAGAAAGAGAAAATTTCTCAATTGTTAAAGGAAAATATCGAAAAAAACCAAATGAGATACTAAATAAATATTTAGTAATATTAAAAAATTGAAGAGCTGCTCTATCTTAGATATTAGGAAAACAAATTTCTGTAAAATATATTACTTTTCAATTTTAATAACTTGGAAAAATAATATTTTTTATGTTATATTTTGTTTATAAGTCTAATTCTAGAAATTCTATATCAAGTTATTTTTTAAATGGATCAAATAATGTTTTTATTTAAAAAAATTTACAATCTATTTATAAGAAACCAATTAATGAAATGTGGGTTTATAAATCCCTATTTATTAAAAAATCTATACCCAAGATAATATGGGTCCCTACATCATTATTGGTGTAAACATTATTTTGTAGGAAAGATACAAAAAGATATCTTGTAAAAAAATATGGTTCCTGGACAATGGTTATTCTGGGAATATGACATGATATTTCATGAGCTTTAAGAAACTCATAAAAATTTATGTTTCTCATGTCACCTTTGGTAAAAATGCTAAATTAAATATCATTGACCTTGGTTAAATTGTTAATAAAAACTAAATTTTAATTTATCAAGTTCTTTTTTTGATGGTTTAAAATATAATCTGCTTTGAAGATTTAAATTATGTTATGATGGTTTTCATGTGAAGTTTGAAAACAATGATTGTAATATTTTTAATTAAAAAAAATATTTAGTATTTACTACTTTGAGAAATGAGAATTGATATGTTGTTAATCTTGATTCGTTGATTTGAAAAAAAAATTCTTCCATTAGGGCCTCACATAGAGAATCATGGCTTTGGCATAGGATACTATATCATTGGAACATTCAATCAGAAGAAATATTATAGTGAAAGGGTAAGTTAGGCATCTAAGAAAACATGAATTCCCAAATCTCAAAGTATATAACCCTTGTCCACATGGGAAACACCACAATATTTATTTCAAATAAATTAAATAAGTTTCAACTTCTCACCATCTTATGTTAGATTACATGGACTTATTTGTATCACCTATAGTATTAATTTTAAATTGGAATAACTATGTTTATATAATTTTAGATGGACTTTCTAGGTATAATTTTTTATACGGTTTATCTCACTAATGTGAAGCTTGTTCTTATTTCACAAGAATTCTAAATTTTTAGAAAACTTATGTGGGATTATAATTAAGACCTTAAAAGTGAAAATGGATGTGAGTATGAAAATCAAAAAATTTAATCCTACTACTCACAAAATTACTATAGTCATAAATTCTATACTCATAGTACCCCTTAGTATAATGGAGTTTTATATAAAAGAAATAAAACACTTCAAGAGACATCTTAGACAATGCTTAATGAATATGACTTACCTTTATACTTTTGGGTAGAGGTTTTGAATATATCCTTCTATATAAAAAATAGAGTTTCAATTAAAAGTATATTAAAGAAAACCTCTTATAAAAATTGTAATAATAGAAGGACTACGGTTAATTTTTTTATATTATTATTTTATAAAGTAGTTATTCTTAACACTGAGGATGATCTTGACATGTTTTTATACAATAGTGATGAAGGAATTTTCCTTGGTTATTCAACCTCTAGTAAATACTAAAGAGTTTTAAATAAAATAACCAGGACTGTGGAAGAATATTTTCATCTAAATTTTGATGAGAATGATCCACATGGTCCTAAAACACCTTTATAAAACATGAAGTCGATTTATTCACATTGAATATAAATTAAAAACCTTCTAATTCTACAATAATACAAGTAGAAAAATCATCCAATTTTGAGGAACATCTAGAACCCAAACTTGTAGAGGACACTGAAGTGACCAGACCTTCTTTTTTTAGAGATGTTAGTGCTCTTAAAAACCAAAATGATATTTTTTTGTAGACTCAGATATGGTCAAAAAATCATATCTTATCTAAGAAACCGGGTTGAACATCAAACATTCATGTGATGTCTTGTACCTAAGAACATTAATGATGCAATTAATGATGAACTATAGGTAATGCCTACAAAAGTAGAACTTAATATATTTTAAACAAAAAATGTTTGGTAACTTATTGATAGACCCAAATAATCATTGACTATAGGTACTAAATGGGTGTTTAGAAACAAGATTGATGAATCTGGTATAATAGTATGAAATAAGGCCAGACTAATTGCACAAGGATATAGTCAATAAGATTGTATAGAATATGAAGAGACCTTTGCACCAATATCCATTCAAGATTCCATTAGAATATTGTTTTTTATATGAAGCACATCTAGATTTCAAAATATATCAAATGGATGTCAATAGTGCATTATTAAATGGATATATAATTGAGGATCTGTTTTTTTGAGAAACCCATAGGATTTAAAAATCCTTATTTTAAAAATTGTTTTTGAAGATAGAAAAATATTTATTTGGTTTGAAAATCTCCTCTTAGATCTTGGTATTCTTGGCACAATTACTTAATTATTTCAAAAGGATTTAAAAATGGTATAGTTTATCCTACCCTATTTATAAAAATAATTTCAATTTTTTTTAGTTATTCAAATTTATGTAGATGATAACATTTTTGGATCTCCTAAAAACTCTTTATGTACTGATATTTTAAAAAATGATGAAAAATAAATTTGAAATGAGTTTAATTGGTGAACTCAAATTATTTTTTGGTTTTAATATTTTTTAAAATAAATAAGGAATTATTTTAAATAAAAATAAATATACTGAATACATTTTAAAACATTTTAATTTGGATAATACTGACATTTGTGATACTCTTATGAGTACCACATGTTATGTGGATCTTTATGTAGCTCTAAAATTAGTGTATCAAACTAGTTAGAGAGGTTTGATTAGAATTCTTCTTTACCTAACTTCTAGTCAACCTGAAATTATGTTTAGTGTGTGTATGTGTTCTCATTTTCATGAAAACACAAAAGAGTCACACATAATTTCTATAAAAATAATTTTCAATAAAAAAAATATAAAACCAATTTAAGATTATTCTAACCTAGTGGAAATTAAATTTATATGGTTTGTTATTTTTATGTTGATTTTAGTGGTTGTAATTTTGATAGAAAAAACACCTCTAGAATATCTCCAATTTTTGGAATGTCACCTATATTGGTATAGTAAGAAACCAAATTGTGTTTCACTATCTACAATTAAATATGAATACATACCTATTGGTAGTTTCTGTGCTCATATTTTGTGCATGAAACACACATTACAGGACTAAGGATATCAATTCTGACATGTACCTAAAAATGGGGACAACACCAGTGCAATAAACATTTCTAAAAATGCTGAATCACCCTCTTGAACAAAACACATTGATGTAAGTCAAATAGTTTTGGAAAACCATTTCAAAAGGGGGATACAACTCTTGAATACATTGGTACAGAACATCAGGTTCTTGATATTTTTACTAAGACTTCGAATTATGAGATAATTAACTACATAAAACATGAAATAGGCATGAATAATATTTGGTAAACATAATTATCTAGGACTCTCCATTGTGTTTTACCAACCGTCAAGCATTACCCACCATTGAGTTTTACCCACTGTTGAGTTTTCCCCACCATTGGTTTTACCCACCATTGGTTTTACCCATTGGTGCATTTTACCTACCATTGGTTTTACTTACCATTGGAAACCTCATTCCATTGTAAAAAAAATTCACTATTATTTTTTAAGCATCGTAATAAATTTATTTTTATGAGAAATTTATTTAATTTTGGATTATATTATAATTTTACTCTATTTTTTAATTTTCAATTTTCATAAATCTAAAAATGATATAAAATTTGACTTTGGTATAATTTTAAAGCTTTCACTCCCTCATGACTTTACTATTGAACATATTCCCTACCACTTTTCTCTCCTAACTGTCGGCCTTCACTTTCCTTCTTCTAAACCTTCCAAACTACTCTCCATGGTTATAATGCAGAGATACTCAAAAAAATTTCTAGATGAGTCACGTCCTTCAAATAATAAGAAATTGAAATCTAGTCATTCATTTTCTATTTATCATGTGAACCCATTTCTTGTGAAGAGAGTTGTGGTGCCAGAAAATGATGTTCTTGTTGAATAGTTTTTGTTAAGAATGTCATTAGTGCCAAAAAAATTTCAATACTAGAGATGGGTGGAATGGTTCTCTTCCAATGAGATACCTTTACATCTTTATTTAGTGCACCAGTTATACCTGTTTGTTGAGTATAGTTTTTAGGAAGATGAAAGATGTGTAAAAACTAGGATAAATGGTCGTACAGTAGTATTTTCTTCTAGTAAATTGGAAAGTAATCTTAAATTCCATTATGAGGGTGTCTCAAATGACTATTAAAAAACTATTCTAGATAAGGGTGATGATTTTTTTCTTTAATATTCTATAGAATAATTAACTAGATATTGTATTATTAGAATAAAAATTACTACTAATCTAAATGGAGAATTTCAGTTTCTTTTCAAATTTTTCGAGCATATGATATGCCAGAGTAAGGGTGATTTTTCGACAATGAGGTATCAAGATGTTTATATTCTATTTCATATGAAGATATGTGATAATATAAATCTTTGAATATATCTAATGACTTGTATAATGGAATTTCTCAAGCCTTATTCAATGTCAAACTCCCTTATTTACCCCAATTTTATTTTGAGTATGATAGAGGCCAAATGACTAATTGAGTAATGATAAGAAATAATAATTAAATATGGAAGATTTTTTTTACCAAAAAGGTGATTTGTAAAAGTACGAAAATTAGCTAGAGCCCATGGAAGAAATAGTGGGTTTATGATAGTGAAAGAATTTGTGATTATTTCGATTTGGTTGATCATTCAGCTATACCAAAGAACCTTGTGGATCCTATTTTAGAAATAGAGGAAGTGGTTGAGTATTCAGATGAGGAAATAGAGTTTTCTTCCATTGGTAATGAGGAATTGGAATATCCATTAGAGAAAGGAAGTGATCCAAATTTTCCTCAAGGATCCTTGACTATTACTTATGGTGCTCCTAGTCCACCAAGGACTCTACCTATCAGAGAATATCTCATGAAATAAGGTAGTGATATGAAAAAAGATGATGTGTCACATGAGGAGAAGTTCAAAATCATTTCTAGAAACTCATAAGAAAATAGGAATGGTGAGAATAGTAATGAAAATGAATAAGAGTGAGGAGTAGGAGAAGATGTGTAAGATGGAAATGGAAAATAATATGAAATTGATGGAGGGTCTGATCATGATGGTCATTTTGAATGCATTAGGGATGAGGATGTTGATATGCATCAATCACTTATCTCTTCTCCAGTTGTCTCTAGATCTGAAGAGATACCCTTCCAAGGTGAATATGTTGATATAAATCCCAGAGATAATAATCAATTATCACATTTTGGGGAGAAATATCAAAGTAAGGAGAGCCATCCTATTGATTCGACTGTTTATGGAGGTTATTCTGTACCTACAGATGGTTTCTAAGAAGACAGTGGTTTTATAAAGATCTACTGAGCAGCTACCTTCCATTGTTGAGTCTAAAACTATTATGAATCCATTTGTTAAGACCTATGTTAAGACTTCCATGAAATTTATGGACCAAGATATTGAAGAATGAGATATATTTCTAGGGTATATCAGAATTGGTCTAGACTACTCAGATTCAGATGAGAAGAGGCCTTCTAGTCAATAAGTGATGGATCGCAAGGGGTATTTGGTATTCGAGATTGATGATATAGGGGAATTGCACATGATTTTTTCTAATATTCTTGCACCTTCTATTGAGATATTTTTCTCACCTACCATTGCATCTATGTTAGTGTATGTTGTCACTAGAGATGACATAGAATCTTATAGAGAATGGATGATTGATGATTTTGGGTCAAATTTGATGAATTGGGAACCACATTTCTTTTTCTTAAGTGAAAGGGATGCAAGGAATTTTTTGTGCTAGTGATTCATCATATTAATCCTAAAACGATTCCTCGTATTCAAGAATATGAAATAGATAATAGAAATTTGAAAATGATTTGTAATCCAAGATATCCATAGTAGATGATATAATTCCTTCATTTACAGATTCCATGCAATATTTATTAGAGAGGATGAAGAACTGTACTTCAGTAGCATCTTATTCTAGTTATCCACCTCATACGTTTGATGATGAGAAGATCAAGATAGATATCATAGAAGAACATCATGGAATTTTTGGGTTGTGTGTCTTCTATTCCTCATGATATTTTAATGAAATTCAAGTATAGAAGTGACCATGTACATATGATGGTTATGGAGTACATGAAATTTATTAAAGAAGATAGGGATACTATCACAAAATCCACAAATAATTATATTTCTTGGATTTATACTGATCATGAACTGAAGGCCCATTTCATTTTTCTGGTATAGAATCTTAGAATTCATCTGGTCAGTCAATTCTTTAGAGAGAAAGTGAAGCAGTTGAAGGTGATGAATTTAGTGCATAAGATTTTTATGGAAGAGAAGAGATATTTTTTCCATGCTATGTAGAGAGGTGGAAAATCATTATAGACTTCATAAATAATAAAAAATAGTTTCTTCATTTTTTTGGGACTTCTATGGTGTCTCAAGATTCCATTCCTATTATATATCATCTTATTCCTCCAACTACTTATCCAGAGCTCTTCAGGCCTTGAGTCACAGGAGAAACAAATTATCCTCTACCAGCACATTTCCATCATTTTATAATCACTCCTGGAGAATCAATTCAGCATCTCAAACCAATTATCATCAAAGATACTCCTTCTCTAACTGATTTCTCAACTATTATCCCTCAAGTTTCCTCATCCTCACCTTTTGAACCTTCGGCTTCACAGAAAGGGAAGGGAAAATATTATCTTGACCCTCAAAATATACACAATAATCATTAACATTATACATTTATTCTATTTTAATGATCTTATTTTGTATACCAGTTTTTATATCCTTGTGATTCAATTCACTTGATTTTCAAAGGAACTTATATTTTATTCTTATTTTGTTTCTATGAAATTAATCCTTTATTATCACTTTTTGATAATCCCAAAATGTATAGAATGATTATATGGAAATTATTTTATTTCATTTTATATTAATTTTTCTAGGATATTATTTCCTTCTTATCATATTTGGTACTATTTATATTTAAGTTGTACCTATTTTCATACCTCATTTTGTTCTATTTATGTGTTATAAAAATGTCATGATTTGTGAACAACAAAAGGGGGAGATTATTGGAAACTACTTGTTTTAATGATTACCAAATCATGTTTTTTATGCTATTAGTCTGTTTTTAGCATTATAAAAAAATTATATTATAAGATATATTGTTAATAAATTCGGTAAAGTGTTGAAAACACTCACCGCCAGACATGAATCACCATATAGGTTGAGTCACAACCATAACTGACTCACTATTGAGGTTGAGTCACTGCCATCAATGAATCTCCATTGGAAAAGACTCATAATTATGTTGAAAATGTGGGTAAGAATGGGAATGACCCTCCATAAGAAATGAGTCTCCATCATAATGTAATTTTTAAAAAGTGTTAAAAACACCTATCATTTGATATGAACTATGAAATTTTTTAAATGTTTTGAAAACACCATACATTTGGTACGACCAATGGAAATTGCACTGAGTATGGAAAATACCTTCCATAAAGAATATATCATATCTAGGAAGAAAATATTACTTTGTATCAAAAATACGTAACACCAAACCAATATCACCATTGAATATGACCTTCAATCAAAATGAGAAAAATTGGCTAATTATCAGAATGACCTACCACCCATGGATGAATCACATTCAGAACATAATAATAACCAAATTTTAAATGGTGTTTAGATGACCTACAACTGAGAATACTCACCACTTAGATGAGTCACCGTTGGCATGAATTGCTACTATCTAGAATCATTTCCAGCCTATGTCAAAACCATTGTTGTTTCCCCACTCAAAAGTTTGACCGCCACTATTTAAATTTATTTTTTATTTAGTATTTCTAATATTTATATTATATAATTTAATAATGATAATTATTTTAAATATTTTTATTAAAATATTGAATAGATTCATTAAAATCTATTTCAGTCATCCAGTATGAGCATCATAGGATGTAGATGTTTCTCATTGTGTGATTTAGTAAAATGAATAAATAGACACCCTCTTTCACACACATGTAGAAAGATAAAAGATACCTGGATACACAAAAATATATTCATGGTCTCGTGAATAGTGACACTTGCTAAGATCATACATGCTCAATCTTGTGTACGTACTAAACTATTTGAAAGTTTGAAACATCGAACATTATGTTTCTCCACAAAGTTAGAATGAAAGTGTAATGACCCAAGGTTTCATTAATGGAAAATCCATTCTTGATCTTATTAAATGTCTCTTTATATAAAATGTTTTTATAAAATGTCAACTTCATTGGTTTTATGTTATGAATTTTGACGGTTTCTGATATAGTCAATGAATAGTGATCACATGATTAGTATAAATATAGGGCCTTAACAACTCCAAATTACTCAGACAAAAGAAGCGATAGCCTCATCCATTAGAATTTCTCCATACGAAGTCCATTTTTTGGAGCTCGGAAAAGAGGTGGCGTACATGGGTTTCGCTCTTGACCAAGCCCAAGCTAAGCTTCATCATGTCAAGCTTGAACGAGACCGTCTACGAGAAAAGTAGAAGTTGATAGAATTTACCACTCGGGCAATGTTTTCCAAGCCTCCCCAGGAGTCTGTCACCGTCGCCCACCTTACCCTTAGGTCTTATGAGTCTGTTTTAAGGGGTTATGTAACTAATCAATAGAACTAAATTCATGTACATTATTTTTGTATATAATAATGAATTTAATTTCTTGTCATTATTGATACATTGTAAATAGTTTTTAAGGTACAAATGGTGTTTTTAGTTATTATTTAATTAAGAAATCTATTTTATTAAATTAAGGGATTTTTGAATTAAAAAATATGTTAATAAAATATTATTATTATTATTAGATTAATTTTATTATATATAAATTATCATATAATTGTATGAATGCAATTATAATTTTTATTTAGGTTTGAAAGCCATTTTTGTCAAAAACACGTGAATTTTTTATATATGTCTGTTTTTATTTTAAAAGTGAATATTAACATTAGAAATTATTTAGATAAAATAACTGTTATTTTTGGAATTATGATGTTGAAATTATCCAATAGTGAATTTTTCTTAATTTTCTAAGACAGTAAAAATTTTGAGTGAAAATTAAATACCATTTAAATATATAATGTGTTTTACAATATCATAATTACCCAATAGTGATGTAATAAAATATCATAATCTTTATGTTCGGCCAATATATGTTTTACCATTAAAATAATGTGATTTTTGGGTTTGTTTGGATTACTTTTCAAAACATTAATGGACCCCTCAAGACTTATTAAACACCTTGTCTTTTTAAATTAATTTCCATGGGAGTGTGACTCACCTCCACATAATCAACCCTAATATTTTAAGAAGTTGACTTTGGAATTATAAAATAATTTTTCCTCCTCCCTTTTGCAAAAACCATAGGCAAAAACCATGGGATGGTTTGTGGTTTGGATTAGTTTAAAATAAGGGGTCCCAAACCTAAATAATAAAGAATTCCCTCACCTTTCCTATATAAACCCACCCAAGCTCCCACTCACTCTTCACCCAAAGCCTTTGGAGTTCGTCCAACCTCTGCCCTACTCTCTCTAGAATTCTCCCAAGGTGCCCCAAGCTCCCAATAATCATCTCACAAGCCTCTCTCTAGCCTTTGGAAGCACACTTCCATGTAATGGTCTTTTCTTCCTTTCTCATTTTTGTCCAAATTTCGTTAAGTTGTTTTTCCCTTTTAATTTCAATTATGAATGTTGGGGGATGGTTTAGCACCTCCCTCATACTACCCTATTTATGTTTTAATGATGGGAGACCCTTTCTCCCTCATTAAATGCCTCCCATTTACACCAGTTACTATACCGAAATTCCAAAAGAAACTTCTCTCTCCTCTTTTACACTCAAGCAATACTTTAGTATCCTGAATCTAAATTCCATTACAATTGTTGGGATATGTATCTATATGAACTATTTCTGTCCATTACATGTAAATATGATGAATAACCCCTTTCTCTCTCATCAACCATTTTTATCAATTCTTATGTCACGTCGTTACACTGCCGAAATCGCACCGATTTTCTAAGACAATGCCATTGTGTAGTGAATACCATGCCCATTTCTCCCTCAAGGATATTCACAATTATGCACATTTACATATTTATTTTAAATTTTCATGTATGAATTCCACATTCCTTAATCGTGTAATAAATGATTATGTTTTATGAATCAATGTTTTATGATCCATGTGGCACACTTATACATGAAATGAAATGTTTTAGAAGGGTGCCACCTTATAGTGCTCTAATGAATTGGGTAATGTATAGTATCAGGATACGTCATGTGAAATGAGTTCTTACTCATGCTAATTCAAGTGCAACGAGGGTTTACTCGTGCTTTATGTTCAATGAGGATTTACTCATTCTCTATGTGCAATGAGCCTTCACACATGCTAATTCCATGTTAAGTATAGTTGCCACATTTCCATGTTATGATTATCATGCTTTATCATGCCGTTATGTTCATGTTTCTCTTGTGCTCTATTGATATGCCTAATTTCTAACATGTATTGTACTCCTCATGTTATTCCATGTGTATTCCCTTACTAGGCTTTATAGATCACCCTTTTCTTATGCATGTCCTCAGGTTATCCCATGAAATGCGAAGTACAAGGGAATGTAGTGATCATGTAAAGGATGTTTTTAATAAATTTGTTGTATTTCATGTTTTATGTATTTCTGTAATGATCCTAAGCCCCAAAGACACTAAACATCTCAATATTTTTTGTTGTATCTTTTGAAGTTTTATGTAATAAATCATGTTTAAGTTGTAATAAAAAGCAGGGTTGTCATAGCTGGTATCAAAGGATAGGTTTGGTTATTTTTGGGATTAGGATTAAAAAACCCTAGTAAAGCCTTAGATACAAGACAATGTACAATAAAAACGTCCCTAAGTTTTTGTGAGTATTGAGTAAGTGGCTTATCAATCAAATACATCCCTGTCTGGATACGAGCAGGTAGAGACGGCTCTGGCACAGATGTATCCTAGGGGTAAAACCCGAAAACACCGCTTTGAGATAGACTCGAATAGAAACTGGTGCACGAAAATGGGCCTTGCTCCACATTTGGGTACGACACTCCCGGGTGATATGCTTTGGTAAATTCACATGCTCAGTATGAACCCTTATTGAGGGAATTAAAAAATTCCCCTAAAAATATATGTTAAAAAGTAGATCATGAAAAGCCTAGATTGAAGCCTATAGACTCATGAGTTAAGGAAATGAATGTTTATTGATAATTCATCAAATTTTGTATTTGGATTACCCTTTATGTGTTACCCATAACTCTTATTTTATTCCAGCCAATGGCCGGTAATAGGAGGACTCGGGCTAACAACTGTTGTGAAGATCAGGGTGATGACTATACTAATCAGATGCCCAATCCAATGGGAGAGGGAATTGTGAACTTTGTCACACTTCTCTCCCAGCTAACTCGTGTTTTGAAAAGAAACACAGGTCACGAGGAACGTTCAACCCCCCCTATGAAATAACAAGTCGCTATCGAGGGCTTCATGAGACAAAGGCCTCCTACTTTTAGTGGCTCATCTGACCCCACAATCCCTGAAAAATTGATCAACTCCATTAAAAAGATCTTCTCCATCCCTCAATGTTCTATACAAGAGATGGTTTTCCTGGCGGCTTATCGTATAGAGGGTGAAGCGGATCAATGGTGGAAATTGATGAAAAATACGAAGCCTAAGGAGGAGATCGAGGGATTGGAATGGATGGATTTATAGAAGATGTTTTTCGATAAATATTTTCCACGCACCCTCCAGCCTAAAATGGAAAGGGACTTCCATTACCTGAAGAAAAAAGACGAAGAATCTGTTGGAGCGTATGAGGAAAACATCACAAGTATTGCACGATATGCTTCCAGATTTGTTGTTACCCCCAGAATGCAAAGTTGACCGCTTCTTTGGTGGGCTGAAGCCTAGCCTGCGGAACGCATTGGCGATCCGTGACTTCAACAGCTATGAGGAAATTGTCTGATGTTCCCTCAAGGTCGAAATGGAGATCAGAGAATCACAGGGGTATCATGAGGATATGAAGCGTAAGGTGGACATCAATGCTGGTGGGCTGATGGATAAATCCAATGGTGCTAAGAAGATCCAGCACCCCACTTGCCCAAAGTTTTGAAAGAAGCACCCTAAAAATTGTCTTAAGGGGATGAGGAAATGCTTCAGGTGTGGAAGGGAAGGTCACCGATCTGTTAACTGTCGGCAAGAAAGACCCACAATAGCGACAGAGGAGAGGAACACTCCGTTCTAACCTCAACACATTTTTCAATGCTACAAATGCAAATAACCGGGTCATTTTTCAAATCAGTTCCCTAATCCCTGGTTTTTGGTGACAACCAACAACCTCCAAGGTAGCAAGGAAGATCTTTTTCCATCACTTCTGCCGAAGTGAACCCCAACAATGAAGTGGTGGCCGGTACACTATTTATTCATTCAAGAATAGCGAACATACTTTTTGATTCAGGTTCTACGCATTCTTTTATATCTCAAATGTTTAGTAGAACAATCCCAGCACCACCAAAAATCATGGAAGTGATGATGTCGGTGAGTAGAAAAAATGGGGTAATCATTGCATCCCATGAATATAAGTCATCCCCTATTATAATCTATGGATTTAGTTTCCCGGTGAACCTCATCATACTCCCTCGGGTGGAATTTGATGCAATTCTTAGCATGGATTGGCTTTCCATATATAGAGCTAACATAAATTGTTGGGAGAGGTAAATCACACTCTATATAGAGAATCGACCCTCAATTATTTACAAGTGTAAGGAGGAAGATGAATCTCCTTTATCTCCATCATTTCAAGCATGGATATTACTGCCTTATAAGCATGCATATCTGGCTAAGCTGATTGAGTCCAAGGAGGAAACCATCTTTGAAGAAATGCCTATTGTGAGGGAATTCACTAAAGTGTTTCCCAAGGAACTGCCTAGTCTTCCTCCTAGAAGAGATGTTGGATTCTCAATTGAACTTATACCCAGTGCTTCACCAATATCCAAAACTCCAAATAGAATTGTTTTTGTAGTGCTTGAAGAGCTGAAGAAACAACTGCAGGAGAATCTGGATAAAGGGTTTATATGCCCAAGTGCTTCACCATGGGGTGCACCAGTCCTCTTCATCAGGAATAAGGATGGGTCAATGTGGCATTGCGTCGATTATCATTAACTTTAAAAATCACGATAAAGAAAAATTATCCTCTCCCAAGAATTGATGACTTGTTTGATAAGCTGCGTGGAGAACAATACTTCTCTAAGGTGGACTCGCGGTCCGGATATTATCATGTAAGGGTGAAGAAGAAAGATATCCCCAAGACTACTTTTCGTATAAGATACAAGCACTATGAATTCATAGTAATGCCTTTCGGACTCACTAATGCTCTATAAATCTTCATGGACTTAATGAATAGAGTCTTTAGAGATTACCTAGACAAATTTGAGGTAGTCTTTATAGATGATATTCTAATATAGTCTAAAACCAAGGAGGATCGTGAGGAGCATTTAAGAACTGTACTAGAGACATTGCGCAAGGAGAAGCTCTACGTAAAGTATAGAAAGTGTGAGTTCTAGTTGAAGGAGGTATCATTCTTGGGAAATATCATCAAAAGAAATGGAATATCTATGGATTCCTCCAAAACAGATGCAATTGAGGGATGACTGAGGCCAAAATTGGTAACAGATATCCGTAGCTTCTTGGGGTTAGCTGGATATTATCGATGATTTGTGAGATATTTCTCATGATTGTACAACCCTTTTACCATGCTAAATTGAAAGGGAGTAAAGTTTTCTTGGTGTTATTAATGTGAATAAATCTTTAAGGAGGTGAAAAGGAGGCTTATCACTACCCCCGTGCTCACTTATCCCACAAGTGGGGAAATTTTTTTGGTATTCAGTAATGCTTCGAAGAAGGGATTAGGATGTGTGTTGATGCAGAATGATAAAGTTATGTCCTATGACTCAAGGTAGTTGAATCTCCATGAGCAAAAAAAATCCAACACATGATCTAGAGTAGGTGGCGGTGATCTTTGCCTTGAAAATTTGGCGGCATTATCTCTATGGGAAGAAATGTGAGATATATACTGACCACAAGAGTCTTAAATATATATTCACAAAGAAAGTGCTTAATATGCACCAGAGAAGATGGATAGAGATCATCAAGGATTATGACTGTTTAATCCATTACCACCCTGGGAAAGCGAACAAGGTGGCAGATGCCCTAAGTAGAAAGGATCCAGCGATTCTATCAATGATGAGAATTGATAAGGATCAAATATTCTTAGACTTGATGAAGATTGAAATGGGAATCATAGAGAAGGGAACATCATCAATCCTTTCACAAATGATTGCTCAAAAGGATGATGTGGTAATTCAAGAAAAAGTGGAAGCTATTTAAAAATGGAAATCCTCGGTGTTTAACGTTAATAAAGAAGGAATTGTGCGGATTGGGAAAAGACAGTGTGTTACATCAAGTCTGGAGCTGGAGATGGAAAATTTGGATGATGCACATAGTTCAAAATTCTCTATTCACCAAGGGATCACAAAGATGTATTCAGATCTCTGAGGAATCTTTTGGTGGGATAATATGAAGAAGGTGATTGCTAAGTATACATCAAAGTGCCTAGTGTGTCAGCAAGTGAGGGAAGAGAGGAAAAAGTCTAAGGGGATGATGCAACCATTACCCATAACAGAATTGAAATGGGAAAACATCACCGTGGACTTTGTCACCGGACATCCGAGGACATCCAAAGGCAATAATGCAATCTGGGTTGTTGTGGATCGTCTTACAAAGACTACACACTTCATTTCTATTTGGTAGGATTTCCCATTGGATAAACTGACACAGATATATTTCAGGGAAGTGGTAATGTTGCATGGAGTACCACTATCTATTTTGTCTAACTGAGATCCAAGATTCACCTATAAGTTTTGGAAGATTCCTCAACATGCACTGAATACTGAACTGAACTTCAGTACGACCTATCATCCTCAAACTGATGGCCAATCCGAGCGGACTATCCAAACACTTGAGGATATGTTGAGAGCGTGCTTAATGAAATTTAAAGGAGGATGGGATAAACATCTTTTTCTCGTTGAGTTATCTTATAATAATAGTTTCCACTCAATCATCCAAATGGAACCATATGAAGCCCTTTATGGGAACAGGTGCAGAACACCGACATGTTGGGATGAGGTCGGTGAACGTAAGATGCTTGGACCATAAATGGTCGAGGAAATGGTGGAGATGGTAAAAACCATTCAGAAACATATCAAGGCATCCTAGAGTCAACAGAAGAGTTATACAGATAATCATTGACGAGACCTTGAGTTTAATGTTAGAGACATGGTTTTTCTACGCATATCTTCGTGGAATAAGGTCAGAGGTTTGGAAAGAAAGGGAAGTTAATTCCAAGGTACATCTGCCGCTTCGTGATTCTTGATCATGTCGGGGCTATGGCCTATCGACTAGCACTTCCACCTACTATGTCCGAAGTACATGATGTCTTTCATGTATCCCTCTTATGGAAGTACATACCTGACCCTTAACATGTACTCTCTTATGAGGTGGTACAATTGGAAGATGGTATTTCTTATGAGGAGCAACCAGTAAAGATCTTAGATTGCAGAGAAAAAGTTCTACGAAGTAAGACAATGCCCCTCGTCAAGGTGTTGTGGAGAAACCACAAGTTTGAAGAACCGACTTGGGAATCGGCGGAAATGATGAAGTTGAGTTACCCACATCTGTTTTAGTGTGGGAAATGGAAAATTTAGAGGGAAAAATTTCTTAAGGGGGGAATATTGTAATGACCCAAAGATTCATTAATGGAAAATCCCTCGTGATCTTATTAAATCTCTCTTTATATAAATTTTTTTATAAAATGTCAACTTCATTGGTTTTATGTTAAGAATTTTGACCATTTCAAATTTACCAATTGAAAAGTGATCACATGATATTTATAATTATAGGGCCTTAACAAATCCAAATTTACTCATACAAAAGAAGCGATGGACTCATCTAGTAGAATTGATCCATATGAAGCCCATTTGTCAGACCTCGGAAAAGTAGTGGCATCCGTGGGATTCTCTCTTGACCAAGCCCAAGCTGAGCTTCATCATGTCAAGCTCGAATGGGACCATCTACGGGAAAAGTGGAAGTTGATAGAATTTAGCAGTCGAGCGATGTTATCTGAGCCACCCCAAGAGTCCGTCACCATCGCACACCTTACCCTTAGGTCTTATGCGACTATTTTAAGGGGTTATGTATCTAATCGATAGTAATATGTTCATGTACATTATTTGTGTATATAATAATGAATATAATTTCTTGTCATTATTAATACATTGAAAATAGTTTTTAAAGTACAAATAGCTTTTTTTAGTTTTTATTTAATTAAGAAATATAGTTTATTAAATAAATGGATTTTTATATTAAATAATATGTTAATAAAATATTATTATTCTTATTATTAGATTAATTTTATTATATATAAATGATCATATAATTTTATGAATGCAAATTATAATTTTTATTAAAGTTTGAAAGCCATTTTAGTCAAAACCCGTGAATTTTTTATAAATGTCGGTTTTTATTTTAAAAATGAAAATTAACATATTTAGATAAATATTTAGATAAAATAACTATTATTTTTCGAATAAAGATGTCAAAATTATCTAATAGTGAATTTTTCATAATTTTCTGAAACAGTCAAATTTTTGAGTAAAAATTAAATACTGTTTAAATATATAATGGGTTTTATGACATCATAATGACCCAATAGTGATGTAATAAAATACTATAATCATAATTTTCGGCCAATATATTTTTTATAATTATAATAATGTGATTTTGGGTTTTTTGGATTACTTTTCAAAGCATTAATGGACCCCTCAAGACTTATTAAACACCTTGTCTTTTTAAATTAATTTTCATGGGAGTGTGACTCACCTCCACATAAGCAACCCTAATATTTTAAGAAGTTCGGACTTTATCCATATAAAATAATAATTTCCTCTTCCCTTTCCAATAATCATGGGAAAAAACAATGGGATGGTTTTTGTTTTGAATTAATTTAATATAAGGGGTCCCAAACCTAAATAATAATGAATTCCTTCACCTTTCCTATATAAACCCACCCAAGATCCCACTCCCTCGTCACTCAAAGCCTTTTGAGTTCGTCCAACCTATTCCCTACTCTCTCTAGAATCCTCCCAAGGTTCCCCAAGCTCCCAAGAAGCCTCTCACAAGCCTCTCTCTAGCCTTTGGAAGCACACTTCCATGTAAGGGTTTTTTCTTCCTTTCTCATTTTTGTCCAATTTTCTTTAAGCTGTTTTTCCCTTTTAATTTGAATTATGAATGTTGGGGTATGGTTTTGAACCTCCATAATACTGACCTATTTATGTTTTAATGATGGGAGACCCTTTCTCTCTCATTAAATGCCTCCCATGTACACCCGTTAATATGCCGAAATTCCGAAAGGAACTTCTCTCTCCTCCTTTACATTCAAGTAATACTATTTTATCATGAATCTAAATTACATCAAAATTGTTGGTAAATGTATCTATATTACATAATTACTATAAATTACATGTAAATATGATTAAGAACTCATTTCTCTCTCATCAACCATTTTTATGAATTCTTATGTCACGCTGTTACACTGCCGAAATCGCACCGATTTTCTAAGCCAATGCCATTGTGTAGTGAATACCATGCCCATTTTTCTATCAAGGGTATTCACCATTATGAACATTTACTTATTGATTGTAAATTTTAATGTATGAATTCCACATTCCTTTATCATGGAATAAATGATTATGTATTATGAATCCATGTTTTATGATCCATGTGGCACACTTATGCATGAAATGAAATGTTTAATAAGGGTGTGCCCTTCTAGAGCTCCAATGCATTGGGTAATGTATAGTATCATGATACATCATGTGCAATGAGTGTTTACACATGCTAATTCAAGTGAAATGAGGGTTTACTCATGCTTTATGTTCAATGAGGATTTACTCATGCTCTATGTGCAATGAGCCTTGGCTCATGCTAATTCCATGTTAAGTGTTATTGCCACATTTCCATGTTATGATTATCATGCTTTATCATGCCTTTAGGTTCATGTTTCTCTTGTGCTCTATTGATATTCCTAATTTCTAACATGTATTGTACTCCTCATTTTATTCCATGTGTATTCGCTTAGTGTGCTTTATAGCTCACCTTTTTCTTATGCATGTCCTCAGGTTATCCCATGCAAACCTAAGTACAAAGGAATGTAGTGGTCATGTAAAGGGAGTTTTAAATAAAGATGTTGTATTTCATGTTATAAGTTTTTATGTAATGATACTAACTCCCAAATACACTGAACCTCTCGATCGTCTCTATTGTATCAAGTGGTGTTTTATGTAATAAATCGTGTTTAAGTTGTAATAAAAAGCAGGGTTTTCATAGAAAGAGTTTACAAAATTATTTTTCTATGATTTCCATAAACTAGACTCAAGACCCTATTCAAGCTACATTTATTGATTCATAATCCACAGATAATAACATTCAGCGAAACATAAAATTTCAATAAATTTTTATTTTCTCTTTCTTCCAATTTTACATGCATTACGAGTAGTGTGTTCTTAGTCAGTATTTATACACGCACATTGTCTTCTATACCATAGCTAGAAGATACAAGATATCTTCTAAAAGTTTCTTTAAAACCATATTCTCACATATTGTGGAAGAGTTAATTGTGTGTCCTTAGTTTAATTTATTCCCATGGTGTTATGGAAGATGTACTTTTTTAGGCTAAAAATTCTTATAAATGTATACCTGATCCAGGTTGTGGATCATAGATTATTTTCTATAATGAAAATGGCAGTTGGTGATTTTGAAGTGGATAGGAAGAAGTCTCATATTCAGATAGAAAATTTTGTATTTATTCCACTGTGATTTTTTTGTTTTGTTTCGAATATTTAAGATAAACTTGTGTTAAACTATAAAATAAACCAATACTTTGATATTTAGTCTTAATTAGTGTTTATATAAGGTTTTTGTTATTTTAATTTATTTCAGAAGTAAATTTATTTTTTCATAATTGTTTTAAATAATACTCAATAAATATTATAGAAGTATTTTAAAAGATTAGAACTTATTTTGATCTCATATTTTGATTAACTATCCTATTTTAATTATTTGGGGTATTTTACTTAAATCTATTTTAGACTGAAATTTTTATTAGGTACTCAATTCACCCCACTCTTATGATGCTCAATCTGACAAATAGTATCTTCAGGTGACCTTTTTGTTTCCCACTTTAACTTTTTCAGATATTATTTCTTTATTATATTTTTACTATATGGGTTTTAATTACTTAATTGTAATTTTTTTTAATACTTTCTCAACCAAGATGAATTTTGAGGGAGAAATTCATTTTATGGGGGGTAAGAGACAACATCCAAAGATTTTATAAAATAAATTCATTAAAATTAATTTAAATTATTTAATAACTTGTATTATATGAAATTCCCAATTTATCTTACATTATAAATAATACTAGTTTTATCATACAAGGAAAATAAAATCATGTTTCTTCGATTACTTATTTTACATGCAAGGCTGAGTGTTACATAACAAAAATATATAATTAAAATTGTCATTTAACATGATAGTTATCAAATATAAATTCATATGGAGGGAATAAATAAGATTAAGTAAATTATTAAAATATAGTTACAAATTTTTATAGAATTATTTCATTGGTAAAGAATTAATTATATTTGAAAATAATAACCAATTTAATATAAATGAAATGTTTTTATAAAAAAATTTGTACACCCAAAGTTGTCTTATCTTAATAAATAAAATTAATTACTATTATTTAATTATATTAATTAAATATATATATAATATATTCAATATAATGTTTAACATTCAACCTATGTCTTTTATAGACATGATATAAAAAGAAATCCAATTTTACACATAAAAACTCTATTTTTTAAAAGGCATTTTTTCCAACTTTTGATGGTGAAATTAATTTAAAATTAAATTTTGACAATATTATAAATTTTATTTGACAAAATAAACTCAATTTATTAAATTATAATTTAAAAATTTTCTTAGGGTGAGTTTTTTGTATTTTTTGAGAGGTTTCATTTTTTGATGAGTAGTGAAAAATACTGAATCTTAATATGAAAATGAATATTAATGTAAATAATTTAAAATGTTAATTTTTATTTAAAGTATTATATAAAGTAAAATTTGATAAATTATACATATATTAATATAATTTTCCTCATTAGAATAATTTTTAAAATTAAGGAAGATTTGGATTTCAATATGGGTTTTACTACATTGAAGGAAACAAAATAACCCATTTATAATTGGATTTTTTTTATAAAATGGTTTTATCAACTGAAGGTGAAAGGGAATTGTATGAAATGTTAAAAGAAATAAACTAGTCCTGAATGTATTTTAAAAATCATTATATGTGTATTTAGATGATATTTTTTCTCTTTTCTTTAACATCAAAAAATGATTTGGATGGTGATTGGTCTCATTTTAATGGATTATATGTTTCATGAGAAATTGGATTCCAGGAATATGTTTGTTTATAGATATTTGGAGGAAGATATGTACATAGATAAATTAGAATGTTTTTATCCAAATGGAATAGAGGGTCTAGTGTGAAGGCTCAAATAGAATTTTTATAATATTAAATATAATCTAGTATAATTAAACTATATTTCTAATTATTTATAGAAGAATGGTATTTCATTATGTAGATATGTGATCATTGCTACTACCCTAAGGTGTGTGAGGGTGAGAGTCTAAAATTTTAAAATCTCAATATTGGGGGCATCCCATTAACTACATAGGTGAAGGAAATCCTATAAGAGTTAAATATGATATTGCTAAAATAATCTATATGAATGGATATTATTATGAAAAGTTTATTTTTTGGATGGGGATTGAAATAAAAAAAATAATAGAACATTATCCCAAACATAGTAAGAATATTACCAAAAAATTTCATAATTATATAGAATCAGTTATTCAAAAAAAATTATCACCAATTGGGAAAAAGATTTTGAACATTCCAAGGAGAAAAAACAATGATTAATAAAGAGGATGGGTAAAAGGTGTAGGTTTTATTTTCAATATTTATGGATAGTAGGATGTATTCCATGGGTTTTAAAGGGTTTTATATCATGTATTTAATTTGTGTAGTTACAACATTGATAGAGAATTTGGGTAAGGAACAACTGGAAGCAGTTTGGTAGATTATTCATTATATTAAAGGATCTGTGAATTTAGAATTATATATTTTAATTGATGATTATTTACAAGTGATTAAGGTTGATGAATTTATATGAGATATATAATATATTAAGATAACTCATTGAACTTATTGTTACTTAAAGATTTATTTTTTTTTTAGAATTATTTCTTAAAAAATTTCTTGTGGTAGCAATTCTACCCCCCAAATCTGATTATGTATTAGTTAAAATTAAAATGATAGTGTTGGTGTAGTTTTCTCTCCTTTTATAAGAATAATTAAGATGTAAGGATGTTAAATTCTATTTAGTGAGATCCAAATTAGAATTCTCCTTTTTATTAACATCATGTTTAATTAATAGAACAACCTAACTTAATGTATAAATTCATCCAAAATATTTTATAATATTTAATTATGTACCTAAAAAAATTGAGATGGAGATAAAATCTGTTACACATGCTAACCAATGTCATAGTCTAGGAAAGTATGGTCAAGCATTCTACTTCATTTGGTTTTTGATTAAAAATGGTCTTAATATCAAGAATGAAATAACATAATTGAAGAGTTTAATATACTAAGATATATTTTAGAATAATAATTCCTATTAAATTATGGAGATTCCAATGAATCCTTAAATAAATATTCTTAAAATAGAGATTATGTGTCTTGGGATGAGAATTTTTTTTCTGGATAAGTATTGTAAATTATATAAAAATATGAATGGAACCACCATCTTGAAATATTTAAAATAAAGACATCTATTTGTATGGATATGAGAGGATGTGTTTTAGAAACATTTACTATTTACTATATGTATAAGTTATGTTGTTTTATTCATTGGACTGATGGTGGTGGAAATGATCAAGAAAAAGGTTTCCAATGAATATCATATTGTTTTGGAACTAGCTGAATGAAATGAGAACATTCCTTAAAATATATTTTAGGGGACACATGGAATTTTATGTAATTACTATTGAAAAGATTATATTATCATTTTGGTTTAGAGTAACTGTAATTCTTAGCTCCATTTCCCTTAATTATTTATCCCATATCTAGGAACATGTAACTAATTATAGTATTTTCTTCTTATTTCTAATATTTTATTAAATATTTTAATTTACCAATGAGTATGACTTGTTCCAAAACACATAAATCCCTGTATTAATTTTTTTCTTAATTATTCATTTTTCATCATTCTATTTTTGTTACATGTGGTGTCTGATCGTGGAAGGTTTCTAGATAGTGCGTGGTTGGGTGTAAGAATTATTTTTATAGAATAAACAAATTTAAAACATTTTGTGTTTTAGACCTTCCAAATTAACTTGTTCTTGATTTGAGATTTTAGATGATGGATCTTTTTGAATCTAAATAATGTTACAACAAACTCAACCATCTAAACATCATATATGAAATGATTTTAATGATTAATTACATAAATAACTATATGGTGAGATGAAGACTAGTGTGGATTCATTGTATAGTGATATATAGATCATATCCAACTATGTGATCAAATATAGTTAAATGGGGTCATTATTTATGTTTGATAATCATTATTTATAGTAATTATTAAATGAAAATAAATTATTATAATCATATGATAAAAGATTCTATTATTGAAAAATTACATCATCATCATCAAATATAACAATCGGATAAATCTTTCATAAGGAAAATATTAATAGAATTAGTTTCCTTGATTGGTATTATAACTTTAGAATCATTATTATACAAGGTAAAATCTATATGTTTGACTTATAACAATAAGAGAAACAAATAATTGAGGTTGATAAATGAGTGTATCCGTATGTTTATGAGTATCAAATAAGGTTAGAATTTAGTTTTTAATAGAATTTTTAAAAACATAACAAGTGAAAGAGCATTAGTCTCCACTCATATACTAAATATGATCGAGTAAGCTAATGAAATAGAGAGACTATGGGTTTCCAATAAATCTTGTTATTGATATTAAATTTATTTTTTCCTTGTGGGAAATGTTTTGATAATTATAATGTGTTCAACAAAAATGTAACCTATTATCATAAAATGTTGAGGCTACATGAATTGGGTATGATATATAAAGATTTAGGTGCTTTATTTACTGTTTAACTATGTAAATGTTCAAAATGGGATTTTTTTTATGAAATTGTCACATTGTTTTTTCAAGAAGATATCCAAAGACAATGAAACCTAAAGGATATGATAGGAAGATTGGATAATCATCACATAGGATTGAATTTTCCATGATACCTGGAGGGGTTAGAAAAACTCCAATGAGTGTCCAGTTAAGGTATCAATGTTAAAGAATGAATTATATGTTTTGGAAAGGTATATGATACATCATGTTTACATAAAAATAGTTGTAAATATAAAATAGTTCAGAATAAATATATGAATTGATAGAGGTTGTAGATAGTATTCACGTGATGAATGAAAGGTTTACTGAATCCTAATGTTTTATAAAAATAAATCATTCAATGTCAGGTGAATTAGAATACAGTATATGTATTTTCATTTTATTTATCTTATGTGATATTAGAATTTATTTGTTAACATATCAATTATATATATAAATAAGAAGTTACACATGTTTTATAATTCATCAAACAATATAATTTTATTTAAAATAAGATAGGGATAAATGGAATTTTATCTAGAAAAATAGTTTTTTATCCAAGATACTATTAAAATTTGTGTGAAACAGTTCCCACCACCTTTACTATCATATTTAATGGAATAAAATTTTCATTCATAATATTCATTATAAAAAATTAAATACCATATATGATATTATTGTTAATAGTATATTTATTAAATATTTTAAATAATAAAATTATGTTTTATCATGTATTAAACATGTCTGTTTATATTAACAGGATCAGTATAAAAGAATATAGTTTCAAGGAGGTTAGTGGGAGCATATTTGGAATTAGTGAATTTAATGTAAACCAAATAAATGATTAAACCATTCTAATTCAATTTAAATTAAACTTAATATCATTAAAGAGATTATTGTATGTTAGTAATGATAAATGTACAACATTAAATTTCTAAACCATAATGAATTGAATGTTAAACTATATCCTAAATATTTTTCAGATGTGTTGGTAAGCAATAATGTATATAATTACATTAGATACCAAATAATCAAATACGGTGTTTTGGGAGATATTTAAAATGAATTTTTTGAAAGGATACTTGATTTTTTACATTATACGTGGTCTAAGATAAAAGTGTAATAAGTCTATAGGGATTTAGAGAAAGTGATATATTGATCATTCTGTTTAAAAAAGGTCTAATAATGATGAATTGGTTTATATCAACCCATTTTACTTATTATTATAAACAATTCAATAGTGTTAGAAACGGTATTATGGTGGATGTGTGTGATATTATCACATTAGTTGATAATATGTGGTACAAAAAATGCATCTTATCAATGCTATCTTATTTGATTGGTTCATTATGAGATAACGTTATTGAGAATTTGGAACCTTACACATGTTTTTTTGAAATATCAAACAATTACTTATGTTTATTTATTTATATTTTTCAAATAGTTGAAATTATTCGATGTGTTTATTAAATATCTAAAAAAATATGACTAATAAATATATTCTCTTTGATTAAAAAAATTGATACAGTCCTCATGAGGTGTAGTGATTATTACAAATCCTTAGTGATGAATCTATCGATATATTATTCCATCTAGAATTTAATATGAACTATTTTTTTATAATAAAGGATAAATGGTTGGAGATCCTTCATGGGAATCAAGATATTTTTGTAATCCATGAATACCCCTGGAGGGATAAACCATTATATTCCTCCTTAGTTGTCTATATCTAACATGTAGGGATGATAATGGATGAACTGGTGTCTAGTACAGTATTCTATACAATTTTATTATTTATTAGAGATATATTGATATATATAGGGTTTCATGTGTTACTATAGAATTTGGGTTCCATGTAAGGATGATCAATTTCCCCTTAAATCCTAGCAGAAATGATGTAATGTAATTTGTTGTGGCATAAATATTTGGTTCATGTTACAAAAAGAAATTATGACATGTTTTTGTTTCTCTCTATAGTGGTGTTACATTGTGTGCAATATGGTCTTCTTGTAATAAATCCTTGAATAGGATCCATGAATCTTTATCTATATGGTAACACCATAATGAATTTAGATACTAGGGAATTTCACTATTAACCTAATGTTTATGCCACAATTGATACATTTATAGTTGATTTCAAGTGACCAAATGAACATTTACGGGTTCAATACAGCTTCCTTGGAAGAATGACCACTACAGAAAGGGAATTTTGGACATACCTCTCCCCTTCATTATTTGATTTGCAACACCTAGCTTCCCCTTTGATTTATAGTTGACCAATGTCTGTTTCATGAAATTGAATTGAAGTAAACCCTAATCTTATATCTCTTGTGTCACCGTTCATGTTCGACATAAATTTACAGATCATTATAAAAATATAATTAATATTTATTCCACAAATGTAAGGACCCGACCCCAGTTTCCCAGAGCTGGTGCCTTAATTTATTACGTAGGCATACATACAAGGAATAAGAGTCCTGAAATACCAAGTAGTATAGTATTATTTGAAACAAGTTACATAAATAAGTTTATCATTACAACATTAAGGGAAACAAAACACTATTTTATTCCACTAGAAACATCACGTTTCATAGATTATTATTGCACATAATTCATTAATTACTACTTCATGTCCTGATAAAATGAAACATAAGAAATGGGTGGGTCAAATTCTTAGTAAGAGTAAGCAATATAGCAGAAGATAATATAAACATTATACATGCTGAATAATTGAAAACACATGCCTTTAATAATAAACTGGAAACACATTATGGAAGGAATAAGAGATGAGTAAATAATGATATAATAAAACATCATCATGAATATTCTCCTAGTCGAATAACAACATAAAATTTCAATAACTATCTTCATAATGAGGAATGTGCATATGCTGGACATCATAAACATATCATCCAAGCCTCATTCTGGGAACATAAAATAATCATTTTGTCAAGGCCTCGTCCCAAGACCATAGTTTGTCTCATGAGACCTACTGATTCATCGAGGGGTTATAGTGGGCCCCAAACATCACATAATAAGTCCAATGAATTCCTCATATGAACAGGGAACAATATAAACAAAATATACATTCATATTGAAATTATCATATGAAATGTAACTAACTTTCACCAATTATTGAACATATACACTATCCATTCAGAATAATATGATGAATGGTTTTAGGATAGATCATCCACAATAAATTTAGTCATAAACCATTAAATTAAATATGGTATATGACTTCATAAATTATTCATCCCAATAATACCATGTAATCAACAATAGAATTGAACAAAAATACTCTTTTAAAATCATTAAGAAATTTTAAGATAAATACTCTTTTATTTTGAAAAGAAGAGTTCTTTTGGATAATCGTTGTATAAAACTAGAAGTGAAGTAATATTGTATTTTCATAATAAATTGAGATTTTTTATAAAGTAAATGGTTTCCATAAATAGATTATATAGTGCCCTTGTAAATAGATATGAATTGGAGAAATTCCCTTGAATCGGGCTTCTATTTTGGAAACAATTTTGAAAGTTCTGTTTAAAACGTGTAACTAAACATAAAATAAAGAAGGTTTATGGTTTATAAAAATATATATGATACTCACACAGAATATTTGATGAGTATATAATAATACATAAGAATTTCATTGAGGTAATTAGATAATGAAAGTATCCCGAATGAACATGGAAGTTCGGATGGAAAAAACCATACCTTAACTCCAAACGTGTTCTAATATTGTACTTAAGCTCATGGAATATGAAATTATAATTTTTAATAACTTATTTCAGAACCTATTATAAATGTATTTTGTTTACCATAATTAGGGTTAGTTCATTTATGTCTTTATTCATAAGTTACTGTATTGAATTTCATCGTTCTGGAGTGTCAGTTTCCTTTATTTTCATATTCAGTTCACTTGTTTTTAAGTAATGAAGTTCATGTGGAATGGTTATAAATCTATAGAATTGAAATTATATATTATTAATGAACATAAATAAATTGTAATTTTCATTTATATCATTGGGTTACATGGAACGAGGATGAGTCATTAGATGACAACCACTACAATTATTCCGCGGTATTTGGAATATTTTGAAATAGTTTTGTCATGTAACTTAATTATATGTACATATTCTGGTTACTGAATATTAATTAGGTTATAACACATATATTATAGTCTGATTCATCCATTAATATGGTTTCATGTCTATTAATGAAGAAGAAATTGAAGAACGAAACTTTGTCATCCTCAAAGGTTATAAATCGGAACCTCATGGATGTCGATTTCGTTTATAAAAATAAAAGGGAGGGAGTAAGAATATTTATGATTGTTATTCCATTAACATTATATAAATATAGTACATACATGTTAATGGAGTTTTAATGATGATTTTTATAGAATATGTGAGGATAGAAAAATAAAAGAGATGAACTTGAAAATAAAAGAAAATTTACGAGATCCCCTATGAAAATTCGGCAGCCTAATGGTGTCACTTAAAATTTCATAAAATAAAATGATGAGAAAAACGGGAATCACATAATACTGAAATAAATAGTACAGTAAGAAGAATAACTAAAATAAAAACCCAACATATGATAATTTAATTTCAAATAGCTAACATAAAAGAAGTGTCGACTTAAAGAAGAGGATGAAGGATTCTCTTACCTTGTAGAATAACTCATAGATCATGAAGGATGGGAACTAGGGGGGATTAAGAACACAATGGGAAGACTCCTAGAGAGGTAAAAACGCCAGATATTGTAGTATTAGGAATTCTAAATGAATGAAAAAAATGGATGAGTGGGTGTTTATAGAAAAAGAGAGGTAATTGGTTAATAATTTCGAAGGGACACCTCATTAGTGGTTTTTGCCAAACCATGGACTTGCCCATGGTATTTTCCCATGGTTAAAGACACTTTGGACACCTATTGTCATAAGTTACTATACAAAAGTAGACCATACTTTTATATTGATTTATTACATCATTATGATGTCATTAAACTATCGAAAACTCAAAACTGTATTTTTACTATTCATGAAAAATTCATGTATTTTAGAAAAAACTCAAAAAATAACCCCTACCCTTTTTTGACGTGTAGAATTAAAAATTTAAATCTGTTTTTCAAAAATAATTTCCTAAATATTATTAATTTAATTTTTAAATAAAGTCATAGTTAATTCAAAAAATAACAATCTTGAATTGAAATTAGTTTTATGTGACATTGAAAAATTAATTAAGATCTCATTATCTTATTGCCTTAAGAAAATAAAATAATATTATTTTTTACTATCAATAAGGGGCATATTACTATTCATATTACTAATCATATTAATATTCATAAGGGTATGGTACAATTCCGCAAAATCTTTTTTGTTCTATCAGACTCCAAATGACTTACTGAACACAACTCTAGATGACCATTTTTCAAAATTCAAAACATAGAAGAGGAAATGTTGTGTATAATGATTAGATTATAAAATTTCATTCTATATTTATTTTAAAAACATTGGGGTGTTATATTCTCCCCTCCATACAAAAGTTTCGTCCTCTAAATTCACAGAAAATTACCTAAAAAGATTCTGGTATGTCTTTAACATAAGCTCCTCAGGCTCCAATGTTGCTTCCTCCATCTTATGGTTCCTCCATTGAACCGTCACCAGACGAGTCATCCAATTTCTCAATACATGTTCTCTAGTATCAATAATCTTGATAGGCTCTTCATAGTAAGATAGATCGGGCTCAAGTTCCACTTCTTCATCAGTGAGTACATGTGTTGGGTCTGACATTTACTTTCTTAACATTGACATGTGGAACACATTGTGAACCATGGAGAGACTTGGAAGCATTTACAAATGGTATTCTCCAAATCCAATTCGTTCATGAATTTCAAATGGTTTGATGTACCTGGGACTTAATTTTCCCTTCTTACCGAATCTTATTATACCCTTACATGGAGATAACTTTAAGAAAACGTGATCATATTCTTGAAATTTCAAATCCTTCCTTTGGTTATCTACATAGCTCATTTGCATACATTGAGCTATTTTGATATGGTTCTGGATAATCTTCACCTTTTCCATTGTTTCATCAACAGGTTCTGGGCCCACGAGATTTCTTTTACCAACATCATACAAGCATGTTAATGTATGACATCTCCTCCCATATAATGCTTCATAGGGTTCCATCTTAATACTTGACTAGAATCTATTGTTGTACGAAAATTATAAAAGAGGTAAATACTGATCCCACATTCCTTGAAAATAAAGTGAACAAGACCTCAACATGTCTTCCAATGTTTGAATAGTCCATTCTATTTGTCCATCGGTTTGTGGGTGGTAGGTAGTGCTCAAAAAAAAGATCAGTATCTAGGGCCTTCTGAAGAAATTTCTAAAATCGTGATTTAAAATGCGGATCACAATCAGAAACAATCGATAGGGGTACTCCATGAAGTCTCACAACTTAATTAATATATAGTCTTGCTAGACGTTCAAGTGGTAGATCTCATCTTATAGCAAGAAAATGTGCTGACTCGGTAAGACGATCAACAATGACCCATATTTCATCATTACTTCTAGGATTCTTTGGTAGTCCCATGACAAAGTCCATTGTGATATTATCCCATTTCCACTCAGGTATGGTAAGAGGTTTCAATACTCTTCCAGGTTGTTGCCTTCCAGCATTCACTTGTTGACAAACTATACATCATAACACAAAATAAGCAATCTCCCTCTTCATCTTGTCCCACCAAAAATGTTCCTTCAAATCACCATAAATTTTAGTTCTACCAGGGTGTATAGAGAAATTGGAACTATGAGCATCATCCAACTATTCCCCTTTTAGAACAGGTATATCGGGAATACATAGTCTCTTCCCAAATTTCAAAATTCTATTTGCATATACGAAATCACTCAATCTCCCATTATTCACAGCTTTAATATTCTTTTGAATCTCCTCATCATCAGTTTGAGAACTTTTTATCCTTTCTTTTAAATATGGTTTGGAAACCATTTGAAAAAGAATTGATGTTTCACCTTCCATGGTTATTCCCATATCCATGTTTACAAGATCCATGAAAATAGGATCCCTTTCGACTCTCATCTTGTTCAAAACTCCATGATCCTTTCTGCTCAAAGCATCTGCCACCTTATTTTCCTTCCTCGGGTGGTAGTGTATAGGGAAATCATAATCCTTGAGTAGTTTAAGCCATCTCATTTGGCTCAGGTTGAGTTCTTTCTGTGAGAAAATATATTTCAAACTCTTATGATCAATATAAATCTCACATTTTCACCATAGAAATAATGTCTCTATACCTTCAAAGCAAATATTATAGCATCTAACTCAAGATCATGAGTATGATAGTTTTTCTCATGAATTTTTATCTATTGTGATGCATAATAAATAACCATATCATTTTTCATAAGCATACAACCATGTCCTTTCTTTGAAGAAAAACTATAAATGAAAAACCCGTCATTACCCAATAGTAGAGTCAATATAGAAGCATTGAAAAATCTTATATTCAGTTCTTCGAAAAATTCTTCACAATATTTTGTCCAAACAAATTTAACCACTTTATGTGTGAGCTTTGTTAGTGGGTCAGCCAGTCGGGAAAAATTCTGAACGAAATGTCGATAATAACCTACTATGCCAAAAAAACTGTGTACCTCAATTATATTTCTTGGTGTGGGCCAATATTCGATTTCCTTTGTCTTCGCAGGATCAACTAGGATTCCAATCTTAGAGAAAATATGCCCAAGAAAAGAAATATCCTGAAGACATAATTCACACTTGCTAAACATCCCATATAATTCATGTCTTCTAAGAGTTTTCAGGATAATGCGCAAGTGATTTTCATGATCTTCGTAGATTTTACAGTATACCAAGATATCATCAATAAATACCACTATAAATTCATCGAGACATTCATGGAAAACTCTATTAATTATATCCATGAAGATAGAGGGTTCATTAGTCAATGAAAAAGGCATCACTGTAAACTCGTAATGCCCGTACCTGGTTTGAAATGCTGTTTTTGGAATATCATCCTTCTTCACACTCAACTGATGATATCCAGATCTAAGTTAAATCTTTTAAAAGTACTGAGCTCTATGAATTGGGTCAAATAAATCATAAATATGAGGTAGGGGATTCTTGTATTTTATTGTTATAGCATTTACCTCCCTATAGTCGATACCTAACATCAAAGATCCATATTTCTTCTGAACATAAAGGATAGGGTCTCCACAATGGATAAATAATAGGGTGAATAAATTGTTTATTACTCAATTTCTCTAGTTTTTTCTTTAGTTCCACTAATTCCACAATGCCCATTCTATAAGGGGTCTTCGATATGGTCCTCAAACCAAGAATTAAATCAATGGAGAAATCAATTTCTCATTCTAGAGGATGTCCAGGTAAATCTTCTGGAAACACATCAATATATTCTCTCACAATAGGTACGTCCTCTATTTGAACATTCCTTTCCTCACCTATAGTTATTTCATTCACTTCCTCCCCAATAATTGAATTTAGTTGAGCTAATAGGGTTGGATCTAGATAAGAATCAAGTGATGATGATTCTGTTATAAAGACAAGGTGTTCTTTATCATCGTCATCAAAAATCATATCCTCCTCCTTCTTACAATAAATTTATGCATCATGGTCCGAAAGACAGTCCTTTTTGAGGATTATATGAAATTAAGTCATGGTTATGATGATGAGATCAGCAGATAAAGAACATTTATATACCTTATGGGAACTGATTTACAAAAATTTGTAGCAATGATACTTACCTTATAAGGTTTGATTGAATAATCCCTTTTTAAATCAAAATTTGAAATATATAATTTTCATAGAAAACTAGGAAGATATCAAACAATGTGATGATCTAGAATCAAATAAAGGATTGGCTATACTTGAAGAAACAATTAAAGTACCTACCACCACGTCATTAGGAACGTCAACCTCTATAGTTGTGATCGTATAAGCTTGTCCCTGATCCCTTGGCCTTCTCTATTGCATATTTCCTTGAAGTTTTAGAGAATAATTTGCATAGTGTCCCATCTCCTGAAAACTATAACATTGAACATCATTGGCTTCATTCTTCCCTTTGCAATCATTAGAAAGATGTACTTTCTGAACACATTTGTAGCACAATCATTTTCTTTTTAAGCATGCACTAGTGTGTTTTTTTCCACAATTATCGCATGGTGGAAATTCAACTCTTCCCTTCTTCCCCATTTAATTATTTCCTTTCCTAGGGTTTTCAGCAGCCCACTTGTTTTCATGCTTTCCGTTAATTTCATAAGGCTTAAAGATTTCTTTTTCTGTCTTGATGGAACATGAAACTATATAATCATATGATGAAAAACTTTGGGAGACCAGTGCCCACCAGAGGAATGGATTTAGGCCATCAATGAATCGATCAATTTTGTTCCTTGGATTTTTTATTTAGTCTAAAACATGTCTTGATAATCTTGTGTAGTTAGCTTCATACCTTGTAACATTATCAGCTTCCTTCTGCCTCGGATTCAAGAATTGTCTCTCCATATTAGCTCGCTGCTCACAAGAGAAATATTTTTCTAAGAATATTTCGTTAAAATCCCTCCATTCTATCTCGTATATATCTTCCTCCTCCTTTGTGTTTTGGATTAAGGACCACCACTGATCTACATCTCCTGATAGATGATAGAATACCATGACAACCTTCTCTCTTTCATTACATCTCAAAGTGAGGAATATCTTCTCTAGGGAACATATACACTGATCTTCTATAAACGGATTTTTATTCCCATTGAATGATGGAGGATATTGTCACATAAAGAGATCTAGCATGGATCCTCCACGTGGTGGATTCAGATGCTTCATACGAGTAAGGTTATTATTCCTATCCTAAGTGTGTTGTCCTAGTATATTTATGAGTTCCTCAGCACCAGTCGCAACACTAGAGCCAACATCATTATCTTGCGTCGGATGAAAATCCCTACAGGGGACACGTTCATTCGTGCGATTTCTACTCCATCCACTAGGCACCATATCTAGATAATGTCATACACTATATTAGGTTATGAATAATAATGTAAAATCTTGACCTAAAAATACTCAGAAAAATTGAGATCTTACCCATAGATAATCGCATATTCACAAAAATGGTTTCTTTGAGTAATATTTACATTAAACTCCTTCATAATGGCTTGTAAAGAAAATTTGAATTATCCTATGCTTATCTCCTAGGAGTGTCGTAACCAAGAGTGAAGCAAGGCCCGTTGTCATGCACCAGTTCCCATTCGAGTCTAGATCAAAGTGGTGTTTTCGGGTTTTACCCCTAGATACATATGTGCTAGAGCCGCCTCTACATTATCGTATATAGACAGGGATGTATTTCTTGAATAATACACATAATATATTCCTTAACAAAATACCAGGACGTTCATGTATGTTTATCCATAAATACTAACTTAGGGACTCTTCCCTAATTCTACGTTTTCTAAATCTAGTTTCCAAGTATTCTACTAAACTTCCTCTGATACCAACTGTAAAGACCCGACCCCAGTTGCCCAGAGCCAGTGCCTTATTTCAATACGTTGGCATACATACAATGAATAAAAACCTCAAAAGATAGAGTATTTTAGTATTATTGGAAACAAGTTGCATTAATATGTTTATCAATACAATATGAAGGGAAACAAAAAACTGCTTTATTCCACTAGAAACATCACGTTTCCAAGATTATGCTAGAAAGTCATTCATAAATTACTTCTTCATGTCCTTAAAAAATGAAACATAATAAAGGGGTGAGACCAAACTCTCATTAAGAGAAAGAAATACAACAGAAGATAATATAAACATTAGACATGGTGAATAATTGAAAACACATTCCATTAATAATAAATTTGAAACACATTATGGAAGGAATATTAGCTGATTAAATAATGCTATAATAAAACATCATCATGGGTATTATCCAAGTCGAATAACCACATGAAATTTCAATTTATTGGTTGATAATGAAGGATGTTCATATGCCGAACATCATAACCATATTGTCCAACCCTCATGCTAGGACCATAAAATAATCATTTTGTCAAGGCCTCGTGCCAAGACCATAGTTAGTCTCATGAGACCTACCGATGCATCGAGGTGCTATAGTGAGACCCAACCATCAGATAATAAGTCCAATGTATTCCTCATATCAGCGGGGATCAACATAAACAACATATACATTCATAGTGAAACTATCATATGAAATGTAACTAACTTTCACCAATTATTGAACATAAACACTAACCATTCAAAATAATATGATGAATGGTTTTAGGATAGATAATCCACAATAAATATAGTCATAAAAAATTAAATAAAATATGTTATATGACTTCATAAATTATTTAACCCAATAATACCATTGAATCATCAACGGCGTTGAATGAAAATACTCTTATTAAATCATTAAGCAATTTTGAGATAAATAATCTTTCATTTTGAAAAGAAGAGTTATTTTGGAAAATTGTTGTATAAAAATAGAAGGGAAGTAAGATAGTATTTTCATAATAAAATGAGTTTTTTAGAAATATAATGGTTTCCAAAAACAGATTATAGAGTGCCCTTGTAAATAGATATGAATTAGAGAAATTCCCTTGAATCAGGCATCTATTTTGGAAGCAATTTTGAATGTTCATTTTAAAACATGTAACTATCCATAAAATAAGGAAGATTTCTAGTTTTTGAACATATATATGAGACTCCCATAGAATATATTATGAGTACATAACAATACATAAGAATTTTATAGAGGTAATTAGACAATGAAAGTATCCCGAATGAAAATTGAAGTTCGGGTGGAAAAAACCTTAACCTTAACTCCAAACACATTCTTCTCTTGTACTTAAGGTCCAATAATATTAAATTATATTTGTTAATAAATGAATTCATAACATATTAGACATGTATTTAGTTTACCATAATTCTGGTTAGTTCATTTATGTCTTTATTGATTAGTTATTGTATTGAATTTCATCATTCTGGAGTGTTCGTTTCCTTTATTTTCATATTCGCTTCACTTGATTTTAAGTAATGAAGTTCATGTGTAATGGTTATAAATCACCAGAATTGGAAATATATATTATTAATGAACATAAATAATTTGTTATGGTCATTTCTATCATCTGGTTACATGGAAAGAGTATGAGTCATTAGATGACAACCACTACGATTATTCGACGGTATTTGGAATATTATGAACTACTTTTGTAATATAACTTAATTATATGTACATATTCTTGTTCCTGAATATTAATTAGGTTATAACACATATATTATAGTCTGGTTCAACCATGAATATTGTTTCATGACCATTAATGATGAAGAAATTGAAGATCCAAACTTCATCGTCCTCAAAGGTTATAAATCAGAACCTTATGGACGTCGATTTCATTTATAAAAATAAATGGGAGGGTGTAAGAATATTTATGATTTTTCTTACATTCACATGATATAAATACAGTATATACATGTTACTGGAGTTATCATAATCATTTGGAAAGAGGAGGTGAGGAGAGAGAAATAAAAGATATGAACTTGAAAATAAAATAAAAGTTAAGAGATCTCTTATTAAAATTCGGAAGCCTATCAGCATCACTTAAAATTACATAAAATCAAATGATGAGAAAAAAAGGGAATATCATAATTTTATATCAAAAGGAAAGTAAGAAGAATAACTTCAATCAGACCCCAAAATTTGAGAACGGAATTTCAAATAGCTAACATAAAAGAAGTGTGGACTTAAAGAAGAAAATGAAGGATTATCTTATCATGTAGATTAACTCTTAGATCTTGAAGGATTGCACCTTGGGGGCTTAGGGAAACCATGGGAGGACTCCTAGAGAGGTAAAACCACCCGAGACTAGAGTATGAGGGATTTGGAATGAATGAAAATGAACGGATGAGTGGGTATTTATAGAAAAAGAGAGGTAATTTTTTAATAATTTCAACGGGACACCTCATTAGTGGTTTATGCCAAACCATGGGCATTAACATGGTATTTGCCCATGGTTTAAGACAATTGGGACAACTCATGTCATAAGTTACTATACACAAGTCTACAATACATTTATATTTAATTACTACAACATTCTGATGTCATTAAAAAATCGAAAACTCAAAACTGTATTTTTAATATTCATAAAAAATTCCTGTATTTTAGAAAAAACCCAAAAATTCACCCCAACCATTTTTCGACATATAGAATTCAAAAGTGAAATCCATTTTTCAAAAATAATTTCCAAAATATTTTTACTTTAATTTTTAAATAAGGTCATATTTAATTCAAAAAATAACAATCTTGAAGTGCAATTAGTTTTGTATGAAATTGAAAAATTAATTAAGATCTCATTATCTTATTACCATAAGAAAATAAAATAATAATATTATTTACTATTAATAATGGTCATATTACAATTTATATTACTATTCATATTACTATTCATAAGGATATATTACTATTCATCAAAAATCAAATTTTTTCTATCATACTTCAAATGACTAACTGAAGACAACTCTAGATGACCATTTTTAGAAATTAAAAATATTGAAGAGGCAAAGTTGTATTTAATGTTTAGATTATAAAATTTCATTCTATATTTATTTTCAAAACATTGGGGTGTTACAACCAGATCCTGGCTCAATAATTCTAAAGCATGTGGTATCTATGTGTGATAGATAATAGATACCAACAGAGGATAAGCTCTCATTGTTGTTCACTTTCATAATATAGGTATGTCGGATACTATTTTTTATTGTGATACCACAAAAATGGAATTTAAATTTTTAATAGTTTGTCCATGGATTCATGGTAATTTTTTAGGATGGATGCTAGAGACATGGATTTTACCTCTTGTGCACTAAATTATATGGTTTTAGTTACACAATGATACTCCGTGAGTATTTTTTTTATTATAAACAATTTTATAAAATTCTTTATTTAATAATAAATGTTCATAATTAATTTATAGAAAATTTTCTTATGAGATATTGGACTAGAAGTAGGGGTAATATTAGTATGATATATGGAATTTGAAACTAAGAATTGTAACTATAATTTGTAGTAGATAGTTGCTTTAATAAATAACCATATGGTTAAACAAATGCTAATTAATTTTTGTGCTTATGGGATCAGGTTTTGATAGACACCTTGTTTGTATTGAACCAAAAAGAAATAGTGGCTATATGTGTTGAGTGATACCATAAAGGGTTCTAATCAACTTCATATGGTGATATAATCTTGTAATGACCCATTATTGAATACATAAGATACTTTTAATGGGTTTATTCCTTTAGTAGTGATCTAGTTGGTTCTTATCTAGGAAAGTGGTGTTGTAAGAGAAATGGCCCTTACCTTAGGTTTGGGGATTCCCCAAAAATGGATTGATTAATAGAAAAATTTATTTTTTATGTTTTTATCCTGTATGAATTAGTGTAAATAGATGGGTAGATTACTTATATTGGGTTTCAATAATGATAATTCATCATGGTTTTTCCTAGTTACATATAATGAAGATGATAAAATAATCATTCCCCTAGGAACTATGTTCTCAAGGAGATGTATATTGGAGTATAACAGACATGATCCTTCTATGAAAGGACTTATATATCTGGTGAATTATAGGGTAATATTCAACATAAGAGTTAATGGGATGTTTCTTATGGATTGATTTCTTCCAAATTCCATTGGAATAGTATTGTGGAAATCATTGGGAAAATATGAGAACCAACATGGAATGGTTGCACTAGGTTTGGTTTTAATATATAAAGAATATGTTGGTATCCTTATAACAATGTGATATTACATTTTATCATTTCATTCAAGATGAAGTATGACAAGTGTATTAGGGTAGATGGATTTTTCATATCCTATAGTCTTATATGATTGTTAAAGTTTGCAGTTTTAACAATATGTTCTGTATTATTGTTGTATTGGGGAGATATGAGTCTTCATTTATGAGGTTATTGAAATCCATGAGGTATGAACTGGGCATGGATGGGTTATTTGTAAAGGGATGTGGTATAGTATATGATTTATATTTTTTTCGTTCTACCTTAATTTGTTGATATAAGAAAGGAGATGATGGTGGAAATGGGCCCTAGGAAGTGGGGAGTTGAGTTACAACTCCCCGGTACTCATCTTCGTAGATGATTTCATTATCTAGAACATGGTCAGACTAGAAGATATTTTAAGATTCCATCTATATTTAGTATACGTGGAAATAATTGATGATATTTCTAGATTACATCAGGAATATAACACCCAAATTCACACAAATATGGATTTCAAGATGCCACAAAACATTTAAATCCCATGGTATAACTGATAGAGAATTAAAGATTCCATCATGATGTTAATATCCATGGTTATACTAATATAGGGTATAAGATACCACAAAGTATTTACCACACATAGTTATACTAAATGACAGTCTGGGATTCCATCATGCATTTATAACCCCCAATTCAACTAGAACTATGAATTTCATTACTTATAAGATTTAGTACCCATGAATAGATAGATAGAGATTCAAGGATTCCATTTGGAATTTTATACCTATGGTCTGACTAACAATGAATTTTGAAATAATATAGAATTTTTAACTACACATTGATAGTTTGATAATGTTATTGGGATTCCACATGGTTCACTGCATATCATTTTTGGATTAAGGATGAGCTACAAATATATTATCCAATACCGCTGGGGTGAGGTAAACTAGGGTCCTAGTTAGTACCCAGTAACCTAAAATTACTTCTTGTATGTTGTTTTTTATTGATTATTTATTTTCACTTTCATACACCCAATGATATTGGTTCAAATATATGGGACAAAATTTAAGGTTCTATTATGAGAAGTATTCACCATACCTCACATAGACAAAATTGTGTACATATAGACATTAGATCAATCATACATGAATATTAATAGGTTATATAAGATATTTATATAGAGTAACTACATGGATTAGAGATAGGTACTGAGGATGGACTCAGTTTTGGGTCATATCTCTATTTTTGACATTATATATTTTTTATCCTTAATTGGTCACCATAATGGGTGAAATTCAATATATATATGTTTAGCGATCAAGGATTCCATTACTGTTATAATGTGTTCCTTCTTTTTAATTATTTTGGTGGGATATTTTCTATAATTCCATATGAATATTATGATGTTATATAATATTTATGTTATCTATCTATTATTATATATAGTTATAGTAAGATTATATTCTCTCTAAATTTAATCAAAAACTCCCATCACGGGATGATATCCTATGAATCACATGGAGATTTTTCTATAGAAATTAAAATCCACTATCATGAGATTCATTCATGTAAATTTATCTGATGGATTAAAAAATGGTATCAAATAATCTTTTGTGTTTTACATCTATTTTAAGACATGTTAGATAGATCTAAATGAGGTCAAAATGTGAGATATAAACCACAATTATTATTTGAAAAAAATATATATGGTGGATTTAGTTCGTTTGAGTGAGTATCTAAAGAGGGGGGGGGGTGAATTTAGTACCCAATAAAAATTTCTATCATGAACAATATTAAATAAAATCTTCCGATTAATTAAGAACAAACCAGAAAACCGAAAAAATAGATCAATATAGGGATTGAACATTTAAATTAATCCTAAATATCGATTATGCATCAGTTAAAACAATTTATAATATTATGTTAAACTTTTAAAAAAATTTAATCAATCAAAATAATATATATACATAAAACAAGGTTAACTATCAATGTAATTGTTTTGTTTACAATTTAAGACACATATTTTTTAAAGCCTAGAAATAAAGCAACAACATGACACAAAGTAAATGAATATAAGAGGTTCAGTCTCAATACGAGACATAGTACTCTCCACTTTTAAATCACTTTTTGCTATGAAAATTATATAAAAATAATAATTGATCCAAAGATTGGATCAAGTTTCAAATAGTAAAACAAATTTCTATGAAACACAAGACATCTTGCATGATAACTATGGTAGTAAAAAAATTGATAGGTCACAACTAGAACTCTACCAGAACATGTGGGAAACATATAATGAGAGTGTTGAAAATATATCCAGTATCTTCTAGTTTGAGTGTAGGAGACATTATCTGTGTTCATAAATATAGAGCAGACACACTCTTAGTGATGAAAATGGAATAGAAAAAATATCAAGTAAAGTTATAAAAAGATGTTTTTTCTCTATCTGATAATGTATATAGCTCATGACTCTTGGAATGTTGTCTGAAATTAAAATCAAGTTGGCTTTATGAAATTTTCTATAGAAAAATTTCATAAAATATTTTTTCTAAAAGCTACACTCATTGACAAACGTGTAAAGACTAGAAACAACATGTAATCTCTTATAAAATGGTGTTCTTGAGGCTCTTCATTATTTTATCATCCCACTTTATATGTGTATGAAGATATCTCAATATACACATGTATTTTTTGTCTCTATTCAAAACATCTACACATGAAGGAGTCTAATTCAAATTTTAATAGCAGTATTAGTAGACAGAGTCATCTAGATCCTCTACTCCTCATACTTCTTGTCTGAGACAAACTTAATGCATCAATATATTACATTTAATGAAGAATTATTTATTTTTTTAATTAAATTACATAATACAGATGTTATAAATATTAAATTAAAATTAAATGTAAATTAGTTGTGATGAGTCTTTAGAACAGTGATCCAGTCTCTAGTGGTCTCTTTATCTGGCAGTGACTTTATCTGATGTTGACTGAGTTTGGAGGTGAGTCAGAATATTCATGACTCTAGTCAGCTGTAGGTCAATCAAAAGCTTAAAAAATTTCCATTTTGGTAGAATTAGTCTTAAACAGTGGCTTCAGTCTAATGATAGGCCGTCTCAAAATGTAGCCAATTTTTAATTCTAAAGGTGGATTTACTCTGATTATAGGTGTGTTCAACACTTTTTCCAAATTTTTAGTCAATGGGGAGTCATCCTCTTATGGTGATTAATTATATACTTTAATAAATTTATGATCTGGTGGTGAATCATAGATTATGGATAGTGTTTCTAACAATTTTCCTTTTTTCCACATTGACGGTGGGACAATGTCTAGCAGTGACTCATACTTAGTCAAATTTCACCAATTTATCTTGTATTGCACAAATCATAAATAAAACATAAAAAAATTAACATCAAAATAAATTGTATTTTTTGATCATTAAAACAAGGGTTCCAATATCCTTAACAAGGGTACTAATAGATTTCCATGTTTCTCTGTATACAATATTTTTGTTCATGATTTTTACAATGGGTATAAGTATGATATTTTGATTAGATGTTATTTTCCTTTAATACTATTCTATTGAGGTGTAAATATATGTTAGTATATGAATATTACCAGGCATAGAGGGATTCCGAAAATATTTATAAAGTATTGTGTATATGAAATAGTTTTAAATAAGGGTTTTATATTGGGAATATGGAATTTTGGAAAATGTAATGGATTTTGGGATTCATTTTGGAAATATATTTTAGTTAAATCCCCCAAAATTGGATAATCATTATTTTCCTGAATAACCTAACAGTGTAGAAATGATATATTTAAATATAAATGGTGATTTTTATATCCTATTTATTAAAACATTAATATTATAGTAATTCGTATCGTAACATATGTGAAAAAATACACGAATAACACACATATCATGTTATCCCAAGACATAAGGTGAACCTATTGTTCTGTAGGGGATTAAAAGGTATTGGGGGTTGATTGATGTATTAGTGGGAGATGGTTTTAAATCATTAAACACTATAAGAGTTAATTTAATGGTGAACAACAAAGAAGGAATGAACTACTATAACAATATGCACATGAAGCATTCAACAATCCAGTTAATGTAAGAAGGAAAAAATAAAAAAATTCCAGATGAATGTAATGAGATAAGATTTCACTTTCATACATTCCAAACCATAAACATAAAAATAAAATATAAATAAATATTAATTAAACAAAACGAAATCTAAAAATAATAATCCAACTAATCAAGGACAAATGATACAAAAGGGGAAATTTTCGTGTTTGAGTGATCCATTGATATAATCTTGTAAACCCCTATGAATCATAACAAAAAATCCATAAATTGAATAAAATTCTGAACAACTAATACATTTTCTATTTCAACCTATATCCCATGGTTGGGGATGTTTCCATTACTATTATTACATTAAAAATAGTTTATAAAAATACCATTGGGTCATGTGAAGGCTGTGAGCAAGATATACTATTTAGGATATCACCACCCATTTTTTACAACCTATACTAAAAAAATTAAGATTTGGAATTAGTAAAAATGTATTGGAATAGTAATAAAAACATAATACATTTCTAACATGTAAATTTGTCAAAATATAAGCTATGAGAATTAACTCCCTACAATGGAAGGGTTCATCCCATAGATACATGTCTAATAACTCACACTAGAATAATAGTTTCTAAATACATATATACCTAAAACTATTTTATGGTGAACCTTTCATTTAAGTGAATGGGGACTATATATACATATTTTGGCCATTTTTGACTCAGTCATTTTGGAATAATGGAGGGGATATGTCATGTTATGGAATAATGATTTAGACCCAAATTTACCACTTATTTTTCACCATATGGGTTCCTATAGAAGCTAATATTCCACAAAATACATATATACATACCCATACTCATAATAAAAGTATCATATCAAATAACATTATATATCATTATTATCTAAATAAGACACAAAATATTGTCAAAACATGTACTTTAAACATAATTTTTAGTATCTTACATAACAATTATACCCTTTCATTAGTTACTAAATTGTTTTGAAGTATTAAGTATTTCATGATAGAAAAATGAAAAATTAAATTACTTATAAACAGTAATTATAGAATGATATCCATATAAAAACATCCAAATTCAACCATAACTTGTGATATAATTCGTATAAAAATTTATTGAATACTTTATTGTTATGAAACATCTCATTTTAATTAGATTCACTGAGGCTCATACCCCTTCCATAACAAATCTCTATGACTATCAGAGGAAGACAAGTTTTACCATCTAAAAATAAATTTAAAACCTTCTTTGAGGTATAAAAGAAGATATTATGCCACCAAAAATGTACTAGAACAACACAATATAATATTTTTAGGGTTTTTATTAACAACTATAAAATAAAACTAATCTGGGAAGGAATTTTTTTTCCTACATCTAAATAAAATTTTAAAACAATCATAGTATAAGTAAAATATTAAAGTAGAAATAATTATCAAATTATATATGAAATAGGTTAGTGATATATGAGATTATAACCCCAACAACAAATAAAATGGAAAATAATCAAATTATAGGGGATCCGCAACCAAATATTTATTACTCTCATATTCAATAAAAAATAATAGTATGAAACCAAGGATAGAGAATGGATTCATAGGGGTTAGTTTTTTGTATGAAATGACTAAATCTCCCCGTCATTAACAAAATAAACTTCAATGCCACTGGGTACCTAGTCTAGGTCCATCGGTTACAAATTCTTGATAACTATGCTGTTACAGTACTGTAGCTACCACTATGTTTATAGTGTCCGCCCACTAGAAAATTATTGTTATCTAGAACATTAAGAACCTAACCATATCCTTTTTACATCACCTAAAATTATGTTAATTACTCATTAACATATATTTTTTCCATCAATGAAACTGAAATAATAAATTTATACAAGAACACTATCCTTTATATGTTAGGATTTTTATAACCTCTCCAATGATGGAATTTTAAACCCTAAGAATAATCAACCATCATCTAGAAGGAACACGATTTACTATATAGGTTTCATATCGTAATCCCTAACAAAAGATTCATCTTGGTGTTTTTAATGTTATAATTAAAACTAAAAAATGAATCAATTTACACCATAAGAACTTTTTACTATGATGCATGATGTAGATATGATTTTAAATATATGATACATTATATTTAAATTAAATATAATAATATGAAATCATTTGAAAAACAATTATAAAAAAATACTTCCTTAGTTCAGAAAAGATGAATTTTTTATTTATATAACTAAATTTTTGAGGTAAGGCTAACCAATAATAAATCTCTATGACTTGGACGAAAATCATGAATTTCTTGAAGAATATAATTATTAGCTTCCCATGTTTTTCTATCCATCAATTACTCAATCTCAATGAAACCTAAAAAAATAAATGTTCTCCAATTTTTTTCTAAGAGTCTCCTTGAAGGTTCATTATATATGTTTTAAAAAAATTGAATAACTACTTTCCTACATTGAATCAATTTTAATTTATTTTTCTTCTCAAGAATGATACTATACTTCATTAAAAAAATATCCCCAATTCTCATCCAACTAATCATAATCTGAAAGCGTCTTCTATAAAATACATAAAATTTTTGAATTTCAATTGTTTCCTAATAGAAGTTTTTTAGAATAATTACCCAGAAGAAGAAAATCATCACATGAGACACTGCTGTAACGAATATTTTCTTGATTTTTATGTTTAATTAATTTTTTTCCACATATATTGGATATCTTTTATAGAGTGAAAAGATTTTATTAATTAATATCTAGTTAAAAAATTCTTGTTCAAGTCTCTAATAGAACCTATACATGGACCTTCGATCCCTGTTAGAAAAAAAATATTTCTAGTACACCATGAACCTTTCTGATATCTCTTGAGTATAAGTTTGAATACTCATCAATATATGGGGATTCCTTAATAGTTAAAAAGTGATCCATCTTGGATAAATAATCTTTAATTAACCGCACTATATCACAAACATTAGAAGATAGTAGAAAATTATTTAAAATATTCATAGTTATTTCATACAATTTCCATACTAGAATAAGAAGTGGAAGAATAATACCTATAGTCCTTCAGTGCTCTAGTTGTAGAGACACTATCCCCATTTACCTAGATATGGTTCTTTTCTTAATTAAATTTTCTGAATAAATAATGAAAGCATATCACAATGGACTGAATAGTTTAGATGTTTTGGAAAAAAAAATAAAAACATAATTTTACCTTAGAACTTGAAAGGAAATATAATATATGAATCCCATTAAAAACATCCATGAATCATAGATTATCCATTCAAGTCATTCATAATATCCCTCTTCTCATACTAGGGAATGATAAAACATAAGAATGAACTGATATTAGATGCTCAGTAAGGGTGCGAAATACAACAGAATCTATAATTTAAATAAATAAAAAAGCATGGTGAATAACCAAAAACACATGTCATTGAAATATAATATTGAGAACTAAATTGATGTAATAAAATATGATTAAATAATTATATAATAAATCATAAAAAAGGGTATTAAACTATTCGAATATCCACATAGACTATAAATAACTAGTTCATGTAAAGTGGGTATAATTTTTTAGAATTTTATTTGAATTTTATTAATGTTAATCCATAAGTGTAAATGGTTACACATATTATTTTTTATATTTTATGATGATGAGTAATTATAGAAGACATTTATTGATAATCATTTAAATTATTACAATGATTATTGATCATAATGATCTCATATTATATTATCATTTGGTTTTATGAAAATATGTTACATCCTAAACATAAAAAGGGATATAATAGATATTTAAAATATTTGTAAACAATTAAATTTTTTTCACAAACAACCTTGAATATGGTGTTGGAAAATGAAAACGATTCATCCTTGAAGGCAATGGAGAAACACCTCTCAGATGATGTTTCCATTTTTAGAATAAAAGCGATAGGAGAATGGGATTGATGATGGATTATTCCATTAGCATAATAAAATTCCAATGTATATAAGGTAATGGATTTATCATGCAATTTTTATAAATTAATGTTCAGAGAAAATAATAAAATAAAAAACATGAAATGAAATTAAAATGAAATGGAAGAGGATTTTACCTCTTGAATAAGTCTCATATAGATCCTCCTTAAAGGGATTATTTTTTGCCTTTTTATGAGACCAAGAGATTTTGAATGTGGGAATGGAGTTTGGGAAGAGGATGGGGTTGCAATTTGACAAGGACCAATTTTTTTAATGTGTTTGGAGAAGGGGAGTAGAGTGGTGGTATTTATAGTGGATGATAGGAGTGTTTTATGAATATTTTGTTCATTTGTTAATTATTTTGGAACAAGACCATAAATAGATTTAGCATCATCATCAAATATATTAAATAAATTAAGGAATGTTTGAGATTATTGGTATTACATCATCCATGACTCAATAAATAGTGGATTTAGCTAATAATGTATTTATACTATAAATTATCGTATTTAACTATTCACAAAAATATCAAGATTTTTAGTTTCATCCTAAAAAATTAAACCTAACCTTTTCTTAATTAGTAGAATTTACAAATGGAATATTTTTTTGAAAATAATTTTATAAATAAATAAATCTAATTTTTAATTAAAATAACCATTTACTCAAAAAATATATTTTTAAAATTAAATGTGATTTTAAAACACTCTAAAAATTTAAATAAGGTCTCATTAAATTATAATAAAATCATAGGACAATAATATGTCAATTTATGAATAAATATTTTCAAATAAAGTTTTCTTAAAAATAATTTTATTTATTATAAAATTGTAATTAAATATTTATAACTTACAAAAATACTAATGTTTAATTAATAATTTTTAAATAATTAATTTACTTATACTATGATATAATTATATAAGACATTGACTTTTGAGATGCATAAATTTTATTTATACTTTCAGGGGTGAGTTTACTATTCATTAGGTTAATTTACAATTCATATGGTTAATATTAATACTCGTATGGTCAAGTTACTATTTCATTAATATAGGTTCTTTAACTTCTAGAAATTCCTCTTATTTCATTAAATATTCATTTATAAAGTTTATATTATGTTCCATACAAGGTTTTATGAGATTTATACCATATAAAATATAAATAAGAAGGCAAATCTCATTGATAAAATTCTAGGCCATTACATTATCTCCTCCTATAAAATTTTCACCATTGAAATTTCAAGAATGTCAGCTCATTAAATGATCTAATTCATTCTTCATCATATGTTCCTCAGGATCCCACATCGCCACATTAATTTTTTGGTTTTTTCAAAGTACCTTTAGGATATGAATTGATCAATTCCTAAAAAACTACTCTTTAGTGTCTAGATGCTAGATAGGATCTTTATAGTAAGTTAATTCATATATAAAATTCATTCCTTTAGAAGTGAGAACATGAATTGGGTATGGGATGTACCTTCTCAACAAAGAGATAAGAAACGCATTGTTTACATTATAATGGATAGGTGGAATTTAAAATTATAATCCATAACTCCAATTATATATATAATTTCAAAAGGACTAATATATTTGTGGCTCAGTTTACCTTTCTTCCCAAATCTTATAACACCCTTCCATTAAGATACTTTCACAAAAATGCGATCTCTCTCTTGAAATTCAAAATACTTTCATTGATTATAGGCACAACTCCTTTTCATTATTGGAGGTAATTTGATATATGTTTTAATAGGATTTACATATACTTTTTTCCACTATATGGTCTAAGTACACAAGCCTCCTTTAACCAATTTCATCCCAACAACTTGGTGTACAACATCGCTTTCCATACGATGACTCGTATTGTGCTATTTGAATAATTTAATGAAAAATATTATTGTATGAAAAATATACCAAAGGTAAATACTAATCCCACATACCATGAGAATAAATTAACAATTTTATCATCATATCTTCTAATATTTGGATCATCCTTCTTGATTGACCGTCAGTTTTAGGGTGATAAGCAGTACTCAAATGAAGCTCAGTATCCAAATATTTTTGGATACTTTTATAAAATTGTGATGTAAACTATGGACCAAAATTAGTAAAAATTGAGATATGTTCTCTATGAAGTCTTAAAATTTCATTAATATAAAGCTGTTGAAGGCACTATAGTGGAAAATCCTCTCTTATATCGAGGAAACATGCAGATTCCTTAGGTTGATTAACAATTACCCATATTTCATCATTATTTCCTAGAGATTTTTGTAATTTAGTGATACAATACGTGTTGATGTCATCCCATTTCCATGTAGGAATAGGTATAGGTTTCATTAATCCTCTAGTATGTTGTATTTCATACTTTACCTACTGAAATAATGAACATCTTAATACATAATCAGCAATTTATCACTTCATATTGTCTCACTAGAAATACTCCTTCCAATATCTATACATCTGAGTGCTCCCAATGTGTGTAGGGAAATTAAAACTTTGGTAATAATCCAATAACTCCCTGTTTATCTATGGTGTAGAGAGAACACAATGCCTCCCATGAATGTTTTGTATTATATCCTCACCCGTGAAGTCTAGAAATTTCCCATCGTTCACAACATTAATTTTGTTTAGAAGATTCTAATCACCTGACTGAGAAATTTTAATTATTTCAAATAATGTTGGTTGGGAAAACAATTGAAAAATAAATGATGTTTTACTTTCTATTATAAATCCATTATCCATATTTACTATATCCATGAACACATGATCCCTTTCAATCACTATTTTGTTAATAACTAACTGATCTTTCCTACTCAATGCATATAATACCTCATTCTCTTTCCCAGGGTGGTAGTGTATTGTACAATCATAATCCTTGAGTATCTCAATCCACCAAATTTGAATCTTGTTGAGTTATTTATATGATATGATATATGTCAAGAATTTTTGATCTGTATATATCTCACATCTTTCACCATAAATATGGTTCCATTATATCTTCTGAGAAAAGATTATATCTTCTAACTCAAGATCATGAGTTGGATAGTTTTGTTCATTAATTTTTAACTCCCTTGATTTATAGGCAATAACTCTATCATTAAATATAAAGGAACAAACTATTCATTTATTTTATACATCACTATAAATCATAAATCCACTATTTTTCAATGGTAGAGTCAATATTGGAGCATTCACTAACCTCATATTCAATTTTTTAAAACATTCATCAAATGTTTTTTATATATGAACTAAACCCCTTTACATGTATCTTTGGTTAATAGGTTACATAATCAAGTGATGTTTGGAATGAAACAATGATAATGACCAGCTAAAACAATAAATCTAGGTACCAAAGTTATGTTAATTGGTGTAGGCCATTCCTAAACAAACTTTTTATTCATAGGATCAACTGACAGTTATTCTTTAGAGTCCATTTGTCCAAGAAAATAAAACTATAATAAGTATGAATTTGAACTTTATAAACATTCCATATATCCATTTTCTTCTAAGAGTCTCTAGAAAAACACATAAGTTGTTATCTTGACCCTCATATAATTTGCAATATATCAAGATATAATCAATAAATACCACAAAGAATTAATCAAGATATTCTTTAAACACATTGTTCATTAGATCCAAAAAGTAGAGGGTGTATTAGTCAGTCTAAATGGAATTACTGTAAACTTTTAATGTATATACCTAGTTTGAAATTTTTTATTTGGTATATCTTCCTTTTTGACACCAATATTATGATATCGAAATCAAATTTCAATCTTTGAAAAGTATTCATATCCATGAATTTGGTCAAATAAATCATCAAATTGAGGTATGTGATAGTTGTTTTTTATTGTAATATCAATGATTTCCCTATAGTAAACACCCAACATCATGGATCCATATTTATTATTGACAAAGAGAATGATTGTACATCATGGATAAACACTAGGGAGAATTAATACTTAATCACTGAAATATTATATTTGTTCAAAAATTCTAGTAATTATATGGTGTCTATTCTATAAGGTGTCTTTGATATAGGTCTTGAACAAAAAATTAAATCAACATAGAAATAAACTTCCAACTATAGTGGATTTATAGGAAAATAATTTATAAATACATTAATAATATATTATTTCAGAATAGGTCTGTAATCAATCAGAATATCCATATATGATGTTTTCTCTTACTCCCCAACAATTTCATTTAGAAGAGATTCTAAAGGCGGATCTAGATAAGAACTAGTTGATGACGTTTCTTATCTAAATATATGTAATTCTACATTTACCTAACAAATTGTGAATTCCTTCTTCATGCAATATATTTTTGTATCATGATTTAAAATCCAATCCGTACTGAGGATTTTGTTAAATTCAATCATAGGTATTAAAGAAAGTCAGCAAATATTGTACATTTGTTTGTCATAAAGTGGACTGACCGACACATATTGGTTCCAATGTTACTTCCTATAGGAGTTTTGAATGACCACTCCTGTAATAAATCAAAAGGTAAATTTCTAATTTTCTTGGATTACTAGGAAGATATAAAAACAGTCAATGATCCATAATCGAATAAATCCTTGGATAATTTTATGTGAAGAAAAAATTACCTTCCACCACATCTTTAGGAACTTCAACCTCATTAGTTTTGACCACATAAGATTGGACTTGATCCCATTTAATTCTTTGGTGATTGTTTCTTTTATTTTTAGGAATATCATTTGAATAATGTCTCATATCTTTAAAATTATATCATTGAAAATTATTAACTTCTTTCTTCCGTTTACAGTAATGGTCTTGGTGGACTTTTTCTCCACACTTTTAACAAACACAGATACAATTCAGGAAAGTACGAGGGTGTTTCTTCCCAAAATATTCATATTTTATAAAAAAAATTATTCTATTATTCTCATTTTAATTATTTCCTTTTTAAATTTTTTGAAAATCCATCTTCTTCTCTTGTATTACATTGAATTATTAAGAATTATTGAATTATTTTTATATCTTGATAGCACATTAGATTATATCTTCATATTATGTGAAAATTTATTAGACCAGTGCACATCACTAGATCGGTTTTAAACCTTTAAATAAATAATCAATAATTATTATTATATAACATATGTAGTTTTCATAATTCCTTGGTAACCTTTTAAATTTTTCTTCATAATTAAAAATGTTTTTATCCTCTTTCTATCATAGCATTAAGAATTTCCTCTCCATATCCACTCAATACTCATGAAGAATATATTTTATTAGGAAAATTTCATGAAAATACATCCATTCAATATTTTTAATTTCTTCTTCTCTTTTGTGTTTTGATTAAATGTTCACCATTGATCCACATCTCCTAATAGATTATAAACAGCCAAGAAAATTTTCTCCCTTTTGTTACATCACAAAGTGAGAAATATCATATTTAAGGAACTTATCCACTACTCTCCAACTAATGGGTTTGTATTACTATTAAATAATGGAGGATATTATCGTAAAAAGTGGTCTAACATTTCTTCTCCCCATTATGGATCAAGATGATCCATATAGGTAAGGTTATTGTGTATAACCCGAGTTAGCTGTCCATGTATACTTATATGTTTCTGATGACCAGTCACATCTCTAGTACCAACATCATTATCATGCATAGAAGGTAAATTCATTTATGATATAAAAATGTTGATACACATTCATTTCATTCCCCTAGGTTCCATTTATAAATAATGGCATACATTAAATTATGTTATGAATCATAATGAATAATCTCAAAATTGAAAAACACTTGACATAAACTGAAATTTTATGCATAGTTAATCTCATAATTATAAACATGATTTCATTGGGTACAAATTTACTTTTAAATATGTTATAATTGTTTGTAAATAAAATGGAACTTATCATTAGAGTATACCCTAATAGTGGCAATCCAAGTGTGTGTAAGGCCTATTGTAATGTACCAAGAAACACTAAGTCAGCCCCGAGACATTTTGTTGGAGTTTTTACCCCTAGGTATATCTATTCCAGAACTACTTACAGTTGTAGTATCTATATAAGAATGTATTTATGGAATGACTTACATAATATCTATCTCAGTTTCCCCGAGCCAGTGCCTTACTTTAATACATTGACATAATAAACAATTAATTTGTATCCTAAATGACAGAATAGTTTAGTAATTATGGAAAATAAGATACAAAAAAATGTCTTACATTACAACATGAAAGGAAATACAATATATAAATTCCATTAGAAACATCCATAACTCCAATATTATCCCTGCAAGTCATTCATAATGTTCATCTACACATCCTGTGGAAAATCAAAACATAAGAAAGGGGTTAGATTAGATGATCATTAAGGGTGATAAATAAAATTTAATATATAATAAAAATAAATAAAAATCAATGATTAATAACTAAAAACAAATGTTATTATAACATAATCTCGAGCATTACATGATACGAATAAAGGATGATCAAATAATACAATAATAAAACATAACCAAGGGTATTCTACTAGTTGAATAACCACATGAACTAGTAATTACTATTCTCATAAAGTGGGAATTCGTAATTCCAGACATCATAAACATACCATTAAGGCCTCAATAATGATACCATACAAAATGGGTAAAAGCTTAGTTTATTTTGTCTCATGAGACCTATCGATGCATTGATGGACTATAGTGGGACCTACATGACACTTTTTAAGTCCAATGACTTCTCCAGATGTATGGGGATAAAAATAAACAACATATACATTTGAAATGTAAATAACATCCCCAATATGTATAAATAATCACTATCCATTCTGAGTAGTATGGTGAATGTTATCCATAGAGCAGATCTATAGTCGAACTGATCATAGACAATTTAATAAAATACTCTGAATGATATACATAAGATATAAACCTAATAAAACATAAAATTCATCATAGGTGTTAAAATAATTAAAAATAATCTAATAAATTTATCGAGAATTTCTTGAGAGAAATCCCCATTTTACATTTCAAATATGTTTTCTTATGGAAAAATCATTTATATTTGTCATAATTATTTTTATCAAACCAGTAATGAAATAATAATGTTTTTAATAAAAAATTACTGATTTTAGAGAAATAATGGTGCCTTTAAACATATTATGGTTTGTACTTGAAAATGGGAAAGAAATTGAGATAGTCCCTTTAATCAGGATTATGTGACGAGAAGAATTAAAAAGGGAACATTATAAAAAAATAAATTCCCCATAAAACAAAGAATAAATGACATGGATATATATGTTTATAGAATATAAATATAATATATGTGATTTAGACTAAAAAAAAGAAGTATTACATTAGGGTAATGATATCGACTTAAAAACTCGAAAGAAAAAATTATGGGTTGGGTTCAATCCCTTACCTTATGTGTGAATGACTTCCAAACGTGACCTTAATGTCTTGGATAATAAAATTAAATCCACTAATTAATTCATTAATAACATTTTATATATTTATTTTAATCATTATAGTGTTATTATGTTCATTTTTTCCTTTTTGATGAGTTATAGAGTTTAATTTTTTCTTTTGGAAGCATTGGTTTTCTTGGTTTTTATGATCGGTTCACTTGTTTATAAATAATGGAGTTCATGTAAATTTTGTATAATTTAAATTAATTGGAATTACATGTTTTTAATTATAATATAGATTTTAAAATTTTTTTACATATCCTTTTTTATTTTATGATTATGAATCATTATATAATACATTTAATGATAATCATTTTGATTATTACATCGATTATTGATTGTAATGATCTAATTTTGTATTATCATTTTGGTATTATGTAAATATGTAACTTCTTAAACCTATAAAGTGTTATAATAAAAATTTTATAAATATGTTTGACCATTAAAATGGTTTCATGAATAACGTTGATGATGGTGTTGGAAAATGAAAACATATCGTCCATGAAGGCGATGAAACAACACCTTCTGGATAGCATTTCCATATTTAGAATAAAAGGGAGAGGAGAAGGGAATTGATTTTGGATTATTAGTTTGGCATAATTATATTTCAGTATATTTATGGTACTAGATTTATCATTCTATTTAAATGAAGGATGGTGGGGAGAGAATAATAAATTAAAATAACATGAAATGAAATTAAATAGAAAAGGAAGAGGATTCTACCTCTTGAATATTCCTCCTTGACAACCTCTTCAAGAGGATTTGTTTTGGTCTTTTGATGAGACCAAGATCTTTTGGACTTTGGGGAGGATCTTGATAGGAGTATTAGGTATAAATTCTACAAGGATAAAAACATGGAATGTGTAAGGAGAAGGGGTGGTATTTATAGTGGGTACAAGGGGTGTTTTTTTAAATATTTTATTCAATTTTTTTTGGATCAAGTCTATGAATTTTTTGATAATTATCTTAAAATATATTATAATAATTATGTTAATTTTGATATCATTCTTTTTAAAGCATCCATTACTCAAGGAATAACATATTTATCTTATAATGTATTTATATTATAAAGTACTATATTTTACTATTAAAAAATACAAGTATTTTAGTAAAATACAAAAAAATTAACTCTATTAATTTTTATAAGTGTAGAATTAAAAACCAGACTATATATTATGGAAATAATTTTTTAAATATGAAAAATTTGGTTATTAATTAAAATCATCATTTACCCAAAAAATAATTTTTTTCAAAATTAAAAATGATTTTATAACACTCTGAAAAATTAGTTATTGTAAAAGTAGAATATCCTAATATCATAAGATAAAAAAATTAATTTATGAATATAATTTAAGGAATTTTTTTAAACTTCTTTTATTAGTTATATAATTTTAATTATATATTTATGAATTTACAAAATACCATCACTTAATTGATAATATTTTAAATATATATTTACTTATACCCTGATATAATTATATAATACATTCACTAACAAGATGTCTAAATTATATTTATAAATTAATGTGTGATGATACTATTAATTTTTTAGGTTAACTACCATAACTTCTATAAATATATCTTATTTGATTAATTATTTATTTATGATGTTTCTATTTTGTTATCTATGTGGTTTTATGTGATTTATACCATAAAAAATAAACATAAGAAGGAAAATATCATCGATATAAATCTCATTCATTACATTGCTTTGGGATTCTTTATGGTGGAGAATCTTGAAAAAACTCTATGATTTCATCTTTCATACATGGTCAATGAAAGATAGCCCAATAAATATTCATTATTGTAGGATTCACAACCAATCATGAATCATGAGCTTATTTCATCACATCATACTCATACTCATTGGGACCAACAAAAATATATCAATGTATGAAAAGGACATTTAAGCTTGAAATAATCCATCAAGGATCTCCCCACCATTTAGTGTTTATAAAATTATGATATAGTCAAAATAATATATCTGTATGTCCTTCATGAATACACAACATAAGGTGAGGTTATGTGTATTATAAATCAATTCCACTGTGATCCCCTCACATATATAGATGAACTTCAACTATAGGGATACCAAATTCCATTATTTATTTTCCTTTTAAAAAATTTGATGGTGAATCTTTCTACTTAGAGTGTTAATAACCACATTTCATTTTTCAATTGAATAGTAAATATGAAAATAAAATTTATAATGATATTCCACCCATCAATTCATCTTTTCATTTGGGTCCCATATAATGTGATGTAATTTTGAATCTTTAAGTTGGTTTATACAACATAATTTTCTCTAAATAGTTTATATATCCAATATTTCATTGCACGAACAATGATGCACAATTCAATGTCATGGGTAATATAATAATTTTCATTTGTAAAAATCTATTTGCAACCACATGCCACTTGTGTAGATTCTATATATAAATGTATCATGGGTCATGCAAATATACATAACAATATACCTCAAGACTTTACTAGGATAAGATAAAATGATAACAATATCTATGGTCAAAAATCTCTTAAAATCATCAAATTATACTTCATATAGGTTAGAATATATGAATTTTTATTCCTTTATAATAAGACATGTTTTCAATGTATCTATATAAATTAAATCCTAGATAAAATGAAAACTCAATCTCATGAGTCCAATGAAACTCTTTATGTCACAAAAAGTCAATGAAATTTTATAAGAAAGTACCAATTCCACTTTCTAAAAATTTAATGAGATAAAAAACATAAGAAAATTTATTTCTATAGGATGGTAAATTATTAAATATATATTGAGAAATTTTATATTTCAGAATATAGTTGTTGTCCCAATAATTTCTTTAGGATGATGGGAAGATTTCAACAATTCCTATCATGGGATTTTGAATAGAAGATGACTCAATCAATTAAGACTATGATGAATCATTCTAAAAATGGATGAATTATCTCTTTTATTAAATCCTTGAACATAGATACAACATTATACAAGGAAAAAATAATTAACAGATATTTGAAATTTCTATAATAGCTTTGAAAACCATTCATTGGAATTTATTATTATCTAAGAAAGAGTTTGTGAAAGCCTGAATGTTGGTCAATATTGGAAAACCAAATGGAAAATTTTAAGTAATTAAAATTTTATCAATATTTTCAATATAATAATAGTCATTATTAAGACCCAATTTAAATTTTTATTTTTAAAAAATGGAATATACAGTCATCAGCCTTCTTGGTGAAGAGAATCTACGAACTATAAAAAGTAGTTACTAGTCATGTGAACAATTTTTTTATAATATCCAATAATTTTAATTTAAATTTTTTATCTTAGTTTAAATACTATGATATGGTGGTATTAATATAGGTCCAGTTCTACAAAATTTATTAAAAGTGAACTCTAGTTACCACATAAGTGGAAGGCCTAAAAAATATTCAAGGAATATATCATGATATAAATATATACTAGGAAGTAAAACAAGAAAATATTAAACAATAGTATCTCTAATAATGATTATATCAAGTTCCATATTGATGGGTCCTACATTACACTGATCAGTACCCACTCCAAAAATATGACACTCCTACTCTCCATAGAGAGTGTTTTGAATACCATTAGGTGATGTGAAGGATAATATTATATAAGAGTAATAAATATATTCTTATAACATTGTAAACTAATTTTGACCATGAATTATATAAATAGATTTTATATTAAGAACTATAAAATCATAAATATTCTTATATTTTTATAATTTGAATATCTTCAAATTCAATAATGGACCCAATTTCTGATGTGCAACATTATTTGGATGAGCTAACAAGACTAAAATTTCATGTCCAATTCGAAAGGATAGTAGGTTGGATAATCCTATAAGTTTCTTATTTCCTAATCCTGAACACATTTGAAGATTTAAGACCAATTGATAAATATTTCGTTGAAATTATACCTATTAACCATTTTGATATTTGTGATTGATTGATACAATACTTTAATTAGAAACAACTATGATTGGTCCTCTATATTTATAATTATGTGGTTTCACATACTTCCCCGTATTGTTTAATTAGTTGTGTTAAATTATAAATCCAGATAGTCTATAACTCTCTACATAATCAACATTTGGGGAGGAGAATGGTGTTATGAAGATGAAATTGCACCTATGAAAAGGGATGAAAATGTATCATTATAAGTATATTAAAAACAGACATACTTTGGTTCTATTTAACATGGCTCATAATAAATTTAACGGTTATGTGACAATGAATATTGGTGTGGTTCTTAGGGTCTTCTAACCATGAACTATGAAGATTCATTTATGGTCATGAATTTAAAATATAAGAAGTCCCTTCCATGGTCATGCATCCCGGATCTATAAAGTTTCTTATTAGGTTATGCATCTATTAATGATAAAGTTTTTTTTAAGGTTGTGTGTAAAGGATCAATGTATCATATAGTTTAATTTAACATGACAAAGAATAGTTCAATGTAGTTTAAATTAATGTTAAATGGATTATTATATGATAGTGTTGAGAAATATTATAGTGGGAGATATACACTAGAGTGGAACTTTTTAGTTTGACTCTATATATAGGTCATGAAAACATAGGTTGAGTCTTACTATAGGTTAGATGACCATCATATTAATTTCCTTTTTTTGGTAACTAGTAAAAGAAGGTTGAATATAACACATGAGTGATACAAAGTAGTGGGGAATAATTATTAACTACCATGTATTAATAATCCATTAGGTTTTATCATATCTATTTTCAATTAAGTGTGTTAATAGAGTTTGACACATGAGTTACATGAACTAGTGATGAAGAGTTTGGTTATACACTAGATCAAGAACATATATAAGCATCACTAGATGAATTATTTGATTTAGAGGATAAATGAATAAAATAATTAGGTACATGGTGGACATGATAGTGGTCCCTAAAAACCTGGAGTGACAAGCTAGGAAGATGCTATGATAAGGGGGATTACCAGATACCTAGTAGCTATAAAACATTGTATAGAGTAGCCAAGATGAGTATGTTAACACAGGAAGGGTTTCACCTATTTCTAAAATATAGGTAACCACATTATTGAAGGAATAAAAGATTGATTATATTACTTGGTTCATTCTTGTTGAAGAAGAAAATTGAGGGAGTACTATTATACATTTCCCAATTTTCATTATCAAAGGAATTTATGATTAAGGGAAACATATTAATTGAGATAAAAATTAAATAATGTAAATTGAGTAACTTTATAGGATTCCTTTATGGTATAGGATTCCTGAGGCTATGAACTAGATTAGATGGTTTAAATTCCTTATTTTGGTCCACTAAAGAGGTTCACATAACCATAAGAGGGTTCATTCACAATATGGATAAACCTATGTCAAATTTTTTATAAGATTCTCTATTAGAAAAAGGGAAAAATAAAACAAGGTAGCACTAAATCAATATCAAATTTAGATTTTATATAAATTAATATTTTCAAAAAATTTGTATATAGGTTTAAGGATAACCACCATATATGTTTTATATGGTGGAATTCCTATCTGAATTTTTTACGCAAGACCATTTATTATGGTTTTTATGTGGATAATGTAGATTTATGTTTATATGGTGGGGAAATGAAAATGAGATTTTTATGTGGAGAGTTACCTTTGTCTCCCAACATTGATCCAGAGTCTATTGGTGTTAGTTTATTCAGAAAGTCCTAGTGATTAAATGGATTGAAAAAAATATTATTTTTCATAAACTCAAAGATTTGATATTTTTAATAATTATTTAGATCATTTTTAAGGTGTTTATTAAATTTAAATTATTCATAACCACTTCTCATTAATATATTATAACCTAAAAGCCATATAAAAACATAAAATTAATGTCGTGGCATCAGAAAATATGGCCTCAAGTAAAGGGAGTCACATCCTTATACCAAAAAGGATATGACTCCAAACAACTACTACACGACCACTGGAAGACCCCCATGATCCCATAAACATAATTATTACAAAATATGTTTCATAAATCTTTAAAAATATCTCTCCAACTATCTTAAAATGACACATCCATTGCATAAGATTTGTGATCACATAAAGGATATTCACGTGGATATTAAAAATTATAATCCAACCACATACAATTGACGAATTCATACAGAAATCCCATGAATTAATTTTGAATTATAATATAGATACAGAATTAATATATAATCCAAATAGATTTTATGTGCGTAACAATCCATTTTATTTAGAGTGGAATAATTTTTCATTTTTGTCTACAAATACTGATTTTGTGTGTTTGTTTCATTTTTCCAGAATAAAAAAGTTATGATTAATAATTATATATATCTAGAAAATAATATAAATTTTATGAATAATAGTACAAATATGTAATATTATTATATATTACATAATATTGTAAGTCAAAAAGTTTCATACACCCCTATTAGTAGGCCAGAAGATCCCTTCCATCATTCATTAGCGATCACACTAGAAGCATCTAAAAAATTATCTCTTATATAGAAAAACCATTCATGTAGACTATAAAAATAACATATGTATGGGTTTTAAATGTTAATTAGGATAAATATATGACTCATAGAAATTATGTGAGACAACCTTTCTTGTAATATATTGACTTGGATATCCTCCAACAACATAGAGATTATGATTTTTTTCTTCCGCATATGTTTTATTTGAAATTTATTACATTTAAAAATAGTTTTAATTCATCTGTCATTAAAATCCTATTTTATGGACTAAATTGTACTTCATGGATATTCCTTTTCTATTTCAAGGAAATGGATCTGGAATAAGTTTATTAGTCTTATGCGATGAGGTGGATATAAATGGAAAATATTTTTATAGAAAACCAATTCCATCACATTCAATCATGGAACACAGTTATCCAAGATAAGATTGTGGAATTTCTTAAAACTATACATTTTAAAAAAGGCTATATATTTATAGGTTAACGTTATCAAGGGAAACAAACATCCCTCTACCTCGATTTTTTAGAACAATTCAACTAACTGAATAAAGAATCATGATGTGTATTCTCCAACCAATTTTTCCTCTACAAGTCACTTCATAAAATAGATATATATTAAATATGAATATTTAATTGTGTATTACTCAATTAAATTACATTGGGGTACCCTAATTCTATACCCCTTATTTTTAAATTACTTATCCATCCATAAGAAGTCCATTAGGGCTAAATGGTAGGGATGGAACTAAGGATAGGATATTTACCCTCATGGGATTTTTCTCAATGGTTTAGGGGTATAAAATTGGATCTAGTGAATTTGTATATATATTGATGGTGTAAAAAGGTTTTAGGGATATATAAAAAATAATCTTAAACACATTATCCCATCCAAACATAAAGATTATCCCAAGTTTGATCAGAAGGTGGATACCCAAAAACAAGTCATTTCATTTTTTACCTAGAGAGGTTAAAATATGACTCTCTAATGTGTATGTGTTCAGTTGGGATATGATCCCAAGAGTGATGTGTTATGATTTATCCATCCAATTTTGGAATGGAATAACAATGAACGAACTCCTAAAATTGAAATGGAGTTTATAATGTTTGTGAATGTAGAATCCCAATCACATTTCACTCTTCAGTAACAAAAACTGGTTGGCCACACGGACTTAAGGAAACCTCCTCATATATAAGAGGAAAATGACTATCATCTAAGGACTTTGGTGAGATAGTGGGAAGAATATTACCTCTGGACAAAGCATTTCACATCATTATACAATGATGATGAGAATCTGAATCAGTAATAAATAATCACCAATAGAAAAATAAAACATCCAAATAAAATAACGGGGATGGAACATAATCAATATCACATAAAAAATTATGCTCATGTCATATGCTATATGAAAAAAGAATCATGGGTACAGGCATATACATCATTCTATACAAAAATAAATAAGGTAAAATGATATATTTACTAGAATCATGAGAATTGGCTCAGTCCACATCACCCAAACTCCACCATAGGATAATAAGTGATGCATTCACAGATAGAAACATCCCTTTGTCCCTACTAGAATCCCTAAGGTCCATTTTAGTACCAACTAGAGACCTATACATGGTGTGGGATATACATAGTAGGCCACAACTCAAGGTTTCTAGAACTATCCAGTATGTACATATATGATGAGTAGTGTGTTGTTATTAATAAATTTAATACGGTAAGATAATAAAAAAATCACATCAGACTAGGTTCCTCACATGATGAACAACTAACACTACTAGATTTGGCTTGTGTTGGATGAATTTTAATTGATTTTACAATATAAGTATATTTATAAAAAAAATCCATGTATATATACACCTCATATACATATGGATATATATGGAAATATATATACATAGATTAGTTGTAATATCCAGGACCATAAGATTAATCCCAAGGTGTTTGTACATACTTATAAGAATATTCATAGCTCGCATGAAATATAATCATGGAGATATAAATAATCCATCATAACACTAAATTATAAATCAAGGACTGAACCCAAGCATGATCTTTTGCATGGTTGAAACATCATTAGTTTTTAATTAACATACATCATGGGACATTACATGGTGTTATATATAAAGTAACCCATGTATCTCTCTACGTGAACTATCAAACCAATCATTATAGGATTCTGTACAATTATTTACTTACTAGAAATCCATGTATCTTTATAAACATTGAATATTGGTAAGAAGATTTGATCCTACACATGGTATATCATATAGAGAAATGATTATCACTCATGGCATGGAATAACAACAATACTCACCATGAATTACCATTTAAATCCCCTGGGGAACCATGTATCACTAATGGGTTATGAAAAAACATCTTCATGGTGATCCAATATGATGTATTGTATAAAATAAAAAATATATCACTCCTACCATGTTGTAATTAAATTATAAATTATTATTTTTAAGCTCTATAATTATATAAAACTCATCATTAATCGAGGATCCCATGTCATCCTCGACATGGTATAAAGGAATTCTTGTAACCAGTATTAAAATCATACCTTTAAAGAATAAATTTTACTCAAGTAGTCTAATTACTTTAATATGGTAAATTAAAGCTATAACAATAAAAAAGACGTCCTATACCTAATACGTAACATTTTGCTTGTCCAAATTGAACATACATTACATTAACAAGGTGAAAATCAATAAAAAATTATTAGTTCAATTATGTTCAAAGGCATGATGTTTTAAGGCCTCTAAGGATGGTTCACCCTTAAGGGTGTCTCACATAGAGGTGTTCATCCTGTGAGGTTGATTAGTGGGTAAATAAATTATACTAATCATGGAAACATAATTTAATTTAATTTATTTATTTTTGAGAAGGTATAACCAGATGATTCTGGAGAGATGCTCAACAAAGCACCATATATAAAAATGACACTTTTGGGAAGAAAAATAAATAACCTAACATATGGTGGTATACAATCCCTGTTTTATGGTATCCCTTTAAAATGATCTAGAATGGAATAAAATTAATAAAAGATGAATTCTCTGAAAATAGGCTATATTATCTTATAGCAAAATAGAGTTGAAGATGGAGGAATAAATGATAAAAATAACGAATTGGAATAATGATTTTACAAGTAACTATCCAACGTGATATAATATGGTGAAAAAAGATATCTATTGTGGAAGATGATTCAATGCCTATCTTTAATGGAAAGAAGGAGTTCCCAAGTGATTTAATGCTAGAGAAAACAATGGTGGAAGAAGGGTTTTTGATTTCTCAATGAAAAAGTTAAAAGATTAAATTGAAAACCTTTTTTAAAGGGGAATAAGGTTTGGCTACATGGTTTTCCTTACCATTAACCTAACAGTGTGCATATAATACTTAAGTGAAAATAAAGGTGAGACTATAAGAACATTGTTTAAGAAGGCTGTGTAGCCCCTTCTAGGACACTATAATGTCCCACATGGCCTTAAATTTTGGGGTGTAGGGTCAAAACATAAAATGACCCTTCTAGTTTTGCTCAAAAACCATCATTATTGATTTGAAAAATTATAACTAACCATATACTAACCATGAAACTCTATTTTTATTTCTAAAATCTAGAGATTTGGGCTCCAAATGAGCACAATATTCTCTTTGAAAATCTATAAAATCAAATTACATAGGTATAATAGAGAATTAATTTGTATACCGAAGGACAAAATAATTTAGTATTTTTGGATAAGTAGATACAAAAATAGGTTTTACATTACTACATCAATGGAAATAAAATATATAAATTCCATGAGAAACATACATAACTACAATATTATCCCTACAAGTCATTCATAATATTCATGAACACATTATGGGGAAAATCAAAACATAAGAAAGCGGAGATATTATATAATCATTAAGGGTGAGAAATATATTCAAATATACAATAATAATAAATAAAAATGCATGGTGAATATCTAAAAACCCATGTCATCATAACATAATCTTGAGCATAAAATGGTAAGAATAAAATTTTATTAAATAATACCATAATAAAACAAATTCATGGGTATTCTACTAGTCGAATAACCACAAGGACTATCAATTACTATTTTTATAAATATGGAATTTGTAATTCCAGAAATCATTAACATACCATCAAGGCCTCAACAATGATACCCTAAACAATGGGTAAAACTCAGTCTAGTTTGTCTCATTAGACCAACCGATGAACCGAGGGAATATAGGGGGACCCACATGTCACTAATTATGTCAAATTCATTCCAAATATGTATGGGGATAATAATAAATAATCAATATATATAAAATGTAAACAAATTCCACAATATGTAAACATAATCACTAACCATTATGAGTAGTATGGTGAATGGTATCCAGAAAAAAACTTCTATAGTTAAACTAATTATAAACCATTTAAGAAATTATGTTTAATAATATACCTAATATATAAACTTTAGTAAAACATAAAATTCAACATAGGTGTTAAAATAAATGAAAATACTCTAATAAAATTATCAAGAAATTGATTAGGAAAATACACCATTTACTTTACAAATAATATTTCTTTTGGAAAATATTATTTTTATTGTCAAAATTGTTTTTATCAAACCATTAATGAAAAAAAATTGTTTTCCATAAAAAATTATTGATTTGAGAGAAATAGGGGTGCCTTAAAATAGATTATGGATGGTACTTGGAAATGGGTAATAAATTGAGAGGGTCCCTTTAATCGGGCTTATGTGTTGAGAATAATTAAGAAGGGAACATTACAAAACATATAATTAACCATTAAAGAAAAATGAAATGATATGGATATATACTTTTATATCATATAAATGTAATATTTATGATGTAGACCAAATAAAATAATCATTAAATCAAGTTAAAGATAGAAATAGAAAACGTGAAAGAAAAAAATATGGTTCGGGTTGAATCCCTTACCTTATGTTTGAATGAGTTCCAAACACGACCTTAATGTCATGGATAATCAAATTAAATCCACTAATTAATTAATAAATATAATTTTAATTATTTATTTTAATCAATATAGTTTTATGAAGCCCATTTTGGTCTTTATTGATTAGTTATAGAGTTTAATTTTTTCATTTGGAAGCATTCATTTTCTTGGTTTTGATGATAGATTCACTTGTTTATAAATAATGGAGTTCATGTAAATTTGGTATAATTTTCCAGAATTGGAATTACATGTCTTTAATACTAATACATAAGTTTAAATTTTTATATATATCATTTTTATAGTATGATTATGAATCCTTTGATAATACATTTAGTTATAATCATTTTGATTATTACATCGATTATTGATCATAACGATCTAATTTTGTATTATCATTTGGTATTATGTAAATATGTTACTTCCAAAACCTAAAATATATTATAAAATAAATTTTACAATCTATTTCAACCATTAAAATAGATTCAAGAAAATCCTTGATGATGGTGTTCAAAAATGAAAACATGTTATCCTTGAAGGCGATGAAACAACACCTCCCCGACAACGTTCCCATTTTTAGAATAAAAGGGAGAGGAGAAGAGGATTGATTTTGGTTTATTAATTTTTTATAATAAAATTTCAGTATATTTTTGGTAGAAGTTTTATCATGATATTTGGATTAAGGTAGGTGGGTAGATAATAATAAACAAAAACAACCTGAAATGAAATTTAACGGAAAAGGAAGAGGATTTTACCTCTTGAATATTTCTCCTTGAGAACCTCCTTATAGGAATTTGTTTTGGTATTTTGATGATACCAACATCTTTTTTACTTGAGGGAGGATATTGATAAGACAATTGGATAGAAATTATATAATGATAAAATCATTGAATGCATGAGGAGAAGGGTGGTATTTATAGTGGGGAAGAGAGGTGTTTTTTGAATATTTTAGTCAATTTTTATTATTTTTAACACAATAAAATGAATAGTTTTATAATTATCATCAAATATATTAAAATAATTAAGTGAAGTTTGATATCATGGTACTTAAATCATTTTTGACTCATGGAATAATGTATTTAGCTTACAATGTATTTATACTGTAAATTACTGTATTTTACTATTTAAAAAATACAAGTATTTTATTAAAATACAAAAAACGTAAATCTAATAATTTTTAGGAGTGTATAATTAAAAACTACACTCTATGTGAGGGAGATAATTTTCTAAATATGTAAATTTATATTTTAATTAAAAGCATAACATACCCAAAAAATAATGTTTTCAAAATTAAAAATGATTTTATAACACTCTAAAAAATTATCTAATATAACATTAAATTATCCTAATATCATAAGAGTAAAAAAAATTATTTGTGAATATATTTTAAGAATTTTTTAATTTGTTTTATTAATTATAATATTTTAATTAAATATTTATTACTTTCAAAAATACCAATACATAATTAATAATATTTAAAATATTCATTTACTTATACTATGATATAATTATATAATACATTCAATAATGAGATGTCCAAATTTTATTTATAAATTCAATAGTGTTGATACTATTCATTTGGTGGGTTAACTTTTCTTAGGGGTTATATTACTATTCCTGAGTTCAAGTTAATATTTCATCATTATATGCTCAATAACTTCTAAAAATACAACTTATTTCATTAATTATTTATTTATAATGTTTGTATTGTGTTATCTATGTGGTTTTATGAGATATATACCATATAAAATAAGCATAAGAAGTAAAATCACATTGATAGAATTCTCAGTCATTACATTGATTTGGGCTTCTTTCTGGTCGAGAATATTGAAAAAAAAACTCTATGACATCATTTTTCATACATGGTAATTGATAGATAACACAATAAATATTCATTATTATAGGATTCACAACCCATCAAGAATCATTAGATTATTTCATCACTTAATTTCCACACTCATTGGGACCAATAGACTTATATCAATGTATAAAAAAACATTTAATCTTGAAACTATCCATCGAGGATATCCCAACCATTGAGTGTTTATTGAAGGATGATATATTCATGATAAAATATCTGTATGTCCTTGATGAATCCAAAAAATAGGATTTAGGTTCTATTTTTTATTAATCAATTCCACTATTATCCCCTCACATATATAAATGGAGTTCAACCATGATGGATATCAAATTCCATTATTTCATTTTCTATTAAAAAATATAATGGTGAATCTATATACTTGGAGTGTTAGTAACAACGTTTCATTTTTCAATTAAATAATAAAAATGAAAACAAAATTTATTATGATATTTCACTCTTCAAAACATCCATTCATGTTAGACCCACTATAATGTGAAGTAATTATGGATTTTTAAGTTGGGGTGTACAACAATGTTTTTTCTAAATAGTTTATCTATCCAATATTTTATTGGACGAAAAATGATGCACAATTCAATTTCATGGGTAATATAATTATGATCATTTGTAAAAATATATTTAGAACCACATGCCACTTGTGTAGATCCTATATAAAAATGTATCATGGGTCAATCGAAGATAGATAACAATATACCTCAAGAATTTACTAGGATAAGGTAAAATGAAAATAATATCTATGGTAAAAAAGCTCTATGAATCATAAAATGAAACTTTATACAGGTTTGATCATATGAAACTTTATTCCTTCCTAATAATATGTGTTTTCAGAGTAGATATATAAATTAAATCCTAAATAAATTGAAAACTGAATCTAATGAGTCCAGTAGAATTCTTTATGTTACACAAAGTCAATGAAAATTGATAAGAAAGTTTCAATTCAACTTTCTTAAAATTTATTGAGATAGAAAACATAAGAAAATTTATTCTTATAGGATGTTAAATTATTAAATCTTGATTGAGAAATTTTATATTTAAAAATATAGCTATTTTCCCCATAATTTCTCCTAGATGATGGGGTGATTTCAACAATTACTATAATGAAATTTCGAATAGAAGAGGATTACATCAACTAAGGCTATGACGAGTCATTCTAAAAATGGATGGCTGATCTTTTTTATAAAATACATGAACATAGTTACAACATTATAAAAGCAAAAAGTCATTATAAAATATTTGAAATTTCCATACTAGTTTTGAAAAACATTTATTGGAATTTATTATAATCTAAGAAAGAGTTGATGAAATCCTCAATGTAGGTCAATATTGGAAAACCACATGGAAACATTTACGTATTCAAATATTTTTTCAATATTTAGAAAAGAAAAATATTCATTATTAACACAAAATCTATATTTTTATTATTAAAAAATGTAATATACACTCATTAGCTTTCTTGGATAAGAGAATCAGAAAACCCTAAAAAGTTGTTATTAGTTCTATGAAGAAATTTTATTTAATGTCCTCTAATATTATTTTAAATTTTTTATCTAACTTGAAATAGTATAATATTGTGGTATCAATATAGGACCATTTCTACATAATACATTAAAAGTGAACTCTAGTTAACACATTAGAGAAAGTCCTACAAAATATTCAATGAATATATCATGATATGCATATAGACTAGGAAATAAAACATGCCTATATTAAACCTCAGTTTCTCTAAGAATTATTATATCTTGTTCCATAATTATTGGACATACATTACTCCGATCAGTGCCATATCAAATTACATGACACTCCTACTCCCCCTAAAGAGTGAATTAAATACCAGTTAGTGATGTGAAGGATAATATTCTATTAGAATAGTAAATAATTCTTATAACTTTGTAAACCGATTTTTATCATGATTTATTTAAATTGATTTTATATTAAGAATTATAAAATAAAAAATATTCATATATTCCTAAAATTTTAATCTCTTCAAATTTTATCAATGAACTAATTTCTGATCTGCGACATTATAGGTATGAGATACTAAGAATAAAAATCTCATGTCAAATGTGAAATGATGGTAGGTTGTATAATCCTACAAAGATTATTATTTCCTAATCCTGAACACTTTTATAAATTTTATACAAATGGATAAATATTTCCAATAATTATAATTGTTAACCTTTTTGATATGGTGATTTATAGATATCATACTTTAATCAAAAATAACATAGATAGGTCCTCTATATGTATAATTGTGTTGTTTCACATATTTTCTCTCATTGATTAATTAGTTATTTTATGTTATAATTCCAAATATTCTATAACTTAGTACACTATCAACATTTGGGGAGGTGAATGGTGTTATGGATATGAAATTTCACTTTTGAAAAGGGATACAAATGTATCATTATAAGGGGAGTAAAAACACAAATACATTGGTTCCATTTAACAAGACCCATAATAACTTTTGTGGTTATGTGACAATAAATATTGTTGTGGTTTTTAGGGTCTTCTAACTATGACCTATGAAGTTACATTTGTCATCATGAACTGAAAATAGTAAAAGTCCCTTCTATGGTTATGAATCCATGATCTATGAAGTTTATTTTTTGGTTTTTCATTTACTAATGAAGAAGTTTCTTTTAAGGCTGTGTATAATGGACCGATCTATCATTTATTATAATTTTATATGACTTAGAATAGTTCCATGGTGTTTAAATTACTATTAAATAGACTATAATATTATTGTTTTCATAAATATTATGGTGTGGGATATACACAAGAGTGTCACTTTTTAGTTTGACCCCATAGACAGGTCATCAAAACATAGGTTGATTCTTACTGTAGGTTGAAGGACCATCTTATTTATTTCCTATTTTTTGGTAACTAGGCATAGAAGGTTGAATATAACACATGAGCGATACAATTTAGTGAGGAAGAATTGTTAATTACCATGTATTAATAATCCATTTGGTTGTATCACATCCATTTTCAATTAAGTTAATATAGTTGGACATATGAGTTATGTGAACTAGTGATGAAGAGTTTGGATATACACTAAATCGGTACAATATATATTCATAAATGGATGATTTATTTTATTTAGAGGATAAATGAATAATCTTATTAGGTACCTAGTGGAAATGATAGTGGTCCCTAAAGACCTGGAGTGACAAGCTAGTAAGATGGTCTACGAAGGGGGATTACTAGATGCCTAGTAGGTATAAAACATTGTATAGAGTAGCCAAGATTAGTATCTTAATCCAGGAAAGGGATCACATATTTGTAAAATATATGTAACCTCATTATCAAAGGAATAATATTTTGATTATATTACTTGGATCATTATTGTTAAGGATGAAAATAGAGGGAGTACTAGTATAAATTTCCCAATTTTTAATATCAATGAATTATGATTAAGGGGAACAAATTAACCAAATTAATGTTTAAATCATGTAAATTTTGTAACTATAGAGGATTTCTTTATGGTATAGGATTCCTGAGGTTATGAACTAGACCAGAGGGTTTCAATGCTCTATTTTGGTCCACCAAATAGGCTTACATACCCATAAGAGGGTTCTTTCACAATTTGGATGGCCTATTTCAAATCATATGAGAAGATACTATATTAAAAATAAGGGGAAAAGATAAATGTGTAGCACTAAATCAATATCAAATTTAGATTTTATACAAATTAATGTGGTCAAAAATGTGTATATAGGTTTAAGTATTACCACCACATATGTTTTATATGGTGTAATTCCTCTATGAATTTTTTATGTGAGACCATTTCTAATGGTTTTTATTTCGATAATGAAGATTAATATTTATATGGTGGGGACATGGAAACAAAATTTTTATATGGAGAGTTACCTCTGTCTCCCAACATTGATCGAGAGTCTACTGGTTCCATTTTATTAAAAAATTCATAGTGATTAAATGGATTAAAAAACCCTTATTTTTCTAAAAATCCATTATTTTATATTTAATATAATTATTTATATCATTGTTAAGGTGTTTATTAATTTTAAATTATTCATAACCACTACCCATTAACATTTATAACCCTAAAACCATATAGAAACACAAAATTAATGTCGTGTCATCAAAAAATATGGCCTCACCTAAAAGGGATCACATCCTCTGACCACAAAGGATATAACTCTACAAAACTATTACACAACCACTAGAAGACCCCCATGTTCCCATACATATAATTATTTCTAAATAAGATTCATAAATCATAAAAAGGATCGATCTATCTATCTTAAAATGATGCATCCATTGTATAAGATTTGGGATCACGTAAAGGAGGTTCATGAGGCCACTAAAAATTATAATCTAAATACATAAAATTGATGCATTCCTATTGAAATATGATGAATTAATTTTGAATTGTAATATAGTTACATAATTTATATATAATCCATTTATATTTTATGTTATTAACCATCTATTTTATGTGGAGTGGAATATATTTTCCTTTTTGTCTCTAAATATTCATTTTTTTTGTGTTTGTCACATTTGATGAAAATAAACAAGTTACAATTAATAATTAAATATGTGTAATAAATATATAATTTTGATGCATAATATCACATATATGTAATATTATTATATATTTTGTAATATTAGATGTTAAAATGATTCATGCACCTCTACATATAGGCCAACAATTCCCCTCCATCATTCATTAGCCATCATTCTAGAAGAATCTAATTTTTTTTATCATCTATAGAAACAAAATTCATGTAGACTAGAAACAGAACCTATGTATACATTTTACATGTTAAAGAGGCTAAATAGGTGACTCATAGAAATAATGTGAGAAACCCTTTCCTATAAAATGTTTACACTAATATCCTCCGACTACAAAGATATTTTGTGGTGTTTCATCCACATATGTTTTAATTGAAATTAATTAAATTTAAAAATAGTTTTCATTCATATATTATTAAAATACATTTTTAGGGACTAAATTATTATTCACAAATATTACTTTTATATTTTCAGTAAATAGATCTTGAATATGTTTTTTGTTCTTATGTGTTGGGGTGGATATAAATGGACAATATAGTTATTAAAAACTAGTTCCACAACATTAACTCAAGAAACACAGATATCCTAGATAATATGGTTGTATTTTTGAAAACTATCCAGTTTTATAGAGTCGAAATATTTATAGGTTATGGTTATCGAGTGAAACAAACATCTCTCTACCATAGTTTTATTAGAACAATTCAACTGACTGAGTAAAGAGTCACTATGTGTTTTCTCCATCCAATTTTTACTCTACCAGTCACTTCATAAAACATATATTTTTTAGATATGAATATGGAATTCGGTATACCTCAATTAGATTACATTAGGGTACCCTTATTCCATACCCCTTGTTTTGAAATTAATCATCCATCCATAAGAAGTTCATTAGGGATAAATAGTAGGGATTGAACTCAGGCTAGGATATTTACCCTAGTGAGGTTTTTTGGAATGTTTTAAGGGTATACAAATTGGATCTACTGAATTGGTATAGAAATAGAGTATGTGAAAAAGGTTTTAGAGATATATAATGAAATTTTCATGTTAAAAACATTATCCCATCCAAACATGAAGATTATCTTAGGTCTGATATATGGGTGGATACCCAACAACAATACATTTTATTTGTTACCTAGAGTGGTTGAAATATGCCTCTAGGATGTGTATGTGTTAAATGGGTATATGATCCTAAGAGTGATGTGTAATGAGTTTTACATCTACTTTTGGAATGGGATAATAATGAACAAACTACTCCACTTGAAATAGAGGTTATAATGTTTGTGAGTATAGCATCCCAAACACAATTAACTCATAAGTAACCAAACCTGGTTGGACACACAACCTTAAAGAAACCTTCACATATAGAAGAGGCTGATGACTATCCACTAGGGCCTATGGTGAGATGGTGGGAAGAATATTCCCTCATTTATAAGTGTGTCACATCTATATACAATGATGGTAAGCATCAAAATCATAAATAAATAATTACCAGAGGGAAAATAAATCATCCAAATCAAATAAAGGGGATGGAAACTAATCAATATCACATAAAAAATGATGCTCATGTCATATGTTACATGAAAAAAGAAACATGGGAACAAGAATATACATCATTCTATAAAAAAATATGCCCAAATATTATCTTCACTAGATTCATGAGAATATGCTTAGTCTACTTCACCCATACTCCACCATAGGCCAATAATTTATGCATTCAAATCTAGAAACTTCCATTTTTCCGTACTAGAATCCATAAGGTATATTTGAGTACCAACTAGCTACCTTGTAACGACCCAAACATTCATTAATGGAAATTCCTCTTGATCAAATTAAATGTTTTTTATGGTTATATAAAATTTGAACATAATTGGTTTTATGTTTCTATATTTTAAAATACAGTTATGAATTGTGACCATTTCTAATATAGCTGTTGAAAATTGATCTCACGATTAGTATAAATATAGGGCTTTAACATGTCCAATTTACTCAGAAAAATGAAGTGATGGAATCATCTAGTAGAATTTCCCCATACTAAGACCATTTGTCATAGCTTGGATAGGAGGTTTCATAATTGGGATTCACTCTTGATCAATCCCAATCCATTCTTGATAATGTTAAGCTTGAGAAGAAGCAACTACGGGAGAAGTGGAAGTTAATAGATATTACCACCCATGCGATGTTATCTGAGCCACCCCAATAGTCATTCACCATCGAACAACTTACCCTTCATTCTTATTTGGGTGTTATAAGGGGTTATGTAACAATATCCTCGAACTATGACTTTGTACATTATTTTTGTATAAAGAATGGGAATTCATTTTATTATTGTTTCTTTGTAAATAGTTTTTAAGAACATATAGTATTTTAGTTAATAGTAAACTAAGAAATATATTTTGATGGATTAATGATTTTTTGAATTAAATAATATTTCAATAAAATATTTTTATTATTATTATCAAATTAATTTATATTAAATATAAATTATCATATAATTTTATGAATGCAATTGTAATTCTTATTATGGTTTGAAAGATATTTTTGTCAACACCTATAAACTTTCGATAAATGTCGGTTTTTATTTTAAAAGTAAAAAACCATATATTTATAAAATTATTTAGATAAAATTAATATTATTTTTGGAATCGGGATGTCAAAATTATCCAATAGTTAATTTTTCATAATTTTTTTGGGATAGTCGAATTTTTGGGTAACAATTAATTATCGTTTAAATATATAATGTGTTTTATGACATCATAATGACCCAATAGTGATGTAATAAAATAATATAAACATTATTGTCGGCCAATATATGTTTTAACATTAAATTAATGTTATTTTGGATTTGTTTGATTTATTTTACAATGCTTTAGTGGACCCTCTAATACTTATAAAACATTTTGTCTTTTTAATTTTTTTTAAGAGTGTGACTCACCTCCAAATAAGATACAATATCATTTTAAGAATTTAGGCCATTAGACTTATAAATTTTTGTTTTCCATTACCCTTTGGAAAAAACCATGGGCAATAACCAAGGGGTGGTTTGTGGTTTTGTTTAGATTAATATGAGGTTTCCCAAAGCTAAATAATAAATAATTCTCTCTCCTTTCTGATATAATCCCACCCAGGATCCCACATTCTCATCACTAAATGCCTTTGGAGTTCGATAATCCACTGAACTCATCTCTCTATAATCATCCCAAGGTGCCCCATGCTCTCAATAAGCTTCTCACAATCCTCTCCCTAGCCATTGGGATCACACTTCCCAATAAGGGATTTCTTCCTTTTACATTTTTGTTTAATTTTCATTACGTTGTTATGCTTTTTTTAATTACTAATGATGGGGTATGATTTTGAACCTCCAACATAATGTCCTATTTATATTTGGATGATGGGATACCCCTTTATCTCTTATTAATGCCTCACATGTACACCTGTTACCATGCTGAAATTCGTTGAGGGATTTCTCTCTCCTCTTTTACATCCAAGTAATTATTTAGTATTATGCATCTAAATTCCATTATGTTTATTGGTACATGTATCTATATTTCCCCCTTATGGTAAATTTCATTTATATATGATTAGACACCATTTTATCTCTCATTATCTATTTTCATGAATCCTTATGTCACATTGTTATGCTGCCGAAATTGAAATGTGTTTTTTCCAAGACAAGATCATTGTGTAGTGAATACCATACCCATGTCTCTATCAAGGGTATTCACCTTTATGAACATATAAATATTTAATGGTTCTTTTATGTCTTTATTCCACATTACTTAATTGTGGAATAACTTGTGATGTTGATTGATTCCATGTTATAAGATCCATATGGGACACTTATGTATGAAATGAAATGTTTAAGAAGGGTTCTCCCTGATTACTCACTAATGCATTGGGTAAAGTATAATATGAGGATACGCAATGCGAAATGGGTTTTGACTCATGTTAATTCATGTTCTATGATATTTTACTCGTGCTTCATGTGCAATGAGGTTTTACTCATGCTCCATGTCTAATGAGGCTTGGGTCATGCTAATTCCATGTTAAGTATTGTTGCCAAATTTCCATGTTATGATTATCATGCTTTATCATGCCTCTATGTTAATGTTTCTATTGTGATCCAATTATATTCCTATTGTCAATGATGTATTTTATTCATCATGTTATTTAGTTTTTATTCCCTTACTAGGCTTTATAGCTCACCCTTTTCTTATGCATGTCCTCAGGTTATCCAATTGAATGATATGTATGAGAGAATATAGTGGTCATGTAAAGGAAGTTTTCAATAAAGATGTTGTGTGTTTTTTGTTATAGGATGTTATGTAATGTTTCCATGTCTGGAAGACACTATACCTCTCCATATTCTATTTTGTGTCATGTGATTATTTTATGTAATAAATCCGGTTTATGTTTGAAATAAAAATCATGGTTGTTATAGTTGGTATCAAAGGATGGGTTCAGTTATTTTTGGGATTAGGATTTGAAAAGCCCAGTGAATAAATAGAGAAAAGAATAAGTATAATAAAAACATTCCAAAGTGTTGGTGAGTATTGAGTAAGTGGTTTATCAGGAAAATACATCCCTGTCTGGAAATGAGCAGGTAGAGGCATCTTTGGCACCGATGTATCCTAGGGGTAAAACCTGAAATCACTGCTTTAAGCTAGACGTGAACCTGAACTGGTGAATGAAAACAGGACTTACTGCAATCTTGGTTATGGAACTCCCAGGGGATATGGTTTGGTAAATTCACAAGCTTATTATGATCCCTTATTAAGAGAATTTGAAAAAAAAATCCGCTATGAATATATCTTAGAAGGTAGATCATGAATACCATATATTGAAGCCTATGGATTAATAAGTTAAGGAAATAAAAGTTATTTATAAGTCATCAGTTTTGTCCTTGTATTACCCTTTATGTGTTACCCCTAATGTTACTTTTAATCCAGGTAATGGCCGATAATAAGAGGACTCGAGATAACAACTTGTGTGATGATCAATGTGATGATTGTGCTATTGAGATGCCCAATCCAATGGGAGCAGGAATCATGAAAATTGTCATGCTTCTCTCCTACTTAACTCAATATTTGAATAGAAACATGGGTCAAGAGGAACATTAAACCCACCCTATGAGTGAACAAGTCGCTATCAAGAGCTTTATGAGACACAAGCCTCTTACCTTTAATGAATCATCTGATCCCTCAGTCACCGAACAATGGATCAACTCTATTGAAAAGATGTTCTCCATCCTTCAATGTATTGAATAAGAGAAGGTTCTTTTGGATGCCTATCATATAGAGGGTGAAGCTGATCAATGGGGGAAATTGATCATAAATATAAATCTAGAAGAGGGGATCAAAGTGTTGTAATGGAAGGATTTCTGGAAGATTGATTTCAATAAATATTTTCCATGTACCCTCTAGCATAAGATGGAAAGGGGATTCCTTGAGCTCATGAAAAAAGATGAATAAGCTGTTGGAGTGTATGAGGAAAACTTCACAAGGCATTCATGATATGCCTCCATATTTATCGTTTCCCATGAATTCAAGGTTGCCCGCTTCTTTCTGGGATGAAACCTAGCCTACGGAAAGCGCTGTTGATCCATGACTTAGATTTCTTAGAATAAATTGTCTGATGTTCCCTCATGGTCAAATTAGAGATCGGAGAATATCTAGGGTATCATGGGGATAAAAAGCATAAGGTGGACATCAATACTGGAGGTTTGATGTATAAATCCAATAGTTCTAAAATGATCCATCACCCCACTTGCCCATGGTTCAGAAAGAAGAACCCCGGAAAATGAATGAAGGGGATACAAAAATTCTTTACATGTGGAAGAGAAGGGCACCTAGCTATGAACTACCGACATGAAAAAACGATGGTCGCAATAGAGGAGAGGAATGATCCTTTAGAACCTCAATGCTTTGTTCATTGCTACAACTACAAAGAACCAGGGCATCTTGAAAATCATTACCCTGATCCAAGGGTGTTTGGATACAACCAACAACCTCTATGGCAACAAGGGAAAGCTTTTTCCATCACAACTACTGATGTAAACCTCGATAATGAGGTGGTGACAGATAATCTATTTATTCATTCATGAATAGAGAACATACATTTTGATTCTGTTTCTATGCATTATTTTATATCCCAAATGTTTTGTAGAACAATCCCAGAACTGCCACAAATCATGGAAGTAAATAGGTCGGTTAGTAAGTCAAATAGAGAAATCATTTCATCCCATGAATATAACTCCGCCCCTATTATAATATGTTGATTGAATTTCCCAAAGAACCTCATCATACTCACTCTGGTTGAATTTGATACCATTCTTAGCATGGATTAAATTTCCTTATATAGAGGAAACATAAATTTCCATGAGGGGGAAATCACCCTCCATGTGGAGAATCAACCCCTGATTCTATACAAGTTCATAGAGAAAGATGCATTTTCTTTATCTCCATCATCTCAAGCGTGGATATTACTGCCCTACGAGAACATGTATCTAGCTCAGATGATTGATTCTAAAGTTGAAACCATCATTTAAGTCATGCCTATTGTGAAGGGATTCACTGAAGTGTTTCCCAAGGAATTTAAAGGTCTTCCTCCTAGAAGAGACGTTGAATTCTCAATTGATATTATACCTGGAGCATTCCAATTTTCCAAGACACCATATTGAATGGATGTTGTGGAGTTTTAGAAGCTGAAGAAACAAATACAAGAGATTCTGAATAAAGGGTTTATATACCCATGTGCTTCACCATGGGGTGCACCAATACTCTTCATCAAGAAGAAAGATGGGTCAATGCACCTTTGCATCAATTATCATGAGCTTAAAAAAATCACAATAAAGAAAAAGTATCCTCTCCCACTAATCGGTGAATTTTTCAATCATCTGTGTGGAGGACAATACTTATCTAAGGTTGATTTTCAGTTGGGATATTATCAGGTAAGGGTGAAGAAAGAAGATATTCCCAAGAGTTCTTTTCGTACAATATACATGCTCTATAAATTCATAGAAATGCCTTTCAGATACACTAATTCTCCATAAATCTTCATGAACATGATGATTAAAGTCTTTAGGGATTACCTCAACAAATTTTTGGTCTCATTATAGATGATATTATGATATACTCCAAAACCAAGGAGGATCATGAGGAGCATCTATGAACTGTAATAGAGACCTTGTGGAAGGATAATATCTATAAAAAGTATAGCAAGTGTGATTTCTTGTTGAAGTAGGTCTAATTCATGGACCATATCATCACAAGAAATGGGATATCTATGGATCCCACAAAAATTGATGCAATTAAGGGATGTCTGAGTCAAACATCGATAACGTATATCCATATCTTCTTTGGTTTAGCTATATATTATTGAATTATGGTGATAAATTTCTCAGGATTGTACAACCCTCTTACCAAGCTAACTCAGAAAGGAGTAAAGTTTTCTTGGAGTGATGAATGAGAAGAAAGATTCAAGGAGTTAAAAATGGGGATTATCCCTGTGCCTATTCCCACTATACTCACAAGTGGAGAACTTTTTGTGGTATTCATTGATGCTTTGAAGAAGGGATTGGGATGTGTGTTGATGTAAAATGACAAAGAAATTTCTTATACTTTAAGGAAATCGAAAGTTCATGAGCATAATTACAAACCCATGATTTGGAATTGGCTGCGGTTATCTTCGCTTTAAAAATTTGGTGGCATTATCCCTTTGGGGAGAAGTGTGAAATATATACAGAACGCAAAAGCCTCAAGTATATATTCCCATAGAAAGAGTTGAACATTCACCAATGAAGATGGTTAGAGCTGATCAATGAATATGATTACTCAATCCATTACAACCATGGGAAAGGGAACAAGGTGGCATATTCTCTATGTAGAAAGGAACTAGTGATTCTATCATTGATGAGAATTGAAAATGTCCAATTCTTCTTAGATTTGATGAAGATGGACATGTGAATCATAAATAAGGGAACATCATCAATCCTTTCACAAATGATTGCTCAACCATCTCTTTTGGAAAGGATAAAGGATGCTCAAAACGATGATGTGTGAATTCGGAAGAAAGTGGAAGCTATCAAAAAAAGGGAATCCTCAAAGTTAAATGTTAATGAAGAAGGAATTGTAATATTTGGGAAAAGACTATGTGTTCCATAAAGTCTATAGTTGAAGATGGAACTTTTGGATGATGCACATAGTTCAAATTTCTCTATTCACCTAGTAAACACTAAGATGTATCGATATTTCTGAGAGAATTATTGGTGGGATAATATGAAGAAGGAGATTGTTGAGTATACATCAGTGTGTCTAGTGTGTTAGTAAGTGAAGGTAGAGAGGTATAAGCCTATGGGGATGATGCAACCATTGCCTATACCTACATGGAAATGGGAGAACATCACCATGGACTTTGTCACCAGACTTTCGAAGACATCAAAAGTAAAAAATGAAATCTGGGTTGTTGTGGATCGTCTTAAAAGTGTCCACACTTTATTGAAATTAGGGAGGATTTCTCATTGGATCAATTGGAACAGATATATATCTATGAAGTGGTAAGGCTACATGGAGTACCACTATCTATTGTATCCGATCAAGATCCAACATTCATCTCTATGTTTTGGAAGAGTCTTCAACATGCTCTAGATACTGAATTGAACTTTAGTACGACATATCACCCAATTGATGTCTAATCTATGAGAACTATTCTGACACTGGAAGATATGTTAATATCATGTTCAATAGACTTCAAAGGATGGTGGGACCAACATCTTCCATGGTTGAATTCTCCTACAATAACAGTTTCCACTCGCGCATCCAAATGGAACCTTATGAATCCCTATATGAGAAGTGGTGCAGAACACCAGCATGTTGGGATGAAGTTGGTGAACGTAAGATACTAGGACCAGAGTTGACATAAGAGTTATGCAGCTAACCGTTGATGAGACCTTGAGTTTAAAGTTGGAGACAAGGTATTTGTATGTATATCTCCATGGAAGAAGGTCATGAGGTTTGGAAAAGAAAGGGAGGTTAAGTCCTAGTTATATCGGCCCCTTTGAGATTCTTGATCGTGTTGGGGATTTGGCATATTGACTAGCACTTCCACTTACCAAGGCCAAAGTAAATGATGTCCCTCATGTATCCCTCTGAATGAAGTACATAGAAAACCCTTCACACGTACTCTCTTCATAGGTTTTATAGCTAGAGGATGATCATTATTATGAGGAGATACCAGTGAAGATTTTAGATCATAGAGAAAGAGTACTTCGAAATAAGACAATACCCCTCGTCATGGTGTTTTGGAGAAAACACAAGTTTTTAGAAGCGATTTAGGAATCAGAGGAAGTGATGAAGCAGAGTTACCCAAATTTTTTTTAGAGTGGGAAAAATAAATTTCTAGGGTGAAATTTCTTAAGGGAGGATGATTGTAATGACCCAAACATTCATTAATGAAAATTCCTCTTGATTTAATTACATGTTTATTATGGTTACATAAAATGTGACCATCATTGGTTTTATGTTTCTGTATTTTAAAATAATGTTATGAATTGTTAATGTTGACAATATTATTGTTGAACCATGATCACATGAGTAGTATAATTATAGGTCTTTAACAAATCTAATTTACTCAGAAAAAGGAATAGATGGCCTTATCCAGCAGACATTCCCCATACAAAGCCCATTTTTCAGAGCTCGGAAAGGACGTGGGATCATATGGATTTACTCTTGACAAAGTCCATGCTAAGCATGAACACATTAAGCTTGGGTGGAACCGACTATAGGATAAGTAGAAGTTAATTGAGATTACCACCCGAGCTATGTTATCCAAGACACCCCAAGAGTCTGTCACCATCACACACCATACCATTTAGTCTAATTTTGGTTTTATAGGGGGTTATGTAACAATACCCTAGCACTATTACTATGTACATTATTTTTGTATAGAATGTGCATTCGTTATATTATTGTTAATTTTTAAATAGTTTTTCAAGCAGAAATAGTATGTTTAGTTAATATTATTTTGAGAAATCTATTTTGAGGAATTAATGGATTTTTGAATTAAATAATATTTTAATAAAATATTATTATTATTATCAAAGTAATTTTTATTAAATATATTTTATCATATAATTTTATTAATGAAATTGTAATTTTTATTATCGTTTTAAAGTTATTTTTTGTCAAAAACCCTGAATTTTCAATAAATGTCAGTTTTTATTTTAAAAGTGAAAATTCACATATTTAGAAAATTATTTATATAAAATAAATATTATTTTTAGAATCCAGACATCGAAATTATCCAATGGTGAATTTTTCATAATTTTTTGAGACAGTCAAATTTTTGGGCAAAAATTAACACCGTTTAAATATATAATGTGTTTTATGACATCATAATGACTCAATATATGTTTTAACATTAAATTATTGGGATTTAAGGTTTGTTTGATTTATTTAACAAAGATTTAGTGGACACTCCTAGACTTATAAAACATTTGGTCCTTTTAAATTATTTCCATTAAGAGTGTGACTAAACTCCACAAAAGTAACCCTATTATTTTAAGATGTTCGGACATTGGCCTTACAAAATACTATTTTACACTACCCTTTGGCAAAAATAGTGGGAAAAAATGGTCTGGTTTGTGGTTTTTATTAGTTTAATATGAGGTGTTCCAAACCTAAATAATAAAGAATTCCCTCTCCTTTCCATATAAACCCACCCAAGCCCCCACTTCCTCTTCACTCAAATCCTTTGAAGTTTGACCATCCTCTGCCCTACCCTCTCTAAAAACCTCCAAAGGTTCTCCAATGTCAATATAAGCCTTTCTCAAGCCTCTCTTAAGCCTTTGGGATCACACTTCCAAGTAAGGGATTTCATCTTTTCGCATTTTGTCCAATTTTTTCAAGTTGTTATGCCCTTTTGTTTTCAATTACAAATGTTTTGGGGTATGATTTGTCACATCCCCATACTATCCTCTTTATGTTAGGATTATGAAATAACCCTTTCCATTTCATTAATTCCTCACATATATAGCTGTTACCATGCCAAAATTTGTTGAGATATTTCTCTCTCCTCTTTTATATCCAAGTAATTATTTTGTATTGTGCATCTATATTCCATTACGTTTTTTGAGACTTGTATCTAAATGACCCCATTTCTGTCCATTTCATGTATATATGATGAGACACCCTTTTCTCTATCATAATCAATTTTCATGAATCCTTATGTCACACTATTATGTTGTCGAAATTGCACCGTGTTTTTCCAATCCAAGATCATTATGTAGTGAATACCATACCCATGTCTCTATTAAGGGTATTCACTATTATGTACATATAAATATAGAATGGTACTTTCATTTATTTATTCCACATTACATAATCGTGTAATGACATATGATGTTGACTTATTCCATGTTATATGATCCATGTGGCACACTTATGCATGAAATGAAATGTTTAAGAAGGGTGCACGCTGATAGCGCTTCAATGCACTGGGTAAAGTATAGTATCATGATACGTCATGTGAAATGGGTGTGGACTCATACTAATTCATGTATAACGAGGTTTTACTCATGCTTCATGTGTAATGAGGGTTTACTATGCTCCATGTGCAATGTGCCTTGGCACATGCTAATTCCATGTTAAGTGTTTTTTCCACAATTCCAAGTTATGATTATCTCGCTTTATCATGCCTTTATTTTCATGTTTCTCTTGTGATCCATTGATATGACTACTGTATTACTTTTATTGTATTCCTATTGTTACTCCATGTTTATTCCCTTACTGTGATTTGTAGCTCACCATTTTCTTATGCATGTCATCAGGTTATCCCATGCAATGCTATGTACGAGGGAATTTAGTGGTCATGTAAAGGAAGTTTTCATTAAAGATGTTGTTTTTTATGTTATAATATTTTATATAATGTTTATAAGCCTCCAAGAAACTAGAACTCTCGATATTATATGTTGTATCAAGTGATGATTTTATGTAATAAATAATGTTTAAGTGTGTAATAAAATAATGGTTTTTATAGACCTAATCATGGTGTGAGATATACAAAGCAGGCCACCACCCAAGGTTTCTATAAGTAACCAGTATGTGCATATATGATGAGTAGTGTGTTTTTAACAGTAAATTTAATATAGTACATTAATAAATAAATCCCATTAGAATTGGTTCCTCACATGATGTACAACTACCACTACCTTCATCAGCTTATGATGGATGAATTTTAATTCGTTTTACTATACAAGTATATTTATATTAAAAATTCAAGTATATATACACCTCATATACATATGGAAATATATGTAAAAAAATATACATAGATTTTTAGTAATATCCATAACCATAGGTCTAATCCCATGGTGTTTGTACATACTTATAAGAACTTTCCTAACCCACATTGAATATAATCAAGGAGATATAACTATTCCATCATAACATTCATGTATAATTCTAGGACTAAACCCAAGAATGATCTTTTTCATGGTTGAAACGTCATTAGTATTTAATTAACATACCTCATGTTCCTTTCCAAGGTGTTTTGTTTAATTTAACCCATGTATCTCTCTACATGCACTATCAATCCCATCATTATAGGATTCTGTCCAATTAGTTACTTACTAGAAACCCAAGTATCACACTAGACATTGAATACTGGTAAGAACCTATGATCCTCCACATGATATATCATAGAGGAAATGAGTATCACTCGTGGAGTATTATAAAAACAATACTCACAAAGAATTGCCTTGTAAATACCACAGGGAACCATGTTTCACTCATGGGTTGTGAAAATACATCCTCAAGTTCAGCCAATCAAATTAATTATATAAAAGAAACAATATATCACTGCTACCATGTTGTAATTAAATTATAAATTATTATTTTTAAGATATACAATTCTTTAAAACTCGTCATTTAACGAGTTTCTTGTATCATCCTAAACGTAGTATAAAGAAATGTTTGTAACCAGCATTAAACTCATACTATTAAAGAATCAATTTTAGTTATGTAGTCTAATTCCATTAATATGGTTCATTCAAGAAATAACTAGAACTAAAATTTCCTATAGCTAAGACATACCATTTTCCTTGGTCAAATTATAAATACATTACATTTACAAGGGGAAAATCAATAAACAAAAATTATTAGTTCAATTAAATTCAAAGGTAGGATGATTTAAGTCCACTAATGATGGCACACCCTTAGGGGTGTCTCACATTGAGGTGGTTATCCATTATGGTTGATTAGGGGGTAAATAAATTACACTAAGCATCAAAACATCATATAATTTAATTAATTTATTACTGAGAAGGTATTACCAAATTATTTTGAAGAGTTGCATAATAAAGCAACATATATTACAACGATACTATTGGGAAAAAACTAAACTACCTACATGATAGTGGTATACAATTGTAACACCCCAGGTAAATAAAGAATATGACATTTTCATATTTATACATATTTGTGAATAAAATATTAATATGAATTTAAAGGGTATTCTATACTCAATGGCGTACCCAACACGCAACAACGAGTTTCTTGGGAATCTTACGTTGCACTCTAATAATAAAATAATATTATTTTAAATGGTAGTTAACATGTAGCCGTTGTATTGGAGGGAATGGATAGAAATAATTAAAATATTATTATATATGTTTTTAAATGTTTTTACATTTATCCAATAAAAGATAAAGGCTTAAAATACGGAAAGAATTCAATTTTAGGCGTATGTGCCCTAGTTTTCACTGAAGGTCCACTTATCGCCTTTTGATGGAAAACCGTCATTAAATATAGTTCTTTTCACTTTTATACATTCTATTGGACCAAATAAAACTCTCCTTAAGAATTGGGACATCAAAATTTACTTTTTGTAAATTTTTGGTATCTTTCCGATAAAGTTCATTTTTTTAATGAATAGTGTAAAATGTTGTATTTTAATACAAAACCTCTTTTTAATCTAATTTATTTATATTATTAGATTATCCTTTGAATTGGTTTTAAAGTGAAATTAGAATAAATTTTTACCATTAAATCCAATAGTGTTCGTTGGAATTAATTTCACTTTGAAATCAGTCTTAAACTAGTGTCAATCTTTTGATACTTATTGTTTCATAAAAACATGCTATTTTCTCTGACAGCGGGAATTAATTATTAAATTAATTAATGTTACTTATATGTTTTGAATTTTTTAAAATAGACTTCATTTTTGAATTCGGAATATCAAATATAGATTAGGGTGAATTTTTTTGATTTTTCTGAAAAACTTCAATTTTTGATGAATAGTGAAACCACTAAGTGGTACTTATAAAAACTGATTTTTCCGTTTAAATGAAAATTTTCCATCTTTGTGTTTTGAATTTCAAAATCCAACATACATGGTTTTCATTAAGAAGTAAATTGTGGTTCAATGGGATAAATTTTTTTTTTGGTGAATAGTAATTTATTAAGTTTTTAATCACGATTAGAGTTAATTAGTGTAGTTTAAGGTAAGAATAATGTTTTAATAAAATGAAATGACCTAGACACATGGTTTAACCTAATTGGATGTGTCATGGTAGACCAATACAATCCATGGGTATACTTGGGGACCCCATGGAACCACTTTGGTTGGAAAATGACATAAATATCTTTTTATTTAATTTTAAAGTAAAAATGACACAAACAAGATATGTTTTAGTAAAACAATTATTACATGGGGTTATACAAGTTATATTTTTGACTATAAATAGTCATTGGAAAGATAAAAAGTTTTCCTACATCATAATATTTTTTATTATAATTTTTAGACATTAAATAAATTAAATTATATATGACATCATGATGATGCATCGATGACTTCATTATTTAACGATTTAAATAAAATGGAAAGATAATGTAATATCTAAGACCTAAACATGTCCAAAACCTATTGTATGAGTGGATTTAGAACCCTTATCACCTTATCCTCGAAATACATCAATGTGGGACCTTTAGAATCCGAAACGCTTTTGAAAATAAAGTAACATTTTGTAACTTTACAAGAGAGCCCCTCCTCTCCTATTATAAAAGGCCCCCACCTCTACCTCCTTACCCACACTCCCAAAGCCTTTGGCTCGGCCAACCCCTGACCATTTTGTCTCTCCACATCCCTCTATTACTCCTTGAATCCTCCATTGTGGCTGAAGTCTTCCCAAGTAAGCCTTTGATCTCAAACCAAAGTGAGTTACCCAATTTTAAGGTAATGTATTCACTTGAGTCCTTTTGTTTTATTTTTCTTCTCCAACCCCCTAAACTCTTTTTATTTATTTATTTTGTAACAAATCCAGTATCTTAAATATACTAGGATGTTGTTATAATAAGTATTCGAGCTACACTTACACACACCTACATCTAATGGTTAAAGAACATACTGTTTCCGTGGATGGCGAATTTCTGCCTCCCGAAATGATGATTGTTCAGCATTCTTCTAACACCTTCAAAGGTGGTCATTAAGATGACACTATATTTATATATGATATCTAATATGTTTATGTTTTACTTAAGCCTCTGTATTTTTCATTTATGGTGTACCTTTATGGTTTCCATTATGGGTAAACGCGATATCTTCATTTAAGGAAGTGCGGACTACTGCCCCCTCAAAGTGATTTGATTCGTTAATACCATATGTGGTACGTATAAAGGATATATTTAATGATATTATATATGATACCATACTTGAATTAAAATACTATTATTTATCATTATGTTTTAATTCCATTAATTATGAAATAGAAATGGAAGTAGCGTTCATGTGTACGTACGGCTTACCGTCTCCATGAACGGTACATTTCATTTCTAATCTCAAAATGTTATGTAATATTATAAGTACATATATATAATTGATATATATGTAATATATTACATCTAAATTATGGATATCATTCTGGAATTATAACATATATATATCTCTCTCATTTTGTTTTAATTCCATTAATATGACAAAAAATGAAAGTAGCGTTCATGCGTACGTACGACCTACCGTCTCCATGAACGGTGCTTTTCATTTTTTATCTCCAAATGATATGGAATAGTATAAAATAAATATTTACTGGATATATATGATATTTTAATTATTAATACTATTCTTGAAATTATTTACTTATAACTACATGGGCCATCTTTTTTCAAACAAGTTCATTTTTGACTCATATACCAAACATCGACAAAAACGTCTGATATGAACTAACATTATTAAACAATTATTATAAAATTATAATATGTGATATGAACTGAATAATAATCTATAAAGGAGTTACTTAGGCAATTATTAATTGGGCAATGTTTATTATTTTGGAATATAATGAAACGAACAAGACAAGTTGGACTTGAGGTAAGGGATCCTACTCCTCTCTTTCTATTTAAGTACGCCCTTTTATGTCATTCCTTTTAAAGATCATATTTCTTGTTATTGGGATGTTATTTTATATTACTCTTACTATAATTTTTATGTTCATATGATGAGAGACCCTATTCTATCTCATCAATCCATTTTTGAAGTTTTGAGTGGCGCTGTTAGGCTGTCGAATTTTCGTAAGATATCTAACCTCTCTCTTTCTTTTTAAGTACTCTCCTTTATGTCACTTCTTTTAAGCTCCTATTTGTTATGTTGGGGGATGTTCTTTTATATTCCTTTTTCTATAAACTTTATGTTAATATGATGAGATACTCTATTTTATCTCATCAATCCATTTTTGTAAGTTTTATGTGGCGCCGTTAGGCTGCCGAGTTTTCGTAAGGGATTTTTCATCTCACTTTTATTCCCGTGGGATTTATGCTACATTTGCCACAATTTCCATTGAGTGGTGTATGTACTGCCCATTATTTTACTCATTTTGTAATATACTTTCTTTTATGAGTATTTACATCAATGTTGTATTGTCCTTCTTTCACGACGTGTATGTTTTGAAAGATACCCATGTCAGTAAGGGAACCTTTCACCCTCCTGTTTTTATAAGAATTATTTTGTTGGGTCTTTAATTTAGATATTGTTATGTTGGTATATGTTCTCATATATCCTTATTGATGTAAATTTTATGTCCAAGTGATGAGATACCCTTTTTTATCTCTCATCAACTCATTTTGATGTGACGCCGTTAGGCTGTCAAGGGAACATCTTAACCCAATTTCGATTTCTTTGGGTTCAACATATAGTTATTGAATATGTCATCCTTTGAATATGTGTGAATGACCTTTGATTATTTTACACTTAATATCCAATTATATTTGGTGTATTCATTGTCACACATAACTATGTAATTGATTTATCCTTAAACTAAGGATACCGTCTTTGTAAGGGACTTCGTCTCAATCTCCTTTCATTGAGGCATATTATATTTTATACACAACCATATTTTATACAGTGTATGAACCCCTTTGAATTTTACGCTTATTCAAAAGGAATCTTTTTTATACGAAGCGTTTTACTAAACGACAAAAGGGAATGTTTTTCTTGTCATACGTATGCGGCGACAACGACTTCTCCGCCGCCGTGACCATTATTTGAGTTTCGGCTTCCTCTACAAGCCATACCCTTTTTTAAATGAAAAATAAATACCATGTTTTACTTTGGTATTGAAAATGGCTTCCATTATGTTTTTATTATATCAATGTGTTGTATTGATATCTCGTGATTGAAATGTGGAAATGTTATGTTTCCTTTATGCATGTTTTATGTGATACGATTATGTTATAGTTCATGGGCATTATTATGAAGACGGGTGGTTCCATGATAAAATAAGTTCAGGTGAGCCCGTTATAGCTCTCCAATGAATCGGGTAATGCAAAGGAGTGAAACGTTAAGGTTTCTCCGAAGAGATTTAGGGAATATATTGTGGTGGGTATTCCAAACGTAACCAAGAGGGTTACTGCCTACGTAAGAATGTTATGAATGCCTCAAGTTACATTTTATGTCTTATGATTTCATTATTATGTATATATGAACTCATGTTTCCTTTCCATATTTTTATAACCCTTACTGAGCTTTTTATGCTCATCCCAAGTTTTTGAAATGTTTTTCACAGGTCAAGGGAAAGGTACATGATGTGATGATAGTGTCAAGGATATGTCAAGAAAGAATCCATGTTTTATTTTGAATATGTTTCCGTTTATGGGAAGAATGAATACTATCTTTTATGTAACCATTTTGTTTAAATGTGGAATGTAATGCAAGTTTCATGATCTAATTCTCTAAAACTCTAAACCTGAAAAGATCCTCAATGTGTTATCTTGTAATAACTCAAGATTAAGTAATGTTTAAAGCTGGGGCCTTATAGTTGGTATCAGAGGTCGGTTTAGATAACTTTAGATGTTAGGGTATTATTTAAGCATAAGTGGCATTACCATAATGGTTAGGATTTCAGAAATAGTCCTAGTTTTAGATAAAGTGAATGAGTAAGTATATCTTAGTGTTTATCTTCCTCATTAGTACATGATGGTTTTTTTTGATATACTCACACTGACATTTTTGGTTTTAGTAAATGGTTAGATCTAGTAGGCACCAAAGTAATAGTGGATGTGGAGGAAACTGTGAAAGTTTTTTGAGCAAGCAATTGAATGATATGGGAGCTGCAATGAGAACTCTTGTGATTATCTTCAACCAACTATCTGGAGTCATGATTGACCACCTAAACCATGGTGATTTCTCTAAGGCATCATATATGTGAGAAACAAATCCCTAAGGAAATACAGGTAATAATCATAAAGGTAAGTGTGTTAAAAAACCTATGTGTCAAAGATGTGGAAAGAAACACCTAGGAAAATGTTTCAAAGGGATAGAAATATTCTATAGATGTGGAAATGAAGGTCATAAAGCAAGAACCTACCATGGAAAAAGGAAGTATCCAGTTGACTCGAGGAAAGGGAAAGAAGTTCTTTCTGGGGGATCAATTGAATGTTTTAAATGTGGTGTGCATGGTCATTATGAAAAAACATGTCCTATGAAGAAGTTTCATGAATGGGATCACCAAGAGCGTACAAATGTTCGTTTAGAAATACCTAATGCCATTCCGATTGAGGATGAAGAAACTGACAATGACCAATCAAAGGTATGTATTATTTCATGACTATTGTTTTCCTATTTTGGAATCTTAGGATATGATTCATGATTTTGTTGGTAGGAAAGAGGTATTTCGGAATAAGTTGGAAAGGAATTGTTAATGGATCATGAAGAATGTTGAATGAGTAAGATGTCAACATATAAGGGCTTCAAGAGTTATGGTGAAATTATTAAGAGTATTAAGTCTCTTTTGATGATGGGGTTATATTAGAAGACTTTTTATATTATGTGTAACCCTGATGTTTAATATATGCAAATTTTATTCAAGGAATAGTTATCATTTTATTTGTGGAAATAGTTAAATGGTAGTTAACATGTAGCCGTTGTATTGGAATTAATGGATAGAAATAACTAAAATATGATTATATATGTTTTTAAATGTTTTTACATTTATCCAATAAAAGATAAAGTCTTAAAATACGGAATGAATTCAATTTTAGGCGTATATGCCCTAGTTTTCACTAAAGGTTCACTTATCGCCTTTTGATGGCAAACCATCATTAAATATAGTTCTGTTCACTCTTATACATTCTATTGGGCCAAATAAAACTCTTCTTAAGAATTGGGACATCAAAATTTACTTTTTGTAAATTTTTGGTATCTTTCTGATAAAGTTCATTTTTTTAATGAATAGTGTAAAATGTTGTATTTGAATTCAAAACCAATTTTTAATCTAATTTATTTATATTATTAAATTATCTTTTGAATTGGTTTTAAAGTGAAATTAGAATGTTTTTTTACCATTAAATCCAATAGTGGTCGTTGGAATTAATTTCACTTTGAAATCAGTCTTAAACTAGTGTCAATCTTTTGATACTTATTGTTTCATAAAAACACGCAATTTGCTCTGACAGCGGGAATTAATTATTAAATTAATTAATGTGACTTATATGTTTTGAATTTTGTAAAATAGACTACATTTTTGAATTTGGAATATCAAATATAGATTAGGGTGAATTTTTGGGGTTTTTCTGAAAAACTTCAATTTTTGATGAATAGTGAAACCACTAAGTGGTACTTATAAAAACTGATTTTTCTATTTAAATGAAAATTTTCCATCTTTTTCTTTTGAATTTCAAAATCCAACATACATGGTTGTAATTAAGAAGAAAAATTTGGTTCAATGGGATAAAAATATTTTTTTGGTGAATAGTAACTTATTAAGTTTTTAATCCCGATTTGAGGTAATTAGTGTAGTTTAAGGTAAGAATAATGTTTTAATAAAATTAAATGACCTAGAAACATGTTATACCCTCATTGGATGTGTCATGGCCGACCCAGAAAATCCATGGGACTACTTGGGGACCCCATGGAGCCACTTTGGTTGGAAAATGACATAAATATCTTTTTATTTAATGTTAAAGTAAAAATGACACAAACAAGAGATGTTTTACTAAACCAATTATTACATGGGGTTATTCTAGATATATTTTTTACTATAAATAGTAATTGGATAGATAAAAAGATTTCCTACATCATAATATTTTTTTGATAATTTTTAGACATTAAATAAATTAAATTATATGTGACATCATGATGATGCATCAATGACCTCATTATTTAACGATTTAAATAAAATGAAAAGATAATGTAATATCTAAGACCTAAACATGTCCAAAACCTATTGGATGAGTGTATTTAGAACCCTTATCACATTATCCTAGAAATACATCAATTTGGGACCTTTAAAATCCGAAACGCTTTGGAAAATAAAGTAACATTTTGTAACTTTACAAGAGTGCCCCTCCTCTCCTCTTATAAAAGGCCCCCACCTATACCTCTTTACCCACACTCACAAAGCCTTTGGATCGGCCAACCCCTGCCCATTTTGTCTCTCCACTTCCCTCTCTTACTACGTGAATCCTCCATTTGGGCAGAAGTCTTCCCAAGTAAGCCTTTGAGCTCAAACCAAAGGGAGTTACCCGATTTTAAGGTAATGTATTCACTTGAGTCCTTTTGTTTTTGTTTTTCTTCTCCAACCCCCTAAAATCTTTTTATTCATTTATTTTTTAACAAATACAGTATCTTCAATATACTAGGATGTTTTTATAAGAATTATTAGAGCTACACTTACACACAGCTACATCTAATGGTTAAAGAACATACTGTTTTCGTGGATGGCGAATTTCTGCCTCCCGAAATGATGATTGTTCAGCATTCTTCTAACACCATAAAAGGTGGTCATTAAGATGACAATATATTTAAATATGGTATATAATATGTTTATGTTTTACTTCAGCTTCTTTATTTTTCATTTATGGAGTACCTTTATGGTTTCCATTATGGGTAAACTCGATATCATCATTTAAGGAAGTGCGGACTACCACCCCTCAAAGTGATTTGATCCGTTAATACCATATGTGGTACGTATAAAGATTATATTTAATGATATTATATATGATATCATACTGGAATTAAAATACTATTATGTATCAATATGTTTTAATTCCATTAATTATGAAATAGAAATGGAAGTAGCGTTCATGCGTACGTACGGCTTACCGTCTCCATGAATGGTACATTTCATTTCTTATCTCAAAATGTTATGTAATATTATAAGTACATATATATAATGGATATATATTTAATATATTACATATAAATTATGGATATAATTATGTAATTATAACATATAAATATCTCTCTCATTTTGTTTTAATTCCATTAATATGACAAAAAATGAAAGTAGCGTTCATGCGTACGTACAGCCTACCATCTCCATGAATGGTGCATTTCGTTTTGTATCTCCAAATGATATGGAATAGTATAAAATAAATATTTACTGGATATATATGATATTTTAATGATTAATACTATTCTGGAAATTATTTACTTATAACTACATGGGAAATCGTTTTTCAAACAAGTTCATTTTTAACTCATGTACCAAACATCGGCAAAAACGTCTGATATGAACTAACATTATTAAACAATTATTATAACATTATAATATGTGATATGAACTGAATAATTATCTCTAAAGTAGTTACTTAGTCAATTATTAATTGACCAAAGTTTATTATTCAGGAATATAAAGAAACGAACAAGACAAGTTGGACATGAGGTAAGGGATCCTACTCCTCTCTTTCTTTTTTAAGTACGCCTTTTTATGTCATTCCTTTTAGAGATCATATTTCATGTTATTGGGATGTTATTTTATATTAATATTAATATAATTTTTATTTTCTTATGATGAGAGACCCTATTCTCTCTCATCAATCCATTTTGGAAGTTTTGAGTGGCGCCGTTAGGCTGCCGAATTTTCATAAGAGATCTAACCTCTCTCTTTCTTTTTAAGTACTCTCCTTTATGTCACTTCTTTTAAGCTCCTCATTGTTATGTTGGGGGATGTTATTTTATATTCCAATTTCTATAAACATTATTTTAATATGATTAGATACCCTATTTTATCTCATCAATCCATTTTTGTAAGTTTTATGTGGCGCCGTTAGGCTGCCGAGTTTTCGTAAGGGATTTTTCATCTCACTTTTATTCCCGTGGGATTTATGCTACATTTGCCACAATTTCCGTTGAGTGGTGTATGTACTTCACATTATTTTAATCATTGTGTAATATACATTCTTTTATTAGTATTTACATAAGTGTTGTATTGTCCTTCTTTCACGAGGTGTATGTTTCGAAAGATACCCATGTCAGTAAGGGAACCTTTCACCCTCCTCTTTTTAAAAGACTTCTTTTGTTGGGTATTTTAATTTAGATATTGTTATGTTGGGATATGTTCTCATATATCCTTATTGATGTAAATTTTATGTCCAAGTGATGAGATACCCTTTTTTATCTCTCATAAACTCATTTTGATGTGACGCCGTTAGGCTGTCAAGGGAACTTCTTAACCCAATTTCGATTTCTTTGGGTTTAACATGTAGTTATTGAATATGTCATCCTTTGAATATGTGTGAATGAAATTTGATTATTTTACACTTAATATCCACTTATATTTGGTGTATTCGTTTGTCACACATAATTATGTAATTGGTTTATTCTTAAACCAAGGATACCGTCTTTGTAAGGGACTTCGTCTAAATCTCTTTTCATTGAGGCATATTATATTTTATACACAACCTTCATTTATACGGTGTATGAACCCCTTTGACTTTTACTCTTATTCCAAAGGAATCTTTTTTATACGAAGCGTTTTACTAGATGACAAAAGGGAATGTTTTTCATGTCGTACATATGCGGCGACAACGACTTCTCCGCCGCCGTGACCATTATTTGAGTTTCAGCTTCCTCTACAAGCCATACCATTTTTTTAAATGAAAAATAAATACCATGTTTTACTTTGGTATTGAAAATGTTTTCCATAATGTTTTTATTATATCAATGTGTTGTATTTATATCTCGTGATTGAAATGTGGAAATGTTATGTTTCCTTTATGCATGTTTTATGTGATACGATTATGTTATGGTTCTTGGGCATTATTATGAAGACGGGTGGTTCCGTGATAAACTAAGGGTTGGTGAGCCTGTTATAGTTCTCCAATGCATCGGGTAATGCGAAGGAGTGAAACTTTAAGGTTTCTCCGGAGAGATTTAGGGAATATATTGTGGTGGGTATTCCAAAAGTAACCAAGAGGGTTACTCCCTACGTAAGAATGTTATGAATGCCTCAAGTTACATTTTATGTCTTATGATTTCATTATTATGTATATATGAACTCAAGTTTCCTTTCCATATTTTTATAACCCTTACTGAGCTTTTTATGCTCATCCCAAGTTTTTTAAATGTTTTTCATAGGTCAAGGGAAAGGTACATGATGTGATGATAGTGTCAAGGATGTGTCAATAAAGAATCCTTGTTTTATTTTAAATATGTTTCCATTTATGGGAAGAATGAATACTGTCTTGTATGTAACCATTTTGTTTAAATGTGGAATGTAATGAAAGTTTCATGATCTAATTATCTAAAACTCTAAACCTGAAAAGATCCTCAATGTGTAATCTTGTAATAACTCAAGCTTAAGTAATCTTTAAGGCTGGGGCCTTATAACAATCCCTATTTTTTGTATCCATTTCAAATTATCAAGAATGGAATAAAAATAAAAAAGGTGAATTCCTTGAAAATAGTTCATATTATCTTATACCAAAATTGAGTTGAAGATGGTGGAATAAATGATAAAGAGAAGTAATTGGAATAAAGACCTTACAATTAGATATCCTATGGGATAGAATATGGTGGAAAAAGATACTGAATGTGGAAGATGACTGAATGCCTAAATTTAATTGAGAAAATGAGTTCCTAGGCAACTGAATAATGGAGAAAAAATGGAGGAATAAGGGTTATTTTGTTCTCAATGAAAAAGTGAAAAGAATTAATTTAAAAAAATTTTAATGGGGCACAAGGTTTGGCTACATGGTTTTCGAAACCGTTCACCTAACAATGTCCCTATACTACTTATGTAAAAATAAAGGTGAGACTATAGGAACAAATTTGGGAATGTTGTGGGCCCCTTATAAAACTCTATAATGTCTCACATGGCCTTAAAACTTGGGGTGTAGGGTCAAAAACATAAAATTATCCCTCTAGTTTTTCTGAACCACCCACATGATTGAGTTGAAAACTTTTAACAAAGAATATAACAACCATGAAGCTCTGTTTTTATTTCCAAAATATAGAGATTTGGGTTCTAAATGATTCCATATGATCTCGAACCTCACCATAACCCCTTATAAAAGTTACATGTCAAAAAAAGATGTTTTGTTCTATAAATTAAGTATATGTACATCTCTGAAAATATGAGAAATCAAATATTTCCCTACATTAAACAACTCATCCCTAATTTTCCATTATGTCGGTGGTAAAACATTATCTAATAAATAATACAACCACTTGGATCAAACATTGACCTCAGTCTCCCAGGTCTCATCATTTACCCGACCATGCTACCATAACACCGTTACTAGAAGAACTGACCTACCTTAGAGTGTCATGCCTCAGATCTCGAATACCCAGAGCAGGTGCCATAGAAAGGATTGATTCATTTTAGGCTCTGAGAAACCAGCTACTTATGAAATGTTTCATCTGCTAAAAGTATTCACCTTAAATATTTTACTAAAAAACATAGGGTAAGCATACGAATGCCCTGTAAGGGATGTTAAAAAAATACCAAATAACTTTTTAAAACATTCATTGATACTTTTCAGAAAACATTTTTCTTAAAGAAAAACTATAACACATGTAACATATCATAAATGTTTTCAAATAAAAACGTGATAACAAAGTTACAAGGATACATGATATGACCATAGACATGATCATTTAGAGTAATAAGTAAAAGATATGAATACGAATGAAAAAAAATGAAAAGCTAAGAGTAATGAATAATCATATTTGCACGTAAATGTAATAACTTAAATTTCAAACATTGAGTACTAAATCACTGAGTGCTGAAAATATGCCTGACATAAGCTTTAATTTTCTGACACTCATAAATAATGGCTCCAAACCATGGATATTATACAAGTTGAATATCCATTTGGTTAATTAATTACCATGAAAATAATTAGGGAATGAATAATGCCATACATTAATTTCTTTGTCAAGGCCTCGGCCAAGACCTAGGGGCTAACTGTAACCAGACCCCAACATGAAGAGCTTCTGTAATCGGACTCCATCCCAGAGAGCCTCCGAAACTAGACTCCATCCCGGAGGGTCTTCTATAACTGGACCCCAACCCAGATCATACTAGTCAACTACATTCTTTATATGTTTAATTAGGAAATGTATCCAATTTTTCCTATACCACTTTGAATACCTAATTCCATGTCTTTTATTAGGGGTGTTCCATACCACTGAAAAATAAATAAATTCTTAATTCATTATTATAAGTGATGAATAATAAATAGTTCAACTTATCACATAAATTAATAACTTTACAACTACTTCCATAAAATTCAATGCCTTACATTTCATATTTAAAACATTTGATATCTATTATTCATGCTCATTTCATTCCCTGATAAATGGGAATGACATTGGACTAAATCATAATATTTGAGTTAATATTTAAATAATAATCTTTCCAACTACATGATTAAACTAGAAAACATTCTTTTCACATGTGATGTTAATTTAAAACACGCAAGTAATGGGGTTTACACATTAAATGATATTTCCTTATTTTTTTTCAAATCCATGATTCAAGGAAATGAATATTTATAGTTTAAAATGACCAATTTAAATTGAGAAAGATGTCATATGTACAAAAGAATGCATCATTGAGTACAACTATATATAAAATTGAATATGAAACCATTCAATCCATATATTCATAGTATAACAGGTTACATTGGAAATATGGCCATTTCAATTTATTGAAGGTATACATGGTTTATTAAACATTCTTTTCACAAGAGACAATTACTAAAGCATATAAAAAAAATTGATAACAAAGAGGTTTGACCCATGAAATTAGAACAAGGATAGTATCTTTAAAGGTTCATTAATTAAAACAAGTTTGATGTAGGACATACATATTTAAAAACTAATGTTTTTCATAATAGTACAAATCCATTTGAACCCAAAGCAGTATTCTATTACATATCTTTGTTTAATAATTTTACATCATCTTTATTAGCATTGAACTAGACTTAATTATGTGTATATGTCCAAATATATAAAAAATATCCATACTAAACATACCCAAATATAATATTCGACCTTTGAAATATTTACATGTACAACATTTAACCTTTGAAAATCTTGGATTCACTTAGAGATGATATATGTAAATATAAACCTTATATATATATAATTATGTGTATGAACTTTTCATTTCACAACCAAAACAAGTACTGCTTATGTTGGTAAAACATTGATAAACACATTTAAAAAAACTCATAGGTTTAGGATGGAAAACTATATGTATACTTATAACCATAACCACTATCATTTAATACAAATAGTGGAGAATAACTCATACATGTGAATATAATGTTGAAGCCCTCGAATATTAACACTCATGAATTAACCAAATCAAAAGAATGTCATTTGAGAGAACTACACATAGTGTTTTGTGTAAAACATTCATTCAATGGGGTGTGCGTAAGAAATAGTGTTTAATCAAAGCTAAAAGAAGATATTTGAAAGCACATATTTTGTAATTTCTTTGAAAAAATTTGGAAACTTTTATAAATACAATGGGGATTGAAGTTGGCTTACATACCCACATACCCATAAGGATCTCATACCATGCTTATTTGACATTTGCATGATTATAAAAATTATGAAATAATAGTATAATGTTTAAATGCTTAAAACAACATTTATATATTATCAATATATATTTAAGAACACACATAATCAAGTACAAATGTTTTCTTAAAAAAGGCTCCATAGATTTCATAATTCTTTAATAACATTGAAACTCAAACATAGAATTGTTAAATCTTGGGATTATGAAGTTTATAAAAATATGAGGGTTGTGTATATTGTACCTATATATTTTCATATAAATACGTATATGAATATAACTGATTATGTATTTAAGGCATAAAATAAATTTTCATGGGGTGTCCATACTTAGGGTTTATTAATACCCTATAACTCAAGATCTTGCAACTCTGAAAGAATTAATTTATAACTGTATGATGATGTATATTTGTTTTTTAAGTTTATATAAATATATATTCATTCAACTTAAAACAAAACTAGAATGAAACAAAATAATCCCTTACCTTATGTCAGGAAGTAAGAGGGGCTCGGGAGACGATGTAAAATTCAGAGGAATCATTGAGGTCCGTTCGATCCTTGTGAGCAAGGAACATGGAGGTTCTTTAGATTCCTCGGTTTCGATTTTATAAAAGATACCTATAATGGATATTTTAATGAATTATGAAAGGGATATGAGGCTAACATAGAATATAAAAATAATAGGGAAAGCGATCTATGTGCAAACCGAGTGAGAGGAGGGTCTGACGGTTGAAAGGGGTGCGGAAAAATGGTGCAAAAAAGGGAGGTATGGTCTTGGTGCATGGCATGATGTAGGGGAAGGGGGGAAGAAGATACTGATTTGAGTAGAAAATTGGAAGGAACTTGAGAAGCCAGAATCAGTTCTGTTTTGGATTCAAGGGTCGGGATGCATTCACGGTTTATAAAGGTAATGATCGGCTCTGATTAAATCCGAGTTTGATCGGACATTCTGACATTGAAGTGGCATTTTAAATCCCTCGAATGGTTTCAATTAGATCCCAACATATCCAAGGACATATAAAAATGCAGATATTTTACCATGGTTGCTGGGGGTCGAGTGAGGGGTTGAGATAAATGTAATATAACACACGATATGTGCTCCAATGGCCCGAAGGTCGTTTCTCCTAAAAAATGCATCCCACATCAAAACGAGGAGGCACACATGGATTCCTTATAAGCATAATCCTTTGAAGAATCATTAATAAATCACAAAACACACACACAGAGGGCCTTACACAAGGGATACCACTTCCCCCGTATGCCTCGGCCTACCCATGCCCATCGAGGCACTACGCCTGCGCTTTGAACCCATGTGCTCCTGATCTCGTGTGCCCTTTAAGGAACTTATTCCCAAACTCGGGCTGGCCCTGGCATGGGATGTGGGCTAGGATTATCCACCTAGCATGATCTACCTCCCTTGGCTCAGCCCCAAAGGGCTGGCCCTTGAGGCCCCAAATTTTTTATGAAACCATCCTAAACAATATTTAAGTAATTCAAAATTATACCTTGTCTATTAGTAAAATTATTTATAAACATTAATGATTTAACATTCAAGGTTATAAATAGAAAATTGAAATACCCACATAAAATCTTTTATACTAATATTATAGTATTCAAAATCATTGTTTAATCTAAACATAGTTTAACTATGGGATATTAAACATAGTTTTAGGAAATGAAATATCATTACAATATATTATGAATATTTTCAAATCATTTTGAATTCCTTATAGAAAAAAAATATTTCACCCTAATCATGAGTTATATTATAATATTTAATTCATAAATTTTGGAAGACTATGTTATACAGGAACATTTTTAGTTATTTCACCACAAGGCCAATACCTATAATTATAGTTGTCGGAATCCAACGGTCACCTAAGGAAACGGTTGGGTTGTTGCCTTATTAAAACATTCCATTAGATGTCTTAAATTCAAGGTGATTGTAGAATATGGTGCACGTCATTCAATTGGTTCTTAGTGTGGTCGCAGTGGCTTTGGGCATTCTTATGTTCTTTACGTCAGATTCTAAGGACCAATATTACTTTCTTGGTATTCTCGTTGTTTTAAGTGGTCTCCCTATAATTCTAATATGGTTTTTAAATGGTATATTTGGTTATCATGATAACTCTTTTGATATTTATGTAGTGTAAAGAGTATGATGTTTTTATTTAAATGAAAATCCTTGTCCCCATTTTTGTGTTTTACTAGGTTAAATTCTAATATAAATTAAAACCATATTATTACTTTCTCATGATAAACAAGTTTTGTTCATTTATAATTAAATTCAAACAAAAATGTAAACATAAACATATCAGTTCACGAGGTTAAAATTTTGGGGTGATATATCATTACCCCTATGATGAATTGCATCCTCGAAATTCATTCTACATATGTATAAGAGAAAGAATCCTTTATCATCTTCACCACAACCTCCATCGTGAAGGGTTCTCTAGTGTGGCTAGGTGAATTCCCATGTTTATGTACAACTCTTCAACTTCTCAGGCCCTGATACATTTTGAGTAGAAATAGTGCAACCTCGTCATAGTGCATTTAGGACTCCACATAGGTGATCAAGTGGTGGAATGTTTTGAGATGTCCAAATGGACCATCTCATGAAGAATTATTTGGATTGGCTCTCGATTGAGAATATCTAAGTCAAAGGCATTATTGTATAAACTGAAACTGAGATGTTGGAACATTTGAGCAGCACAAAGGATCTCATCCAATGAATCCTCTTGAAAACTCTACCTATCCATGAAGTTCTAGCCCAGAGTAAAGCATATAAAGAGTTCTTCGTGGTACTTCCCTCTTCACCTGTATTCGACCAATTGCATCATGTCTATTCTGTGGTATATGTAGGCATTCTACTAATAGTAATGGAGAATTTCTGAACTGTTTGACACTTCATAATGTTGCTAGCATGTTTTTCGTAAATTCGTGAAAGGTAGGTACTCTTCTTCAGAGGTCTTGACCAAGATGGTCTCTAGTATCTCAGTAGGGATTGATAGGATGTGATTCAGTCCTTCCATCTTAAAATTAATTATGATGGATCAATTAGTGAATCCTATTAATAAATATAAACATAAAAATGATAGAAAAAGAATGAAGGGATAACAAATTGTGTTCTCATATCACCACTTATTCATAAAAAGAGAAAGGATAATGGTTTCCCCAATCCCCTAATACGTGAATCCTCATAAAGAGTTATAATCTTTGATCTCCTTGAACCATATGAAACCCGAGAAATATAGTTCAATATTGTGGGTGCACTTGTGATGTCTCCAGAGTTTGACATATGGGGTGTACAACTGTGAGACGTCCATATGTACTTGTTGTCTGTATACTGAACAGGAGGCTTCGTACTCAAGGATGACAAAGTCCATTACCTGAACAAAATGGCCATTGGAGAGGACTTGATACATATAAGCCACACAGATGTCTCCCACTGTTGCAGTTTCTTGGATGTCCATTAGGGATTGGATGACTTCCGCTATGGTGATGCATCTAAATTCCACTGGTTGTAGTTTTACCATCGTACGTAGGATAAAAATTGGGCTTGCATCATAAAGATATAATCCAAACCCTCTCTTCGGTGGAGTTGGACTACTCGGGGAGAATTGGATATATCATAGATATTTTTTCACGGCATAAAGATATGGGCATAGTTTATATAATTTTTATGGATAAATATTGAAATTATGTTTTTAAGGCCTCATTGGGGAGAGACAAAAGATTATGACCTTTATTTTACATCTATAAATCAGGAAAACATTAATTTTTAGTAATGCATAAGTATATTTATCTTTGTTTATGTTCTTGTTTTCCGATGTTATCTAAATTGAATCCTCTGATACCAATTGTCATTCCCTGTCACTCTAATACCTAGAGTCGGTGCCATACAGAGGATCAATTCGGTTCAGGCTCTGAGAAACCAACTACTTCTGAAACATTTCATCTTATAAAAGTTATCACATGAAATTTTTTAATAAAAAATGTAGGGTGAGCATAAAAATGCCCAGTAAGGGATTTTTAAAACAAACCAAATAGCTTTTGAAAACATTTATTAATACATTTTTCTTAAAGAGAAACTATAAAACATGTAACCGATCATAAAAGTGCTCAATTAAAAACATGCTAAAAAAGTTACAAACATATATGATTCAACCATAAGCATGATCATTTGAAGTAATAAGTAAAAGATATGCATATGAGAGTAAAAATTGAACAGCTAAGAGTAATGAAGAATTAGACTTGCTCGTAAAGGTAATAACATCAATTTCATATATCTATTACTAAATCACTGACTGCTAAACATATGTCGTGTCATAAGCTTTAATTTTTTGACACTCATAAACACTGGCTCTTAACCATGGGTATTCTACTAGCCTAATATCCATTTGGTTAATTAATTATCATGCACATTTTGAGCGAATGGATAATGCCAAACATTAATTTCTGTGTCAAGGCCTTGGCCAAGACCTAGGGGCTAACTGTAACCGGACCCCAACCCCGAGAGCCTCTATAACAAGACTCCATGCCGGGGAGCCTCTGTAACCGGACTCCATCTCAATGGGTCTTCTATAACTAGACCCCAACCCAAAACATACTATTCAAATACATTCCTCATATATTTAATTAGGCAATGTATCAAAAGTGTCCCATAAAAATTATAATACCTAATTCCATGTCTTTTATTTTGGGTGTCCCATACCACAGAAAAATAATTAAATTATTAATTCATTATTATAAGTGATGAATAATAAATAGTTCGATTTATCACATAAATTAATAACTTCACAACTCCTTCGTAAAATTCAATGAATTACATTGCATGTTTAAAACATTGGATATGTATTATTCATGCTCAATTCATGTGCTGATAAATGGAAATGAAATTGGTCTAAATCATAATATTTGAGTTATTATTTAAATAATAATCTTTCCATAAACAATCATAAACTAGTAAACCTTTTTTGAGCATGTGATGTTAATTTAAGACACACAAGTAATGTGGTTATCACATAAAATGATAGTTCCATATCTTTTTTTTCAAATCCTCAATTCTTGGAAATGAATATTTATATTTTAAAACAACCAATTTAAATTATGTTAGATGTCATTTTTACACAAGCATGCACCAGTGATTACAAGTATAAATAAAATGGAAAATGAAACCATTTAATCCAAATATACATTGTATAACAGATTTCATTGAAAATATGGTCGTTTCAGTTTATCAAAGGTATACATGGTGTATTAAACATTCTTTTCACATGAGAAAATTACTGAAGCATTGAAAATAATGGATAACAAAAAGGATTGACCCATGAAATTATAACAAGGCTAATATCTTTAAAGGTTCTATAACTAAAACGAGTTTGACATAAGACATACATATTTTAAATATAATGTTTGGCATAATATTAAAAATACATTTGAACCCAAATATATATTCTCATCAAAGTATTTATTTAATAATTTTAGATCATCTTTATTAGCATAGAACTATATTGAATTATGTGTATATGTCCATGTATATAAAAAATATCTATAGCAAACAAACCCAAATATAATTTTTGACCTTAGATATTTTTACACATCCAACTTTTATCCTTGGAAAAGCCTGGATTCTCTTAGAGATTCGATATGTAAATAAAAACCAGATATATATGTAATTAAGTGTATGAAATTTTCGTTTCACAACCAAAACAAGTTCTTCTTACGTTGGTTAAACATTGATAAACACATTAAAAAAATTAATAGGATTAGGATGGAAAAAAATATGTATACATATAACCATAACCACTATCATTTAATACAAATATAAGAGAATACTCCATACATGAAAATATAAAGTTGTAACCCACCAATATTTACACTCATGAATTAATCACATAAAAAAATGGCATTTGAGATTACTATAGTTATTGTTTTTTGTAAAACATTCATTCAATAGGATGTGCATAAGAAGTAGTGTTTAATACAAGCCAAATGAAAATATTTTAAAACACATGTTTTCTAGTTTATTCTCAAAAATATGGAAAATTTTATAAATACAATTGGGGATTGAATTTGGCTTACGTACCCACATCCCCGTAAGGATCTCATACCATGCTTATTTGACACTTCCATGATTATAAAAATTATGAACTAAAAGTATAATGATGAAATAATTAAAAATAAATGTACATATTATCAATATATCTTTATGAACAAACATAATAAATTATAAAATTTTTCATAAAAATGACTCTATAGATTTCATAATTCTTCAATAACTTTGAAACTCAGACTTTAAAGATTTAAATCTAGGCTTATAATGTTTATGAAAATATGAGGGCTCTGTATATTGTACCTATATATTTTCATATACATATGTATATCTATATAACTGATTATGTATTTTAAAGAATTAAATAAATTTCCATGGGGTGTCCATTCTTTAGGTTTATTAATACCCTGTAACTCAATATCTTGAAACTCTAAAATAATTAATTTCAAACCATATGATGATGTATATCTTTTTACAAGTGTAAGTAAATATATATTCATACAACTTAAAACCCAACAAGTAAGATGGATAATAATCCCCTATCTTAGATTGAGAAGGAAGAGGTTCTCGAAAGATGGTGGAAAACTCAGAGGACTCATTCAGTTCTGCTGGAGGTTTGTGAGCTTGGAACCGGGAGGTTCTTCGAACGGCTAAGTGTGGTTTTTATAAACTATACCTATAATGTTTACTTAAATAAAATATGCAAGGGATACAAGGACAACATGGATTATAAAAATACTAGGGAAATGGATCTCTGTGGAAACCATGTGAGAGGAGGGTCTGATGGCTGAAAGGGGTGAATAAAAATGGTGAAAAAAAGGAGGTAGGGTACTGCTGCATTGTACACTATGGGGGAAGGGGGAAGACGAAATCACTTCGAGTAGAAAACCGAGAGGAACATGGGTAGCCTAGATCAGTTTTGGATTGGATTCAAGGGCCGGAATGCATTCACGGTTGATAATGGTAATGATCGGCTCAAAAAAAATCAGAGTCTGATCGGACGACCTGAGATTGAAGCAAAATTTTAAAATCCAAAAACTGTTTTGATTAGATCTAGCATGATACGACGACGTATAAAAATGACGATGTTTTACCTTGGCTACTGGGTGCCAAGACAGGGGTTGATATCAATAGACCAGATCACGCGATATATGATCCATTGGCCCAGATCACGTTTCGCCCGAAAAAATGCGTCCCACATCAAAACAGGGAGGCGCACACGGCTTCTTTATAAGCCTAATCCTCCGAAGCATCATTTAGAAATCACAAATCACACACACAAGGGGAATTATACATGGGATCCTACTTCCCCCATAGGCCTCAGCCTACCCATTCCCACTGCAACCATGCTCCTACGATGTGAACTCATGCGCTCCAGCTCCTATGGTCCCTTTGGGGAACCTATGCCCAAACTCAGGCAAACCAGGCTTAGGCTGGGGGCTAGGCTCAGCCACCTAGCGTGAGCTTCCTCCCTTGGCCCAGCCATACTGTTATTACCCTTGTGGGCCCAAATATATTTATTAAACCATCCTAAAAAATTAAGTAATACCTCTTTATACAATGTTTATTACTAAAATTATTTATAAACATTAAAGCTTTAACATTCACGGTTATAAATAGAAATTTGAAATGCCCACATAAAATCTTTTTTACTAATATTATAGTAGTAAAAAACATAGTTTAATCTAAACATATTTTAATTGTGGGATATTAAACATTTTTTTAGGAAATTAAAAATCAATACAACCTATTTATAATATTTTCAAATCATTTCGAATTCCATATTGTAAAACAAAATATTTCACCATAATCAAGAGTTATCTCATAATCTCCAATTCAAAATTTTTGGAAATCTATGTTTTAATTTAACATTTTTAGTTATTTTACTACAAGGCCAACTATGATAATTATAACTATTGGAATCCAACGGTCACCTAAGGCAACAGTCGGGTTGTTGCTTTATAAAACCTTACCTTAGGGTGTCATAAATTCAAGGAATTTGAAAAAGATAATGCACATCATACCATTGGTGATTAGTGTGTTTGTAGTGTATTTGGCCATTATTATGTTCTTTATGTCTTATTATAAGGGCTCATATTACTTTCTTGGGGTTCTCAGTGTTTTAAGTGGTCTCCTTATAATTCTGATAAGGTTTTTAATAGGAATATTTGGTTATCATGATTACTCTTTTGATCTAGATGTATTGTAAACCCTATGGTGTTTTTATTTAAATGAAAAATCCTTATGTCCATTTGTGTGTTTTAATAAGTTGCATTCTAATATAAATTAAATCTATATTATTAATTTCTCATGAGAAAAACGTTTTGTTTAGTTGTTATGAAATTCAAACAAAAATTTAAACGTAACCATATCCATAAATGTTATTCAATTTTTGGGATGTTATATAGAGATCCATCATGTTGAAATAAATGACATGGATAAGATTATTCTAAAATGACACATCAAACTCTTTCTCAATAACATTTATTTCCAAATAATGATACATTTTAGAATAAAAGTAGCGAAGCTCCAATATTCAAAAAATTATTTGCCTATCCTGATACCTCTTTGTTAAACCTAACTGATATGATACCATCTCAACTCACTCCATGATCTAGAAATTCTGGACATAATGATGCTATAAGTCCCCATATCTCTAAATCCTTCTATGACCCAACTTTGTACAAACCCACCACAAGAGAAGAGGTCCCACCTCGAACACTAGTGGCTGGCGGTGATGATTGGTATAAGGTTAATTCATTGAATGTGTTGTAACAATATACTTCTAAATAAGTTGTAAAGTAATTGAATTCTCTAAAAAATACTATTTCCTATTATCACATCTTCTCCTACCTTTAACTACCTTAGGGGTTAAAATTATGGCTAATTATATTGGGCCTCATAGGGATCCATTTATATAGTTTCATGAAAACTATTATTATAAAAAAATTAAGTGAGAGGTAGGCGTTCTTACCAAGAGTCTCCAAAATCCGAGAATCATTTTTAGAGGATATATTCTGACAATCATATTGTATGCATGGAATCACCATCAGTTAGTGGGTGGTATGTTGTAATCAGATACACCTTTGAAACTAATTCTTTATGTAACCCTTCTAGAACCACTATGTAAACTGAGTATCCCTATCTGATATGATATAAAGGGGAACACCAAGAAGGGTTATAATATCCCATATAAAAATTATTCTAAGATAATTTATTGAAAAAGTCTCAATGATTAGAAGAAATTTTATGACCTTGTTCAACCTGTTAGATGTATCACGATCCTATAAGATGTGTCGCCATTCCAATGTTATAGGGAAATATTCTTTATAAGTGGAAATTAGATCATCACATAACTTTGATTTGACCCTAATGTCCAATATTATGATGTAACTGGTCATGTAAATTATTTTGAATAATGAATTACTATTCCCAGTTTATTGAGTACATGATTTAGAAGTTTCAATTTTCATCCATTTATTCAAAATCATATAACATTGTAGCACATGGAACCAGTGGTCCATGAATCAAATATGGAATAATTGGTTAACTAATGTATCATTATCAAGCTATATGGGAAACCCCATTTATATCGATGATGATACATTAATCAATCCAATTATTCATTTCCAATAAGAAATGTTTTCACATTTCCATATATAATTATCAAGGCACTTATAATAACCCCTTGTGATATATGGAATTTATGAAACAAGATACTTCTATGTGTCATGGAATAATTCATGACATATGAATTCTCAAGTACCTATAATGATGAATGGGATGATATCTTTAAACTATAGTATGAAATGTAAAAATAAGTCTGTGATAATTATATAATCATTATTAATGACACAAAACATGTGCATCATGCAAAATTGAAATAACTAATATCGTATTTAGCACAAACCAAATTATAATATCCCAACCTAGGTAATTTTAATTTCCCCTATACATGGGATATCTACTCCAACAGACCAGATTAATACCAAATTCAAATACGTTACTTTTCTCTGATCAAATACCCCAAATAGTAATAAAAAAGGATAAAGGGCTCTAATAACACTTTATAGAATCTTAAACACAGTTCACTAATATGAAATTTAACAACATTAGCCACATGGCCTAAATCTTGCATCCCTATACACTAGAGATTGCTAACTAGCTATGGGGGATTGTGGTGTGGTAGTGGGGGTACAATGCCCTAAGTTCAGAGTGTATCACTATAGTTTAATATGATGGTAAGGATAAAAAATATTAATAAATAACCATGTAATGAATAATATATCATGAATATAAAATAATTATGCTACAATAGAATAAATTTCTATACAAAATTATGCTCATGTCATATGATATACAAAAAGGGGATCATGGGTACATGAATAAACATTATTCCATAAAAAAAATATAAAATGCCACAAACTATATCTAATGGTATATTGATCATTGGTTTAATACTTTACTTATATATTACATATTATCACATTTTTTCAGACATACAAAGCAAGATGATTCCCATTGTCCCTACCTGTATCCATCAGGTCAGATCATGTTCCAAGTAGTGGCCTAAATAGGGTGTGAGATATACTCAAAACGTTTGGAGAAATGGTGTCTAGAACTATTCATTTTATATATACAATATTATTATTATTAATGTAATAGTAAAGTTAATATAGTAAGTAAATATGTAAATCCCAACAGATTGGGCTCTTTAGGGGATACACAACTGAAACGACCTGCTTCAACCTAAGCCAAAAGCCTCTATACAGATGATACCCTCCATATATATTTTTATAAATAAGGTATGTATATATATTCATCATATACATAAAATAATATATAGATGTTTATATGCATATGTATTTTTTTTAAGATTTTAATGGACCCAATGTTAAATCCCAAGGAATTTGTATATAGTTTTTAAGGGATTCATAAATCTAATAGAATATAATCTTGGAAATATAATTACCCCATCATAAAAGTTTTATCTCCCTGACCTGAGTTACCTAGAGTTGGTGCATTATTATATAACATTGGTATGATCATAAGATACCACGTCTTGAAAGACCGATTAGTTTAATAGCCTTGGAAGTACTAGATACATATATAAGTTTTCATTAAAACATGAAATAAAAACAACACCAACATTGTGTTCCCTTTGAACACACTTATTTCTCTTAGCCTATCCCTATAGGTCAACCATAAAATACTTCTTCACATCTTGAGAAAAATAAAACATATAAAGGGGTGAGCTCAGATGCTCAGTAAAGATAACAATATAGAGGAAACATTCATAAATAAGCATAAACATTTAAAGAAAATGTATAAGACTAAAACAAAAGCCTTTTTAAACATAAACATCAGCATAATATAGAAAATATATATCAAAATAATTCCATTTGATTATTCACATGGATATTCTACTAGTTGAATAATCACATGTAATATCAATAGTTAATTTCATAATGATGGAATGCATAATACCGGACATCATAACCACATAGTCAAGGCCTCGGGAAAAGACTACAAATAAGATTTTGTCAAGGCCTTGTTCCAAGGAACTAGTTTGTCTCATGAGACCTACCGATGCATTGAGTAGCTATAGAGGGATCCACCAGTCAGATACTAAGTCTAATGCATTCCTTATATAAAAAGGTTGAAACATAACATAAAAATTCATATAAAAACTAGCATACAAAATATCAATAATTTAACCATAAGCCCTGATTGGTATAAAAATAGCACATCCAAAGTCAAACATATTATAACTCATTCAATATAATATGGAATATTTTTTTATAATGAATGAACATCAAACAAGTTTCAAATCCATAAAAGGGTGTTGACATAGATTAAATAAAAACTATTAGAGAAAAATATCTCTTTTTATTTTGAAATCATTTAAAAATCATGTAATTATAAAAGAAATCATTTATTTTGAAAATAATAATATAATATTGTAAGAGAATATTTTAAGGTTTTATAATGGTGGAAAATATCCTCAGACACCATATAAGTAAAAAAAACATTCTTACCTTAATTTGTCGTAATGGTTATAAAGTACCTTGTTTGGAAAATGACAGAAAGATTCCTTTCAAACCATTTCATAAAAAAGTCAAAAATGGGTAGAAATGATTTTAACCCATATTCTAGTAAATATTAAAAATGTTTTGAAATACATTTTTATGAAACACAAATGTGGATGATAAAGAGGTCCCAGGAGATTCTTATATATAAAACACCTCGAATAATGAAGATATTGTAAAATTAACACTTATCTTGTACTTTTCCTTGATCGAGTGTACATTAAAATCTTATATAATAGTTAAATAATTGTTATCAAATTATACAAGAACAAAATATATAAATATTATATCATATTTGATATTATAATATTGCCTTGTTAATAATATTTTAGTAGTATCATAGTTTTGGGTGTTAACTAATTCGGCATCCTTTATATGTTTTGTTACGTGAGTCTTGTTTGATATGGATAAGATTTATTTTGTTCATATACATAATGATATTATGTCCTTAAACATTATTTTTAATAGTAAAATGAAAATTATTCTTGAATGGTTACGATGGGGAATGAATTTCATTGCGTTCGTGGAGGTGATTATCCGTATGCACGCACGAGCGATAATATCATTCTATTAATGGTGAAATCATATATAATTGGATGGTATATCATATATAAATAATACTTAACAAGTTTAATTTATTATATAAATTAGTTATACTCATTATTATATCCATCCAAATAATGAAATGTTTGAATAACAAACTACACCATGACGTGGAGACAGTAAGCCGTACGTACGCACATATGGTGACTTTTCATTCATAGGATAGATATAATAATTAATATGATGGTAACATATTTATAATAACATCAGATTATGTATAATTTACTAGAGTTATTATCTTGTTATGGAACCATAAAATAAAGGGTACGTGGAAGAAGAAAAGATCTTTGAAAGAAGTGGTGAAATTATTACCTCGTCTTCGGGTGTTTCCTTTTGAGTTGATCAAATGGGTTCCTTAAGTTTGATTTACTATCAAATTAAGGCCACTAGGTATATGTGAGGGTACTTGGGAGTATATTATAGTAGGATTTTTCCTAGAGAAATTGCTTTGGATTTGTAATTTTGAGAGAAGGGGAAGTACCCTTTTATAAGAGAGGTGAGAGTTATTTTAGGAAAAGCTTGAATGATTATTTTATTATAAAATCATAATCGGTTTATAATGGCTCTAAAATGATTTATTTATAGGATAAAGTGAATATGGGTCAAAATATATCAACCAATATGTTTTAGAACGGTTTTGGTCATCATATCAACCTTATCATTTAGATTTAACTCTTCGTTAAATAGTTTATCTTTTTCCATGTATTCTTGTATAATTATAATAAATGGTTAATAAACATACTATAAAAAGCCAAGAGAACCACATGTGGTTCATTATTGATATATAAAACCTTATGTATGTCCATTTTCAGAACCTTATATTTTTAGTCATATTATATTAATTAATAATATAGTACTTGTTTTAAAATCTCATTTATGTCATTTTTTACACTACTTGGTATTTTGTTTTTGTGAAAATCAAAAAAAAGATTATTACTTCGAAAAAATTTTATTTAATCAACCCTAACATTACATTTTATCCTGTAAAATTATTTTAGTTCCTCAAAAATCTCAATTTACAATTATTTGGATATTTATAATATCAATTATTTTAATCTTTCATTAATAAGGTAATTACTCCATCATCATTGTCTCATAAATAAAATTAATTATTTAATGTCTAAAAATTATAAATAAAATACCATTATTTATGAAATATATTTATATTTATAATTAATATTTATATAATAATTTATTTTATGCATAGAAATATATTAAAAATGTTTTTATTTATGAAAAATTCATTTTAACACTTTAAAGTCTTTTTTAAATAATATAACAATAAATGTCCTAATTTAATTCAAGTGGACCAAAAGGATCATATTTTATTATTCTGGTTGATTTTTGATGAAATACACTTATCCAATAGAATTAGGAAATGTGTTAAGGTAATAATAATATCATTTTTACCTTTAATTAACCTATTTTCTTTTAACCGTGGTAAATTAAATTAAAAATTAACTATTCGCCAAAAAAAAATTCAACTTATTAAAATAAATTTTAGATACTGATATCAATCGTGTCTCTGAGATGTTTAAAATTCAATTCAGATAAGTGGTAAAATTACGTTTTATTCAAATATGCAAATGTGCCCCGTAGGTGGGTAAAAGACGGTAAAAAGATAAATAAATTTTTATATGTCTAATATTATTATAAAATGACTCCAATGAATAAATTAAACTAATAATGATATTAAGTATCTATTTTGAAATAAAATAAAATAAATTAAAATAAATAATTATTAAAATAAAAAGTATGTTTTAAACAATAACAGAGTGGTTTTCACTATTCCTCAAAAATATAATGTTGTTAGAAAAATACCAAAAACTCACCCTAAGATAATTTTGATCATCCGAATCCAAAAATGAATTCCATTTTAAAAAATAATATTTATAAAATTTAAAAAAGTGCGTATTAATGTTCATGACGGCTAGTTTTATTGGTCGTGGTGTGCTAGAAATTGAAGTTTCATATAGCGCATTCTATTGTATTATTCATAGGGAAATTTTCCATGGAAGACTAGGGTGTTACATTATCCCCTCCTTCAAATAATTTCTTCCTTGAAATTTCTAGAATACTACTGCATAAAAAGATTCAGGTGGTTCTTCCTCATAAGTTTCTCAGGTTCCCACATTGCATCTTCAATCTTATGGTTTCTCCATAGAACTTTTACCAGATGATTTGTTTGGTTTCTCAACACTTGTTCTCTAGTATCAAGAATTTTGATAGGATCTTCACAATAAGATAGATCAGGTTCCAGTTCTAATTCCTCATAGGTGAGTACATGTGTTGGATCAAACATGTATTTTCGCAATAGTGATATGTGGAACCCATCATGAACCTTGGAGAGACCAGGCGACATTGAATAATGATAAGCTACAAATACAATTTTTTCTAGAATTTCAGAAGATCTGATGTACCTGTGACATAATTTTCCCTTCTTACCTAATTGTATAACACCCTTCCATGGATATACCTTCTAAAAAACATGATCTTCGACATAAAATTCAAAATATTTTCTTTAGTTTTCAGCATAAATCTTTTTTCTACTTTTAGCTACATTGATGTGGGTTTTGATAATCATCACCCCTTCCATTGTTTTCTCAATTAGTTCTGGGCCTACGATTTTTCATTCACCAACATCATCTCACAAGATGGTGTACGACATCTCTTTGCATATAACACTTCATATGGTGACATTTGAATACATTAATTGATGTTATTGTTATAGGAAAATTTTACCAGAGTTAAATATTGATCACACATACCTTGAAAGTCAAGTGAGAATGTCTCGACCTAGCTTCTAATGTTAGAATAGTCTGTTCTGATTTTCCATCATTTAGAGGGTGGTAAGGAGTGCTCAAACTATGTTAAATATCTAAGGCCTTCTAAATAATTTTCCAGAATCTTGATGTAAAATGGGGATCACGATCAGAAAAAAATTGATAAGGGTACTCCATGAAGTCTTTCAACATCATTAATATATAGTCCTTTTAAACGTTCAAGTTGTAAATCCTCTCTTATAGCATGAAAATGTGTTGACTAGGTAAGACGATAAACAATGACCCATATTGCATCATTAATTTTATGAGTTTTTGGTATCCCCATAACAAATTCCATCATAATATCCTCCCATTTCCACTCAGGTATGGGAAGAGGTTGCATGAATCCTCTAGGATGTTTTCTTCCAGCATTCACATATTGACAAACCATACATCTTAACACATAATCAGTAATCTCCCTCTTCATATAGTCCCACCAAAAAATATTCCTTCAAATATCTATACATCTTAGTACTACTAGGGTTTATAGAGAAATTCGAGCTATAAGAATCATCCAATAATTCACTTTTTAGATAATGTATGTTTGGAACAAGACGTTTCTTCCAAAATTTAAAAATCCTATCTGTATATATGAAGTCAATCAATCTCCCATCATTCACAACTTTTATTTTCATTTGAAACTCTTCGTCATCACTCTGAGAACATTTTATCCTTTCTATTAATGATTTTTTCAAAACTATTTGAAAAATTATTGATGTTTCACCTTCCAATATTATTCCCATATACATTTTTACTATATCCATGAACATAGGATCCCATTCCACTCTCGTCTTGTTCAAAACTCCATGATCCTTTCTGCTCAATGAATCGTCCACCTTATTTTCCTTCCCTTGGTGGTATTGTATGGTGAAATCATAATCCATGAGTAGTTTGATCCATCTCCTCTACCTCATGTTGAGTTATTTTTTTGAGAAAATATTCTTCAAGCTCTTTTGATCAATATATATCTGACATTTTTCACCGTAGGGATAGTGTCTCTATATCTTCGAAGCAAACATTACACCTGCTACCTCAAGATTGTGAGTGGGTTGATTTTGTTCATTAATTTTTAGCTATCGAGATGCACATGCAATAAATATATCATTATGCATAAGGACAAACCATGTTCTTTCTTTGAAGCATCATTATAAATAATAGACCCATCATTACCCGATGGTAGAGTCAAGATAAGAACATTGACTAATATTCTCTTAAGTTTTTCAAAACATTATTCAAACTCTTTTGTCCGAAAAAATTTAACCCATTTACATGGGAGCTTGGTTAATTGGTTTTCCAATAGGTAAAAATTCTGGACAAAACACCAATTATTAACTACTAAACCAATAAAACTGCATAGCTCAGTTATACTCTTCGGTGATGGTCATTTTTTTATTTCTCTTGAATTAGAATGATCAAAAAAGATTCCATCCATAGAGACAATATGTACAAGAAAAAAATCTCTTGAAGCTAGAATTCACACTTTCTAAACTTCATAAATAATTTATATCTTCTGAGGGATTTCAAAATAGTGCACAAGTGAATTTTATGATCTTCGTAGATTATTTAGTATACCATGTTATCATATATAAATACCACTAAAAAGTCACCACGATAGTCCTTGAGAACTCTAATCATTAGATCTATGATAATATTGGGTGTACTAGTCAGTCCAAAAGGCATTACTGTAAACTCGTAATGCTCGTACCTTGTTCAAAATGCTGTTTTATAAATGTCTTCCTTCTTCACACACAACTGATGATATCTAGATCGATGGAAAATCTAGGAAAAATATTGGGCTCCCTGAAGTTGGTCAAATAAATCATCAATGTGAGGTAGGGGATACATGTTATTTATTGTTATAGCATTGATCATGCTATTGTCAACGCACAACCTCATAGATCCATCTTTTTTCTTTACAAGAATAACATGGTCTCCTCATGGAGAAACACAAGGGAGAATAAATCCCTTATAGCTCAATTCCTCTAGTTGACTATTTCGTTCCACTAATTCAACAATGTACATTATATAAGGGGTCTTAAATATGGGCCTTGAACCATGAATTCAATCAATGGAAAACTCAATTTATCACTTTGGAGGATATCTAAGAAAATCCTCTAGAAACACATCATCATATTTTTGCACAATAGGTACATCAACTATTTGAAAATTCTTATCCTCAACCATAGTTATTTCATTATCTTCCTCCCCAATAAATGAATTTAGTAGAGCTATTGAGGGTTTATCTAGATAATAATCAGGTGGTGATGTTTCTACTATAAAGATAAGGTACTTTTTATCATCATCAAGAAGTGTAACTGCCTTCTTCTAAAAATAAATCTTTGAATCATCGTCCAAAATCCAATCCATACCAAGGATTATATCAAATTCAATCATTGTAATGATGATGATATCAGTAGATAAAGAACATTTATATGCCCTAATGGGGAATGATTCACAAAACCTTGTTTCAATGATTCTTCTCTTAGGAGTTTTGACTAAAAACTCCCTTATTAAATAAAATTGTAAATATCTAATTCTCTTAGATGATTGCGAAGATATGAAATAATTAGATGATCCAAAATCAAATAAATCATTGGATAAAATTGAGGAAACCATTAAATTACATGCTACCATGGCTTTCAAAGCTTCAACCTCAGCAGTAGTGATCGCATAAACTTAGCCTTTCTCCCTTAGACTTTTCTGAGGTAAGTTTCTTTGGCTCTTTGGACATTCATTTTCATAATGACACATTTCTCTACAATTGTAGAATTAAACATTGACATATTATTTAATTACCTTGTTATCAGAAGCTTGGTTTCCTTTTTCACCACACTAGTAACATACTATCATTACCTTCAAGAAAGTACCGGGGTGTTTCTTCGCACATTTACTGCAGGATGGAAATTCAAAATTTCCATTCTACCCCTTATTCCCATTTCCAGAGTGTTCAACAGATCTCTTCTACTCTTTATTTACTTTAAACTAGTAAGACTTAAAGAATTCAATTTCCATTTTAATAAAACATGAGACAATATCTTATTACAATGAGAAGGATTCTGAGACTAATTCTTAGTGGAGAAATTATTTAAACCCATCAATGAATGAATCAATATTACTCCTTGGGTTGCTTATATAATCTACTGCATGCATTTATAACCTTGTAATGTTAGCCTCATATTTTGAGAGATTCTCATAGTCCTTTTGCCTCAGACTCCAAAATTTTCTTTCCATATCCGCTCGATGGTCACAAGGAATGTATTTTTCTTAGAAAATCTATTTAAACTTCCTCTATTCCATATTTGATGATTATTTACCCTCCATTGTGTTTCTAATTAATGACCTCCGTTGATCGACATCTCTCGTCATGCGATAAAATACCATGACAACTTTTTCCCTTTTTATACTCTCCAAATAATGAAGTATTTTATCTAAGGAACTTATCCATTCCTTAGTTACAAATGTATTTTTATTCCCATTGAATGTGGGTAATTTTTCCTCATTAACTAGTCTAACATTGATCCTCTGTATTGTGGATCAGGGTGCTCCATACTGGTAAGGTTATTACTCATAACATAATTGAGATATCCCAGTATGGTGATATGCTGATCAGCACCAGTTGCATCACCAGCTCCACTGTATTTGTAACACCCCAAGCTTCCACGGTACGTTTCCCTTTGAATAATGCAATGGTGTGCATTGTACGCAACTTCGAGATTCTAACACACCACAACCAATCAAACTAGCCATTATGAATAGTAATACCTAATTTTTGAAATTTTATAAATTTTATCATTCGAAATGGACTTCAGTTTTGGATTCGTAATGTCAAAATTAGCTTAGTGTGAAATTTTGGTACTTTTCAAATAACTTTCATATTTTGATGAATAGTGAAAATTACTAAATTTTAATTAAAAACAACTTTCTTAGTCGAAATAATTAATAGTGGTAAATTATTAAATTGAGTGGTTTTAAAGTATATTAAAAATATATTTTTACCATTTAATAAAATTTTGGTCATTGGATGAGATTTCACATTTAAACCAGACATAAACAAGTGTTGATATTTTGATAGTTATTATCTCTTAAAAACACGCTATTTCTTTTGACGACAGGAATTAATTTTTAAATTAATTAATGCAACTGATATGTTTTGAATTTGGTAAAATAGACATCTTTTTTGAATTCACAATATAAAATATAGCTTAGGACTAATTTTTGGTATTTTTCTGGAAACTTTCATTTTTTATGAATAGTGAAACCACTAAGTGGTAGTTAAAAAACTAAATTATTCATAAAACATAATTTAACCGCTACTGTGAGTGGAATTTCGAAAATATGAGAGACACGGTTAATGTCATGGAGTAAAATGTGGTTCATTGAGATGAAAATAATATTTGGTGAATAGTAACTTTTAATTTTATTTACCACGGTTAAAAGTAAATTGGGTAATTAAGGGTAAAAATTATATTAATATTACCCTAACACATGTTCTAATTCTATTGGACAAGTGTATCTCGACCACAAACAACCTTAGGAATAAAATATTATCATTTAGGTCCATTTTGATTAGATTAGGAAATTTATTATTATTTAATTCAAAGAAGAGTTAAAAGAGTTAAAATCAAAGTTTATTTAAAAAAACATTTTTAATATAGGGTTACACATAAGATAAATTCTATTATAAATATTCGTTACAAATATAGAACGATTTCCTAAATAATAATATTTTATTTATAATTTTTAGACATTAAATAATTTAATTTATTTATGACACAATGATGATGCAGTAATTACCATAATAGTGAAAAATTAAAATAATTTATATTATAAATACCCAAATAAATATAATTGGTGACTTCTATTGAATTAAACTAATTTTCCAGGTTATTATTACATATTAGAACTTATTTAATGGACTTTTTTCTAAGTAATCATTCATTTATGAGTTTCACAAAAATCAATTATTGAATAGTGTCAAAATTTACATAAAAGAGTTGTTTAAAAAAATATTATATTATTAATTGATATTAAATTTCTAAAATTATAAGGTTCGGCAAAGAGACTTATATCATGATAGGGGTATCATTAATGGACCACTTGGGGTTCTCTTGGATGTATATAGTAAGTTCCTTAACCATATAATATAAAAATACAAAGAGACATTGTAAAAGTGAAACTAATTAACTAAGAGTTAATATTTAAAGATAAGGTTAATATAATGACCCAAAACTATGTAAATTATATTGGTTGAGTAGTTTTAGACTTATCCTTACCTTAATATATAAATAATTCACTTTGGAGCCATTAGAAACCGAATATGATTTTGTTATAAAATAATATTTTGAGCTTTTAAAAAGGTTCCCCTCACCCCTCTTATAAAAGGGCACTCCCCCTTCTCATTAATTCACACCATCAAAGCCTTTTGGTTCGGCCAAAACCTATCCAAATAATCTCTCAACTTCCCTCTCTACAACATAGAGGCATTAGTTTGATCAGAAAGCCAACTTAAGGATCCCTTTTGACCAAATCAAAAGGAAGAACACGAAGAAGAGGTAATGTTTTTACCACCCTTTTTCAAATTCTTTTCTTCTTCAACTTCTTATTTATTTGTTATTCCCATTCTAAAATAATGAATCCAGTATATCCTATATACTATAATATTATTATAAATATGGTACAACCATATTCAATATTCTATCAATCCTTTGAATGACATGTCACCAAACGTGCGTACGTACAGCTTACCGTCTCCACGTCATGGTGTAATTGTCATTCAATAAATTATTATTTGAATGGGTATAATAATGATGTGTAATTCATTTAAATAATAAATATAACATGATAATTATTCTGTATATATGATATACCATCCAATTATATATTATTTTAACATCAAAAGAATGATATTGCCGCTCGTGCGTACGTACGGACTACCGTCTCCACGAAAGCGATGAGATTAATTCTCCATCATATCCATTCAAGTATAATTATCATTTGATGATTTAAAAATAATGTGTAAGGACTTGAAATAATTATGTATATGAATAAGATACAACCAATTCATAACAAACACGGATGACATGACAAAGAATATAAAGGAAAATGAGTAAGTTAACACCTGAAGTGACGATAATACTAAGATATTTTTAACAAATCAATATTAAAAGATCATATATGATATCATATTAATGTAAATTATTCTTGTATAATTAAATAACAATTATTTCACCATTATAAAGGAGGTTATCCTACTGTCGACCAAGGAAAAAGTACAAAGTAAGGGGTTTCTTATCTCACTTTTAATTCAGTGAGATTCCCATTGTTCACCACTTATTTATTGCAGGAGGTGTGTGTACTACCCATGATTGTATTCATTGTGTAATATACTTCAATTTATGGGTATTTACATCATCATTGTATGATCCTTCTTTCATGGATGCATGTTTCATAAGTTACCAAATCGATAAGGGAATTTAAAATTTCAATTTCAACTCATTCGGCTTTACGCATACTTTATTGATTATTTTACTCCAAGATTATGTGTGGAATCACTATTCATTTGATTATGCCTTAATTTCCACCCCCTTTATGTGGATATAATTTTTATACACATAATCACTCCATTGATAAATTCTCAAGTCATCGGTATGAACTTGATAAGAGTAATTTTTATTCAATCTTGATTTGTTGATATAAACATCAAAGTCATTGGTGTTGTTTTTACTAGAATATGTGTGAATGTCCTTTGATTGTTTTACACTGAATATCCAATCATATTTAGGGTATTTATATTTTTCACACATAATCATGTCATTGATTTATCCTTAACCTAAGTATACGGCGTTTCTGAGAGATTTCATCTCAATTTACATTCTATTGAGACTTATTTGTTGTTATACACCAAATCACTTTTATGTGGTGTATATAATGTAATTTGACATTGTATATCATGAATCCCTTTATTATCATGATATTAAAAAGTTTTTATTACCTCAATTATTTGTATTCAAGTGTATCTCTTTTGGTTAGAAACTCTAACTAAAATACCATTTTTAAATGTTTTAAAGACTTATTCTTCTAAATCTTTATCATTAATGTCCATGTTTTAAAAATGGTTTTAAGGATTTATTTTTATGGACATTAATTTTTTAAAATTAAAACTCCTTTTAAAAGTTTCAAAGTGGTATGGGACACTTTGATTCTAAAATCTATTTTAATTGGATTCTTGACAAATAGTGCGACTTTTAAATGATTTCAATAAAAAGGGGGATATTTCACTCTAATTGTTTTGATGATCATTTTCATCTATGTCAATATCTTTCAAAATTCTCGATTGAGGTTAATATGATACAATATAATCTTCCATATTGTATCGAATGAGTTATGTTTGACTGTGGATGTGCTATTTTTATACCATTCATGGTTTGTGGATAAAGTATTGAAATTTCGTATGCTAGTTTTAATATGAATGTTTATGTCATATTTAAAACTTTTCATATGAGGAATGCATTGGACTTAGTAAGTGACGGGTGGAGCCCGCTATAGCTCCTCGATGCATTGGTAGGTCTCATTAGACAAACTAGTGTCGTGGAACAAGGCCTTGGGAAAATATTATTTGTAGTCTTGGCACGAGGCCTTGGCTATGTGGTTATGATAGTATGATATTATGCATTCCATCATTATGAAAGTGGTTATTGATGTTGCATGTGATTGTTCGACTAGTAGAATATCCATGTGAATAAGTAAATGGAATTATTTCATTTTATCATTTCCATATTATGCGGATGTTCAAGTTTAAAAGGCTTCTGTTTTAGATATAAATTGCTTTAAGTGTTTATGTTTATCTCTGAAAGCTTCTGCTATATTGTTATCCTTACTAAGCTTTTGAGCTCACCCCTTTCAATGTTTTATTTTTTCCTGGATGTGAAGAAGTAATTTATGAATTACCTGAAGGGATAGTATGAGGGGATATGAAGACAAGATGTTGTTGTAACTTTTTTAACTAATGATGTAATGTAAGACTTATGAATATATCTAGTGTTTCCAAGACTACTAAAATAATCGGTCTTTCGAGACTTGATATTTTGTGATCATGCCAATGTTATGTAATAATGCACTGACTCTGAGTATCTAGGGTCGGGGCATTACAGTTGGTATCATAGGATGTTTAGTACAAACCTTGGAAGATAGATTTAGATAAACTCTGATTACATCACATAGCCATAAGAGAGAATTTGAGGATTAGTATAGAAGAACATACTAGAAATTTGGTATTGTAGATATTTTGTGAGTTTTCCAAGCAATACATCCTTGCCTGGATAAGATTAGGTAGAGGCAGCTCTGGCACAGATGTACCTAGGGGTAAAACTTGAAAACACCGCTTTGAGCTAGAATCGAATGGGAACTGGTGCACGACAACAGGCCTTGCTGCACTCTTGGTTACAATACTCCTGGAGGATATGCTTTGGTATATTCACAAGATTAGTATGAACCATTATTAAGGGAATACAAAAAAATTCCCCTAAGAATATATGTCAGCAAATAGATAGTGGATAACCTAGATTTTAACATAGGGTAACCCATGTTTGGATATATTTTCTAATTACAAGATTATCCTATTATGTCTATTTGTTTTACATTCTTATTAGATAAGTATTCAGAAACCATAATTGTATTTTTTTTGTTAGTTGAAACATGGAGGGAGCAAGATCACAAAAAACTCTTCTCTCTCTTCCTACAGAACTACTTACAATTATTATCCAGAAGTCATGCGTAGACGATGTTGAAACCTTCTCAAATGTCCAAGTTGCATGAAAACAAGTTTATGAGACATCCAATACCTCTAGAATTTCAAGATTCATTCAAGGATCAAGTACCGACTATGGGATAACGTTTCACTCTCAACATTCTTACCACGCTAAGCGTGGGATGTACCATCAGGGTCTTTTCAAATTATTCACTTTATCCCAAAATTACAGTGCACTAAATGATTTTCTAGATGCTGCAGAAGAGGGAGTCCTTCGAGCAACCTATATGTATCAAATTATATATTTATGTCTTTTGGGATATACCAAAACTGATTTACCAAAACATTATTTTGAAATATTTGAAGATGAATCAGTGTGAATTTTTCTAAAAAAACATGTTAAAGACAATGTCTCAAAATTATATATAAGAAATACCTATTTTTTATGATGCATCGTTGCTTCCATCGATATAATCCAAGATGGATGAGGAGTTTTTGGGTAAAAGAAGTATATGATTTCGAAAAATTCCTGAGGTACCATTGTGACACATGAACACATTCTACCAAAAGGAAAATCCACCTTGTCACTCGAGAGTTCATGTTGTGATCCACATATCTACAGTGAAAAAATAAATGCCTGACCCAACGCATGTACTCACCTATGAAGAATTAGAACTGGAAACCGATCTATCTTATTGTGGAGAGCATATCAGAATTCTCCATACCAAAGAACATGTGTTAAGAAACCGGATGACTCGTCTGGTAAAAGTTCTATAGAGAAATCATAACATGGAAGAGGCAATGTGGGAACCTGAGGAACATATGATGAAGAAACTATGTGGAAATAAATGGATGGTGAAATGTTTAAAAGTATTAGTGCTCTTTATTGATGGTAATACTTTGGAATCATTTTCTCTTGTATGTGTAAAACTGCAATTTATCATGTGAAAATGATATTTGAGGAAGAATTATCGTTTCTGTTGCGGATATAGTTATAATTAACCATTTGGTCTTATTTGATCATTGGGTTTGAGGCAATTATAGGTTATTATATTCTGGGATGAAAATGAAAGGTATGAGATAAGATTTGTGGTTAAATTATGTTACAGTTATTCTGAGGAATTTATCTCATTTTGGTAATTTTATAAAATATAGTTTTTGAAAAAGGACAACACGCAGACCGTGTGACAACCCGTCGCGTCGGACAAAGCTGTGGGAATCGAACCCACAACCAAAGTGAGATTGGGATTTATCGCATACCACTGGACTATGTGAAGTCCCTGGTTAGTGTCACAATTATTTTTAGTTAAATAATTCGATTGATCAATAATAATTTGATTTGGGATCTTATGTCTTATCAAATGAATACCCTTAATATAGGAAAATGATTTGGTGATTAAGTGATAAATGTTATTTTGGATGTTGTTCACTTTGTTGTGAACACTATATGCTCAAGGAAAATATAATAGTATGAGATTTCAATTGAGGAGTAATTGTGGATTATTATATATGTTTATATTGTGAATTTATAGTGATTTGGGTTATTTATGGAAATTATAAGGTTAATTACTTTAAGTATGTGACTTTAAGAGTAATTAATTTGGACAAACAATTTTACATGGAAGACTACATTCATAATAACTTTTGGGTTTCAATATTAGTTAGGATTATATTGATGGATTTTAAGGAAAATTGATTATTGAATGGTATTTATTTAACTTTGGGGTATTGATGGTTTAATTTTAGAAATTAAGATTAGTGTTTTTTTCTCTAATAGAATATCCATTTGGGGGGTCATCAAATATTATACTAACCATTTTGGTTTTGATTAATCCTTAATTACAAGGTAAATATATAGTTTATCCTACGTCTATCATGTATTTCTATAGAAGTTTATTCTTGCTCTCCCATTGTGACCAAGTCTTCTTGAATACTCATTGTTAAAAAAAATGAGTTAGTAGAAAAAAGTTATTAAAGAATGAAACTCTACTTAAAAAGTAAGTATAACTCTTTATGTTCTTAGTCAATATCATAAATCAATTCCTCGTCCTTATGTAATGTAACTTAAAACAAAAATTTTTTGTCCGTTTATGTTTCCTACTGGTAGACTAAGGACCATTTCTCCCAACACAAGTTTGTGATTTTCTTATTGTTAACTTTCTCCTGATCACGTTTTCTATCCCTCTCCATAAGAACTGAACACTTAGTTTATCATCCATATACATGTTTTCTTACATGGAATCCTAGTATTGGTGATCTCGGGTGAGCTTTGTACTTATCATTCTTTCTTTTAAAGTGAATGTTTTATTGACTCATTTTCTGATATGGGCCATTCCATTATATTCCCAAGACCAATTTTAAAAATTACGAGGATGCAATTTATAAAAGGAGGGTAGAATGTGACACCCCAAGCTTCCACAGTATGTTTCCCTTTGAATAATGCAATGACATGCATTGTACACAAATTCAAGATTCTAACACACCACAACCAATCAAACTAGCCGTTATGAATAGTAATACCTACTTTTTGAAATTTTATAAATTTTATCTTTCAAAACGGACTTCAGTTTTGGATTCATAATATTGAAATTAGCTTAGGGTGAAATTTTGGTACTTTTTGGATAACTTTCAGATTTTGATGAATAGTGAAAATTACTAAATTTTAATTAAAACCAACTTTTTTAATCGAAATAATTAATAGTGATAGATTATTAATTTAAGTGGTTTTATGGATATTAAAAATATATTTTTACCATTTAATACAATGTTGGTCATTGGATGAGATTTCACATTTAAACCAGAGATAAACAAGTGTCAATCTTTTGATAGTTATTATCTCTTAAAAACACGCTATTTGTTTTGACGATGGGAATTAATTTTTAAATTAATTAATTCAACTAATATGTTTTTAATTTGGTAAAATAGACATCATTTTTGAATTCATAATAACAAATATAGCTTAGGCCTAATTTTTGGTTTTATTCTGGAGACTTTCATTTTTTGATGAATAATGAAACCACTAAGTGGTAGTTAAAAAACTAAATTTTTCATAAAACATAATTTTACTGCTTCTGTGAGTGGAATTTTGAAAATATGAGAGACACGGTTAATATCAAGAAGTAAAATTTGGTTCATTGAGATGAAATTTTTTTGGTGAATAGTAACTTTTTTACTTTAATTTACCATGGTTAAAAGTAAAAAAGGTAATTAAGGGTATAAATGATATTAATATTACCCTAACACATGTCCTAATTCTATTGTACAAGTGTATCTCGACCAAAAAACAACCTTAGAAATAAAATATTATTATTTAGGTCAACTTGGATTAGATTAGGACATTTATTATTATTTAAATCAAAGAAGAGTTAAAAGAGTTAAAATCATAGTTTATTTACTAAAACTTTTTTAATATAGGGATAAACATAAGATAAATTAGATTATAAATATTCATTAGAAAGATAAAATTATTTCCTACATAATTATATTTTATTTATAATTTTTAAAAATTATATAATTTAATTTATTTATGACACAATGATGATGAAGTAATTACCATAATAGTGAAACAATAAAAATAATTGATATTATAAATACCCAAACAAATAAAAATGGAGACTTTTATTGAATTAAAATAATTTTATAGAAAAATATGATATATTATTATTTATTTAATTCTATTTTTTAGAAGTAATCCTTATATTATGAGTTTCACAAAAATCAATTATTGAATTGTTTGAAAATTGACATAAAAGAGTTTTTTTAACAAATATTATATTATTAATTGATATTAAATTCCTAAAAATATAAGGATCGGCCAACAGACTTATATCATGATTGGTGTATCATTAATGGACCACATTGGGATCTCTTGGATGTATATGGTATGTTTACTTACCATATAATATAAAAATACAAAGAGACATTGTAAAAGTGAAACTAATTAACTAAGAGTTAATACTTAAAGATAAGGTTAATATAATGACCCAAACCTGTCTAAATTCTATTGGTTGAGTGGTTTTCGACCTGTCCCCACCATAAAAATTAATTAATTTACTTTTAAGGCATTAGAAACCGAATATAAATTTATTATAAAATAATATTTTTAGCTTTTCCAAAGGTGCCCCTCACCCCTCTTATAAAAGGGCACTCCCCCTTCTCATTACTTAACACCTTCAATGCCTTTTTGATCGGCCAAACCCTGCCCAAATACTCTCTACACTTCCCTCACTACATCATAGAGGCATTATTTTGATCATAAATCCATCTTAAGGAGCCCTTTTGATCAAATCAAAAGGAAGAACCCGAAGAAGTTGTAATGTTTTTACCACCCTTTTTCAAATTCTTTTCTACATCAACATCTTCTTTCTTTGTTATTCCCATTCTAAAATAATTAATCCAGTATATCCTATATACTATAATATTCTTATAAGTATGGTACAACTATTTTCATTATTCTATCCATCCTTTGAATGACATGTCACCATATGTGCGTGCGTACGGCTTACCGTCTCCACGTCATGGTGTAATTGTCATTCAATAAATTATTTTTTGAATGGGTATAATAATGATTTGTGATTCATGTAAATAATAAATATAACATGATAATTTTTCTTTCTATATGATATACCATCCAATTATATATTATTTTAACATCAAAAAAATGATATTGTCGCTCGTGCGTACGTACAGACTACCATCTCCACAAAAGCGATGGGATTCATTCTCCATCATATCCATTCAAGTATAATTATCATTTTATGATTTAAAAATAATGTTTAAGGACATGATATAATTATAGATATTAATATGATACAACCTATCCATAACAAACACGGCTTACGTCATAAATAATATAAAGGAAAATGAGTAAGTTAACACCCGAAGTGACGATAATACTAAGATATTATTAACAAATCAATGTTAAAAGATCATATATGATATCATATTAATGTAGATGATTCATTTATAATTAAATAAAAATTATTTCACCATTATACAGGAGGTTAACCTACCGTCAACCAAGGAAAATGTTCAATGTAAGGGGTTTCTTATCTCACTTTTAATTCAGTGAGATTTCCATTGTTCACCACTTATTTATTGCATGTGGTGTGTGTACTGCCCATGATTGTATTCATTTTGTAATATACTTTAATTTAGGGGTATTTAAATCATCATTATATGATCCTTCTTTCATGGGTGCATGTTTCATAAGTTACCAAATCGATAAGGGAATTTGAAATTTCAATTTCCACTCATTCGGCTTTACACATACTTCATTGATTATTTCACTCCAATATTATGTGTGGAATCACTATTAATTTTATTATTCCATAATTTCTACTCCCCTTTCTGGGGATATACTTTTTATACACATAATCACACCATTGATAAATTCTCAAGTCATTGGTATGAACTTGATAAAGGTAATTTTTACTCAATCTCGATTTGTTGAGATAAACATCAAATTCATTGGTGTTGTTTTTACTAGAATATGTGTGAATGTCCTTTTATTGTTTTAAACTGAATATCCAATCATATTTAGTGTATTTATATTTTTAACACATAATCATGTCATTGATTTATCCTTAACCTAAGGATATGACCTTTATGAGAGATTTCATCTCAATTTACATTCCATTGAGACTTCTTTGTTGTTATACACCAAATCAATTTTATGTGGTGTATATAATGTAATTTGACATAGTATATCATGAATCCCTTTATTCTCATGATATTACAAAGTATTTATTACCTAAATTATTTGTATTCAAGTGTCTCTCTTTTGGTTAGAAATTATAACTAAGATACCATTTTTAAATGTTTTAAAGACTTATTCTCCTAAATTATTCTCATTAATGTCCATGTTTTAAAAATGGTTTTAAGGATTTATTTATATGGACATTAAAGTTTTAAAATTAAAACTCTTTTAAAAGTTTCAAAGTGGTATGGGACACTTTGATTCTAAAATCTATTTTAAATGGATTTTTGACAAATATTGTGACTTTTAAATGATTTCAAGAAAAAGAGGGATATTTCACTCTAATTGTTTTGATGATCATTTTCATCTATGTCAATGTCCTTTATAATTCTCGATTGAGGTTAATATGATACAATATAATCTTCCATATTGTATCGAATGAGTTTTGTTTGACTGTGGATGTGCTACTTTTATACCATTAATGGTTTGTGGATAAAGTATTGACATTTCGTATGCTAGATTTAATAAGAATTTTTATGTCATATTTCAAACTTTTCATATGAGGAATGCATTGGACTTAGTAAGTTACGGGTGGAGACCGCTATAGCTCCTCGATGCAGCTATAGGTCTCATGAGAAAAACTAGTGTCTTGGAACAAGGCCATGGAAAAATCTTATTTGTAGTCTTGGAACGAGGTCTTGGCTATGTGGTTATGATAGTCTGGCATTATTCATTCCATCATTATGAAAGTGGTTATTGATGTTGCATGTGATTGTTCGACTAGTAGAATATCCATGGGAATAAGTTAATTGCATTATTTCATTTTATCTTTTCCATATTATGCGGAAGTTCAAGTTTAAAAGGATTTTGTTTTAGTTATAAATTGATTTATGTGTTTATGATTATCTATAAAAGCTTCTACTATATTGTTATCCTTACTGAGCATCTTATCACACCCCTTTCAATGTTTTATTTTTCTCAGGATGTGAAGAAGTAATTTATGAATGACCTGCAGGGATAGTATGAGGGGATATGAAGACAAGATGTTGTTGTTGTTTTTTTACCTTATGATGTAATGTAAGACTTATGAATATATCTAGTGTTTCCAAGACTACTAAACTAATCGGTCTTTCGAGACTTGATCCTTTGTGATCATTCCATTGTTATGTAATAATGCACTGAATCTAGGTATCTAGGGTTGGGGAATTACAATAATTATCATGAGTAGGAGGGATGTCCCTACATGGATTACATGTGTTTATAAGGTTTCCATTCCTTCCACTAGGCTCCATTTATATACAGTGGCATATAATAGATTAGTTTTAGAATCACAATACATAATTCCAAACATGTAAAACACTTAACATAAATTAAACGGTTTATGGATATAATCCATAGTCATAAAAATGTTTTCATTGAAGTAGTATATACTCATATAGCCTTCATAATGGTTTTTAAAGAAAATGTGAATTATCCTAATAATATCCCTTAGGAGTGTCATAACCAAGAGTGAAACAATGCTCATTTTCATGTACCAGGATACCCCAGGTCGTGCCCGAAACTCCTTGTCAGAGTTATCAGTCCTAGGTATATATGTTCCAGAGTCGCCTCTACCTGCTCATATCCTCACATGGATGTATTAATTGTAAAACTTTAAAAATATCTACATTACCAAAATTCTAGGAAGTTCTTATATACTAATATTTAAAGTATATATCAGGTTAATGTTATCTAATCAGAGCTTTTTCTAAATCTAGCTTCTATGGTTTGTACTAAACATCCTCTGATACCAACTACAATGCCCTGACTCTAGTTACCCAGAGTAGGTGAATTATGACTTAACATTGTCATAATCACAAGAGATCATGTATCTAAAGAACTATTAGTTTAGTAACCTTGTATGTTCTAGATACATAAATAAGTTTTTCATTACTTGTTGAAATAAAAACAAAAACAACATTTTGTCCCCTTTTAACACACTTATTTACCTTAGCCTATCCCTAATGGTCAAGCGTAAAATACGTCTACACATACTGTAAAAATGAAACCCGGAAAGGGGTGACCTCAGATACTTAGTAAGGATAACAATATAAAGATTTTTTTTTAAAAAGAATAATCTTTTATGGCAATGTATAAGACTAAAACAAAAGCGTTTTTAAAAATAAACATTAGTATAGTATAGAAAATATAAATCAAAACAATTCCATTCACTTATTCACATGGATATTCTACTTATAGAATAATCACATGTAATATTGATAACTAATTTCATAATGGTGGAATGCATGATACCTGACATCATAACCACATAGTAAAGGCCTCTTTCCAAGACTAAAAATAAGATTTTGTCTAGGACTTATTTTGAAACACTAGATGGTCTAATGAGACATACTGATTCATTGAGGAGCTATAGTGGGATCCACTCGTCACTTACTAAGTCCAATGCATTCCTCATATGAAAATTTTGAAAAATAAGATAAATATTATTATTAAAAACTAGTATACGAAATGTCAATACATTAACAAAAAAGAATGATTGATATAAAAATTTCACATCAATATTTAAACATATCATAACTCATTCATTAGAATAAGGAATATTGTACTATAATTAATCAACTTCAAAAAAGTGTAAAATCCCTCAAAGTATGTTGACATATATGAAATCAAAATTATTTTAGAAGAATATCTCTTTCTTTTTTGAAATCATTTAAAATTTACATAACTATAAAAGAAATCAATTATTTTGAAAATACTATTATAATCTTGTAAGATAAACTTTGACGGTGTTATAATTGTGGAAAATAGCCACACCCTCCATATAAGTTAAAAAATATTACCTTAATTTGTCAAGATGGTCATGAAGTACCTTGTGTGGAAAATGAGGGAAAGATACATTTCAAAACATTTTTAAAAAAAATTCAAACATGGGTATAAATGACTTTAACCCATTTTCTATTAAAGATTAAAAATGTCTTGAAATACATTTTTAGGAAACATAGTTGTGGATGTTAAAGATGTCCCAGATGATACTTAAATATAAACAACCTCAAATAATGAAGAGATCGTAAAAATAACCATTACCTTGTACTTTTCCTTATTGAGGGTATGAAAAAATATTGTATAATAGTTAAATTATTTTTTATTAAATTATTCAAGAACCACATACATAAATATGATATCATATATGATCTTATAATATTGATTTGTTAATAATATTTCAGTAGTATCATCGGTTCAGGTGTTAACTAATTCGTATTCCTTTATCTGTTTTGCTACATAAGTCATGTTTGATATGTATAGGATGTATACTATTCATATCCAGAATGATATTAATATCTTAAACAATATTTTTAATCATAAAATGAAAATTATTCTTGAATGGTTATAATGGGGAATGAATTTCATCACGATCGTGGAGACGGTAATCCGTACATACGCATGAGAAACAATATCATTCTATTGATGGTGAAATAATATGTAGTTGGATGGTATATCATATATAAATAATACTTACCATGTTATGTTTATTATTTACATCATTAATAATAATTATTATACCCATCAAAATAATTAAGTGTTGGAATAACAAACTACACCACGCCGTGGAGACGATACGCCGTACATACACACGTTTGGTGACTTGTCATTTATAGGATAGATAGAATAAAGAATATGGATGTACCATATTAATAATAACATCACAGTATGTATAAGGTATTGTATTTATTATTATTATTATTTTGAAAACAACAAATAAAGACGAAGTGGAAGATGAAAAGAACTTTGACAGAGGTGCTGAAATTATTACATATTTTCCAGGTGTTTTATTTTGAGTTGATCAAAAGAGATCTTTAAGATGGCTTTATTATCCAATTAAGGCCTCTAGATCGATTTGAGGGTAGTTTGGATGATATTTGAGTAGGGTTTGGTAGAGACAAATGGCTTTGGTTGTGCGTTTTTGAGATAAAGGGAAGTACACTTTTATAAGAGATGTGAGGGTAACTTTATGAAAAGCATGAAATATTATTTCATCATACAATAATATTAGGATTTTAATGACTAAAAAATTATTTATTTCTAGGATAAGCTGGGTATGGGTAGAAAAAATCTCAACAAATAGGCTTTATATAGGTTTAGGTCACCATAATAACCTTATCTTTCAGATTTAACTCTTAGTTAAATTGTTTAGCTTTTACTATGTATTCTTGTATCATTATAATAAATGGTTAATAAACATACTATAAAAATCCAAGAGAACCCCAAGTGGTAAATTATTGACATATATAACATTATCTATGTCCTTTTGACGAACATTATATTTTTGGTAATATTATATAAATTAATGATATAATATTTGTTGAAAAAACTCATTTATGTCAATTTTGACACTATTTGGTATTTTGTTTTTTCGAAAGTCATAAAAACTTTATTACCCAAAAAAATTAATTTAATAAACCCTAGGATGACATGTCAAACTAGAAAATTAGTGTAATTCTTCAAAAGTTTCAATTAACATTTATTTGGATATTTATAATATCTATTTTTTTAATCTTTCATTAATGAGGTAATTACTGATTCATTAATGTCTCATTAATAAAAAAATTATTTAATGAATAAAAAAATAAATAAAATACCATTATATAGGGAATAAATTTTAAATTTCTAATGAATATTTATATTAAAATTCATCTTATGTATGACCCTATATTAAAAATTGTTTAGTTACGAAACATTGACTTTAACACTATTAACTATTCTTTGAATAAAATAATAATAAATGTACTAATCTAATCCAAGTCGACCAAAAGGATCATATTCTATTCTGAATGTTTATTTTGGTCAAAATACACATATATAATATAATTAAAACATGTTTTGGGATAATAATAATTTAATTTTTACCTTTAATTACCCCATTTGCTTTTAATCGTGGAAAATAAAAGTCAAAAGTTAATATTCATCAAAAATTATTTTCATCATTATTGAACCACATTTTACTTATTAGTTTCAAAATCCACTCCTGTATTTTTGAAATTTAATTCACAGAAGCAGTAATATTTCATTTGATGAAAATTTACAAATGTGCCTAGATGGTAGGTAAAAGATGATAAAAAGTTCAATAAAATTTTAAATATCAAATATTATTATAAAATGACTCCAATGAATTTCATTGAAAAAATATAGGTAATATGAAACTATTTTGACTTAAAATAAATTTAAATAAAAAAATATTAATTTTAATAAAAACTCGGTTTTAAACAATAATGTAGTGTTTCTCACTATTAATTTGAATGTTTTTATAAAAATATAAAAAATCCACCCTAATATAATTAAGATCTTTAGAATCTAGAAATGAAGTCCATATTGAAAAATAAAATTTATAAAACATAAAAAAGTTGGTGTTACTATTTATAACGTCTAGTTTGATTGGTCGTGGTGTGCTAGAACTTGATGTTGCGTACAACGCAAGCTATTGTATTATTCAAAGGGAAATGTACCATGTAAGATTGGGGTGTTACAAAAGTCAAGTATAATTCATGGGAGGAACCCATGAATTTTTTTAGAACGGCAAATTGTTTTTTTATTAACTAGCATTATGGGATAATATATGGTGTTTTTTAAAAAGGAATCTAGGTATCACTCCATGTTCACTATGATACCCACCACCATAAGAGTATCTCAAATTAATTCCATAAAAAACCATGTATCACTCTTGGCCTGACATATAGGTAATACCCTTTGAGACTGTCTGGGATATATTATAGTGGTAACTTATTATTTATTTATGCATGGTATAGAATAATTTCCCACTATGACTATCCCAAAAAATACGCTAGCAAACCATATCAGTAATGGCTTATAGAAAATCATCATCCAATTGAGGCCATCTTAGGTATTGTATGAATGAATAATTTATCATTCTAAAGACCTAACATTAATAATTATAATCTTGATTATTTATGTCAATATTTCCTTTTTATATATTTTAGGATATTTTTAGGTTTATAGTTTTAATTAATTAGGCCATAACTTATACATAACAATACCAAATAATAATAAGTGGATACATCTTACCAGTATTATTTTTTACCATTATATAAATATCATATAACACAAAAGTATTTCTTTTTTTGAAAAATGTTCACGAATTTCATCTTTACTTTTCCATTCCATTAACTATCCATTAATCCAAGTATAATCATTTTAAAAATGTTGTATGTTCATAAAAAGACCATTAATAGAAATAAAAAGAGGAAAACCATTACTCTAGAGAAAAAAATTAAAACCCATGAAAATCATTTTCATAAAAGGATAAAATTTTTAAAAAAAGAATTTTTAATAATTTTAAAACATATTTTATATTAACTTTTGAAAGAAAAATATTTCTAGGAAAACTCATTAGAAATAATAGAAAGGGTAGTTAGGTACCTTGGAACTTCATCTCAATGAACCCTTAATCAAAACCATAGAAAACTCTTAAAAATTGGAATAACCATATTACCAACTTCCAATATAATTCTCTTAATAACATATTCATTACCTAATACATTAGATCGATTTCTGGGGACACCCAACATATTATCCAGGACGGGTTTTCTAGATGATATCTAGGTGTATCTATCATATATAACGTTCATGAACCAAAACATTAATAAAAAAATCTATTCTTTTTCTTTTTAATCATAAAACATTTTAAATGCTCTTTAAAACTTTTATACATGTAAAATCTATATTTAAAACACCATTTTCTATTTAGAACTCCACTTTCAATAAAAAATTACCACCAAAAGAGAAAAGTGGTTTATCGTTAAATGAAAAATGAAAACACTCAAGGGAAGCTTGAAATAAATTAATAGGAACAACATGTGAAAATTTTCTTTTTGTTTTTATTATTATGAATATTACATTACTTTTTTTTTGAAAATATTCCGTATAAAACTTGAAATAAGGTTAATTTTTAAAACAATTGAAAATAAAGTAATAAGAGACATAAAATGTAAAATATAAATCATTAATGTCAATATAAAGTATTCCATAAAATAATTTTAAAAACATGTTGATAGAAAAATAAATATTTGAATGGAAAATATAAAAAATATTTTTTTAATAAAATGTACCTTATCAATTTGGAAATATTTCATTCATACATCCCATGGAAGAATATTTTTTTTAAAAAATATGAATACAATCAAAATAAGGAAATTGATTATATTAAATTTTAAATGGGATTTATATACACCTTGAAATAGAGTGTAGGTGTATAACATCAACATATTCCTCAATGAATGATAATTGAGATGAAGTCCCTTACCTTGAGTCTGACTTGTCACACATTCCTTCATCTCCCATAATAATAAAATGATGTTAATTATTTACCTGTTTAAGAACCTTTTTAATAATTTTTATTACATTTATTTTACTTATTACCATGTAATATAAAATTACTTAATCAATTATTTTTGCATTAAATGTTTTGATGATATTCAGCTTACGTGTCAAAAATGAATTGATCAGTTTACTATGGTGAAAGATTTATTTATTTAATCATATGAAGAAAAATAATCATGAAATAATTATCATATTTTTACATGAAATGTAATTTTATGAGGAATAATCAAACATTATGTTTTAATAAATGATTTATGTTACAATAGTAGAGATGATATGCAATATATACACATTGAAAACATTTCAATTTTTAACGATCATTTTTAAAAAGGGGTAGGTAATATTTTATCTTCCCCAAATTTAATGAAAATAGAATATAATTAATTATTTCATTAAATATACTTATATATATCGTAAATCTATTTTGGGTATTAAAAGAGCGTTGCATCACTTCGTGAAGGTGATAGCCTACACGTTTATAAGAAATGATATCATTTCGCTGAGAGTGAAAAGGAATAAAAGAAAATGATATATCATATTTTTAGAATGATATATATGTAATAAATACATACTTATTTCATTTATACCACATATATTCATTATAAGTACCCTTATTACCATCCATGTAACATGTTAGTTAAAATTGAATCACATCAATTCATAAGGCAGTAGTCTGCCGTACACCCGAGTGACGTTATCATATAAACCATATAATGTAATGTAAATGGTATATAATATATAATAATTAAATTCATAAAATTATTTTATAATTATCATATTTATAATTTATATCGATTATCAAAACCAGCTCTGAGAGTTGGTAATACAAAAATAAAATATATCGGTTCGTGAGGTGGTACTTCTCTATACACGCAAATGATGATATCTTAACCAATTTGATGAAAGTGGAGAATGATTTAGAGTATTAAATTAAAATAGTAAAATATAAATATATGGAATATATTTATGTTATTATATAATCATGTTTTAATTATAATTTAATGTGGTGGTGGAAGGTATAAAATGAAAACTTTCGTTGAAGAATGTTACGTCTTATTTGGTTAACTTCTTTTAGTTTTCACAAAATGACTTCCTTGGTTGTATTTGTACGAAAAAGAGACTTATAAGATGATATGATGTAATTATAGAATTTAGTATTTTATTTATTTTGTAATTCAATGTGTATTGGAGGTATGATGAGAAGACGGGTGTGAGTGGCATTTCATAAGTGAGTTAAGTAGCACAAAAAGTAATTTTTGAAAAGAATGAATTCCACTCATTTTTTGTTCATGTAAAAAAGATAGAATAATAGAAAATAATTCATCAAAAAAGGGATAAAATTTAAATATATCTATAAACTATTTTTTATATAAGTATTTAGGTAATTTTAACCCTTATCTTTTTTATTTTAACTCTTGGTAAATCCATTTTTTATATTAACAGTGGCAATAAATTTTTTCTATTTTCACAATTAATTTTGAAAACAATATGTGGACATTATTATAAAATATAATTATTCTAATTATAATTATGGAATCAATTTTACCAAATTCCACACATACAAGTGGGAAATTTTAATTTAAATCCAAAATAATAGACATAATAAAAATGTATGTTTTCAAGGAGAGTATTTTTTTGGTAAAAGGTGATTTTATATTAACTCTATGACTAATAATAATAATTTTTTTAACTAAATTAATATATGATAACATATAATATATAAATTTAATTAAAAACATTCCCCATTATGGGTTATTTTATTTGTTTCAAATGAAGATACATTATTCATTTTATAACAATTTTTAGAAAAAAACCCATTTTAAAAACCCATAATAAAACTTATCCTAAAAGAAATATACATTTAATTTAAAAGAAATTATATATATTAAATAATAATAAATAATAATTATGTAAATTTTTAAATTTTATTCATAACATATAGGATCTTCTAAAATAATTATATTATGAAATAAAAATGACTTTTCTTAAAAAATTTGCATTTTTCACTATTTGATGTAAAATTAATATTTTCAGAAAAAATCCCTAAAATGTAACAACAGGTAAAAATCGATATTCTTATTTTAAAATTATTATAAATTTTTAAAATTAAAATTATAATTGTTAGAAATTAAAATTTTGGAAAAAAATAATTGGAAATGATTTTAGTGAAAACTAATACTTTTTTATTTAAGAATTAATAAAAATCCTTATAACTAATTTAACTATATAATTAATATAAATAATTTTTAAAATGATTTATTATATCATTATATATGTTTTTACATTCTTACTTCTTTTATAAATCACATCTTTCTAATTTTAATCACAAATTAAACATGTGAGGATATCATTCCCTCATTGAATTTTTAGAGTCTAATGTTGCCTCTTCAACCATATGGGTTTCCCATTTAACATTAACATGGTGAATGAAATTATTCCAAAAAACATTATATCTATGGTAAATAATATGAACATGATATTCTTCACAATAAAATCTACTCAAATTGAAATAATTTATGAAAAAATGAGATGAATTTAGAACATATTTTCTTTACATCAAAACAGGAAACACATTGTGTACCTGAGATAAAATCCAAGGTGAAGACACTCCATAAGAAACTAATCCAACATTCACTGTAATTTCATTGGTTATAATGAATCACATAATTTTCTTATAATTCTTTCAAAAATTCATAAAAATTTTCCTTCTAGAAACATTGATAAAGGCATGATCACCTACATTGAAATAATGATATTTTCTATGATTATCCACATAACTTTTCTTACTAATTTTAGTTTTCATTATACTTTTTTTAATAATCCTTACCTTATAAAACAATTCCTCTAGTACCACTATTATCATCAACTGAATTCCTCCATTCATCCCAAAATACTAGTTTCCAACATCTTCTTCCTTATATTTCAGAAAAAGATTCAATTTTTATATTCGAATGAAACCAATTGTTATAAGAAAACATAATCAAAGAAATATGTTAACCCCATCATCCCTAGTAATCTATTGTACATGGTAAAATAATATCATCCATGGTCTAAAATTTTCACTACGACTTTCCATCATATTGGGGATGAAAAGTAGTACTAAAATTTAAGTATGTACCCAACAACGTATGAAGTACTTTCAAAAAATTAGATGTGAACTTGGGATCATGATGTAATATGATGGAGAGAGGTCCTCTATTTATGTTCACTATCTCCACTTGATATAGTCTATAAATCTGATATAAATATATTGTAACTATAATGTTAAGGATATATAAAAGTTTTTTTAATTGATCAACATTATACCAAATCACATCATTACTCTGACATGTATTGGGAAATACTACCACAAAATTCAATGATTTATTTTATAATTTCCACTATGGAATTAGAAAAGGTTAATTATTTCCCTTTGGTAACAATAATGATTCTTAAACCCATAGATAAGTTGAAAATTTCTTATTGAAGTGAAAATTAACTCTTTTCATTCCATCCAACTAGAAATACTCTTTAAGGACTCTATATATATTAGTGTTTTGTGAATAAATAGCAAACATAGAACTATGAGATTCATTTAAAATATCTTTCTCCAAATATGAATACCAGGTAATGCATAATAATTATTAAAAAAATAAAGTACCTTCTTTATCAATATTAAAATCATGAAACATTCCCTTCTTAAGAAATATTACCATTTCCTAAAAATATTGACCCTACTTTTGAGATTTCTTAATTATTTTTGACAAATTTAACTAGACAAAAACCCAAAACAAAACAATTTATTTCCCTCCATAAACAACTTAAATGAAAAAATTCATCAAATAATCAACCAATGGGTCATGGTATTTAGAAAAAAATATCAACATAGAATTATTTTTTTGACTCAAAGCATTAGACACTTTTTTTTATTTTCTAGGATGTTATTTAATTGGGTAATTATAATCCTTGTTCAGTTCCATCCATATTTTCTATCTCATGATTAATTCATTTTAAGTGAATTTATACTTGAAACTTTTGTGATCATTATATATTACACACTTTTCATCATACATATAATTACTCTAAATTTTTAAAGAATACATAATTTTAGAAAATTCTTGATCATGTTTAGAGTATTTTAATATGTGAGGTTTCAAATGATGTAATGAATTAGAAATTACCGAATCAATATAAATTAGGAAACAACCATGTTATTTAAAATTTGAATCACTATAGAGTAGAGAATATTTATTTTAGGAAGGAAGGTCTAATACTGGATTATTCACTAATTTTATTTTAAATTCCTAAAGACAATCATCACAATTTTTTGTCAAGATGAAATTAACATCTTTGTTAATGGACTATAAAACTAGGAAATGGTTTTAACAAACCATGAGTACTAACTCTATAATATGATCAAAATATTAATCTATATAGTTTTTTTGTTCTTTGTAATTATTCAACAATATTTGTTTAAACATGGTCAATAATCATTAAATATTTATAAAAAATATATATCCAGGTAAATAATTTTTTCGCAACCAAAATTAACACATACTAAACATTCCATATGGTCCTTGTTGTATTAAGGTTTCAAAAATAGTCGTTAAGTGCATTTTATGTTACAAATAACTTTTATAATATAAAAAAATAAATAAAAAACAACCATAAACATGTCTAATAAAACATTAAAAACATTATTCAAAAGGTCCAAAAATACATAAAATGTACTAAAAAACATAAAAGGAATAATCAAAAACTCACAGTATCATCTATTCTGAAATATAGTCTTTATAATTTTATCATCGTTCACCTTCATCTTATGGTACGTAGACATCGGATCAACTTTCATAAAATATTGTGCTCCTTGAAGATGGTCAAATAAATCCTTGATTCGAGAAAATAGATACTTGTACATAATAATGATGTTATTCAAATATCTTTATTCTATAAAAAGTCTCTTTGAACCACATTTATTTTTTAAAAAAATATAGGAGAACACAATGGTAAAGTACCGGGGAGAATGAAACAATTATTTGATAATTCTTGAAATTTCTTTTTAAATTCTAAAATTTACATTTATGTGATTTGATTTGGTGGTTTAAAAATAGGTGTAACATCATGTACTAATTTAGAAGTAAATCATACTTCCCAATTAATAATAACACTAAGTAAATCATCTGAAAAAATCCATGTATTCATTCACTACAGAAACATTACTAATTTTAATTGTTTCATTTTTTTCAATAAATTGAGCTAGGTATCTTTAGTTACCATGTAAATTTAATTTCTCAGCTACTTGGTCTATTGACAAAGGAATGAAATCACTGAATTAATCTTTGTTTGTATTGTAATATATATTATATTGATAAATTTAAATACAACCCATTACAAAATTTATTAGACTCTTCTATTGAATTTTCACAAAAATATTATCAAAGGACCATACAACTTTTAACAATAAGAATATTGCTATAAATCATGGTATATTTATAACTTCCACCTAGAGTTTTCAGAAAAATTTATATCTTAAATTGCTGAGGAGAAAATTACAATTTATGTGAAATATTTTTAGAAATGAATGAATGTGATTATCCACAGTCAAACAATGTATTTTCACAATTCAAATACACATGTAAGAAACCCATAACAACTTCATTTAATGGCCAAACATCAAATATAATAATAGAAAATGGTTTTATTATATCCTTTTTCATCAAATATTGATGATTTCCATCCATAGATACAAGATTTGGGAACACATTATCATAACCGAAATCATTGAAACTAAAAAACCTCACGACTAGATGGAAATACATTACTCATTTCATTGATTCTTTAGGATTATTTTCATTACAATCACTTGACAGATTGAAACACTTTTAACACCGGTAACGTTTCCAATATTTCATAATACATTTTCCTGGGTTCTTTTTGTAATGAATCTAATTTTTTATTTAATTATTTATAGTATTAAATGGTTTATTAATGAGGATAACTATAGATAAGACTTTAGATTCTATAGACTATTGTGAGTGGAATCAATTTTGAATATATAGTAAATATATTAAATATCTCGTGTGCGTAATTTTATATAAAATGTGGAATCAGTCTTAATAAAGGCTCTGATCATTAATCTAAGGTTTTTTTGGGTTTATATCATGGTATTTACCCTAACCATGGGATAAAGATTTTTGGAGTTATGAGTTAACATAATGTGAACCCAGAGGTGAATAAATGAATTAATTAAAATAAATTATTTAATTTATTTAATTTGAAGTAGTGAACTAATCCCTCTATATTTAATAATTATTATGACCAATTATATCATTTTATAACACTTATACCCATATGAAACTCAATTGGTGCTCCAACCCCATTCTTTACGAGGCCATAACTATGACACCTCGTACATCAGAGGATGTCCACTAGCAGTGGGGGCCTGTGGTGTAACAGTGGGTTGTATATTCCCTCGGATGAGAGTAAGAAAAAAGTGTGAATATCTATTTATCAATAAAAATAGTGAATAAATAGAGTAAAAATTCAATAAATAAACTTGAATAGAACACGCTCCAATAATAAAAGAAATGTTATTAATGCTTGAATAGCCATGCGATACCTAAAACACCAGTCACCCACTAGGCCAACCCTACAGAAACATGAGTACAAAATAAAGTGAAATAAATGTTGAGGGATCTACTAATAAGTGAGAGCTACACCACATAATCAGTTTCAAAGCATTGTAAAACTACACCAATCAGATAAGAGGAACCCACATGAGTAGTTTCGCTCAATCATGCAGCTCTGGGACACATCCCTATATACTATGAATATGTGATCAAACTAAAAAGAAAACATAAGGTCTATTCATACACCAAGGTGCATGTTCATGAGTGAGAAATAATCTCATTAGGCTACCACAATGATGAACCTATAGAAAATACTTCCATTAGTTCCTGAAAAAGAAAAAAGCTCAGCCTAGCAAATACACAAATGGAAATACAAAGTAAATAAAATAACATGAATCCAAATTAATTCCCTAGATCTGTAATCTCAGTCAACTAAGAAAGTTCTATCATGGATTACCATATCTATATAGATATATATTTATTGTCCCATACCTATAAATATACAAATAAATAAGAATATTCATGAGTAAAGTGAAATATATAACAAAAAAACCAATCAACAGACTATCCTTGGGTCTACAATCCCGAATGCATGGACATCCTGTGCAAATGGAATTGAGTTGGATGTCGTTCCACTGAATCCATGTATAATTAATTCCACATATGGTTCTAAAATCCCAATAAACATATAAATAATTCATCCAATGGTTGAAAATGTCTCTAAGTAAGATACGTCACCACAAGGGGATACTCACCCTAACCTTGGGATCACCCATACTCACCTCCAATCACTTTAACTATGGATTATGAGAAAGTATGTCTCTACATCCTATACATTGTAATTGTGCTAGAATCCATATAGCTTTGACCATGTAAATCAAGTTTAATATCTGATCCCTAGGTCCTAGTTCGTAGTTTGTCATGACATTGAGTCTCAGATGTACCCTAATGTTCTATTCCTTAGGCGATCTATACAAGATATCACCTATGAGATGTCATACCCACCCCTTGAAATACAAATGTGCGAATCAATCACAGATGTGAGACTCCATGATCAACCCCCATGATAAAAATAGGGATAATAATCCAGATGCTAGAGTTTATTTCTATAGATTCTCATCATACATTAAATCAGTGAGTGTTTAGTCATCCTTTATAGGCCACTAGTCAAGGATACCATAATCTTCATTAATATACCACAATTCTAGGGGAGCATGGCCATCAACATAAAACCCCAGGATAAAGAGATCTTAATCCTCCTCATTTAACTAACAAGTGTAGGAAAACGTAATAATCCCCATTATACAATAAATAAAGGAGAGTGGAATAATCCTTATCACTTTAGAGAGTGTAATCACCAACATGTATCATTACTTGGCACATTGTTCACATATATCATAGTAGTAAGATAAATATATGTATTCTAGGAAGAAACTATATAAATACCAATAATGAAATAATAAAATATAAAGGCCCAAAATCAATGAACCAGGTAGTACCTATTGGTATACTAATAATCATAATAGATAACCTGGATTATAATTCGGATCACTGAAAGAACATTCTAGAATCCCAAATAAAAACAAAGATGACTCGGGTAACGAACCTAACATTCATTAATGGAAGTCCCTCTTAATCTAATTAAATATCTCAATTTGTAAAATTTTTATATAAAATGTCAACTTCCTGTGTTTTATGTTACGAATTTTGACCATTTCTAATATAGTAATCGAAAAGTGATCGCATGATTAGTATAAATATAGTTCTTTAACGAATCCAATTTACTCCGACAAAGGAAGTGATAGACTCAACCAATAGAAGTTCACCATACGAAGCCCATTTTTCAGAGATCGGAAAAGAGGTGGTGTCATTCGGCTTCGCTCTTGACCATGCCCAAGCCAATCATCAACAGGTTAAGTTCGAGTAGGACCACCTACGAGAGAAGTAGAAGTTGATAGAGATTACCACCCGAGAAATGTTATAGGAGCCACCCCAAAAGTCTATCACCATCAGACTCCTTATTCTTTGGTATTATGCGGGTGTTATAAGGGGTTATGTGACAATACATTATCATTATGGTTATGTATATGATTTTTGTATATAATAATGAATATATTTTTAGTTTTACTATTGTTACCTTGTAAAAAGTTTTTAAAGCTCAAATTGTATTTTTAGTTAATATTCAACTAAGAAATATATTTTGTTGAATTAATGGATTTTTTTATAAGTAATATTTTAAAAAATATAATATTAATTATTAAATTAATTTTTATTAAATATAAATGATTGTATAATTTTATGAACGCAATTGTAATTATTATTATGGTTCGAAAGACATTTTCTGTCAAAACCCGTGAATTTTTTATAAATCTCAGTTTTTATTTTAAAAGTAAAAATTAACATATTTAGAAAATTATTTAGATAAAATAGATATTATTTCTAGAATCTGGATGTCTTAATTATCCAACGGTAAATTTTTCATAATTTTCTAAGATAAACAAATTTTTGGGTAAAAATTAAATACCGTTTAAATATATAATGTGTTTTATGTCATCATAATAACCCAATAGTAATTTAATAAAATACTATAAGATTTATTTTCGGCCACTATATGTTTTACCATTAATATAATGTGGTTTTGGGTTCATTTTACTTATTTTACAAAACATAAATGGACCCTTCAAAGCTTATTAAACAACTTGTCTTTTTAAATTGTTTTCATTGTGAGTGTGAATCACCTCCACATAAGCAACACCATTATTTTCAGAAGTCAGGACTTTTTCCTTATAAAATATTTTTTTCCACATCCCTTTTCCAAAAACCATGGGAAAAAACCATGGGCTGGTTTGTGGCTTGGATTAGATTAATGTGAGGTGTCCCAAAACTAAATAATAAAGAATTCCCCCACCTTTCCTATATAAACCCACCCAAGTTCCCACTTATTCCTCACTCAAAGCCTTTTTAGTTCGTCCAACCTGTTCAGTAATCTCTCTAGAATCCTCCTAAGCTGCCCCTTGCTCCCATGAAGCCTCTCTCAAGCCTTTGGAAGAACACTTCCAAGTAAGGGTTTTTTCCTTTCTCATTTTTGTCCAATTTTATTTAAATTGTTAAGAATTTTAATTTCAATTATAAATGTTAGGGTATGGTTTCTAACCTCCCCATACTGCCCTCTTTATGTTTTAATTTTGGGATTCCACTTTCACTCTCACTAAATGCCTATCATGTACATCCGTTACAATGCTGAAATTCCAAAAGTAATTTCTCTCTCCTCTTTTACATTCAAGCAATCCTTTTGTATCATGACTCGAAATTCCATTAAAATTGTTTGTACTTGTATCTTTATGAAACCCTTAATGTCTATTTCATGTACATATGATGAGAAATCTCTTTCTCTCTCATCAACCTTTTTTATAAATTCTTACGTCACGTCGTTACGCTGTCGAAATTGCACCGATTTTCCAAGCCAATGTCATTGTGTAGTAAATACCATGACCATTTCTCTATCAAGGGTATTCACATTTATGCACATTTACTTATTGATTATAAGGTTTCATGTTTTAATTCCTCACTCCTTTATCATGGAATAAATTATTATGTTTTATGAATCTGTGTTATATGATCCATGGGGCACACTTATGCATGAAATGAAATGTTTAAGAAGGGTGCGCCCTTGTAGCTCTCCAGTGCATTGGGTTAAGAATAGTACCATGATACGTCATGTGCAATGGGTGTTTACTAATTCTAATTCATGTGAAATGTGGTTTTACTCATGCTTCATGTTCAATGAGGTTTTACTTATTCTCCATCTGCAATGATCCATGGATCATTCTAATTCCATGTGAAGTGTTGTTGCCACATTTCCAAGTTATGATTATCATGCTTTATCATGCCTTTATGTTTATACTTTTCTTGTTCTATATTTACATACCTATTGTCTAACATGTATATTACTCCTCAGGTTATTCCATGATTATTACCTTACTGGGATTTATATCTCACCCTTTTCTTATGCATGTCCTCAGGTTGTCCCATACAATTCTAAGTACGAGGGAAAGTAGTGGTCATGTAAATTAAGTATTCAATAATTATGTTGTATTTCATGTTTTAAGTTGTTATGTAATGATTCTAATCCCCAAAAACACAAGAACTTCCAATCTTCTATGTTGTATCAAATTAATTTTATGTAATAAATAATGTTAGATTGTGTAATAAAAGATCAGGGTTGTCAAAGTTGGTATTAGAGGATTGTTTTAGTTATTTTTGGGATTAGGATTATAAAACCCTATTAAAGCCTTAGAGAGAAGACTAAGTATATTAAAAACATCCCTATTTTTTAGTGAGTATTGAGTAAGTGGTTTATCATGTAAATACATCCCCATATGGATACGAGTAGGAAGAGGCGCCTTTGGAACAGATGTATCCTAGGGGTAAAACCGAAAATACCGCTTTGAGCTACACTCGAATAGGAACTGGTTCACGAAAAATGGTCTTGCTGTACTCTTGGTTATGACACTCCCAGGGTATATGATTTGGTAAATTCCCAATCTTAGTATGAGCCATTATTACGGTAGTTTAAAAAAATTCCCCTAAGAATATATGTTAGAATGTAGACCATGGATAACATAGATTGAAACCTATAGATTCATAAGTTAAATAAATAAAATTTATTTATAAGTCATCAACTTTTGTCTTTGGATTACCCTTTACGTGTTACCCCTAACTTTCCTTTTATTCCAGCCAATGTCTGGTAATAGGAGGACATGGTCTAACAATCGATGTGAAGATCAATGTGATGACTGTACTAATGAGATGCCCAATCCAATGGGAGCGGGAATTGTGAAATTTGTCACACTTCTCTCTCAACTAACTCAAGCTTTGAATATAAACATTGGTCAATAGGAATGTTAACCCCCCCAAGAAAGAATAAGTCACTATTGAGAGCTTCATGAGGTAATGGACTCCTACTTTTAATGGATCATTTGATCCCTCAATCGTTGAATAATGAATCAACTCCATTAAAATGATATTCTCCATCATTCAATGTTCTGAATTAGAGAAGGTTCTCTTGAATACTTATCGTATGGAGGGTGAAGCTGATTAACAGTGGACATTGATCTAAAATATGATGCCTAAGTAAGAGATCAAGGCCTTGGAATGGAAGGATTTCCGGAAGAAGTTTTTTGATAAATATTTTCTTCACACCCTCCTGCTTAATATGGAAAGGTACTTTCTTTACCTTATGAAAAAAGATGAATAATCTATTGGAGTGTATGAGGCGATTTTCAAAATTATTGCACAATACAATTCCGACATTGTCGTTACCATTGAATGTAAGGTTGACCTCTTCTTTGGTTGGATGAAACCAATCCTGTGGAAATATTTGGCGATATGTGACTTAGAAATCTATGAACAAATTGTCCTATGTGCCCTCAAGGTCGAAATAGAGATCAAAGAATCTCATGGGTATCATGGGTATACGAATCATAATGTGGAATTCAATTATGGAAGGCCGATGGATAAATCCAATGGTGAAAAGAATATCCAACGCCCCACATGCCAAAGGTGTGGAAAGAAGCACCCTTGAAATTGCCTGAAGGGGACGATGAAATGCTTTAGGTGTGAAAGAGAAGGGCACCTAGCTCTTAACTACTGAGAAGAAAAATCCATGGTTGCAACAGAGTAGAGGAATGATCTATTCGAACTTCAACACATTATTCATTGCTACAACTATAAATAACTAGGACATCATGCAAATTAGTGCCCCAAGATAAGGGTTTTCGGAGAAAACCAACGACATCCAAGGCAGAAAGGGAGAGCTTTTCCATCACTACTTCAAAGTGAACCCCAATAATGAAGTGGTGATAGGTAAGGTAGTTATTCTTTCTAGAATAGTAAATATACTTTTTGATTCTGGTTCTACACATTCTTTTATATCTCGATAGTTCAGTAGAACAATCCTAGCACCACCACAAATCATACAAGCAATGATGTCGATGAGTACAGAAAATAGAGAAATCATTGCATCACATGAATATAACTCCTCTCCGGTCATAATCTGTTGATTAAACATCCCAGAAAACCTCTTCGTACTCCCTATTTTGGATTTAAATGCAATTATCAGCATGGATCGGATTTTATTTATATAGATCCAACATAAATTTTCATGAGAGAAAAATCACTCCCCATGTAGAGAATCGACCCCCGATTCTTTACAAGTGCAAGGAGGAAGATGAATCTTCTTTAGCTCCATCATCTCAAGAATAGATATTACTGCCCTATGGGAATGCATATTTAGCTCATATTATTGATTCTAATTAGGCAACCATCATAGAGGACATGCCTATTATTAAGGAATTCACTGAAGTGTTTCTAGAGGAATTTCCTGGTCTTCCTCTAAGAAGATATTTTTAATTCTCAAATGAACATATACCTGGGGCATTACCAATATCCAAGACACTATATAGAATGGATGTTGTGGAGCTTGCAGAGCTGAAGAAACAACTACAGAAGAATTTGGATAATGGGTTTATATTCCCAAGTGATTCACCATGGGGTGCACCAGTCCTCTTCATTAAGAAGAAGGATGGGTCAATGTTCCTTTGCATCGATTATTGTGATCTCAAAAAAATCGCGATAAATAACAAGTATCTTCTCCAATTAATTTATGAATTGTTCGATAAGCTATGTGGAGCACAATACTTCTCCATGGGGGATTTACGGTCGGGAACTTATTATGTATGGGTGAAGAAGGAAGATGTCCCCAAGACTTCTTTTCGTACAAGATACGGGCACTATGAATTCATAGTAATTCCTTTAGGACTCACTAATTATCCAAAAATATCCATGGTCTAGATGAATAGAGTATTTAAAGAATACGTCGACAACTTTTTGGTAGTATTTATAGATGATATTATGATATACTCCAAAACCAAGGATGAATATGAGGAATATCTGAGAACTGTACTAGAGACCTTGTGGAAGGATAAGCTCTATGAAATATATAGAAAGTGTGAGTTCTGGTTGTAGGAGGTCTCATTCTTGGGATATATCATCACAAGCAATTTTATATCTGTGGAACCCTCCAAAACAGAAGGAATTGAGGGATGGTCGAGGCCATCATCGGGAACAAATATCCATAGGTTCTTGGGGATAGTTGAATATTATCGAAGATTTGTGAGAAATTTCTCATGATTTCCCAACCCTCTAACCAAGATAACACGGAAAGGATAAATGTTTTCTTGGATTAATGAATGCAAATAATTATTCAAGGAGTTGAAAAGAAGGATTATCACTACGCTTGTTCTCACTTTACCCACAATTGGAGAACTTTTTTTGGTATTCCGTGATGCTTAAATGAAGGGCATGGGATGTGTGTTGATGAAAAATAACAAAGTCATTGCCTATGCTTCAAGGAAATTAAATGTTCATGAACATACCTATCCAACACATGACCTCAAGTTGGATGCACTGATCTTCACTTTGGAAATTTTGCGGCAGTATCTCCTTGGGGAGAAGTGTGAATTATATACTGACCACAAAATCCTCAAGTCTATATTCACACAAAAAGATTTGATCATACACCAATGAATCTAGTTATAGCTAATCAAAGACTATGAATTTTCAATCCCTTACCACCCTAGGAAAGCGAAAAAGGTGTTGGATACCCTAAGTAGAAAGGCCCCAGAAATTCTATCAATGATGAGAATTTAAAAGGATCCATTATTCTAATAATTGATGAAGATGGACATGGAAATAATAATGAAGGGAACATCATTAATCCTTTCACAAATTACTGCTCAACCGTCACTTTTAGAAAGGATAATGGATGCTCAAAAGGAAAATGTGGGAATTTAGAAAAAATTGGAAGCCATCGACAAAGGGAAATCCGCAAAGTTTATTGTTAATGAAGAAGGAATTGTGAGGTTTAGGAAAAGACTCTGTGTTCCATCATGTCTGGAGCTGAAGAAGGATCTTCTAGTTGATGCACATAGTTCGAACAGATCTATTAACCTTGGAAACATAACGATGTATCGAGATCTCCAAAATAATTATTGGTGGGATAATATGAATAACGAGATCACTGAATATACATCAACGTGCCTAGTGTGTCAGCAAGTGAAGGCAGAGAGGCAGAAGTCTAATGGGATGATGCAACCATTTCCCATACCAGAATTTAAATGGGAGAACATCACCATGGACATTGTCTCCATACTTTTAAAGACATCCAATGGAAAAAATGTTATCTGGGTTGTTGTGGATCATCTTACAAAGGTTGCACACTTCATTGCTATTTGGGAGGATTTCTCATTGGATCAACCTGAATAGATATATATCAGGGAAGTGGTAAGGCTGCATGGGGTACCAATATCTATTGTGTCTAAAAGAGATCCAAGATTCACCTCTATGTTTTGGAAGAGTATTAAACAAGCTATGAATACTAAACTGAACATCAGTACGGTTTATCATCCTCAAACCGATATCCAATCCGAACATACTATCCAAAATCTTAATGAAATGTTTAGAGCATGCTCAATGGACTTTAAAGGAGGATGGGATCAACATCATCCTCTGGTTGAGTTCTCTTATAATAACCGTTTCCACTCGAGCATCTAAATGGAACCATATGAATCCCTTTATGGGAAAAGGTGCAGAACACCAGAATGTTGGGATGAGGTCGGTGAGCATATGTTGTTTGGACTAGAAATGGTCGATGAAATGGTGGAGAAGGTGAAAACCATTCAAAAACATATCAAGGAAGCCCAGAGTCATTAGAAGAGTTATGCATATAACTGTCAATTAGACCTTGGGTCTAAAGTTGGAGACATGGTATTTCTACGCATATATCCTTGGAATAATGTCATGTGGTTTGGAATGATAGGGAAGTTAAGTCAAAGGCACATCATTCCCTTTGAGATTCTTGATCGTGTGGGGGATGTGGCCTATTGACTAGCTTTTCCACCTACCATAGCCATTATACATGATGTCTTCCATGTATCCCTCCTAAGGAAGTACATACCGGACCCTTCACATGTACTCCCTTAAGAGTTGGTACATTTAGAGGATGATCTTTCTTATGAGGAGAAACCTGTGAAGATCTTAGATCATAGATAAAACGTTCTACGAAATAAGACAATGCCCCTCAGCATGATGTTGTGGCGAAACAAAATTTAAGAATAAGAAATGTGGGAATTGGAGGAAATGATAGATTTACCCACATCTATTTTAGTATGGGAAAAGCAAATTTCAAGGGTGATATTTCATAATGGGGGAATATTGTAACGACCCAAACATTCATTAATTCAAATCTCTCATGATCTAATTAAATGACTCCTTATGTAAAATTTTTATATAAAATTTCATCTTCTTTGGTTTTATGTTAAGAATTGTGACTGTTGCTAATATATCTGCTGAATAGTGATCACATTATTAGTATATATATAGGTATTTAATGAATCCAATTTACTTAGATAAAGGAAACGATGGCCTCATCCAGTAGACGTGACACATACGAAGCCCATTTTCTCGCTGCTTGGAAAAGAGGTGGCGTCATTGGGCTTCTCTCTTTACCAAGACCAAGATGAGCTTCAATAGGTTACTATTGAGTTGGACTTCCTACGAGAGATGTGGAAGTTGATAGAGATTACCACTCGGGCAATGTTATCTGAGCCACCACTAGAGACCGTCACCATTGCACACCTTAATCTTCGGTCTTATGTAGATGTTATAGGGAGTTATGTTACAAGACCATAACATTATGGTTATTTACATTATTTTTGTATATAATAATGAATATACTTTCATTTTATTCGTGTTACCTTGTATATAGTTTTTAAAGCCCAAACAATATTTTTAGTTAATATTGAACTATGAAATCTATTTTAGTGAATTAATGGATTTTATTTATTAAAAAATATTTTAATAAAAAAATTTATTATTAAATTATTTTTAATTATATATAAACAATCGTATAATTTTATGAATTCAATTGTAATTTTTATTAATGGTCAAAATCCATTTTTGTTAAAACCCGTGAATTTTTTATAAATGTCAGTTTTTATTTTAAAAGTGAAAGTTAAGATATTTAGAAAATTATTTGTATAAAATAAATATTATTTATGGATTCAGGATGTTGATATTATCCAATTGTAAATTTTTCATAATTTTCAAAGACAGTAAAATTTTTGGGTAAAAATTAAATACCATTTAAATATATAATGTGTTTTATGACATCATAATGACCCAATAGTGATGTAATAAAATAATATAATATTTATGGTCATCCAATTTATATTTTAATATTAAAATAATTCGGTTTTTGGTTTTTTGACTTATTTTACAAATCATTAATGGACCTTTCAAGGATTATTAAACATCTTGTCTTTTTAAATTGTTTTCCTTGGGAGTGTGAATCACATCCACATATGCAAACGCTTATTTTAAGACGTTCTAATTTTGGCCTTATAATGTATTGTTTTTCACATCCATTTTCAAAAATCCATGGGAAAAAACCATGGGCTATTTTGTGGTTTTGATTTGTTTAATGTGAGGTGTCTCAAACCTTAACAATAATGAATTCCCTCACCATTCATATATAATCGCACACATTCTCCCACTTCTTCCTCACTAAAATCGTTTGGAGTTCTTCCAACCTCTTCCCTACTCTCTCTAGAATCCTCCAAAGGTGCCCCAAGATCCCAAGAAGCCTCTCTTAAGCCATTAGAATCACACTTCTAAGTAAGGGTTTTTAAATCTATTATCATTTTGTCTAACTTTATTTAAATTTTTATGCCTTTTAATTTCAATTAGAAATTTTAGGGTATGGTTTTCACCTCCCCCATACTGCCCTATTTATGTTTGAATGATGGGATACCCCTTTATGTCTCACTAAATTCCAACCATGTACACCCATTACTATGTTGAAATTCTGAAAGGAAATTCTCTCTCCTCTTTGACATTCAAGCAATCCTTTTGTATCATGACTCTAAATTACATTTAAATTGATGGGACATGTATATATATGACCCCCTATCTGCCCTTTCCATGTAAATATTATGAGACACCCCTTTCTCTTTCATCAACCATTTTTATGAATTCCTACGTCACACTGTTACGCTGCCTAAATTTCACAGATTTTCCAAGACAATTTCATTGTGTAGTGAATACCATGTCCATTTCTCTATCAAGGGTATTCATATTTATTCACATTTACTTAATTATTATAATGTTTTGTGATTTATTTCCACATTATTTTATTGTTTAATAAATGATTATGTTTTGTGAATCCATGTTATATGATCCATGTGGCACACTTATGCATGAAATGAAATGTTTAACAAGGGTGCGCCCTTATAGCGCTCCAATGAATTTGGTTGAGAATAGTATCGTGATACGTCATGTGAAATGGTTGTTTACTAATGATAATTAATGTAAAACGAGGTTTTACTCGTGATTCATATGCAATGAGGTTTTACTCATGCTCCATGTATAATGAGCCTTCAATCGTGCTAATTCCAAGTTAAGTGTGGTTGCCACATTTCCATGTTATGATTTTCATGCTTTATCATGTCTTTATGTTTATGCTTCTCTTGTTCTCTATTGACATTCCTATTGTCTAACATTTATTGTATTCCTCCTGTTATTCCTTGATTATTCCCTTACTGGGCTTTATAGCTCGCCCTTTTCTGGTACATGTCCTCAGGTTATCCCATGGAATGCTAAGTATGAGGGAATTTAGTGGTCATGTAAAGATATTTTCAATAATGATGTTGTATTTCATGTTTTAAGTTGTTATGTAATTATAATAAGCCCCAAAGACACTATACCTCTCAATATTCTATGTTGTATTAAATGAATTTTATGTAATAAATTATGTTTAATTTTCTAATAAAAGATCAGGGTTGTCATAAATCATGTCAAGCTCGTCAACTACTAACCATGAAACACCATTGGATAAAATTACGGCATTAGTAATAACTAAGTGAAGGTATCAACAAAATATTAAAGGTGGATTAATGCCAAAAAACAACCACTTCCACTACCCAATGTGATTACAAGTTGAGAGTGAGTTCAAATGTGACATCCACTACCATCACTACCCAAACATGGTGTACTAACTCAGGGTCGGTCAAACCCCAGTCCACCTAGTGGGTCCCTCAAGTCAAACACCGAGAGACATCCTATATATGATCCTTAGAATAACACGTAAAGAATGAATCCTACAAGAGATCCTCAAAGTCCACACAACTAAAGGAAACATATTAGATATCCTTAGTTGATTGGTAAAAGGAGGAATCCTATAATGGATCCTTCAATTTTAATCTAGTAGAGGCATCCAACATTGAATATGTGGAATTGTATATATGTAATGGGATCCTACGAGGGATTCACAATCATGATCTATATGACAAGAAACTGATAATAAACTAATGTTATCTCCAAAAATAACTCTAGGGAAAAATTCATTAAAAAACTAATGAAGGGTAGTAAAGGGGAAGCACATGATGTGTCTCCATTAGCACATGTCATATACACTAAAAGCCCCACTAGGAAATGTTCTTTTATTGAACATAGTGATTAAAAGTCCATGTACATAGTGTAATGCCCTTGTATATTGTTTTTATACTATATGGGGTAACTTTATGTGTAATTGACATGGCCTATCTATATACATCTACATCAAATGTGAACCATATGAGGTTTTTTTGTGTACTCCACATGGGATATGCCACTTACATGAACATCCTAGCCGATTAATCGGATACAAGGCAGCGTCCAAATACAAAACATGTATGATATATACAGATCTTTTAATTTTAAAAGCATATCATCCACAAATAAGAATAACATAAAATGTTTTTTTTCTTGAACCACACACCATGTAGATGGGTCTTCCCAACAAAAACCCTCGAATCACCCTTAACCACCATTTTGTACACTGAAATTAATATATCAACCCTCATGGGGTAATAAAAAATCATAATAGAAATTTAATACATGACAAAGTTAAACTATGGGGATTTATTGGGAAACAATAAAACAACTCTACTTTAGGGGGAATCCTCTAATGCATTCCCAATTTCAACTATCCATGGTTGCGGAACGATGATCCTGAGCATCCCATGCTCCACAATGGTATCTTTATTTCCCTCCATCTATATCTATACTTAACTAAATATCGTTGAACCACACTATTTTCTAGGAAAATGATGATCCCCATCATTCTATGCAATAATAATGGAGAAAAAGAAGAAAATAAAAAGATAAAATGTAAAGGAAGAAAGGAAAAGAAAGGGAAAAGGAAAAAAGAAAAGGGGTCTATGCCAACCCCCAAATACAAATCGTGTTGATGCATCACCTAAGAAAGACTCCCCATCCCAGACTCAATATTAGAGACATTATTTCAATTAAATTCGCAATTAGAAAGATATGAGAGAATGAACAATTGCGAATAAATTAATATTTAATTTATTGGATTTTAAATATTATTTATATTTTGAGATTTGAACATCATAGAATTCCACAAAAAACTATCATAGGTTAAAAACCATATTTTAAGACCAATAGAGTGGTCAATAAATTTAGATGAGATCATATTATTGGGGGAGACTATAATTTTACCCCTTACAAGCATCCAATAGAATATTTTCAAATTTATACTCAAAAATCCAGTTTGAAAAAACATGGTTTGTTACAACCTTCCCACTTTAAACCATATCATCCTCAAGAATCCTAGTGTTAAAACTAATAGAAATTCTATAAAACTATTAATCTCTATAAAAAGCTATCTGGACTATCCAACGACCAGTCTCATAGCGTCAACATCTATCTTGAACAAAAAATACACTTAACTATGACATATTTAGTACTCCCCACCATAGTTTTACCATTATCATCGTCATCTAAAAATATACTCTAATAAAAAAAGATCAAGAAAAAAGATATATTTAAACTAAAATGATGGTAACCACCCTCATACGACGAATGTTATACTCCCCACTATATGGATTACCTTAAACCACTTTTTGATAGAAACATCAATAGGTTCTTTCCTCAACTAAGGATGAACATTTAAAAGAAAATAAGATCAACGTAGTGATGAAGCTCTCTCAGCACACTCAATAAAAATTAATGTTATGGATTGATATTATCTTACCAGTAGTATATTAATATTTTAAAAAAGGCATGTACAACTCTTCTGAGCCACGTTCACTAAAAATTTGATATATGTTCCTTTCAACAACACATGAAACCACATCAACTGATAAAGCATGTTTAGGTCCACCCATGGATCAACTGCCTTACAGTACCCCATTTATTCTCAATATCACCCCTACTATGGATGAAAATTTATCAAATAACAAAACTAACTAACAACCAAACCAATGATAGGACTTGGAAACATCGGTCCTCAACTCACACATGACAATAATTTATTCCATAACCACCCTTCATACGAAATCATTCCAGTCACAAGTGTATATCCACACTCGGACTACATTAACCACCATGGATACATTGGTCGACAATTCGAGATGCTCAAACAATCCTTCCCATCAAATTCAGTCTTGAAAAACGAAGAACCCTAGGTGATTTGTAAAATCTAAATTCCCCAGCATGCCAAAATATAGAAATCCAATAAATTACTAACCATTTATTTTAAAATGATCGTAAAAATATTCTCACTACCTAAAATGGATTTTAAAAACATTAAACACCCTTTCTCATGTATTCTACCCTTGAATAAATTAAATATCATCCTACAAGGGTTATAGTCATAACTAAGGGCCTCTATGTCTCCCACATATCCCTACAGATCAAGTCTCGGAACTGGGTCTCATGGTCTAATCACCTAGCCTAAAAGTTCAACATCTATAATGAAGGTAAATATTATTATGGCCAATGAGGGTAAAAATTGAAAACATTGCCTACAAGGGAATGATCCGCACCAAGAATTCTCATATGGAACTGCTCCATAAAATCCATGATCCCAACGTAGAAAAGGATTCTAAACTAACACAGACTGAGAATACATATACAGTAATACCCCTAGAGTTCTATTTCACAATATAATGTCCGGGTAACCATTTAAATTTTACTCAACGATTTCACTAGATAACCACAACCTAAGAAAAAAACCCCATTTATGGAATAATATAAGGTAATTGTATTCCATATCAGCATACTAGGATAACCACACCTCCCATGTGTGAGGATTGAGTCATCAACTTCAACACTAATTCCTTAATGTTTATCCAAATAACATTCCTTCCAAATGTTATATATATATAAGTAATACCAATTGAATATCCTAATTAACAATTAAAATCAAACACTAGTATGCCTCTATGATGTGAATCCAATGTTCGAAATATGATGCATGATATGCCTCATTCATTTTCCATCTAAGAGTGAAAACCTATCCCTATCCTCCTTCATTTGGAAAAGGATCTAGAGATCTATAGTAAATCATAATATCTATATAACATGTATTTATATCAATTAGAACTCATATAAAACTATAACATCATTTATTAAAATCAATTCCATAACACAAAAAATAAGGAAATCTTATCAGAAGAAGTGTTCTTGACACACTAGTTTGATATCTATAAGAGGTTCTAACACATTGCTAATAGTAATTTCAACCATATCCCAAATAATAAAAACCATGGAAAGGAACACCTATGATAACACTTAATGATTCCCCAACCTAGGTTCCCCTGAAATGATGGATCTAGATAGTTCATTACGAGGCCTAAGGTGTGCCTTGTTGTACATTAGAGGATACTGACTAGTAGCGAGGGACCTAGGTGTGATTTTGTGGAGATTATTCCCTCATATCAAAGAAACCAAATTGTTGAAATATTAAATTATCATACAAAATAGTAAATAAACAGAGTGCTAAAGTAATAAATAATGTGAAATAGATCATTCTACAATAATAAATGTAATGCAATAAAATACAGAATGGATATGCCATACATACATCATTGGACACCCACTTGGATGACCATAAGTACAAAATAACTTCAAAAAAATGTATAGGGCTCTAATACTGACTCTGATCTAGACGGCATACTTGATATCTAGACACATTCCAACTACACCATCCTAATCAAAGGAACCCACATGAGAATATTTTCTAAAGCATTTAGATATGGGCCTCAGACATAACTACTATGATGTTGGGATCAACTTGAAAACCAAACATGAGGTCTGCACATACACTGAGCTTCATATTTGGGGCTGAGATATAATCTCAGCAGGACAATCCAATGATGAACCACTAAAATATTCAACTGTAAGTGCATGAAAAATGTAAAATGATCATCCTAGCTAGTAAATCCAATAACCATAACCCACAATCAATCTTCAGGATTTTTATCCTAGTAAACTACGTGATTTAAACCATGGATGTCCATATATATATGAATATACATGTATAGTCCCATACATATACATATATACATAAATACATGTATTTAAGAGTAATTTGAAAGAAATAACCTAAAAACCAATCAGAAGCCGATCCATGGGTCCATAATCCCGATCACCTTGGAATATTATGAAAAGTTTATTGATCTAGATTTCATTACACTAAAGATGTGTATAATTAAATTTAACTCCAGGTCTATAATACCAATCTACATATACCTACATTAACTAGAACAAGAAAATGTCTCTATGCCGGAAACATCTCCACCTAGGGATATTGGTCTAAACCCTGGGTTCACCCATACTCACCTCTAATAACTATAAAAATAGATCCCAAGGAATTACATCTAGAAATACAATAAATGGTAACTGACCTATACATGATGCTACTTAGGAGATGAAAATCCAATCTAATGTTTGATACTTAGGTCCCAGTCTTTAGGCGGTCATGACATTGAGACTCATATAAACACCAAGGGTCTGACCCTTAGCCGATCTGTAGGAGAGATCGCCAGTGAGACGTCATGCCCACCTCTCGAGATCCAATTGTGAACGTTAATCATAAGTGTGATACACTATGCTCAACCAAACTGATAATAAGAGGGATCATAAGCCTTATACTAGAGAGAACATCTAGATATCCTCTTTATATGTCAAATTGAGGTGAGTATAGTCATTCTATATAACCCAATGGCCTTTGAGAGTATAATCATCCTATATATTTCACATGTATAGGAGATCAAAATAATCCACCAACAACCCTAGGTTGAGTAGAGAATAATCATCCTTATTTAGACCACAAGATGAGGAGAGTGTAATAATCCTCATTATATAACAAATCAAGGTGAATCGAATCATCCCCATCACTTGGGAGAGAAAAATCATCCACATATATGATTATTAGTGATTACATGCATGTATATAACAGTAGTAGGCTCAAATATGAGATTCCAGGAAGCACCTCTTGAAATTCCAATAATATAATAATAAAATATACAATCTCAAAATCCATGTCCTAGGTAGTAATTTTGGGTAAACTAATAATTATAAAAAATATCATGGCTCTAAATTGAAATCCATAAAGAATGTGCAGGTGTCCAAAAGATAAAGAATGAAACCTCCCATCCGGTTCATTAACCTACAACTAAGAATCTCTTATAGATAACATAATTGCATCAGTAGTAACCAAGTAAAGGTATAAAGAAAGAGTGAGGGTGGAAGAACCCCTAAACCCACTACTACAACCACATCCCCTTAGTCATACAACTTTGGCATGTGTTGTTAGGTGACACTCACTACCATCACTACCAAAACATGACATACTAACTTAGGGCCAATCAAATATTGAGACACCCAATGGGTCTCCCATGTAAAACACTAATAGGAATTATATGAGGGATACTTATTAGAAGTGGTAAAATTGGAATCCTACACAGGATCCTAAAAGTCCATTGAATTGATGGAATCCTACTCAGGATCCTTAGTGGACATGTAAAATGTAGAATCTTATAAAGGATTTTGGAATCATAATCTATCACAGGAATCTTACATGGGATCCTTGGGATGGTCTATAGGTAAAGGGATCCTTTGAAGAATTACCTATGTCTAAATGTGAGTAAAATTAACTTATAAGTGTTCTATGATGTCCACTAAGAAGATAGATTCATTCTACTCAAGATACTCTATGTCAAAAAAAATCATAGGAATTCTAATGAAGATTCTTAGTGGAAACCAATATCATATCCTCTTTGGAGTAAAAGGTACATCTCACAAGGGAAACATCCTCAAATTAAGGATTCAAGGAATCATTCAAAAGAGATATCTCATGGATTATCTTAGAACAATGATCAAAAACTAGGATGGTAGGAACACAGAACCAATCTTTCCCATTTGATTCACTCCCATGATTTGATTGGATTATTTTACTTGGGGAAGAACCTCTATATTACTGAAAAAAATTAAAATTCACTTGGGAGTCCTTAAAACACCCCAAGGTATTAACCATCAAGATTTTTATGAAAAGATACTCATAATGGGATCATATTATAACTAAATTTGAATCAGTGTAAAAAGGAATGAAACCCCTAAAAAGTGTTTCAAATGGGCAGTACATGACGTGTCTCACTGAGCACATGACATATTCTCCCAAATCCCCACATGGGCATGTAACTTCTCTAGATGTGACATGTAAATGCACATGTACAAAGAATGTTTGAGCTATAAATGATGTATACCCTACACATGGTACCTTCCCATGTAACTAACATGGTTTGGCCATGTATGTGGTTTGTACATACACATCTACATGGAATGCGACCCACATAGTGTTTGGATGTGTGCTCCACACGGCATGTGCCCCTTACACAGAAAGCATTTCTGGTTAATATTCTACATATATGAGTCCTAATACATGGAATATACCTTCAAAATACATATTCCCCAAATATGATGAACAAATGGTGTGTGTTACCTAAACAACATGTTGTGTAGATGGGTTTTCCTGGATAAGAAACCCTAGAATCGCCTGAAAACCACCATTTTACCTAGAAAGTAGTAAATCGACCCTCATGGGGACCTACTAAAGTATAATAGGGATTAAAAAATTGAAAACGATTAAAATATATGGATTTATGGTGAAATATAAAAATATATTGCCTTTGGGGGGGATCTGTGGATGATTAACCCATATTTATGGTACACGATTTTTTGAATGATGATCTGGTGCATCCAGAGCTCTACAGATGTACCATTATTCCTCTTCCTCTCTTTCTCTCCCTCTCTCTATATATACCTCTATCATTATCTCTCTTCAATGTGAAAGAGGATCCCTATCGACGAGTGAGAGAATATAGGACAAAAATAAAAAAAATAGAAAAATAAAAGAAAAAAATAAAAGAAAAAAAAGAAAAAGAAAAAGGGGTCTGGGCTAGCACTGATACCAAACATGAGTTTATGTATCTATTAGAGAAAACTCCACATCGAAACTGAAAAGAATATATGTAATCTCTATATGATGCTATGTTTAAATGATATAAAAAAACCTCTGTAAATAATTAAATACTGAATTTATAAAATATTAAATATTAGTTATTCTTCTAAAATTTGAACAACTCATAATTACACTAAACGTTAGTACTAGGGTAAACACTATATTTTAGGACCATCTGAGTGGTCATAAATATTATCTTCGAACATCTACTAGTGGAAAAATAATATTTCATACATTATAAGAATCTGAAAGTTAAAAGTAAAATTTCTTCTCAAAATATCTGTCCAAAAAAAACAAGTCCTTACATGGTTGGACTCATAATACTAAGAATTGAGAGAGAGAGAGTGATAGATATATAATTGGAGAGACACATGGATATTCATAATGAACGATTGAATATCGTTTATGCCAAAAACAATTGGGTAATATTTCAAATGATAGTGATGCATATTCATTCATCATTAGTGATCGATCCACCATGAGGTATGAAATTTATATTATGTAGAATTTTCCCAAGTTTCTTACCCTATAATGTATTAGAATCTAGAAAACATATTTTTTATTCATAGTTTGATCATGTTGTAGGTGAACAATTATTTTTCATAAGATTAATGGGAGACAATTTTTGTTTTGTTATAAATTTCAGTACATAGTATTGATGAAAAATTGATTGAAGCCAACAAAAAACATTGCCAAATTTCATACCACTTTTTTGTGTCTTTATTGAGTTTCTCCCATCGTTCTTCATGATTTCATTTCCAGTGTTTTATTTTAATGTTGGTTCTCCAAAATACCAAGAATACATTTTTTACACATGTTTTTTGGTGCACCAGATTGACATTGTAGATCTAGTCTCTGAATGAAGTGGGGATCAAGCAATGATGGTAAAAAAATTATATCAGTTCATAATTGGGTTCACTAGTTTTGTTTTTTTCATGCTTCTCCTAGGAGGATAAACATAAGAGTATTTTCCCATGCGAATAAGTGGTTTTATTCTTGTCAGCGATGATGGAAATCACCAACCCTAAAAAATACATTCATACCCATGATATTGATGGATAAAATAGATGAATTTATGGTATAGGTAAACAAAGAGGAAGAAATATTGGGGTTTACACAATTTAGAGATATAAAAAAATTAATGTCAGTGTTACACACCATGTGGGAGCCCCCCTATGCGGTGTTTGGGTTTCTAAAAGAATAAAATTATCACATGACACCTGAAATATATCACAAAACATGTGACTATTTTTAAAAGATCCACATATACATGAGGACGTACACGGAAACAACAAGTCATACATGGAATCGACCATACATACACAAACACGGTCAGGAGTATATGCTCTGGAATAAGACATTTACACTGACAATTAAATACACATGGGAACGAGCTGTGACACATGGGTAGGACTCAGTACTGAAGGGACACCAGATTCCCTTAACATACACACCATATACTCCCTCAAATATAGATTGTATCCCTTTTCCTCTTTAGCTTAGACTAGTTTATTTAGAGTATTTTTCCTTGATCCATTCCTTGAGGGTTTTTTATGGAGTTGTGTCCTATGCATATAATGGAGATTCCATCTGATGAACATCAATATTGGATAGAGTTGTGATATCAATTCATGATCCCTAATGTGAGATCATTTCTCATCATTATTTCACTAGGTGGGGTTCTTGGTGTCATCTTGACCAACATTATGTAGGGATTGATACCCTACATGGAGGGTAAATCTAGATTAGGTTTTTGGTATACCCCATGGTTTTATGAGTGATTTCATTTTTTGTGTATTGATCTCTTTAGACTTCAAAAATGTAAATCTTATAGTGAAGCCTGATATTCATGAAATCATAGATGGACACCATTGGTGTTATCTTACCCATGGAACATGTTATCTCAGATGAGTGCTATGTGGAACCTTGGAGTAGGAATCCGAGGTTGGCATTATGGTAGAGCCTTTAACTTGAGAGAATATATATATATTTGAGCATATCTGGAAATTCTTGTTATTTGGGTTTTTGATATATAAATTTAGTGAGATGATTGCTATTATGGATATAGTATTCTTAGTGATTTTAGGCTATCCCACTAGGTATTTTTATACTCACTGCTTCATTGGATTTTCCAAAATGTGTCTTATCCAATTTAAACGACTGTCCTTTTGAAGAACTACTAGAGGGGCTATGATTAAGTTGATATTAGGGATCCAGATTGACCGAGGTGTGTTCTTTACAGATAGGTTGATAATATTCTTCACCCACATTACTAGTTGGGTTTGTTTTTAGTTTATTTTTGGTTGGAATATATTTGACCATTTTTAATTCCAGTACCTATTTTTATAATTTTATGGATGGTATTTTAGATAGATGCATGCATTTATATTAGATTTTTATATTTCAACATTTTATGGTCCTATATCTATTTTCTTGTGTATAGGTACATTACGATTAGGCCTCCCATGTGACTGATGTGCTTACTCTAGGACATTTCCATCCCTTGGCCTATTAGAGGTGGGATTGAAGTAGTCGTGACATGTGCCTTATTAGGACAATTTTTGACAATGTTTTATTAGAGGTAGTTGGTTCAACCATAGGATTAGAGTATGTGAGTTTTGGTTGGGGAGACAATGTTAGTTGTTTTGAGTTTGACACACTGGAAAAAGACTCTAGTATTGGTATGGTGGCTGACATATCCTTATACCAAAACTCGGAAAACCTGCATATCAAAAAATTACATGTATACAATAATTGAAAGGAAAACATTAGTACATACATCATATTCTAATGGTTTGTGGTTTCAATATACTTGTTCATTATATCTCTCCAGATTTACTCATTGAACATGGTATATATTGTTTATTTTAGGATGCCTATATGATGTTTTCCATCTATGATTACTAAGAAGTATCACAAGGATGATCATTCAATGATGAGGTTTCGATATAATGACCTATTTATGTGGTGTTAGATTAATGCGGTGCACTAGTTTTACCACCAACTATTAAGTATAAGATGATATCATCTATACCAGTGGATGAAGTGTGTAGGATGAGTGCACTTCATGCACTTCCACAACAATGACCCCTCGGGTTCTAAGACAAACCATACTTTGGCAGCTAAGAATTGTATTGTGGTAGGGGAATGAGTCTTTTATCTTTTCAGGGTACCTAGAGCCCAAATATTTGTCCAGGAAACGATCCATATCCAGGGTTCTATATAATTTTAGTGGGGATTAGTGACATAGTATTTGATGAGGCAACTCTTTCATGGTCAGAGTATGAGTGACTCTTTAGAGAGGAGTTTTCCCCAGCTCCATTGAAGGTTGTATACATCCATGAGATGCTACAACTTCAGTATGGTTGTATAAATATGGTTGAGTATTCATCTAGATTTACCAACCTCTATCTATAATCAATTTATGTGGTGGATTATAGGTTCTTTTGGTATTAAAACGTCGATAAAAGACTAAAAAAAGACATTCGAGATTTAGTGACACGTCTATCTATTCCTACTTATGATGTGGTTATTGAGTGCATTATAGTGGTTGAGAGTCTATTTTTTAATCATATGTAGATAGTTGGTGCATGTAGTGGGAACATAGAAGCCGATACATTAGTAAAATGTAGATGATGATAGACACATTAACCAGGATTTTTGAGACATTTCAGGAGAAGATAAAAAGAAATTGGATCTAAAATTTAGGAGTTACATGATGGATTTATTTATCTTATAGAGAGGATGTTATACAATTGTGATTTGAGGACCTATTTCTCAAGGTTGTCTTACATGACATGCGAATGATAGGTCGAATGTAGATGTAAAGCCTTTGTAGAGGAAGTAGTAAGAGAAATTAGGCACATATGGTGGCAGAAATGGTAAAGGAGTTTGGGGAGAAGGTGGTCGTAGTTGACATTTTTTATTTATTACCACCTCCCTCCATGTAGTCCCCACAAATTATAGGGAATTGGTGAATAGGGGAGAGGATTTCTTTAGGAGGTCAATGCATATGACCCAAAGGATCCATGGATTATATGAGTTATGACATTTGTATCATCTACATTAGATATAGTTTTCAAAGATACATATGTGAGACACTATTTTCTTTTCACTACCATGGTTAGAGACTTATAGATTCCAGTTGAGCCTTTATGTTGATACCTATACTTGAATACACCTACTGGCTATGAATAAATGATGAAAAACATCTACTAATAGCATCACATGACTCTTAGAGGAGTGATCCTCATTTGGAATCTCTTTGTAGAATTGAGGATTCTATACGATGTTATCATATGTATGGATTGGTAATCCATGATTCATTCCCATATAGACTATTTATGGTGGGTGATGTGTTGTATCTATTGGGATGGGATGTGGATTTCTTTGATGGGTGTGATGGAAACCTTGGCTGAAAAGGATTATCTCATGCACATGGGATTGAAATCTAGTTCTCATTAGTTGGACATAAAAACTCTTGGTGTAGTGGATGCTATGGGATTTCAATTTCCCAAAGTAGTAGCATAGTATGATGACATATTTTCGAAAGATGTTCTAGGATTACCGATCCACTAAGTGTTAGAAATATCATTAATCTATATTATTAGACTACCCTGATATCAGTTCCATCATATCAATTGACCTATATAGAACTTCATGATATGATGGTGCGGTTAAAAGACTAGTAGAGGAAGGGATTCATTAGGACCATTGTTTAACATAGGGAAGCCCTAGTTGTATTTTCCTAGAAGGAGGACAAGATATTATTGTTGTGAGTGTATTAATGTCACCTAAACTAGGTGTCCATAATGATAAAAATCCACTATTGAGGTATGATTAACACTCTAATCAATTTATAGGAAAATTATTGTTTATAATATTGATGTCCGATCAAGTTCAAAACAGCTATAAGTATGTGATAGGGATATTATAAATGTGACATTATCATGTATCTATAGTCACGATGAGTGATTGGTTATGCTTTTCAACATGTGGAATGACCCAAAATATTTTCTGGGACACATGAACCAGATAATTTATACTTTTTTAGACCAGTTTTTGGTGGTCTTCATTGACAATATCATAATGTAATTGGCATATGAGGAGGACAATACAAGACACTTGAGGATACTTCTAGACATACTCTAAGATACTATCTTTATGGTAAGCTCTCAATGTGATATTTATAGATTCAGGTGGTTCACTTTTTGGTAGATGTTATCTCAGAAGATGGTGTATAAGTAGAGATAAAAAATCTTGAGGAAATGTTTTTTGGGAGCCTCCCAAGAGTGTGAAAGAGGTACGATTATTCCTTGGGGATTTATAATACTATCATAGATTTATACCAAATTTTTATAGGATATAATATCCATTGATAGCATTGATTCGAGAAGGAAATAATTTCATATCAGCATATATATTCTAGTAGGATTTCTAGGACTTGAGGTGGTGACTGATGAGTGATTCCATATTGATATTTACAGGGGATGGTGTTGAGTATATAGAACTCCCCGATACATCAACAACTGAGCATGGTTGTGTTCTGATGTATAGGTAGGTGGTGATTTCCTATGGTTCACAATAGTTGATACCATATGAGTAAAACTATATGACTCAAAATCATAATCTAACGACTATAGTGTTTGTGATGAAGATGTAGAGACAATACCTGATGGTTGAGTGGTTAATCTTCTATTCCAACTACAAGATTCTCAAGCATATATTGTTTTAGAAGGATCATAAATTAGGATAGAGAATATGGATATAGTTCCTCTATGATTATGACTTTGATATTTTCTATACCCCTGGGAAGGGGAACATGGTTTCAAATTCTCTAATCAATAGATCTTATTTGTAGCTACTGACCATGGAGTTAGAGTAGTTGGCACTGTTACTATTATCCTTTGTGGTTGGGAATAAAGATACATACCTCTAATAAATGGTTGTTACCCCTATTATTTTAAAACATTCTAGGGATCCTTAGTTTAGGGTTATTGACTATGAGACCCTACATACTCAGATATCCACTGGCCATGCTTCTGATATATTTTATAAAGGTGGGTATTCTTCCATTCTATTATGAGGACAAAATATGGTTCCTATTTCTCTAAAATAGGAGTAACTTATAGTGTTCCGTAATTCACTCAAATTTTTATATACAGGTGAGGATAATATATACCATAACATTTAGTAGTATATATGGATTCTAGAGGTGGATAAGGGAGTTGAAACATTTTTCTACTGATTCCTTACATGTTAGTTAGTGAAGAAAAAAAATGAGGTTTTAGTTTGTTTATCTCAACCCCTTAATATTCCAGAGTGGATGTAAGATGGGATATACATTTAATTCAAAATGTTCTGACCACGTATGTCTATAGGACATGAAGTGATATTGGTGATCATATAATGACTCACCATGTCCGACCACATCCTACTTATTTGAGATGAGAGTTCAGTTTAGATCATAGAACACCTCTATGGGTGAGAGAAAGTATGAATACATGTATTTTACATGAAAATCGTTCTTGACTATAATGATCACATCAAATATTAGTTACTTTTGAGATTGAAGGCGGCCTTTGAGACTCAGTTGCATTTGAGAATGGTGTTCCACCCCAAGACTGATTACTAGAATGAGTAGACCTTTTAGGTCTTAGAGGACATGCGACGGGATTTCATGTTAAACTTTTCCCATAGTTAAAAGGATCTTTTACCACTATTGTAATTTTTGCACCACAACAGTTATTATTCCACTATTGTTATAACACTATTTAAGGCCCTGTATTAGAAACCATATAGGTTACCATTATATTGGACCGACCTTAGAGAGTCTATAGTAATGGTTCTAGAGATGGTGAGATAGGCTACGGAGAAGGTAAATACTATACAAGATTGGATGAGGAATAAAAAGATCCTTCAGAAGTCCCATACATATAGACGAATGAGGCCTTTGGAGTTCTAGAGGAGAGATCTTTTGTTCCTGTGGGTCTCAACTCAACATGGATTATAATGATTTGGATAGGGTAGTAATATTTCTATGAGATTCATTGTTAATTTCTAGATACCACATAGATATTGATCGGTAGATTATATCTTAGTTCTATCAGCACAGTTAGAGTAGCTGTGTGACCTCTTCTATGTGTCACAGCTTAGGAGGTATGTGCACAACTGATCATATGTTATCGACTAGGGTGAGCTATATATCAAGGATGTGGATAATTATAATTATTACATAGTGGAGATCAATGATCAAATTAAGATTATACATCAAGTTTGTTTGGTTCCCCTTGTGTATTTCATGGCATCATAAGATTCTTCAAAAGAGAACCCAGAAGCAGGAGACCCATATGTGTGCTCCATACCCACATCTCTTTATATATAATTTTGTCTTTATTTATGATTTTTAAACCCTCAAGTTGTGGACAATGTGACTACTCAAATTTTTTCAATTTATTTCTTTGGAATATTAAATGTTTTATTCATGTAACTTTTTACTAAGATGGTATGGGATTCTGCTAACGGGTGTGCCTGAAATTAATTTTTGAAATATACTAAAAAATATTAAATATGGTCTGTGAATTGTTTTACTTAAAAGGTGTAATAACTCCTAAAGGTAGGCTTAGATAAAAATTTGAGGTCATAATTGAGTTCACATAAAAAAATTTACCCAAGGAGTTACATGACAATTTTCGCCATCGAGAGTTATCATAAACTGTAGTCAATGGAGAATAAATAAAACAAACAGATTGAATTATTTATTCTATTTAACATGACACATTAAACTAATGGATATATATTTAAAGAGTATTTTGAACAATTATCAATGATTATCACATAACCATGAAAATTGATATTGATAGAGCAATGGGGATATCTTTGGAAAGTGACAATAACATATCTAGGATCATATACGTAAATAAAATTTGATGATCATACCAATGAAAATGACACAAATTAATTCTTCATTAGTGAACAATTGATATTGAGTTTTAAAATTTTTATTATGTGGATTTATCCTTGGTTTCTTATACTAAGATGAACATAAATAAATCGACTAATGGATTGATTAATAGATTGATGGTATTATTAGTGAGGGATTATTTTTGCAAGGATTAATAGGAAAAATTTGTTATTTTATTAGGTATATATCATCATAGTTCTAATGGAAAAATACTATGTTCATCCTAAACAAGGATCAAGTTCATTACAATATTTTGTGTTTCTTGGTTTTCTCCCACCATTCTTCATTTCTTAATCACTAACATTTTGTTTGACCGATTGATGGACCATAATACTGTGAATTTTTATTGGGCACAAATGTGTCTCGGTGTAAAATATTGATATTGCATATAATGAATTGTTAAGATGTTGAAATCATGAAATGACGTGAATTATAGTATATTTCTGAGGATTTTAGGTCACATGTTTTAGTTATTTGTGTGTGTGTGTCTACTAGGAAGAGTGACAAAAGGGGTTTTCCCATCCGAATCTACTGTCAAATTCCAACAAGATATCACAATAAGGATTGGTTGGGACCCGATACTTTACTACAATTTAAATAGATATCATAACTAAAGGTGATGATGATATGGGTGGATTCAAAAGAAGATCCCATGGGTTCCATGAAATTCCCCGAAAAACATGGTGTATTTTGGAGTTACATGCCATGTAAGAGCCCACTATGTAGCACTATGGTTTCCATGAGAAGAAAAGTATCACATGACATGTGACCCCTATCACACAACATGTGGTATTTTATTTAAGGATTGGAATATAACCAATAGGAACACAAACATGACTAGACATCCATGAACATGACAAGAAATTCACACAAAGAATCAGAATTACACTAGCTTGGGTAGGCAATGCACTCTAACATAATCATCGATAGAGGAATGGACCGTTATAAATTGGCAGTACCTTGTGCCAAAGGAAAATCTAGTGCACTTATATTACATGTTTTTACTCCATCAATGATGTATTTGATGCATTGGACTCGCAATATGGGAAATATTTTGTTAGTGTATGTTTTCTTGATCCATTCCCTGTGGGTTTATTATGAATTCACCTCCTATTCATAGAATGAAGATCCACTCTAAAGAAATTTATTATTGAACAGATATGTGAATAAATTCTTGTGTAATGAAGTGATATCTTGTATCATAATAATTTTTCTAGGTGGGGTTCTTAGTATCATCATGAAAAAAATTCATGTGCGTCGATCTGCTAGTTGAAGGGTTAATCAAGATTGGTTTGTTAGTATTCCTCATGGCTCTGTGAGTGAACTAATTTCAATTTTTTGATATCATTAGACTTACATAAAATACTTATTATGGTGAGACACTATATGAATGACATATTGGTCACACACATCTAGTGTTATCTTATTCGTGAAGTGATTTCTCTTGGATGAGCGCTATGTGGAGCCTTCAAGTAAGAATCATAGACTGGAATTATGGTTTTGACATTACCTTGTGACTTTGTGTCTATGTTTATTATATCAAGATATTCTTATTATACGTTCTGGTGACAAATACATGTGATGAGATGACTATAATATCCAATTTGTATGCTTAAATATTTTTTATTTTGATACTGGGTATTGTTATACTCACTCTTCTATGAGATTTTCCCACATGTTTCATGTCTTTTGTAGTTGACTAAACTTTTCACAGGGTCCTAGAAGGACCAGGAGTCAGTATATCTTAGTGAGAAAGATATACCATGATGTGTTCCTATATTTACTATGATAACATTCCTCACCCACATCACATGTAGTAATTTATTCAGTTTCTTTTTGGTGGGATTTATTTTAGAACTTTTTTTCATTAATTATTTTCATACTTTTGATAATGGCATTTTATATGTATTCCAGCATTTTAATAAGTTTTTTTACATTTTAGCATTATATGGGTTGGGATATGTGTCTGTGTGTGTAGATACAATAGCATAAGGCCTCCAATTTTTGTGATATGCCTACTCAGTATCAGTCATTAAACCATATTTTATTGGTTGTGGGAATTGGTTAGTCAGAAAATGGTCCCCATTTGGATGGGTCATGATAGTTATTACCACACTTACTATAATATAAGAACGTCATTTTCTTTTCTCATGATTTCATTTTTTTGTCTCTCCATTTTCTTCTATCCTGGACACTTATTACTTTAATCATCATGAGACATGTTAGTGTAAAAAATCCTATATATAATTTTCCCTAACAACATAAATTTTAAATTACCATATGGAGAATGATATTTATAGACTTGGTTTCAATCCTGAGTATAATTTTTATTTTTTACTAAAAATGTCATGAAAAATATTTAGTAAATATCATGAAAGTCTTCTAAAATTAGATTTTTATTTAGAAATATAATATTCATTTTCTCCTAAATTAGAGGAACTAATTTTTCCATAAAAAGGAGAACAACCATAAGAATATATTTTTCAATAAAAATATTTTTATATGTTTCATATTCTATGGTATCAAGATCAACTTTCTCTCTGATATTCTTAACCAAATTCTACCATCTAGCAAAAACACATACAAAATGATGAATGAATAGAGTTACCTTTTTCTCAAGACATCCCATGGAATCATATGTTTTATCCATAGCATTGATCCATCCTTCAACTACCACTCGATCAAATGATCCACTAAATTATGGGAGTGTTTCTACATGAAATGATCTACAATAGACATGTTCAGTCATGGTAGATCAGTTTCCTCTCTAGCATGGATACCATCACTATTAATAGATTGTTTCAACTGATCCATCACTATAAAAAATTGTTATTTTCTAATTCCAAACATCTCAAGATGATGATTTGGAATAATATTTTCCTCACCATGACTTGATAATTAAGATTCCCTTTTTGCTCTATGGAAAACCATTCAGAACAGATATATTTTAGATGAAGCAACATAGTAATATTGAATGATATATAATTTAAACTTACTCATAAGGTAAAATAATTCATATTGATTATATAAACATTATCTTTACATATAATGTTATTTAAACCATCCTATGATACCAACTATAAGGACCCGACCATAAGTATTAGAAAATAGTGATTTTTTATGTCAAGAATAAATTCTCTTATATTTTATTATCTTTTCATGTTTATATTTTTAGATAATTACATCATAAAAAATATATATCAATTGATATAATAAAATGTTGATGAATCTTAACAGTATCAAATTTATGTCATAAAAAAACTTTTAAAACAAAACACGTTCTATTTTCATGAATAATATTCATGAAATTAAACACGACCTTTTTATTTCCCTTAACCATCCAAAAATCATATGAAAAACATTTTAATAGCATATGATGACAGAGAAAATTTCAATATGGTATTTAAAAATAAAAAAATCACTAATCAAAGAAAAACATGAAAACCGATGAAAAACCATTTATTAAAAAATAAAAAATTTTACCCAAAAGGGTATTATATTACTTTAAAAACTTATTCATAATAAATTTTGAAATCAAATTACATCCATGAATACTCATTAGAAAGCATAGAAATTTCATGTATGTACCTGAGGACATCATGTCATAGAACCCTTACTGTACCCTTTCAAAACCAATACAAATTGGAATACATATATATCAACTTCCAATATAATTATCCAAAGAACCTAATTATTACCCAATTTCTTGGAGAGTTATCTTGGAACACCCATCATATATGATATATCAAGATTACTTGATGCTATCAAGAAGTACCCATCAAATATAATGTTTAAGAGACACAAAATGAATATAACAATTAATTATTTCACTTTCTCATTATAAAAAGTTTTAAAAAATACTTTAAACTCATATGTAAATATCTTATAGATAAAAAATACCATTTTAATTATTAAAAACATTTTTAATAAATACCCAACAAAAGGGATAGAGTTATTTTAAATGAAGGAGGCATGTAAGCTTGAAAAGTAATATATAACTCAAAAAATCACCAATAGGGGGGATAATTCAATATTGTCATGTAAATTAGGAATTGAATAGTACCTTTTCAATTTCCCAAAATTTTCTTACATAAAATAAGTCAAAATGATCCTTTTGAAAAACATTGAAAAAATTAATAATATACAAAAACAATTCATTATAAATCTATTTTAAAATATAATGTGTTTTCTAAAATCATTTTTGAAACATGGATATAGAAAATAAATTTTTTTAATGAAAATATTAAAATGGAATTTTTTTAAAGAAATGTCCCTTATCTGTTTGGAAATATTTTAATCCGAATCCCTATGAAATAATAAACATAAAAAAACAATAATCACCATGATAATATAGAAATTTTCAATATAAAGTGTCAAAATTTCTGTATATAGACCTCATAAATGTGTATAGTTGTATATCATCAAAATATGCATCAATTTAAGGAAATTGAGATGAAGTCCCCATCCATGAGTTCAAATAATCACATTCATGTTCATCTTCATGAATAATTATGTTGTGATAATAAATTAATTTCATAAGAAAGATTTTAAGGTTATTTTTTAATATTATTTGACTTATTACCATTTTATAAAGAATTACATAATAAATTATTTCTACATCGGATGTTTTGACTATATTCGGCTTCTGTTTCAAAAATGACTTTGGTAGGTTGTCTATTTTCAATAAAGTCATTATTTAAATATATAAAGAAAAATAATCCTGAAATATTTATCATATTTATACATAATTTATACTTTAATAACAATAATTAATTATGGTTTTGGTAAATTAAGTATGTTTTAATTATGGAGACGATAGGTTGTACATACACATAAGTAATGTTTCCATTTTTAATTGATCATTATGGAAATGCGGTAGGTAATATTTTATCATTAAATAATGATAAAAATATAGTAAATAAAATTATATTTCATTAAAATAATTATATATATATCATATATGTAGTTTGGTTATTAAAATAGAGTCACATCGCTTCATGAAGGTTCTAGTTCACACGTTCAGGAGTGACATTATCATTTCTCTCTGAGTGAACCGGTAAAAAATAAAATGATATATTATATTATATTAATGTTAAATAAATATTGAATATGGTAATTATGTCATTTATATCCCTTATATTCATTATATTTACTCTCATTACCATTCATGTAACGTGTTAGTGAAAAATGAATCACATCACTTTATGAGGCATGAGTCCTCCATACACGCGAGTAACGTTATCATATCACATGCATAATGGAATATAAAAATATATACTTTATATAATGACTCAAATGATATAATTATGTTATAAATATCATATATATACACATTATATCCACTATATATCCCAACCATAATTGGTGGTAATGGGAAAATTAATGACATTGGTTCGTGAGGCAGCAATCAACCGTACACATAAATGGTTACTTTGTAACCTGTTTGATAGAATAGGATATTGATTTCTATTATGAAATTTACATAATAACATATCATAATATATAATAATCCAATTTTATTTCATATTTATTTTTTAAGAACATTTTATGGGGGTGGTGGATGAAAATAAAAAAACTCTCATTAATGAACAATACTTCTTCTCATAACATTACATATTCTTCGAGTAACTTGCTTTTTTAACCAAATTACATAACAGGTTAATTTTTTGACCACAAATAGGGCTTATATAATTATAACAAGGATATAGAATTTTTTGGGGTTAGTTCGTGGAAAAATAAATGAGTTTTTATGGTGCGAAGAGATGAGTAGAGTGGGTGCCTTTTATAAGGGATGTGAGTGGCACATTTGTAATTTTTGAAAAGGATGTATTACTCCCACTCTATTTCATGTGAAAAGAATCCAATAATGGAAAAATATTTAGAGTATATGTATTAATGTCAAAATAATTCTATAAAATGGACACCAAAAATGTTTTTAAGCCTTTTTACCCTTAGTAGTTTTTGTTTAACCCCGGGTAAATTAATTTTCACCTTAACTGTAGTAATTAATTTTCATAGTTATCCCTATAAATTTTGTTGAAAATTTACTTTGATATTTTTTGAAAATAAAAATTATTATAATTAAAAATATGTAATACAGTTTACTAGATTTATATTAAAATATGTGAAAAAATTTAATTTAAAACCAAACTCATACACATAAAAAAAGGTGGATTTCAATGAGTGTATTTTTTTTGAGTAGAAGATGATTTTATATTAACTATATGACTAATAATAATTATTATATGAAAATAAATACTAATTTAATGTTATAAAATCTATAAATTTTATTCATAATATTATCCATTTTGTATTAATGTTATAAATTAAAATGTAGAGGCATTATACATTTTAAAACAGTTTCTAGAAAAACTGGTTTTCTTTCCCCAAACAAAACATATCCTAAAAACCAATATTAATTTAATCAAAGAGTAATTAATTTTATTTATAATAAATAAATAATAGTTATGTTACATTAAATCATATTCAATTAAAATTTGTAAATTTTAAATACATAAATTTTTGAAAAGAAATGACATTTTAAAAAACTATTTTTTCAGTATTCAATAAAAAATTTGTATTTTCTAAAAAATTAAAAAAATTGAATATAGGTAAATTTTGAAATAATTAATTAGAAAAATATTTTCATATTATTAAATTTATATTATAAAATTTATATATTTTATTTTTAATTAAAATTATTATAAATTATTTTAGTAAATACTATTTCCAATTTGATTTAAAAAAATATTCAATATTTTTATAAGTAATATTACAGTCTAATTCATATAAATAAACATTATAACGAATTATTATATAATTACCTAGATTAATAAATTTGATCCTATCATATTTTAATTTAATTACTACATCTTATTATCAAGATGGATGAGCTAGTCCAAATAATCCTTAATCAAGGTCCTTGTATTGCCCTGACGTGGTATAAAAAAAATCAAAACTAACATTAAATTCATACAATTAAACTTGAAATTTTAGTTATATAGGATGATTAATTTAATATGGTTAATTCAAGCCCCAAAATTGATAGAAATAGACTATACCCATGTCCTACCCTTTTCCCTTGTTCTAATTAAAATTACATTATATCCACATAAGGAAAATCAATACACTTCAATTGGTAGTTTAAATAAATTCGGAGGCATGATGTCATAAGTCCATTTAGAAAGGATCACCCTTACGGGCATCTCATGTTGATGTGTTAATTTCCTAATGTTTATTCATAGGTTTCTATAATTATAATAATGAATATAAACATCATTTAATTTAATTAATTTAGAATTTATGTGGTGTCTTTTGAAGGGTTCAATGAGTGGAATAATGACAAACCATATTAAACAACAATACTTTAATCGAAATAAATATACCACACAACTTATAGTGGTAGATGAAAAATTATACATTTTCCATTGAAAATGATATTAAATGGAAGAATACAAAAAATAGAAAAATTCTATCAATGCACGACATATTTTATCACTAAAAATATCATTGAAAAAATGAATAATGGAACAAACATGAATGAAGATCTTACTAGTAGATATACTGTGAAATTGAAGGTAAATAAAATAGAGTCCATATGATGGATAAGATTCAAATCATACAATTTATGGTGAAAAGGATCTCCCATATGACTGGATAAATGAGCTAATAAGGGGTGAAGAAGGGTTCTTGATTTTTAAGGGAAAAAGGAAAAAGGTAATATTTCTCCATTTTAAAGGGGAACAGAGTTTTGATACATGGTCTTAAAAACCGTGTTCCTAACAATAAAAATTTAGTTTTTATGTTTCATTAATGGCGTGACCCACAACATAGTGTTTTTGAAAAATTTGTTACTTATGGCGCCCGGTTTGGGAAAACAGTGTGGCCCCTTTCCGCCAAATTGAAATCACTGTTCAGCTGATAAGTTAGGAGTAAATCATAAAAAAACCATTCATCCCTCTACAATATTTCTATTAAACAAACATAATTGGTTTCTATAGTTATCACTAACTGCGATCTTAGAGCGCATCTAAATCTATATTTCCAAAAAAACCAATGTTATGGGATTCAAACCAACTCCAGATGCTTCGAAACCTCTCCTTATCCTTTTAAAAAATAAATTTCCTAAAATAAGAGTATTTTATCATTAAATTAAGAATAAATATCACTATCAAAAAATGGTAGATTATTATTATTAATGTTATATAAATTTATGTCCACCCCCATTCCTCTCTTCCTTTTAGTGCATTCGATTATATTTTCATTATTCCCAATGGTTTAGAACTGTGGAATAAGAGGTAATAGATAATCCTAACCTATAAAAATATTTTTTTTGAAGGATAATATTAGAAAATATTATAGTAGGGAAATTAACATGATTAAGTTGAGGAAATCACCCCTAAGATACATATACTATTTTTCCTAGTAGTTTTCCATTCCATGTTTTTAAGGGGATATCTCCTCCATAAGTGTGAATCACATAATATTGTAACTAAAAACACCTATAAAATGATGAAATAGTTTGAAAATGAAAAATAAATGAAATTTTCCATACAAATAAATTCTATTTTATATTTATATATAAGACATAACAATATTAAAAGGCCACATTGAGACATGTATTACTATTACAGGTTATACGAAGTTACATTGAATATTATTTATGAAATAAAAATTTATTAGTGATGTAGTAATACTTGTTTCATGGTTCAAGAAATAACTATAAAGAATAATTGGGTTTTAAATTATTTCACTATGGGAAAAATATGACACTAATATGTTAAAATTATATAAATACATTTTTGGGACAATATGGAGAACTGAATATAAAAATTATGAACAAAACCACTATAAAAAATGAGTAGTGATCATTTCTATCGAATTATGTGTAGGCATGTAGGTATCTTGGATTAATGTAGATACAATTTTTAGTTCTTATGAAGCATGTAGTTTTGGTTTTCAATTTAAATTTTCGTAGAGGAAATTATCAACTCTTCTTAAAAACATCCAAACTAAGAGTCATTCCATGTTTGTACACTAATTTGCGATGATTCTTCAATGATAAGATATATAAATATAAATAAATATATATATATATATAATAGTAACCTTATAAATATTTTTTTTGATTGGGATATCTACCAATTATATTGAAGCATGTATAAGATCATTCCTAAATGGATATTTGATGGACTTGGATTTCAAAACTAATGAAAGACTAGTATTTTAATTTAATTAGAGGACAGAGATGCCAATGAAAATAAAACCGAATTAGAGGACTAAATCATAAAATCCCACAATATGTAAAATTATTAAAATGCATCTAATGAATAATGACTCATATCCTAGAACATGTAGAGTATCTCCTTACAAAACCATCCTAATCGAATGCCTATTTCACATGGTATAAAGTTTGTGGGATTAATAATAAAGTACTGATGATGGTGAAGAAGATACTGATGAAGGTGATGGAAACAATGAAAATGGTGATAATACCCCATAGAAAAGGGACTCAACCGATGATGGAAAGAATGAGTGACACTCTTCTTTGGAGGAGACAACATCCATTCCCAAATTCACTGAACAAGATAATATCAATATTTCCAATATTTTTTTTCTCATATTTTGATGTTGTATGAGGTAGTTCACTCTCCAACTATGTCTATAAAACCCTATTATTTTTAAATATATTTTACATTATTAAATTTAATATTTTAGATAGATTGTAATATAAGAAATAGAAAAATTATGTGAATATTCATTTATTAAAATATAAAATTAAATACATTACCATATACATAAATTATGTTGATAAAATAAATTTTCTAAAATGAATGTTTTAATAAGGAAACCGTATTGATTTTAAATAGACATTCTTGAACTATATTGTAAAATTAAAAATATTATTTAAATTTAATACTTTTTATGAATGATTTTTTAAACATTATAGATAAAATTGAAGTGATAATTAATAAATAATTTAAGGTAATAAATGTAATGACAATGTATTGATAATGAATACTAATCTAATAATTCTTAGTTAAACAAGAATATTGTTAATAATAATTATTCTTTTACATAATATTAATTTAAAAGTAAATTTCACATAAGTATTGTTTTAAAATTCCTAAAAATTATATTTTATTCATGTATAAAAAATAGTGATCATTCATACATAGATTATAAAATGATTATAAACTATGTAAGAATAATTTTAATGTTAAAAGTGATACTTTCTAGAAAATGGTATTCATGTTCAAAATATATTATATTTTAATAAAAATAATTAATTAAAATTAATAATTTATTTTAATAAAAATTTTAAATGACATATACTTTTAAACAAATTAACAATAATATAATTTTTTTATTGTAATGAAACGATAAAAAAACCATTTTTCTTGTTGGAGGATATATTTATTTATAAAAATGGTTCGTAGATATTTTTTGAATTGATATTTGAAATAATTTCCAATTCCATTCAAAATTTAATTTGAAAATTTGGATTCTTTATAAGGAATAGGTACTATAAATTTTTTATATAGGAATTTTTAATTTTTTTCTTAATGAATATTTATAATGGTAAAAAAAGTCAACACAGTAAAAATTAAATTGGTTAAAATGTTTTAAACTAATAGATAATGAAAAAAATATAGAAAAGTCAAATTTATATGATTATTTAGGGAATATTAACCTTAACTCACCATATATTCAGAATTTGGATTTTTTCAGGAAACTATCAGATGAAAAGTCCTTTATTACTTTAATAGTAAGGGTGTTTATATGGGTTTCAATTTTCTCAATATTAAAACAGAACATCCTCTTATCACATATTCACAAAAATAAGGAACCTCAAATCCACCCTGATATTCAAAAATAATATCCAAACTATATTCAACACATCCTAGTGGTTTTAGTATCCCAAAAATACCATCCTAAAAATGATTAATGTTTAATCCATAAGGGGATACCCAATGAAAATGAAATTTCTTTAACTGAGTCCTTTCAAGTTTATTTATTCTTATATATCCTATGAATTTAATATATTAATGATAATATTTTGAAATAATTATTATAAATATACTTAAATGTTAATATCAGAATATAATAGCCATTATCTACTTCAGATATATGCAATAGAAAATGCGAATGTCACTCATGATTACATGGACACTACCACTTTAATGAAGTGGTGTATTTAATTTTTCATCACCACATATCCTTGATGGTTATATCTATAAATTCTATGAATATATATGGTATTTAAAAAATAATAATTATTACATAATGATAAATTATTATTTACATTCTTTTCATTACAACACTTGAAAAATGAAATATTCTCCCATGTGTATCTTTGGGGTACTACCTCCACAAAGCGACGTGTCCTATTATTCATTACCTACAAAAATTGATTTTTATAATGTTTATAGAATTTATTAATATGTTATTTATTAAATTATTAATATTATTTTGATAATTAAAAAAATAAAATTATTAATGTACCACATTATAAAAACTGAAACATGTGTGGAAAGATGAATATTAGATATTGTAATATTTATTTTGATGAAGATTTATAAACAAATAAGTAATTAAAAATTATAAAGTAAATATATAGAGTAATATAAATATTAATATTTCAATGGTATATATTAATTTTAATTATAAATTTATTTTATTAGAGTTTATATCATTTACGACAAAAGTTGGGACTTGAGGTAAAAGTTTATGTTATAATCTCACTTTTTATCTGGATTGTTTAGGTTTCAACATACATTTGTGGAACTTTTCTATAATTTATCTCATTAAACCCATAAATATATTACCAGATAGTTATTGATGGGTTTTTAAAATATTATTTCAACATTTCCTCTATGTTTACCCAGGAGAGATGGAAGAATGTTTTTTTAAGAAAATATTGCATTATTTATCTTTTTTGGTTTAGAATATTTTCCCTCAATATCTATATTATTAAATTTTTTCTATAGTTGTTATTATGTACTAATAAATGAATTATAAATTTTTTTCTACTATTTTGGATATCTTCATTAATAGTTTTAGAGTAATCTTTTTTTTTGATTTTCTAACATGGAATTTTAGATTTATTTATAAATGTATAAAAAAAAATTTCATTTAAATAATGAAAAAATATTACCATCATCATTTTCATTATTCATTGTGTATAATAATTTATAATATTACATTGTATTTAAATGAAAATAATAGTTTTATTATTGAATAAATTTTTTATTTTTTTATAAATGAACATGAAAATATTGAATTTGAACTTATTTTGTGTAGAATATATATAATTATTATGTAAAAGTATTTTTCATCAATGTAAACATGATTTAGGGATTTTATGAATTTATTGGTATGTTATCTCAAGTAAAAATACAATTTACTTATTATTTATATATTATGATGATATGGATTTTATCTAAAAACATGTTTCATTCGCATAGGTAAATTAAGATATGATGAAATGATAAATGATTTTCGAATCTTATGGAATAAATATGTGTGGTTTTTAATGCATGGATTTTTCATATCCCTATAATGAAATAGGTAATGTTTTAAATAACATTAGTTCAAATTGTATGTGGGTGGTTTTAGCAACCCCAAGAGGGTATATGGTCAGTTTGGGAAAGGACAAGAATGTACATGGATGGTTAACTCATGAATACTATATGATTAATTTATTGGTGGATATCATTGAAATATGATTTATATTATTTTTTATATTGAAGAAATTTATTTATTACTCATATTATATCCAACAATTGCTTATTAATAAATTTTTTAAGATTCTAAACTATTTTGGACCACGTCTATTGTTGTGAATAATCCCTATGTAGGGACTCATGATTTATAGTTTATGAATTTTTTGGTGTTTATTTTTATATTATGATAATTTTCTCACACAATTATAATTATCTTATTCGCAATAATAATCATTGATTATTATACATCATTTTTACCCCTAATGATAATATATTCCCACCCTCCGTTATGTTTCAATTTCCCATATTCATAGAGAATGATATCAAGTATAATATATGTATAAGGGTTCTATGTGTGAAGATAATAATGGAAAAAAGTTATGGTTAATCATGAAATAAGTTGACTATGTATCTAGTTTCCAAATAATCAAATCCTTTATTATTCTAGAGAATGTATTATTATGTGATTTATAAATTTATCATCTAAAATGATTGAATATGAATATTTTATATTCTTAGGACACATCAGTTAGTGAAAATATGAGGTTAGTTATTTTCAGATATTAGTTTCTGAAAATAAGAGTGTATAACCCAAAATAAACTATGTGTTATGTGTTATAGGATGAACCCATAATATCATGGGATAAAATATTTTTTATAATTTTGTACTTTTTTTACAATTATTTTCATTATTATATAAATTCTTAATTTAATTAATGTTTATTGATACTCACCCTATATTTTTTGGTGGAAATAAATGATGAGAACCGGAATCAAATAGAAAAAATTAAGATTATATTTCATTTAGTATTATTAAATGTCATAATTTAATATGGTTCTAAACGATCATTTATAATTTAAAAACATAATATGATTATCATATCACCATGTCAATTATTAGAAACAGAATTATTACTGAAAACTACGAATGGTGCAATGATTTCATCTAAATTATTTAGATCCACTTTGAAATTTTGTTGTTGGAATTTACTTCTTAAAAATAGATTTATTCTCCCAATTGCCAAATTTTATTTGATACTAGGTATTGAAAAGATCAATCTATATAGATTCAATACAATTACTAAGGAAGGGATGTCACATTATAAATTTTGAATCAACCTATAAAAATTTATTGGTGTATTGTTGAACATGAACTTGTATTTCAAATTACATGCATTATATGGGTCTTAATAATTATTCATGGAAGATAAATATCAATATTGGGTGGGGAGAAAATATACAATGAAGATATTCTTATTATTTGTGATTATTAAAATGTATATACAAATGAGTTTTCTAGTTTTCCCAAAAATTATAATGTTTTATTTTCAATATAACTCATTCATGGTGATACACCTATTTCAATTAAAAAATATAGAATAAGTTTGAGTCAATTATAGGAATAAATGAATAATTTCCAATTGATTATATAAAAGGTATTCATATTACATAGTGTTTTAGAATTAGGTACACTTGTTCATTTTGTTAAGAACAGTGATGGGTAAACATGTCTTTTCATTGATTATCAAGAACGTAACAAGATCAAAATAATGAAAAATTATCCTTAACCATATATTTATGAAAAAATAATCTATTATTGGTAAAAATAGAGTATATACACAAGAAAACCATCTTTATTATGTATGGTAAATATATTTATGCTATTTGTGCTGCATAAATCCCCTAATATCCTCATGGATTTAATGAATAGAGTCCTTAGATATTACCGTGATCAGTTCATGGTAGTCTTCATAAATGATAATTTTATATATTCCTTGAGAATGTTAGTACATAAAAGATAATTTTAGGATTTTTGGAGATATTTAGTAAGGATAAGTTGTTTTTCTAATTTTTCAATTTTAAAATTTGGTTATAGAAAGGGAAATTTTTGGGTTATGTAAATATAACTGAGGGTATATGAATGGATCATTTCATGATAGGATTTACTAAAAAGTGTAATAGACTAGACATAATGACATTGATACACAATTTTTGTTGATTAGATGGATATAATCAATACTTTGTGTGAACATTCTCATGACTATTAATCTCACTAACCAAGATAACATGTAATGGAGTTTTGTTCTTTTGGATAGATTAGAAATATATAAACATCAATGATCTAAAGAGAAGGATCATTAGTGAACATAGGCTCACAATACTCTGTATTAGAGAATGGTTTGAGAAATATACCTATGCACAAAAAAATTGTAATGCCCCGACCCCAGTTACCCAGAGTCGATGCATTACTTCGTAACATTGGCTTGATAACAAGAAAGATCAAATCTAGAAAGACCGATTGGTTTAGTAGCCTTGGAAACACTAGATATATTCATAAAGTTTTACATTACATCATAAAGTGAAAAACTACTACAACAACATAGTCTCCATATTACACACTCATATCCCCACATACTATCCCTGCAGGTCATTCATAAGTTACTTCTTCACATCCTGGGAAAAATAAAACATAGAAAAGGGGTGAGCTCAAATGCCCAGTAAGGATAACAATATAGTAGAAAATTTCATAAATATGAATAAACATTTAAGGAAATGTATAAATAAAACAAAAGCCTTTTAAACTTGAACTTCAACATATTATGGCAAAAATAAAATCAAATAATTCCATTTACATATTCACATGGATATTCTACTAATCGAATAATCACATGCAATATCAATAACCACTTTCAAAATAATGGAATGCATAATGCCAGACTATCATAACCACATAGCCAAGGCATCGTGCCAAGACTACAAATAAGATTTTTCCAAGGCCTAGTTCCAAGACACTAGTTTGTCTCATGGGAACTACAGATGCAATTTTTTTAGAAGATACTTACATTTAAAATTGCTCAAATACACTTCCGTGCTTTTATGAAAATATTATGAAAGCTTCTGAAAACAAAATAACTAATTCTGAGACTGCTCAACTAATTACATGCCATGACGGGTCCACTCCCAATCCCTTCCTGTCTACAAAACTCGAGAGTCAGGTTTTCTGAAAACATTTTTAAGCATGCATTAAATACGTATACATTTGCACTGGGTTTTCATGTATTTGAGAGAAATATCACTTTTTTGAAATCATTTAAAAATCACATATTTATAAAATAAAACATTTACTTTTAAAATATTCTTATAAGCTTGTAAGGGAAGATTAGATGATTTTATAATGGTAGAAAATAACAGCACCCGCTGTATAAGTTAAAAAAACATTCTTACCTTAATTCTGTCGAAAAGGTTAAAAAGCACCTTGTTTGGAAAACGACGGAAAGATTCCTTTATGAAACTCTTATAAAAAGTCAAAAAGGGTATAAATTACTTTAACCCATATTCTATTAAATATTAAAAATGTTTTGAAATACATTTTTATGAATCATGGATGTGGGTGATAAAGAGATCCCAGTAGATTATTATGTATAAACAACCTCGGATAATGAAGAGATTGTGAAATAACCCTTACCTTATACTTTTCCTTGGTCGATGGTAGGTTAACCTCCTGTATAATGGTGAAATAATTTTTATAAAATTATACAAGAATCATATATGTTAATATGATATCATATATGATCTTTTAACATTGATTTGTTAATAATATCTTAGTATTATCGTCGTTTCGGGTGTTAACTTACTCATTTTCTTTTATATGTTTTGTTACGTAAGCCATGTTTTTCATGGATAGGTTTTATCTTATTATTATCCGGAATGATATCAAGTCCTTAAACATTATTTTTAAATCATCAAATGATAATTATACTTGAATGGATACGATGGAGAATGAATCTCATCGCGTTCGTGGAGACGGTAGTCCGTACGTATGCACGAGCAACAATATCATTCTTTTGATATTAAAATAATATATATTATGGATTGTATATCATATATACAGAATCATTGTTATGTTATATTTATTATTTGAATGAGTTACACATCATTATTATACCCATCCAAATAATAATATATTCAATAACAATTACACCACGACGTGGAGACGGTAAGTCGTACGTACGCACGTATGGTGACATGTTATTCAAAGGGTGGATAGAATACTGAATATGGTTGTACCATATTTATAATAACATAAAAATATATATAGGATACTGGAGTTATTATTTTATAGTGGTAATAACAAAGAAAGAAGAAGTGGAAGAATAAATGAATTTGAAAAAGGGTGGTGAAAACATTACCTCTTCTTCAGGTTCTTCCTTTTCATTTGATCAAAAGGGCTCCTTAGGTTGGATTTCTGATCAAAAAAAGTCCTATAGGATGTATTGAGGGATGTTGGGAGATTATTTGGGCAGATTATTTCCGAAAAAAAGGATTTTAAGGTGTTAAGAAATGAGAAGGAGGAGTTCCTTTTTATAAGAGTGGTGAGGGGCACGTTTGGAAAAGCTAGAAATATTAATTTATAATAAATTCATATTCGGTTTCTAATGGCTCCAAAGTTGATTTTTTAAATTTTAAGGTGGGGAGGGGTCTAAAAACACTCAACCAATATAATTTAGACAGGTTTGGGTACTTATATTAACCTTATCATTAAGTATTAACTCTAAGTTAATTAGTTTCACTTTAACAATGTCTCTTTGTATTTTTATATTATATGGTTAATAAACTTACTATATACATCAAAACGTCCCCCAAGTGGTCCATTAATGATATAAATATCATGATATAAGTATCTTGGCCGAACCTTATATTTTTAGGAATTTAATATAAATTAATAATATAATATTTGTTTTAAAAACTCTTTTATGTCAATTTTGACATTATTCAATAGTTGATTTTTTTTGAAACTCATAACATAATTATTACTTCGAAAAAAGTTAATTAAATCAATCCTAATATATCATATTAACCTAGAAAATTATTTTTATTCATTAAAAGTCTCAAATTATGTTTTTTTGGGTATTTATAATATCAATTATTTTAAATTTTCACTATTATGGTAATTACTCCATCATCATTTTGTCATACATAAATTAAATTATATAATCTCTAAAAAATATAAATAAAATATAATTATATAGGAAATATTTTTATCTTTCTAATTAATATTTATAGTCTAAAATCCAACATATATATACCTATGTAAAAAATTTTATTGCTAAAAGATATATGCTTGTGTCATTTTGTATTCATTTTAACTTATTTAAAATAAAGTGTCCCTATCACTTACAAGTGGATCCATGGGGTTCCAAAATCGACCCAAAGATGCCTATGGTCGAACATGTATCCACTAATAAGGCTAGTACATGTTTTAGTGTAATTTAGTATTATTATAATATTATTTTTTAACCCTTATTTACCGGATTTACCTTTAACCATGGTAAATAAAATATTTACCGAAGTAATTATTCAAAATGTCTAAAAATAAAAGTTACCTATTTACTCAATTTGAACATCCTAATTCTAAATATGGAATCCATTTTTTCAAATTCAAAACATATAAGTGGCAGAAATTAATTTAAAATTAATGCCCATTGTTAAAACAAAAAGCGTGTTTTTAAGAGATAATAACTATCAAAAGATTGACACTTGTTTATGTCCAGTTTAATTGTAAAATTCTGTCCAATGACCAAAATTGTATTAAATGGTAAAACTATATTCTAAATATACTTCAAATCCACTCAAATTCATAATTTATCACTATTATTTATTTTGATTAAAAAAGTTGTTTTTAATTAAAATTTAGTAATTTTCACTATTCATCAAAATATTAAAGTTATCTGAAAAGTACCAAAATTTCACCTTAGGCTAAATTTATATATTCCAAATCCAAAAATGAAGTCCATATTAAAAAAATATATATATATAATTTTAAAAAGTAGGTATTACTATTCATGACAGCAAGTTTGATTGGCTGTGGTGTGTGTTAGAACTCGAAGTTGCGTACAACACACGCTACTGTATTATTCAAAGGAAAGCATACCGTGGAAGCATGGGATGTTTCATTTTAACATTTTGATTTTCTAATTTTGTCAAAAAGTTTAAAATATTGTATTTAAAAAGGGTTCACTATTAAAAGTTAGTAAAACTGCAATACTGAAAATGAATTTGTTCTTACATTATGTCTAAGAAACTCATAATATAGATTCTAAAATTATAAGGATTATATAAAGTTTAAAATTTAATTACTGCTATTAATAACCAATTTTGAATGGCTTGTTTGGTAAGTCATGGTGCGATTGAATTCGGTGATGCGTGTAGTGCATGTTATTGAATTATTTTGAAGTAATAACACACTATGAAATCTTGGGGTGTTACATTCTCTCCTCCTTCAATAAATTGCGTCCTCGCAATTTGAAATTGTTATTTGAAAATAAAAGGTTGAAATTAGAAAATATCAACGTGGGAAAGCCCACATCAGAAATTCGGTTACAAAAATTTAGTCTTAATATGAGGAAAAGAGAAATGAAAGGGTCACCACCAAATTATGATCTCAATTAAGAGAACATTGGTGGCAATTAGAGACATATAATTGGTGAAAAAAATGTAAATATTTTATAGGTAGTGATTGAGGTCATCAATCACAAACAAGTGTAAAATTGAGGTACTTAAATTCATCAATCTATGATGATTTTAAATACCATCGGTTCAAAAAAAACATAGGGCATTAGGATAACACATTTTTGGTTTTAGGATTCCTTAAATAAAGTATAAGAATTAATTTCTTCATTGAATAATAGAAGAAGAGAAATATATTCTTGACAAGTAGAGTTCCATCCTTTAACTAATTTCTACCACAAAATCATCTTTCACTCTAAAAGATAATAGAAAGTAAAAAAATATTCTATTTATCCTATTCGTATAGGGTTCCAAAAAATGAATTTATAATTCATTTAACAGATCATTAAAAAAAACTACATTAATTAATCCCGGACATCATGTGGGTCAGTGGTAGGTGATACACCTTTGTCGCCCTTCCGTTGTCGGTTCATGTCTCGTGGCCTTGCCGGACGCAACGGGTTGCCGCCCGACCTCCGGGTTGTCCTTTTATGGCAATCCAAAATAATCCAAACTAGAACTATCCAAAATACATCAATCAAAAATTTTTAAGAAAGGTAAACACAATGAAGATCCTTTTTTTTTTGCGTAATAACATATGATCACCTTCATCATGTATTCTTTTAAAACACTGCAACATCATGAATTATCATAAAACCTTATTGATTACATTCATGATCCCTTATTCCTTATAGAATAATAGATATACTCCTTCAATCCATAAATGTTGTAAACCCCAAAAATAATGGAATATAAAAATCATTAATCAGTTTCAAGGTAGTCAAGAATATCCAATATAAATTATCCAAAACAATCATGTATTGTTCTAAAATCACTACCTCGGTATTAGAACCATATTATGGTTTATATTTCTCTCAACCATATATTTTCCAAAAAATTAACCTTCTATTGAGTCACTTTTCATTGTTTCACACAATCTCAAGTCCATAATGAAATAGTACTGCAGTACAATCCTTATATACTCCATAATTATTATAACAAGTACATTGTTGATACAACACTCAAATGACATAATCAACATAAGAACTCTAATCATTCCTCTTCATATGTGGTAGTATCATAACTTGATTATTATCCAATAGCATCATTTGTGGCATAATCTGATGACTGATACATAGGTTCGCATAGTGTCCAAACTCATTGCAAATGAAGCATTGTACATTTGAAACCATTTTCTTACCCTTGCATTCACGTACTTTGTGCCCTTTTACTCGAAACTTATAACAAACTCCCATTCCTTTCAGGAATGTTTCAGGGTTTTTCTTCCCACAGTTATCACATATGGGAATATTCTTCTTTTCCCTCTTCCCTTTATCCATCTTTCTCTCTTCCATACTTTTCTTCTCTTTCTTCCCATCAAAGCCATAGGACTCAGTAAACTCTTTACTTATCTTATCAACACATGAAATTATTCCTTCATATGATGATAATACATGGGAGACTATTTCTCTTATAAATTATGGCTTAAGACCATGAAAGATATGATCCATCTTTCTCTTTGGATCATGTGCATTGCTGGAGTTACCATTCCTTCTACTGGGCACCATTTCTAAACAATGGCATACACTAGATTAGTTTATGAATAACAATACCTAATCCCAGACTTGTAAAACACATAACATAAATTAAATAGTTTATGGATATAATCCATAATCATAAAAATGTCTCCTCTGAGGAAGTATATACTCATTAACCCTTCATAATGGTTTGTAAAGAAAATGAGAATTATCCAAAGCATATCCCCCGAGAGTGTCATAACCAAGAGTGCAGTAAGGCTCATTGTCATGCACCTGTTCCCGTTCGAGTCTAGCCCAAAGCGGTGTTTTCGGGTTTTACCCCTAGGTACATCTGTGCCAGAGCCGCCTCTACCTGCTCGTATCCAGACAAGGATGTATTGCTCAAAAAACTCACAAAATCTCTACAATACCAAAATTCTAGGAAGTTCTTATATACTAATCCTCAAAGTCCATATTAATTATATGTGATATAATTAGAGTTTATCTAAATCTTGCTTCCAAGGTTTGTACTAAACTTCCTCTGATACCAACTGTAACGCCCGACCCTAGTTACCCAGAGTCGGTGCATTACTTCGTAACATTGTCATGATCACAAGAAAGATCAAATATTGAAAGACCGATTGGTTTAGTATCCTTGGAAACACTAGAGATATTCATAAAGTTTTACATTACATCATAAAGTGAAAAACTACTACAACAACATAGTATCCATATTCCTCACTCATATCCCCACATACTATCCCTGCAGGTCATTCAAAAATTACTTCTTCACATCATGGGAAAAATAATACATAGAAAAGGGGTGAGATCAAATGCCCAGTAAGGATAACAATATAGAAGAAACTTTCATAAATAAGAATAAACATTTAAGGAAATGTATAACTAAAAAAAAGCCTTTTAAACTTGAACTTTAACATTTTATGGAAAAAATAAAATGAAAAAATGTCATTTACATATTCAGATTGATATTCTACTAATCGAATAATCACATGCAATATCAATAACCACTTTCATAATGATGGAATGCATAATGACAGACTATCATAACAACATAGCCAAGGCCTCGTGACAAAAATACAAATAATATTTTACCAAGGCCTTGTTCCAAGACACTAGTTTGTCTCATGAGACCTACCGATGCAATTTTTTTAGAAGATACTTACGTTTAAATTTCCTCATATATACTTCAGTTCTTTTCTGAAAATATTATGCAAGCTTCTGAAAACAAAATAACTAATTTTGAGACTGATCGACTAATTACAGGCCATGATGGTTCCACTCCCAATCCCTTCCTGTCTACCAAACTCGAGAGTCAGGTTTTCTGAAAACATTTTAATGCTTGCATTAAATACGTATACATTTCCACTGGGTTTTCATGAATTTGAGAGAAATATCTCTTTTTTAAAATCATTTAAAAATCACATATTTATAAAATAAAACATTTACTTTGAAAATATTCTTATAATATTGTAAGGGAATCTTCAACGATTTTATAACGGCGGAAAATAACAACACTCGCTGTATAAGTTAAAAAAATATTCTTACCTTAATTCTGTCAAAAAGGTTAAAAAGCATATTGTTTGGAAAACGACGGAAAGAATAATTTATGAAACTCTTATAAAAATTCAAAAAAGGGTATAAATGACTTTAACCCAAATTCTTTTAAATATTAAAAATGTTTTGAATTACATTTTTAAGAAACATGGATGTGAATGATAAAGATATCCCAGTAGATTATTACGTATAAACAACCTCGCATAATGAAGAGATTGTGAAATAACCCTTACCTTGTACTTTTCCTTGGTTGAGGGTAGGTTAACCTCCTGTATAATGGTGAAAAAATTGTTATTAAATTATAAAAGAATCATATATATTAATATGATATCATATATGATCTTTTAACATTGCTTTGTTAATAATATCTTAGTATTATCGTCGTTTCGGGTGTTAACTTACTCGTTTTCTTTTATATGTTTTGTTACATAAGCCATGTTTTTCATGGATAGGTTTTATCTTATTATTGTCCATAATGATATCAAGTCCTTAAACATTATTTTAAAATCATCAAATGATAATTATACTTGAATGGATACGATGGAGAATGAATCTAATCGCGTTCATGGAGACGGTAGTCCGTACGTACGCACGAGCGACAATATCATTCTTTTGATATTAAAATAATATATAATTGGATAGTATATCATATATACAGATTCATTATCATGTTATATTTATTATTTACATGAGTTACACATCATTATTATACCCATCCAAATAATAATATATTGAATAACAATTACACCACGACGTGAAGATGGTAAGCCGTACGTACGCACGTATGGTGACATGTTATTCAAATGGTGGATAGAATACTGAATATGGTTGTACCATTTTTATAATAACATCACAGTATATATAATATACTGGATTTATTATTTTAGAGTGGGAATAACAAAGAAAGAAGAAGTGGAAGAAGAAATGAATTTGAAAAAGGGTGGTGAAAACATTACCTCTTCTTCGGGTTATTCCTTTTGATTTGATCAAAATGGAACCATAGGTTGGCTTTATGATCAAAATAAGGCCTCTAGGTTGTAGTTAGGGACGTTGGGAGAGTATTTGGGTAGATTATGGCTGAACTAAAAGGCTTTGAAGGTGTGAAGAAATGAGAAGGAGGTGTTCCTTTTTATAAGAGGGGTGAGGGGCACCTTTGGAAAAGCTAGAAATATTAATTTATAATAAATTCATATTCGATTTATAATGGCTCCAAAGTTGATTATTTAAATTTTAAGGTGGGTATGGGTCTAAAAAAACTCAACTAATAGAATTTAGACAGGTTTGGGTACTTATATTTACCTTATCTTTAAGTAAAAACTCTAACTTAATTAGTTTCACTTTTACAATGTCTCTTTGTATTTTTATATTATATGGTTAATAAACTTACTATATACATCCAAACGACCCCCTAGTGGTCCATTAATTATATAAATATCATGATATAAGTCTCTTGGCTGAATCTTATATTTCTAGGAATTTAATATCAATGAATAATATAATATATGTTTTAAAAACTCTTTTATGTCAATTTTGACACTATTCAAAAGTTGATTTTTTTGAAACTAATAAAAGAATTATTACTTCAAAAAAAGTTAATTAAATAAATCATAATATGTCATATTATCCTATAAAATAATTTTTATTCATTAAAAGTCTCAAATTATATTTATTTGGGTATTTATAATATCAATTATTTTAAATTTTCACTATTATTTTAATTAATGCATCATCATTGTGTCATAAATAAATTAAATTATATATTCTATAAAAATTATAAATAAAATATAATTATGTAGGAAATATTTTTTGGTTTCTAATTAATATTTATAGGCGAAAATACAGCATATATAACCCTATGTAAAAATTGTTTTTCTAAAATATATATGCTTGTGTCATTTTGTATTCATTTTAACTTAATTAAAATAATGTATCCCTATCACTTACAAGTGGATCCATGGGGTCCCAAAATATACCCAACGATGACTATGGTCGAACATGTATCAACCAATAAGTCTAGGACACGTTTTAGGGTAATTTAGTATTATTATCATATTATTTTTTAACCCTTATTTATCGGATTTACCCTTAACCATGGTAAATAAAATATTTACCAAAGTAATTATTCAAAATGTCTAAAAATAAAAGTTATATATTTAAACAATTTGAACATCCTGATTCCAAATATGGAATCCATTTTTCCAAATTCAAAGCACAAAAGTGGCAGAAATTAATTTAAAATTAATTCTCGTTGTTAAAATAAAAAGCGTGTTTTTAAGAGATAATAACGATCAAAAGATTGACACATGTTTATGTCCGGTTTAATTCTAAAATTATTTCCAATGACCAAAATTGTATTAAATAGTAAAAATATATTCAAAATATACTTTAAAACCACCTAAATTCATAATTTATCACTATTATTTAATTTGATTAAAAAAGTTTTTTTTAATTAAAATTTTGTAATTTTCACTATTCATCAAAATATTAAAGTTATCCGAAAAGTACCAAAATTTCACCTTAGGCTAAATTAGATATTCTGAATCCAAAAATGAAGTCCATTTTTAAATAATAAAATATATATAATTTTAAAAAGTAGTTATTACTATTCATAATAGCTAGTTTGATTGGTTGTGGTGTGTGTTAGAACTCGAAGTTGCGTACAACACATGCTACTGTATTATTCGAAGGAAAGAGTACCGTGGAAGAATGAGATGTTTCATTTCAACATTTTGATGTCCTCATTTAGTCAAAAAGATTAAAATATTGTTTTTAAAAAGGGTTCACTATTAAAAGTTGGTAAAAGTGCAATACTGAAAATGATTTTGATATTACATTATGTCTAAGAAACTCAGAATATGGATTCTAAAATTATAAGGATTATATAAAGTGTAAAATTTAGTTAATAATATTCATAACTTATTTTGAATGGCTTGTTTGGTAAGTCATGGTGCGATTGAATTCGATGTTGCGTGTAGTGAAAGTTATTGAATTATTTTGAAGTAATAACACACTATGAAATCTTGGGGTGTTACAATAAGTGTATGGGTTGTGTTCTCATACTAAATGAGATTGTAATAGTGAGGTGACTCGAGAAAAAAATTTCTAAAATATTTTTCAATTTTATATTAATATTATATAAATATCATAATAATACGTTACCAATATTCTATAAGGTTTTAGTGTCTTTAGATAATAGATACATAATAAAATTATTTCATGAATTATCATCCACGTCTCTCATTATGTTTTTATTACATTGTACCATTCTTAGTTATATATTTTCTAAAACCATTATTTATAACATGGGGAAAATGAATCATAAGAAAGGGTGAGCTCATATGCTAAATAAGGGTAAACAACAGAGATATCATTTTTTGAGAATAAGTGAACATAATATTCACATAAGATTATGATAACATGATCATAAATTATGAAAACTTACCTAATAATTATTTGATATTAAATCATGTATCATAGAATACATATTTTTTATATATGGTTTGTATGAGTTAATAATCATCTATAATTAGTAATGACACATTAGAACAAATCATATCCACAAGGAATATGTTTATAGAAGACACATAAGAATAAAAAGTTATTTTATTTGTCAAGTACCACTACCAAGACTTGTATAGTTGATATATTCTTATAGTAGGTTGGGTTCAATCAAAATTACCAATTAAAATATATCCTAGGATTTCATGATTTATCTATTTATAATACATGAACATATATTTTTATCCCCACTCATCACATAAAAAAACTACACATGTGTTGACCAAAGATAATTCAAAAATTCATCATTTCATCATAGATTAATTATATCATGGAAAATAAATGGGGTTAATAAAAAAAATATTATAACATAATCATCATATTTCATATCGAGAAATATTATGTGTGGTACAATTTTAAACTATAGCATGTGAAGAATAAAAATCCCTATAAAAAGCTTCTATTTTTTAATGGATAGAAATAATGGAAGATAAATAATAAAATTTGTTTTATGGATCATTATTATTTAATAAATATCATATATACAATTAAAATACATATATATTACCATTCATGAGACACAATAAGGAATAATTAAATGTGTGACTTCATGTAGGCGACAATCCACATGTACACCTAAGTGATGTTTTCATCTTTAATTAGATTAAATATAGATAGATAATGGTTATCTAATAAACATTATAAAATTTATATATACTAATTATTCTGATTATAGTTTTTACTGGTGGTAATATAAAATTTTTAGGTGGTGGATGTAGAAATAGACATGAAATAAGTTAGTTGAGGAAACTACCTCTTCATTTGGTATCATTCTTTTGCTTATATGTGAAGCCTTCTAAAGATGTAAATTTTTATAGAGAAAAAAATCTAGAAAATGGTTAGGATATTTTTATGTGGGTTTTTAGGTATTATTGAGGATATAGTGATGAAAGTGTAGAAATTTTTTAGGAGTGGAGGTTCCCTTTTACAATTGTGAGGAGTGGAACCCCTGTAAATGTACTAACATTTAAAATAATAAAATGAAGTTTTCACACTGAGTCACATAAAAATATAAAATTTTATAATAAAGGATAATTTAAGTTCCAAATCCCCTCAACCAATTAATTTATAAAAATGTTTATGATAATTTTGGCATTATATCTTATGTTAGCTCCCCTTCAAACCATTTTAACCATTATTGTAGTGACAAAAAATTAGAATCAAAATTTATTTATATTCACCAAATTTATTTGAAAATATTATATAATTATTATTATGATGATTAAAAATATTTAATTCATTTGTAATTATTAAATTTATGTAAATGGTAGAAATTATTTCTAATATCCATGCATAAAAATTTCACAAACCACTTTTAAAAACAATGCATCTTTAAGCATTAAAATGATTTAAATCTCATTAATTTCCAACTGACAACCATTAATAGAATGATAAATTATTTAATTTAAAATATAATCTAAAATATTAAGGAAAAAATTTATAAAATATTGATTCATATAAATAATTAAGATAAACTACATTTCACATATAAAAATAATTTTCAAAAAAATATATAATTTTTATATTAAATTTATTTTCTCTTAATTTATAACCAATTGATAATAAATTTAGGAATAATAACTAATTTTTATATGTTATTTTAATAATAATATTCCATATTTTTGGTACTCGAAAAAAAATATTTTCATTGAAATAATAACAAATTTAAATAAATCAATGTTTATAAACAAAACATTTATAATATTCCCGGAATTATTAAACTTGTATCCCTTATGCTTATTTAACAAATTCATTCATATAATTATTTTATTTTATCAATTTTTACTTAAATTTGTAAATTAATTATATATATATATATGTTATTTTTTAAAAATAATTATAATTAACAATAATGCAGAATTCTATAAAATAGATTAAAACCCATTTATCATTAATTTGTGGAATTTACATAATTTTTTGTGCCCAATTTAAAAAATTCATTTATTTATCAATATAATTTAACTCTATTGTAATAAAAGTCATTTTTATATTTTAGTAAATAGTTATTCACTTATGTTTAATTTTTTATGTAACACATGCTATTGAAAAAAGAACATATTTTATAGGGAAATGTATTCTAAAATTAAAGTGGTTACATTGTTCCACTATTATAATAATTTTACCCTCAAAATTATAAAATCTTAATTCAAACATATGAGTATATTCTTCTTCATTATATCATAATGTTTTTTTAAATCTTCTTCATATGTACGGTTTAGCCATAAAACATTGACATGGTGTGAGGTAATTTTCTACGACACAGTAACTCTTTGATGATGAATCTTTCTTGGGTTTTCCTCATATGATATATCATGATCTAGATATATAAACTCTGAGAGGAGTATATGTTAATTATCAAGTTTTTAATTCCTAAAAATATAAACATGGAATGTATCATGAACTTGAGAGAGGTTTAGTGGAAGTTACAAGTGATAATCTACTATCCTAATATGATTAAGAATCTCTTAGGGAGTGATATATCTAGGCCTCAACTACTCCATATTTTAAAATATAATAACCTCCTTCCAAGGAGATGTTTTAATGAATAATTCATCACAAAATATGAACTCCATATCTCTCCACCGTTTATTAAAATAACATTCCTAATAGTTTAATGTTTCTAGGATTTGCTGCAGAATTGCATTAACATTCACTATCATTTACTCAGATAGCTCTCGTCCCAATATATTTAGTTCTACAATGCATTTCTAGAATGATTTATTTCTATACATATTTCTATATATGGGTTCAAAAGGATCTATTTTAATGCTCGAGTGAATGTTATTTGTTGTAGGAAAATCCAACCATTGGATGGTGTTGATCAAAAACAACTTCTAAATCTCTAGATAATGATATTATCATATATTCTAGGGTTTTAATGACCCTATTAGAATGACCATTTGTTTAAGGAAGATATAAATTTATAAATCTCACATATATATTCAATGTTTTCTAAATTTATTATCATAACATTATGGTAAACATCCAATCCTTATATGATAAAATTGAGAGTGGTACACCATGATGCTTTACCAATTCGTTAAATGTATATCATCAAATGTTGGTGAACTGAAAAATATTCTCTAATAGAAATTAAATGTAATGAATTTTTAAGAATATTTATTAAAAAAGAAATGTAATTATATCCTTTGAATATCTATATGAGTCATACATTGAAATATATGGTGATATCTTCATATTTCCATATATGTATGGGGAATATAAGCATCATACCCTTATAATTTGGAAATTTAACCATAAATTAATAAAATTACATGTTTCAATAGAAATAACATAAAATATATATTTTTATCTTATCATATTATCAATTATTTTTAAAATCTATATATATCTTTATACATCGAGGATGGATAGAGAATAATGAGCTATATGAATCTTCCAATAACTCCTTCTATAATTATGGTATTAATGGGACACAAATACAATTCAAGGACCTTATCAAGAAATATTGGTTATGGTTGAACATTAGAAAATTAATAACCATATTTTTTATCTCCAAATCATCCTTTTGATTCTCTTTAGTCTTCACATGGATGATTGGTTGAACATTTAATTGAGTAAAATATGTTTTTTACCCTTTCATTATGATTTAAAGGTCCATACTTTTCCGATATTAATATATTCTATATTTTGTAATCCTCATCATGGATAAAATATCATGATCCTTCCAAATCATGGAATAATCCACCTGTTTCACATTTAAATAATTTAAATTCATTGAGTAGTCATAATCTCTAATCAACTCCAACCATATATTTTATTTAATATTTAACTCTTTTCATGTGGATATATACTTCAAACTTATTTGATAAGTATATATATTAAAATTTTCAACATAAACACAATGACACCAAATTTTAAAGAAATAAATTACCATTTATAGGTATAATTCTTGAATCTGGTAATTTTATTGCTAAATAATTAATTGGAATGAGGAATATATTTCCAAACTATAATTATACATGAGAAAAAATTTACATACATTAATTAATTAACCATTGAAAATAAAAAAATTCTCCACAATAGGTTATTAAAATAATTTATTCACTAACAAACAATCAATTCAGATCCTTGAATCGTTCTTCAAATTATTTTATCTGTATGAACTAGGACTCCTTCTATGTACACTTTTTTCATAGATTCATAGGTCATGAAAATTTTTCACAAAATTTTAGTTCTATCAAACCAATAAAAAAACAAAAAAATAGTCATTTTGGTTTTTATGGGAGATTAATTAATAACATCTATTTTGGAAGGTACCACTTTTATAAAATCACTTATAATTAAATTTCCCTATGATGATACATTGTGTTGTTAGAAATTATATTTACTAAATTTGGAATAAAACGCTATTTTTCAAGTCATCTACATAATAAGAAAATGATGTAAATAATGTTCCATTATCTTGGAATATATGAGGATTTCATATAAAATGACTAACAAAAACTAATCAAGGTAATCTATAGAAACCATAAACATTAAATCTAGGGAGATAAAAGGAGAATTTCTAAGTCTCAAGGAAATCAATGTAAATTTATAATTTCCTTACCTCATGTGGAAGAATGTCCTGGGTATATATTCAATTTTTACCAATAAATTATGATATCCTAGAAAAATATCTATTTCCAAATGTGATCATATACATGATTTTGATAAAAAAATCCATCAATATAGGGTATATGATACATTTTTTTGATTGTGAATTTGGTACATTATCGATAATCAATGAAAGAACACATTGAATTGTCATTCTTTAAAAAAATGAATTTTTTTTCCCATGGTTACGTTGTAGGGAATAAGAATCAATTTTTTAGATTCATTTAGAGGTTAATTTCTAATTTTCACTACTCAATTGGGTCAATTTTATAAGTATTCTTTAAAATATTTGCAATACCATATATAAATTATAATTAGAACTGAACTTGAAAATTTAGGGTGATAGTAGGAAACTCTTTAAGAAACACACAGGTTGATACTTGAAAAATAAAAAAATATAATATTTTATATATCTACCCAACCATTTGAGATAAATAACCATCAAGAATCTATAGTAAGAACCATATATCAGAAGAATTTTTTATTCTAAGATTGTATTTGTCCATTCACTGATAGAAAAATATATATTGATTGAAAATAATTAAAATCAATTCCATTAATCAAAAATAAATATGGGATATATATATCAGGCTAATAAAATTGCAAAAAAACACTAAATTCTAGTATTGGAAGAATAACAAGAGTAACAACGGAAATATTCAAAAGTACTTCTAATGAAGAGGAGCTATAGACATAAGATGTAATCATCACACTATCATGTGTTTTCATTAATAATCTAATATATAAATTTTTATATTGTGATTTGAGGTTCATATTAAATATAATTAGTTATAAATGAGTGGGTATAAACTATTACAAAGAAAAAATGTTTAGTTATGGAGTGGATAATAAGTGTATTATTCACCACTTTGTTCACATGATCTGATTAAATAGTTTTGATTCTCTACAAATTTTTTTTCATCAATACAGAATATTTTTGGATCTGATTTTTGTCATTGAAAAATAAATTGATGCACTAAATGGAATAATGTCCACCCTCCTTAATATTATAGCATTGGAGTGTGGCATGTACATCTGGTCAATTTGTCCCTCAATTCATTTCACTAGATAAACCCTACACATAAATTCAATAATAAATTTATCCATTTTTTATTTCCCACAATTAAATAATTTACCAACTCCCTTAAGTCACACCTTTTAGTATAAAAGAAAATAAGTATTCATTCATCCATGGATTTTATTTTTTAAATATCTTCAAAAATTAAATATCTCGATTTTTTTCTAAAACCACAAGGAAAATTAGATCCCCAAAATCTCTTTCAATATTTAGTGAATAATGAACAATTTCTCAATATCTATAAATGTATATTATATCAAATTACATTTAGATAATTGGTCTTATGAAACTGAAGAATTGATCAATTTTTTGTTATGGTTTATTGATAAATCTAGAGTAATAACGTGGAGGTATTATGAAATTTTATTTATACCTGTTAATCGACTTATCATATATCTAATTTAATCCCAAAAAATTCCCACTTTATGTTAGTGGGAAGAGTGTTAGGAACATATTTATTAGAAAACTACTTATTTAATTCTTTCTTTTTCAGGGAGTCAATTTATTCTTTTTCACTCATATTCTTGATTATAGTCAACAATTGATTAGATTAACCTTCCAAATGATACAGAAATAGTATAACCTTATCATGGAACAATAATTATAGAATATAATATATACATTCTATAACATTGATTAATTATATAAAATAAGGGGTAAAGGACGCACAAAAAGAAGGTAGATGATACCACATAAATGAATGAATGGCATGCTGTTCATTGATTGAGAGATTTGGAATTTAAACTCGATTCATGGTACTATTTATAGCTTGAGTGGTATAGGAATGCACAACCATGATATTTTACATCACAAGTCCCTTTCCAATTGATTTCTTATGAGGGTGGTTGTTACATTGGCTATCCCAATTTTTGTATACATGATTTCTCTAGATTCAATAAACTAAATAAAATGAAAAGTAATAGTATGAGTATCATAAATGAACAATTAGAGTAATATTTCATATAATAAGGGAAATAACTCCAAGGATTCTATAAGGCACTAGCCTTAAACATTACATAATCTTGAGTTAATTCAATAATTGGAATTTTAATTCACAACAAGGATAGTTTTTGGTTTATATCTTTAGATAATTATGTCATAACATATTAATAACAAAATGAATATTCTATGACAGCACTTCCACCCAATATCCATTTTTTTCATAAAAAACTATTTAAAACTAAATAACACATTGTTTCATGTTTTAACATCATTGCTTTTCATTTATCCCATCCGCGACTCTATTCTTCTGTATGTCCTATGAAAAACATTTCAAAACATGGGATGAACATAAAAGTCATATTTATTGATTCATAATGAAAGAAAACTATTAGTTTTGGTATAACATTAAAATCATGAAAACTTTATCCTAAATTAATACTTTTCACCTTTAAGAAGTAGTAAAAACACATCACTAAATATAATATCATTGCTTACCCATTTTTTAACCAAAAGATTACCATAAATCCCATTGAAAGAAAAATATATCATATAGAGATAAATTGGGACATAAAAATGCTTAAATAGACTAATCTTACGGTCGACTTCCACACATATCACTAAATGTAATAGCCATACGGCCGACTTCCATACCAAATTCATTGGATGTTATAATGAAACAAAATCTTCTTGGTTTATCACGAAACCAGGCATCATTTGGTTTATCACATAAACACCTATAATTGGATTATCACGTAACCTCCTGTCAAATTTCCATGTACCATTATATAATCATAACACATAAAATATTGAAAATATCAACATTTCACTAATAAAATTTCATTTTTAATAACAAAAAATAATTTCAAGGTATTAAAATACTCAATTCCTTTCAAAAACCATTTGCAACACAAAAACAACCAAAAAGAGAATAATGTATTTCTTTTTATTTTGAAAATATTAATACTTATAGTGGAAACCAAATATCAAATAATGATTATGGCGGAAAATTGGTCATTATCCCAGCATACGTTAAAAACTTTCATTTTATTGTTCAGTAAAACACTTCATAGAAAAAAGATTCTATTTGAATGAAATTAAATGTAAAAGGGTTTTATTATACAATGTATAAAATAAGGATGTGTATATTTTCAAAATATGCATCAATAAAAGGAGATTGACACGACGTCCCTTACCATGAGTCTGACTTGTGACGTATGTTCCATTTTATTCCTGAATAATAAAATTAAGTTAAATAATACATACATCAGAACATTCATCATGTTTATTATTAATTTTATAGTAATTTTCATCATTTTATAAAAATTATAGAATTATTTAACTTCATATTGGTCATTTTGTCGATACTCGGTACTTGAGTAAAAAATGAATAGGTTTTGATGTAAATTATACATGTAGTCTGAAGTAAATCATATACATAATGATAATATTGATTTAAATATCATATCATTCCACTATATATGTATTTATATTTGTCCATAACATTTGGAGATATGAAATGAAATACCTAGTTCATGGAGACGGTAGGCCATACGTACTCATGACTGCAACATTCATTTCTTTTTCATACTAAAATAATAATAATAAAATGATATAATTTAATTTTATAATACAAGTATTATATTTATGTCAATTATATCTCATAGGTTTAATAAAACGATCCTTTATATATTCCATTTATAGCATGAATGAGTCATATCACTTTGAGGGGGCGACAATCCACACTAACTCAAATGATATTTTTTTATTTACATATCATGGAATGCATTAGAGGTATGTTGTTAATAAAAATTAAATAATTATAGAGACAATATAAATATAATCTATTTCATATATAATTACTGTTAAATCATTTTGGCCACCGTGATAGGTGGCAGGGGAAATTGAACAATCATCATTTCATGAGGCAGTAGTTCACCGTACACAAAAAATGGTACGTTCAAATCCATTAGATGGATGTGTGTGTAAGTGTAGTTCAAATACGACTCATAAAAACATTCTAGTATATTGAGTATATAGGTTTTTTTATGTAAATAATAATAATATTAATATAATAAGGTTTGGATATAGAAAATAAAATAATGTAACTTGAGAGAAGAAGATACCTGTAAATCGGGTAACATCTTTGGATTTAAGCCTAAATTATTTCTTTAATTACCTTATTCCCGTGTTGAGGCTTATAGAAGGAAAATAGAGATATTTTGATCTTATTTTATAAGAATTTGGAAGATACAATGGGCTTTAGAGGTGTGATTAAATGGGTAGAGGTGGTGGCCTTTTATAAGAGGGAGGAGTGGCACTTTAAGAAGGCATTGAAATATTATTTTATTATAAAATGTTTTTTAGTTTCAAATGGTCCCAAAGTTATTTATTTAAAGTATAATATTCATTAAGGTTGAAAAATCACAACAAACAGGTTTTAGACATGTTTATTTCACAAATTTAACCTTATTGTTTTGCTTTAGCCCTTAGTTATCTAATTTTACTTTTACCTTGTATTCCAATAAATTCATACTATATGGTTAATTTAGTTACTATAAAATTATAATTGAACCACAAGTCATTAATAAATAAAATTATAAACATTATCTAAGTAATTTTTCCAAATATTAGATTTTTAAGACAATTATATCATTTAATAAAATAGTATTTGTTTTAAAAACTCATTTATGTCCATTTTTAGACTATTCATATCATGTCTTTTTTATAAATACATAAAAACATGATTATTTAGGAAAATTATATTTATTTCAAAGATAAAAATTAATAATTATACATAAAATTCATGAATGGAAAAAAAGTTTAGAAATAAATTTATATTAATATTTATAATCATATTTATTAAAATCATTCATTAATATGGTAATCACTAAATTATAAGTGTGTCATAAATAAATTTATTTCGTTGATGTATAAATTTAAAAAATGGTAATGTAAGAAATATTTTTAGTTTTATAATGATTATTTATACTCAAAAATATAATTTGTACTATCCCATGTAAAAATTGTTTTACCAAAAGATACATGTTTATGTTACATTTATCTTTACATTAAATTAATTCTTATAAAATGTCATTTGAAAATCCAAGTTCCTCCGTAGGATCCAAAAATCGACCCATGGATTCCCATGGTCAGAAATATCTCATAAAATATTATTTCAATATGTGTTAGGGTAGTTTGATATTATTATAATATTATTTTTTTACATTTTTTTAGCCGATTTACCCTTTTACAATGGTAAATAAAATAATTACTGAAGTTACTATTCAAGATGTATAAAAAAAGGTATCGATTTTAACAATTTGGACCTACTAATTCCAAATATAGAATCACTTTTTCTAAATTCAAATCACATAACTTTTAGAAATTAATATAAAATTAATTCACGTTGTGAAAATAAAAAAAGTGGGGTTTTAAGAAATAATAACTATCAAAAGATTCACATGTGTTTATATCCAATTAAAAAATAAAATTTATTCCAATGACCAAAATCGGATTAAATGATAATAATATAATCCAATTACTCTTTATAACCAATTAAATGTATAATATAACTATATAAATAAATTAGATTAAAAGGTAGTGTGGAATTATAATGCAATATTATTCACTATTCATAAAAATATGAGTTTTATCAGAAAAATATAAAATTTTCATCAAAAGTAAATTTTGATGTTCCTATTTTAAATAAGAGATTATTTTGGTAAAATATAACATATAAAAGTGAAAAAAAATATATAATGGTATTACCATCAAAAGGTGGAAAACTGACCTTTAAAAAATATTAGAATATATCATGCAAATTTTTTTATTCATTATCATTTTAGGACAATAAAATTTATTTGATAAATGTAAAACATTCAAACAAACATGTATCAGAATATTGAAGTTAGTTCTGTTTTTCCCCCATGACAAAAAATAGGAGTTAAATACCATTATAAATAATAATAATATTAAATTATTTTTCAGTATAACTCAATGTAGTGTGCAATGTAAGATTTCAAAGAAATATGTTGTTGTGTGTTGAGTATGATATTGAAAAAATTCCATCTTTAACATAAATTTAATAGGTTATTCATAAAATATATATATATATATATATGAAAATATTTTAGTCTATAAAAACCTAGGTTGTTATATCGTTCCCCCCTTTTTGGAAATTATGTCCCCATAATTTTATTTACTTATCAAATAAGTTGGGGTATTTCTTCCTCATAGAAATTTTAGATTCCCACAATTCTTCTTCAAACATATGTTTTTACAAAAACAACCTTTACTTGAATAATAACTTTATTTCACAATACATGCTCCCTGCGGTCTAGAATCTGTACTGGCTGTTCCTCATAAGAAAGATTGATTTACAGCTGAACTACCTCTAGACTCAGAACATGAGATGGATATGCCATATAATTTATCAACAATGAATCATGAATAAAATTGTGTACTTTGGATAAAATTTAAGGTAAATCCACCATGTAGAATACTGATCCAAATTTCTCTAAGATTTCATAGGTTCTAATGAACCTCAAACTCAATTTTCCCATTTTACCAAAACACAATGCACTTTTCTTTGGAGAAAATTTTAGAAAGACATGATCACCTACCTCAAAAGAAAGATCCTTCCTCTAGTTATCTTTATAAACTTTCTATCTACTCCGAGTTATCCTATTCTTCTTCTGAATCAATTAAACTTTTTTTCCATCTCTTATATTAATTATAGTCCCATCAACTTCATTTCACAGAAATCGTCCCAAAAAGATGGAGTTGGACACTGCTTTCCATTAAATGATTTAAATGGTGCGATCTGTATACTGGAATGAAAATTTTTATTATCAGAAAACTCAACCAAAAAATGATTTTGGTCCCAAATTCCCTAGTAATATATTGAATAAGCGGGTATCATATCTTCCAAGTCCAGAATTTTTCATTTTGACCACCCATCTAATTGAGGATGAAAAGTTGTACTGAAATTTAATTTAGTTCCCAATGAATTTTGAAGGCCTTTAAAAGAGTCATATGTGAACCTGGGATCATGATCTGATACAATATAGATTGAAACTCCATGTATCTTGACTATCTCTTTAATATACAATTAAAAAAGATGATCTACAGATAGAGTATCTCGAATCAGAAAAAAATGTTAAGATTTATTCAATCGATCAACTATAACCTAGATTGCATTGTTATCATGGGATTTTTTTGGTAACCCCACTAAGAAATCCCTGGTCACATTTTCCCATTTCCACACTAGAACTAAAAAAGGATGAACCATCCCTTTTGTTAACTAATACTATGATTTAACTTACTGAAAAATCAAACACATCACAGTAAATTTAGCAATAAATTTTCTAATTCCATACCACCAGATATACTCCCGGAGATCACTTTACATCATATCAATGTAATTATGAACTGAAAATGGAGATATATGGGATTTACATAACAACTCTTTCTTAAATTTTGAATCATAAGGAATAGATAATCTCTTTCCAAACCTTAAACCAAATCATTATCAATATTAAATTCACATAACATACCCTTCTAAACCAATTCTATCTTTTTCTACAACTCACTCTCTTCTTTCTGCATTTTCTAAATTCTATAAGATAGAGATGATATCACTGCCAACTGAAACAAAAAAAGTAATTGTTTGCACAAAAAATTTCCAACCTAAAATTCATCAAATTTGAAACCAAAGGATCTCATTCCAAATGTAGTATGGTTAATGTAGCAGTACTCTTTCAACTCAATGTTTCTGCTACATTATATTCTTTTTCTGGGATGATAATGGATTATTCAATCATAATCATTGATTAATTCAATCCATATTCTTTGTCTCAGGTTTAATTATTTATAAGTGAATATATACTTTAATCTTTTGTGATCAGTATATATTTCACACTTTATACCTCACAAATGATGCCTCTAAATTTTTAATGAAAAAACAAGAGAATCTAATTCTAAATCTTGTGCAATATAATTTAACTCATTATTTTTCAATATATATAAAGCATAAACAACTACCTGATGAATCTTCATTATGAAACATCCATGTTATTTCAACAAAGAATCACTATAGATAACAAATTCACCATTTCTGGATGGCAGTTCCAAAACTGGATCATTCACCTATATTCTTTTCAATTCCTGAAAACATTCATTACATTCTTTTGTGCATATGAACATAACACCTTTTTGAGTTAACATAGTCAGTAGACTAGATAACCATTAAAATTTTTCAACAAACATCCTGTAGTAACTTGCTAAACCAAGAAAACTATGAATCATAGTTATATTTATTAGTCTTGTCCATTCTTTTATAACATTTGTTTTAGCAGGATCAAAAGTAATGCCATATTTAGAAAAAATGTGACCAAGGAATAAAATTTTTTGTAACCAAAACACAAACTTTCTGAATTTCTCATAACATTTTTTTTCTTTTTAGGGTATTAAGGAAATCCTTTAATAACATTAATGATCCTATTTACATTTAGAATATACCAAAATATCATCTATAAAAACAAACACCATTTATGACCTTATGCAACTGAGCCATCACTATAAAAAACTTTTCAATTATGATTCTGACCATTTTAGGATGGTGATTTGGAAGGAAATTTCTCCTTATATTCCGTCCTAGTAGATCTTTCCTGTTTCCTTTGCAGAAAACCATTATGAAAATAGAAATATATTAGGATAAGATACATTTTAATCTTCAATTGATATATCATTTCAATCTTACCAAAAATTAATTTATGGATATTAATTTGATAATATCCTAACATCAAAATATGTCTAAACCCACCCATGATACATACTATAATACCCCCAGAATTAAACATTTCATAATCATGAGTTAAGTCAATAATTTGACTTTTAATTCACATCAAGGAACTTTTTAGGTTTATATCTTTAGATAATTAGGTCATAAAATATACATAACAAAATGAATATTATAATAAAACACTTATACTCACTATCCATATTTTCATAAAACAGAAAGCTCTTTAAAAGGAAACATAACATCGTTTCATGTTTTAAAAACATAAATTTTCTGTGATCACATCCTTGACTCTATTATTTTATAGTTTTGTGAAAAACATTTCAAAACATGGGATGAGCATGAAAATCTAAATAAGGGATTCATAATTAAATAAAACTACTATTCTTCGGATGACATGAAAACCATGAATACATTATCATAATGTAATACTTTTAGCCTTTAAGAAGTAGTAAATAAACATTACTCAATATAAAATCATTTATTACACTTTTTGTAACCAAAATATTACCATAAACCACATAGAATGAAATATATAGCATGTAAAGGTAAATTGGGACATAAACATACTTAAATGGAATAACCATACGACCGACTTCCATGCATATCACTAAATGGAATAGCCATATGACCGACTTCCATACCCAATGCATTGGAGGTTATAATGTAACCACCCGTCCTTGGTTTATCAAAGAACCACCAGTTATTTGTTTTATAACATTGCCACCCATCATTGGTTTATCACATAACCATCCGTCAAATGTCCAAGTGCCATTATATAATCATACACATAAAATAGTGAAACTATCAACATTTCACTAATAATATTTTATGTGAAATCACAAAAAATAATTTAAATATATTGAAATAAGCAATCCTTTTCAAAAACTATTTTCAATACCAAAACAACCAAAAATGGAATAAGTTATTTCTTTTCATTTTGAAAACATGATGGCTTATAGAGGAATACATGTATCAAATAATGATTTTCGTGGTGATTATGTCGTTATCTCCACATATGTTAATTTTTTTTTATTTAGTAATAAACCTCATCGAAAAACGACCACCTTTGAATGAAATTAAAATTAAAATGGTTTTATTATACACCGTATAAAATAAGTATGTATATATTATCAAAATATGCCTCATTTAAAGGAGATTGAGATGCAGTCCCCTACCTTGAGTCCGAATTTTCACGTATGTTCACTTTTATTCTTGAATAATAAAATAAGTTAGTTTATAATTGATTAAGAATATTATTCAAGTTTTTTTTTCATTTTACATCACTTATCATCATTTCATAAAAATTACATAATTATATAACATTATATTAGTTGTTTTATCAATATTCGGTACTTGAGTAAAAAATGAACTTGTTTTGATGTAAATTATCCATGTAGTGAAAATTATATCATCTAAAAATGATATTATTAATTTAAATATCATATATATCTAGTATATATTTTTTTTCAATAGTCCATCACATTTTGAGATAAGAAATTAAATGCACAGTTCCTGGATACAGTATTCTATACGTACGCATGAATGCTAGTTTCATTTTGTTTATCATACTAAAAGAATAATAATAAATTTATATAAATTTATATTATAATTCCAGTATTATATTTATGTAAATTATGTCTCATAGGTTTAAAAACCATCTCTTATATGTTCCATGTATTGGAAGAATAAGTCATATTACTTTGAGGGGACAGGAGTCCACATTTCCTAAAATGAAATTATCGTATTTGCATATCATGGAAAGCATTAGAGGAATGTTGTTAATAAAAATTACATAATAATAGAGACAATATAAACATAATATATATCGTATATAATTATAGATCCATAATAAATTCAACCATTAGAGGTGGTAGGGGAAAATATAACAATCATCGTTTCTTTAGACAATTGTTCCCCACACACAAAAACAATATGTTCGTATCCATTAGATGAAGGTGTGTGTAAGTTTAGTTAGAATAATTATCATAAAAAAATACTAATATATTGAGGATACTGGTGTTGTTATGTAAAAAAAGAATAATAATATCATAGGGTGTGGATAAAGAAAATAAAATAATTGAACCTGAGAGAAGATGTTACCTCTAAGTCATGTATCTTTTTTTTTGATTTGAGACCAAAGGATTTTTTGAATTTCATTATTATAAATGTTAAGATTTTAAGAGGAAGGGATGTATATTGGGATCTTATTTTAGCAGAATTTGGATTATCCATGGGGCATCATAGGTGTGATTAAATGGGAATAGTTGGTTGCCATTTACAAGAGGGAGGAGGGGCACTTTAGGAAGGTATTGAAAATTTATTTTATTATAAAATGATTTTGAGTTTATAATAGTCCAAAAGCAATTTATTTCAAATATAAGATTATTTTAGGTCTAAAAATCTCAACCAATAGGTTTTAGACAAGTCTAGGTCACTAATTTAACCTTATATTTTAGCTTCAAACCTTAGTTATCTAATTTAACTCTTACCATGTCTTCATATATATTTATACTATATGGTAAATTTAGTTACTAGAAAATTCCAATAGAACCTAAAGTGGTTAATTAATGACATTTTCAATATTATATATGTTATTTGGCCAAATCATATATTTTTAGGACTACTATAACATTCAATAAAATAGTATTTATTTTAAAAACTCATTTACATCAATTTTTATACTATTCATATCATGTATTATTTAAAAATACACAACAACATTATTATTTAAAAAAAATTATTAATTCAATGATAAAAACTCAAATAATTCATAAAATTATTTGATGAAAAAAAAGTTTCAAAATAATTTTATTTGAATATTTTCAATCTCATATATTTACATCATTCCTTAATAAATTAATCACTACATCATCATTGTGTCCTAATTAAATTTATTTATATTATGTATAAAAATTATAAATAAAATACCATGATGTAGGAAATAATTTTATCTTTTTGATTAATATTTATTGTCGAAAATATCACTTAATAAATCCCATATAAAATTCATTTTAACAAAATATAAATTTTTTTTTATATTTTTTTACATTAAATTAATTATTATAAAATGAAATTTTCACATTAAATTGGCCTTATGTGGTCTCGAAATCGACCCATGGATTCCCATTTTCATAAATATCTAATAAAATAGGATTTGGACACGTTTTAGAGTAGTTTTATATTATTTTAAAATTAATGTTTACCCTTATTTACTAATTTACCATTTAACCTTGTTAAATAAAATAATTACTAAAGTTACTACTCAAACTAACCAAAAATAAAAGGTACCTATTTAAACAATATAGAACTCATGATTATAAATATATAATACATTTTTATAAATTCAAAACACATATTGGCAGAAATTAATTTAATATTAATTTTCATTGTCAAAACCAAAAAGTAGGTTTTTAAGAAGTAATAGCTATCAAGCGATTGACATGTGTTTATGTCTGATTTCAATGTGAAATTAATTAAAATTACAAAAAATGTATTAAATGATAATAATATAATCCAATTAAACATTAAACCAAATTAATTGTACAATATAACAATGTAAATAAATAAGATTAAATGGTAGTTTTGAATTAAAATGCAGTATATTTCAGAAGTCATAATAAATGAATTTTATCATAATAATACCAAAATATCATACATAGTAAATTTTGACATTCCTATTCTAAATAATAGATTTATTTTTTCAGATTAAACATATTATAGTGAAAAATACTATATTTATAGAGGCTTCACCATCAAAAGGTTGTAAACCAACCATTAAAAAAATATTAGAGTATTTTATGTTTAAAATTGGATTATTTTTCATTTTATGTCTCTAAAATTTAATGGATAAATGTAAAACATTAAAAAAAGATATATAATAATATTTTAATTATTTATATTCATTACATCCATTAAAACTTCTAATTGATAACTACCAATTAAAATAATAATAATAGTACCCTATTTTTTTATATAACTCTATGTTGGGTGCACCATAAGATTTTAGAAAAACCCGTTGTTGTGTGTTGAGTACGCTATTGGAAAAAATTTCCCCTTAAGAATAAAATTAATATTATATTCGTAAATAATAATATATTTGAAAACATATTATTTTATATATACATGGGATTCTATAGATGCTATAATGTATTACGCCTTTTAATCTGTCCATGAAATTATGAAATTCAATTTATGTTCTCCTTAGTCATTTTATATTAGGAATTAAAACATAAATATTGTAAAATCCATCATAATTATTCATAAAGATAATTTTAATTAACCAAATTCTACCCAATAGAGTGAAAAACTATGTGTTTAGTTTGTATTTTTATTATGCACCATGTAAATATCATGTTAATAATAAATCAGTATGTTCAAGGTTATTAATGAGATATGTATCTATGCTAGAGCCTAAAATATTATGATTATATAAAAACAATATTTTATAGGATGTAATCGAAAGGCTCAATACTTTCCCAATATTTAATGTAATTATTATATTTTATGCTTATCCTTTGGGTTCTTTATAATGATCTCAAATAATAATTTAAAAAAATAACTAAATCTATATTTGACATGAACTAAGAAAACATATGAAACACTTACTTAAGTATTATATAATTTTAGATGACATTAAATATATTGCATAAAAGATATACTTGAAAAGTACAATGATTTAGTGTCTTTTAATACTATAAATATAAAGTACTTATTAAGTAAAATATATTCTAAATATCCCAAAATGATTCTATCAGTTTGTACATTTCCTAGATATATCCAATTTAAACTACTATGAAAAGAACATAAAAACATATATTGTTCTTTTTAATGTAGGTTAAAAGGAAATTTTAATGTGTATTATGTTAAAATTTGGTTTTTAGAATATTTTATCTAAAACTGATGTTGAATATTATAAAAAGCAACAGATGAGAAGACTTTCAATATTATATTTAATAAATAGTAACATTAAAATCCCTCATACATGATTATTTACCAGGGTTTTGATTTAAAAAATGTTGGATGAGCATTCAACATCTTTTTATAGGAAAAATTGATGTAAAAATCTTTGTGTGAAAGGATTTCAATATTAGTTTCAAGAAATAATCATTTGGAAATCTCCAATCTAATGGATTTTTTGTTTGTTATTTTTTTAAAAACATATATTTAATATCAAAATTTTCAAAAAATAATTCTTATATACATTATCGTAGAGCTATATATCGAAGAAAACAACACTAAACCATAGTGCCAAACAACACATAAATTAGTACAAAAACCATTTGAAAATTTTAACATATTTTATAAATATTACACTTATAAATTAAACTACAACTACAAATTTTTCAAAATTAAAAAGAATTGATCAATTTTTTCAGATGGTTCAATTTATTTTTAATATAATATAAAAAATCATCAAAAAATATAATTTGATATAATGTTTTATAAATTTTAAAACACAACATATATATTTAAATTACATGTACCATAATGAAAGAAACCATTTGCAATTTTTCTATTATTCTAATCATTAATATCTAATAAATGAATTTTTATACATAATACCTTCATTAAACACACATCTATAAGGATGAAATGATGGTTATAATACAATAATTTAGAATATAAACCTAATATATTTTAAAAAAACATGATTTAATTAGTATAAATGATATCTATCAAAAATTTCACATAATTAATTTATTTGGGTTGTATTGTTGAGAACTGAGCCCAGTTGAACTCAATTCATGACCCTTTTAATGTTAAAATATTAATTATAAAAACGTAGATAAAATTAAAACATTAACAAATAAATATCTAAAATAGCACAGTAAAAATGAAAATAGTAAATATAATATAAATATTCATTGATCACCACGAAATTAATAAAATGACCAATATGAATTAAATTCATATTAGAAAAATATACATAAAATATAGTGTTAAAAAATTATAAATTATAGATTTAAATTGAGAATAATAAAGTGTGGTTATTAGATATATATATATATATATTATTACTTATGATTGAATTGAAGAAAAAACCACACACTATTCATGTTTTTAATATTTTAGATATATATTTAATTTTGGTATATGGGTTCAGATAATTCACAGCAATTGAAATATATTCAAAATCTATTAAACAATAATAATAACTTGAATTATATTGTATACAAAGAGTATATAGATACCTAATTTGAAAAAAAATAAATTATTTCAATATAATATTTTTTAAATTAATGATATTAAATTTATAATTAAAATTTACTTACATGGAAAACAACTTATAGAAGGCTACAATGTGCTCCTCAATCTTTATTACATCAATAATGTCATTTAAAAATATATTTAATGAATGATATCTACTATAAATATAATATTTCATCTAAAAAGATTAATAATTATCTAATATAGAAAAATTATATCATAACTTTTTCATTCAATCAATATCTTGAAGAGTATATGATGGTGCTTGTAAATAAAATTTTCCCATTATTTTCCTTGATTCATATTATTCTAGATACTCATATATAAGGAATGTTTAAAAAAAATAAGTACTTAGAATTTAATGGTAAATAAAAAACAAAAAACAATGCATAGATCATATTTCATTTGAATAAAAATACTATATGGAAAATATAAAAAAGACCAAAAAACTATCAAACTGTTGTCACATCCTTGGAAGGGAGTGGCACTAGAGTTGTTTGATCAATAATTTCATTTGGAAATACTCTTACCAGAAATGTATGCATGTGATGCTGATGTAAGGAATCCACCAAATTAACTATTATTTTAAATTATATATTATTTATTTGGGGTTCTCTATCATACAATTTACAGTACATGTTCAGGTCTAAATGTGGAGGGGGGTAATGCAGTTAGTTTTAAAGGATTTTTCTTTCTCTCCTTTACCACTAACATGCCTTATATAGATTAATAAATTTTATCATCTTTCAACTCATTCAACAATAAGAGATTAATACATAAGGAATCTATTTATCCTTCATATTACAACTCTGTAGATGTCATACGAGGGTGACCAATAACTTCTCTAGAATGTATATTATCTTTATATAATCAAATGCTTCTTGGAGGTTCTGGCCATTCTAAAGTAGATGAAAGAATATTTTTCCAACCTTTAGGGAATAATGTCCTATGTGTCAGTCTCAAATTAAGGGAATCCTAAAATAATATTTATCATATGTTATATTCATTGGATAAATTTATAAAATATTAATATTGACAAATATAATTATTAATTACTTATGATCTTATTAGATTGTTTTTTTTGTATTATTAATAATGTTAATTTTTTTCATCCTCACCTATTATAATTTAACATAATAAGGGGGAGTATATGAAAGGATGAATTAAACCTCTTCAGAGACACTACATAGCTTGTCTATTTTTTATAAATTTTTTCACAAAACATTCTCACATCTAATAAAGGGTATCCTTATGTGACAATGTAAGAGGGATTTAATTTTAGTATTATATCTTATGGTGACAATTCCTTGAGTAATTTTATACAAAAACCCAGTATTCACATAATTAAAATTTATTTAATAATATATATTTCAAATAAAAAATTAAATACTATAAAATAATCATTTTGTTGAATGAATAAAATATATTCTATGTCTCCATATCTATAAACATATATTAAAGGCATGAATATTGTTTTTCACACTAAAAATTATATAAGGCGTCAATTTTATCATAAAATCCCTCCATCTATTTATTGTAATAGATAGTCACCTTTTCTTAATATCATTCACCTGATGAATGTAAAATATACTACATAATTTAATTGATTAAATATTAGTCATATGAATTATGTAATATTGAAACCATTTGAAAATTAAATATATCTATTTATAAATTTTAATGTTATGGACTCCAATATTTGATCTTCTGAAAACCATCCAATGCACCCCTAATAATTGAATAAAATACCTATACTAAAATTATTGGGATTAAAAATGTTGATACAATTTTTTTTCGAATTTATCTTGTTTCTCATAGACAACCTCATATGTTTTATAAATGATATTACATTATGTAAATTTCTGGGTTATATTTATTGAAAAATTTATTTTATTTCCTCTAAAATTAAAGAAGTAATTTGGTTGATATTTTTCAATGCAGTATAGACATTTATAAAGAAATTGGAATCACTATTATGAACGTCATATTTGTGGAAGAAGTTAACATTGGGAACATAATGGTAAATAAGGATTGATACATTTTTTCAATTCATCTAGATAAAAAGATTGAATTGGGAGAAATTGTTTTTGTGAAGAATCCAAAATTTGAGGATCTAACTCATGGTTTGTTAACCCAATGTTTTGAATCAACGTATTTTTGGAGCAATACATTTTAAGAGAATGTACGTAGAGAAATACATTAATTGAAATAGAAAAATAATGAATTTGAATTTAGGAAATTATTCAATATTTTAGAAATGGATTCAAATATAATAAATGTTTCGTTTAAATCGGTCTAAATTCCAATTCAAAGTCTCTTAAACAATAGAATAAATTATATGTAATTCTATTAAAAGTTAAATTTTTTATTTTACAATAAAATTTAAATTCAACAATGCTATGATTTTTTAATATAGTGATTTATCTAAAGATATTTCAAGATATATTTTTCAATTATTTGAATATGGGTTCTTATTTATTATTAATTTTTTTGTCTCAAAAAGATTAATTTTTTTAAAATAATAATCATATACAAAAAATGAAAATTGATATTGAATCTAATAATTAAATATTATTAAATAGAAATCTATTTTTTGATGATCATGAAAGATGAATGTCTTTATCATTTTTATTGGAATTTGAATGAATATATTTTTTTAATTCTACTGATATTCCTATATGTGGTTTGTTTTTTATAGTCTTTGGTTAATGTTTTTAACACTAAACTTTGGAGACATGAATGTTACAATATACTATTTTGTGTTCTTCCTACTACTATAAAAGGTTATTATTTATTTTATATAATTATTTAATGATATTATTCAAAAAATATTTCTTTATAGCTGTAATTACTTAATGATAAGATTATCTGAAGAAGATTATCCATCTTTTACCAATTTATTATACAACTATGCATTGAAGCTGATTAACCTACTACAACCACTCTTATACATTTTATGTTTAGACTAATCATGACAAGTCATAGGTTATTTTCCTATTATTATACTCAGATATGGCTATCATGTTTCTCTAGAGAGAATAAAAGTGTGTTTCTAGTCTTAGACTATATGCACATAGTTTTAGAGGTCCCTAATTAATGAACTTATTCAGTAAAACTAAAAAATATCAAGGAGAGTGCATTAATTAAGTGAGATAAGGGATCTTTATACCACAAAACACTATATAAATATCATGTTATTATTATTTATTTCCCCAATATTCAATATTTTTAACAAAATTAATACATTATCACTTTCTAGATCACAGTGGGGGATTTATTTGAATTTATCCAATTGATTATAAAACTAAAGAATTCACTCACCTATTATGTCCTCAGATGAATTTCGACCAAAAATTGGTATTAAATGAGAAAATTTTTTACAATACTATTATGATATAGAAATATTTATTTTAATATCAACCAATGGGTGTTCTCAATAATGTAATTTCAATGATTTGAGATCCATATTTCAATGTAGAATATTTAAATGTTGGAAATCATCAATGATAATTTTTTTGATGAATTATTTCATCAAATTTTTATGAATATTTTCAATCCATTTGAAATTATCACTGACTAAAGAATGTGTGATTCTATAAAGTAAAATGAAGTATATTATACATGATTTACCATTGTAAAAAGGGTGGAAATGAGTAATATAAATGATGGAATATAAGAACCAAATGGATGATGATTATGAGTGAAAATTCTAAAAGGATATATAGGATGCATAGATTGTTTTTGAATACTCTGAAAAATCATTAAATTTGGATTCAGAAAACAAGAACTAAAATATAAAAGAATACATGTTTTATGGGAAAGGAAGATAAGGTACCATAATATTACTCTTCTTCTTCTGATCCTGATAGCTTCTCTATTTATGAATTATCCAAATAATTTTTAATGAGTTTGTAATAACATGAATCCCTAAGAAAAAATTACAGATCCTTGAAAAACATTCAAAATTATATTCTTAATAAAAAATATTCCATAGAAAAACATCACCTTGATTTAAATAAAAATTTTTGTAAATCTACTTCAAACTGAACTATGCCTTAAAATAAATAAAAAAACTAGTTGTTTTTGTGGAATGGAAAAAAACTGAAAGTAGATTACTTAATAATTAATAAGAATCGCTAAATTAGATAATTGATGAAATGTTCAAAAAAAGAAAAAATTTGGCATTATTAGTAATTGTGAAAAACCTATGTAATGTAGAAACTATTTGGTCATATTTAAAGGAACCAAAATATTTATAGGGTAATTTTCTCATATTAATTAATGAAAATTATGATAAAAAATATTTTTAGAGAATATTATGATTATTGGTGAAAATATATAACATATTTTCTGAATTTTTTCTGATTTTAATTTCGCAAATTATGTTAAAATTTGGTAGATTTGTTTTACCAGATCTGTACTGGCTAAAAGTACTATACCCAGTAGATTTTGGGTACCATAAAAAACATTATTTTATATTTTTTTACTTAAAAATACATTGGTAAAATAGTTAAATATATTATGTGGATAGTGTTTTCTCAATACACATGAGTTGAGATTATTTAAATTTCTATGCTCTCTCAAAATTAGATAGATTATTGGTTACCATTGGGATGATGATAAAGAAATGGTTATCAGATATAGATCAGTAAGAGAAATAAAAACTAATACTTGTAAATAAATTAATATATAATTAATGACTGAAGAAAACCGAATAATCATTTCTTATCACTATGATGATGACTTTAAAATTAATTTTCCCCACAAGGAAACCTTTATTTACAAAGATGAACTGTTAATGTTTAGAGATCCCAAAAAAAAGTTTATACTTTGGACTATAATACATCATGTGGAAACGTAAATTATTTGACTAATAAAATAAATTTATCATGAATATTTCATTGGATATTCGGTTGTTGTAAAATATTTTACATATCTATGTTATATAAGAAAAAAAATTAGTTTTATATCTTCTCATCCTTAAACATGATGAGAATAGTCTTTGTGATGCTCAGAAAAAGGGAAGAAACATAAGTACTAATTTAAATTTATTAAAAAGGTTTATACTCTTGAACCTTTATAACCTATCCACATTGATTTTTATTTTCTATCTAATGTTTGATGTATGGATTGTATGTTCATTTTAATTATTTTAGAAGGTGATTTTTCTTGATTTACATACATATATTTAATAATTTTTAATAGTGATTCGATTTTTTATTTCGATTAATATTGGTTAAAACATAGAATATTTCAAAATTATTTTTAGAATTTATCATGAATGATTGTCTAAGAATAAGGAATTTAATTTTTTCAACTCAAAATTTTGATTAAGCATACATTCTAATCTCCAATAACACCTCAAAAAAGTGAAATTTTTTAAATAAAAAATATGACTATTGAAGAGATGAAAAATACCACATTAAATGAATATAAAATTTTTATTTTTTTGTTATATTTTGATCATAGAACATTCCAAATAATGAATATAGATTTAATTTTTTTCCTTTCTAAAAAATACACTATATATGTTATGGAATAATGGAAAATCTATCATTTGAAAAATTAATGTTTTTATATGCTTGTTTTGTATCATTATCTCTAGGGAAAAACTTGGGGAGATCAATCTGAAGGATGATAAAGGAATCTTTGATGGATTTCTTACTACTTATATTTCTTATAGAGTTACTAATAAAAAGTTAAGGATAGTTGAGGAATATAGCATGTGATATTTTATTAATGTGATCCATTTGATCACAATAAGGTTCAAATTTATAAAGTCACTGATTATTTGAATATCTTGAGAGTTGATTATTCTAAAAATGATTTGAAAATAAATTAGAATACGAATATAATTAGTCTAGTTTAGAGGAAACATAAACTATTAAACCTAAAATTATATTACCTAAATGAGAAAGAAATTTAACGTCCTTCTTTATAGATTGTTATTACACATTGAGATAAAGGGGTAAAAACAATATGAATTGTTAGAAACCTATATGAATTTTATGCATTCCTATCCCATTTTGATCCAAAATCTATATAAGAAGCCTTATTAGGAAAAAACTAGGTTATAAATATGCAGTGAGAAGTAAACCTTTTAAAGAGAAATAATGTATGGAAATTAGTTCATTGACCCTCAAACCTTTCATTGATAGAAACCAAATGAGTTTTGAAATACAATAATGATTAACAAGGAATAATTACTAGGAATAAGGCTTGTATATATTCTAAGGGTTACAAAAAAGAGGAATGAATTGATTACGATTAAACATTTCCCATGTTTTCTGGACTAGAAGCTATTAGAATCATACAACATATATAGCTCTTATTAATTATAAATTATATCATTGTGATGAAAATTATGATTTTAAAATGATTACTTAGTGGATCATATACATTCTAAACAATGAACAGGTTTTAAAAATACTGATATATCAAATTGTGTTTATAACTTATTAATGTTATTTATGGACTCAAACAAGATCCCAGGTCTTGGTATAAAATATTGAGATATTTCTTTTGAAAAATTGGGTTTCAATAGGGTTAGAATATCCTCACTATTTAATAAAAAACTTCTTCTAATATTTTTAGTATAAATATATACAAAAGATTTTATTTTTGAGTAATCTAATCAAAGTCCTCATAATGATTTGTCAAAAATTATAGAAAATAAAATTGAAATAATTATTATTGGAGAACTAAATTTATTTCATGGTTTTAATGTTTTTAAAAATTATTTTGTCATTTTTTTTAAAATTAATGAATATGTAATATTGATTTTATGAAAATTAAATTGAATTAAAAATATTAATATATAGGTCACTCCAATGCGTTTTAATGTATTTTTTTGGATAAATTGGAGAAAATTTGGGAAAAATTATGAAGAGTTATTATATGATATATTATATATCTTGTAGCTAGTAATCCATACTTTATAATTTTTTTGTATCTGTGAATTATTTCTGGGAATCCAAAATGAATTCCATCTTGATTCTACATAAAGAAATAATTGATATTTAAATAATGCTATTTTTCTATATTTGATTTAAAAAAATCAAATAATTCGTATTTAAATTCATATTCAGATGCTAATTTTTGAGGGTTTATATTAAATTGAAAAACTAAAACATGTACTTTTTACTTTTGAGGAAGTTATTTGGTTTCATGTTCTAGTTAATAAGAATATTTATGTTTCATTTGAATTCTTTAATAAAGAATATATTTTGGATGGATATTTCTATGCACATGTTTTGTGGATGAAACACGGACTTCTAGATTTTCTATGTGTTTTAATCTAATTCCTAATTTATATAATAATTATATTTTTATTAATAGTTATAAAAAATAAAATAATTCAATCTATGTCTAAGAAGATTGATCATTTACAATATATTCTAAGTGGTCATGTCCACAATAGAGATATATCTTTAAAATATGTACATATTTAGAATCAACACAAATATGTTTTCACAAAACCACTCCACACGACTATTTTTTATATTATTAAGGTAGTGTTAGGTTTATTCAATTCAATATAAAACATTTATTTTTTATTATTTAATTACTATAATATTTTATTTTTCTATTATAATAATATATTAAAACTTTATATTGTTTTTGATTATTTAATTTATAATTTTTTTCTGATATTAACATTTTCATATTTTATTTTTTTTGTAAAATTTCAGTATCATTTTTTAAAATCCCATAATATTACACTATAATTTTTGCTCGACATACATAAAAATACCTCAAAACCATTAGAGTAAAACCATTATCTCTCCAACTTTTAATCTTTCTACTTTTTGAAATTCCAACCTCTCAATATATATCAAACCATAATATGAAATCCATAAGCCTTATTGTTCTCAATAAAAATTAAACAAAGAGAATAAATAAAGTTGTACCTACTAACCTGAATAGGAAGAGGCCTTCATGTATAGAAAGAAATGTGTGTCCAATTGAAGCTATTGATTTTTATAGGTTCTTCAATTCAAAATTGTTATTAAAATAAGATCTAATATTTTATTAACTTGAGAATATATTTTAAAGATGAAATAAAGAATATATTTCTAGGAAATAAGATAATTTTGTTAAGAAAACACATTATTCAGTTTTAGAGACACAAAGGATTACATTACATTAATCATAAATGACAATGAATTTTTTATTTATATAGTTGATATTTTTTAGGTCTCCAAATTCCCTCATGAAGGTATGTTTCAATTTAGTTTATAGTAAATTATGAAAATATTCCACATTCCATATGTCACAATGTATTTTCTATTTGGGATCTCCCGAATTAAGAAGATTTTTATAAAATATTTATATATAGAATAGAATGTTATGGTATAGTTCATTAATCATATAGTAGTTTCATAGATCATAATGCTAGTGAAAATAGTTTTTCATAATATGCATTTTTATTTTTTATTTAGAGTGATATCACATTTAATTTCACTATGTATATGATAAGGTACTTGAAAAAATAATTCTATGAAGCAACAAGGATATCTTTATAAAAATATAAAAGGATATTTTCTCTTATTCTACATAAGAGAAGATTGATCTGTGATATACAGACAAGAATCATATTTCTTGAAAATAATATTATATCTACAACAATTCTAAAAAAATATGGATTTTTTAGAGCATGAAAAATGGAATGATAATATTTATTGGTGCCAAGGATGAAGATAAATCTAGATCTCATGCTCGGGGTAGAAGGACCCATATTTAGAAATTATATAATGTTTATTTTAACATCAATATTTATTTATCTTACATATTTGGATCTTTAAAGTTGAGGGTTTTAGATAATTAATCCATAAATAATAATTAAATAAATAATATATTACAAAGTGGACACTTACAATCATTATTTAATTTTCCAATAATATGTGACATTAAATTAAAGGTAGTTTGTTGTGATGAAAAATATTTCGATATTTCAGAAAAACAACTTCTTTACCTTTACCCATCCATAAACCCCATGAAAAAAATATATTTGTGTGATGAGAAAAAAAATCTCATTAAGATACATTAAAATAAGAAATCCATTAGTCATGTGAAAAAAAAAAAGAAAACCCCTGGAAAACATTTTCTTTGAAATAAAAATACATTATTACCAAAAAACGTATCATTTTTCCTTTACAAAGTTCATTATCTTCTCTTTTGATATAAAATGATTTCCATTAAAAATCATTCAAAAAATAAAAAATTCAGGTAGGTTCTTTGGTAAATCATCTTGATAAAACTCTTATAAAACCCTTATAAAACCCTTTCTAATTTGAATGACTATACAACTGACATCCAATATAATTATTTAGAGAATATAATTATTACCAAATTCATTAGAGTGATATTTGGTGAACTAATTATATATACTATATAGGTATCAACTACGAGGTATGATAGGTCCTAAACCATAATAAAATTAATAACAAACAAAATATATCATTAATAAAATAGTTTATATTCACAAAACATTTTCATAAAACCATTGGAAAACAATTTTAAACTAATATGGAAAATGCATTCTGATATGAAAATAAACATTAAATTTAAAAACAATTTTCATTACCAAAATACCCAATAGGGAAAAGGGGGTTTTCATTGAATATAACAAGAAATATAATAGTATAATATAAACTTAAAATAATTCTTACGATGGTTCTAAAATACGTTGTCATATTATACATTAAAATACAATATTCTTTTAGTCTTTTTTAATGATAGTAAAACATATCATAAAAATTTTACATTTCAAAAACAATTAATATAAAGAAAAAAATATCCAATGTGTTGTTTTTAAGTCATTTATTTCCATACCAAAAATATATAATAAAATTTTAAAAAAATATCAACATTTAAGAAAATGAGTTGAAATAGAAATTTTAAAATATTATTTTGAAAATAATATCCATCAACTAGAGTCCAACATGTCATGCGTGTTATCTATATTCAGAAATAACAAAATTATTTTAATTGTTTACATTATTGAGAAATTTTTTAAATTTTATTATTCATTTTATTTCAATTATTACCATTTCATGTATAATTAATTAATTAATTATGTTAATATCAGATGTTCTGATGATATTCTGATCATATATCTAAAATGGCATTGATTGGTTGACTATTATAAAAGAAGTCATTATTATATCATATTCATTATAATAATCATCAAATAATTATATTTTTTCTACATAAATAACAATTTTATAACCAATCAATAAATAATTCTTTGAAAAATAAACTATGTTAAAATCATAGAGATTATAGGTCGTGCGTACACATGAGAAACATTTCCTTTATTCAATGATCATTGTCGAAAAAGGTAAGAAATATTTTATATTTAAAAAATGATAAAAATATCATAAATAACATTTAAATTATATAAATTTACTTTTATATGTCATTATTTTTTGGTGATGATAAATTAAATTTATCGTCTTGTGGAACCGGTAGTCCACATATACACACGAAGGACATTATTACTTTTCATTGAGTTTAAAGGTGTGGAAAAATGATTTATTATATTTATATAATGATAAATATGAAATTAATATAATATATAAACATTAATTATATCATTATAATCTTTTTTGAGAGGGGATGATGAAAAATGAATTGCATCCGGCATTGAGGCGTAAGTCTACCGTACACAAGAATAATGGTTTTGTATCCCATTAGATGGAAGATGTGATGGAAATATGTTATTACATAAAATGTTATACAATGTTATTATATGGGAGATACTAGTTTTATAGTATCATATTTTGAATAATATTTTAATGGGATGTTAGAAGATACAAAAAAATGCTTGGCTGTGAACAATAACTCTACTCTAGACCACCTATTTAGGATTATAACCTAAGACTTACTATATTGTCATTTAGATCAAAATGAGGAATCTAGAAAATTGGGTAGGATTTAAGGAAGGTATCGAGGTAGGTATTGGTGAAACCAAAAGGCATTGAAGGTATTTTTAGTATAGAAGTAGTGTCCTTTTATATGTGTGGGAGATGACACACATAGAATTTTTTTAAAATAAAATGTTATACTCATATTCTACCCAGGACTAAAAGATCCAAATTTGACAATTTACAAGAATCATATGAGATATTTTTTAAATATTTCCATCAAATATAATTTATACCAATTTAAATGTCCTTTTAAACCTTATCGTTTTTCTTAAACCCCTAGTAAACCCATTTTCATCTTAACAGCTGTAAAACATTTTTATTATTTTCACTGTTCATTTGGGAAAAAAATTATAATGAGCATATTCTATAATATAAGTTATTATTATTAAAAATATATAATATATTTAAAGAAATTAAATTCTTTTAAGTGGTATAATTTAATTTAAAATTAAACTAGTAAACATTATGAAAGTGTAGTCTCTCGGGAAATTTATTATTTAAGCATAAAAAGATTTTATATTAACTCCATAAATATTAATAATCATTATATAAATTTGGATTATTATTTATAAATATATAATCTATATATTTCATTTAAATACTTATTCAATTGGTTTTATTTTAATTACTTATAATGGATTAACATTATGCACATTAAAATAGTTTTCAAAAAATACCGTTTTAAACATAATATTAATCATTACTAAAATAAAGTATAAATATGATTATAATATAATTAATTGGTTTAAAAAAATTAATAATAATTATCTTAAATTTAATAAAATTTAAATAACATTGAAACTTTTAAATTAATTAATATGCTTAAAATAAATTACAATTGTACTAAAATCGATATTTTTTATTATTCACTATAAAATCATTATGTTCCAAAAAATCCAAAAATTTGACCCTATGAAAATTTTGATGTTATATTTTAAAAAACTAAAGTTATTTTCAAAAAAAAAATTATATAATTTAAAAAATATACCACTAGAAAAATATTTTAAGATAAGAGTTTAATTGAAACAATTTTATTTTCATTAAAAAAACTAATATTTTGACAAAGAATATAAATATCCGATTCAAAAAAATTAGTAACCATTAAAACTATTTAATAAATAATTACTATGGGTTATTACAAAATTGTATAAAAAGTTTTCGATGTTGGCTAGTTCTATGCAAAATAGATCTACAAGTGTTTGGGGAACCAATTTTGAAGGAAGAGCAAGAGGAGCTCCATTGGCCGGAGACTAAGAAGATTTGTCAATTGGTGTAAAAAATAACCCTGTCATTGAAAGAATAAGATATATTGAGGAATAATATATGAATTATAGAATTGGGGTATATCTTCAATCTCCATGATCTTATTAGGAGCCTTCTACAAAGTATAATGATAGTAGTATTGTTCATAGACCAATAAAAATGGAGGAGACTATGCCTACTGATTAGGTTGGCATGTTGGTAGTTGAATTATTCATTCAAAATATTACTATTTTAGTCGAATAAATGTTTTTTGAGTTTTTTTTACATAAGGATGATGATATTGAGGAGGAATATGTGGAATTTGAAAATATTTATGAAAGAGTTGTTGAAGAATATACTATTGTTTTTAATAATGTAAGAGATAAAAAAGGTGTTCCAGCCCAAAAACACCTTGTGGAGGAATCTTACTATGAAGAGAATGTGAGTATATCTATATTTAATGAAAAAAAATATTATGATTGGAGAGTTATTAATTTTTATTTTAATATTTTTATTAGAGAGGAATGGTTAAGATGTTTCTAAATGTATCAAAGTTGTTAGCAGAATTTCTATAATGGAATTTAATGCTCACTCACATCAATTGTCTGAGGTTGAATAGACTTCTATTAGGATAGAGAAAATTTATTCCATTACTAACTATTATCTATTTTTTTAGGAACAAAATAATATTTTTTTAGGGGAATGATTTGTAAAAATAATTTGATGAATTATCTTTCTGAAAACATTGAATGAGTTGAAAATTCATCTATTTCTAGATAACAAATGAATTTCTCCAAATAAAGTATCGATTTCTAAATTACAAAACAATCTCAAGAATAGATTTTAAATAATTTAAGAGGGATTATTCATTTAAAGTATATAATATTATAAGTGAGGAAATTTTTAAATATAATTTATGTTATTTTAAAAATATTTTGTGAGATAAGATTGCAAATTGTGAAATCTTGTGAAGGAAGAGATCCTACATTAAATGGAACAAAACATATAGATATAGTTAAGAGGTATGATTCAGTTACTACTATTTTTTCATTAATTAATGAATGTATTATGAGAATATAATGTGAAATTATTCCACTGCAAACATTTTTGTAAAATAAATACGAGTTAAGAAGTTTTCTTTTACAAAGTTATTATTTACTGATATGGTTATCTAGGTGTAAAACAATATGAGTAAGTATGTTTAGTTGGAAGATTACCTTAATAAATTTCAAAAAGTGAATTTAGTGGAAGTAAAAAAAGGATGTTTCAAGTATCATCAATGTTTATGAATGAATAGGATGGAAAAATGAATCAAAAAATTTATAATTTTATGGTTGAGATAAAATTATTGAATCATATAGTTTTATATTCATTTACCAGTAACTCCTCATACATAGGAGAGAATGATTCGGATATTTCTTCTCATCTTACATCATAATCTAATTAAAAACCATGATCTAAACCATTTTTTAAACTTAGACGATTAATAATGATATTATTTTTTTCTTCTATTATTTATTATCTTCTTATGTTATTTATTTTTTACAATAGTCTTATGTATAAGAAGATTCAATTTTAAGGATTTATTTTTTCTTGGATAAAAATTAAATACACACACAATTTTATTGTATATTGATTTCATTTTAATCCATCTATCTAGTTTCATTTTTATAACAAAATGTATAAAAAATTTGGATAAACAATAAATTTATATTAAATAATATTATTTTTTCTCTAATTCTTAATATTTATTAACTAAACATCACTTTATTTTATTTAATAAATATTATTATATTTGACTAAATAAATATAACTTTATTCAGTTTATAATCAACTCTTATACAGCTATGTTTATATTTTTAATGTGTTTTTATAATAAAAGGGGGGATATTCTATAGCATATTAATGTTGATATGAAAATTTTATTTTTTCTCAATTATTTTGATACTTTCAAATATGATCCTATATTTTAGTAATGAATTTAAATTAAGATAATTTTAGGATTATATTCATTTTAATAATTATTTTATTTCCTCTAATATTTTGAAATTAATTTGGTTGATGTTTTTCTATATATAGTAGACATTTCTAATGATCATAGGACCATGACTATAAATCATATATTTGTAGAGGATTTTAGGTTTGGGAACTTATATTTTGATAAGGAATGATAATTTTGTTCCCAATATTTGAAAAATATGTTTAGATTGTGAACCAATGTTTTGTGAAGATCCCTAAATATCATGTGTTAACTTATGGTTAATTAACCAAGTGTTCGGAATAAATTGTACGTTATGAACCATAATTTTTAAGATAATATAAACATAGTAATCCCTTCTTTGAATAATTCATCTATAAAATTTGAATGTAAGATACGATATAAAGGTTGATCTATTGTTTCAAATAGAATAAATATATGATTGAAAGATGTTTGAATATCAATTCAAAGGATATTAAACATTACATTAAATTATTCCTATTTCAAAGGGATGTTATGATTTTCATTGGGTGTTTAAATTTAAATTCCAAATTTTAGGGGTATTTTGAATATTGAGATATATCTATATATATTTCTATATTTATTTGACGAAGAATAAAACTAGATTAATTATTTAGTATAAATGGTTCGTATCAGAAAATATATGAAAGGTATAAAGGGGGAACATATAAGGACCCAATGTTTTATCAATGGAAATCCCTCCTTATAATTATTCCCTATAGAATAATCACATTAAGAAGTATAATAAAATATCAAGAAACTAAATACCGTGTCACCATTAAACATAATTTTCCACATCTATGGTTTGAATTTTGAAAATCAAACACACACGGTTGCAATCAGTAAGATTTTCAGAGTAATATTGGGAAAAAATAATTTTTTTGGTTAATAGTAACACACCCTTTTGAATATTAAATTTTTCATAATAATAGTAACCTTACCCTTGAAATATTAAATAAAATTTTGGCATCTTAAAAGTGAAAATTTTACCTTAGTAAAAATATTGGTATTTTTTTAAGTCATAAATAATTAAATATAATCAATTAATTAATTTAAAATAAAATTCATTTTCTAAAATGTTTTCATAAATTAACAATTATATGTCATTCTGGGTTAGGATAATTTTATAATACCCTACGTAATTTTTGGAAGCATTATAAAATAAACATTAATTTTAAAAGCTATATTTTTCATGTTAATTATGATTTCAATTAAATGTTAAATTATTCATACACAGAAAAATAGTTTGAAATAATTGACATTGTTTTTGGATTCTACACATCAAATAATTGTTGGGATGAATTTGGGTGATTTTAGGAAATACGTGATTTTTTTATGAATAATGAAATACCATAATTTATAAAATAATCTAAATTAGATAATTATAGAGTCATGGATAATGTTTTACTGAGGTAATCCCAATTAGATTGGATTCACATGATAAAATTACTATTATTGGTCTTGGAGGAATCAATATTACATGTCTTGTGAAGAAATAATAAATTAATGAATATTGTATTGAAAAACCCCTCTCCCCTCTACTATAAATACCACCCTTCACACCCTCATTTTCTCACACCTCTTAAGCTTCAAGACTTGTCTAAACTCTACCAAAAAATTATCACTATCCCCTCCCCCACGTCCAAGATCTTGTGGTCTCAGTAAAAGACCAATCCTCTCTTCTTTAAAGAGGATCTCAAGAGGATGATTCAAGAGGTAATTCCTCTCTCTCCCTCTTTTCGTTTAATTTTCATTCAATTTCAAGTTATTTTCTTATTCTCTCCCCACCCATCTTCATCCACAAGGTATGGTAACTCCATTATCATACATATGATACAATTTTATTATACTAAAGGGATATTATACTATAGAACCCCCTTCTCCTCTTACTTTTATTTGATAAAATAAAACATTGTTCGTGAGGTGTTTATCTATCACCATCAAGAAAAACATGTTTTCCTTTTCCATTTAAACCTTATGATCTAGTCATTAAACCTTTTTTATGGTTGAACCAGAATATTTTATATGTATTATTTATTATTTAATGTTATAGAACTAAATTTAGAACATATTACTAAATGATTAAACAAAACAAGTTTGTTGTGGTCGAAAAACAGTCCAAATTAACCCAAACAATCATTATTTGAATTTTATTTAATGATTCATCCACATGATATATAATATATTTCATTATTAGATAATTTTAACTTCTAAAATATCATTAATAACATGAAATATGAGTTTTGGATTTTTATCCATGTTTTATAATAACATTCATTTATTACTACAAGTGAACCACTCGAGAAAACCATAAAAATGAACGTTATCAAACAATGTTTTTAAAATATATAACTCATCCAAATGACCATAAAATAACTCAATGAAATCATATTTAACCCTAATAATGTAAAAAATGTTCTTTAATTGATAATTAATTAATATAATGTGGTTATACAGAAAATTAAAGCGAAGAATGTGTTTAGATACAATGTAAGAGGAATATCTCGAACCCAACGTCCTTTCTTCAGGTTCTCCCTATTTCACTCAATTTATGGTATGGTCACTCCTTAAAAACAATTTGTTCATCATTATCATATCTTTCCTTGGATATAAATGTGTTCAATTGATGTTTGGGTCAATCAAATTTTTTCTAAGATAACTCTTCTTTCAAAAACACACCTTTTACTTCTCACTCATGGTTGATGGTTATTGTAACAAGTATGTTATTCCCAATTTATTTTGGGAACCCAAAGTTTATGGATGTGTTCTTATGATATGAAACCAATTCCTTTACATGGGTTACTTATGTTTATTTTTAAAATATTTTCATTGTGGAATGAATGATAATTATTATATTATGATGTGACGGGTGTTCCCGGAATTATATAGCGCATTATGAATGTTTCAATGTGACGGGTGCACCCAGAATTATATAATAACCCAATGCATTGGGTAAAGTGATGAATCACGTGAGTTTAGGTTAAATAATTTGTAAAACATATTCTAGCTTTGTTAAAAAAAATATGTGTGGTAGTTAACCAATAATACATGATGTATCACTTTTTATGCAATGCCTTATTTCAAGTCTTTTATTAATGATTCCTCTCATGTTCATGATATTTTTCTTATGTTATGATTATTCTCACCCATGCTATATTTTTCATTAACTGTCATATTAATGGGATCTTAGACCTCCCCTTTTTATGTATATGCTTAGGTGTCTACATGTACTTAGGAGAGTTCAAGTTCTAATAAGAAGCTAGAGAAGAAAGAGAAAAATAAATGCTTATGCTTGATATTGCAATTATTATGCATGATCCTAGTTTTCCCAAGACACCAATTCTTTGGATACTCTATTTGTAATAATATTATGTTTTTTATGTTTATAATGATATAATATTAAATTAAGAATAGGCTAGGTCTCTATAGTTTGTATCAGAGGCAAGGTTTAGTTAATTTGGGAATTAGAATTAGTAAACCCTAGAGAAAACCTCTAGCTTGAGACTAAGAAAATATATACACCCAAGAATATTTACATAGGGACCACATAAATTATTATTTTAGTGAAAATTTTACAAAAGAATATGTAATTTATTCATGACTTGTTGACTTATGTTTGGTTTTATCCTTTTCTATTTTATAAAATAGTGGGAACCAGGAGAAACCAGGCCTATAACTTGTGTGAGGGATAATGAAAAAATATCCAGAATGTCTTCCCCAATGCTTTAAAAGGTGGAGTTAAAAAAATAATGTCGATTTATATCCAAATATCTCATGTTTTGAAAAATAACATTAATAATGGAGAAAATCCTCCTTCACCAAAGAGGGAGAAATTATCTATCAGGTGTTTTATGCGGAAAAGACCACCGACGTTTAGTGGATCTTCTGATCACGTAGTTGTGGAATAGTGTGTCAAATCTATGGAGAAGATACTTTTTATGCTCCACTATTCCAATATGGAGAAGGTGACATGAGCCATTTATCATCTAGATGAATAAGCTGATCAATGGTGGGATTTGATTAGGAATAGAAAGCGAAGGGAGGAAATTAACTAGAAAGAATGGGAAGACTATAAGAACATGTTTTTTAATTAGTATTTCCCAATAACTCTTCACACCTAGATAAGGAGACAATTACTAGAGCTCAAGAAAAAATAAATAGAATCTACCACAACCGATGAAGATAATTTCACAAGGTATTAAAGGTATGCTTCGAGTTTTATTGTTAATAATTATAGAAAAATTAATAGATTATTTAGTTGATTAATAACACACCTTCAAAAGGATCTTCAAATATGAGACATTTGGACTTATGAAGAAGTTATATGATGTTCTATCAAAGTGGATATGGTGTTTGTAAAATAGTCCCATCATTATGGTGATATTAAATGAAAGATAGTGTTTCAAGCTGGTGGATCTAATGACAAAGGTGGGAAGAAAACTCAATGACCATCATGCCCAAAATGTGGGATGTTACACCATGGGAACCGCCTCAATGGGATGAAGAAGTGCATAAAGTTTGGGAAAAAAGGACACCATGCTCAAGAATGTCTAAAAGACATGAAAATGAATGAGAATGTGGTGGATTAAAAGTGATAACTACCCATGGTTAAATGATACAACTTTTGGGTGAAAAAGAACTATGAAAGACATTGCATTAAACCTCGAGTTCGCGAGGTTAATCAACATCAAAAGCCACTAAATCCCAAGGAAAAAGGGAAGGCTTATACCTTCACTATAGTGGAAGTGGAGGAAGATAATGAAGTTGTAAAAGTTACACTTCATATTCACTCATGAATGGAAAAATTCTCATTTTATTCTGGTTCTACATATACCATTATATTTTTTATGTTTTCTAAAACTATAGAATCAAATCCTAGAAACCATGAAGTTGTGATATCTGTAAAAACACCAAGTGGGGAAATCATTGCAACCCTATTGTTTGAATTTTTTTTGTTGGCGTATCTGGGAAGATTCTTCCAGTGAATTTCATAACACTTCACTTGGTGGAATTCGACGCTATAATGGGAATGGATTAGATATCCTAATAAAGATCATGTATCAACTGTCGGGAAAATGAAATATCTTTTCATTTTACACCCCATCCCATGTTCCTCTATAAATGCAAGGAAGATGAATAATATCCTTTGAAAAATCCTTCAATGGTGTGGGTGTTGATTCTTTATGAAGAAGAATACCTCACCCAAATGGTTGTGTTAATGGGACGTTCCTACTTTGTGGGAAATACCTTTATGAGTGAATACGATGATTTATTTTCCAAAGAGTTACCCAGAATTCCATCAGATCGTGAGGTAGAGTTTTTAACATAACTCATAACTAGAGCTACTTATATCTCAAAGTTCTCATATAGGATGGCTCCTATATAACTAGAGGATTTAAAGAACAGGCTGAAAGAGCATCTGGACCAAGGGTCCATATTCTCTAGTGCATCACCTTGTGGTGCGATTGTGCTCATATTGAAGATGAATGATGAAACAATGTGGTCATGTATCGATAATCGGGAACTCAACAAGATCACCATAAATAACAATTATCCTATTTCAAGGAAGAAAGTCTTTTTTGATAAGTTAAGGGGAGCTCAATACTTCTCAAAGTTGGATCTACATTCATGATATCATCACCTAATGGTGAATAAGGAATATATTTAGAAGACTACATTCCGTACAAGGTATGGGCACAATTAGTTTCTAGTGATTCCCTTCAAACATACTAATTCCCCTGCAATATTCATATATTTGATGAATATAGTCTTTAGAAATTACCTCGACAAATTTTTTGCAGTGTTTATTGATTATATTATCACCTACTCCATGACAAAAGAGGAACATGAAGAACATATAATACTTATGTTGGCGTCATTGTGAAATAATTAGTCGTATGACAAGTTTATAAAGTGTGAATTTTGGATAAAGAAAGTCACATTCTAGGGACATGTGATCACATGTTATGGAATTTATGTGGACCTTTCAAAAAAAGAGATTGAAGAATGAACCAGCCCCTCTAGTGTCACATAAATTCGTAGTTTTCATGGACTAGCTAGGTACTACTGATGTTTTGTGGGAAATTTCTCATGATTTTCAATCCTTCTAACTACTTTAACAAGGAAATGGGTAATGTATGTCTGTATAAAAGTATGTCCGTGGAGCTTCAAAGAGGTAAATAGATCGGTGATCACTTCACTTGTTCTCACATTTCCAAAAATTGGTGAATTTTTTGTGATATATATTGATGCTTCAAAGAAAGGATTGAGTTGAGTAATCATGAAAAATGATAATGTGATATCCTATGCCTCACATTAGTTGAAAATCCATGTAAATAACTACCCGACACATGATCTAGAGCTGGAATCTGTGATTTTTTCATTGAAAATATGGTGGCTCTACCTTTATGGTGAGAAGTGTGACATATACACTGACAACAATATCCTAAAGTAAATATTCACATAGAAGGATCCCAACACGTGTCAAAAGAGGTGGTTAGATGTAATTGATGATTACAATTTCTCTAATAACTATCATCCTGGAATGGTGAACAATGTAGCTAATGCTCTAACTAGAGGAGAACCTGCTACTCTATCAATGTTAGAGATTGAGAAAGACCCTATCTTCTTGGATCTATAGAGGATGGATTTAGAAATCATAAGGGCATGTGATACATCCTTTCTTGCCCAAATTATTGTGCAACCATCCATCTACGATAATATTAAGGAAGCACAAAGGAATGATGTATAGTTACAAAATATGATGAATGCATTAATGGAAGGGATGATTCAAGAGTTCCATATCGACGATGATAGAGTGATTTGGTTTGGAATGTGTCTTTGTGTTCCTTCATCACCTAGGATAAATGAGGAGATATTGGGAAATGAACGTATCTCAACACGCTATATCCATAATGAGAGTACCATGATGTACCGTGATCTCCAAGAACACTTTTAGTGGGATATAATGAAGAAAGAGATTAAAGAATATATCTCATGGTTCTTGGTATGTTAGAAAGTTAAAAAAGAGATAAAAGAGTCCAAATGATTGATGCAGCCATTGCTTATAGTCATGTGGAAACAAGAGAATGTCACTATGAACTTTGTCACTAGTCTCCCAAATATGTCAAGGGGAAATAATGTGTTATGGGTTGTGGTTGATTGAATCACCATGAATTCCCATTTTATCATTGTTCTAGAAGACCTCTCACTTGAACATATTTCAATGATATATGTGAAGGAAGTGGTGAGACTGCATGGTGTTCAAATATTGATTATATTTGACCATGATTCAAGGTTCACATCTAAATTATGGAGGAGTCTTCACTATTATTTGAGTACTGATTTAAATTTCATCATGTCCAATCACCCCCAAACTGTTGTTCAATCTGAATGGACTATTTAGCCGCATTAAGATATTCTAAGTGCTTGGTTTCTAGAATTAAAATTTTGATGGGATCAGCATATCCCATTGTTTGAGTTCTCATAAAACAATACCTTCCACTCGATTATTCAAATGGATCTATATAAAGATTTGTATGGAAAGAAATGTGCAACTCCAACTTGTTAGGATGAAGTTTGAGAAATATAGCTACTTGGACCCAGTCTTGTATAAGATATCACAAAGAAGGAATAAGTTATCCAGAAACATATCAAATCTACTCAGAGTTAGCAAAAGAGTTATGCTGACAACCATCAAAGGGACATGGAGTTTGACATTGGATATAAAGTCTTCCTTTTAATATCACCATGTAAAAGAGTCATGCAGTTTGGAAAGAAAGGGAAGCTATGTCCAAGGTATATTGGCCCCTTTGAGATCCTTGACTGCATTTGAACCATTGACTATCGGATTGAATTCCACTGAATATGGCTCATTTTCATGATCTGTTTCATGTATCACATCTAACGATGTACATACCAGATCCCTCACATATACTCAACTGAGTGGCGATACAACTAGAATATGATCTCTCTTATGAGGACCATCTAGTGAAGATTATTGATTGGAGGTATAAGGTTCTACACAGCAAGAAAACCCACCTTTTTGAAGTGTTGTGGAGGAACCATAAGTTTGGAGAAGCTACTTGGGAACTGGAGGAGGCGATGGAGGAGAAATACCCTCACCTGTTTGTGTAAAACAAAATTTCAAGAGAGAAATTTCATAAGGGGTGAAAAATGTAACAAAATAATGTTTTATCAATGGAAATATATCCTTATAATTATTCCCTATAATATAATCACAATAATAAGCACAATGAAATAACATGATACTAAATACTATGTTACTATTAAACATTATTTTTCCACTTTTATGGTTTGAATATTGAAAATATGACATACATGGCTGCGATCAGAACGATGTTTGGAGTCCGATAGGACAAACATAATTTTTAGTGAATAGTAACATACCCTTATGAATATTAAACTACCATTATGAATAGTATATCATTCAGAATAATATTTACATTACCCTTGAAATATAAAATAATCTTTAGGAATCTTATAAGTGACAATTTGACCTTAGTAGAAATTTTAGTATTTTTGTAAATCATAAATAAATAATTATATTAAATTAAATAATTCAAAATAAATGAATATTATTAAAAAAAATCAATAATTAATAATTATTTTTCTTCTAGTGTAAAGATATATTTATAAGACAATATGTAATTTTTTAAAGCATTATAAAATCAGTTTTAATTTTAAAAACTGTATTTTTCAACTAAATTATGATATTAATTAAATATAATATTAATAATAATTTGAAAAATATTTTTGAAAAATGGACTTCATTTTTGGATTATACATTTCTAAAAATGTTTGGGGTAAATTTCTGGGATTTTTCTGAAATACTTGAATTTTTTATGAATAGTGAATTATTATAATTTACAAAATATGAAAAATAAGATAATTATAGAGTCATGCATGATGTTAGGCTGATGTAAGACCAATTGTTTCGGATTCACATGATAATATTACTATTCATTGTCTTGGAATCGTCACTATTACTTATTTTGTGGAGAAAAAATAAATTAATGAATATTATATTGAGAAAACCCCTCTACCCTCCACTATAAATACCAACCATCACACCCTCATTTCCTCCTACCTATAAAGATTCAATACATCTCTAAAATCTACCGATAAATATTTTCTATCCCCTCCCCCACGTGAAAGAGCTTCTATTCTCATCAAAATACCAATGTTATCTTCGTTAATGAGTATCTCAAGAGGAGGAGTTAAGAGGTAATTCCTCTCTCTATCCATCTCTCTCTCTCTTTTCATTTAATTTCCTTTCAATTTAATGTTGCTTTCTTATTATCTCCCCACCTATCTTCATCCACATGGTATGGTAACTCCATTATCATAAATATATTGTAATTTTATGATAATAATGGGATATTATACCATCCAACCTCATTCTCCTATTCCTTTTATTTTATAAAAGAAAACGTTGTTCGTGAGGTGTTAATCTATCACCTTCAAGAAAGAAATTTTTTATTTTTTCCATTTCTACCATAATATCTTGTCATGATACAATTTTTACGGTTGAACCAGAATATGTTTTATGTATTATGTCCTATTTAATGTTTTGTTACTAAATTATTGAAAGATTACTAAATGATTAAATAAAACAAGTTTTTTGAGGTAAAAAAACTGCCCAAATTAAACCAAATATTTATCATTTAATTCTTATCTATTGATTCATACACATGGTATATAATATAAATCAATATAAGAAAATTTTATCTTCTTTAATATCATTAATAACATGAAAATTTAGTTCTATATTTTTATCCATGTTCTACACGAACTTTCATTTATGACTACATGTGGACCACTCAAGAAAACCCTAAAAATGAACTTTCAAAAACAATGTTTTTTATAATCTATAAAACATCAAAAGGCCCATAAAATAATTTAATGAAACCATAATGAACCATATTCATGTAAAAATATTTTGAAAATAATAATTAATGAATCTAATGTGGTTATATAGGAAATTAAAGTGAAGAAATCATTTAGATACAAGGTAAGGGAAAATCCCGAACTTTATTTCTTCGGTTATACCACTTCCACTCCATTTTAGGTATGGTCACTCCATATAAATAATTTTTTCCAAACTATATTCCATTTTTTTGGGATATAAATGTTTTCTATGGAAGTTTGTTTCAAAGAAATGTTTTTCAAAAGAACTCTTCTTTCAAAAACAAAATTTTACTTCTCACTCAAGGTTGAGGGTTATCGTATCAAATATGTTATTACCAATTTTTTTTGGAAACCAATGTTTATTAATGTGTTATTATTAGATGAAACTAATTAATTTAAATAGGTTTATTATGTTTATTTTTTATATATGATCATTATGGCATGAATGATAATGATAATATAATGATATGACGGGTGCACCTGAAATTATATAGCAGAATATGAATGTTTCAATTTGATGGGTGTGCCTAAAATTATATAGACCTCCAAATGATTGAGTAATGAGATGAATATCATGATTTTATGTGAACTGATGTGTGAATAAGATTCTAGATTTATTCACTGGTATGTGTGGTAGTTTACCACTAAGACATGATGTTTCATTTTTTATGCATTGCCATATTTCAAGTCTTTTATTAATGATTCCTCTCATGTTCATGATCTTTTGAATATGTTCATATTATGCTCACCCCATGCTAAGTTGTTATTATCTAACCTCTTACTGGGCTTTTATTTCACCCCTTTCAATGTATTTTCTCAGGAGACTACATGTACTAAGGAGAGGTTATGTGCTAATAAAAATCTAGAGAACAAGGAATTAAGTAAATGCTTATGCTTGATGTTGCAATTATTATGTATGGTCCTATTTTTCCCAAGACACTAAACTTTTGGATCCTCTATGTGTATTAATATTATGTTGTTTATATTAAAAATTATGTAATAGAAATTTATTAAAAGGATTTGTCGCTATAAAAATATACAATGAACATAAATTGATAGTGAATATTGGATTGAAATATTCTGGAATGAATCCTTTTCTTTATGAGGATTTTTAATTATAAATATATTTATCATTTTGATGATATTTTTTGATAATATGGTTTGAAAATTATTCTATTCTTATATATAGTTAATTTTTAAAAAACCTTTTTTTTGATGTTTTCAGTACTACACTTTGGATACACACATGTTATTATATTATTTTATTTATTAATAGTGCTACTATGATAGTTTATCATTTAATTTATTTAATTAATTTATGATACTATACAAAAAGGATCACATTGGAGATATAATTATAACAAGATATTATTTTATAATGAATAATATCCATCTTTTATTAGTTTTTACTCGAACTACCTACTAAATCTGACTAAACTTATACATCATATCTTACTCATTCAAAGTGTTGACTTCTATTAAGTAGTTGTGCTAGAGTGTCATCTTCTCCTACTAAGTTGTGGCTGTCGATGTTCCCTAAATAACAACCTGAATTCTTGCGTGGTGTAGTCTTCCATCACCCAGTTATAAAGGTCCCTAATAAAAGAGAATATTCTGTGAAAATGACCAAGCTCATGGTGGTTTCATTTTTGATTGGAGTAGGGGATCATTGTGGACGGAATAATTGTATTTTTTTCTTTTTCTTTATTTTAATTCTTCTCAATTGTTTTTAAGAAAAGTGTAATACAACTCTATCCAAGACACATAGGAAGTTTTTTTAAATTATCCACATGTATTGAAATGAAAACAACACACCTCCAATTGGGTCTTCATGTTATTAAAACAACAAAAATTGACTATTCTCATACATGTAAGTTATAAAATGACTCTGGTGAGACCTAACTATGTGTTCATTATCATCAAAATCAATTATTATCCTTTTTAAGACACATTTAGGTGATTTTTTTGGTAAACAAGTAATCCCATACCTAATAAATTTCTGTATAAAACTCTTCAATTAAAAATGATAGTGGTATTTAATTTAATAAATAAAATATTAATTGCATTAAATAATTTTAACACTATAGTTGTGTGTATATATATATATAAACATTCAACTCATAACTACCCTCACCCCATGTCCAATATTTAAAATATGTATTCCACTTGAAAACAAGAATTTGTATATTTATTTGATAAAAATGAAATTATTTTTATAAATAAAAAATTCAATGTTCTTAATAGAAATGAAAACATAGTACTATAAACATTTCATCAAAAAAAATCATAACATAAACTAATGATTAAAAATCAACTAAATATTGAGGAATTGATAATCAAAAAAATGTAAAATTTTATGAACCTATATTTTATTCGAAAAAAAGTACAATTACAAGTATTATTTTTCATAATAGGATGAATATTATAAATAATTTTTTGAACATATGATTATTAAAGAAAATGAATAATACAAATAAAATTGTCCCAATAAAATTATGATGGGAAAATTTATCAAAAAAAAAACATATAAGAATCTAATTAATAAAAATAACATTAAAAAAGAAAGGAATTATAATATCCATATTTTTAAATATCATATTTCGAAAATAATATTTTTAAATATGCTAGTTTCATTAAAATAAAAATGTTTACCTTATTAATTTAAATTGTTATGGATTATTTTCATATATTAATTATATATTATCATTTTGTGTCGCACGGACTATATCTACAATGTATTCATTTTTATCCCATAGTAAATTTGTAAAATATGAATAAATTTCATATAAGTCATTAGAATAATCAGTATTCATATCACCAAAATAAATGTTTTCCCCCGATAAATATTGAAAATTAATAATTTTATGGGTCAACAACTTAAATTTTTTTATACATCTCCTTGAAAAATGATTCATCTTTGTAACTAAATCTTTTCAAATAAATTTTTTTAAATCAATCCTTATATGTTTCAAACCATTTTCACTTTAAACCTAGATCCACATAAAAGATGATACTCAAAATTCAATTTAATAAATCTCAAATATATATTCAACTACTTAAAAATATACTATTGAGGTTTAAGTTCTATTTTTATATTTGGTAATACAAAATTAAGGTGATTTAGTGATGGATAATACATCTATATTTTAAATGATAAAATTATCATCCCATTTTTTGGAAAAATTTTTACAAATTAAAATCAGAACCAGATCATGTTGTCATATTAAAACTTCTTCCCATAAAAAACATTTTAATGTTTCTTATGAGAATAAATTATTATTTAAATCCCCGTTGAACTATTAATCAAATTCTGTTATCTTCAATTGAAAATTACATTTCATATCGTCTCATATATTGGAATTTCAATCCTAGAATGTGTGATGATATATATGGTTGAACATCACCTATTCTATTTAGAATTTATAAATTTGAAAAATTTATTTCATAATATGTAATTAACTTACCCTTTTATCTATATATCACTTTAAATTCATTAACAACCATCAAATGTTGTGATATTGGGATACCATAATGTTTAACTTTAAACAGATAACCAGTATGTGTTTTAATAATGTATTATGATATATATTTTTTAATAATATAGGTCTTTTGTCAATTTTGGATTCCTAAAAATTTAACTAAAAATTTAATGTATTTTTCAAAAGGATAAATCCAATTTATATAAATATACTTACATATTTTAAATTGTCACACCAGATTTACAAACATAGGACCCATTAAATTAAAAAATGGATGTGGAAAATACATTTGTATGTTAAATATTATAAGGCAATATTTATTCCAAAATCATATAAGAAATTTGGATCTATGGATTTTATGTAATTGGAATTAAAAAATTATTACAACATAATGATAAAATAATAAATATATATCTTTAATATGTCATTATAAAAAACTATTATTAGATATTGAATAAAAACAGTTGAATAATTAAATTTCATAACTATTAACATTAAATTCTTCAATGAAACCAATTTTTAAATATTAAGAAAATCCACTAGGTCAATTAATATGATGAGGGAATTATAAATAATTTATCTTCTCACTCTTTTTAAATGTTGGATAAGATGAAGAAAAATATGTTCTACTTTTTTTCATAATGAGGACTGACAACAAAAACTTACCCATGGTTATTATGTCTTGTATTACATATAATCCATATTTTCCTTCCCTTTTTATGTATATAAATTTTCCAATAAAAATATCATATAAATTTCTACATATATGCACAATTTCAATGTTATGTTTTACCTCCCAAATTATTTATAAAGTAGGTTAAATAAAATAAACTATTTCATACATGTTTTTTATTGGTGACCACACCATAATTGTTTTCAAAATCGATCATCATTGAAATTACCATTTTCATAATTATCAAAATATGAGATGGATTATGGGAAAAAACATACTCTTATAAACTATTTAATACATTTTTAAATCATTTCTATGGTTAATCCATTAAAAATGTTATCTTTTGTCACATGTTCATTATCTTTCATTCAATCTTCAATTAACATTATAAATTTTCCTCTTCACCACTTGGATGTGATTTATGTCCCACAAAATAATGTCTCAATTAGTTTTTATATATAGGAATGTTATTTGTAGGAATAATTAATATAACATTAAAAAGATAACACTAACTCTAATAGAAATCAATATATCACTTTAGACTTGCACTCCAAGATCATTTTCTATAAATATATACATTAAATACATTCTCTGATACCAATATAAAATCTTGTATAAAAACATCCATAAACAAAAAATAAATAATTATTATTGAATATCATACATATTAAGTACCAATTGTATTTTAAATCATTATAGAACAAGGACACATCATAAAATATCAAATCTCATGTCTTTCTCAAGTAATGGATATTTTTTTATTAATGATAAGAAACTACATAGTTCATGATTTTTATTAAATATATCCCATAACTTCATCTATGTGTGAACTCCTTATAAAATATTTGTGTATACTTATTTTCTTTATAACTTTTGGAAAATAAATATAAGAAAATGATTGGATAAACTATTCAGTAAAGGAAACATATAACTGAAGATATCATGGTATAATTTTTTTCCCAGAAAAGGTAGAAAACATGTAGTCATAATCAACACAAAACTCGGAGTGTGCTGCATCCATGATAATATTTAAATATATTGATATCCTTAAAGTTTATCGCATACAATTATATTTTATATTACCAGACATCAAAAAACATGTTTATAACAACCCATGCTAATTCTTTTACTTATCGTTAATAATATAATCAAGACATATTTATAAATTGGATAGGTATACACTAAATGCCTAATCATTATTTTTCAAATGATACCTCTTGATTCATTGATGTGATATGTATTTCTTGGCCTCACTCTTCACCTGATTATGTCTAATGAATTAACTATAAGTGTCATAACGACTTTTGAAACCATTCCCAAAGATATATCTTACATAATAAAACATGTTTGTCTATAGGATGAATGATACAAAATATTAATACAAATTTAACCTTTATTATCTAGAAATAATCATTGAGATTATAAATAAATTTCCCTATGTAAATTATGGAATAAAAATATGTTAACTCATCCTGAAAATGAATGTGGATGATCAAAAATTACACAGACATCATGCCTAAAATCATTAGTATTGTAATAACAATATATAATATTCCAAAACTTTTCTTAATGTAAATATCAGGGGTAAAATGATTATAACCCATCTAGAGGAATAATGTTTTTGGTAATTAAATCAGTAGTTAACATTAGAATAATTATTTATATTGGAATATCAACATATATAGTGCCAAAAAATTTCCCCATTCTAATAGAATAAAAATATTTATCTGTGGTCATACTCAGATATAATTTACATAAAATGCGATGTTCACTTATTATAAGGAAAAGAGTACATGGGTAAGTGAATACTAGAATAATCATTATCATTATATACCCATATAAAAATTATGTTTAAAATAATCATAACCCTAATGCAATAACAAAACATAGATGTTGGTTAACCTAATGAAAAAGCCCTCACAAAAAATTATTTGAATAATAAAATAACTTAAGGTTTTTACAATATACTTTTTATATAATTTATGTTTAATTTCGCAAATGATATCAATTATATATTAATTAAAAAATCATTAAATCTATATCATATAAGGGTTAGTACTTTTGAAAATAATAAGTTATGTGTAAATAACATATTGAAAGTTATTTTAGAATCAATTGTTAACATTGACGTGAAATAAAAAATTGAGTTTTTATTTAAATGGTAACTATTTCAAAAAATATCATGAATTTCATTGAAAAATTTACTTTTTAAAATAATCTCTAGTAATGGGGACTTTAAATGAAATTATTTTATTCTTCATTAATTGGGGAGATTAAGACAAAAAAAAGTCAAAGGATAAAACACTTTTAAAAATTTTCAAAATACATTTATTTAAAAATCACATTGTAAAAATATTAAAATAAATAAATAATATTTAAACCTAATTTTAATAAAAGAGATTATAATGTAGCATAAAATTAAATATTTGGGTGCAGAAAACTAATAATGGAATGAACAAGTTCATGAAGAAACCATATAACTCTAAGAAATGATACTTGATTTTTTAATATCTATTTTGAGAAACATGATTTATTGGAATGGAACATTTTCAATTGGGTTTATGTGAAAAAATATAAACAATGATATACTAAAACCAAATAAAAATAATATGGTTTATTTTTCTCATATTATAAATAATATCTTCATGTCAATGCCCCTAACTTATTGAATGAAAATTGAGTCATCCAAAACATTTATGACTAGGATAACACATGATTAAAAAGATATTTTTAGAAAAGAGAATTTTTTTGAGTATTTTTTCCCACTAATTAAAAGTAAATAATTTAAATATATTCATGGGATGTTAAATAAATTAGAAATCATGAAAAAAAACATGGTGTATAACTTGTAACTTATCTCAATGAATCAGATTTGAGACCATGAAAATTCTTGAAGCTTGACTAACACTTTGATGAAAACCTCTTTAAAGAGAGGGATTGAGTTTAAAATTAAAATAAAATGATTATAATACAATTATTTATATTATATATGAAATATTTATTATATACACTGTATAAATGAAGCAAGGTGTATAATTAAAAATATTCCACAAAGAGAGTAATTTGAGACAAAACACATAGCTTGATCCTGATTCATTCTGAACCAGCACCAAAAATCTTTGATAATTAAATAAATTTCATTATAAAACGCACTAAAGAACTTTATTCATAAATATATCTACTTATTACCCTAATATATAATCATTTGATACCATTTTTTTTCAGTATTTACATCTTTTAAGATCTTTTGTAATAAATTTTAATGGGTTCGGACTCGTTTCATAAAAATGGTTTCTATATTCAATATTTTTGAAAATATCATCATTAAAATCCAATAATAATGTGATATTAATGTTTTAATGATAATTATAAATTATATAATTTATTCCATTATCATTTTGGTTACAAAATATGAATATTAAATCGACAATGATCATGTTTCACAGATTCATAACCAATAAAAGGAGTTTTGTAAATCCGTGAGTTAAATATTACTATAAACATACCATATATAAAAATAAAATTATTTAATTATTTATATCATATTATGACATAAAATAATTTCTCATATTCATCCATGATACAAATTTATACGGTTTTTTGAGTTGGTGGTTATACAAACCCAAACAGGAAGTAACCATGATTAATAAATTATTATGAAGTTGTTTTGTTTTAATAACATTACAGAAGATTAATAATAATCATATTTACTGTTTATTAGGTTGATATATCATAATTATAAATAAATATATATAGAATATGATTTAGGTAAAATCCTTACTTAGAAAGAAGAGATCATTTTCATCTTAGTTCGCTTGTTTTAAATATTTGAATTAATGATAATCATTTGATGACAATATCATAGGTAGGCTCTAAAATTTTCCATATAATAACATTATTTATATTAAATTAATATTATTTATCTATTGATCCAATTATAAATAATATCCATGTTTCTTTATGATCTATAGAAAAATAAAAATCAAATATTCTATAGAGGTTTTAGTTTATAAATATTCATGGTTGGACATTTCTTTTACCATGGAATGAGATAAAAGAGTAATATTTTCTATTGTTTCTAAATTAAAAAAATGATATATATATATATATATATATATATATTATTTATTAAATTCCAATTTCAGAATATAATTTTATAATAGAAATGGATAACAGAATATGTTATGCCATGGAGGTGGTGGTCTGGACAAGGCACAAATAATAAATTTATTTATTATATAAAAGTTAAAATTTAATTATTTATTATTAAAATAGAGTAATTATACTTATTATATAATCAATACTAATTTTATTATATATGTATTTTGAAATTGTGATTTTAAAAGTGAAAAATTAATGGAAAGAGTCAATCAAAAATTATTACTCACACTGAGAACATTGATATTTTCTTGGTGATCCCTAAGAAATGGATGGGATAGATTAATATAGTACGAAAATTAGAATAATAAGATGAAATATAAATTTAGGTAATGTTAAAGGAAAGGTTTTTAGGATGAAACTAAATTTTTAGGAGTCTATAGAAGGGGTGGTGAGAGTTCCCTTTTATAAGCGATGAGAATGGTACATTACTAATATATTTAAATTTAATATAAAAGGAGAACATTTTAAATATATAATGTTTCTATAAAATGTAAAAAAATTATTTTGAAATATGTATGATTGATAAAAAATAATTCACCCAATTATATACATGTTTTTAGCATGTTTCAATCCCTTAAACTCCTAAATTATAATTTTTACCCCTTTAGATTTTACCTTGATAGAATGTTTTTACATAAGGTAATATAATCTTTATGTATAAAAATAATGTTTTCCTTTTTAGATAATTTTAAACTAATTATAATAAAAAAATAAATTTTATTTTATTAAATTAATAAAAGTGAGAAAATTTTAATTTTACAAAAAAATGTATAAAGGAATAATTTTTATTTGAAAAAATATTTATTATGTTCTAAAATATCACATATGGGGTTGGATATGTTTTTAAAATTATAAAGTATCATATAAATAAACATATAATCTTATAAACATGTTTCATGAATTTAAAATTCATAATTAGATACTGATACTTTCATATTTGTCTTTTTATTGGTAAAAATACTATTTTCATCTATCTACCAAAAATTCAATTATTTTAGAAAAATAACATAAATTAATATAAAAAAATTTTATTATTCTGATGATAAATATTATTTTAAAATTTTTATGATAAATTTCTGAAATTTATTTATACAATATTTTAATAAAACCCTAAAATATTGTAAAAACAATTCATATTAGAAAAATAGAATTTTTAATGTTATATTTTATTTATTTTTGATTAATAATTATTTTATTAGTATTATATTATTTATATTATCAATATATTTCATTATTATCTAACCAATATAAAATTTGATTCTTGAAATAAACCATCATTTTAGAAATATACATTTTTTAGACATTAAATGATTCTCTTGTTAATTTTTGATATTAAAATTTAATTTCATTCATAAAAAATGTAGCCATTAGTTTCATTATATAAATATTTCATAAATTCTTTATTCAATTTGATTCCCTATAATTAAGTGTATAAAAATCTATGTTTTGCAATGCTAGAATTCTTGAAACAATTTGAACCTTTTGATCAGTGAATGGGATAAAACACTATATGAGCCTTAGAATGTAAAATCAAGCATTGTAAAACATAGATTTGTTATTCTTAATTAGGTTTTACACCCTAGGATGTTTCATGGGAGACTTTTTTTGGAGATATAGAATCATTGAGATCAAAATAAAGTAGTTTACGGAGAACCAAACTGATGTAAACTATTAGCGTATTATTAGTTTAACTATATGGGTCAACCATATGACACCTTTTCTTAAGTTGAACAATATACTACATCATGAAACCACCTGGGAGTATCCATGCCACATGGTACATATGTGATGGGGTGACCTTCTCAGACAACATAGAGTTATACCAAACCATGCACCTAGCTCGCACCCATAATGACACTTAACCAGTAGCAGTGCACAGTTGGTGGATGGTTACATCAAACCATTTGACCAAACCATGACGTATGTGCATTTTAGGATGAAGAGGTCACACTATTATTGCATGGTTCTCAAAATCATGATACCAAACCATGTGGCTCTATAAAAAGATGGAAAAGGCCAGTTATCTCTTTCCCCCTTTAAAGGGTTTCCCTCCCTCCCTATTCCCTCTCTTGGCATAGTAGTTCCCTATTCTAGGAGATCTCCTTTTGATCCTACTAGGCATGAAGATATCTCCTCCACCTAGACATGGAATCGACCATTGGTAGTTGCATTGGATATCCATTAGTTATACATTGAGTCATATTACTTATTTTCTTCTTTTATCTCTCCATATAGACTGGTAAATCAAAGTGATCAAATTTAACTAATTTTCTTGGAGTTTTTAGGAACATATGATTTATTCAATTAAAATTAAAATAAAATATTGAAATTTAATGAGTGGACCTTCCTATGAATATGATAGGATGTCTGTATGTTTTTTTCCAAATGAATCACTTGTTAAAAGAATTTGGCCATCGTGCCACACAATATACATTCTTGATGTTGCTCTTAAAATATTAAAATCATTATATTAAAATCCCAATCCTTGAACATAATGATCTTATATATTTATAGAGTGGTTGAATGTGGATACCTAAACCTAAACCACCCCTTTGGGTGGTATTGTAGGTTTTATTAATAATGATCATTATACCTTATGATTTGACCACCCCTTTGGTTGTGATGACATAAATTCTTACAAATATAAATATTTTTTGTGTGTGGATAAAATTATAAAGATATATTGATTAACATATTTTTCAAGATATTTTTAAAATTATTTTAATTAATAACATGATGATTCTATAAAACTATATAATAAAACCACATTTTTAGGTGCGATGTCTTATAAATAAAAGGTTTAAATGTATCTTGAATCATTTTACATCATAGGTGAACACCATGGACATTTTTTGTTATAAATAAAATGAACTAATCGAATAGTATAATTATCATGTAATCTATACATACATGGAATTATTAGTCATTTTATATTTTTTTAAATGAAATGTTTACATACATGGCCCTTGTTATCCATTAAATGAATTGTGATACGGAGTTCTTACTAACATGGCCATTTAAAAATATTATATTGTTTCTATTGTCCTGGTTTCTATTATAATGTGATACATGGGCCTGACCTCCCGTTGAATATGATACTCCGATTTGGTGGCCCTTATACAATGATACTCATATATGGCATAACATATACTATAAATTGAGGCATAGAATCTATTATATTGTGATACTCAGGCATGGAGTCCCTTTTACTATTATACTTGAGATTAACATCCATTATACAGTGATACTCAAGCATGGATTCCATTATACTATGATAATCATGTAGGGGATCGAATGTAAGTTTATACATTGGAATTTTTTTCATTATACTATCATAATCGGGCATGGAATCCCTTATACATTGATACTTGGAAATGTTGTACCCTATAATGTGATACTCAATCATTGTGTCCCTTATATTGTGATACTTGGGAAAGGTGTCCCTTACAATGTGATACTCATTCACTGCTTCCCTAACATGATGATTACATGTATCACACCCTAAGCATGATGTGCCATATATTTTTATTGATGGGTATGATTCCATGCGAATGGAATCCATTATTTTTTATGATTCCATTGTGGATGTCCTGGGTAATAAACTGTGGGACTTTGATAGTGCATGAATAAATGTGTAGTTGATTATCTAAAATATGAATATATATACATGGGGAGAGGAGTGCATAGAAATTAAAAAATATGATGAAGATGGTTTATTAATCTAGGTGTTTTTGAGGAACCTAAGACCGACTTCTTATTGTTTATAGTAACAATTTTAGCTTGAAAAAATTACAAACCTATTATTTCGTATGATTACATGTTTCACACCCTAAGAAAGATGTCCCTTATATTGTGATCGATGGGTATGATGACACGTTAATTGAATCCCTTTTCTATTTTCATTTATTTTTGAGAAGTCTTGGGTACTAAACCATTGGTCCATGCTAGTGTATTAATATATGTGAAGACAATTATCCCATGTTTGAATAAATATAAATCATTGGTGGTGTGAGGAGACAATCAAAATTAGGATGAAGTATGTTTGTTCAGCCAGGTGTCTTCAAGGAACCTAAGCCCGAAATTTTATTATTTATTATTACTGGTTTATCTTGAAAAACCCCCAATATGGTTATTTTATATTCACATACTAGATAAAATAAAACACCTTTTGTGGTGGACTACTATGTATATCTCACACCTTTTTCAAGACACTATTTTTATGGGTACCTGAACAAACCTCATGATTTGAATGTCATGTTTACTAATTATATATATTTTCTGTTATTCATTATCTTGAGGATAGAGTACAAAAATATAAGACTAAGAAAGTTCACCCTATTATATTAGTGATTTATTCTAAGTCATTTATTGTATTTATTTAACTATCTTGTGTTTGTATCACATTCTTTATTTTAACTATTTTATATTATATTATATTTGTGCAAGATTATTATTCTTTTATTATTATTCATTTTGATTTATCTTTAAACTATATTTATTTACATTTCATCCACTATATGAATTTCTGGTCCATGGTGTGTTTTCTCCCCACTCTACCTTCATTATACCTTAGATGATAGTCAGCAGCCTTTAGCATATAGGAAGGCACACTTGAGGCCTTATGTAAAATCGGATCAGTGAACCAGATTAGTGGCATCAGAGCTGGGACATTACAAATTGGAACTGGAGATGTTTCTTTTCTAGTTTTCCTTACTATTTTGGGATTGTATACAATATACTAGGAATGTTTTATCACTTAGTAGACATATCATGTCCGGGTTCGGCGAACCCATGTTCGAGGGAAGATAATGTTGTTAAAGATGATACTATTGTTATATATTATATTAGATAATTATTTCTTGTTGGGTGATTGTTGTACATCCACAAGATTTATATGCATTGGTTTATCTGTATTTACAGTTGGCCTATTATGACATGGATGTATTATTTCTTGCATAATCATTGACACATATGGATTCACATGACATGTTTATTTCATTCCATGTGGTCGAATCCTAGATTTCATGGTTTGTGATGATTTCATATCTTTTTTAGGAAATTATATATCATCATTTTTTCAATATATACATAAATATTATCTTTCCAATTTTCTTGTAGCATGTATGGATGATTAATAGCACGAATTTTTCTTATTCATAATATATTTTTAGTTAAATAAAGTGTCTATATCTACCTAAAAAGTGTTTTCCCCTATATCTTGATGGTGACATTTTATTTAACTTACTATATATAAAATGCCTGATCTATACACCATTGGTGAATGGGATGAAATAGTAATGCTTGTGATCAAATGGGTTCTAATAAAAATATGTAACATATATGGTCCTTTATAAATTGGTAATATTTACCCATATAGTGAAACCATTAAATATGAATTTGTTTATTTCCAAAAATGTGAGAAATATTGGTTACAACTACATGAATTCCATTTGTGACATATAAATAAAAGTACATTTACAATCTGGGAATGAAAATTTATCTCACTAAACCATGATACTTCTACACATATTTTAAATGGGAATTGTAATTAAAAGGATTGGTGTTAAATAATAGTTAAATTTCATCTTAAAATGACATTTTACCTCTATTACATGGGCATGACTACCTGTAGGAATAAATACTTAAAATCATAATTGGAACCAATTATATAGGTGAAGGTATGTTTCTTATTAGACAAATGAGACTCAACCCCAATAGGTTGGTCTTGTAATGTTGTTATAAGATAAATAAGTTAAGGGTGATTTGAATTTTCTATAATATAAACTAACATGGGGTTTATTTAATTTAAACATGGTTGAAATGATGAGACCCTTGTACATTGGATTATTCATTGATGCCTTAGTGATCAACCCCATGGGGGTTTGATTATTCAGATGGGATAGTTATTTAAAGTGTTCATAGATTCTTATATGCTATTATACATAAACGTATGGTGACTTCCTACATAGAAAATTAATTTTATTAATAAAAGAACTATTATTTTCATTGGAGTTTTATTATTATGAGGATAATGTTAATTAAATTTAAAATTCCAAAAAATAGTTTTTTCCTCACTATATTTGAAATTTACAATTTTATTGACAAAGCTAAGACTATTTTAGAAAACATTATATCAAATAAATGGTTAAAAATGAAATTGTGAGAAAATTTTCAAAATGCTTCATGGATTCAACTAAATAATGTGAATGGTAAATTTTTTATAACAAATAGTACTTGATTTCCATTGAAAATAAACTATTTTAAATGTTTAAATGAATAAAAATTGTTTTATTTATTTAAATTAGATCTTTTTGAGGTTTTTTTAATGTACCCTCATGCATGTGTCATATTTAAATGATACCTTGAATGTTTCCATTAAAGGGAACATGATCTTTGTCATGGAAAACTGATGAATTCTTCTTAGGCTTTGTTTGACCTGGAGGTCATAAAATAAAGCATAGTAATCTTTTAAGGCATGACCTCGTTTAAGGGTCGATGCCTTGTGTGGGTAAGGAGCTATCCTAGTTATGGTATAACCTTTCAATACTAAAGAATTTATAGATGCTTCATTTTTGTTCCTACATGAGAGGTTCCATTTAAATTCTAGTTTCCCTAATTAGGATTCATGAGTAATGAATGGACACTCCCAGGTAGATGGGTTGTTGTATTATAAGTTAATCTTCAAGGGGGTATTCTTGTACAAGTAATCTATTTATTCCTTATGATTAGTGTTTTAATATTTTTTGAGATTTTCTCTATTTGTATGGTCATTAATGACTAGGGATTCGATGGCCATATTTATTGAAGTGATTTAGTTAGACCAATGATGATAGGTTATAACCATTGTAAATCTATGTTTCCTTACCTTATTTAGTTTTGTGTTTTATAAAAGAGTGTTTCTATAGTTTTATATTTCATGTAATAAATTCTTGTGAATGGGATGTGGATCTCATTATAGATACAATTGGGTTAGGTGGACAGACCTAGATTCCCTCAAATTGACTCACACTCTAGTAGGTTAATGATGTTGTTCTGTTAAAGACATATTATAAAAGTGGTTATTTGAGGACTATATTTTACTTTCTAAGATGAGCTCAATTTTACAAACTATTCTATTTAAATTCATGGTGGGTTCTTGAGTATTTTTATTTATGCTTGGTGATTCCCTTATTTTTGAAATGAAACCTTAGTGAATGTTTATTTTTTTTAAAAAATGTGCACTATGGCTCTTTAATTATAACAAATTAATGTTAGAAGAGTCTGAAGGAAAGAATTTTTCACTTATCTTGGTGAAAAGTGGGAAGCATGTAACAAAGAAGAACACTAGAGAATGTATCTCCCTCTTCATTTTACCCTTTGTTAGAAAGACCAAAAAAATTATAATTTGATTCATGATAGATATATGTGATGATCTAGTTCATACCAAAGATACTATCAAGACAGTTATGCCATTTTTCATTCAGCTTTCATGATAGTTGAATCTTTTCAATCTTTATGGCTTCAACAATGGTAGTAGAGTCACAATCGAACCATATTTTTGTCTACTTTCTTGTATATGAAAGGTCAGCAGCTTTGATGAGCCCTATCATTTTGTTTCCATGGAATAATGTAAGGACCCAAATTTTTATCAATGAAATTTCTCCGTTATTGTAGTAATTTCAAAACATAAAAAATCACATTAGGAATGACAATCCCACATCATTATGTCCCTTTTATTTTCTTTGTACTCTACATCTTTATCTTCTTTAATAAATTTGTGGGGACTGGAATTTTGTCCAGTTCTGAGCCTTTCTCTAAATGGACTACTATGTGACCTTTAATCCTAAATTTTACACTTTTTTGAATTGAATTTCTAATGTTTGACATACAAAGTTGCGATCCGAAATATTTTTAGAGTTAGATAGTAAAAACCTAATTTTTGGTGAATAGTAAAATGCCCTTATGAATAGTAATGCTACCCTAATGAAGGGAAATATGACTTTTATTAATAGTAAATTGGCAAAACGAATAGAAACCTTACCAATGAGAGTATAAATACAATTTATACATCATATAAGTGAAAATATTGTATAATTACATTATAGTGTTGGTATTTATGTACGTCATGCATATTTAATGATTAATTTAAAAATTTTAAAGTAAATTTATTTTTATAAAATGTATTCACAAAATAGTAATTAGATGTCTTATTATTATATGTTAACTTTTATGAGACCTTTATTATTTTTTGAAAGTGTTAGAAAAGAAATTTTTAATTTTAAAAATTTGTATTTTTCTAGTAAGTTATGATTTTAAATAATAAATTAAATTAATAATATTTATAAAATTATAATTCATAAAAAGGAGTTCAATTTTGAGTTCAAATCTCTGAAAAATGGTTAGGGTGAATTTTTGGGATTTTTCTAAAATAAATGAATTTTTAGTGAAGAGTGAAATTTGATAATTTGCAAAATATGCTAAATAATTGAATTTATGCATCATGACCGAGTCATGGATGATGTAACTAGCCATTGATTGTAACTCACATGCACATATTAATATTATTAGTCACATGAATCCACAATATTTTTTGTCTGGTGGAGAAATAATAAATTATTTAATATAATATTGAGGAAAACCCTATACCATCCACTATAAATACCACCCCTCACCACCTCATTTCCTCACACCTCTAAATAATTTTTCTCACTCCAAATTCTGCTCAAATATATTCCCGAGCTCCTCCATTATATTCATCATACTTTGGTCCCATAAATGATCAAAACATAAAGAGTCTCTCAAATAAGATATATTCACGATGTAATTTCTCTACCTCTCGTCTTCAAAATTCCTTTCAAATTTCAATTTTTTCTTCTCTTATCCTCAAATTCCATTATCCAAATGCCATGATAACTACATTATGATTGATATAATAGTATTATATAATGTTAATGTAAGATTATTCAATATAATCCTCCCTCTCTCTCTCTCTTTGTTTATAAAAATGTAATCGTTGACCGTGATGTGTTGATTTACCTAAATCATGGGTGATGCACTTGAATTTTAATTCAAATCCATCAAGGATGTAAATAAAACTATTAAATTGATAAAAAAATATTGTAATATTTCTGTTTTAACCCATTTAATATTCTATAAATGAAATTTAAACATAATAATAAATGATAAAACAAAACATACTGTTGTGATTTAAAAACCCACCCAAATTAACCTAAAACGATCGTCATTTTAACTAATGATTCATCCACATCATATATAACATAATTAGTGAAAACATCATTTAAACGTTTATAATATCATCAATAACTTGTAATATTAGTTCTGGATGTTTATCCATGTTATACACGAACTTCCATTCATGTGTACATGTGGACCCTTCATAGAAACTAAGAAAAAGAACACTCCCGAACAATGAATTTATATTATATGAGTCATAAAAAGGCCAATAAAAGATTTTAGTGAAACCATAATAAACCATTTTAATGTATAAAAGGTTCATTAATTTATAACTAATTAATACAATGTAATTATAAATGACATAAAATTGAAGAATGTGATCAGATACAAGGTAAGGGGAATTCTCGAACACAACAATCTTTCTTCGGGTTCTCCCTCATTCACCCCTTTTTCAGTTTAGATATTCCTTAAAACTCATTTATTCGTAATTATATTGTCTTTAATGGTACATAAATGTTTTCTAATAGAGTTTATTACAAGCAAAATGTTTTCCAAAAGAACTCTTCTTTCCAAAACATGCATTTTACTTCTCACTCGAGGTTGATGGTTCCTATAACAAGTATGGTATTCCCTCTTTCGTTTGGGAACCCAACGTTTCTGAATTTAATATTTGTGAAATGTAACCCATTCCATTACATTATTAATTTACATCCAACATTTATGTGCATTATATGTGGCATGCAAGATAATGTTAATGTTATGATGTGATGTGTGCACACCTAATTATATAGCATAATGTTGATGTTATGATGTGATGGGTGTGCCTATAATTATATATAACTCCAATGCATTGGGTAGTGTTAATAACATCATGAGTAAAGTTAAATATTTTTAAAAAGTATGCTATTGTTGTCCAAAAATATGAATGTTAGTTAACTACTAAGGAAGATGTCTTCATTTCTATGCATTTCCACTTTTCATGTATTTTATTAATTCTTCCTATCATGTTTATTGTCCTATGACTATGTTATGATGATAATATTTATGCTCTCCTGATGTTGTATTTCATCATGTTCTTATCCTCTTACTAGGATTTTAGAACACCACTTTTTGATGTATATCATTTTTTGAATACTTGTACAAAGGATAAGTCAATATCCAATAATAAGCTAGAGAATAAGGAATTAAATAAATGTTCATGTCTATGTTGTAAAAGTTATGTTTGTTCATAGTTTTCCAAAGACACAAAACCTTTGGATCCTATTTGTGTAATGATTTTATTTTTCTTATCATTAAAATTATTTAAAAGTAATGTATGAAAATTAGGTCTCTATAGTTGGTATTTGAGGCACAGTTTAGTTAATTTGGGAATTAGGATTAGAGAACCATAGTGAAAACCCTGGTGTGAGACTATGTATATGAAAGAACACACAAATCATTTCAAAACATTGGGATCCTATAATAGATTATTTTTGTCCTAATTACACAAGGGAATAAATTATTTATTCATGACTTTTTGATATATGTTTGTTTTATCCTTTTCTATTTTAGAAAAAAATTTGAACTCGGAGAAATAATGGAAAAAATCCATGTGAGGGACAATGAAGTGATTTCCCAAATGACATCCCCAATGATTTTGGATGGTTATTTCAAAACGTCATGGTGATTCTTACCTAGTTTTCAAATGTTATGAATAATAACTTGAATAATATGGAGCTTCCCTATTCCACCTAAGAGGGAGAAACTAGAAATTGAGTGTTTTATGTGGCAACGACCACTAATGTTTAGTGGATCTTCTAATCAACTAGTTGTGGAATAGTGGGTAAACATGATAGAGGAGATCTTTTATATGCCTCACTGTTCTGAGATGAAGAAGGAGAATCTGGACATTTATTGTCTTGATGGAGAGGCCAACCAATGGTGGGATTTGATTAAGAATACAATGATGAGAGATTCAATTCCAGAGATGGAGAGGGAATAAATTATGAAAATTATTCATAATAATTATTTCCCATTAAATGTTCATATAAATATGGAGAGAGAGTTCATAGAGATAAAGAAAAACTATAAAGAATCTATCATGGTCTAAAAAGTGAAATTCACACGTCTTGTAAGGCACACATTAGTATTTTATATCAGCAATGATAGAAAAATTTATAGATTATTTAGTGGATTAAAACCGAACCTTTGGAAGGATCTTTCAATTCATGACTTTGGAGTTATGAAGAAGTAGTTAGATATTCTCTAAAAGAATATATGGAGTATGGAATATGGTCCCAAATTAAAGATGGAGTTTCATGCTAGAGGATATAATATGAAATGTGGAATGAAAACTGAACAACCCACATGTCAAAAATTTGGGAAGATGAATCATGGTAATTGCCTCAAAAAATATGGGGAAATTCTTCATGTGTGTGAGATATGGCCAAAAATATCAAGAGTATCGAAAAGATATGATAAGGATAGAGAATGTGGTGGAAGAAAGGCGATCACCACCCATGGTCCAATGATACAAATATAGGGGGAAAGGGCACTATGTAAGCTAGTGCACTAAACCTAGAGCCCTCGATGATAATTAGCATTATAAGACACCAAATCCAAAGGATGAAGGGAAGTATTATTCCATCACTACTGTGAAAGTTGATAATGAAAATGAATTTATACAAGGTATGCTTCCTATTCCCTCAAGAATGGATAAAGTCTAATTTGATTATGGTTCTAAACATTCCTTTATATCTTGCATGTTTTCTAGAGCTATATAATTGAACCCCCAAAACCTTCATATAGAGATATCTATAAAAAAACCAAGTGGTGCAATCATTGAAAAGAAAGTGTTGAAATCTTCTCATATTGGATTATGTGGGAATATCCTTCCAACGAATTTCATGATACTTTCCTTGTTTTAATTTGATTATATAATGGGAATGTATTGGTTCTCATTATATAGAGTGTATATCAACCTTTGGGAAAAGGAAATATCTTTTTATATTCTGAACCATACCATTCCCCTCTACAAATTTCAAAAAATATCATGAATATCCTTTGAAAACACTTTCAATGGTGTTGGTGTTGATTACCTTTGAAGAGTACAACTCACTCAAATGGTTGAGTCAATAAAAAGTGTCAACCTAACGAAAATTCCCATCATGAGGTAATACAATGATGTATTTCATGAAGAGTTAATTGGACTTACCCCTGACTGTGAGGTATATTTATCTATAGAGCTCATATGAGGAGATACTCTTATTTTAATGTTTCCTTCTAGGATTGATCTTATTCGACTAGAAGAGATAAATAAGTAGATGAAAGATGATTCAGACAAAGGATTCATATGACCTAGTGAATCACCTTGCAGTGCACCAATGATCTTTCTAAAGAAGAAGGGTAGAATAATTTTACTCTGTATTGATTATCGAGAACTCAGCAAGATCACCAATAAGAATAAGTATACTCATACAAGGATTAAATAATTGCTCAATTAGTTAATATGGACTCAGTTGTTCACAAAGGTGGATCTTTATTCTTGATATCATCAGCTAATGGTGAAGATGAAAGATATTCTAAAGACTGCCATCTGTACAAGTTATCAATAATATGAGTTTCTGGTGATTCCCTTCAGACTTACTAATGCCCCTAAAATATTCATGGATTTGATGAACAGTGTAATTAGACATTACCTCAAATAAAATTAGTAGTGTTTCTTGGTGATATTATCATCTACTATAAGAGAAATCAGGAACATGAAAAATATAAAATACTTGTGTTAGAAACATTGAGAAAGGAGAAGTTTTATTCCATGTTCATCAAGTGGGACTTTTGGAGTATGAATGTCTTGTTCTGGGACATGTGATAACAAATTATGCAATTTCTACGAACCCTTCAAAAAAAAGGTGATTTTGGATTGTTCAGGACCCTCTAGTGTCACATATATCAATAGTTTTGTTAGATTAGTTGGGTATTACCGATGTTTTTTGAGAAATTTATCACAATTTTCAACCCTGATAACTATGTTAAATAGAAATGGGGTAAAGTCTTCCTGGATAAATGAATGTGATGAAATATTCAAGGAGCTAAAGAGAAGGCTGATCATTGCACCTATACTCACATTACAGAGAAGTAGAGAATGTCTCGTGATATACAGTGATACTAAGAAGAATATTTCGAGGATTTTTCTCATGAAAAATGATATTGTGATAGACTATGACTCACGATAGTTGATGAACCATGTGTAGAACTACCCAACACATGATCTAGATCTAGGAGCAATGAAGATTACCTTGAAAATATGGAGGCACTACCTTTATTGTGAGAAGTGTGATATATACATTGACCACAATATTATAAAGTATATATTCACACAAATGGAGCTCAACATGCTTCTAAGGATATTGTTAGAGATAATCAATGATTATGATTTCTCTATTCACTATCATCCTGGAAATGTGAACAAGGTAACTAAATATCTTGGAAGAAAAGATCCTTCTACTCTATCCATGATGTGGGTTTAGAAAGAACCCATATTCATTGATATGCAAAGGAATGATTTGGAAATTATAATGGTAGAGAACACATCATGCCATGCCCAATGGATTTCTAAACCATCTATCCAAGGGAAGATTAAGGAGGCAAAGTGGGATGATCTGGAGTCTCAAAAGAAGGTGAATATAGTAATGTAAGAGAAGCTGTAAGAGTTCCATATCAATGATAGTGGTGTCATTTGGTTAGGAATGAATCTTTGTGTGCCATTATCACTTCGGATACAGAATGATATATAAGACAATGCACATAGATCAAATTTCTCTATCCATCTTGGTAGTACCAAGATGTACTGAGATCTATGAGAACACTTCAAGGGAAATAATTTGAATAAGGAGATTGCGGAATACATCTCATGGTTCTTGATATGATAGCTGTAAATGAAGAAAGAAAAAAGACCAATGGGATGCAATAACCATTTCCTATACCCATGTGAAAATGAAAGAATGTCACTACGGAATGTGTCATGGGTCTCCCAAATACAACCAAATAAAATAATTAAATATCGTTTGTGGTGGACCAGCACACAAATAATTCCCACTTTATGGATATTTTGGAATATCTCACTCTTGAACAACTTGCAATGATATATGTGAAAGAAGTAGTGAGACATATCGGGGTTCCACTCTCTATTGTCTCTGATCATGATCCAAGATTCACATCTAAATTCTAGATGAGTCTCCAACATTCATTGAGTACTGAATTAAATTTCAGAATGAACTACCACCCCCAAAGTGATGGCCAATAAGAAAAGACTATTCAGAAACTCGATGATATGCTAAGAGCCCACTATTTATAATTCAATGGTGGATGGGATCAGTATCTCCCATTGGTTGAGTTATCATACAACAATAGATTCCACTCTAATATTCATATAGATACATATGAGGCTCTGTATTGAAAGCGATGTAGAACTCCAACCTGTTGGGATGAAGATGGAGAAAGAAAAATACTTAGACCTGATCCTACACAAGAGATGATAGAGAATGTTCAAGTCATCCAGCAACATATCAAAGCTACTCAGATTCGAAAAAAGTTCTATGCAGACAAACATCTAAGGGACTTGGAGATCGATGTTGGAGATAAACTCTTCCTTCTAATATCACCATTTAAGAGAGTCATGTTTTTTTGGAAATAAAGGGAAGCTAAGCCCACGGTGCATTGACCCATTTTAGATCCTTGACCGCATAACAGATGTTCCCTATCAACCTGCACTTCAAGTGAATATGTCTCAAGTTCATGATGTATTTCTTGTGTCACTATTGAGTAAGTTCATACTAGGTCCCTCACTTTTACCGTACTCGGATGTGGTACAACTGGAAGATGATCAATCTTATGAGGAGAAATTAGTAAAGATTATGGACTGGAGAGATAAGGTTCAACACAACAAGACAACCCACCTTTTCCAGGTGTTGTGGAGGAACTATTATTATGAAGATTAAACTTGGGAAAAAGAGGATACGATGAAGGGGAAGTACCTCTACCCATTTCTATGAAATGAAAATTTGAGGGTGAAATTTGAAAATGGGTAAAGAATGTAACAAACCAAACTTTTATCAATTCAATTTCTTCCTTCATATAACAATTTCATAATCACATCAAATAACATTAGGAAACACAATGTCACATTGTGGATAAATGAGCTACTATGTGACTTTTAAAGATAAATTTTCCACTTCTCTGATTTGAATTTCAAAATTCTAAAATACATTGCTCGGATCAGTAAGATATTTAGAGTCCGATAATAAAAACATAATTTTTGGTGAATAGTAACACTCCCTTACAAATTGTAATGTCACCCTTATGAATAGAAATATGAACCTTATGAATAGTAAATCATCCAAGTGAATAGGAATCTTACCAATGATAGTATTAATAAAATATATCCATACTATAACTGACAATATGATATAATTACATTATAGTGTATGTATTTTCGTATTTCATGAACATGTAATGAATAATTTAATGATTATAAAGAAAATTTATTTTTATAAAATTCAATCATAAGATATTATTTATATTTATTATGATTATATGATAATTTAAAGAGGCACTAATTAATTTTTCAAAATATTAGAAAATCATTTTTTAATTTTAAAATTTGAATTTTTCAAGTAAATTATGATTTTAATTAAAAATAAAAAATTATCATACATATAAAATTATTTTAATAAAATTGAGTTCATTTTTGAATTCTAAATGTTATCTACAATTTAGGATGAATTTTTGATATATATATAAAATATTTGAATTTTTGGTGAAATGTAAAATTTGATAATTTAAAAAATATGCTAAGTAAATGAATTTCAACATCATGCATGAGCCATGAATGATATAAATGGCCATTTTTATTAGCTCACATTCACTTATTTCTATTTTTAGTCACAGGAATACACACTATTTCTTATCTTGTGTTGAAATAATAAATTAATGTATACAATATTGAGAAAACCCCTCTCCCCTGCAATATAAATACCACAACTCACAACCTCATCTCCTCACACATCTCATGAATTCTAAATACACGAAATTATAATCAGATATCCTCCCAAGATCGTTCCCCACATTCAACAGTCGTTGGTCTCATAAAAATACCAAAAATAATCCCCTAAAGAGGCTCTCAAAGAAGATATATTCATGAGGCACTTTCTCTCTGTCTTTTTTCTTTAAATTTATTTTCTTTTCTTCTCTTATACTGAAAATATCTTGTAAAAATGTCATGATAACTCTAGTGTGATTGATATACTGGTATTCTTATCCTGTTGATGGAAAATTATTCATTATACTCCTCCCTCTCTCTTTTTTTTAATAAAAATGTAATTGTTTCCCATGATGTGTTAATTTACCTACATTATAGGAAATAGAAATCAATTTTACTTCATATCCTTCAATGATATCAATAAAACCATTAAATGATCAAAACAAGATTTTAATATTTAGGTTTTAATCCCTTTTATGTTTTCGATACATCTTTTATACACAATACTAAATGATAAAACTAAACATGTTTGTTTTGATAAAAAAACCTCCGAAATGAACCTAAAACGATTATCATTTTAACTAATGATTCATCCAAATGGAATATAAAATAATTAATTAAAATATCATTTAAACTCATTGATGATCATTTATAACATTTAATATTATTTCTAGAGGTATATCCATTTCAACGTGAACTTCCATTCATGTTTACTGGTGAACCGTTCATGGAAACTAAGAAAAAGAACACTCCCAAACAATTAATTTAAACTCTATAACTGATCGAAAGACCCATAAATGAAATTAATGAAACCATAATGGACCATATTTATGAATAATTGGTTATTTAATTTCTAAATAATTAATATAATGTCCTTATATATGACAATAAGGTGAATAAAGTGTTCAGATACAATGTAAGAAGAATTTCCGAACACAATTTCCTTTCTTAGGGGGCCTCCCACTCTCACCCCATTTTTAGTATGTTATTCCTTAAAAATAATTTATTTATCATTTTTTATCTTTTATGGGATATAAATATGTTCTACTAGAGTTTATGAAAAAAAATTTCCAAGAGAACTCTTCTTTCTGAAACACAATTTTTAATTCTCACTCAAGGTTGATGGTTTTATAAAAAGTATGTTTTCCCTCTTCAATTTAGGAACCCAATGTTTATGAAATTATTATTTATGAAATGAAACACATTACATTAAATGGTTCATTTAGACCATGATTGATTTTTGTTCTATGTTTCATTCATGATAATATTAACGCTATGATGTGATGGGTGTGCCCGAAATTATATAGCGCAATGTGGGTGTTATGATGTGATGGGTGCACCCAAAATTTTATACCACTACAATGCATTGGGTTATGTAAAGACCCTCATGAGTAAAATGAAATATATGTGAACATGATGATATATTTTTTCAAAAGTATGGGTGGTAGTTAACATCTAAGACATAAGGTTTCATTTTTATGCATTTCCACTTTTGAAGAATTTTATTAATTATTCCTCTCATGTTTATGATCTTATATCTATGTTATGATGATAATTTTTATGCACACCCAATGTTGTATTTTATCATGTTATTATCCTCCTACTAGGTTGTTAGATCACACCTTTTGATGTATATCCTTAGGTTACTACTTGTACTATAGATAATTCACGAGTAATAAGAAGCTAGAGAAGAAGGAATTAAATAAATGGTTTTGTTTATGATTAAAATTTATGTTTGGTCCTTGTTTTCTCAAGACAAAAAAACATTGGATCCTATTTTTGTAATGATTTTAAATTTTTTATCATTAAATTTTTTAAAATTAATGTTAGATAAGAAGGGTCTCTATAGTGACATTACCAAAAGATCTATGAAGGCATTCCACAACATTACCATTGTTTCCTCTGTTGATTAATACATATTCATCTGGCCTTTGGTTTCCCCTTGAAGCACCACATGTGTTGAACATTAACCAAACAATGAAGTGGGGTATCTAGAGGACCACAAGAGTGCCACATAGATGATGGATGCTTCCTTGTAAATTCAATAATCATAGAACTGTAAAGTATTTTACCGAGTTATAATAGCTTTCAACATGCAGTGAGATGGAATTCTGAATAGCTACAATGATAGTAGTAATAGTAGGTCAGGTGTTGAATTTTTTGTGGTTGTGGATGGAATTTTTATTTAAATTGTTTAAAATGGAAATGTTTCCTTAAAAATTCAAGAATCACAAAATTGTAAAGTATTTAACCAAGTTATAACCGACTTCATCATGAAATTAGTTGGAATTATGAATATCTGCAATGATGGTTGTAAGATTAGGTTATGTGTTGATGTTTTTATGGTTGTGGACAATATTTATAATTGAAAATGGTTAAAATGGGAAAAAATTATGTTCTTATCCTTGTTCACCAATGCTTACATTGTTGAATATTTCTTCTCTATAAAATCATTATGAGAAGGGTGGTCATTCGATAAATACCTTCACATGTTAAATGACCATTTTTGAATATTTTTTATAAGGAAACATAAGATGTTTTCAAATACAAAAGTTCCATAGAGAAAAGTATGTTTATCATGTGACTATTTTTCAGGGAAACACTTTTTAGATGAACATCAGTGAACTGTCGAGTAATGGTTGAGGAATGATAGTTTTTAATATAGTAATTTTGATCTTGGATAACCGGAGATTATGGTAAATTATTAGTATTTAAAAATAAGAGGGTTATCGAAAAAATAAACTTGGGCACCATGAGACTGTTTACCAAGGTTTGGACCTGGACACTCTTGATCAAGTGAGATGGTGTGAAGCATTAAATAATGGTCTAGTAACCTGTTTTTGATTATTGTGTGATATAGAAGGAGTATCACACACCTATAGATAAAATCACATAGTAATCACAGTAATTATCTGATCATCCCCCTCATATTGACATCACTCTGATTATTCTGAGTGGGAATTATCTGTAAACCATAATAATTGTTTAAATGGTAGTTGTAGTTATAAAAAATTACACATTGGGAGTTGTGATTAAGGATTTGTTTGAGAATATTACAAATAGTGGGTATTATACCATTGGTATTTAGAATCTATTAACCCTTGATGTTGTTCATGTTTGAATTTACAAATGATAACCGTTCACTAAAAATGGAAAATAGTGGAAATGGACATTTACATTGCACTTGGGATAAGAGGGACCCTATATATTCTAGTTGTTAGCTAATGTGAGGATGGGACCTGGGATGTGGTGAAAAATATATAATTATCAATGAAATGATAAATATGATCCTAAGGCAGGGAGAAGGATATCATTCACTAGGGGTGAATGTGCAAAGAGAAAGGTTATGGTTCCTTGAGACCATTCATGAAACAGTTTTTTGGCACTCATATGCCATGTAATAGTGTCCGTGATAGTCTTTCCAAACAATGTATTTTTTATTTTTATATATTTTTTCCCAAATATGTCACATGAAGTTGAGTTTGGTATTATGTGATCATGCTCAGAATGATGTCATAATGCCTTGGAATAAGGGATTAAAAATCTATTTTAGTGACAAATCCACATTAGGATTATATCATTTTATGTAATAATTTGTAAAAATTTGGTTTAACTTATTTTCAATTAATTATATGGATGTTGTTGTTTAGGAAATTGCATTGGTCATGTCATTGGGTTGAGATTCGCGCAATATGAAATGTCGACTTGGAATTTTTAGGGAGAAAGCCGAAATGACAAGTTGAGATGTGTCAATTTGATTTTAGATAATTAGACCATATTGAAGACTGAGGGTAGTGGCCTTTCGTGTATTCTAATAAATGTTATTGGGGTTTTGTGAAGTCAATATGGGTGTGTTTTTTGTATGAAATTATGATGGTAGGAGTTACGTGACACATAATTTGGAATTTATATTTGGAATATATGGTGCGAAGAACCATCAGTTAGTTAATGATAAAATATGATTTCATTATCATGTCTCATGTTTATACAGGCTTGGGTATTCCATGTAAATATTCTTATGTCGTTGTTTTGATTTTTCAATGGAGTTTTAGTGGTACTAGTAACACATGGTTTAAAATATTTATGGAGGTGTATCATCTATTGGAAACGAAATGTGACCCTTTAAATGAGGCTTCACAAACACAGTAGTTCATGTGATGTTTTAATTATTCCATAAGACCTATTAGGGATGATATTTTTCAAGGCGGGGAGACTATGATATCCCATTTTTGGATCAGATGAATTATCAATAGAATTTGAACTATTCAGTTGGGGAATGTATAAATTTTTAGTTGAGACTCAGAATGTAAATCCTACAATTATAACACTTAAATGTGTTTTTTATAATGTTTTACTCCTTAGGAGGGGTATTTATATTTGGGTTTATGTTTAGATGTGTGAGGATCTGAATGTACCAGAATTTAGAGTAGAAGAAAGATGTGCATGATTGTTGTACAATTATTTTAACCCGCGGGTCAACTGTGAGCATAATTTCATTATGTGGAATGGGGTTTTACACCATTAAACGCACCCAAGAGTAACCATGCTTCATGGATCTATTGTGATGGTGTCACCTACATAGGTTTTACACAATTTTTCCTAACCATGCACTTATCCCACACGATTAGTGCCACTTAACCAGCAGCACCACATAGTTGGTGCATATTTAGATCAAACCATGTGACCTAACCATGAGAGGTGTGTCTTATATACTGATCAATCCATATAGTTGGTATTAAATTTTATTAAATATGTGGTAAAACAATGTGGATCTATATAAATTTGGAAAATACCGGTTTCCCCTGCATTCATTAAATGGGTTTCCTTGCTTATTCTTCCTTTTACAAAAATAGTAGCCCCCTATCATGGGATTTCCCTTTGGGATCCTCCTAGGATGGGGGATATCTCATCCGTATGAATTCAACAAAGGCCTCTATTAGTTGTGTCTGATAGTTATTGGATATTCTTCAAATTATCTTTCTTATTTTCTTCTTTTATCTTACCATACGATATGATAAATCGGTGCAAGCTAATTCACCTAATTCTTATGGTGTTTTTCTAATCTTACGTATTCTTTAATTTTAACAAGAATCATAGATTGTTATTTGATAGGTTTAATATCCTATGAATATGGTAGTTTGTATAAATGTTTTTACCTAAATTCTGTCTTATTTATATAATTTTTTTGTTATGCCATGCATTGGACTTTCTGGGTATCACTCATAATATAAAAAATTATTTAAATTAAATGAATAGGACTTTAACATGATGATCCTAGACCCCTAATACATTATGTGAGGTGGCGGCCTCAACCTGAACCACCCCCTTATGCTAGGTTCATATAATTGATCAATAATGATCATTCGTTATTATGATTTGACCAACCCTCTTAGAATGGTGATTAAAATTCCTATAAATATACTAATATTCACATGATTGGGTCACCATCTAAGCTTAGTGGATTTACATATCTAGAGAGAGATGGTTAAATGGAATTAACTGAAGGGAATGTAGATGATGTCGTGTTTTGTAATAAAACCACCTTTTGAGGTGAAATGTCTTGTAAATAAAAGGGTGAACTGTATCCTGACTGGTTTTACAACAAGGGTGGACACATTGGATTTTGTTGTTGTTATAAATAAAAAAACCCAATGGAATAGTTAATTATTAAGAAATTTTTTGTAAATTGAATTATTTATTTTTATAAATTAATCGAAATATGGAATGTTTATTCACATGGACCTCATTATATTTTAAATGAATTGTGATATGGAATGATTACTAACATGGTCTTTTTATATTGTTATTTGTGTCTTTGGGCATGGAATCCCTTATATATAGATACATAGGAATAGAATCCAGTATACTATGATACTAGGGAATGGATTCTCTTATATTGTGATACATGGGAATGGAATACCATATACTTTGATACTTGGGTGTTAAAACCCTTATACTATGATACTAGTGAATGACAACCCTCAAACAATGATTTTCAGTCACGACATCACTTGTATTGTGGCCCTCTAGCACGGGGTCCCTTACACTATGATACTCGGTTCCGGTGTACCATGTACTATGATACTTGGGCATGGTTTCCATTACAATATGATACTTGATAATCATATAGCTTAGGTTATTTTTAATGTTATGATACCATAGGAATGATGTCCCTTATATTGTGATTGATTGGTATGAAACCCAGAGAATAGAGTTTATTATCTATTTTATTTCTTTTCTAGATACCATGGGTAATAAACTATGGGTCCATTCTGATATATATATATATATAGATGATTATTACATGTATGCATATATATACATGATTAATGGTGTGAAGATATATTCCATTATATACCAAAGAAAGTATGGTCGGCCATGTGTCTCCATGGAAATCGAGAATGATATGTCATTGAAGGTTCCAAGAACAATAAATACATGTGGTGGGTCATTCCCAACTTTATTTTTGCCATGATTGATGGTCAATATGATATTTACATAATGATAACCCCCATTATCCATAGAATTGAAATAAAGAAAATATAAAAAAGAATAAAAAAATCTAGAACTAGAGAGAATCATCAAATATTATTTATTATAAATTTTTATTAATTAAAGAATTTCCATGTTGGAATTATTTCTTCATTTATGTATCTAACTGTAGATCTACATTGAATTATCATTTCATTGTAAGAATCAATGTAGATTCCCTCTAGTAGTGATCCACCTGTGATTCAAAAATCATCAAACAAAATTGTAGTAATATATATGTGGAATCATGGTAGATCCTATACCATGTGTTTCCCACCTTTGATCGTCTTGAGAATAGATTCCAAAGAGTTATCTTGGATTTATCTTTACATGAGAGTGGTATCTGATGGTAGATCACTCTCCGTTCTTGGGAGCATTCTTGGAGAATGGATCTCTCCAGGTCTTGATAGGATTCACCAAATCTGTTGTGAAAAACAAGATAAATGTATTTTCTTCATGAGAAAATAATATAATTTGGTTTATATATCTAGGGTTAAAATAAAATATTTGAAAAAGTTCACTTTCTTATTTATATTATCTATACGGAACATCAGTTTAAATAATATTAATAATATTGTTTATTTATATCCACTAAACTATAGAATTATATTTGAAATTTTTTAATCTAATAATAGTCAATATTTATTATTTATCATTGGACCATTAAATTCATTCTTCCATTCCTCCAAAATATTTATCATCTCTTTATTAATAAATATATATTTATTAAATAAATTTCACTTCATTATTAACTAATAAAAAATTGTATAATAACTAAATAGAAAATAAATATTTATTAAATATTAAACTCACATTATATCCCATATAATAACTAGTGGTGGTATACACGTGATCATGGATATATGAATAATTATTAAACCATATCTAGGAATAATATTTATTCAACTAGTTAAATAGTAAATTATGACATTATTTAAACGACATTCTGGACACTTAATGTGTAACCCTCTTGGCCACTTTTCCAGTGACATTAGTCAATGTAACCTGAAATCCATGGTTAGATTCTAGAAACATTCTTGGGAAACCATAAGGAATGATGTTAATTCCTCAATGACATGATACATCATATGAATGATTTCAATTTAATATAATCTTTTTATCATGATATCAGAAACCAATTTGGTTTCACATTGGTGCCATCATCTAATGTGCTCGATTTCTCATTCTTTTACATCATGAAAATTTAACTTTCTAATTGAACACCTTGGCCATGTATTTCTTTATTCTATATCATATCCATCAATAGGATTCAGATATCAACTTCTATTAACGACTATAAAGGATAAATACTTTCTCTCATTATTCATTAATAGAATAATACTCATGACACAACTAATGTATCCAACCTCATCGGGAACACTTATCTTCCTGGTATTCAATAATAAATCAATGTACATGGATCATAATACTCATTAATAATAATCTTAATGTCTATGGGCCAATACATATTTTTGTATATAGTAACATCTAATGACATATATAAATGTATATTTCCTACTAGAAGGTCTCCTCCTCATAATATCATACTGGATATTACCAAGGGCGTACACCATAAGGAGGTACCTCAAAGCCCTAAGAGTATCCACCCCTAATATCCAATATCATTTGTGTCCATAAATGGATATAGTCTAGTTATAGAACATGTAAATAAGAATTGTGTCGTAGCACTTTCGGGTTCTCATCATAATGGGGTACTGTTATAACATTTTAGTGTGACAACTACTCTAGGGACATTATCTTATACTATTCCACACACAAGAACAATCACGTTGTGATAAAAAAAATTAACATTAAAAAATATGAATAAAGGTTATGATAATGTACATAAATGTTGGTTCTAGGGCACCAAATCAAATAAAATCCCACTTTCACTAAATCCAACTGCTAAAAACCTTTAGTCCACTAGTTCTCACATGATTCTCATTAATCTACTAAGATAAATATTTATTCATGGGGTCCACCGTGATATTATTTATGGGTACTCTTATTACTTAAACATCACCCCTCTGATGATAATCACTTAAGAGTTGACAGTTTCAGAGAATGTCATTTTTCTTTTAGTGTCACCATGTCTCTTTTTCAAAAGACACCACAACAATATTATCACGATACAATGAGATGTGGCCTTCACTTTTAGGTACCACATTATATTATTGGATAATGTTCTGAATCCAAATGGATTCCTTTGCTACATATGTATCTACAATATACTCAAACTCTACTATAGAATTAGAGAAAATTGGTTTCTTTAAACTCTTCAATCACAAAACTCCTCTATTGAGACAGAAAAAATATCCTAATTGTGAATTTATGTTATATTGATCTATCTAATAACTAACATCAGTATAATCCCTAGTGACTAGCTCCTCTTTTCCGCCATATACTAAGAACATATCCTTTATTTTTATTAGATAATTAAAAATATCCTCCACCTCAGTCCAATATTCTTCTCTGGGATATGTTTGATATATGTCTAACATGATAAATTTATAGGAAATATCATTAATATTACATAACATTTCATACATTATGTATTATATCATTTAATATTATGGGATCTTTCTCATTATCTCTTTCTATTGTTATGTATATAGAAATTTTTTCCTAGAATAATGTAAACCATGTGACACTAGAATCAATCCCCTCCTGGGTTATTCCATAAAAAATATATTTACTATCAAGTCAAAATATGTACATTCACATAGTAAAAGTAGCCTCTTCGATCAATCATGAATGATATTGATCCCTAAAATATAGGCAGTATCCCCTAAGTCCATTATGGAGAAATACTTCTCTCTCCAGTTTCTATCAGACAACAAGACTGGTATTTCATTTTCAATAAGTAACATGTAAACGACATATAACTATAAGATAATTATTTCATTTAAACAAATCCTCTTGTAAACACATGATTCACATTCATTTCTAATGAAACCAAATTATTTAATGGCTTCATCAAATCAAATGTTCCAAGAACTAGATAGTCACATTAAATTATAAATGGATCCCTACATCATGAAAATATTCATGGCATCAACTAGAGTCACAAAAAAAATTGGTTGAGTAATATAGAAAAATTTATGAAGGTTCCCATTATAAAATATATTGTTTATATCAATATTCCCAATCTCATTATCATGGTAAGCTTCTATAGAATGTAAAATTCTAATGCATTTTAACATGGAAATAGTGAAATGAATTCATCATTTTGATTTCCATGAATCTATTTAAACTTTTTATTTACAAGACTAACCTTATATGTATTTAATTTACCTTCCATGTATTGTTTCCTATTGAATACCAATTTTCATCCAACAGGATTTGCATCAATTGACCAATCGACCAAAACCAAAACTTACATGGAATCTATTACAAAATTCATTGCATCTTTACATCATGTAGCTTTAGATCTTTCAATTACCACTTTAGAGGATAGAGGTTCATCATTTTCAACCAATAACAGGTCACCATATTCAGTGATAGAAACGCATATGTAGACGCCGGAAAAGTCCGTTGTTCCCAAACGAAGCTCCGGATGCGGAAAGCGAGGTCATATTTGGAGTCGGAAGGATGTTTCGGAGGGCCCGGAGGCCTTGCGCGGAATTTCAGAGGCCCGCGCGCAAAGGTGATGTTCCGCGCGCAAACCCCCCGGGATGCGCGCAATGCGCCGGTCCGGCGCGCAATTTTGCGCGCCGCGGGTCCGCGCGACTCCCTTGCGCGCCGCGCCCGATTCCGCGCCCGCGGGAGGAATTTCGCGCTCGCTCCCTGGATTCCGCGCCCGGGGTTGCCTATAAATACAAGGCGACCCCCAACGTTTCAAAGGTTGCTGGAAGTCGAAACGTCTCCCGTGCGCGCAATTCAACCCCTTCCGCGCGCAATGACGAACTTCAGGTAACCTCCTTTCTTTCGCGCAAGAAAGCCTCGGGGTCCGCCTTCGCGCGCAATCCCCGCTGGCTCCTTTCATTTGAATAAAAACTCACCCTAAGGCCTTTGCGCGCAAAAGAACCCGCTTGCGCGCAATTGCCCCCGGGGTGCGCGCAATCCGGCCCGATTGCGCGCACCCCCCTTCTTTCAAGTGGCCATTCATTAGAGAATGAGCCGTTGCCCCCGCGCGCTATCCGAAGCCCGGTGTGAGCAATCTCAAGCATCCGCGCGCAAGGCGCTGGCCCAATTGCGCGCCAGCCGCCCCGATTGCGCGCCGGCCCGCAGTATTGCGCGCAAAGCTTCCTTTTTGCGCGCAATCTGCCAGGGTCGTCCCCGTTGACCTCCTAAGGGTACCCGCCTGTGTGGCACCCGATGATTCTCATCCCGGGTGCCCGCACCGTGCGTTGTCTTCCCGTGCGGCCCTCCAGGCTTGCGCGAAGTGACACGCACCTATGTCCAGCATGACGTTAAACTGCATACTCGTCCAGCATGACGTTAAACTGCATATACGTCCTGCACGACGTTAAACTGTACATCGTCCGCGCTGCAAGACGTTAAACTGCCAAGTGCTTCGTCCGGCAACCTATGCCCAGCATGACGTTAAACTGCACACCCGTCCAAGCTGCACGACGTTAAACTGCCTAGCCCCCATCGTCCGTGCTGCAAGACGTTAAACTGCCAAGTGCCTCGTCCTCAACACATGACGTTAAACTGTACTTCGTCCGGCAAGACGTTAAACCGTCTGCTTCGTCCTCAACACATGACGTTAAACTGTACTTCGTCTGGCAAGACGCTAAACCGTCCGCAACCTGATCCCGTGCTCCGCACGCAGGGTCTCCCCCGGTTTGGATGTGGCCCCCACCCGCTCGTCTCTGCAGGGATGTCGGGATTGTCCCCCTTTTGGGACGATTTAATGGGAGTGGCTTTTCCCTACGGGGGCAGGGTATTACAAACCCCTAGTTTCTCGTGGGAGGCTGCACATGTGTATCTCCATTGCACCTCCCCACTGCCGAAGCCAGTAGAGGGTCTGACTGGGATCGAGGTGTCTTTTGCTTTCGGTCCAAGTCCCTTCCAGCTGAGTTTTGCAGCATCCGGGCTGCCCCAAGTGCGTAAGTCCTGACAGAATGAACTACGTGGACTTTGATCCCTGTCTTCTATACAGGGTACGTAGGAAGCCTCCCTGAGGCCCAAGCCCACCACCTGGTCGTTCCGGTCGTATTTACGTCCGTTCGTCCATCAGTGGACCCCTCCAGGGTTCACGCTTGCGTTGATTCACCTATGAATCCGCCCCTGTGGGAGACTGCCCGTGTGTATCTCCACGGTGCCTCCCCACAGCCCCCCTTTTCCATTTCCCCTTTTATCGTCCAGCATGACGTGAAACTGTGATCCACCCGGCCGTTCCATCCCCCTCCGTGCGAGGTGGTTCGGTTCAATCCTCCGCCCGGCGGCCTCGACCTCTTCGTGAGTCGGCTTGCCGACGTCCAGCATGACGTTAAACTGTATGCCCGAACTACGTTGACTTTGATCCGTGTTAACGCGCGGTACGTAGGAAGCCCCTCTGGGGTCCAAGCTCTTTACTCCATCATCCATCCTGATCCTTACCCGGGCCGCCACATCCCGGTGGGGTCATGCCACTTCACTTCACTCCACGTTACTTGGGAAGCCGCCCATGTGCTGGCCCCAGCGTCGGAGGTTCCCCGCAAAGGGGTTCTGTCATCTGATCCACTTTTCGTGTTGATCGGTCCGATGCCGTCCCCGCTGGACGTTAAACTCGCGGCATACCCCGTGTTAAACACGGGAAGCTGAGGAAAACCTCAGGTGACACAGTTCCCCGCACCTAGTACGGGATGCCTCAGGCCATCGTGCCTTCGAGAAGCCCTATTAGGGACGGAAGACAGACGTGCAGAGCCGCAGTGTTACGACACGCCCCCAGCACCCAGAGCCACCCGGCCTTCTCACCGTAGGTTGCTGCCCCGCCCAGACTCCTTGGAACGTTCGGGCGGAAGCAGCGTAATTAACCGGTGTCCATGAAGATATGGCGCCGGGAACGAGATTCACGAACATTCTTAAGTCTATGAGGGAGACCCGGATTAGGCGACAAGTTCCGAGGAGACGTCCAAGGAAGGAGAAGCCGACATCCCATCATCCCGGTTTCGATCAAGGAGCAGACGCCCCTGAATAAGGGACGGATGCCGCCCGCCCTTGGAAAGCGGGACTGCGGGACCACAAGCCGCGCGCCCATCCCCTCGGGTTGACGGGTGCACGCGCGAACGCGTCCTGGCGGAACAGCGTAACCCGACGCACATCCGCACCGAAACAGAAAAATGGTGAACCCGACGTGAATCTCTTCTCCTCGATACGAAGACCGATGGCTTTCAGAGGTGTTGGAAGACCGGCGTGTTGCCCGGCCAAGCATTCAGTCTTACCCGCCAGGGGCTGGGGAAGGGACATCGGGCACTCCGTCTCGCAACGTCGAGGGCCTGGGTTCCCCCCACGGAAGGCGTCGTGGCGCTAATGGTTGGTTGTCGATTCCTTTTTCCTGTCAGTATTAATGGGTCATTCTCCCTGCTCGCAGAAATCAGGTCGCCCGATCTAGTGCCCGAACGCCACCCGCCCACTGGCGCAGGGACAGGGGAAACACCGACGCGGCTGCTCCGCGCGGTCCCGCCCGTTCCGCAGCCGTCCCAGCAGCCGCAATTGCGGGACGACCACGCCCTCTCTCCCCCTCGGAGGTCATCCAGAGAAGGGTGATCAACACCCTGGTGCGGAGATACGAGGAAGAGGGAGTCATCCCCACTAGGGAAATGGCTCGCCTGGACCTTGAGGAGGCTGCGCCTCGCCACCACCGCCGCCCCCGAGGGCCGCGCAGGGAGGCACCGCTGCCTACCTCAACGTCCAACCGCTTCGGGAGCTTATCCCCGGAGCGCTCTGACAGTTCCCTTCCCTACGCGGATGAGGTGGGAGATGCCCGGGATCACCCTATCCGAGGTCCGCTCCAGGGATCCACGATAAGGGCTCCCGCCAGGCCACGGCGACACCGCCGCCAGGCCTCTCCAGTCGAAGAGCGGGCTCTCCACCTGCCCGCGCCGCTCATTCCGACTCGCCTCTCCCGACGCCAACGTCGAGCACGAGCGGAAGAGGATGCCCACCTTGGGGCTTTAGCAACAGCGGCCGCATTGGCCCAAGCCACTGCTGGCTCCAGTCGCCAGGCCTCTGCGCATCCTGAGCGGGGGAACTCCTATGCCCGACCCGGATCGAGGCCCCGACCGCCCCAAAGGCAGGTTGGGTCGACTCTCCCGGTTGCTGGCACTGGCAGTAGCCACCGCGGACCACCTCGCGGTAGCGCTATTCACCGGCAGGGTCTACTCTGCGTGGCCGATTCTGGAGGCATGGGTCATCCCACCTCCCAATCCCGGCCCGGAGGCCTGCCCGGAATCATCTCTCCCCGCGTCCCCTTTGATATCTGTCCCGGTGCCCCTCGCACCTTGGTTCCCAGTCCTCTTGGCCCCAGCACCAGTGCGGCCGGAGGACGCCAGGACAGAGATCAGCCCTGCCCCGAAGAACCACCCAGGGGCAGGAAGGCAAGGCGTCGACGCCGAGGGAAGAATGTTGCGGAGTTCCGGACAGAGATCCGACCGGTTTTGCTTCTCTGACTCAGAGGCGGAGTACGATTCGGCGACAGAGCCCCTTCCCCAATCCCGCCAGTCAAGGGCAGGGGTAGGAATGCGGCACGTCAGCCTCGTGCTCCCCGAGAGCGAGATCGATGTGATCCCCGCGTCTCTCCGAAGGTATATCCGGAGTAACGAGGGCCTGGTAGACCCCCAAGGATCAAACTTGCGGTTGGTACCGGCCCCTCCGGAAGTGCCTTCCGTCTCGATCAGAGAAGCCGGAGACTTTTTCGGGGGACCGACGGTCGAACCACGATCTGGTGCGCCCTCGGCGAGCACCGATGCTACGGCAGGATGTTCGCTCGCCGGCCCGTCCTATCGTGATGTGGTAGCTGGGGCACCGCCACCCCCAGGGGGAGGCCCGGGATATGGAGGCCAATCGGCCTGCTCGCCGTATTCCCCGCCGGCCAGCCCGTCGGCCCGACGGCCCGCCTCGGCACCACTACCAGTTCCCCGTCCGTTCCCAGCCATGGAAGAGGACTGAGGAGATCTGGGTCCCGAGTTTGAGTCGTGGAGCTTCTGGACCGTCCTTGCAGAGGGCCACTTCCCTGAGAAGTTTTGGCCAGTCGCAGGACCGGGCTTTGATGCACCCGAATCGCTCACCCCGGATGAGTTCGAGTGCTTCCGCCGAACTCTCCGGGAGACTCACTCCCGTCTTCACTGCCTACAAATGCCATACCCCGGGAGTCAACTACACCTGGAGGATATTGGTGAGCAGTGCCGTCAAATTGACCTGGCCATGCTCCCCGCGGTCCGGCACCCCGGGTCATTTGGGCACCACGAGGCCCTCCAACAACGATGCGTTGAGTGCTTTCAAGTACTCCGCAAAGTTATCGAGGAAGCCACTCCCCACGTGTATATCCGTGGATGGGGGCAGTACGCTGCCCTACGCTTCAGTGTGATTCGCCGACAGCCCGATTCGTTGGGTGGCCCTGAGGGTATATCCCCAGGGACAGGAACAGTCAATATGGCTGACCTGTCGGGAGAGGGGAACGACTTGGAACTTCTCGACGGGGGCTTCCCCCCCGAAGACAAGCCGTCGTCAGACCCATCAGTGAGAGTTACTCGTCATCAGAGGAACCTCCTGGGGCTCCCCGCACCCACTGAAGCACTGACGTTGAGCCGAAACGTCAGCAAAGGAAAAGAGCACAGCGAGGCTATAAGGCCCGCCGACCCATCTGCCTCCATGCGGAGGGCAGAGGAGGATCCCGAGAAGGCTACGCTACGTCAGCAGCTCGCCGAACAGAAGAGGCTGGTTGACCAGCTCCTCGCCGAGCGCGCTGCAGAACGGCGGCCTGACTACGGTGATCCCAGGCCAGGGCAGCAGGGACCGGAACAACCACCCCTCGATGAGACTCTCCCGGGCAACCGTGATTACGCCGTGTTCGCCGACAGGAGAGAGGCCATTGCCTACGGCAAGAGGGCGCGGTATGTTTCGCCACACCCTCCCGAGCGGCGTGACTACCCGAGAGATCCCGCTCGGATTCCTCCCGCTGCCCCAAGGGCCGCTCCGCCAGCCATCCCACGAGCTGCCGAGTTCGACGATCCGGTCGACGACCCGATTGAAGGGACATGCAATGCGCTCGTGGTTAGAGATCCTCGCCAGGACTGGAACCCATGTCCGGACGATCCGATGGCGGCACTCATTGCCCGCTTGGAAGCCTTGGAGACTCGGCAGGTGGCGATCCCACCAGACGGCAAGCCATACCCAGCATGGGTGGATGACATGTCGGCGCCTCCGGGATTCGGGAATCCCACTTTCGCCCCCTTCAACGGGACCGGAGATCCGCCACAACATTTGGCCCATTTCAACTCGAGGTGCGGGCCTATGTTGGGGACTCCGGCGCAGCAAGAGGCCGCTAAGCTTCGCTGCTTTGTCCAGACACTGGAAGGGCCAGCATTTGTCTGGTATAGCCAGCTTCCCGTCGGGTCGATAACTAGCTGGGAGGACCTTCGTAGACAATTCCTCTACCAGTTCAGTTCCACGACCCGGAAGACGAGTATCGCAGACCTCTTCAAGTGCAAGCAGAGGCCTGATGAGCGAGTCGCGGACTTCGTCGCCCGGTGGAAGGGTCTCACGTATTCCCTTGACATGCCATTGACTCAGGAGCAGTTGCTGACAATGTGCGTCGGGAACGTCAAGACCGAGCTGGTCCCTTCCCTGATCACTCAAAATTACCCCGGAGGGTTCAGGGACTTCTCAGACAAAGCTCAACGTCTTGAGGAAGCCCTGCAACAGGCCAGCCAGGCACACCCGCTGCCTCCTATGATTCCTGCAAGGAGAGCCAGCAGGGCTGAGCCCGCTGCTGTGGCCCAGATAGAGGCTCCCAGGCCGTTGGAGCTGCTGCCGGTGAGGCCAGCTCCGCAGCCTCACAGGAATCCGCCTCCACGGGCTCAGTTCCCGGCCCAGCAACGGCAGCCTCAGAACCGGCCGGCCCCTCCGCGTAATGTACCGCCGCAACCCAGGCGAGATAATCAGGGTCCACCTCCTCGGCAGGCCCCTCCAGCCCCTCGTCAAGACCGCGCTCCCAGGGGCCCGCGACACCTGACGTACTCATTCCATGAGGATCAGGTCCCCGGTTATTTCCGGAGCGCCCTGGAGCAGAGGATTGTGCGATTGCCTGAGTGCTGGAGGCCAGAGGAGGCACATCTCACGGATAACCCCCGCTACTGCCCCTACCATCGGGCCCTGGGGCACACCATCCAGCGGTGCTATGTGTTCAAGGACTGGCTCCAAGACCAGATTAACAACAATGTAATCAGGTTGGGCCCAGCTCCAGCACAGGTAGCGGGCGTGTTCGTGGGATCAGATGACGATAGTGGCAACGAGGACGAATGGCAGCTGGTCTCCGACCGCGGGTCCCAGAAGTATAATAACTGGATGGCCCGCAAGACGACCATTCGCGCCCAGGGAATCATCCGTGCGCGCTTGAATCAGCCTGAGCCCCCAGAACCTGCGGGTGCTGCTTCGGCATCGTCGTCCCAGTCTGCCTCCTCCAAGAGGAGCAAACGGCGGCAGCGCAAGAAGGAAGAGCGCGCCCCGCCAGTTCCGCCACTATCCCGTACTCTCGGCGATTTCATGCCCCCGGAGATGGGGGTCCCTCCTCGGATCCGCCCGGTGATGGATGATTCGTCCGATGAAAGTATTGGGTACGCTTCGGTTAACACCGTCGAGCTGGTAAATCCCTTTTCGGTTCCCGACGTTGAAGAACACCAGGTGGACCTCCCTAGTGTCCCCGGTCGTCGCCACCGTCGGAAGAACCGCAGCAGTAGGAGTCGCCGGGGCACAGCCGTCGGTACCTCCGGCCAGGCCGTGCACGCCACTGAGACTAGGCGGCAGGCTCAAGATCGAGCTCAACGTGCGCAGGCTCCCCATCCGGGGATGACGGATTCGCCTCCGCCACTGTTTGTGGTATGGGACCGGGCAGAACCGCCTCAGCCGCGTCGCGACCAGCTCCGCCCTGCCACAAGTCCATCCCGGCCTCCTGACTCCAGTACGGTGACCATTTCCCGGACTGCGACCAGTGAACAGCGAGATGCGCCAAGTACCAGTCGGCCGCCGATCCAACCGGTAAGGCCCGTCATGCCACCAACCGCAGAGCAATCTCCTGCAACCAGGAGCTCGCGCTTGGCCAAAAAGTATGATGTCCTGAAGCACTTGGCCGACATCCCAGCAAGGCTCTCCATTCTTGAGGCTCTGCGCATGTCATCTGAGATGCGCGAGGCACTCGCTGAAGCCCTGAAGAGCCCCCTCCAGTTCGAGACAGAGGTTGCGGCTGCAGAGGCCTTCCACGCCGAAACGATCGAGGACGCCGAATGTCAGGCAGTTATCTCGTTCTCTGGTAAGGATGAGGACCCTCCTATACAGGGACACATCCGTCCGCTGTATGTCACTGGCCAGTTCAATGGCCTTGAAGTCCGGCGTTGTCTTGTCGACACGGGGTCCGGGATTAATCTGATTCCAACTCGGACGCTCCGGAGATTGGGGTTGTCTGAGGATGACTTGATCCCCTCCGACCTCAGGATCCAGGGGTACGACCGCACCGAGCAAACCCCGGTCGGCAAGATACGTTTGAAGACCCAGTTCGGTGACTTGGTTGCCAACACCGAATTCATGGTAGTCTCTCAGGACACTGCGTATAACGCATTGATGGGCAGGCCATGGCTTCACCTTCACGCGGCGGTTCCCTCGTCATACCACCAATGCCTCAAATACTCCCTTAATGGTCGAGTAGGCGTGCTTCAAGGAGATGCCTCTCCTTTTGCCTCATGTGAAGCCCGCTATCTGGACGCGGACTATTACAAGAGCAAGGATAAGCAGATCCTGGCAGGTGAGGTTGAGCCTGTCGCTGTTGCAAGCGATCCCTGGGCAAGTCTGGATGACGCTTACGTCCTCCCGATTCACCGGTTGGACGTCGCCATGGTCTTGACGGTCCGCGAGTCTCCTGATGAGACGGCCGCGACCGCCCGCGCCAGCACCAGTGGCCCAGCAGGATCTGGTGGCCCCAATGCAGTTTCCAACGCAGTCTCTCCCGTGGATGATCCCTCCCCGAGTGGAGAGGGTATGGAAGACGCACCCCCAGCCTTTGAGGAGGGCGTCCCCGCCACGGTCGATGAGTTAATACAGGTGAACCTTGGAACCGAGGCCGATCCAAGACCCACGTTGGTTAGTGCCGCCATGCCCTCTGAGGAGCGGCAGCAGTACGTGGACTTTCTCAGGCAGCACCGTGATGTGTTCGCTTGGGGCTATGACGAGATGCCGGGGCTAGATCCTCAGGTAGCCGTCCACCGCCTTGGTCTCCCGGCGAACCATCGCGGGTTCAAGCAGCCTCCCAGGAAAATGCACCCATCCCATGGTGCCATGGTTGAGGCCGAAGTTGACAAGCTTATCAAAGCCAACTTCGTGAGGGAAGTTCAGTACCCCAAATGGCTGGCCAACATTGTGCCGGTCAGGAAGAAGAACGGGCAGATTAGAGTCTGCATCGACTTCCGCGATCTCAACCGCCACTGTCCGAAGGATGATTTTCCCCTTCCAGTGACAGAGCTGTTGATTGATGCCACAGCAGGGTTCCAAGCCCTCTCCTTCATGGATGGATACTCCGGATACAACCAAATTCGGATGGCCCCTGAGGATGAGGAGTTCACTGCCTTCAGGGCCCCCCAAGGTACCTTTTGCTACCGGGTCATGCCCTTCGGCCTGAAGAATGCAGGTGCCACCTACCAACGGGCGATGCACCGCATATTCAAGCCAATCCTCGGCACACTGGTGGAATGCTACGTCGACGACTTGGTTGTCAAATCGCGCCAGCGTCAGGACCATCTCAAAGATCTTGAGAAAGTGTTCAGCTTCCTCCGGTCTCGCTGCCTGAAGATGAACCCGTTGAAGTGTGCCTTTGGGGTCACCTCCGGAAAGTTCCTTGGATTTGTGGTAAGATACCGGGGTATTGAGATCGACCCAGGGAAAATCAGGGCGATTAGCCAGATGCCTCCCCCGGGTACCGTCCGGGAACTGCAAGGGTTCCAAGGCCACTTAGCCTATATACGCCGATTCATCGCGAATCTGGCCGGCAAGTGTAAGCCCTTTTCTCGGCTTATGAAGAAGGGTGTCACCTATGTATGGGATAAAGAGTGTCAGACCGCTTTCGAGGAAATCAAGCAGTACCTGCTTCAACCTCCGGTCCTGATGCCGCCCGTATCCGGAAAGCCGCTGGTCCTTTATGTGACCGCCCTGGAACGGTCCCTGGGTGCCCTTCTCGCCCAGAAGAACAACGAGGGAACAGAGAATAGCCTCTATTACCTCAGTCGCATGCTCCTCGATGCGGAGGTTAGGTATTCCCCCATCGAGAAGAGCTGCCTGGCGCTCGTATTTGCCGTACAGAAATTACGGCACTACTTGCAGCACCATGAGGTACAGTTGGTTTCTCGGGTAGACCCGTTGAAATATATCCTGAGCCGACCTATGTTGACTGGCCGTCTAGCGCGGTGGGCTGTGATTCTCCAGCAGTTCGACATCAGGTATGTGTCTCAGAAGGCCATCAAAGGGCAAGCGTTGGCAGACTTTCTGGCCGCTCACCCGACCTCCGCGGATCAGCCGCTGGATCTAGGCTTTCCTGATGAGACCATTCTCTCGGTTGATCGAGCCGATCCATGCTGGCAGATGCACTTTGACGGTGCCTCCCGGAGCCCCACCGGTAGAAGACTCGATAATCCTAAGCTCAATAGAGTGGGCTTGGGCATCGTCTTCATTACCCCGGAGCGAGCCGTGCTGCCATACTCTTTCCTGTTGTTAGAGGGCTGTACCAACAATGAGGCGGAATACCATGCCCTCATCACCGGCCTCGAGTTAGCTCTCGAGATCGACGTGCCCCGTCTGTGCGTGAAAGGGGACTCCGAACTGGTCGTTAAGCAGATCAATGGCGACTATGTTGTCAGGAAGCCGGAACTTGTGCCATTGTTGGAGTGCACCCTCCTTCTGATGGCCCGGTTCCCTTCTCGGCCAGAAATTGTCCATATTCCCCGGTCGCAGAACGGTCGAGCAGATGCTTTGGCCAGCCTGGCTGCGTCACTTGCGGAACCTGAACAGGACAACCTGATCGTCCGCGTGACGCGCCGCAGGCTCATCGCTCCCGTTATCCCGGAAGAAGATCGCGGCCCGTTGGTAAGTAATCTCACCACGGTTGCCCCTATGCCCGGAGCCCCGAGTACCCCGGATATAGCAGTCGGATCAGCCCCTGATTGGAGGACGCCTTTGGTTGAGTACCTCCAACATGGCATTCTTCCGTCAGATCGGGCCGAGCGCGAGCGAGTTCGACGCCGCGCATCGCAGTTCGTCCTCCAGAGCAGTCCCGGCCTGGAGCAGATCCTCTACAAACGCGGATTTGATGGTGTTCTCCTCCGTTGCCTTCAGGGAGTTGAGATCCCACGAGTCATGCAAGAGGTTCATGCTGGTTCATGCGGCGCCCACCAGACTGGGCCGAAGCTGTCCCACCAGATTCGGAGGTTGGGATACTTCTGGCCCTCTATGATCCATGACTGCATCGAGTACGCCAGAAGGTGCCATGCGTGCCAGGTTCATGCGAACTTTGTGCATCGGCCGCCGGAGCCTCTCCATACCACAAGGTATTCCTGGCCCTTTGCAGTCTGGGGACTGGACGTTGTGGGACCTTACCCGCCGGCGACAGCTCGCCAGTGCCGGTTCATTCTGACCGCCACGGACTTCTTCTCCAAATGGGCAGAAGCGATTCCGCTCAGAGAGGTCAAATCCTGTTCGATCGCTGACTTCGTGACCTCCAACATCATCTATCGATTTGGAGTGCCTCACGCTATCCTCACGGATAACGGAACCAATTTCCGAGCAGCCGAGTTGAAGAAGTTGTACGCCAAGTATAACATCCGCTCGAACCATACATCTCGCTATCATGCGCAGGCGAATGGACAGATCGAGGCGTTTAACAAAACCCTCTCTAACATTCTGCAAAAGATGGTTGGTCAGAACAAGAAGAGTTGGCCGGACAAGCTCCCCAACGCCCTCTGGGCTTATCGGACGACGACTCGCAATTCCACCCAGATGACCCCTTATTCCCTGGTGTATGGAGCTGAGGCTGTCCTGCCCATCGAGATCCAGTTACCGTCCTTGCGCACTGCGGTCTACGACCAGCAAGCGCCGGACAGAGTTGCTGAAGCCCGTCTAGTCGAGTTGGAAGCACTGGATGAGAATAGACTTCGCGCTTTGCACAACTTGGAGAGGCATCAAAGCAGGATGGCTCGAGCTTTCAATAAGAAGGTTCGCCTCCGCTCCTTCCTGCAGGGTGATCTAGTGCTAGCCCTAAGAGCACCGATGATCCCCGGCAGGAAGCCGCCCAAGTTGGAGCCCAAGTGGGAGGGACCTTTTGTTGTCCACAAGGTCTATCCCAATGGCGCGTACTCCCTAGCGACTATGGATGGTGAGCGTGTCACTCCTCCCACCAACGCTAGGTTCCTCAAGCAATACTTTGCCTGAGTGTCACCACGTCCTGCACGACGTTAAACTGCATTCGTCCAGGCTACAAGACATTAAACTGTTCAGCATTCGTCCAGGCTACAAGACATTAAACTGTTCAGCATTCGTCCGTGCTGCAAGACGTTAAACTGCCAAGTGCTTCGTCCCGCATGACGCTAAACTGCACTACGTCCGAGCTACAAGACGTTAAACTGTTCAGCATTCGTCCTGCATGACGTAAAACTGCCACTCGAGAACTACGTGCGGCTTGATTCCCATCCTTATGGGATACGTAGGACCGCCTGAACCCTCGTGTTTCAGGCCCAGCCCCATCCTTCGGGAATTTCCATCCCATCTCGGGCCCTTGGCCCAGTTGCCCCGGGGTGTGCGGCGTATGGTGTGAGTGCGGGGCTATGCCCTCATTCACGTCGGTTTGTTCGTCACGCTGTACGCCCCCCTCCACGTTTGGGGATGCCTTCTGCTCCCCCCTTCTTTTTTCCTCATCGTCCTGCATGACGTTAAACTGCACTTCAAGAACTACGTATGGCTTGATTCCCATCCTTATGGGATACGTAGGACCGCCTGGACATTCATGTTTCAGGCCCAGCCCCATTTCCCGGGAATCCCTATCCCGCGTTGGGCCTCTGGCCCCAGTTCCCCTCCTTTTTGTGCGAGGCGTATCGCGTGAGCGGGGAATTATGTCCTCATTCATGTCGGTCCACTGGCCGCGCCGTACGCCTCCCCCGTGTGTGGGACTACCTCACACCCCTCATCGTCCTGCATGACGTTAAACTGCCTTTCCAGAACTACGTATGGCTTGATTCCCATCCTTATGGGATACGTAGGACCGCCTGGACGCTTGTGTCTCAGGTCCAGCCCCGTCTCTTGGTTGATCACGGGGACCTGCCCCCCCTTCGGTTGCTCTCAGGGTGAGTCCTCCGACCCTTTCCGGAGATCTGTTAACATGTTTTGGGTGCTTTGGTCTATGACTCGTAGTGTCAGATTCAATCCCGACAAGTCCTGTGTTGCTTGTCAGGCCCCGCGCTTCCTCTTGTTCGAGCCTTCACTCAAAGGGATCCTCGTTAGCGGTTTGGGTACGATGCCTCAGTGCTCTCCCGCCGCTCCGGGTCGATTTACCGGTGGGTCTTGGGCCGCAAATCGATATGAATCCTGCGATTGAGCGGTTGATGCTCGTTTGCTTGCCCCGTCTTAGGCTGACGCGATCGGATGTTGTGTTGCGAATGCGTCAGCAACGTCCTTGATCGCCATGTCAGCTCTCTCGGGCTCTGAACATTGGTTGCGCAGTCCTCATCACACTCCGCCTTTGTGCGTTGTAGTGGGATCTTGACACTCTCTTCATACCGACCTCCGGTACGCCTCTACACGTTAGGCAGACCAACCAGGGTAATGATGTCGTTCGAGGCTCTCATGATCTGAGCACCAAGGATATATGCAGATATCCTCCCTAAGGGCCATGCGTAGCTGGACCCTCGTCCCCATAAGGAGGAGGGAGTCGCCCGAACAATTGCGTTCTGGGCCCAGTATATCTGGAGGCTAGCATCTCTGCCCCTCGGGTGATGGACATACGCAGACCCCTATCCCAAGACTCTTTTCCTGGAATCGTGCGTGACCGCAGGGCTGGGTATGTTCCCACCTCCGCCGTGTCCGCCGTACCGCGATAAGCCATGGTCCGAACCACACGACCTTAAACTGTGTTGTCTGGTCCTACCACACGACCGTAAACTGTGATCGTCTTGGCCGCCCGACGAGAAACGGCACTGCATCGTGATGTCCTCCTCAGGGGACACTCATGTTGGGCGCTGGTTAATGACCACGCCATTCATCAATGCCTTCCATGGCTTGATTATTGTGGCGACGCCAGCGATTTCTCAATCACGGGCATGTCGCCGCACAAAGAAAAACCATTCATCTTTAAGGACAAACAAGAAATATCAAATGCCGCTCCTTTTGTGTGCGAGGGTCAGACCCGCACTCTTCCCCGCGCTGGTGCCCGATTGTGTTGCACCGCGCTTCAAGAACTACGTGCGGCTTGATTCCCATCCTTATGGGATACGTAGGAACGCCCGGATGTTTGAAACTTCGGGTCCAGCCCCCCACCTCTTAGAGATTCCCCCTTCTCTGGGGAATCCGCCGCTTTCAGGTCACCCTCAAGGCGTGTTCCCCGACCCCTTGTCGTGGTCCACCGGTGTCAAGAGTACTCTGGTTTATTGCCAGGAGGGTCAGGATCCGCTTGGTCAGGTTTCCTCCACTTTTCAGGCTTCGTGCTCCCTTTCATTCGGACCCATCGTCTACGCCCTGGGTGGAGCCCCCGTGAACGGTTCGGACACAATGCCTCAGTGCTCTCCCACCGACTCGGGCCGGTACCCCCAATGGCCTCGGGCAGCAAATCGATATAAATCCTGCGATTGAGCGGTCGATGCTCGTTTGCTGCCTCATTCCACCAACGGTTGGTGCGATGTTGATGCTGCTTTTCCGCCACGGTCGGCAGTATTCTCATATCGTCACGCCGGTGCTCCCGGTCCTCGAGTGAATGGCCGCATGATTCACATTTTCCACCTCCCATTCTGACCAGGCGAAACCTCGACACTCTTGACACTATCCCTCAGTGCATCTTCGCATATCCAGGGGATATGACCACGATGTGGCGTGCTTTGAGCCCTTATGGTCCGAGCTCTAAGACCTTAAACTAAGATCTCTCCTTATGGTCCGAGCTCTAAGACCTTAAACTAAGATCTCTCCTTATGGTCCGAGCTCTAAGACCTTAAACTAAGATCTCTCCTTATGGTCCGAGCTCTAAGACCTTAAACTAAGATCCCCCCTTTATGGTCCGAGCTCTAAGACCTTAAACTAAGATCTCCCCTTCTGGTCCGAGCTCTAAGACCTTAAACTAAGATCTAGCCCTTATGGTCCGAGCTCTAAGACCTTAAACTAAGATCCTCTAGCCCTATGGTCCGAGCTCTAAGACCTTAAACTAAGATCCTCCACCTTTATGGTCCGAGCTCTAAGACCTTAAACTAAGATCCAGCCCTTATGGTCCGAGCTCTAAGACCCTAAACTAAGATCTACCCCAAATGGGGTCCTACGTCCTGCATGACGTTAAACTGCACTCACAGAACTACGTGTGGCTTGATCTCCAGCCTGATGGAGTACGTAGGAACGCCCGGGCATTTCGACTCGGGTCCAGCCTCAGGGATCGATAAGTCCCGCCCCTCCTCGTCGCCGGCCGTCTGGCCTGACTTCGGGTAGAGTGGTGCAGTTGTGATATTCTCCCCGATTCAGCTCGGGATGCCCCATCGCAATGATGGGAAGCGACAGTTTCCTCGTCAGAGAGGTGCTGTCTGAGAATTGAGGTGACTCACGGCCAGATTAGTGCATCCGCCCAATACGCTTTCTCCACGGTGGCGCAATTTTGAGAGCGTTAGATTCTGTCCGAACAAATCGTCACTTCGCCCCACGCTTCGCATGCCCTGTTGATCTGGATTTTCCACCCTTGTGTCTGAAGGAACCCCAAAGCGGTATTCATGATGACATGTGGTCCGCCTCCTGCAATATGAATGATGGCCTTTTTCGGTCCGTCTATTGCAGTTGTTATGGTCGATCCACTGTCCGCCTACCGTCTTGGGCATTTCCTGGAAGGCCGATCGTTGTGGATGTCTGGATTCGGGACACGCGATTCACCTTTTCTCATTTCCCTATGTTCGGATAAAATCTCAACGCCCCTAGCGTTGTCCCGCTCGTGTGTTGGAACAAGTTGGGGGATGATACATTGGTTAGGTCTGAGGTATCCTTTCCTAGGAATGACCTCCCTCTTTTCTCCAGAAACCCAGCGCCCCTATTTATAGGCGAGGCCGGGTCCGCGCTGCGCGGAAAGCGCTTTGCGCGACCGCAGCGGCGAATTTCGCGACCGGCACCCCTTTTTGCGCGCCTAAGTCCCGCGCCGCCCAGGACTTCGGCATTCCGGCGTCTCCCTCGGAACCCGATCGTTGCGACCTCTCGCCGATCAGATTCCGAGGGGGGGCTTTTGTAGACGCCGGAAAAGTCCGTTGTTCCCAAACGAAGCTCCGGATGCGGAAAGCGAGGTCATATTTGGAGTCGGAAGGATGTTTCGGAGGGCCCGGAGGCCTTGCGCGGAATTTCAGAGGCCCGCGCGCAAAGGTGATGTTCCGCGCGCAAACCCCCCGGGATGCGCGCAATGCGCCGGTCCGGCGCGCAATTTTGCGCGCCGCGGGTCCGCGCGACTCCCTTGCGCGCCGCGCCCGATTCCGCGCCCGCGGGAGGAATTTCGCGCTCGCTCCCTGGATTCCGCGCCCGGGGTTGCCTATAAATACAAGGCGACCCCCAACGTTTCAAAGGTTGCTGGAAGTCGAAACGTCTCCCGTGCGCGCAATTCAACCCCTTCCGCGCGCAATGACGAACTTCAGGTAACCTCCTTTCTTTCGCGCAAGAAAGCCTCGGGGTCCGCCTTCGCGCGCAATCCCCGCTGGCTCCTTTCATTTGAATAAAAACTCACCCTAAGGCCTTTGCGCGCAAAAGAACCCGCTTGCGCGCAATTGCCCCCGGGGTGCGTGCAATCCGGCCCGATTGCGCGCACCCCCCTTCTTTCAAGTGGCCATTCATTAGAGAATGAGCCGTTGCCCCCGCGCGCTATCCGAAGCCCGGTGTGAGCAATCTCAAGCATCCGCGCGCAAGGCGCTGGCCCAATTGCGCGCCAGCCGCCCCGATTGCGCGCCGGCCCGCAGTATTGCGCGCAAAGCTTCCTTTTTGCGCGCAATCTGCCAGGGTCGTCCCCGTTGACCTCCTAAGGGTACCCGCCTGTGTGGCACCCGATGATTCTCATCCCGGGTGCCCGCACCGTGCGTTGTCTTCCCGTGCGGCCCTCCAGGCTTGCGCGAAGTGACACGCACCTATGTCCAGCATGACGTTAAACTGCATACTCGTCCAGCATGACGTTAAACTGCATATACGTCCTGCACGACGTTAAACTGTACATCGTCCGCGCTGCAAGACGTTAAACTGCCAAGTGCTTCGTCCGGCAACCTATGCCCAGCATGACGTTAAACTGCACACCCGTCCAAGCTGCACGACGTTAAACTGCCTAGCCCCCATCGTCCGTGCTGCAAGACGTTAAACTGCCAAGTGCCTCGTCCTCAACACATGACGTTAAACTGTACTTCGTCCGGCAAGACGTTAAACCGTCTGCTTCGTCCTCAACACATGACGTTAAACTGTACTTCGTCTGGCAAGAAGCTAAACCGTCCGCAACCTGATCCCGTGCTCCGCACGCAGGGTCTCCCCCGGTTTGGATGTGGCCCCCACCCGCTCGTCTCTGCAGGGATGTCGGGATTGTCCCCCTTTTGGGACGATTTAATGGGAGTGGCTTTTCCCTACGGGGGCAGGGTATTACAAACCCCTAGTTTCTCGTGGGAGGCTGCACATGTGTATCTCCATTGCACCTCCCCACTGCCGAAGCCAGTAGAGGGTCTGACTGGGATCGAGGTGTCTTTTGCTTTCGGTCCAAGTCCCTTCCAGCTGAGTTTTGCAGCATCCGGGCTGCCCCAAGTGCGTAAGTCCTGACAGAATGAACTACGTGGACTTTGATCCCTGTCTTCTATACAGGGTACGTAGGAAGCCTCCCTGAGGCCCAAGCCCACCACCTGGTCGTTCCGGTCGTATTTACGTCCGTTCGTCCATCAGTGGACCCCTCCAGGGTTCACGCTTGCGTTGATTCACCTATGAATCCGCCCCTGTGGGAGACTGCCCGTGTGTATCTCCACGGTGCCTCCCCACAGCCCCCCTTTTCCATTTCCCCTTTTATCGTCCAGCATGACGTGAAACTGTGATCCACCCGGCCGTTCCATCCCCCTCCGTGCGAGGTGGTTCGGTTCAATCCTCCGCCCGGCGGCCTCGACCTCTTCGTGAGTCGGCTTGCCGACGTCCAGCATGACGTTAAACTATATGCCCGAACTACGTTGACTTTGATCTGTGTTAACGCGCGGTACGTAGGAAGCCCATCTGGGGTCCAAGCTCTTTACTCCATCATCCATCCTGATCCTTACCCGGGCCGCCACATCCCGGTGGGGTCATGCCACTTCACTTCACTCCACGTTACTTGGGAAGCCGCCCATGTGCTGGCCCCAGCGTCGGAGGTTCCCCGCAAAGGGGTTCTGTCATCTGATCCACTTTTCGTGTTGATCGGTCCGATGCCGTCCCCGCTGGACGTTAAACTCGCGGCATACCCCGTGTTAAACACGGGAAGCTGAGGAAAACCTCAGGTGACACAGTTCCCCGCACCTAGTACGGGATGCCTCAGGCCATCGTGCCTTCGAGAAGCCCTATTAGGGACGGAAGACAGACGTGCAGAGCCGCAGTGTTACGACACGCCCCCAGCACCCAGAGCCACCCGGCCTTCTCACCGCAGGTTGCTGCCCCGCCCAGACTCCTTGGAACGTTCGGGCGGAAGCAGCGTAATTAACCGGTGTCCATGAAGATATGGCGCCGGGAACGAGATTCACGAACATTCTTAAGTCTATGAGGGAGACCCGGATTAGGCGACAAGTTCCGAGGAGACGTCCAAGGAAGGAGAAGCCGACATCCCATCATCCCGGTTTCGATCAAGGAGCAGACGCCCCTGAATAAGGGACGGATGCCGCCCGCCCTTGGAAAGCGGGACTGCGGGACCACAAGCCGCGCGCCCATCCCCTCGGGTTGACGGGTGCACGCGCGAACGCGTCCTGGCGGAACAGCGTAACCCGACGCACATCCGCACCGAAACAGCATATCTATTTGGTTTTCTTATATCAATTAGTCTCATACATAGTACTTGTGTTTTAGGTACAACTTATTCTACAAGGACCGATGAAACTCATTCCTTCTCTAAATGTTGTTTATCTTGAGCATCGACTTCGTTGATGTAAATATTTCTCCAATTATCCTTTTTGAGTATGTGATACTTCTACCAAAAGATGGATTATCTTGTGACAATAACTTTCTTATCTGAGGGGGTTTTATTGGTAGTATCCCTCTGTTTACTTGGAATACCATATAAAGATGCACTTTTCAACCCTATATGCTAGTTTGTTGAATATGAAGGCCTATACAAACTCCATATAACCCCTTACACATGTTTGCAAAAATGAGTTTCTTTCTATAGCATAACTCAAATGTATTTTTCTTCCTCTTTAGTTGGAACTTGGATTAATGTGTAAGAAACAGTTTCTAACACGAATTCCCAAAATTTTAAAGGAAGATCAGCACGAATCATCATAGGACTTACCTTTTCTTAAAAGATACCATTCTTCCATTCACTAAAACCACTCCCCTGGGGTGTAAAAGATAGAGTGGGTTGAGATAGAATCCCAAACTCTCGTAGAATGTCAATGAACTATTGGTTAAAATATTGACCGCCTCGATCTGATCAATGAATCTTTATCTTATTACTAAGTTGATTCTATACTGCATTATTGAATTTCTTGAATTTCTCAAATGAATTGGTGTTATACCTAATCAAGTAGAGATAACCACATCTACTCAAATCATCAGTAATTGTTACAATAAAAGAATACCCACCTCTATATTTTACTGTAAATAGTACAGACACATTAGTGTGTACCAATCATAGAAGCTCTGTGTCCCTATCACCCTATCCATCCAATGGTAATTTGTTCATTTTTCCTTCTAAACAAATATGACATATTTCAAGTAGTTTAAGATCAGACATTCCAAAATAATCATCTTGATTGAGATTTTTCAAACACTTCTCATTTACATGAAAATGATAGTGATTCCAGATATTGGTGTTACATAAATTGCGTGAACATGATTCATTATCAATTTCCAATACTTGGTTTTCATAATATAATACATAAATATCATTAATTACATCTTCTATACAATAAAATATTTTTTCTTATAAAATAAAAAAAAATTATTTCCAATATTGAAAACCCCCATATGTGTCTACGAATGATACATAAATTATGTTTTTAGTAACTGTAGGAATATAATAAAAATATTTAATAACAAAAATATTTTTCCTTGGAAATGAAAAACACACTGCATCCATTTATTTTCCCTACCTTCGTATCTTTTTCTTATTCTAAGGAGGATGCTCAGAATGTTTATAAAATTAATGAGTATTGGAACCCTTTTTCATATTCTTTTTCATCTTGTTCAACTTAAGTATCATGGGTTTATCGAGCCCCATTTTTTATCCTCTTAGAGAATTAAAGTAAGATATTTTGAAAGACTCTTCTCCTTATTTCTCATTTTTTAATTAACAATAAAACATGACATGGTCTTGGGGAATGATTAATGTAAAATATATGTATAGAAATCATATATATATTTAATCCGCAAGAGATATAGGAATTCAATTTTTTCATTCATCTTCACTACATGAGTATAGGATGGCACAAAGCCTCCATGAATTATTGTAAACAAACCATTAGAGATCTCATACCTCTCAATTCTATCATTTCCATTATTGATATCCCAAATGTGGGACATCATGCTTTACGAATCCATGTCCTCATGCTTCATTAAAATGTCACTGGACATGGATGATAGTATGAATCATTCATCATATATAGAATCATTCAAATGTTTCTCATTGAGTTTTAACATGTCATCACTAGCATCAATTCTATGAAATTTAGGAAAATGTTCTTTTAGAAAATATAATTTCCTTTTATGGAAAAGGCTGACACATAATCACATTTTTTAAGTCTTGGAAATTTGTGCTAGTGAGATTGTTGTCATTATCATATATGGGTCACAATGATATATTTGATGTCACTTTAATGTTTTTTTAATTAAGATGATCAAAATTTGATACTTTATCTAATAAAATTATTCCCAATAAATAAATACATATAATATTTATTATCCTAGATATATTATATCGATACCAAATAGCCCTCACCATTGGGATTATAATATCCTATTTCTTAGACATTTAAGAGGAATGTATCTATATTACCCTTCTAATTACCCCAAATTTGGATGGTCAAGAATCATGAATGGTTTAGGTAGGAATTTCATATTCCAACTGCATTAACTCACAGTTCCCTGATCTATTGAGTGGACTCTTCAAACCTAAAATCCTTAGATTGGATTTCCACAACCATTGCATCTTAGTTAAACTGATTCTTACTTTGGAAGTCACCCCTTGATGTAAACTATGTTATGTCAACACAAAATATCAATTTAGAATTCCCCGATAATTTAAATCACCCCAACATTGTATGGTGAATCACTTTGAACTATGGTTTGATTTTAACCAAGGTAGGGGAAGGTTATACAAAATTAATATATATTACTGTGGGATTTTATCATTTTATGTGTAAATTTACAATAATTATCTTTATCACATGATTTTTAATATTAAGTGGATTTATAGAAGTGATTAACCATGGATTAGATAATATATATGCATAAGAAAATTTATTTTAGTTCTTTTTACATCCTCAATAATTTTAAAAATTTACGTGATAAAAAAATAACATCCATGATTAATTAACCAAAAAACCTTATATAAATAAAATAATAAAGTGGTATGATAATGAGATTTAACTAATAGTTAGATTATCTTTTGGTTGATATAATGAACATTGACCAGAGGGAAAAAACCTTTATCCAATTATAGTTTTTGTAAAAACATTCCACATGTCAACCTATGTATATTTTGTGGATTTTTTTATCCATAGCTCCAAACATGAACCTCCTCCACTAGCTTGGGAGATCCATCTATTATATATTATTTTACTAACACACATTTGAGGGGAAAATGTGGTTTACATAAAAGAAACCATTGTCACACGGGACCTTACATAATTAGAGGAGAGAAGGAACATATGCCAAAAATTTAATTTAAAAATAAATTAAATAAAATAATTATAATAAAATAGTAAGGTCTATGGTCATGGTCAATGACACGCATGAAAGGAAATGCACATTTAATAAAACTGACATTCAATTCATAATAATTCTTATTCAAGATAAATAACACTCAAATAAACTAATTATTATCTTTAATTAATCAGCTAGTTTATATCAATTCTAATAAAGGTTTCCTTGATATTCTCCTTATCATAATTTAAAATATGTTTAATAAATTTATTTAAAATTAACTGTATACATTAAATGTAATTTAGAGGCAAGAAGGTGAATGCCCTTCCAAATCCACAGAACTGGTTTTATACTCATATATAGTTTTACTTTTGTGATATATAGAATAAACTAATTATCATGTAATTTCACAATGTATACTATCAAATTAATGATGACATGAATTGAATGATTTTGTGGCCATGTTTTATGCTTAAATTCATGGACAGTAACAACTGTTACATAAATCAAATATGATATTCAGATCTAAACACTACTCATGTATTAATTAAAAACTTATATATATATATATATATATATATATTTAAAAACCATCACATGGTTTGTCCAATCAACTTAAGAACCACACATATATTTAGATATTATAATAAATATATTCTAAATTTGTGTAATTTGATATACGTACACGATGTGTATAGGTGAGCTACATGGAATGCACATCTTTCACTAGCTATCAAAGGTACACTATTAGGGACTCACTATGTAAATTGTACCTTTGAAAAAATGGATTTCAAAATGTGTTAAACGGGATACACAAAATATGGTCTCCATGTTACACAATCTCTATTTAGGTATGTTGTGTATAAAAATATGGTCCATCTGTGACTCAAAGTTACTAAACACGGTGTACGTGGGATACATGACATGAATTCCTGTGAATCGTGCTCCCGGTTGCCTTGGTTAACATGCATTGTAAAAATTAACTACACAATGTTTCATCAATTCACACACATTGAAGTAATTTTTTAATTAATTTTTGATGCATTTAACACAATTACATGATGTGTGACTATGATTACATGGCTTTTACTCTTATTTTATCTTTCCAGAATTTTTAGAACCTACACATAAGTTCTTAAATTTTATTTCATTTATAAAATTAATCGCATTGATTAGATATAAAATAAATTTAGGAGGAAGAAGTATATATTTTAAATTATATTAAAAGAATGATTAAAATTTAATTGAAAAAATAAATCACAAATTCACAAATCATTAATGATATTTGAAAAATTATAACCTTTGATACCACTTGTAGGTTCTAGGCATAGTGGAAATGTATGATAGGTTGTGCCGAACTTTTTTTATCATGACTGGTGATGAATTTGAGATATATGCAATGATTAACATCATGATCTACATCATTAAATCAAATAAAATAGAAAAAAAATAGAATTATGGAACTAAAGAGGGGCTCATCACATATTATTTATAATCAATTAAATTATTTATAGAATTTCCTTATTAGAATTATTTCATTATTGATGGATCTAAAAATAGATCTTCATTGTATAGTCATTGAGTTTTAGAAATCAAAGTATATTTCCTCTAGTAGTGATCCACATGTGATCCAAAAATTATTAAATGTCTCCATAGGAATATCTGGGTACTATCATGACAGATCCTATCACTTGCATCATCAACCTTTGATCGCCTTAAGAACATCTTATAAAGAGTTCTCTTGTATCTCTCTTGGCTTGAGAGTGAGAGGTAGAGGAAGATCAATCTCTATTATTGGGAGATTTGTTGGAGAAGGGAGCTCTTTAAGTATTGAGATGATTCTCCAAATCCATTGTGCACAACCAATAAAATGAATTGGCTTCATTAAAAAATAATAATATTTGGGTTATATATCTATAAGGTTTAAATAAAATAATTTCACAAGTATCCTTTATTTTTTATTTAATCCTAATGAAACCCCATTTAAAATAATAATAATAAAAATAATATTTCTAGAAATGTGCTTATCTTATGAATTAAAAAAATATTATTAAATAAAAAAATATTAAATATTTATTAGTTCTCATCAGAACATTAAACTCAGCATGTAATTACTCCATAATATTTCTCAGTAATTAAATAATGACTATTTATTTATTAAATAAATATCACTAAATTAATCACTAAAAATTATAAATTATATTCAATAATTAAAAAATAAATATTTATTAAATAATCTGATGACAATAACTTCTCTTGAATAACTGCGTACAAAATATTTGTGAACACAAGTACATGAATAATTATTATACCACATATGAGATTAATATATATTCACCTTGTTAAATAATAAATAATAAAAAAATAATCAACTGTTATTCTGGACAGACATAATGTCTTCCCATCTAGGCCTCTTTCTTATTGTAATTACACAAAGTAGTCAAAAGTCGAAGGTCAGATTTTAGAAACATGCCATGGAACCCCTATAGAAAGAATTTAATGCTTCAATGACATGATGTTCCATACAAATTCTTATTGTGTATCAAAATCCCTTTATCAATATATCTCTAATAATAAAACTTCCATGTTTGTGTCATCAATATATTTTCTCAATTATTCATTATTTATCTTCTCAAAAAATTATCTTTCCTATTGAACACCATGGAAATTGATTCTTTTAGGGAATATCAATTCCATCTAAGGTCCAAGGATATCAATTTTTAAATAATATAAGGGGAAATATGTTTTTCTTGCATTATTCATTAATTCAATATTACTCATGACACACACAAAATATCCTACCTCACCCCAACCATCTTTGACCCTAGTTTTAATTAATAAATAAAAGTAAAATACTTATAATACTCATTAATGAAAATATTAAAGTATAAGGACAAATAAAAAAAATTCACCGATAGGAAAATACAATGACACATATAAATGTGTGTTTCCTACTAGAAGGTCTCATTCTCATAATATTGTACTGAATATTACCAAGGGCATACTCCATGAGGAGGTGACTCAAAGTCTTATGAGTATCGACCATGATATCCTACATACTTTGTGTCTATGAAATGATGTCATACCTCTATATAAAATAGATTTAAGAATAGTTTCATAGCACATCGGTGTATTCATCATAGTATAGAATAGCTAGGAACATTTAGTGTGATAGATACTATTGGGACATTTTCACATACTATGTAATGCATAAGAACAATCATGATGTGAAAATAAGTTTGTTAATATTAAAAAATTAATACAGGTTTTGATAATGTACGCATGATGAATCCTTGAACAATGAAAACCTGATGATGCTTGGGAGACCTAACATGGTCTCAACAACTGTTAAAATTACTATGAAATGCTCTCCCCATCAATTATAGTTCATCAGACATGGTGAAAAAAAACTACTGATAATGGTTCCTTGAACAATGAAAAAATGAGTAAATATGAGTGAAATGGACTATCACCCAAAAGTGATTCTAAATGAAATAGATGGATGGACAACAAAAAAGCCTCAAAATAAAGACAATATAACTCACCATGGGTCACGACACACATGGATAACCAATGAAAAAAATATTATATAACACTCATATGGTGGATCCAACAAATGGATGATGGCTAAACCAATATTATTAGATCAATCTCAATTGTTGTATCATGCACCGTAGTTACCTAATCATACACCCAACGGCCTCTATAAAGTCCAAAAAAATGAGTAACACTTGTCTGAACCAAAATAACTCGATTAATCACTATCATAAAGAGTGGTTTTCCAAAAAAAGGCTTAGAAAAATGACATTCATATCCCAGTCCCAAAACACCCCAGAGTTTGGGAGTGGAAAGAAACGTTCCTCAATTGAAAAAATGCGATAAATTAGTACTCAAACCGTCCATAAGTACAAACAGTAGAAATAATCCACAAAGAACACAAAAAATGGGAAACATCCACAACACCCAACCACAACATCTGATGTTCAAAAAATGAGAGTAAAAAAACTCATGTGAAGTAGAGGACAAACAATTTGAATTTAGGATCACCTAAACAACTTCACACCACCAATTTCCTTCAAATATAAAAAAATCTTCCATGTACACCACTTTTCTTGATTCTTGGGTAGGCATTTGTACAAGAGAAAATGTTTCATAAATTCTAGGGGACACAATAGTAGATGAATGAACTACCCCAAGAAATGTCTCAAAAAAGTACCAAGTGATTCTATCATAATAATGAAATCAAATTGGATATAGAAACCCTAAAAAAGGTACCCAAAAAGCATCGAAAAGAAAATTTATTTTCCTGACCATCATTTCACTTGGGAATTCTAATACCACCTTCCACGATGTGGTGTTTTGGAAAACCAAGCAATCATATGCTTTAAAAACCACCTTAGTGGAACATAGTAATTTCCACAACAAAGAAATCCACAAATTCTATATTTCAATATTTCATTTCATTTTAAAATAAATTCAACCAAATGATTACCATAAAAAATTTCATTTTTGAAAACACTATTATAATGTAAAACAACCATTTTCAATGATTTACATAAAACTGAGGGAATTCACCCTTCGCAATTTTCCACAAAATATTTTAAAAAAATGAACATTCAAAAAGTGCCTTAATTTTCCAAAAAATGTGTTAATACTAGGGATATACAAATAACCACATAGGGTATAATAAAAGGCTCACAAACCACATTTAAAAAAGAGCATAAGAAAATCCCCACTCCACCAATAATAATTGAAAATATCTTTTAGAGAAATCCAAAATTTAGAGGAGTATTAATTTTGATAACCATAAAAGAAAAGTGTTATCAAATCATTGACCTACATTGTTTGGGTGACTGGGTGTCAACCATGGAACAAACCTTATAAAAAGGGCAGCCTCAACAACATAAAATTACATGGTTTCCAAGCTTGTTTGGGTTTAATAAGCAGTTCGAGTTCCATTCCAACCTGAAGCTAAAGACTGTTTCCCAATATCACTCAAGAGTAAATGGGGACCCATATATTTTAATCTCTTCAAAACCTTCTAGTAATAGATAAATGTAACCATGAAAATATTGTTTGAAACCAAAAAACCCATGGATTCTTGAGTTTTGGGATAATCTATAGCTAAGTAGACTCTACCCACCCTTTTCTATCAATATATAACTATCGTAGTTGAAATTCTAGGAGGTAATACCCAAATTAAAAATTATAAAAAAGAATATTAGGATCATAGTAAAGGAAAATCCAAAGCCATGTTTCGATTTTGAAATGATATAGTTCAGTATATGATTTAACAAAACAGTTGAACTGGATTATAATAAGGCCTGTTGGGTGTTCCTGATTGACAACGGCTAGAGAGAAGCACCTGGGCGTAACTAGAACTCCACAGAGAATGGTTTATCCAAAATTCATAAATAAAATAGTGTAATAAAATAATAAAAGGCCTAAAATAAATTAATAGCATTCTAACAGGTCGTAACCAACTACCATGATTATACCCATTTTTAATACATAAAGAACATTCATAAAAAATGATATGCATACATGAAGGAATATGAAGGAACAAAACCAAAAAAAAGAAATATACAGAAATTAAGAAACTTGAGATGAGAACTAAACAAACTCCTTCAAATCACTGTATCCCACCACCACCCAAATCATCCCACATTGGCCTCAAAAAACAATAATGATCCATCCAGAATCTAGGAAAATAAAAATCTATAGAATGATATAAAAATCCTAATATGTCACCATAACCCGCCTATACTATATAAATAATTAAATCACTAAATTAAATAATCTTAATTTAAGAATAAATATAGAGTGTAAGATTTAACTATATACAATGAATGGAAATCTATAAATTCATTAATCCACTTTTGAAAATTTCCCCATATGTTTTTCAAAACCGAATGCACATGTTTTTAAAAAAATGGTGTCTATCAACTCCATTTAAAAACTACTCACACCATTAATACATATAAAAAATAACTCAATCTTATTTTATATAAATTAAATTCATTAATTTAAAAATATCACATGTTGAATACATCCTAAACTCAGACACATTTATAAATTCACCATAATAACTCAATTAAGAGTATTTCATTTTAAAGCGATTTCCAAAACCTCTTCGAAAATTAAATTTCAAAGGTAACAACCCATCTCACATAGGTTAAGTATAAAAAATTATCGCCATATATTTATGAAAATGAACAAAAAATAAATAAAATCAATGAAGGTTCTATATAAGGGAATGATACAATTAAGCACTAGAGACAACTCCCCTCAATCAATATATCACTGAGAAAAATAATATGTCATGGTACTAGCAGATGTAACTAAAATTACAAGAATATAACGTATATAGGTATAACTACTCGAACTATATAATGGAATATACTATGTCATGTTCATCTTCTAATTATCACACAAAAGCATCATTATAGTGGAAAACACCCACATTTCCCTTTTTCTTAGCACAAGTGGTGGGAAACTCACTACATCTGAACCAACTAGAGGGAAATAATAGATATTTCCCCAAGTAAATTATACCCCATTACAAATATAAGAAGTAGAGAATATATTAAAATGAGACATGTATACCCAAAATTCATAACCATAACTACACCCACAAGCATACACCTATATATGAAACACCCATAGAAATTACTGACACCCTAGTCATAACAAGAAACATCCAATGAAAGGGGATAAAAATCATCACATTCTGATAAAAACCCATATAATGGGTAAATAGAGACTGTCACTTCTCATAAATGGAAATTACATCTTCTCAGATGAATATTCATTACATTATATAAACACAAGCTCATGAATCACAATATTTTAATTCAATTAAAAACATTGAACACAATCTTATAATTTGGTGAATGATTTTCCAAATCTCCCTAAAGGATATTCCCCTTTATCACTCATACTTAATACCTTTCATCATTACCAAGGGAATAGAAAAATGAGAAAGGGTGTGCTTAGATGCTCATTAAGTAGAAATAAGGTAGATATATATGAATAACATGAGCATAAGGGTATTAGAACATGGTCATATCATTATAAATAAAATACTCTCCTTGTTAAAGACCACAATAATGCATCATGGAATAATAAATTATAGTTAATAAGAAATGAATCACAAGATAATCAGGGAACACGATCCATGAATGTATAATAATGGCATAATAAATGTAAATTATGACATACACATAAGCATAAAAAATCATATGTCAACGATACCTACCATGACATTCACAACAAGATAGTCTTGGTATAATCACTTAGGTACCTACTTTTTTCATGGGCTGACCTCTCTTATACCCTCTTGTTTTGATCTTATGATGACCTCCAGTGTACCCTATTATTGTGTGGTTAAGACCACAAAGTTTTTACCCTCTTGTTGAGGGATTTTTATAACCTCTAGTGTATGAAGTAATTGGGGGCATGGGATAACCACACATGTACCATTTGAGATTATAGAATATTTATGATTACCCAATTTATTGGAGAGAGATATAGGTCTCACTCTAAACAAATTGAAACAATACATATGTACGCCCCAAGATAATAAACATTAATCATATCATAACCTAGGAAATGAAATGGGTATTATTAACATGTCATCATATCATAACTTCTAGAAAAGAGAAAGGTTTAATAATCATTTCATCATTGCATAACCAGCGAAAAGAATCAGGTTTCATAAGAATTTTATCATTATATAATATGAGGAAGAGAAATAGGTTTCATAGAAAACTTCATATTAAATGTAAACCATTCAAATAAAAATATTATTGTTGTCCTTGGATCACATCCATAGTAAATCCAAAACTATATCAAATTATTTTATCATAGATTGAATTTTGTAATTATATTTTAAAACATTTCTGGATGAAAATATCCATTCCTATTCTAAAACAGTTTTTAAAGTATAAAACATTTTTGATAACCCTTCTCATTGAAAATATAATTAAAAAAATTATTTTCAAGATTTTTAGGAAACAATGTTATTAGAAAACCTGGTAAAATTTCAAAGGAACCATAAAATAAATGATGTTCATGATGATGTGTAAATATGTACATAATATAGAGACCCATGTTTACCATACATAGATATTACATCATTTTAGATGAATATTCATGACCTAAGAAAATAAATGCCTAATGGATCAAATAGTTTATTTTTTTTGGAATCCTGGAAGACATTCTTCTAGTATGGTGACATATCTTCAACATCTCCCTTAAAGATCTTCCCCATTAGTACTACAACTAAATACATCTCTTCATAACATGGGGAAATGAAAATTAATAAAGTAGTGATATTGAATTTTTAATAAGGGTAAATAAATGAAATATAGAAGTATATCATGAACATAACGGTATAAGAACATGATCATAACATTTTATGAAAATAACCTATAAAAAAGATCATAATCATGAGACATGTAATAAATATTGATAGTTCACAAGAAATTAATCATTAGATAGTCAAGAGAATAAACCATTTGATTATATCAAAGGTATAAGACATAAAATATTTGGTAGATAGATAAACATTTAACAGCATTCCCTATAAATTATGTATCTTTTCCAAAAACATATCAAGGCATTTCATGGGGACTACACCTACTAGGAAGTACACACCGACATCCCTAGTCATAGTCATTTCCTTATTATGGATTGGGTTTACCAATCATCATATAATGGATTAGGTTTCCCCATATTCCCAGAGGGGATTAGGTTTCCCCATTTTCATATAGTGGATTAGGGAACACATGTTTCCCATTTTGAATCCAGATGCACATGTTTCCCAAATAGATCAATCATGTCGACTTTTTTCTCATCATTATCTCATGATATATTAATATTCACCCAATTAATTTTATGAAGTTATATGTACCACCCAAAAAATAATAAGATCATGCATACATCTGCCATAAGATAAAAACAAATTGAAGTGAAACAAGGTTAACCAAATATCATTCAATCAAAACATTAAATATTCAAGAAACAATATGAATTGTATTCTTTGATTATATCAATAATAAAGTAAAACTATGAAAAAGTATTTCATTTTAGATGGAGAAGGTTCTCTAAAAATAAAATGAAATGTTTATTAATTTAAATATCCTTTATCTGAAAATACACTTTATAAAACCATTTTAAAATACTTTTCTTATAAATAATTATTTATAATATCATTTAAAAAATTTCTTGAGAAAATTATGTTTCTATTATTGGAAATTATTTATAAGACATAATGAAATTTGAAATCCTTTTTATTTGAAAATATATTCTAAAAATTATAAATGAATTATGAAACCATTTATAATTAATTTTAATTTGATAATACTTAGAAAAAATATAAGGAGATATTGAAATAAATTTAATTATTTTCACTGAAAATAATCTTGGGAAAACATATAAATGATGTTTTGAAAATCTTTTAAAACATTTTTTAAACATGAAACATTTTTTAAAACCCTTTCCCATGAAAATACATTAAAAACATAAAAATAAAATTTTAATTCACTTTAATCATTTTGTTTGAAAATAAAATTTCGAAAGCATATAAAAAAATAATGAAAATCATTTAAAACATTTCTGAAATATTATTCATTTTTGAAACCCTTTTCCCTTGAAACCCAATTTAAATTAAATAAATTTATAAAATAATATAAAAAAATTTTATTTTAAATTAACCTTAAAATCATATAATGGTGGATTGTAGGAAATTAAAATCATGATGGTAGGTAAGTATACACAACATAAAGATTCCTTTTTCACCTTTAATGATTAAAAAAGTTCATTGATTGGAAAATGAAAAGAATATTAATTTTAAAACAAATTTTTAAAATGATATATCATGGTTAAAAAATGTACTTTAAATATCATTGGGTAATAGTTAAAATTTTTTGATATTTTTTAAAAACATAGTTATGAAATAACATAGATTTTCAACCAAAACGCGGAATAAAGTCACATTTTTATAAAAAGATTTTATTAATTATCTTATATACCAATTAGTATGAAAATGGTACAAATATATGAATATTTCTTGGATAAACATAGGGAAAGAAAATTAATGTTTATTATTGGGTGTGAATTATAGGATTTCATCAATGAAATCATAATTTTAAAGAATCCTGATAAATGGTGAGATTGTAGCAATTAACCATTACCACATTGATAAGATTAAATAATTATCCCAATAAAAGAATAAAATTACATGAAGATTAAAATTCCCTGAAAATAATGATATTCATGATATAAATTTTTTATGGGTATTATATATGAACCATATGAAAATACAGGTGAATACCATGGAATGTATCTCAATGAAAGAAAAATTGAGAAGAAAATACTTTACGAGATTATTATATTTTGATACAAAAACCAAACTAAATAAAGATCATAAAATTGATATTTATATAACCATATATTTATTTATATATATCATAGAATACATTCATATGTCGTATATACACCACGTAAAATGAATGTGTGGTGAATAAGTTATATGTCTCACCAAAATAAAAGTGAGACAAGAAAGCCCTTAATTTATGTCTTGACATTCTTTATACACATTGAAACCTAAGTTATAATAAATATTTTTTTATATATTTGTATCAAAATCATAATATTATATATAATATCATTCTTATTTGGATATGAATTTATATTACTCATTTATTAACATCTCAATGTTGATATCACGATTCCGGTAATACCTACTTTCTTTTCGTATATATTTTGTCTTGTTATTCCTAAAAATATTACACAGATCATGATTAAATTATTTATATAATGTAAATAATTATATAAGTACCATAATTATTCAATATATATTTATTTATAACAATACATATAATATATAAATTAAAACAGAATACAACATTAATTGAGACGGTAGGCTGTACGTACACATGAATGATATTTTCGTTTATTTACATTTTTTAAGATAAGAAAATGAAATATATATATATTATCATTACAGTATAATTATTATTTTATATATATATTATAAATTTATTTATATCATACTTAATATGTCCAATGTAATGTGTAAATGAATCATAACACCTTAATGAGGTGGTAGTCCACACATCCCCAAATGAAATTATCATAATTTAACAAAATGTAAATCATGAATTTATGTGTTATATATTTACTAAACAATAATAAATATATCCCAAATAACATATTTATAATATAAAAAAATAGTTTCTCTCATCATTCTGAAACATTATATGCATTAAATGAAAAATTAACAACACTGTTTTGTGAGGCGATAGTTTTCTATACCGAAGAATGGTAAGTTCATTACTAATTAGATGGACGTGTGTGTAAGTATAGTTTTAACCCTTATAATAAAAATATCTCAGTAAATTGAGGATACATATTTTATTATATAATAATTACTTAATCACTACTGGAAATCCAGCATTTCCCAACGGTTTAGAACCGTTGGGAAAGGCTGCAGAACCGTTGGTATATGTTATACCAACGGTTCTGAAAACCGTGGGGAAGTAAGCCGTTGGGAAAGGCTTTTCCCAATGGTTTACACAGAACCGTTGGGAGAGGTCAGAAAAAATCAACCTATCCCAATGGTTTGGCCCGTTGGTAAATCAACAGATAATTTTCTTTCCCAACGGTTTAAAAACCGTTGGTAAAAAAACATGCAACAGGGTATCCCAACGGTTTGAAACCGTTGGGATAGGGTTTTTTTACCAACGGTTCAAGGAACCGTTGGTAAAAATAGCTACATAGAGCCTATGCCAACGGTTTGAAAACCGTTGGCATAGGCTTTGCTGTGCAAATTGCACAGTAGCCTGCAATTTGCACAGTAGGTCTAGTTTTTGGGCATTTACCCTCAGTTTCAATTCAATTTTTAATCCAATTATGCCCTCGTTTTCAATTCATTTTTCAATCCAATTATTTTACCTGTAACACATATAATGCATACATATAGAGAACAAACCAACACATACAAATAATGAAAACCAACCAACCAACACATATAATGCATCCTGAAAATATACACATCCATAATTAAAGTAGAATTCATAACATAATTATAAACATACATAATTCATTTAGAATTCATTTTAAAATTTAGATGACAATTATATGTGGAATCCGAAATTCAATTCATAATTTGATCGGTTTTTTCTATACCATATATTTTTACCTCAAAAGATGTCCATTTTAAACAAAATACGTACACCTGAAATGATACCGGCCACACCGCACCTCATATTGAGGCGGGGTTGACTCGTACACGTCACATTTGACCCATGGATCGTTGTGCTATTGTATCGACACAATCTGAATACGTTTGGTCGGTTTTCCGTATGCTAGTTGATGTTTTTCACTTAAAATGACGTCCTTTTGAAACAAAAGACGGACACTATGAGTGGTGCCGACCACACCGTGTCTCCAATTGAGGCGGGGTTGATTTGTACATGTCACATATGACCCATGGATCGTTCTCCTAAAGTTTAAATGGAAACCGAATGCGTTTGGTCGGTTTTCTTTATGTACTTAAAATGTTGTGCATTTTAAACAAAAGAGTGACACTTAGACTAATCCTGACCACACCGCGACTCAGATTCATCCTGGGTTGGCTCGTACATGTCACATATGACCCATGGATCATTGTGATAAATTATCAAAAGATTACGAATGTGTTTGGTCGGTTTTGCGTATGCCAGTTGTTCTTTTCATTTATAATCATGTACATTTTAAACAAAAGAAATAGAGTTAGAGCGGTGTCGGCCACACCGCGTCTCGGAATAAGATGGGGTTGACTTGTACACGTCACATATGACTCATGGATCGTTGTGCTAAAGTGTCGATAGAATCCAAATGCGTTTGGTCGTTCTTCTTTATGTCAGTTGATGCCTTTCACTTAAAATGACGTCCTTTTGAAACAAAAGACGGAAACTTTGAGTGGTGTCAGCCGCACCGCATGTCGTATTGAAGCAGGGATGATTCGTACACGTCACATAAGACCCATGGATCATTCTCCTAAAGTTTCAACGGAAACCGAATCCGTTTGGTCGCTTTTCCGTATGTACTTAAAACGGTGTCCATTTTAAACAAAAGAGAGTCACTTAGACTTATCCTGGCTACATCGCGACTCAGATTCATCCCGGGTTGGCTCATACACGTCACATATGACCCATGGATTGTTGGGATAAATTATCAACAGATTCGGAATGCGTTTGGTTGGTTTTCCTTATGTCAGTTGATGCTTTTCACTTAAAATGACGTCCTTTTGAAACAAAAGACGAACACTTTGAGTGGTTCCAGACACACCACGTCTCCGGATTGAGATGAAACCACCATGAAACATTTTAATTATTATTCGTGACGTGTACGTGTAGACGGCATGCCAATAGGACGTGCGGTTTGCGCGGTACAGCTCAATATTCGTGTTTTAAGTGATACGTGTGCTTCGTAAACGCGCGTGAGGGGGGGTCCAAATGGGCTGAACGAAGTCGGAATGGCCTGAAATCAGACGACAAATATGGGTGACTGATTTCTGAAGTGTTCGAGTAGACGGCACGTCAATCGGACGTGCCGTGTGCCCGCGGTGACCGACAACGCAGTTCTGGTGTCACAAACGGCCAAAACGGGCGTCCAACAGTCAAATTCATAGAGGACGACCTCAGATTGAGCTGAAACCACCGTGCAACATTCTAATTATTATTCGTGACGTGTACGCGCAGACGGAACGCCAATTGGATGTGCAGTTTGCGCAGTACGGCTCAATATTCGTGTTTTAAGTGATGTGCGTGCTTCGTAAACGCACGTGAGGGGGTCCAAACGGGCCGAACGAAGTCGGAATGGCCTGAAATCAGACGAAAAATACGGGTGAGTGATTTCTGAATTGGTCGAGCAGAGGGCACGTCAATCGGACGTGCCGTGTGCCCGCGGTGACCGACAACGCAGTTCTGGTGTCATAAACGGCCAAAACGAGCGTCCAACGGTCAAATTCATAGAGGACGACCTCGGATTGAGCTGAAACCACCGTGAAACATTCTAATTATTATTTGTGATGTGTACGCGCAGACGGCACGTCAATCGGATGTGCGGTTTGCGCCGTACGGCTCAATATTCGTGTTTTAAGTGATGCGCGTGCTTCGTAAACGCGCGTGAGGGTGGTCCAAACGGGCCGAACGATTTTGGAATGGCCTGAAATCAGACGAAAAATACGGGTGAGTGATTTATGAATTGGTCGAGCAGACGGCACGTCAATCGGACGTGCCGTGTGCCCGCGGTGACCGACAACGCAGTTTTGGTGTCACAAATGGCCAAAACGGACGTCAAACGGTCAAATTCATAGCAGACGACCTCAGATTGACCTGAAAACACCGTGCAACATTCTAATTATTATTCGTGATGTGTAAGTGCAGACGGCACGCCAATCGGACGTGCGATTTGCGTGGTACGGCTCAATATTCGTGTTTTAAGTGATGCGCGCGCTTCGTAAACGCGCGTGAGGGGGGTCCAAACGGGCCGAACGAAGTCGGAATCGCCTGAAATCAGACGACAAATACGAGTGAGTGATTTCTGAAGTGTTCGAGCAGACATCACGTCAATCGGACGTGTCGTGTGCCTGCGGTGACCGACAACGCAGTTCTGGTGTCATAAACGGCCAAAACGGGCGTCCAACAGTCAAATTCATAGCGGACGACCTCGGATTGACCTGAAAACACCGTGAAACATTCTAATTATTATTCGTGACGTGTACGCGCAGACGGCACGCCAATCGGACGTGCGGTTTGCGCAGTACGGCTCAATATTCGTGTTTTAAGTGATGCGCGTGCTACGTAAACGCACGTGAGGGGGGTCCAAATGGGACGAACGAAGTCAGAATAGCCTGAAATCAGACGAAAAATATGGGTGAGTGATTTATGAAGTGGTCGAGCAGACGGCACGTCAATCGGACGTGCCGTGTTCCCTCGGTGACCGACAACGCAGTTCTGGTGTCACAAACGGCCAAAACGGGCGTCCAATGGTCAAATTCATAACGGACGACCTCAGATTGAGCTGAAACCACCGTGAAACATTCTAATTATTATTCGTGACGTGTACGCGCAGACAGCACATCAATCGGACGTGCGGTTTGCGCGGTACGGCTCAATATTCGTGTTTTAAGTGATGCACGCGCTTCGTAAACGTGCGTGAGGATGGTCCAAACAGGCCGAATGATTTCGGAATGGCCTGAAATCAGTCGACAAATACGGGTGAGTGATTTATGAAGTGGTCGAGTAGACGACATGTTAATCGGATGTGCCGTGTGCCCGCGATGACCGACAACACAGTTCTGGTGTCCTAAACGGCCAAAACGGGCGTCAAACGGCCAAATTCATAGCGGACGACCTCGGATTGACCTGAAAACACAGTGCAACATTCTAATTATTATTCGTGACGTGTACGCGCAGACGGAACGCCAATCGGACGTGCGGTTTGCGCGGTACGGCTCAATATTCGTGTTTTAAGTGATGTGCGCGCTTCGTAAAGGCGCGTGAGGGGGGTCCAAACGGGCCGAACGAAGTCGGAATGGCCTGAAATCAGATGAAAAATACGGGTGAGTGCTTTCTAAAGTGGTCGAGTAGACGGCACGTCAATCGGACGTGCCGTGTGCCCGCGGTGACCGACAACACAGTTCTGGTGTCACAAACGGCCAAAACGGGCGTCCAACGGTCAAATTCATAGAGGACAACCTCGGATTGACCTGAAAACACCGTGAAACATTCTAATTATTATTCGTGATGTGTACGTGCAGACAGAACGCCAATCGGACATGCGGTTTGCGCGGTACGGCTCAATATTCGTGTTTTAAGTGATGTGCGCGCTTCGTAAACGCGCGTGAGGGGGGTCCAAACGAGCCGAACGAAGTCGGAATGGCCTGAAATCAGATGAAAGATACGGGTGAGTGATTTCTGAAGTGGTCGAGCAGATGGCATGTCAATCGGACGTGCCGTGTGCCCGCGGTGACCGACAACGCAGTTCTGGTGTCATAAACGGCCAAAACGGGCGTCCAACAGTCAAATTCATAGCGGACGACCTCGGATTGACCTGAAAACACCGTGCAACATTCTAATTATTATTCGTGACGTGTACGCGCAGACGGTACGCCAATCGGACGTGCGGTTTGCACGGTACGACTCAATATTCGTGTTTTAAGTGATGTGCACGCTTCGTAAACGCGCGTGAGGGGGGTCCAAACGGGCCGAACAAAGTCATAATGGCCTGAAATCAGACTACAAAAACGGGTGAGTGATTTCTGAAGTGGTCGAGCAGACGGCACGTCAATAGGACATGTCGTGTGCCCGCGGTGACCGACAACGCAGTTCTGGTGTCATAAACGGCCAAAACGGGCGTCCAACGGTCAAATTCATAGAGGAAGACCTCAGATTGAGCTGAAACCACCTTGAAACATTCTAATTATTATTCGTGACGTGTACGCGCAGACGGCATGTCAATCGGACATGTGGTTTGCGCGGTACGGCTCAATATTCGTGTTTTAAGTGATGTGCGCGCTTCGTAAACGCGCGTGAGGGTGGTCCAAACGGGCCGAACAATTTCGGAATAGCCTGAAATTCAACGACAAATACGGGTGAGTGATTTATGAAGTGCTTGAGCAGACGACACGTCAATCGGACGTGTCGTGTGCCCACGGTGACCGACAACGCAGTTCTGGTGTCATAAACGGCCAAAACGGGCGTCAAACGGTCAAATTCAACGTGGACGACCTCAGATTGACCTGAAAACACCGTGCAACATTTAATTATTATTCGTGACATGTACGCGCAAGTGGCACGCCAATCGGACGTGCGGTTTGCGCGGTATGTCTCAATATTCGTGTTTTAAGTGATGCGCGCGCTTCGTAAACTCGCGTGAGGGGGGTCCAAACGGGCCGAACGAAGTCGGAATGGCCTGAAATCAGACGACAAATACGGGTGAGTGATTTATGAAGTGGTCGGGTAGACGGAACGTCAATCGGACGTGCCGTGTGCCCGCGGTGACCGACAACGCAGTTCTGGTGTCATAAACGGCCAAAACGGGCGTCCAACGGTCAAATTCATTGCGGACAACCTCGGATTGACCTGAAAACACCGTGAAACATTCTAATTATTATTCGTGACGTGTACGCGCAGATGGAACGCCAATCGGACGTGCGGTTTGCGTGGTACGGCTCAATATTCGTGTTTTAAGTGATGCACGCGCTTCGTAAACGCGCGTGAGGGGGGTCCAAATGGTCCGAACGAAGTCGGAATGGCCTGAAATCAGACAAAAAATACGGGTGAGTGATTTCTGAAGTGGTCGAGCAGACGGCACGTCAATCGGACGTGCCGTGTGCCCGCGGTGACCGACAACGCAGTTCTGGTGTCATAAACGGCCAAAACGGGTTTCCAATGGTCAAATTCATAGCGGACGACCTCTTATTGACCTGAAAACACCGTGAAACATTATAATTATTATTCTTGACGTGTACGCGCAGACAGCACGCCAATCGGACGTGCGGTTTGCCCGGTACGGCTCAATATTCGTGTTTTAAGTGATGCGCGCGCTTCGTAAATGCGCGTGAGGGGGGTCCAAACGGGCCGAACGAAGTCGGAATGGCCAGAAATCAGACAACAAATACGGGTGAGTGATTTCTGAAGTGGTCGAGTAGACGACACATCAATCGGACGTGCCGTGTGCCCGCGGTGACCGACAATGCAATTCTGGTTTCATAAACGGCCAAAACGGGCGTCCAACGGTCAAATTCATAGCGGACGACCTCGGATTGACCTGAAAACACCGTGCAACATTCTAATTATTATTCGTGACGTGTACGCACAGATGGAATGCCAATCGGACGTGCGGTTTGTCCGGTACGGCTCAATATTCGTGTTTTAAGTGATGTGCGCGCTTCGTAAACACGCGTGAGGGGGGTCCAAACGGGCCGAACGAAGTCGGAATGGCCTGAAATCAGACGAAAAATACGGTTGAGTGATTTCTGAAGTGGTCGAGCAGACGACACGTCAATCGGACGTGCCGTGTGCCCGCGGTGACCGACAACGCAGTTCTAGTGTCATAAACGGCCAAAACGGGCGTCCAATGGTCAAATTCATAGCGGACGACCTCAGATTGAGCTGAAACCACCGCGCAACATTCTAATTATTATTCGTGACGTGTACGCGCAGACGACACGTCAATCGGACGTGCGGTTTGCGCGGTACGTCTCAATATTCTTGTTTTAAGTGATGCGTGCGCTTCGTAAACGCGCGTGAGGGTGGTCCAAACAGGCTGAACGATTTCAGAATGGCCTAAAATCAGACGACAAATACGGGTTAGTGATTTATGAAGTGGTCGAGCAGAAGGTACATCAATTGGATGTGCCGTGTGCCCGCGGTGACCGACAACGCAATTCTGGTGTCATAAACGGCCAAAACGGGCGTCAAACGGTCAAATTCATAGTGGACGACCTCGGATTGACCTGAAACCACCGTGAAACATTGTAATTATTGTTCGTGACGTTTACGCGCAGACGGAACGTCAATCTGACGTGCGGTTTGCGCGGTACGGCTCAATATTCGTGTTTTAAGTGATGTGCGTGCTTCGTAAACGAGCGTGAGGGGGGTCCAAACGGGACGAACGAAGTCGGAATGGACTGAAATTAGACGAAAAATACGGGACAGTGATTTCTGAAGTGGTTGACCAGACGGCACATCAATCGGACGTGCTGTGTGCCCGCGGTGACCGACAACGCAGTTCTGGTGTCATAAACGGCCAAAACGGGCATCAAACGGTCAAATTCATAGCGGACGATCTCAGATTAAGCTGAAACCACCGTGAAACATTCTAATTATTATTCGTGACGTGTACGCGTAGACGGCACGTCAATCGGATGTGTGGTTTGCGCGGTACGGCTCAATATTCGTATTTTAACTGATGTGCGCGCTTCGTAAACGCGCTTGAGGGGGGTCCAAATGGGCCGAACGATTTCGGAATGGCCTGAAATCAGACGAAAAATACGGGTGAGTGATTTATGAAGTGGTCGAGTAGACGACACATCAATCGGACGTGCCGTGTGCCCGCGGTGACCGACAACGCAGTTCTGGTGTCATAAACGGCCAAAATGGGCATCAAACGGTCAAATTCATAGCGGACGACCTCGGATTGACCTGAAAACACCGTGCAACATTCTAATTATTATTCGTGACGTGTACGCGTAGACGGCACGTCAATCAGACATGCGGTTTGTGCGGTATGGCTCAATATTCGTGTTTTAAGTGATGCGCGCGCTTCGTGGTAGCATCATTCAATTTTTTCAACCTATCAATATCATTATTTTCACTAGATGCATCAGTTGTCCTCATATCTACGTCTTCTTGAATTGAAATCCTTTCTTTTTCATGATGACGAATAAACGGAAGCTGATCATCTAACAAAATCTCCATTCCAGTCCTTTCATTTCGATCATCACCAATTTGAGATTTCATTTTCTCCCCATTGTGATACCACACAAAGTAGTTTTCTTGAAAACCATTTTTGGTTATGTGGTAGCTGACTTCTTCAGGACTCAACCAAGGTCAACCAACACAATTGGAACATGGGCAGTGTATGCGACCACTATCTGAAGCATTGTGAAATGAAAAATCTATAATGCTCTCCAAATTGTTTTGAAAATCGCTTGAGATACGATCGGTTTCATACATCCAACTTCTGTCCATTCTGTAAAAAAATTCATATAAGTCATTTTGTCATAAACAATTCAATAGGATTGAACTTTAATAGAAAATACATTTAAGTAAACGATAAAGGAAGAAAATAATCATGGTATCAACTACACATGTGAAAAAACATACTAATGTGTTATTGAAAAAATGTAAAACCAACAAGAACTTAATGTGTTATCACATCAGAGCATGCCTCATCCCATAACCATATTAGTAGGGTACCCTCGTGGACAGCCCAGCCCACCCCCGTGGACAACCCACCACCCCCGTGGACACCGCTAACCCCTAGACAGCCCAACCACCCCCGTGGACAGCCCACCCACCCCCCTCGACACCCCTTCTCCCTATGGACAGCCCCCACCCCCTTGGATAGCCCACCCACCCCCTGGACACCCCTACCCCATGTGGCCAGCCCACCAACCCCCCCTGGACAGCCCTCCCACCCCTCCTTGACAGCCCGACCACCCCCGTGGACTGCCCGTCCACCATTGTGGACAGCCCGCCCACCCTCGTACCCCCCTGGACACCCCGTACCCCCCCGGGATAGCCCCTCCCACCCTCCCAAACAGCCCACACCCCCCTCCACTGCAACCCCACCACCCCCACCTAGACATACCAACCCCCCTGGACACCCCACACACCCCTCCCCCACCAGGACACCCCACCCAGACCCCCAGGACAGCCCACACCCCCTGGACAGCCCCGCCCACCCCTGTGGACAGCCTTTCCCACCCCCGTGGACAACCCACCCACCCCCGTGGACGCCCCCTACCCCCTAGACAGCCCAACCACCCCCGTGGACAGCCCACCCACCCCCGTCGACACCCCTTCTCCCTATGGACAGCCCCCCACCCCCTTGGATAGCCCGCCCACCCCCTGGACATCCCTACCCCCTGTGGCCAGCCCACCCACCCCCTGGACAGCCCGCCCACCCCTCCTTGACAGCCCGACCACCCCCGTGGACAACCCGTCCACCCTTATGGACAGCCCGCCCACCCCCGTACCCTCCTGGACACCCCGTACCCCCTGGATAGCCCCGCCCACCCTCCCAAATAGCCCACAGCCCCCTTCCCTGCAACCCCACCACCACCACCTACACATACCACCCCACCTGGACACCCCACACACCCCTCCCCCACCAGGAAACCCCACCCAGACCCCCAGGATAGCCCACACCCCCTGGACAGCCCCGCCCACCCCCGTGGACACCCCCTACCCCCTAGACAGCCCAACCACCCTCGTTGACAGCCCACCCACCCCCCTCGACACCCCTTCTCCCTATGGACAACCCCCTACCCCGTTGGATAGCCCGCCCACCCCTCCATGACAGCCCGACCACCCCCGTGGACAGCCCGTCCACCCTTATGGAAAACCCACCCACCCCCTTACCCCCCTGGACACCCCGTACCCCCCCCTGGATAGCCCCGCCCACCCTCCCAAACAGCCCACACCCCCCTCCCCTGCAACCCCACCACCACCACCTAGACATACCACCCCCCTGGAATGTGTAGAAATAACATAAAAATACATGATATATAGATAGCACAAAATACTCAACCTATGGGTTCACATTAACTACATAATCACACAATTCACTACTACCATAAAACACATAAACCACACCACCACCACACAAGACGCATAGCATTTCTCACATTCATTTATAAGCCACTTCATTCACACTTAAACTGTCCATTCATTTAATGTTAAATTAATTAAATCCATTTACCACACATCCATTTCTATTCCATCTCATTTATTTAATATCTTGTTTTTTTGTTTTAACAGCATAATTTATTCCATAGATAACCAGGAAACTAATAAAACCACCACACAACAACTCACCATCTCACAATAACCATCGACACCATGTTACATCGACCAACCATCTCACCAAAACAACCACATATCACAATAAAAATATTGCACATCACAAACCACCGCACAACCAAAACCACCTCACCACATTATACACCACAACTTCATCACACAACACCTCCACACGACACAACACCACCCCACATCATCACTATCATACAACTTCACATGAAACATCCATGCCCACTAACCATCACATTACAACCCCACATATCACAAAGCCCAACTGGTCACCTCAATCCCCATAAAACAGCCTACAACATACAATGAAACACAAAAAAAAACCTCTCATAGAGGCAACATACCCCAACTTCCACAATTTATTTATTCAAGGTCTTTTATTACATTACCCCTTTATTTAGCATGGACATAATAACACAACTGATATTCCAGGGGAAACTAATTAATTAACAAAATATATATTCATTTCCCTATTTTACACGGTGAAATCAAATCAAAATCCATACTTAAAACTAAAATATTAGATCAATAACAATAAAAACAAGGTACCATATGTGTATAAAGAAAAAATTACTTGATTTGAGATGATTCAAATGGGTTTTCACCTATTCGGATGGGGGATTTGGAGAGCAGCAGAGAGCTAGAGGTGGATTGATAACTTAAAACAAAAATACTAAAGCAATAACAATAAAAATAAGGAAGTATATGTGTATAAATGAAAATATACCTGATTTCAGATGGTTTTCACCTCTTCGAATAGGGGATTTCACGAGAGGAGAGTGGTGGAGCAGATGAAATTAGGTTCTGTGCGAATGGGGGAGAGCAGCCTCGCGGCTGGATTTGGGGGAAATAATTCCCAACGGTTTTAAAGAACCGTTGGGAAAGAGATGCTAAGGACCCCTTTGCCAACGGTTTGAGGAAACCGTTGGCAAAGGGTTGACCCTTTCCCAACGGTTCAAAAGAACCGTTGGAAAAAGGTGATTAACACACCCCTTTACCAACGGTTTCTTCAAACCGTTAGCAAAGGGGAGGCTTTTCCCAACAGTTTCAATGAACCGTTGGGAAAGGCTTTCTTAATTCTTCAAGCCCAACGGTTTTAGCAAACCGTTGGTAAACACCCGTTGGGAAAAACAGAATTTCCAGTAGTGAATAATATTTTATGTGGTGTGTGATGAAAATAAATCAAAAGTGCATGGGGAAGGATAATAAATCTTCTTTGGGCAACTCTTTTTGGTTTTTCCCAAAAGAGCTTCCTTGTATATATTTGATAAAAAAATATGGATTATAGTATTATGGAGGGATGTTAGAAACTTATTTGAGTATATTATGGGCAATAAAAAGGTATTTATAGGTTTGAATATGTGGGAGGGGGAGTGCCTTTTTATAGTGGCTGAGGGATATCATTCTTGTAAAGTCATGAAAAGGAAATTACAGATTTGTTTTTCTTAGGAAAAACCGCCCAAATAGTGAAACAAATTCGAGAAATGGAATTATAGAATCTAAATATGGCTATAAAATATAATCTAGATAAGTGTCTAGGAAATTTTGGCTCTTAATTTCATGGTTTAGTCCTTTGTTAAGTTAAATTTTTTATTAATTGTTGTAATTAATTTTAATTACATTCACTAATATTTCGGTCAAAAAATAATTTGAAATTATTATAATACATAAATTTTTCTGATTCAAAATATTTAATCCATTTTACCAAATTACAATCACAAAAGTGGTAGAAATTAATTTAAATTTAATCCCCTAGTGGGATGATAATGCGGGGGTTTATAGTAAGATATTCAAAAGTTTTCATTGTTTTTATATTCAATTTAAAACTGAAATTGAGTAAAATCACCTAAATATGTTTAACTGATATAAACATTATTTAATTAATCTTTATAAATATTCAATAATATAATTTAAACCTATTCATAAATAAAAAAAAGGAATTGTTGAATTAAAATTCAGTTTTTTTAACTATTCATAAAAAAATTAATCTTCATAGAAAAATTAAAAAAATCACAAAAATATAATTTTCATGTTACACATTAAAAATAGAATTTTATTTGTACAAATAAATATTATAAATATTTCCATATTTAAATTTAATGTGGGTTCTCCATTAAAATTATAAAAAATTACCTTTTAGAAAAATCTATGATTTTATTCAAAAAAATAAGATTTATTTTTATCTTTTACTTATAAAATACATTGGATGAGTATAAAAAATATTTATTGAATATATTATATATAATTATTATTTAAACCATTAATCAAAATTGGTTTGTTTAATTTATTAATATTAAATATTTTGTGTACATAGATAAATATTTTTTTAAGAAAAGTAATTTCTTTATTTTCAAATAGTTCTTACATTCACTTCAATTATTTGATAACCAAGCTATTCATTTTATTTACATGTGTAAATGATATTTTTAATGTTTAGGAAATTTTATTCGTAAATTCCATTCCAAAGACTTGGTGGTAGCTATAATAGTAATTTTATAATAATATTAATAATATCTTTTAGTCATGTAAAACTCGACCTTGAGTTTAACACAAGATATCAAAGGCACTCAATATTGCATTTAATACAATAAAAATGTAGTTTAACATGTAATGTAAGCTAATATAAGTGTTTATTATAGTAAAAGTATGACTTAGGGTTGCATATAACATAATCCACACTTAGTGATTTCATATTAAAAGGAAATATTTATTTTTCATTAAATAAAAAGTATAAAAATATTAATTTAATTCCAAAAAAATAAAATAATATCAGAATGATACATTATAATGTCTCTAAAATTAATATTTACCTTGAAATTATTATGGATTATAAAAATTTTCATATTAAAAACATTCATTCATAGAAACCAACATCATAATAATGTATTTTAGAACAACCTTTATAACGGAAAATTTGGAAACATAATGGTTACCCAAAGTATAAAATTACTAGGATTTAACATAGGAAATCATAGTTGGGAAGGGATGAATAGACATGGAAGGAAAGAATAAATAGTCATATAGATTGATAAAGGCCACAAATGAAAATATTGTGGGTGATCTAGATAAAGTTAACAACTACAAAACCATAATGTGGAGAAGTATTGAAGAGTTTATTGATATCATCAAAAAATGGTTATAATAGGACAAACATTTATTTCAAGACCCTTTTCCTAACATTAAATAATTTTAACTAGAAGATATAATAACTTGATTATATCACAATACCAGCCTTTTTGTTCCTTTATCAATTTCCAACTCATCTATTTTTCAAATAATCATAGGTGAAATTTTTATTATGGAGGAACTAACATATGATGAGATACATAAATAGAGTAATAAGTTATTCTGCTATCAGTTTTTATCCAAAAAAATAGTAATCCAAGGTTATCCAATATGCATAAATCCTGAGGTTGTGAGATTATACTTTTACCTCTCAAACCTCATCCAATTAATTGCTTAAACATTCTAAAAATAGTTTAAGATATTTACATTATGTATGTTGAAAATATAAAACATTATAAATAATGTCTTGAAATTAGCTCCACATTAAACCCATATTTATCACAAAGTATCTCTTGGTAGTCACATTCCAAACATGTGACTACCCCCATCTTATATTTTCATAAAACATGGTAATAACCTAAAATTACCATAAGTCATTTTGTAAAACATGCATTCTTCCATATTTCAAATATTTCTAGATATATTCCATAAATCCAAGAAGTTGTAAAATTTATCCCTGATAAAATAGTTCACTTTTTTTAAAAAAAAACCTTTATTAGTTACAAGTTCATAGATACTATACAATTTAATTTATCTAAATAACTCATCCTGTTATATAAGTGAAACAAAATTGAATCTAAAACATAAACACATTTAGGGATACCTTCCCTAAATTTAATGTATCACATTTCCATTAAATCAGTTATCTATGTATTCATCACCATTCCACATATCTTTTTCAATCCATACTGAAAACTTATACTAAAAATAATTATATATTTCATGATTCATATAACATAATATTTTAATTCCAGAACATATACACTTGAATCAACCGACATTATTCTTAAAACATTACCTTGGATTCATCATCTTATTCCTCAATACCCCTTGTCATATAATATGAAATATAAATCGTGCCTTCAGATTATGTAATATATATGAGGTCATTATTCTTATATTTAATTTTAAAAATACTATTATAATACCCCATACCTTGCACATATCATTTACATTCTCTCTATCTTCCGACGTATAACCAATAATAGTACCCCCAATCAGATTCTATTAATGGAATATTATGACATTGATTTGTATAATTAATATACTTTCCACATCCGAAAAATTCAATTTTAACCCTATTATTTATAGTTCAAACTATTTACTAACACCAAAAAGTATATTGTGAACAACACTTATCTTAGTAGAAAAACTCATAATCATGAAAAAAATTACTTATTGGATATCAAAATAATTACATCTATTTATTGAATCTATAAAAACTTGGGTTTATACTAGGTTATTTATAGTCACATTATATTTAAGTCATTCATGATGGTTTATAAGAAGTTTATGAATTCCCAAAGCTTATCCCCTGAGGGTGTTGAACTATTTATGCATCTAGGACCGTTGGTATGCACCAGTTCCTAATCAAGTCTAACTCAATATGATTTTTTCAGTTATTACCCCTATATACATATATTCCATAACCACATAAACATTTATTAACATGAAAAGGATATATTTCTAGGGAACCACTCACTATATCCTTTAACAAAATTCCTTAACATTTTCTTAATCATTAACTCATCCTTAGATATATCCATTGATATGTCCATAGAAATACACCTAGGGATCTCATTAAAGTATTCACATCCTAATTTATTAAGGACTACTAAACCATTCCATTGATACAATAGTGACCCATTCTTAACATAAATGTATATTGCATAATTTTATGATTAATATTGAACACATTATAGAAATAAATTCATGAAGACCATAATAGTATGGAGTCTTTGGGAACATGGAACACATTCTTCTAGTTTGGTTAATGATATTCAACATATCCGTCAAAGATATTATCCTTTATTAATCCTACTTAAATAATTTCTTCATAACCATGGGAAAGAAAAAATTATAAATAGGGGAGCTCAAATGATATGTGTATGTTTAAGTAAAATTTTAACTATAACCAAAACATAAGGGTATAAGAACCTGAGAATAAAATTTTAAGATCATACGATTCATAAAATGATCATAATCATGTGACATGGAATTAAGAATGGTTGTCCAAAATACATGAATCATAAGATAATAATGAACATGAACCATGTGATTATATCTATGGTATAGAACATTGAATTTCTGGTTGATACATAAATGTGTAACATCAGAACCTATAAGTCTAGTCTTGTTGCCAAAAACTTATCTGGTCAATTCATGAGAACTACACATACTCCGTGGGACACACAACCATCCCCAATCACAATACTTTTCTTATAAGTGATAAGGTTTCCCTATCTTCCCATAGTGGATCCTGTTTTCCCATCTTCCGATAGTAGATCCAGTTTCCTTGTCTTCTCATTCTAGATATGGATAAACCTATTTCTTATTCTAGAGCATGACACAACAATTTCCCATTTTGTATTAGTCTTATTGAATTGTTTTTCATAATTATCTCATGAAATATAAATCATACCCAATGAATTGAAGGGATATATAGGTCCCACCCTTCACAAACTAATATCATACATACATATTCCAAAAGATAATAAAACATCCATCATATTTTGACCCATAAAAAAAGATAAGTTTAATAAACATCATATTGTAACCTATGAAATGAAATGGATATCATAAAAATGTCATCATATCATTAACTATTCAAAATAAATAGGTCTCATAATTATTTCATCAAAGAATTACCCATGAAAATAAATGGGTTCTAAGAGAATATAACATATGGAAGAGAAATAGGTGTGTAAACATCATTCCACCAAAACATAAAACATTCAATTAAGAATATGAATGGTATTCATGGAGCATATCCCTAGTAAATCATAACTATAACAAATTATTTAATCATATATAGAGAATGATTTTGAAACATCACATGACACATTCCATAAGGAAAATATTATTTCATTGATAATCATTTTTATTAAACCATTTCAAATTCTCAATCTTATAAATAAATCATTAAAATTACATTTAAAACTTTTCTTAAGGAAAATATCTTTTCCTCTATAAAAATTTAAATTTAAAACATATCAAATTTTTGTTAACATTTTATTTTAAATTCGATGTGAAAATACATGATGGAATCTTAAAAATAGTTATGATTTTTTTACATTGAAAACAGTTCAAAAATTTATAATGAAATATTGAAATCACATTTATCATTTTCATTGATGATAACCTTTTAAAACATCTAAATGAACCACACAAATTTATTAATAAATTTTTAAACAAAAAACATTTTTCAAAACCATTTTCATGGAAAATAATTCGAAAACATAAAAATAGGGCTTGAAATCACTTTCATTATTTTATTTGAAAATAACGATTTTAAAAAATATAAATTAATCTTTAATAAACATTTAAAACAATTTTTAGAAATAAATATTTTTTAATTCCATTTTATATGAAACAAAATTTATATTAAACAAATTTCCATAATATTAAGGAAAAATATATATTTTAAAAATAATGTTGTAAACCTAAAATTAATGATTCAATTAATTTATGGTCATGACGGTAGGTATGTACATAAATACCAAGCATTCCTACGGGACATTAAAATTTTACAAAATTTCCTTTACCGGGAAACCACAAAAAGATTATTTTTATATCTATTATTTAAAAAATTAAAAAATGGGAAAAATTTCATTTAAATATAATAGGATAATATTAAGACATTTTTTAATGTTCATTTAGAAATCTCATATTTAATGTACATAGATTTCAGACCGAAATGAAAAAGATAATCATATTTCCAGAAAAACGTTTTCTTAGTTAAATTTAGTAAAAAATATAGATAACATAGTACTAATATATGAAGATATAATGGATTACCATAGTAGAATAAAAATAAAGAGTTTTATTGATATATGGATCATAATATTTCATCAATGGATGCATAATCGTAAACAATCTCGACAAATAATGAATTTTTAGCTATAAAATGTTAGAAATTTGTTAAATTTATATCATCATCCCAATGTAAGAATAAAATTAAAGAAGATTAAAAAAAATAAATTAAATTAGATTAATTATATACCATGTTAATGGATAATATATGAATCCCATATAAAAATATGTGCACATAACATGACATGTGTCTCAAATAAGAAAAATTGAGACAAAATTACTAAACAGAAGTGATAACTTATGATCCATATACCATTTGAAATAAATATATTCAAATAGATACCTTAATGAAAATAATATTAATTATATGAATAATATAACACACTAATGTGATTTATAGACATCACATAAAATAAGTGAGTATTGAATAAGAAATAAGTCTAATATAAATAAAAAATGAGACAAGAATAACCTTACCTTTGTATTGAATTTCTTCATACATGTTCATACATCATTTATAATAATTATTTGTTAATTATACATAAAAAATAACCATATTATTATATCTATCACCATATATTATTTTTTATGAATTTATATTACATTTCTATCAATAACTCTAGGTTAATGTTACGTTTCATGTAAGATATTCTTTCTTGTTCAAATATGTTTTGGCCTTTTATTCTTAATCATCTTAATTAGATAATTATTTAATTACATAAATAATTTAAATAATGATATAATAACAAGATATATATATAGTATATATGTATTTATAATAATCTATAAATATAGAAACATGAAATTGAATACATAGTTTAGGGAGATGGTAGGCTATACAGACACATGAACGTTGTTTCCATTTAATGATGTTTTTGAAAGAATGTAATTAAAAGATATATATTTATATATTAAAGTTATTGTAAAATTATTTTTTCATATATATAATATATTTTTACTAAACCTATCTTTAATAAATTCTATGTAATGTGTGAGTGAATCACATCAATTTGAGGAGGTGGTAGTATACACTTCCCTAAACAAAATTATCGTATTTACGAAAAAATTAAGATAATGAAGGTATGTATTATATAATAATTAAAGAATCATAAATATATCATATATATAATATAAAAATATATATTCAATCATGATTCACAACCACGAGGGGGAATGAAGGAAAATGAACAAGATAGTTTCATTATGCAATAATTTTCCAAACATAAGAATGGTAAGTTCATTAAACATTAGATGGAAGTGTTTGTAATTATATTTATAAAAAATAAAATATAAAAATGTTATTATAATTAGGATACTTAGGTTATTATATACTCATATTATAAGAATATTTTAGGATGTGTATAATGAAAATAAAATAAAAGATCTTATAGAAGGTTATTATCACTACTTTGGTAACATCTTTTGATATGCACCCAAGATCTTAATTTGATGGATTTAAGAAAAAATGGATGTTTATAGAGGAAAATAAGGGTTTTTTTACTTATTTTAAATGATTTTGGGTTAGGAACCATGGTTTATAGATGTGAATAAGTGAGAGGTGTGAGTTCCTTTTTATAGTGGGGGAGGAGTGATATTCTTGTAAATTTTTTACAAGGGAATTCCTGTTACATTTTTCCTTTGAAAAGTGGTTCTAATAATATAAAATATTCATGACAGTATATTATAGGGTCGAAATATAGTCATTAAATTGATTTCTCATATGTTAATATTTAATTTTGGAACTTAATATTATGTTTTAGTCCTTGGACAAGTAATTTTTCTCTTAACCACTATAATTAATTTTAATTATTTCTACTAATATTTTAATAATAAATAAGTTCAAATTATTAGACATTTAAAATTATATTGATTCAAAATTTTGAATCCATTTTTTTAAATTGAAATAACATAAGTGATAGAAATAAATTTAAATTTAATCCCACAGACAAGACTACAAAGCGGGTTTTAAAAGTAAGATGTTCAAAATTTGGCAATGTTTTTATATTCAATTATAAAATGAAATTTATACCAATGAAATAAAATATATAAATTTATATAAATTTTTCTAATTAAATGTCAAACCAATAAAAAATATAATTTAAAACAATAATTAAATTATATTAAAAATCATTTTGAAAGTAAAATTTAGGGTATTCACTTTTTATCAAAATAAAACACGTAATATACAAATTAAAAAAATCACATTGATATAATTTTTATTTTATGATTTCAAAAATGAAGTATATTTTTCAAATAAAATACATAAATGTGTCAAAATTTTGATTTAAAATGTGTAATTTATTAAAAGGTTGTAAAATTACAATTTATAAAAAATACATTTTTTCATCCATAAAATTGGATTTATTTTCTTCATACAACTCTCAAATATATTAGATGAGTATAAAAAATATTTATTGAATATATAATATATAAATTTTAATAAAAACATTTATCAAAAATCATTTGAAGACTTTATTGTGGTAAAAAAATTTGTACATAAAAAATAGTTTTCTTAAAAAATTTTATTTATTTATTTTTAGATATATCATAAATTTACATATGATAATTTATAATCAATGAATTCACATTATATACCTGTGTAAATCCTATTTTTATAATTTAGTTATTTTTATTCAAAATTTTCATTCTAATGGCTTCGTGGGAGCTATAATAACATTTTATTAACAATATAAATAGTATTTTGTAGTTTGGGAAAACATGACCTTGTGGGTTACACAAGACATTGAAGGGACCAAATATTTTTGTAATACAATCCAAACATAGTGTTTTGTGTACCACAATTTAATCTAAGTGTTTTTATCATAATATTTACTTGGTATTGTGTATAATAAAATACATATATAGTGCTTTCGTATAAAATAATTACTATTCAGCGTTGCATGAACTGAGAAATATACAAAATTTAAATTATTTTGAAAAAAATAATTTAAAATATCTACAGGAGTTATAAATATTTTACATGTTAAATGATCATTTTTTTATAATAAAATTATTAGAAAGGTGCCTTGATATGGAAATTATTAAAACATTATTTTGATTTTTTTAATATGAAATGGCTTGAATTTATTTAATAAATCAATTTCAAAAAGAATAAAAACAAATTTTAAAACATTTTAATAAAACATGGATTTAAATGAAACCTGATTTCAGACTAAAGAGAGAAATAATATTGGATTTCATTTAAAACATTTCCTTAATTATCATACGTACCAAATAGTGGAAAATTGGTTTTTTACTTTCATATCTAAGTAATAAATATAGGAGAAGAAAATTCATGATAATTATAGATAGGTATATCATGTTCTTTTAACATTGGTTAATTGATCAAAGAAAATCCCGATAAATAGTGTGATTTTAACATAAAACACTGACCAATTTAGTAATATTGAATCATATAAATCATGATGGAATAAAATAATATATGATTTTAAATATAACTAGGATTAATCAATCATTATATTATAAATCCAAGGTGATGTATATATACCTCATGAAATAATATAGGTTCAAAACGTAACTTTTATCTCAAAGAATGCATATTGAGACAAAATTCTCTAACCAATTTGGTAAATATTGATCCGTAAATCTAATAAAAGAGAAATACTAAAATGATTATTTAAATAGAAATTAATTTTAATTATAATCACCTTAAAATAAATTCATGGGAATTATATACACCACATAAATGAAACATGTGGTAAATATGACATGAGTCTCACAAGAGTAAAATGTAAGGAAAAAAACCCATACATTATGTCTTGAATTCCATTTTACTCATTAAATACACATATATAATAACTATTATTTTATTAAAAATATAATACATAAACATATTAATTTATTTAATATGATCTTATTATTTAATTAATAACATTTATTATCCATTTATTAATAATGTCGTGTTAATGTTACTTTTCTGGTAATAATGGATTTGTTTTTCATATATTCTTTTATTTGTAATATTTTTGTTCCTCTTAATTTAATACAGATTTAGTAATTACCATAACATTAAAAAAAATATAAATATCATATATATTTAGATTATATTTGTTTATAATAATCGAAAAAAGATAGAAATTTGATATAAAAGACACAGTTCATTGAGATGTTATGACATATGCACGCAGAAACATTGTTTTCATTTTCTATCAGATTGAATGAAAAAAAATTTATATGATATATTATCATTAAATAATAATTTTTACTTCATATATGTCTTATATTTTTATTCTACTCATTTTTAATACATTCAATGTAAATAATGAATGAATCACATCTCTTCGTAAGGAAGTAGTCGGCTGTACACATGAATGGTGTTATAGTATTCCCATAAAATGGAAAGAATGAAATTATATGTGATATAACAATTATATAATCACAAAAATATTTATAATTATAATAAATACAAAATATATATATTATTTACATCATTATACCCAACCAATAAAGGTGTTAATGAAAAAACGAACAACATCGGTTCGCGAGGCAGTAGTCAATTATAAACATGAACAATGATTTTGTAACCCATTTGATGAAAGAGTGTATATTTTAGGTCTTAATATTATCATAAAAAAATACATGTATATTAAATATATCAGTGTTATTATTTAATAGTTATATCAAATGAAATTAATGTGTTTGAGTAAGAAATAAAACAAAAACGATTATTGATGAACATTACCCCCTTTTCTGGTATCTCATTTTGGTTTTGAAAAAAATCCATACTAGGGTTAATTTATTACAAAACTAAGGATTATATAATGATATTATATAATTTTATAATTTATTTGGTAATTTATTTTATGGATAAATTGTTTTTGAATGTGTGAAGAGAGGGGAATTTGGGGTGGCATTTAATAAGGGAGTTGAGTGGTAAACATGTAAAATATTTAAATGGATAATTACCACCACATTTTTCCATGTTAAATTGATCTAATAACATATAAAATTATATTAATGAAGTATTATGTTCTATAAATTCCTCTAAAATGGGTTCCAGAGAAGATTCAAGGTCATTTTCTCCCTTATGATTAAAGTTTAGTCCATTAGTAAACTTGTTTTTCTAATAATCTCCACGATCAATTTTAAAGGTTTTCAAAATTTTCATTGGTAAAAAATTTGAGTTTTCCATATTATAAATTATATGTTATAATTAATAAATATAAGGAATAATTTTTTTAAATTCAATACCCAGAAGTTGTAGAAATTAATTTAAAATAAATCTTGCAGACAAGTTGAGAAAACAAGTTCTTAAGGCGGAAAATGTAAAATGTTTACTAAGGATTTATATTCAATTCAAAAATTAAATTGATTTATATTATGTATATTTTATTAATTTATTTATAATTAAACAATGTCTACTTTAAAAATAATATAAAATATAGTTTAATATTATTAATTATTTAAACCAAAACTTAGTTTTCATTTAAAATCCCTTCTTTTTCAATGTTACTCTATAAATAAAACATATAAAAATAATAAAAAATATTTACCCTAATATTATTTTAATATTTAAATTTAAAACATAATGATTATTTTATAAAATTAATTTTCCAAAATTTGAAAAAATATAGTTTTGTCAGATGTTTTGTAATTTAAAGAAATAATTTTTTTAGAAAAATATAGTTTTTGAGCATGCAATTTGATTTACTATTATCTACTGTCTAGAAAACATATAAGATTATTTTTAAAAACTTTATTGTATAAATAATATATAAATCAAATTAAAATCATTAAAAACAATTTATTAGTTCAATTGATTGACATAAAACATATATATAAGCATAATATAGTTTTTTTCAATGGATTCACTTTTATCTTAAAATGATTTTAATTTTAATATCTAATTAATTGGTAACCAACATATTTTGTAATCTTTTTTCAAAAATATTTTTCTAATTTATTTATTCCTTTTCATACCATCCATTCCAATATATCTTTTATAATTATCACATTAAATGACAATTTTAATTGTATATTGTAGTTAGGTAAAGCATGGTTTTGTGTGCAAGCTATCAAAGAAACTCAGTGTTGTGTGAAACATAAGACAACTTCGTGTTGTGTGTAATGTATATAATAATTTTTTTTCAAGATGTATAATATTAATTTTTTTTGAATAAATAATGCATAACTTGTTGTAATGTGAAACACAATCCATCAATGAAATTTAATTTCTAAAAAAGAATTATTAAAAAAAACCTGGGGTTTTATAGGGTACACAAGAAAATGGTAAATGAATTGGTGTCCTTTACAAAGTCCACCTAAAAACATAAATTCCGAACACAAATTTAACATCCAAACACATCTTGGAATAACCTCCCCTTTCACATTTTAAAAACTACATTCCAACCAACATTTGTAACATAATTGTAATCACCCAATAATTTAAATCAATTCAAAGTCAGCCTTACAAATGAGTTTTATTTTTTTTAAACCCAAAACATAGGCAAAGACTGTTATCTAAATTTCAATACTCACAAGAGACCACTAAATATTTTTAAATAGGTTCATCAAAACCATCCATTTCTTTTGAAATGTTTCAAAGATACCATTCAATAAGGGTATTTCTCTTTGAAAACCAATACAAGGCCAAAAGGCCATCCATTTTCTATAGATAAATTAAAACTAGACACCTAAACATTTTATAAAGGGTTAAATTGGACATACCCTTCAAATCTAAATTTTAATCGTATTAAAAATCCCCTTAACAAATCACCATATCAACCACACCTCAAATCAAAACAAATTCATTTAAAATATTTCATTTCACTCATTAAAAATATAAAATATTCTAAAACCAAATATAAAAACTATAGAACATTTCAATATGCCATAAGTCATATCAAAATAGTCGTAAAATAATAAAACAGTAAAAAAATTTAAAAAAATTATTGAATCCACATACAAAGTCTATAAAGACAATGACTTTTTAACTGATATTTATTTCTTAATATAATGTGTGTCATATTATATTAATCACAACAAAAATTATATCTCATTAATAATAAATTTGTATTTATAGAGTATAAATGGAAATGTGATCATTATGATTCGACTATTATATGACCTTTTTCAAATATTATGGTTGTTTGATATGATCGTTGTAAACTATAAAGTTGCTACAAATATTAATGTTATAATTAGTATTTATAATTATAAATGAAAAAGGATAATTAATTTATAAAGGAGAAGTGATGACCTGAACATAGAGAGTCATTCTGTATGATGCCCATTTTTCAAAACAAAATAGGGAGGTAGGTTTAGTTGGATTCACCCTTAACCAATAGAAAACTGAGATTCAATATTTGAAGTTTGAATGAAATTATCTACAGGAGAAGTTCAAGTAACTGGAAATTTCCACTAAGTTAATGTTAGATGAGGTAACCCACAGAACTACAATCATCACACACCTTACTCATTGGGAATATACTTGTGTGATAAGGGACTACGTTTACATTCCTTAGTTACTTAATGTTTCATTCCTTAGTATAAATAAAATTTACATTCCATCAATTCAATTTCAGAAATAGTTTTTCATAATAAAAATATGTTCATTTAAGATGGAATTTGATAAATTGACTTTTTCATATCCAAATTATACATTCTATAAAACATATAATTATTAATAATAAACTAATGTATTACGAGTGTAACTTATTTTAATGAAATAGTATGATAAATGACTTTTATTTATATATAAATGATAAGTTAACTATATTATGTCCTTAATAAATTTTAATTATCAAAAATTTTACAATGGACTTTAAACACGCTATTATTTTTAATAAATAATTGTTTTTATATTAAAAAGTAAAATTTATCCTTTTTAGAGAATTATTATGATAAAATAAATATCATTTCTAAATCAACATGTTGAAATTTGGATTTGGTAAATTTATAATTATTTACTAAAATATTTAGTATTTTCCTGAATTGTAAAAATATAGTATGAGGTTTTTGATATGTTTTATGACATCATAATTATGTCATAATGATTTAAAAAGTTATTTAACACAATCCAAGGCCAAAAATATATTATTTTTCTAAAATAAAGTTCTTAAATATATTTTTATCAATTTCATAACCTCTAATTGTCTTTCGAAAATCTAAATAGGAAATCGTAGCATTTTTGTGGAAACATGACTTTTCCATTCCAAAAGAAGTAATCTAAAATAATGAAAGACTCTTGTGTATTAAAATAAAAAAATGTACCAAATTTAAAAACTCATTTGTAAAAAACATGGGAAGCCCATGGATTTTATCCCACAACCTAGATTTCCAAGGACAATATTCTGAAATTATAAAGACAATCCCCAAATTTTTCAATTAATACCCACAAAGTTTCTTATTTTCATTCACTCACAACAAATATTCGATGATGTTTTGTTTTATTTTCCTTATATTAAATTCCACAATGTGTCTTAAAGCTCTTAAGGTCGCATTCCTCTAGTATTAGGAGTAACTCTTCAAGGTTAGGTAATTCTCCTTCCATTATCTTCCTTAAAGAACCATTATTATAAGTTTATTATTATTATTATGATAACTTCCTTTTATTAAAATTTTTATGCTACCATTTGTCCAAATTATATAATATAAGTGGTATACACTTGTTCCCAAAAGTTCTTAAAATGACCATTATGTCATTTCCAACCCTTGGAAAAGTAATGTGGGTTCCATGAATGTTAATACCATAATGAAATGAATAATTTTTTTATTTAGTTTAATACACTTGTAAAAGAAATAGGCAAGAGGTTTCATTAGTTGAAAATAAAATGATGGATTCCATTTTCCATATCAAGTGATTGGTTAATTATTTTTGGGATTTTGGATTTGAAACCTATATAATGAACTATAGGGAAAAACATAAATATAATAAAACATCCTGGTATTTTGGAGATGTTTTTTGTAAGTGGATTATGAGAAAATAAATACATGTATGGACACAAACATGTGAATGTCGCTCTAGAATAAATATATCTTGGGGTAAAACCCCAAAACAATTCATTGACATAGTCTTGAATAAGATTTCGTGTATAACAATGGGTATTTGTTGAACTGCCAATTTGACACTCCATGAGACATGTTTGGTTGATCATAAGTTTTTTATGAACCCTTATGAAGGATATATATAAAATGAATTTTTGTTAATTAATAATATATAGATGCATGATGTTTTATATTATAAAATTAATTTACAATTAGAATATTATTAAAACAAACATGTTTCTCACTAAGGATTCCTTATTTTAGAAAATAGAAAAAATTAAGATGAACCAAATAAATGGTGAGGGAAATAGAACATGTATTGATATCCCTCCAATGGAATAGAAAATGGAAAACATCATGAGAATGATTAATCAACTAAATGAAGTTATAAATAATAACATGAATAAATTCAAGATAATATATTCACATCGAAGAGAATATCCTTCTACTATGTCCTTTATGTATGACCGACATCCTTAATTAAGTGGTTCTAAAAGTCTATTTTTTGGTGAAAATGGATAATATATATATAAAACAATATTTTCTATACTAAAATGCTCTAAACAAGAGAATTAAACAACGTTAATGTAATTCTTCAAAAGTTAAGGTGATCATTGGGGTACATTGATTAAAAATATGACACCAAGAAGGGAAATTGATGATTTGAATTGGGAAGAGTTTAGAGGATAATTTTTAAATAAATATCCCCCTTATTCTATTTTAATTTAAATATATAAAGAATTACTAGAGGTGAAATAGTAGGAAAATTAATCCATGGTAAGGTATGTGATGAAATTTTCAACTCTTTTTCATTACACATATTGCTTTGTTATGCATCCTAATGGAAATGATGATAAATTATTTGGTGGAATAAGACCCCATATATAAAAGAAATCTATCCAATATAGATTATGCAGGAAATGATGTGATAGTTTGGAGTGCTTTGATGGTTGAACTGAAATTGAGAGAGATATAGTTGTCACATAAATCAAATAAATGATGAGATCATTAGAGCCAAACATGGGGAGGAACTTTGATCGTGGAAGAGGAATAAGGAAATTTCATCTTCCAACATGCAAAAACATTGTGAAGGATATTTCAAGTAACAACTTGTTTAGATTTGGGAAATGTTACAGGTTTGGAAAAGATGACCATATACCTCAAAAATATCATATTAAGGTGGAGCCTCAACTTTTCTAGACTATAGAAAATGTTACAATGGTGTAGGGTCATCCTGAAGTCCAAATCGTTGTTTTTGGAAAACATGTGTACTTTATCAAACACTATCCAAAATTAGAAGAAAATGTATGGAAATAAGCATCCACATTAGAATATTTCATTGGAGAATGTTTGGACATTTTATATCATTAAGGATGAATTAGAAGCTCCAAATGGCTTGGTTTTAGGTACTCTCAATGTTCTCTCAAATATAATAAGTCATTTTTTGATTATATTTCCATGAATTTCTTTATTTACTCCAAGTGTCCAATGAATATAGAATCAATAAATGTAATTATAAAATTAGATTTATTAGTCATGACTTGTTGAGGGATTATCCAAGAATTAAATGTGTATAGATACATTATTATTGACATTGATGAGAACAATCTCATATCAAATCACAGAGTCATTCCCATGATGGAATATACCATTATTCTAGGGATAGATTGACTCTCAAAGTATTATTCACAAATAAAATTTAGAAGTAATGAAATCTCAGTATTCTTGAATAGAAAACCAATAGTTATTTTAAAATTAGAGATATTGTATCTTATGATTTGTCATGAAGCACATACCCTAGCCTTCATTATGGATATAATCATTGATGAGGAAGAATTAAATGAAAGTATTAGTATATAAAATTTCCCTATTATTCAAAAATGCATTTATATATTTCCTAATGAGATACATATAACACCCCTAGAAATAGATGTATAGTTCCCTATTATACTCATACATAGATCCATGATGATATCAATGCCCCCATAGAGAAAATAAATTGTGGAGATAGAGGAATTAAAGAAAAAACGTGAATGAAATTTGGGAGTAGTGGTTTATTCAACCATGTTTTTCTCCTTATGAACCACCTACACTCTTTGGTAAAAATAAAGGGGGGTGAATGTGGCTATAAATTGAATATATAGAAATAAATGGAACCATAGGGAAGAACATGTACAGTATCCCCAAGATTGATGAATTATTTTAAGATCTTCATGGGACTCAATTCTTCTACAAGATTGATCTTCGATCTAGTTATCATAAATTTAGGGTGAAGAAAGAATATAATCTAATTTCTTCCATCAGATCATGATATTAAAATTATGACTTATTTGTTATTCCCTTTCGTTTAACTAATTCTCCTTTTATATTTCTGGATTTTATGAATAGTGTCTTTAAGTATTTTCTTAATAAATGTTTTGTAGTTTTTATTGATGATATTATGATATATTCAAAATTTCTAGTGCACAATAAGGATTATATAAGGGTTACATTTATAACTCAATGGAATGAGAGGATGTTTGAAAAAATCATAAAATTTAAATTTTAGTAATAACATGTTGCTTTCTGAGGGAACATTATAACCAATGATTGAATCTCTATTGACCCTGTGAAGTCAATGGTTATGGAAGAGTTGCCTCATCCTATAAAAATAATTATTATTTGTAGTTTTCTTGGTATATTAGTTTATTATAGGGGGATTGTGAAAAAATCATGAATTTATAATCTACTAACCAATTTAACTCAAAAATTGGCTATGTTCATCTAGACTAAGGAGTGTGGAGAAGGTTTCTAAGAGTCGAAGAATAGATTGGTTACATCACCCGTCTTAACTCTACCCTCTATCAGATAAGGATTTATTATTTCTAAAAATTACTCAACTAAAGGGATTGGGATTATCCTCATGAAAATTAACAAGGATATTTATTATGCATCTCCAATGTTAAAGCGTCATGAGCATAATTATCCAACACATGACCTTGAACGAGGAACAATTATTTTTTCTCTAAATATATGGATGCACCAAAGTTATGACAAGAAATGTGATATATAAATAGATCACCAATGTTTTAAGTACATTTTCTTGAAAAAGGAATCGAACATGAGATAAAGGTGATGGTTGTAACTTATTAAAGACTATGATTGTTCAATTCAATATCACTGTAGAATAATAATCGAAGTCGCCGATGAATTATGTTTAGAAGACCTTATTATGATGGAAATGATGAAGATTCAAGTGGATCAATTGATCAATGACCAAGTAAGGTCATACATGGGTATCATGAGAGAATTTACATCATCAATTCTATAGAAAATTATTTATAAACAATCATTACAAGGAAGATCCTGAAATATCAAAGATAAGATCCTTTGTTACAAAATAAGATAAAGGATGTGAATGGTAGTTTAATCAAGTATAATATTGACTAACAAGGTGTAATGAAATATCATACGAGGATAAGGTCTTCCAAATATTCTAGAGATAAACAAGGAATATTTGGTTGAATCTCATATATCTACACTCTCTATACATCGTGGATGAACTAAAATGTGTAGGGAATTTTATGATCATTATCTACAGGATAACACAAATAAAGAGATTTTTTACTACACTCTATGTTGATTTCCATGTCTGCATGTGAATGTAGAGTGAAAAATTCTTAAAGGGGTATTATAACCACTACCCACACCAACATGAATGTGTGACAATATATCTATGGGATTTTTCGCTAGTCTCCTGAGAACACTCAAAGGAAACAATATGATATTTTTTATAGTAGAATAACTCACCATGACTATCTATTTCATCACTATTTGGGAAGATTTATCTCTTTACCACCTATCCAAGATTTAAATTAAGGAAATGGGGAGGTGGAAGGGAGTTCAAATTTCAATTATTTTTGACCATGATCCAAGGTTCACATCAAAATTCTAAATAAGTATACATCATGTTCTAAGAACCAAATTGACTTTTAGTATTCCCTATCTCCCCCAAAATGATTGTCAATCAGAAAAAAAACATTTAAACGCTCGAAAATATTCTGGTCACATTATCGATGGAATTTAATGGTGGATAAGATCATCTTCTATCATTAGATGAGATCTCATATAAAAATATATTCCATTTGAGAATTAAAATGGAACCTTATGAAGCTCTGTATGGGAGGGGATGTTGATCTCCTATTTATTGGACGAATTTGGTGAGAGATAGATGTTTGGTCCTGATATTATGCTAGAGATGATGAAATAGGTTCATCCCACCATAAAAAACATAAATTATGCTCAATCTTGGAAGAAGATATTTTTAGAGAGCTATTAGAGTGACTTGGAGTTTAGTCATGGTGGCAAAGTGTTCTTTCTAATATTACCATTGAAGAGGGCCATGTAGTTTGAGAAGAAACGGAAACATATACCATGGTATAATGTCCCCTATAAAATCCTTAATCACATCAAGGAAATGACCATTCGACTAGTACTTCTACCAAATTTACCTCATGATCATAATATATTCCACATATCATTCTTGAAAAAGTACATACCTAACCATTCAAATGTACTTAATCAAGAGGTTGTATAATTGGAACATGAAACTTATTTTGAGGAGTAGGTGGCGGAGGTCATGGAACATAGATATATGGTCCAATGGAACAAAACATCCCACATAATTAAATTATTTTAGAAGAACACTAAATATTAAGAAGTGGTGTGGGAACCAAAGGGGTCAATGGGACAGAAGTACCTGTAGATTTTGTTAACTAAGAGAACATGCTAAATTTTGGGGTTGAAAATACATAAGGGGGAGAATATAAAAACCCAAACATCTAAAATGATATTTTTCCTAAGAAAATGTATGTTTTAATATATTAGTCCCAAAAATATATATATCTTTAATAATGAAGTGTAATTTATAGAGTGTAAAGGGAAATGTGACCATTGTGAATCAACTATTATATGATCATTGGTCAAATAAGAGAGTTGGTCGATATGACCTCTGGAAACTATACTCTTGGTAATAATCTCATTATTATAATTACTGTTTAAAAGTAGAAATGAAAAAAGGTAATTGATAAAGAATGGAGAATAAATGACCACTACTAGTAGTTTCATGTCATAGGATTCCATTTGTCAAAACATGGGAGGGATGAAGCAACACTGAGGTTCCCCTTCACCCTAATCAAATTTCAATTTTACACTTTCAAAAATAATGTTTATTTTTTTTCAAATAAAAATAACAAAAGTTCCGAAAATAATTTTTAAGATGGATTTGTTATTTAAGGTCCATAAAATTACATTTTACAAAAATACATCATTTTATTGATAAATTGGATTTATTTTTATTTTATACCCATAATATCTACTAGATGATTATCCAAAATTATGATTGAATATATAATAAATATATTTTACTAAATATTGTAATCAAAAGTGTTCTATTTAATTTACTGAAGAAAAATTTTCTATGTACATAGAACAATATTTTTCTTAGAAATATAATTTTTTATTTCCAAATATTTCATACATTCACATATATTAATTGATAACAATGTAATTAAATATCCAAAAATTAAAGTAATTAAAAAATATATAATTCAAAAAATCTTAGGGTGTTACAAATATAATACTTGTTAAATGAATATACCTTTTTTATATTAAAAATAATTAGAAATTTTCTTGGTTAAAAAATAAAAAGAACATTCCTTTGATAAAAATCAAAAAATAAAACATTAGAAGAAAATTAATTAATTATTATTTTTTAAAATGTTGAAAACTCATTCAAAATAATATTTAAAAAACATAATTTTTAATGAAAACATATTTCATTCTAAAGAGCGAACAAATATGGATTTCCTTTAAAAAAAGTTATCAATTATTATAAGTTCCAAATAGTAGACAAATGGTTCCATAAAATTAATATTTAATTTAAAAATAGAGGATAATAAAATTGATGATAATTATTAATTGGTATATCATGATGTTTTAATATTGGAAACATTATCATAGGCAGTCCCAATAAATGGTGTAATTGTAACATAAAACTCATACCACATTAGTAAGATTAAATCATAATACACATTAAGTAATACCATAAAATGCAATACAAAATATCATTAGGATGAATTAATTCATGATATTATCTGTAAAATGGTTTTTATATACCCTTCATGAAATAATACAGGTTTATAACCTAACATTCATATCAAATAAAGAAAAATTGAGATTAAAATATCTTACAAATTTGGTAACTTTTGAACCGTAAACTCCATGAACGAGAAATGATAAAATTTATATTTAAATAGAAAATAATTTTAAGTACAATTATAATAAAATAATTTCATAGTAATTATACATAAATGAGATAATTGGTGGACACTACTACAAAATAGGCCTTTAATACCGCTAAACAAGTGTTTACTACTTGAGCAACATCAAAAGAATATGAAATTTATATAAACATATAAAATAACTCATAATATCTTTTTATTAGAACTTATAAAGGAACCAATAAAAATGTCCTTTAGTATTGCTTTTATAATCACTAATAATGGAATTATTTATCAACACTTTTAAAAGCACTGATATAGGGTCATACTATAGTATTGTGTTTCAGCATACTACAGAATCACTATAGTGTGCTCTAACAAAACATTATAGAAAAAAACACACCATATATAAAAAAAAGTACCAATATAGAATATAAATGAAATTAAAAATACAATACAAATACCATAAAAACAATATATTATAGGCATTTCAAACATTGGTGTATAAAATTACATTAATTCAAATTATTACATACATTTAAAAACCTAATTTTTAATATTACCATGATTTACATTGACTTTATTTATCAAATTGCAAATACTGTATGAGTAGTTATGAAAAAAACACCTTAACTCAAAAAAGATAATCCACCTGTATAAGAAAGAAAATATTTTGAGCAATACTAAAATGAAATAAATTAAAACTAAATATAAAATTATAAATTAATTTTATGTACAATTATTTTACTATACAAATATCAAGATTACCTCTGTGATTGAGCAGTGAAGGGAACCAGAAGAAATGTAATAAATTTCAACATGTAAAGAGTGAAATGTATTGTGGGAGAAGATTTTTGTGGTGGTTTTACTACAGAAAGGGATGAAAGATGGACAGATTATCTGAACTCCAATAAAATAATCCACCTACATAAGAAAAAAATTATTATGTGACTATGATTAGAAAGAAATAAATTAAACATACATATAAAACAATATATATATTTTATGGACAATAATTTTACTGTGTAAAAATGAAAATTACCTCTATCATTGAGTAGAGGCAGTGTTGTTTCCCATCATTCAATGGTAGTGTAAAGAAATTAAATTAATGTGATAAATGCAAAAATGCGAGGGTAAAGTGGTTTTGAGGGATAAAAAGTCTATGGATGTACTAGTGAAGGAAGGGATGAAAGATGGAAAGATCACCCCATCTCGAACAAAAGAATCCACCTATTTATAAAACCAATTATACTGTTATTAATATTAATAGGAAATAAATTAATCATAAATAAGAAAAATCCATCAATTATTTGGATAATGATTTTACCCGAAAAATACCAATGTTACCTATATTATTAGGTAGAGAAAACATCGTTTCACTTCATGATATGTCATGACACAAGAATAATAATATTTTATAATAAATAAACATTACATGGAATATTGAAAATTAAATCCACATTCTATTATATAAATTTTCAGCAAAATATAGAATGTATTCTATAACACTATGTTTTCATCTATATAAAGGTTTCCTTCATTATAATTTGTTCTTTTAATAGATTGCTAAAATCATCACGTGCAGAAGAAATTGTCTGTATGAGTAGTCAAACAATTAATTTTGATTATGATATTACATTAGAGAACATATAATATTATGATAAAACATAATATATTAAAAAACCATTTTCCCTCATTTGTGCTCGCATAAATTGTACAAAACAATTTCTACTTTGGGACATACATGAACATGTTTTTGATGTTCCAATGAAAGGGTATCCCTCAATTTAATTTTATATAACTCAATTTTTTTAGTCTCCAGCTGTACCGTCAACCAATTCTGGTTTGTTGGATCAGAGACATAAACTACATGCACTCTTATTTGATGCCATTATGAATAGATCAGATTTTCCACTTCTATAATGAAATTCACTTTCAAAAATACCATTTCATCGACTTTCACTCTATTGATATTGTCAACCCATTTGAAACTGAAAATCATCACATGAAATGTTGTATAATCGAACTCAAATATCATTCATATAATGAAACAATATGACATATTTTCATAAATTAAATTTATATTGTTTTAACAAGATATGTGCATGACTTCATCCATAATAATAACACTATTTTTTACCGTATTGAAGTCATCATGTTCTTATTTATATAATATATAACCATTGATTTTAAAACTAGTGTATGATATAACATATGAATTCATTCTTCTAGCTGGACATTGATGTCATTAAGAAATTTAAATCAGATTTTCAAATAGCTCAAAAATAAATTGTATCTCCAAACCATTTTAGAAACTGTTGATTATATGTATTTGATATCCATCATGATAAACTTTATGGATTTAAATATATAATAATTTCTTCGTGGGATTAAATATATGTATTAACATCTTCAATATTATATAATATGTAAATATGTCCTTTCTTTAGATATTTATAGGTAATTGTAACGACATCTATTTGAAAAATCCCTTCGACCCTAAGGTGTTCAATCAGAGAAGACATTGGGAGACCGATACATTTAATATCTTATAGGTAATTGGTACAAAATTAGATAGCTTCTTCAACAAAATATCATTATGCAATAAAACCCTTTGGAATACTTTGATTCTGGACACACCCTTTCAAAACATTAATATACCAATCAATGAGGTTCATCCCTCTATAATGGATAGGATTACATAGTTAAACCTCTCTGTCCAAATTAACCATTAGGTATACCATTATATCAAATATTGATAGTGGGATGAAATTCTCTAATTCAGATAATATTATTGTAATCTCTTTATTTATGATGTGAAAATTCTTGATGTATACAACACTACTACATATGGATTTGAAAAAGAAACAGTTTCTGGTTAGTATATATCATACATTTTCAGGTTGTATGAAAAAAAAACAAGAATTAAATCCAAAATCAAAACCTTATAGTCAGGTGATTTTATTCCTTGTAACTTCTAATTAGTCCCTGACATGACATTCTTGATATTTGGTGAATTCACATGTTGAAAATTTACACTGATAAAGAAAAAGAAAAATTGTAATTTCTTCATATATGGATATAGTGTAAGATGCTGGAAGAAGAAAAGTCAAACTTTTACCCTTCACTAGTGCCAACACATTCCTTATTCCCATTTCAATCAAGTTTAACCTATCTTCAATGCCATATTTTTTTTTCTAGGAACATTTAGTATCATTCCAATAACACTATCAAAAATATATTTTTTCCATATATATATTGATCTCTTATTCAACATGATTTTGTATGGTTTTTAAAATATAGTTGACAAAAAATAGTTTCTATATTTTTTTACCATTCTCTACAATTGATCACCCATTCCTGGAGACATTGTAGTACCTTGTTAGATATTCCCATCGAATGCGGTCAGACATGATCGTTATTTAGGTCATTAATGTAAAAATTTATGATGACCTAAAGACACAGTCTTCAAGGAATGTTTCAACTTAACTGATTATGTGTGTTTTTCAAAAACATGACACCCCAAAATTACTTTAATTCTATATCCTAATAAATCTTCAGAAGAGGTGATGTCATTTATAATTCGGTACCACATGGCCCCAATTGTGAATTCTTCAATTCAATGAGCATCATACATTGTATCAACTATTTACCACCTCAATTTCATATATTTGATCCATGGATCCAAATATAAATAAATATCATTACTAGGTTTCTTGTTCTAGATATAAGAAGTTACAACAAAAATAATTTGCGCTTTATGCATAGCGATGGTGGAAATTTATTATTTATCAACATGATAGACTACATACTTCTAGTACTAGTCTTTACAAAAAAATGATTTATTCCATATATAGATAACATAAGATAAATGTTTATTGGCTCATCTCTAAATTCAAGAGTCTCATAATCAAATTTCTTCCACTAAAGAGAATCTATTGGATGATGTAGGTTCCCATAGTTAATTCTCATATCTACATGCCATGTTAATTGTATTATGGTTTCATCGCATCCATATAGTCTTCTTAAACCATGGAATGACATGAATGTACCATAATGATTTTGAACAAATTGATTCATTTTTCTTTTATCAATCTTCTGCACACTTAGGTAATTTTATGAGTGATTCATGGTCCTTGAGAAACAATATGAAATCATTTTGAAAACATGTATTTTTATAGAGATCATTCCCATTGAACATATAATTAATTTAGCATAATATGTTTGACATGTTAATTCATTTTGTTCTTGTATCATATCTTTCAAACGACCAAGTAGTTATGTATATCAGGTGTCACTCCATTCGCTTCCTTATTTCAAATTATATAACTTCAATACAACTAAAAACGTTGGGTATTTTGTAGAACCATTACATAATGGTTTCTTGGAATAGCTAGTGAACTTCTAAAACAACTTTGGAAAACAACAAAGGTCGTTTTCAATTTCCATTATCATTTATTCCATGTGATATCCATTATCTTTTACAAAGGTATTCATATTGAATGATTCATAAACTGTAGTATCATCCCAATAAATGTAGACATTCGGTTTTTTCCTCTGCTTAGTCCAAAATATATAGCTTCGATCTATTTTGTGACAAACCCTTATTATTCCAACTCTTTTGGACTAATTTTTCTTGATTGACAACAATGTAAACATACATAGTTTATTTTAGAAGGGTTTTCTATATACTCTCCTGAAAACATGAAGAACACTTTATCTCTATCTTCATATTCATTTGTGAAAAGATTAGCATGCATCCATTTTCAGTTAATATCTATCCTATTGGGTTTATAAAAGATTAATTTTATAAAATATATAAATAAATACACATGAGATATCCATTATCCAATGTGATGGATATAGAAAAATCTAATATAAAGAAATATGGATCATTAATACTAGAATATCTGATCACCAAGATATTCAAAATCCAACAATAAAGGTTGTTGGAATTAGAAAACTTAGATGGAGATAAAGGAATATAATAAATTATACTATCACTAATATTTATAGGTGTAAATCAAAATATGGATAATGTAATGACCCTAGCCAGACATTCCTAAACAACACCAGGTCAAATCATCTTATGACATCTAACACACCTCAAAGTCACCAAGGGATGGTTTAAATAGTAGGTGTAAAAAATCATAAATTTGATGTGGGCCCCAAAATAGAAACAATTATTACTAATGGTTGAACACAATTTTAGCATGAACCATATGGTCAAAGGAAATGTAGACCCAAAATAATAATTAAACAATATAGGCATAGCAGTTAGAAAAAAACTATGGAAATAAATATTTCAATATCTGTATAAACACACGTAAATGTTAGAAATGTTTAAAAAATCACTTATAGTCTTTAAGAGTTAACAAATTGATAAAAACATGATATTAAATAAACAACACGAACTATAAAGGTATCATAATGATTCAAAAAGTGAAGGCTTGATGTGATAAATACTAATGTGCTTAACTAGGGATAACCCCTTTGAATCCACTTCATATAAAAACTAAGGGCCATATTGAATTCTTCGAGGAACCATATACTATGATACATATAACCATTATAGGAACATACATCACTCCAAAAACATGGTACATTAAAAATAACATCTAAATTCGCATGTCCACTGAGGTGTTCATGAATGGTTTCAGCATATATATAATCTTTATGGAACCACCAATGCGACTCAAATCAGTAGTTAATGAACAAGAAAATACATGAAAAAATATACACATTTATATATATATATGAAAAAATTATTTAGTAAGAATAATAAAAATTTTAAATAACAATGAATAAATCCATGTTTTAGTGTCAGATATAAACAATGAGTCATACGTTGGTTGTAAATACAAAAGAAAAATCACAAATCATTCCTTAAACAGTGGATCAGAAAAAAAATCATAAACAATATATCGTAACAAAATTGTAGAAGAAGAAATCAAAAACTAACCCCAAAATATATAAAGAAAATAGGAAGGAATACCTATCGAGGTTGACGTAAATCTAAGACTCTATCCAGAAACCCAAACTGAAATTGAACATTGGATGTTAGATGAGATGTTAGAGAAATTGTAGGTTGTTTGGTTGAGTGATTCGAGTTTCAATTCATTGAGGAGGAGCACTGATAGTTGGTGGCTTATTTATAAAGCTTCTATATCACAATTGTTTCGCAAAAGTTCAGGGTATTTAAAATAGATCGAGACACTTTTATTAGCTATTATAAATAATGGCTCATAAAATAAATCATTTTCAGTGATAAATTTATAGGGTTGATAAAGGGTTTATAATTATAATTATAAATAAAAAATTGTGAATATTTGTATATACTTAATAAATATATATAAATGTAAATGTAGTACGTATATTCCTTTTTAAATACACTTATTATAATTTTATAAATATTTATTTATAATTTTAGAAATATTCTTACAAAACTAAATTTATATCATTATATATGTTAATATAATTATTTATATATATATTTAATAAATATATATAAATATAAATATAGTAAATATATTCATTATTTCTATAAATTTATTATAAATTAAACAAATTATTAAAATATATATAATTATTTGTTTATAATTATATAAATACCTTAAATAAATATATATATATATATATTAATAATTATAAATTTATAAATTTATTATTATAGTAAATATGAATTTATAAATATATTTATTTATAAATATTTTTCTACAAAGATTATTTTCACATTATTAATGAATATATATTTTTATGTGCATACATATATATTAAAAATGAGTGAAATTGAATTAATTAACAATAATTTCATTTAAAAATATTGAAAAAATGGTTATTTTGGGTGTGTGTGCATTGTATATAAAAAGGTGTTAATTATGTATATGTGAAATCAATATAGCATACATTTGATCAATATAAAATTGAAAAATAAAATGGAATTCAATTATATGTCGAGTACTATTCAATTAGTTAATATTTTTAATTCATATTAATTTGAAATTATAAACCATTATATAAAAAATATGTGACTATTTAATGGAACACTCATTAATATTTTTTAATATATAAATCATATTTATTTACATTTATATATATTTATAATTTTAATATATACAATTCAATAACACTAAATATCATAATTATATAATTAAGAAAATGATTAATATTTAATAATTTATAAAACTCTATTCATTTTTATAAATAATTATTTAATTAATAAAATTTTTATATTATTTCTAATAATGAAACTTTTATTAAATTTATTTTATTATTTCATTTTATTTGTTTCTGACCCTTATTAGTGCTAAAAATGCGCTGATAAAATAAATATTTATCAGTGAAAAAATTAAAGTACTGGTAAAGGGTACCCCTTATCTATGATAAAAAAAGAACTGATAAATGATTCCCATTATCAATGCTAAAAATAATGTGCTGATAAAGGATTCACAATGTAACGACCCAAACTATTATAAGTGAAATTTCCATTTTGATTTAATTAAATGTATTATTTTGTAAAATGGGTATAGAAAACACATGAGACCTAATTGTTTTATTATATTCAATTGGATTTAATTGATAGTTATGTATCATTACCATTGATCATATAGTTTTTGAAGAGTGACACATGACTAGTATAAATACAAGGTTTTAACAAAATCCTTCTGACACAAGGAAATGTGGTGATGACCACAACTAGTAGGATTGTTCCCTATAAATCACATTCATCATAGATTCCATGGGAGATATAATTTCAAGGACTTTACATAGACCAATCCCAATATTAGATCCACCAACATAAGCATGAGAGAAACACTTTATGGGAGAAGTTCAAGCTCATCAGGACACGACACAAACCATGTTCACGGAACGCCCCCATGAAATCCCCACCATCACACACTTATTCTCTTAGATAATATGCTGGTGTAATAAAGGGATGTTTATCAATACACTAGCATTATTATTTTTTACCTTATTTTTGTATAGAATAATGAAAATTCTTTTATTTTATTATTGTTTTTAATTCACAAATAGAATTTTTTGTCAGTATTGAAATCAAATTAAGAAAACTTTTTTTATGAATAAATATAGAATATTTTAAGAAAATATTTTTATGAAAGTACTTTTATTAAATATTAATGATCATATAATTTTTATGAGGATAAATATAATTTTTTTTAATGATTAAAAACCACTTTTTTCAAAACCATTTAGTTTTCAATAAATGTTGGTTTTTATTTTAAAAGGTAAAAATAATATATTTAGAAAATTATTTCTAAAAAATGAATATTACTTTTAGAATCAGGATGTCAAAATTATTTAGTGGATAATTTTTCCTTATTTTTAAAAATAGTCTAATTTTTTTGATAAAATAAAGTACCATTAAAATATAGTGTGTCTTATGACATCAAAATGGCCCTATAGTGATGTAATAAACACTATAAAAGTGATATATGACAATATATAAGTATTATATTTAAAATGATGTGATTTTATATTTGTTTTATTTATTTTATAAATCCTTAATGAATACTACAAAATATATAATATATTTTATGATTTTAGGTTCATTTTTTTAATAATGTGACTCACCTCTAAATAAGAATGGATAATATTTTAATATATTAATCCCATGGGATAATAAAATAATTTTCTATAGTACTATTTAGAAAAACCATGTATAAAAACTATGTGATATTTTTTGGTTTTAATATATTTAATTATATAGATTCCAAAACCTTGGTTTGAGAAATTATAAAGAATTCCCCTCTCATTTCATATATAAACTAAACCATGCTCCAACTTCTCTTCACTAAAAATACTCAAATAATTTAATTACTATATAATATTCTCTCTATAACGCTCCCAAGGTTCCAAAATATCTCAATAATTCCCTCTTCAAGCTTTTTATTATACACACTCAAGTAAGTGTTCTTTCTATTCTCATTTTTTCCACGTTTCCTTATATTGTGAATCCCTTTAGTTTTAATTTAAAAAATATGTTGTATGTTTTTTCACCACCCTCAGACTACCCATAAAATGTTTTAATTATGATAGATCTATTTATCTCTCATTAATTCCTATCATACAAACCCGTTACCTTGTTAAAATTTCAAAAGAGTTCTTTCATTTCTCCTCATTCTTCATGTTTATTTATTATGTTATGAATTCTATTTCTAAATTACATATATTGGGAAATATATTTATATAACCCTATTAAATTAAATTTAATTTATATATGATGAGATACCTCTTTCACTCTCATCAACCATTTTTATGAATTTTTTATGTCACGTCGTTAGGCTGTTGAAATTGCACCATGAATCTGCATTCCAAATAATTGTGTAGTGAATATTGTACCCATTCCATGTAATGGTGTTCGATTTTATAAACACATAAATTTTTATAGAGGACTCATATGTATTTATTAAAAACCCATTGATCATGTAATAAATTATAATGACGATTTAACCCATGCTTTATGATCTATGTTACACACTTAAGCATGAGAATAAAATGAATATGACAGGTATGCCTGGATTATTAGCACTCCAATGCATTGGGTAATTTTTAGTATAATGATACGGAATGTTGGGAAAAAGGTTTACCAAATTCAGTTATGGAATTTTGTCCACTATAATTTATTGTTTGTTTATCCTTGACCTATGATGAAATGGTTTATGTTGATTCCACATTTTCATGTTATGGTTATCATGTTATATCATGCCTTTATGTTCACGTTTCTATTATACTACATTGATATTCCTATTTTCTAACATGTGTTGTATTCCTCATTTTATTCCATGTTTATTCAATTAATAGACTTTATATCTCACCCATTTATTATATATGTCTATAGGTTAACCCATGCAATGTTATGTATGAAGGAATATTGAGGTCATGTAAAGAATTATTTCAATAATGATGTTTTATTTCATATTTTAAGTTGTTGTGCAATGTTACTAATTACCCAAGACACAATAATTATTTATCTTTTACGATGTATTAAATGTAATTTTATGTCATTAAATCATGTATGAATTTAATAAAAAGAACAATGTTGATATATTTTTTATCAGAGAAAAGTCTAGTTATTTTTGGGATTTGGATTAGAAAACTCTAGGGAAATCCTTAGGGATAATACTAAGTATAATAAAAACATACATAAATCTTGGTGAGTATAGAGTATGTTATTCATGAGTAAAATACATTCCTATCTAGATAAAAACATGTGGATGTGGTGTTGGTAGTGATGTATCTAGGGGTAAAACCCAAAAACACCGCATTAAGATAGACTCGAACGGGCACTGGTGCATGACAACAGGCCTTACTGCACTCCTATTTAGACACACCTGAGGGAAATTCATTGATAAATTCATAATATTATGATGAACCATTATTAATGGATGAAAAAAAATTCCAAATGAATATATGTTTAGAAATAGATCATGGATAACTTAGATTGAATCCTAGAAATTCAAAAGTTAAGGAAATAAATGTAATTTATAAGTTATCCATTTAATGTCACTGGATTATCCTTTATGTGTTTAAATTTTAAAATACTTGCCCCTAATTTTCCTTCTATTCTAACTAGTGGCATGTAATTAGAGGAATCGAGCTAACAACTGATGCCAAAATTAATGGAATGACTGCCATAATGAGATTCCCAATCTGATGGGAGCGGTAATCAAAAACATTGTAACAATTAGAATATTGTTTTTAAATCCATTATTTTACACCATAAATTCACAATTGTATAATTTTAATTTTTTATAGACATATATTTTTTACTAATATAATTCCAATGTAATAAAAGGTACAATGTTAGTAAAACTGTTTTATTTTCAATTCACATAAAACAATTACTATTTCCAAAAAAAATGACACAAAATTTCTATAAGATAATTATGTTTATGAAAAATAAAACACAAGTTTTTTTATATGGTAAAAATAAAATTACATATTCTAAAATTTATAATTTTTATTTTATATCACATCTTTAATATTGGAAATATGTATTTTCAAATTTTTTAATAAGATCAATTTTAATTTTGGTCATTAAGATGAATTATTGAGGATAAATTTTTTTGTTATTCTGGTAAAAGTAAAAAAGGGTATAAAGGAGTTTAAATAAGTGAAAAAGACCTAATATATTTGAAAAAAATGCCTCCATGTTTTTGGAATATTAGTCTTCCAACAACCATTATCCCCTCTATTATTTTATTCTTTTGAAAAAATGTACTATTTAATAGTGACATAATAATATTGAATGGTAACATGCACCTAAAAAATTACCCTTATCTTAGCCTATGAAATAGGATCACTAAAAAAACATTATGATACACAAATTCCTTAAAATTTACATTATAAAATATTTTGATGTTCCGCTCAATGAATCCCCTATCATAATCATAATACTCTACTATCATTATTTAGCCTTTTCCACTTTTTAGAAGGTGACTTACATTATAAATTTCATGTCGACAAAGTGAGTATTTCAATACAATAATTGTGATACATTCCAATAGACATATAGCTTCTATTTATAAGAAAATTGTATAGGCCCTCTATACCTATTGTTTTTTTAAATAATTAGTATAGAATGTTTTATAGAACTATAAGAAAGGAGTTTAAAAATTAATGGTATGGATTTACCTATAAATTTTTTTTAAAGAAGACTTGGTATATACATTATACATAACTCCATCAACATATCCTCTAATACTACCAACTCTCACCCATCTTGGTTCAACCGAAGGAGTAGTGTTACCCACAGCTCTCCACCCCTACAATTTCACCTCACGTTTGTTTTTGATATTTCTATACATTAAAATTTAAATTTGGAGATAAAAGTATAACATCACTTCTTATAAGTATCATTTTAATTTTTTATATTATAATTAAACATGAACTTAGATTATCTTAGGTTATGAGTCATCTAGATTAAATTAAGGCGGGTTTATTTCTATTATATTTTTATCCTATTTTACAATAAATATGAATGTAAGTGACTTGTTTTTTTTAATTTAGTTCATTACTAATTATTTATATATCTAATATAACCATATTCTTTTTTTGTGATATAATATGTAAATATGAAATTAATTATTTTAGTATTTTTTTCATTCATTTAGGTTTTATGACTTTATTTTTTTCATTTTTATTATTATAATTAAAGATATTTATTTCAGGTAGTAAAACTATGTGAATATGAAATGTAATATATTATTTGAATATATTTATTTATCTTCATTTCATGAATGGTTTAATATTTATTTGATATATTTAAGTAATTTCACAGAAAATTTATTTCCTCAAGAATATTTATAGTGCAATATAATTTTTCAAAATTGAAATATTTTTCCTATAATACACCTTTCACATCAAATTAAATTTATATTTTTCACAAGTTTTTATCTCATTTAATATTTGATGTATATGTAAACTTTGATTATGATTAATTTTTTTTGATACATAAACTTATTTCATAAATTTAATTAAATATATTAAAAACATATTTATATATAGAACAATTTTATTTAATTATATATATATAATGATGTGTTTTATTTTTCCTTATTTCATGTCTCTGATGTTAGGAAAAAGTTTTTTTATGAAAAAATTCATACTAAACAATGACATAGTTTTCGAATAATACAATATACTTATTAAAAATTATCATATAATTCTATTTTTGGTCTTTAGTTTATGAGATTCATATTTCCATATATACTATTGTTTATGATTGATAAACATTACTATTATTTTATATTATAATTCTCACGAGGAATGGTGTTCTGTTTTTCCATACACATAATTTTTGTGTTTTATTATTTTCAGTTAATAATTGATGTAATTCTTAAAATATTATGATCTCATAAATATGGTAATATGTTAAATTATTGAATAGAGTTACGAAATAAAAGATATTATTAATAAATTTATAGTTTTAATTATTTTCAAATGATGTTTTCTTTATCAAATTACAATTTCAATGATAAAGTATGTTGCTTTTTATAGCGAGGTATTATCGTATTTTAAATTTTGTATTTGTGGAAAAAAAAAGGAAATTGGTTTTTAAGTGATTTTATTTCACTATTATTTCAATGTTTTTCTATGTGATTAAAATATTTTGAACATTTCCCTAACTATATTTTTCATTTGACTTCAATATTATTTGATTTATTTTCAACATGAAATATAAAATTCCAATATTATTTTTATTTGAATGGATATATGTTTGATGTATGATACTTATATGATCTTAATCGATTTTAATAAAAGGATAGAATGTTTTTAAATTTTTCATTTAATAATGTCTCAGATATAGGCCATATAAACTGAACATGTTATAATTATTTTGGAATTCCATGGAGATATTGTATAGAAGCTATCTACCAAATATTAAATTCTGTATTTAAAAAAATTATTATGTATATTAATATAATAGGGTGGAAAGAAAATCTCAAAATGTTAATGATATAAATGAGGAGACAATAATAGAAAATTTATTATATTACTATTTCCCCTTTAGTCATCTCTATGGGAAATAATATATCCCAATACCGGAATATGATGATTCGAGTACACATGATGCACATAATGAAAATTATGAGTCAAGTGGGTGAAAACAAATGAGACATACTTCCCTAAATATAGTATACCAACAATGTGGTAAAATGAATTATTTTTTTAATATGAATATTTCATAGAGAAACCATGTATGAATTTTATCATACTACCATCGATTATATTCTTACCCTTTTGAAGGAATTCCATCCCAGTTATTCATATATTCTTTAAAACCATTATATAGCCTAAATTTTAATTAACCAACATTAATTTTCTAAAAACAATATTCACACTTTACTAAAGTATTGAAACATATTTTGGGAGGAAAATACTGGACTAAACGATTTTATGAAATTTAATTAATCTAAATGGATGGAAAATACTTAAGGAACACCATCGCATGTGTTATAGAAAGTAATGTGACACTTTATAGTAATTTTAAACCACTAAAATATGCTTATGTATGATAAAGTGTAAAACAATATTTGATAGAATGAAACATATTGAAATAAGGATAAAGATGTTTATGTTTGTCTCATATATATACTATTATGGAAGATACTTAATGTTCTAGATACTTATTTTTTGCAGATGAGGTGTCTAATGTGAGGTTGGGTATCTCATTTGGTGGTTTTAATCTATTGTTTTCTTAATATTTCATCTCATAATTCATGCATAACCTTCTTTCACATTTCTAACCTCCCACTATGGATGAGTTGAAAAATCCATTCAATTTATATATTATAATCATTTTTAAAACATATAATCAAGAAAATGATATATATTGGAGATTTTAACCTTTAATAAAATAGTATAATCATATTTAATGATTTGATGCCTACACATATGATGCTTTTTTAAGGATATATTTGAGACGTATTTTGCACTTACGTTGATGATAAATTATTTTCACATTTATTGAATGTTGTATGGATAAATTATAAATAGAAAACATTACATTCCAAATTTTATGAATAATACATTATTTAATAAACATAAATATCATTTTTGATATAGTTTTATGGGATACCAATGACTATTTCCATTGAATAATATGCATTGGAATAATCATTATTGTTTTTAAAATACCATTTCGACAAAAAAATATAACTCAACATATACCTAGAAATGATATTTTCAATGAATTATAATATTATAGTTTTTATTTAGTAAATAGTAGGAAAAATAAATAAATATTTGGAAGTAATTCATTAAATACAATTAGAATTGGAAGAATAAGATTACCTTCATTGGGTATCCATATTGGCCAGCTCATTTATTTATTATATATTTAGATGTAATTCACATTGAAAAAAATATTTCTGAAAATTTTCATTATTTTATTATAAATATAAATGTGAATAAAAAAATATTATTTTCTATATTAGTGTTAGTTGGGGATTAGGGAATTAGACCATAATTTTATCCTAAAAGTATTAGTGAATGTAAATGGGTAGTTCTTCCTAATACTTTTATGATGAAACCTTCCGAAAAAATTAAATTTTTTCTCATAGTAATGACTACTACGTTTCCTAATTCATATTCAAGAACAATATAAAAATGGGATGATAAATATATACTTGAATCTTAAATCTATAAAGATTCGTTATTATCATATCATTTTTCATGAGTTGATAACACTGTAATTTCATCATCTGCTGAATTTTTTAAGGGTGGTAGTGATTTTATTCTATATTTATTAATGTGATATTTATAATAAGGAGTTTCTCAAGACATTATTCTAAAAAATAGGAATCATAACTATCCATTTTTATATTAATGTTTAATCTAAAATAATATCTTCCATATGAATTTATTCTTGTAGTACATATATATTTTTATAATATGTATCATGTTGAAAGAATTATGTTCATAAAGAAGTTCTAGATAAAATAAAAAATCATTTAGAATTTTGAAAAGTTACTTAGCTCAATAATTTATTAATATATATTCATTTTATTTGGATGATGTGACCATGATAATTAAATATACAATGATATATAAATACAATAAGTATAAGAAAACGTAACAATGTTCTTAATCACAACATCAAACTTTATCCAGTTATAGATCATATACATTGTCTACATTAAGCCATGAAGAGTTATGGACAGTGAATATCATAGTCATGTCTGTCTATAAATTATTTTATGACAATATCAAGTATTTAAATTGAGAAAGTATATATTATATCATCCCTTGTAATTTTACATTTGTTTTAAACTATTTTCGTCTTTTTATGAAGGAAATATATATTATGTTGAAAAAAAAATTTGTCTATTACCATTGAGTGGGAAGAATATTTTTCAAATAAAATAGGATCCTCTTTGTTTCAAATTGAATGTATACATATTAATGAAATAAATAAAAAATTTATATTCATTTAATGTAAACATTGATTTATATTTCAAGGATTTTTATTACATGTTTACTCTCACTAAAGAAATATGTGATTTGAGTTTTTATTCTTACTTTTTTGTTCTATAAATGAATTTAAAGTGTTTCTATAATGACCCAGTCCCAGAAGCCCAAAGATGGTGCCTTACATCATAAAATTAGCATGATTAAAAAGAATCAAGTTTAAAAGTACTGATGAGTTTGGAAATTTTGGAAAAATATATTACATACATGTAACCCATTTTATATTGGGAATAAAAAGTATAACACATAACAAAATAAAATTCACAGTATCCTTGAAAATAATTCCAATAGTTAATCTTCATACCATAAGAAAAAAGAAGAAAAATAAGGATGAGATGAAGTTCTCAGTAATGGTAAAGTATATAAGAATCCATCATGAAATAATAAAGAATAATCAATATCAAAATAATAAAATATTATCGAAAAATACCATATTAATAATGACATGAGTTTAAAACATTAGATAGATATTATAACTAGTCATATAATAAAATGGAATAATAATGATGGAATGCATAATATATTACTTTTTCACTATCAAGATCTATCGTAATGATAGTTACTGTAAATATATATCCTCATTAGAGTTTAGTTCTATGGTTAGAAACCAATATGATTTGTGTCAAGATCCATCCTCCCACTAATTTAAAACAATTTAGAAACAAACATAATCGGTTTGTCACCAACTGATTCTATCCCATGAGACAACCAATGCATCATGTTTTTTCATTAGGTAGTACCACATACCTATAATTTATGTACAAAACAATCCTAATATTTGTGAAAATCAATTTAAAACATAAATAATATTTCTTCTTAAATTTTTATGTTGAGTAAATGATACAAATTTATCAAAATTTCCACAAAAATCATATAAATTTGAAAGTGAACACCATATGTGAAGATGGAATATGAATTAAGAAATAATATTATCGACCATTAAATATTTTGGATATTAAAATAAATAGAATTTTTAATGTCAAAATATTATAAGAAAGTTATTGATTAATAGAATGTTAATAATCACAAAATAATGTGAGATTTAGAAGATAAAATTTACCACTTCTAGCTTTTTAAATTAAACACCATTGGATGAGATAATCCCAATTTAAACATATAATACCATTAAATATTATTTAATCATGATATTAAATGATAAAGAGTAATAATATACTTCACACAAAATAAATCAGTAGTGATTATGGTGTATTCCTCACTGATGAAAAATTTGGACATGAATCCATTACATTGAGTACGACATGTCATGTGTATATTTATCTTTCTAAATAATAATATTTTGATAATTATTTACTTTTTTGAGAACACTAATTATGTTTATAGTAACTTTTAATTCACTAATTACAATGTTTTATAAAACTACTTTTTCAATTCAGTTTATGTTAGGCGTTTTGAACAAATTAAATTCACGTGTTAAAGAAGACTCTAGTAGGCCGACTTTTGTCAAAGAGTTTATTATATAAAAAAGAGAATTAATCATTAAATAATTACCATATTTATTCATCAATTATACATTCAAAACACATAATGTAAAATGGTTATTGAAAATGATATAATGTTATGATCGTAGAGATGGTAGGTCGTACATATGTGTGAATAACATTTCTATTTTTCAATGATCATTATAAAAAGAAGGTAAATAACATTTTATATTCCAATAATTAATATTTTATTATAAATAATATTTAATTTAATATTATATACTTATATATATAATTATTTGGATGTAAAATGAACCACATCGCATTGAGGAGGCGGAAGTCCACACGTCAACGAATGTTGTTACCACATTATTAGCATGTGAAAAGGGTAATAATAAAAATAATATTTTATATTTCAAGGAATTTAATTATATAATATATATAATATATATTTCTTTTTTGTCACATAATTATAATTAAAACCATTTTTATTATATTCAATGAAATTTTTGAACGTATCACATCGATTTAAATAGGCGGTAGTCCACACGTCCACAAATGATGTTATCATATTTACACAAAATTGAAAGAAAGAAGGTATGTGTTTTATTAAAATTAAAGAAGTATTATGAATACATAAATATCACACATAACATATAGAAATAGTGTGTCTATAATTATTCCCAACCATGAGAGATGGTAAAGTAAAAATGAGTGGCATCATTTAACGAGGCAGTAGTCTCCCTTACACACGAATAGAAAATTCATTACCCATTTGATGGAAGTGTGTCTAGGATTAGATAAAAAAACATAACGTAAAATAATATCAATATATTTATCATATTTTTGTCCTTATATAATCATTTAATAACAACAAATTAATTATTTTAGAAATAAATAAAACAATATTTATCGTTGAAGAAAGGTACATATATTTTGGGTAACTCCTTTTGGTTTTCCAAAAATGAATTACATGGATTAATTTCATGAAAATGTGAGAAATTTATGTTTCTATGGGTGATATTTGGATCTAATATTCTTATATTTTTCATGATCTAAATTTCATTAGATGTTGGATTATGCGGGTGGTGTGAGTGCTTTTTTTAGTGGAGTGGTAGTGACATTCTTGTAAATATAAAAAATGTAAACACTATTGGGAGGTCTCCATTATCTCATGTGCATAAAAAATTAGAAAAATTGATTTATGATAAATTATTCTTGATAAAAAAATCCATCATTCAAAAAAAATTATTTTATATTATTCTGTTCATTAAATTCTATTTTTTTCAACTTTTACCATTTTGTTTTTCATTAATGTAACTTGTTTTCTTTCTAAAATAATTTTTCCAAAAATACTAAATTAATGTGATATTTTTCAGAAAATAAAGATCAAATTAATAATAAATAATATATATAATTTCAAAAAAATGATCTCATGTTTCTTGTAAATTAATTTTAAAATAATCGCATATAGCTTCTAAAAACACCGCTTTAACCCGAAGTGTGCTAATAATTATTTTTATATTTAGGGGTAAATATGTTTATTATAAAATATTAATTGGTCCTTAAATAGAATAAATTTGATATTTTTAACATTTATAATCCAATTTATTTAATATAGTATTTTTAGTAAATTTTAAATCACTAAATAATATATAAATTATTAATAAAACATTAATTTCAATTTTAAAAATATTTAATTTAATTAAATTTAAAAATATTAAGGAAACTATGGAATTAAAATATATAAATTTTATAGGTATTATACATGGTATATCGTTCTAAAACAATAGTGGGAAATAATTAATCATTCAACATTCTTCACTTTAAATTTTATTAATATAATTTATTTTATTTAATAAATAACTAAATAATCAATGTATTTGTGTTTTTAGGAATTTTAAGTAACCAATTAATATCTAAAAATTAATGATAAATAATTATAATAAAAAAATTCTTTTATATTTCAAATGGATATTTATTACAAAAAATACGATATTTTTCAGCACCTAAAAGCTTTATCAATGTAAAAGGTATGGAATTATTCTTTTTTTCGTCTTCCTTACAAAACATATTATTTAAGACAATTTCAAGGGATAATATCACAATAAGTGAAAAAATTCAAACTAATATTCTATATGGTATAAATACGGGTAGCCAATGGCTTTGTTACAAGTTTCCAGGTCAATTTACCCCTAAATGTTAATGCTTAGCCATTAATTAAACTAATTTTCGCCTTAATGATTATGATTATTTTTAATTAGTTTCACTATTATATTTTGGGTAAAAATTTATGTTGATATATTTATGGAATAAATATTATACTTATCAAAACTATTTATATTTTTTCTTCAGAATTATATTCATAGAAGTTGAAAAAATAAATTCAATGCAAATCCCATAGAATTGGTGAGAAATTACGGTTTTAAATAAAAAATTTCAATAACTCATTATGTTTTTATATATTAATTTAATATTAAAATGATATCTATGACCAATATTGGATTAATATATCTATAATTTAAATATATTTAATTTAAAAATAGTTTAAAATATATTTTGATGTTAAAATTTTTTTAAATGAAGAGCGATCATTCAAAGAAATTTTGTATTTTTTCAGTATTCATAAAAAATGAAACTTCTATGAAAAATAACAAAAATTAATCCTAGGATAATTTTTACATGAAAAATTATAAAATTATTATTAATTTCAAATATAAAATTTATTAATGTGTTAAAATTTATATCTAAATTAGGCATGCCATTAAAAAGTAGCAATACTACCTTTAGATATACATATTTTTATAAAAAAAATGGATTTATTATAATCTTATGCATGTAAAACAGTACAAGGTGAATGTTAGAAAATTATATTCCATTTATAATATATTCTATATGTTATGCTAGTCAATCCCTTTCAAAACAGTTAATTTATCATCTAGGAAAAAACTGTTTAATTAATAATCATAATGATAAATCATAGTCTTGTGTATAACACATTATAGAGTAGTTTTATGTGTCATGTAAGATTAACATAAAGTATTATATAAAGAAACATAGAAAAAAATTATAATAAAATAAAAATATTATATAGTCTTGGGGTGTAACATTATCCCCATGTTAATTAAATTGCATCTTTATAATTTAATGCTTATCTAAGTAGTCAAGGGTATTATATTTAAAAAATATATTTTTGAAAAACCCACATCATAAATAGCTTTAATAAAATATCTTATTAACAATAGGGAGTGTAATAATCAATAATAAGCAAAAACTAGTCTTTAAAAAAGGATACCGTTAGTGAAAACATGGACATGGAATAAAAATATAAGTATCATGTTCTAATGGAAACTAATAAAGAGAATATTCATAAGAATGTTTTTGAACAAAAATACATAAAATAGAGGTGTTTCAAGAGTAATTGATATCATTATTAATGATGAAAATAAAAAACCATATTTTTTTCTAGATGTTTTCAACGATATGGGAAATTCTTTCACTCTCAAAGAATATAAGTAAATATACTAAATTGATACATTTATATTAGAAAAACATAATATTATACATTTTTTGTTCCTTGAACTATTTTATAAATTATCTCTTAGAATAGTTTTCATCATATGTTAAAGTAATACACTAACCTCAATAATATTTTCCAATTTTCAACATAAAAAATTTCGTAAATGGTTATCCTGATGACTATTCCATTTGTTATGATCGAAAACATTTGAATCAGTTCATGGTATGTAGTAGTATAAAATTAAATTTATCCATATAAATTATATCTTTTTACAAACATCATTGTCTCATCATTTGGAAAATATTATGGTTTATCTTTCCCTCTAGCATGTGTTTTTTAAAAAATTAACCTCCTACTAAATAACATTTCTTGGTAACTTTCAACATATTCTATCAAATACTTAATGAAATAGTATTGTATTACAATGATTATATATTTCATAATTCAAATGACAAAAAAATAATCAATCAAATAATTTTAAAAAATATTTTATAGATCCAAATATAGAGTTAAATTTTTCATTCAACATTGGTTGTGTCAATAGAATAAGTTTGAACTTAATCCCTTGACATCCCTTCATTGTTGTGGAATTTAATTTCAAATAGCCTTATTTCAGTATAGAAAAAACACTTAATATTAGTTTTTCTTACTTCCCTTTCTTCTATTTCACATGGTGTCCAATTTCACCACATTTATTACAATATATGATTCCTATTAATCATTTCACAGCCTGATTTTTTCGAGAGTAATGAAATGTAGGAAAATTATTCATTTCCTTTTTCCCTTTGTTTTTGGTTTTATTTTCCATCCTCTAATTATATTTCTTCCCATTAATGTAATATGGATTAGATAATTATTTTTCAAACTTCATAAAATAGGAAACTATTTCATTATATGAAGAATGTTTTTTTGAGAATATAGTTCCCTTACAAGACTCAGTTCAATTCCTTCAATTAAAGGAACAATCTTATATTCCCTATTTCATATGTTATTCGTAACATACCTAGATAACCTTGTAATGGTAGCTTCATACTCTAATAATTTCTTCATCGTTTTTCATTAAGCTAATGAACTCCCTCTTTATCATAGTTTTTTATCATGTGGTTAGTATTTGTAGAAGCATTTTTCCTTAAAAGAAATATATTTCGTGAGTTATCTTTCTTCTTCCAACCTAGTATTCTAGATCAAAGATCACCATTGATTAGAATCACCATTGAGACTATACTTTGAAAAGGTAACCATTTCATTTTCACTATATTTCAAGGCCATAATGATCTTCTCTAGAGACATAATGCATTTACCATTCTCCATTAGTGTCACGACCCATCCCTGGGGGCCCGTATCATGACTACCCCAAGCCCGCCTTCCATAGTCCAGGGGCTAGAGATTAGACCCAAAATAATAAATCCCTTAACCGGAAGGGCATTACCTTTATGAATATAAAAAATCTCAATTAGAGTACAACTAGAAGAAAGCACTATGTAAAAACTGTAGACAAAAGAAGTACTGGAATGTAAAAGGGTATGGAAATATAATCCCAACATTAATGTACAAGGAAACAGATAATTAATAGTGAACTAAAAGAAAGTAAATAGTTATTGGATCGTCCACTGGGAAACCCTACTTCAAGGGCAGGTACAGATATCCTCCTCAGTGCTCCACGTTCGTCCGGCTCCTCCGTGTACCGTCACGCTGAGTGGTCCACCTCCGGGTACCGTCTAGTCCTGCTACTCTCTCTACCTCAGTTCGTGCTTTCCATCATCTGCAACCAACACAACGAGGTGCGGGCATAGCTCGTGTAGGGGTGAGTATTACAATACTCAGTAGGGACCCCAATACCCTCAAGGTCTCACTAAATCCAATAAGGATTAACGAAAAAGTATGAAATCAATGAATATCCATTACATAGGTATATACCCATACATAAACCTATGTTATCTAGTAACCCATCTCAATCACGAGAAAAACACAGAAGTCAAAGACTCGGCTCAAACCATGATTTTATTCTAGGGTTAGTATCATTTAACATCCCCAATAACACTGTATAAACCTCGATTGATGGGGTACTCCTACTCTATCGAGTACAGTGGGAATGCCATGTCACACAGAGGTGCTTCCCACCATCCTGGACTGTTGTGGTACCTCTCATATTGAGAACTATAGGTCTTCTGCGCTCACACAAAGGCACTCCCAACTGTGCGTCTTCCGCGCTAACATAGAGGCACTTCCCCTCGTAGACTGTTGAGGTACTTTTCCTATCGAGTACCGTGGGTCTACCGTGTCACACAGAGGTTCTCCCCACTGTGGGTTTGCCAAGTCACATAGAGGCACTCTCCACTAGACTAGTCGAAACATTTCGAGTCTAAAGGTCAGCACGAGATACAGTTCGATCCTCCAACTATCACAAAGTCCCATTTAGAAGTATCTCAAAGGTCTGCCTCATCATAGGGGTCTCAATGCAACTGACGGTGTGTCTATCAGACGCTTGGTCTGTTAGTTATTAGCATTTCCATCTCGGGGGGGCCCGATTGGATTTTAGGTTCAAAGTAACCCAAACATGCCCCAAATATGTCCAAACCACATGTGGGATATGCCAAAAAAACCATCTACCACTATTATGTCCATCTCCATAGACGGTTCTTCAATCGGACACCTGTAGCCCATGTTATGGGTGAAAGGGTGAGTTCAGGTCAAACGGTTTCGGACTGGGGTCTGACCCGGTACGCATGTACGACCCGACTCGGGGGGGTCTGACCCGACCCGAGGGGGCGGCCCGGCCTGAGGTCAGCCTATCCTGAGAGATAGGCCTAGCATGAGGACGACCCGACCCGAGAGAGAAACCTGACCTGAGGGCGGCCCAGACCGAAGGGACGGCCAGCCCCGCGTTGGGTCCGGCCAACACAGGGTTCTGCCCGCTCTGGGTCCGGCCCAGCGGACCGCGTGGCCTGGATGTCCAACGGCTGGTGGTGCCCTGTTGGGGCCACCCTAGTCGTGTGTGTGTGTGGGGGGGGGGGGGGTGTTGTACCTCCTATCACCCAAACGAAACCGATTCTAGGTGCCGATTCGATAACTCACGTGACCCGAGAGGGTCCCACCTTGTCTGGCTGGCCAAGAAGCCAGCCAGTTTTCTCTGCCGGTGGCCAGCCCAGCCAGTCGATGTTGCCCCACTGCCACAGCCAGGTGGGCCACGACGTCTTCCTCCACGCGGCGCGATGGCAGTGTGCCCCTCCGACAGCCTGACGACTGCCCATGTGTACCACCACATCCAAAGGTTGCGACCTCCTCCTTTGCACGACGCAATGACGCCACGCCCTTCTGACGACTCGGTACCCTACGCCGCTGGTTTCCTTCACGGCTAGCCCGACTCCGGCCACCGTTTCTCCACCTCTCCTATGGCGACACCATTCTTCCGCCGTTGTCAATAATCAAGGGAAACAGTGGAGGGTCTCGTCGTGTTCGTGCAACCTGCACCCTGTGTGTTATTTTGATAACAATTGGAAAAACCCAAACCAAGTTTTGTACATTGATGGAAGGAAACAATTTCAAACATAAAATCATCTACCTTGTATTGTTGTTCATTAATGATGTTGCAGAAAGGCAGACAATGTTCCTTGACGTTGAAAAGAAGATAAAGAAGTCGAGGACGACGTCGTCGGTGTTCTTCAAGGATGGTGCATCCCTTTATTACCCCAGTTGAAGAATGTTCTACATTGGTGGAAGAGGCATTCTTCGTTGGGAGAATTAGTTTCTCCAACCTCTTCTAACCCCTTTCCCAATGCTCCACCAAATTAATATTCCAACCAAAAATAATGGGTTAAGCTAACCCATTATTTAATTGTGGGCCAAAATAGTCAAAATATTTCAAATTAATTAATTAATGTTCCATTAATTATTTTGTGTGGATTGACACATTTTTGGGGAACGATCAAGGGTTCCCCCCACTTATAGAGAGTTCAAGGGGGTTTAAAGCCTATGTGGTCCGCACCTCTTTAATTGATAAGTGGTGTTTAGACCTCGGGTGGGACCCACCACCATAACCTCCCATGGGAGGTTACGGTGTGGTGAACACCACCTCTAACATCCACATGGAGGTTTTAAACACCAAATAAAAATAAGCTACACACATATTTTTATTTAATTTTATTCATAAAAAAACTATAAAAACTGACTTTCATCCTCGACCAACTTCCATCAAGGTGGATGTCTTCTTAAGAGAATACTGGAACTACGAGTTCAACGGTGCCCTCAGATTTCTATTCTATGCACCTGTTCAAAAGATATAAAAACACGCTTGTACATTTACTAAACATACCAGAAAAAAACATCAGAAATTGATTCTGGCCATAACGTCCTCAAAATCAAGCACTGTAAAATTTCATGGACTTGTAAAATTCCCATGTATTTAAGAAAAAAATTTCCATAGAAATTTCTGGGTATTTCCAATTAGATTAGTATTTCCACTAAATGATTGAGGAATCTATCACATAATGCGATCTATTATTAGAATAATCTCTTTGTGGAATAGGGGTCTCCATACATGGAAGGTTATTTGACATAAATTGATTACGTATTCGTAATATACCAATACCATACTCAGTTCCAATACCTATTGTTATAACTTACAATAAATATCCTCATATGGAACTATCTTAATAGTATCCTAATAACTATGGTTATATATAAACATGATGAGGACTAATTATGTATCCCAAGATCCCCCAATATCATGAATTTGTTCCCATAGTATTTACTCTATAACCTAAATAGTACACTCTAATATCCCATCTATTTGTGGGTGAAAATCAATACTAAAAACACATGGTTTCCCTACTCTATTTTTAATACTTTCGAGAATTATCTTGTAATTTGTGAATCATGGTATAAAACTAGAGTAAATGGAACCTAATGAAAATGGACTATCTCTTTAACATAAAATCCACGCATCTAATCAACTATGAATGTTTCCTAGAGAGGCCCTAAATTGGATTCCTTTTCCAACCACTGCACAATCACCCATATCAGTTCATTCTTCTGAGGTATATAAAGGTGGTTTTTATAACCTACCATAATGATCCTCAAATGACTCTATCTAAATAGAATCCAAATTACTGTTTTTATATATAAACCCAATGAGAACTAATTATTTATTACATTATCTAAAAATGTTTAGGATGCTTGCCTGTAGTATTTCCTCTAGAACCTAAATAGTACATTTCGATTTTCCATTTATTTGTGGGGAAAAATACTTACATAGAAAGACATAGTTACCCAACTCCTTTTGTAATATATTTGATAATTATCATGAAATGTGTGAATCATGGTATAAAACTAGGGTCAATTGATCCTAATGAAAATGGTCTATCTCCAAAATAGACAATCCACCCAAATGATCAACTATGAATATTTACTTGAGAGGTAACAAATGGGATAATTCTTTCAACCAGTGCACAATCACCCATATCAGTCCATTCTTCTAAGTAATATTTGAAGGTCTTAAAACAAAATCAATGGTAACACCATCACAGATCTTTTTTTTAGAATGAGAAACAACATTATCAAACCACTGGTCCATTGATTCTCATCTATCATTTATTTATAGGTGTAGCATCTAGTTTAACCCTTCAATTTCATATTTCATTCCTTAACACCAATACCATTGATAGAGGTCATATTAAATTTCGATCAAACTAAGACGAATTTCCAACATTGATTCATGAAACTCACCCATCAAACCCTCATTCATACACGTAGGCACAACAGCATTATTATAAACATAGATTATCTCATCCTTGTATATTTACCAATATGATGGGGAAACTACACCTTCCAAGATTTCCCTAGAGAGATAATACTCTAGAACCTAATACAACCTCTCCTTGATCACAATCAAATGTTTTTAATTCATTTTAATGGATATGATATTCATCTTCTATTATCCACCCTGAACCTCTATATACATCTCAGCTAGTGAGGTTATCATATTCCACTCATAACTTGACTCCTAAATGGGGAGAGTCATTGAATTTTGGCTAAAAGAATCAACCACCCTCTTTTCCTTTATTAGTGTGTAGTTTTCATAAAAATCAAATGATTGAATATACTCAACCAATATCCACCACATTTGATTCATTTATCACTATTAAAATATATACATTACAATTTTTTGGTCAGTATACACAGTAAAATTATCACCAAATAGGTAATGTCACCAACAGATTAAGGTATAAACCATAGTGGATTACTTGAGATCATTCATAAGGTAATTTATCTAATGTGGTCTCAACCATCATGACCCATATACCTTAACTTGACCCCCTAAAGAAGAAAAAACTCATAGTTTAATTTATGACACATAGAAAAACCCAGTATAATTCTCACCAAGCTCGGGTTGGATCAAATTTTGTGTAGTGGTCAACAACTTATTAAACTCATAGAAATAATTCTGATATACACCCCAACATTAAAACATTATACCATTATTGGTCAAGACTAGAAGTTGTTCTAGAAATTGGAAAAGTCTTGGATGAATTTCCAACAAAAACCCACCTGTCCTAAAAATATTTAGACATCAAAAAAATTCTTTGGATTCTCCCAAGAAACTAGTAAATAAATTTTATCTAGGACCACTAAAACGCCTTACTCTAAGATGATGTGACAAAATATATTTATATTATCAATTTTTAATTAAGATTTAGTTTCCATGAAATATAGTAAATGATCTCTCAGTGTACATAGGACGATTTCAAGTTGTTCTATACGATCATCATGAGTGTGGAATATACCAGGATGTTGTTAAAAACAACCATAAACTGATCCATGATCGAGTGAAATATTTAGTTCATCATAGACATAAACATAGAATAAGATATTTTAGCCTGAAAGACATCACGATAAACTAGTATTGGACATACATTATTCAAAAATATATCTGTGGCATATTTAAATTTCTCACAATAAACCGATGATAACCCAAACTCATGTAAATGATGAAGAATACACTTTCTCTTATCAACTGTTCAAAGAGATCGTCAATACATAGAAGAGGATATCTATTCCAAACTATTATCTGGTTTGAAATCTAGTGATCAAACCCTATATAGAATTTCCCATCAAACATATTATAAAACAAAACTAGAGAACCCAATGTCAATGTACTCAGAAATATAAATCCCTTATCAATATAATATTATAGTTAAGTCATGATTTCTTGAATATTTTTTCATCCCTTCTATAATGTGGAATGAAAATGAGTTCAATTCAATGCATCAGATCAGTTAAAAGATCAACATCACCATCAGGTAGAATCCCTAAGAAATATTCAGAAAACAAATCTTGAAATCATACTAATACAGGTGGAAAATAACTTTGACTAATGCCGCCATAATTAAGAAAAATTGTCGCCACCTGGGTGGTGATCTTACCTAGTTTCCAGTGATCTAGCCCTGTATGACTTACCTAGTCATCCCATTCTCCCTGAAGAATATAATAGTACACTCTGGAGGCATAAATGTTAATATACTATTGTATAAATTGATGTGGGCTCAATACTACAATTCAATGCCCAAAATACATTAGAAAACTAATATGTCATGTATGTAACTATACTAAGATGAATGATACTCACTAACCTCTTGAGAACACCCCATCTATAAATATATGTCTCTCAACCACACATCCAATGACATACAAATCATCATAACTCCACTTACAAATTCTACATTATTAACCAATATTTTGAATGTTGAGTTGATATAAAATATTGAGAGGCTCCAATATCAAATAAATCATTAACAAGAATAGAATATTGAATAATTGTAACTCTTAATATTGATTTACCAACCTCTCTATCCATAAGTGTATGTTAAATTACATGAAACTATCCTTCACATATACCTTATGCTTTAGTCTGAGTTCCTTGAGTCACACTACTCTAATATTAAAATTTATTTTTCAATGAAGTATCATGTCCATCACCTCAACCATCATGACCAATAATAATCCAACTACCAGACTAGTATGGTGTAGAGGACCCCCTTTCAATACTCTGGTCTGATCTAGTTACACCATCACTACCCATCGATCATGATTTCATACTAAACCACCATTGATATCATACATGTCTGAGAGATGGGAACTCTACCTATGGTCGAGGTAACTATCTATGAATGTGACCCAACTATCCATATTGATGGAAAATAACTTTTTTATTGTCTTGAGTAAGTAAACCTTCCTCTAGAAACTTATTATGTTAATGTTGAAATATAGATTATTATTACCCTTGAAAGATGTACCTTTTAACTATCTATTAGAAACCATGTATCCTCCAATGGTAGCCTCCTTCATGTTCTCCTCATAAATGAGAGTTTGAATCATAAACTCATCAAAATACTTCATGAGGATGAAATTAACAAGGAGATTTATCTCAAATTTAATTCCATCCTGAAACCTCTTTGATAGAGTTTTTAGGTCTTCTAAAAATACTATTTCAAAGAAATACAAGTAATAGTTGTGTTTATCATACTCCAACATGGAAATATTTCCCTAGCTCAACTACATAAACTATTCTTCCCTCACCCATATCAGTGTCTGTAGGTAAGATTTATCTAGGAAATTATTTTAAAATTCCTTTAATACCAATCCCTCCAACTTATCATCTCGAACCTAAATATCCCACAAGTGCTTCACTGATCCTAAAAACATATAAATAGATAACATTACCATATTCTATATAAAAGTCTTTAAATGGTCATGATTTTGAAGACAAAATCAATCCTGAAATCATCATACTTAGTTCCAACCACTTCGGTGAATGTCAAAGGGTACTATAACTGGAGCTCCCATGTCATATTAGAAAGATTTCACGTAGACCTCATGGGGTCTCTATATAATTTACATTAAGTGAGAAATTTTCTCATAGAACATATCTTTTATATCTTCACCCAAAACTATCAGAGAATCTTGTCCTCCTTCTGGAGGCACACATCCAACAATACACACCAATTGAACTATGAAAAACTTTTTTATTGATTCATTTCTCTAAAATGATAAATGAACATCTTATGACACATTAAACATCATTTAAACACTTAAACATGAGGTTTTCATATAATTATATATGAATTCATCCCTCATAAACCACTACAAATTCAAAACATATTCACTATCAATACCCTCAACAATTCCTAACATGTTCCATGGATAACATAGTATAAAACACTTTATCACCATTTTTTCCCATTAAAAACCAATTTTAACCATTTCAAATTACCACTATTTTAATCATTTATATTTTTAAATTCTTTATTAGGAAATATTAAATATTAAAATACTAAAATAACACAAGTATTTAAATTTCTGAAAACTAACTCATCATATGATTTTCTATGTGTGCTTAATATGATGCATGTCACATAAATTCATGAGCACCTAGGATAATAAAAATATTGAAATCACTCATTCCATTATGATCCATGAAAAAAAAACCACAATAAATAGTTGAAAAATACAAAAAGTGCATCAACAAAGTGGAAGTAACATTTATCTATAATTGAAATCATAAAGACTAATAATCCAATCCCATGTAATTGCATCCCCCCATACATGGATTATCTATACCCATGAAAGAGCTCATGAACTAGGCCTGACTCATCCTAGTATCATATGTAATTATAAAAACTAATATGTAAATTGAAAAGTAAAGACAAACATCCCTAGATGCTACTTTGTGATGACTTTACCTGGGTTCCACATGTTAGTTTACCAAGAAGGTTTATTACATAACCTCAGGCACACCTCCCCTTATTATAGAGGCTATATAATGGTAGTGATAGACTAATTTGTAATGTGAAGAGTCTACACCCTCTTTTTGAATTTACCACAACAAATAAATTAAATATAAAATATATTATGACAAAAAATAACTAACAGTCAACCATAATCAATATAAGACCAATTAGCACATATTGAATTCAAAACTGGTAAAAAATAACCAAATCCAAATTACTAAATATGTCATGATAAATAAATATTATGTTCTTAATTGGAACCCAAAATGAAGACAAACTAACATCTCTTAAGGGGGTACCAATATCATATCTAGTTTCTTCATCTTTTCTCCATCTTGAATCCCAAACCAGCTATATAAAATAGGAATCTTTTTATTATCCTATCCTAAAAACATGAATTCTATCCAGTATTGATCTGGATAACTATGTAGGGTGTAATTAAATCAGATAAGGCCACTACTAATAATTATTAAAAAATTATATAATATATGACATATTACATATATGTATGAAAAATAATTATAAACGAGAAAAGTAAACAGGTTTCACATTTATTATTCTTCATTAAACCACATCATACATACATTTCCCCATGTTGGAGTGTGAATAATTTACTATCATCTAACATATCATCCTTTCAGTATGGTAGGAATAGTTTTTTTCAATTTAAATCCTTTGATTAATCATGGTAAATGTGTAAATTAGCCTAAGGAAGGCCCCATGAGTGTCTGTGGATTGTTTAGAACACGGAGTTCTAGAAAATGGGAAAAGGTTGGGCCACATGTTTCGAGGAAATAATATTGCCCATCCCGTATGGTTTTCTTAAAACCATGTGGTTGTAGATAGTGGGAACTTGTAGGCCACACAATTTTTCTTCAAAAGTGTATGTTGAGGCACATGGCCATATATGCATTTTATTTTTTAGACAGTGGGTTATCACATGGTTTTTCACCACATTAAAACTGTATGCCTAAACCATGTGACCACTAATTTTGGGGTGACATGACCAAATACTTATCACTTAAAATAAAAACTTTATTTCCCTTTTCCATTCTTAATCTGGTGGACCATCACCCTCATTCTTCTAAATTTATCTCAAAACCTAATTATCCTAGGAATTTAAGAAACTCTCTGATCCATAGTTCATTTAATGATATTTTAGAAGCACCAAATCTTTCTCGTTATATTCTTTAATCCACCTACTTCTTATTTTATTTTTCTATCGAACCTGTCTTACAATTTACATGCAATTTCATTCACCATAGTTTTAGGTTGATGGACCATTTCTCAGATCTATTATTATATACATGACATATGAGGCTGCTATCGGGTGAGGTATAATTTTTGGGCTTGAGGTATGTGTTCACATAATATTCCCATTGTGTTTTGATGTTTCATAGCTATTATATTGTTCCTCACACTGGAATTTTCTGATCAAACCTCTTAAATTGAGTTCTTAATGTCTAATTTATACATTCACTTTAATAGATGACTATTTAATTTTATTTAGTGTCAATGTGGTAGGTTTCCACACTTATGGACACCCCTTGGGTGTTCCACTTTGAATTTTCCCTTGTAGCTGTTTTTCAAATTTCTTGGAGTACCAATTTAGAAATCATCTTAAACATAAAAATCAAATTACCCGAGTTTTTGTTTTTTAAATCAACTAATTCTCGTCCTAAATTATTGGACATCTTTTCCTTGTAATTTCCCAGGTAGTGAACTTTAATTTTACCCAAGTCATCTAACAAATTCCCTTTTTGGATTAAAAATGAAATTTCTATTCCATATTGAATTAAATGGATTGGTTTATATAGGATTGTCTATTAATAATGGTTTCCTTTATCTTAAATTAATTAATATGGATTTACTGAAATGATTTACTAATGTATAATTGAATATACACGATGGATTAGCCTTTTACTGATAATTTCAATTTTTTATTCTGAATGGATTTTAAAGGGTGGTATGACCAAATATTGTGTTTATACTTATATGAATTCCCATTGAGAATAAGAATTCTTTATTTATAATTTAACTTGACTATTGAAAAGCATGATAGGTATTTCCTCGTGCATTATATTATAAAAGATATTCCTTGATATAGGTTGGGTACGATGGTAAGGGGTGTTGACCATGATGGATAATCACACTCCGCTACATCTAGTGGTGGGAATGGAATCTCACACTAGTGATACTACTTGGGAATTCAATATTACACACCATGATTCATGATTAAATTGATACAATGAAGGCTCACTTTACATCTTAATTGTTGTAACATGACGTCTCATGCACTTTTTGTAATGTAGGACATGTACCATATTACTTTAGCCTCTATAATCATTAGAATTGTTATGGATGACTGAGTTACACCACAGTCCATCTAGTACTAGTATTCCTAGTATATGGCCACTAATGTATGTATTTACATGGTTCATATAGGTGGATGAAATATATATAATTATAATATATATATATATTACTACTATGTTCATATATATATATATAGTGATTTTTCAGACATTATTTTTATAAATTAGTAAAAGTAGGTAGACCCGCAAGGTGTTATATTGGAACATTAGTGGGTTGTCAATTTATTTTGGCATTTATTTCCTATTCTACTTATACATGCAGACTATTTAGTTATGAGAACTTTTTGTATTACATGTAGACACCATTTGTGGTGGAATACTAAGATTTTTATCTCACACCCTACCCAGGATTTCTTTGGATCCATATAAGATTAACTATCTGTAGGTTTTGATAAGGTAAAGATACCTTTTATAGGTTGTTGATATACATTCTTCTAGTATCAGATTAAGAGCAGAGGTCTAAGATTTTGCTCGAGATTCTTATAGTGTAGATTTTGTTGTTTTTATGATTTTTTGTTTAGCATGATTGTATGCATTTACCATATTCTTTTTTTGTATAATCATTCTATGAATACATGTCTCAGAAACTGCATTTTAGACATTTTATTATATTATAAATTTTTTTAGTTATTTATGTTTTTTATTTGATAATTTATTTTGTCTATTTGTTATATATTATTCTATTACTATTATATGTTTCTTGGTAATTTTTTTCTATACCATTATGATTAGATGGTATATTCTCCCCAACATAAAACCATCAAAACCATTCTTCTAGTCAGAAACCTTTGGCATTTGAGGATTCACTCTTGAGGCCATGTGACCCACTCGCTTTGGGAACTGGTTATGTGGACCCTAGGACTGAACATTACAAAGTGTTGTCAGAGGAGTTTCTATTCTTACTATACTATTTGGAGACAATATATTAGGGATTGGGAATTATTGTTACTTAGTTCTATCTCATGATTGTGCATCAAAAACCCATGTTTGGGGTAATGGTCAAGTTGGTTGAATTATAATTGTTGTTTTGCATTTTCATAATACTGGTCATATAATTTCACCACTGGGTGACACACATTCTAGGTTGTGGTAATTATTAGTTTTATAATTTATGATTTGTATAATCCATGTCCTGATGATATGATTGAAATAATTATTTTTACATGAATCGTTATTAAGAAATGTTGGAATAATATGACTTTAATTTTTCAATGTCATATATATATTTTAGCATACATTTTCTTGTTATATATTTTTTTGTGACTTTTATATCTATTGAATAATACTGAAATGTAATATTGGTAAAGAAAAAAATAATTAACACTTCATGTTTTTACCTTATCCTAATAGTGTTTTGTTGATTATGTTATAATAGACAATTTATGTAGTCAATTATTGAATGTTGAGCCATGGACCATTCGTCACATGAGATAGAATGTATTATGGTGTCACTTGAATGGGTATCATATTCTAGTTCATATGGATTATGAGACCTTATGGATCAAAATTAGGGTACCTTCTAATTCATCCATTTTATTTAATTTTTACAATTGAAGATGAAAAAATTCACAATCAATATGACATGTAAAGTGAAATTTGTTAAACTATACATGTGAAAAAAGTTTTTGACTAGAACACGACTGTAGTTGTGGGTAGTGTGGTATCGTTTATGTTATAATGGCCTATTGTGGTCTCTTTAAATCATCTAGACCTGGATTTTATAGTAGTTAGAGATGAATGATCATTCCAATAAGAGGGATTTAAACCCATCCTAGTTTCTTAAATTTTATCTTATTAATTACTTAAATATATTCTAAGGAGTGAGTTTGGAATTCTAGTATCATGTCGCCACGACGTCCTCCGGTCACCCACCCTAAAGGTGGTGATGAATATTCTTTTGAGGTGGAGTTCCTTGAGCCTCTAGTGATTCCACTAATAGATCCACCTACGTATCCTCTTCATGTTCCTAATATGGGAACTAAATCCCAGCTCGAAGAGGGGTTTCTCTATATGTTGCATTTTGTGAAAGGTGTGGTTCAAATCCCCCTAGTATGGAAGAGTTGAATAAAAAATTTCAATAGAATCATCCTCCCACATTTTCATGGGATGGTGGACCTCATGGTGTGGTGTCTTGGATCAAATCTATTCTTTCTATATTTTAGTATTTGAAGATTCCCCCAGTGTAGAGGGTCAAGGTAGAGGTGTATATACTACGTGATTCATCCCAGTGGTTGTTGGATGTAATTGCTGAGGTAGATTGGAATCATGATATGAATTAATCTGATTTTTAAATTACTACATTTTTCCTTATTATCTGAGGATTAACAAAGCCAGAGTATTCTTGAACCTAGAGTAGAGGAGTATGTTAGTTATATAATACACTTCTCATTTCACTGAACTGCAATATTTTTCACCAAATCTAGAAGGAAATAATCTCATAAACACTAGTATATTTGAGGATGTACAAGATTACTATATCTGATCATTGTTCAATGTGTTTAGGTTAACTATTATTTTAGAAATCTACAACCAATACCTTATCAAAGAGTAGAATATAAGTGAAGATGAAGGTGCGAACCTAGGTTGTATAGAACCTGGACCTATCAATTGTTAATCTTATTATAGAAAGTTGTGTTTGGAGGATACAAACGGTTGTAGAAGTATCCATGATCCTCATTAATATATTTTTCTCATCTATTATATGTGTAGGAAGCCAGGGAATACTAATCCTTAGAGATTATGATATCCATTCAAGCGCTGAGACTGCAGTAAGATGTGTTATATCTATCACTTCTCAAAGAGTTTACCTACACTTCCTAGTGAGTGGGGATGTACGCCTACTAAATAGTCTGAATAGGGGCCATGAGTATAACTCCATGTAGGTATCTGGGATACCATCAGTGTATCAGGACAAGGTGGTGGTCAAATAACAGGTAGTTATACTGATGATTCTCAGCAACAACATGGTGGTATTGTTCAGCATAGTCAAGGTATTAATTAGGGTCATGGTATATTCTAGTTACATTCAGTCTACCAATGTTAGAGGATTATATCCATGAACCTTCTATTGTACGAGTTACTATTCAAATAACCTCCACTATAATTTCTGATTTATATGAAATAAGTGAATCTAACACTTTTATATCTGAGGAAATCATCAAGATTTTTGTCCTTGGGATCAGTCACTACTATGGTGTCTGGATGCGAGAACCACTATTAGGTACCCATTTCGAGGGGATTCTCTATGGTAATGATTCATCCCTTTATATAGTTTTTTACCTTTTCATATGAAATCACATTATCCTTGATATAAAGTCCATTAACGTAATAATTATGATGTAATGATTTTTTTCTCTATGAGGCCCATATTGACTATAATAATTAGAGGTTTATGTTTTAGTCATTATATAGAATTATCCATGTGAATAAGGGGGAATGTTATTTTAGTGTGATAAGAGCTAAACATGATAAGTAGAGGCTAGTTAATGTGATAGATTTGACTACCCATCTCTTCCACGATGTCTAATGGTTATAACCCATTGTTTGATCTACTATTCTAGATCATTTCAGGTATGTATTTCTTGATGATAGCTCTATTTTTCTTCATGTGCCATAATTATATTTTATTTTTGATCTAGTACTTGGAGAAATGACCATTACCATTTCTCCTTATATGAAGACTGTAACACCCCAGGTAAATAAAGAATATGAAATTTTCATATTTATCCATATTTTTTAATAATGTATTAATATTACTTTAAATGGAACGATATGCTCGATGGCGTACCCAATACGCAACAATGAGTTTCTTTGAAATATCACGTTGCACTCTAATAATAAAATAATATTATTTTAAATGGTATTTAACGCCTAGATGTTGTAATGGTGGGAATGAACATAACTAACTAAAAAATGATTCTATTAGTTTTTCAAATATTTTTACTTTTATCCAATAAATGTTAGAGTCTTAAAATGCAAATGAATCCAATTTTAAGCATAAATCTTCTAATATTCTTTAAAAGGATGATTATCCTCCTTTTGATGGAGAACCATTTTTAAATATACTTATGACAATTTTATATGTTGTATTTGACAAAATAAAATCTTTTTTGTGAATCTGAACATCAAAATTTACTTTGTGTAATTTTTTTTTATTTTTTTGATAAAGATCATTTTTATTAAAAATGTTTCATTTTAATTCAAAAAATCCTTTTAATCTGATTTATTTATATGGATAGATTATATTTTTAATTGAGATTAAAGTTTATTTAGAATATATTTTTACCATTTAATCCAATGGTGGTCATTGTAATTAATTTCAATGTGAAATTGGACTTAAACTAGTGTTCGTCTTTTAATAGATATTGTTTCTTAAAAACACGCTATTTGTTTTGACAGTGGTAATTAATTATTAAATTAATTAATGAAAATTAAATGTTTTGAATTTTTTAAAATAGACATAATTTTTTAATTCGGAATATCAAATATAGATTAGGGTGAATTTTTGGTATTTTTATGAAAAACATCAATTTTTGATGAATAGTGAAACCACTAAGTGGTAGTTAAAGAAAGTAATTTTTCCTTTAAATGAAACATTTCCACTTCTGTGATTGGATTTTTAAAAATCCTACCTACATGGTTGTCATTAATAAGTAAAAGGTGGTTCAATGAGATTAAAATAATTTTTGGTGAATAGTAGCTTTTATGTTTTATTAATCGCGATTAAAGGTAATTAGTGTAATTTAATGTAAAAATAACATTATAATAATATGAAATGACCAAGACACATGTCCTACCCTCATTGGATGTGTCATCTCGGACCAATACAATCCATGGGTCAACTTGGGTACCCCATGGAGAACTTTGGTAGGAAAATGACATAAATAACTTTTTATTTAAAGTTAAAATAAAAATTTCACAAACATGAGTTGTTTTACTAAAACAATTTTTACATGGGGTTATACAAGTAATATTTTTAAATATAAATATTCATTAGAATTATAAAAATATTTACTAAATCATGATCTTTTTTATAATATTTAGACATTAATTAAATTAAATTATTTATGACACCATGATGATTCATCGATTACCTCATTATTTAACTATTTAAATAAAATGAAAATATAATGTCAAATCTAAGAACAAAACTTTTCATAAAACTATTGTATGGGTGGATTTAGAACTATTATCACCTTATCCTCGAAATATACAATTTTGGGGTCTTAAAAATCCGAAAATCATTTTATAATAAAGTAATAGTTTATAACTTTCCAAGAGTTCCTCTCCACTCCTCTTCTAACAGGCCTCCACCTCTACCACCTTACCCACACCTCTCAATCCTTTGGCTCGGCCAATCACTACCCATTTCATCTCTCCACATCACTCTCTTCATCATTGAAGCCTCATCTTTGGGCAGAATCCTTTCCAAGGAAGCCTTGGAGCTCAAATCAAAAAGAGTTACCTAGTTTAAAGGTAATGTCTTCCCTAGTGTTCTTTTGTTTTATTTTGCTTCTCAAACCCTCAAAACTCTTTTTATTCCTTTAATTTTTAACAAAACCAGTATCTTCAATATACTAAAATGTTTTTATGTGAAGGATTCGAGCTAAACGTACCCACACCTTCGTCTAATGGTTAAAGAACATACTGTTTTTGTGGATGGCGAATTTCTGCCTCACGAAACGATGATTGTTCAGTCTTCTCTTAAAACCTTTCATGGAGGCCATTATGATGTCACTATATTTTATATATGATATATATGGTATTTATTTATTTTATATTCTTCTTAATTTTATATCTAAAACATGCCTTTATGCTTTTCATGTTGTGGAAATGTGATAATTTCATACGAGGAAGTGTGGACTACCGCCCCCTCAAGTGATGTGACTCGTTCATACAATACATGGAATGTATAAAGAATGAAATTAAGAAAAATATGTGACCTATATAAAATTAATATTATACTGGAATTATAATATATATATATCTCTAAATTATTTTTAATTCCATTAATATGACAAATAAATGAAAGTAGTGTTCATGCCTACGTACGGCCTATCGTCTCCATGAACGGTGCATTTCATTTCATTTTATCTCCAAATGTTATGGAGTAGTATATAATGAATATGTACTGGATATATATGATATTTCAATCATCAATACTATTCTGTATATGATTTACTTATAACTACATGGACAATCATTTTTCAAACAAATTCATTTTTGACTCATGTACCAAACATCGACAAAAACATCTGATATGAACTCACATTATTATCCAATTATTATAAAATAATAATATGTGATATGAAATGAATAATAATATTTAAAAGATATACTTAATAAATTATAAATTTACCAAAGTTTATTATTCAGGAACTTAAAGAAACGAACAAGACAAGTCAGACTTGAGGTAAGGGATCTGACCTCTCTCTTTCTTTTCAAGTACCCTCTTTTATGTCATTTCATTTATGCTCCATGTTCTTATGTTGGATGATGTTCTTTAATATTAACCATACTGAAATTTATATTTTCATATTATGAGTTACCCTCTCTTAGTCTCATCAATTCATTTTAAGAATTTTTATGTCGCACCGTTAGTCTGTCGAATTTTCGTAAGGGATCCAACCTCTCTCTTTCTTTTTAAGTACGCTCTTTATGTCATTTCTTTTAAGATCATTTTTATTATGTTTGGGGATGTTATTTTATATTCCTAATACTTTAGTTTTTATACTCATATTATGAGAGACCCTATTTGATATCATAAATCAATTTTTGGATGTTTTAAGTTGCGTCGTTAGGCGGCCGAGTTTTTGTAAGGGATTTTTCATGTCACTTTTATTCCCGTGACATTTATGCTATGTTTGCCACTATTTACATTGATTGGTGTATGTACTAACCATTATTATACACTTTGTGTAGTATAATTTCATTTATGGGTATTTACATCTTCATTTTATGAACCTTCTTCCATTGGGTGTACGTTTCAAAAGTTACCCAACTCAGTAAGGGGACCTTTCACCCTCCTCTTTTTAAAAGACATCTTTTGTTATGTCTTTTAATTCACATAATATTATGTTAGGATATGTTCTTATATATCCTTATTTATGTAAATTTTATGTCCAAGTGATGAGATACCATTTTCTCTCTCATCAACTCATTTTCTAAATTTTAATGTGACGTCGTTAGGCTGTCGGATTTCAGTAAGGGAGTTTCTTAACCCACATTCAATTCTTTGGGTTAAACCTCTAGTTCATGATTATATTATGCCAAGAATATGTGTTGAATCTCTATGTTGTAATTTCCACAAACCATTGTGTGGATATACTATTTCTAAACATAATCATCTCATTGATAAATTCTTATGAACTTGTATGGGAAAACATAACTCAATCTAATTTCATTGAGTTAAATATCTATGTCATTGGTTTTTTTCCATGATTATGTCTGCATGACCTCTGATTGTTTCACACTTAATATCCACTTGTATTGGGTGTATTTATATTTCTCACACATAATTATGTGATAGATTTATCCTTAATTTAAGGACACCATTTTTATAATGGATTTCATCTCAATTTACATTTCCATTGATACTTCATTGTTGTTATGCACCAATTCACTCTTATATGGTGTGTATACTGTCCTTTGACATATTATATCATGAATCCCTTTATTCTCATGATATAATAATGTTCGGATTAAATGTTATTCCGCAATTATTTGTATTCAAGAGACTCTCATTTTGCTAAAAACTCTTTAAAAAACATCGTTTTAAATGTTTTAAAGATTCATTATTCTAAATCTTTATATTTAAAGTCCATGTTTTCAAAATAGTTTTCAGTATTTATTTATATGGACATTAATGTTTTAAAATTATAATTCCATTAAAAGCTTCAAAGTGGTATGGGACACTTCGATTCCAAAATCTCTTTTAAATGATTTTTTAAAATGGATTGATTAATTCAATATCTTGGAATTACTTATTGTGATTGCAAATGAAATGTTGTTATTGAAATGTTTATAGTTTCAATATTTTATGTGTAATGATGGTACTTGGACATTTTATTGGTGGTTACATGATATACCATATGACGGGTGGTGTCGTGAATACCAGGATGGGTGGTTACATTGTAACCTCCAATGCATTGGGTATGGCAGTCAGCCGTATGGCTATTCCATTAAGTTTGTGTGGAATTCGACTGTATGGTTATTCCATTTAAGAATGTTTATGTCCCAAGTTACCACTATATGTTATGTATTCTTTATATGGGTTTTATGGTAATATTTTGGTTACAAAAGGGTATGTAATGGTTATTTATTCAGTGGGGAGTTTTTACTACTTCATAAAGGTGAAAAGTATTGCTTTAGTAAAGTACTCATGGTTTACTTGTTGTTTTGAAAAACTAACAGTTTTCCTTCTTTGTGTATACTTTACTGGGCTTTTTTGGCTCATCCCATGTTTTTGAAATGTTTTCCACATGACTTAAAGATGAATAGGTTCAAGGATGGGATCATGGAAAGACATTTTATCTAAAACATGGAACTAGAAATGTTTCTTTTTAAGTGTTTTTTTAGTTTATGGAAACATAGTATAAGTGTCTACTATGTAATCTTTTGAGATGTAATTGTTATGATCTAATTCTCTAAAACTCTAAACCTGAAAAGATCCTATATGTTAATTATTCATTTAATTCATGATTATGTAATGTATAAGGTCGGGGCCTTATAGTTGGTATCAAAGGTCGGTTTAGATAACTTTAGAGGTTAGGGAATCCTCTAAGAATAAGTGACATTACAATAATGGTTATGATTTCAGAAAGAGTCCTAGTTTTAGATAAATTGAATGAGTAAGTATATCTTAGTGTTTATCTTCATCGTTAGTACATGATGGTTTTTTTGATATACTCACACTGACCTTTCTAGTTTTAGTAAATGAAAGGATCTAGTAGGCACCAAAGTGACAAAGGGTTTGAAGGAAACTGTGGTGGTTCTCTGATTAAGAGACTGGATGAAATGGGGCATTCAATGAGAAATCTCGTGGTTATTCTAAACCAACTATCAGGAGTCATGATCAACCACTTGAACCTTGGTGAGTTCTCTAATGCATCATGTATGAGAGAACCAAATCAACATGGATGTTCAGGTAATAATTACAGAGGTAACCATTAGGGTTTATATGATCCTTACTTTTGAGGTAATTATGGGTTACTATACTTTATGATGGAATATGAACAACATGAGATAAACTTGAGGTTAAATTATGTTATGGTTATTTTTCGCGATTTGATCACGTTTTGGGGAATCTTTTATGAATTATATAGTTCTGGAAAAATGAAAACATGTAGACGATGTGAAAACTCGTCTCTTTGGACAAAGCTGCGGGAATCGAACCCACAACCAAAGTGCGACTGGTATTTATCAGCTGCCACTGGACTACGTGAAGTCCCTAGTTAGTATGACTTATTCTTTTTAGTTATATGATGATATGAATTAATATTATGTTCATTTTGTGTTATCTATGGAAATTATTAACATATCATGGAAGATATGTGATTAGGTTAATTACTTTTCAATATGAGACTTTTAGAGCAACTGATGTTATTTAGAGATAACTGTTAATTTGTAACTTGGAAGAATATGTGAATAAATCCTTCAAATATTTTGGTTTCAGTCTTATTTTTGATTACTTTGAATAATTTTATGGACAGATTTTTATTGAATGATCTTTGTTGAACTTTGAGTATTGTTTGACAAATCATGGAGATTAAGAATAGATTTTTTTTATAAAGGATTATCCTTTTTGGGTATTATCTGATCACGTACTAAAATTTTTGGTTTTGTTTTGGTTGATATCTAAATACATGGGAAATATATAGTTCTATTTTATGGATTAGGTGATTCTCATGAAGTTGATTATAGTACTCTTAATGTGATCATGACTTCATAAAAACACGTTTTTAGAGAAAATATGACTTTGATTAAAGAATCTAGTAAATGTTGAAAGTCTACGTGACAAGTAAGTATGTTTCATTATGATTTAGATAATCCCAAAAATAAATTCCTCAATTAAGAGTAACTTAAAACAAAAATGTTTTTTATTAACTTTTCCTACTGGGGAATCAAATACCGATTAACCCATCACAAGTTTGTGATTTTCTTATGGTTAACTTTCTCCTAGACATGTTTACTATCACTCTTCATCAGAACATGACCTGTTGTTTCTTCTTCCATATCCATTTTTTATACTTGGAATCCTAGTATGGGTTAACTTGGATGACCATTGTACTTCTCTCCCATTCTTTTAAAGTGATAGTTTTACTGACTCTTGTTCTGATGTGGGATTTTCAATGAAGTTTCCAATCCCAATTTTAAAATTTTGAGTATGAAATTTCCGAAAGGGTGGAAGGATGTAACACCCTAGGTAAATAAATAATACAAAGTTTTTATATTTATACATATTTTTTAATAAAGTATTAATATTACTTTAAAGGGAATTCTATGCTTGATGGCGTACCCAATACGCAACAATGAGTTTCTTTGAAATCTCACTTTGCACTCTAATAATGAAATAATGTTATTTTAAATGGTAGTTAATTCCTAGACGTTGTAATTGTGGTAATGAACAGAACTAATTACAGAATTATTATATAGGTTTTTCAAATATTTTTACTTTTATCCAATAAATGATAGAGGCTTAAAATGCAAATGAATCCAATTTTAAGCATAAAGCTTCTAATATTCTTTAAAAGGTCGATTAACCACAATTTTGACGGAGAACCCTTTTTAAATATAATTTTGACAGTATTATATTTTGTATTTGACAAAATAAAATCCTTCTTTAGAATTTGTAGATCAAAATTTACTTTGTGTAAATTTTTGTTATTTTTCCCATAAAGATCATTTTTATTTAAAATGTTGCATTTTAATTCAAAACCTTTTCTTAATATGATTTATTTATATGGATATATTATTTTTTTAATTGATTTTAAAGTGTATTTATAATATATTTTTACCATTTAATCCATTGGTGGTCATTGCAATTAATTTCACATTGAAATTGGACTTAAACTACTGTCCTTCTTTTAATAGATATTGTTTCTTAAAAACACGCTATTTGTTTTTGACAGCGACAATTAATTATTAAATTAATTAATGCAACTTATATGTTTTGAATTTTTTAAAATAGAAATCATTTTTGAATTTGGAATTTCAAATATATCTTAGGGTGAATTTTTGGTATTTTTCTGAAAAACTTCAATTTTTGATGAATAGTGAAACCACTAAGTGGTAGTTAGAGAAACTGTTTTTTCATTTAAATGAAACTTTTCCACTTCTGTGATTTTATTTTCATAAATCCTACATACATGTTTGTCATTAATATGTAAAATTTGGTTCAATGAGATTAAAACAATTTTTTTGTCAATAGTAACTTTTATGTTTTATTAATCGCGATTTAAGGTAATTATTGTAATTTAAGGTAAAAATAACATTTTAATAATATTAAATGACCAAGACACATGTCCTACCATCATTTTATGTTTCATGGCCGACCAATAAAATCCATGGTACATCTTGGGGACCCCATAGATCCAATTTGTTAGGAAAATGTCATAAATAACTTTTTATTTAATGTGAAAATAAAAATGTCACAAACATGAGTTGTTTTACTAAAACAATTTTTACATGGGGTTATAAAAGTCATATTTTTAACTATAAATATTCATTAGAAATATAAAACTATTTAATACATCATTATATTTTTTTTATAATTTTTAGACATTAAATAAATAAAATTATTTATGACACCATTATGATGCATCGATTACCTCATTATTCAATGATTTAAATAAAATGAAAAGATCATTTAAAATATAATATCTAAACTTGTCAAAAACCTATTGGATGGGTTTATTTCGAACTATTATCAACTTAGAATTGATATATATAATTTTCGGACCTTAAAAATCCAAAAATCATTTTATAATAAAGTAAAATTTTATAACTTTCAAAGAGTACCCCTCCTCTCCTCTTAAAAAGGGCCTCCAAAACTACAACCTTACCCACACATCTCAAGCCTTTGAATCGGCCAAAACCTACCCATTTAGACTCTACACATCCCTATCTTCATCATTGAAGCCTCATCTTTGGGAATAATTCTTTCCAAGGAAGCCCTTGAGCTCAAATCAAAATGAGTTACCCGATTTAAATGTAATGACTTCTCTTGTGTTCTTTTACTTTATTTTTCTTCTCCAACCCTCAAAAATCTTTTTATTCCTTTATTTTGTAACAACAACAGTATATTTAATATAATAAGATGTTTTTATGTGAATTATTTGAGCTACACTTACACACACCTTCGTCTAATGGTTAAAGAACATACTGATTCTGTGGATGGTGACTTTCTTCCTCACGAAATGATGATTGTTCAATATTCTCTTAACACATTTCATGGTGGCCATTATGATGTAACTATATTTTATATATGATATATATTGTATTTATGTTTTATATATGCTTCTGAATTTTATATCTAAAACATTTATTTATGCTTTTCATGTTGTGAAAATGCGATAATTTCATACGAGGAAGTGTGGAGTACCGCCCCCTCAAGTGATGTGACTCTTTAATGAAATACATGGAATGTATAAAGAATGAAATTAATGAAAATATGTGACCTATATAACATATATATTATACTGAAATTATAATATATAAATCTCTCAATTATTTTTAATTACATTAATATGAAGAAGAAATGAAAGTAGCGTTCATGCGTACGTACAGCCTACCGTCTCCATGAACGGTGCATTTCATTATAGTTTATCTCCAAATGTCATGGAGTAGTATATAATGAATATGTAATGGATATATATGATATTTATATCATTAATACTATCCTGGAGATTATTTACTTATAACTACATGGACAATCATTTTTCAAACAAATTCATTTTTGACTCATGTACCAAACATCGACAAAAACGTCTCATATGAACTGACATTATTGAACAATTATTATAACATTATAATATGTGATATGACCTGAATAATCATATTTAAAAGATATCCTTAAGAAATTATAAATTGACCAATGTTTATTATTCATGAATATAATGAAACGAACAAGAAAAGTCAGACTTGAGTTAAGGGATCTGACCTCTCTCTTTCTTTTCAAGTACCCTCTTTTATGTCATTTCATTTATGCTCCATGTTCTTATGTTGGAGGATGTTATTTAATATTAACCATACTGAAATTTATATTTTCATATGATTATTTACCCCCTCTTACTCTCATAAATTCATTTTAATAATGTTTATGTGGCGTCGTTAGGCTGCCGAATTTTGGTAATGGATGCATCCTCTCTCTTTCTTTTTAAGGACTCTCTTTTATGTCAGTTCTTTTAAGATCATATTTCTTATGTTTGGGGATGTTATTTTATATTCCAAATACTGTTATTTTTTATGTTCATATTATGAGAGACTCTATTTGGTCTCATAAATCCATTTTTGGAAGTTTGAAGTGGCATCGTTAGGTTGCCGAGTTTTCGTAAGTGATTTTTCATCTCACTTTTATTCCCGTGACATTTATGCTACGTTTTCCACTATTTCCATTGAGTGGCGTATGTACTACCCATTATTATACACTTTTTGTATTATAATTTCATTTATGGGTATTTACATCTTCATTGTATGACCCTTCTTCCATGGGGTGTACGTTTCGAAAGTTACCCAAATCGGTAAGGGGACCTTTCACCCTCCACATTCTAACAGACTTATTTTGTTATTTCTTTTAATTCACATACTATTATGCTAGGATATGTTCAAATATATCCTTATTTATGTAAATTTTATGTCCATGTGATGAGATACCATTTTCTCTCTCATCAACTCATTTTCTAAATTTTTAAGTGACAACGTTAGGCTGTCGGATTTCTGTAAGAAAGCCTCTTAACCCACGTTCAATTATTTGGGTTAATCCTCTTCTTCAGGATTTTATTATGCCCTGATTATGTGTGGAATCTATATGTTGTAATTTCCACAAAACGTTGTGTGGATATACTATTTCTACACATAATCATCTCATTGATAAATTCTTATGAACTTGTATGGGAAATCATAACTCAATCTCATTTCATTGTGTTAAATATCTATGCCATTAGTTTTGTTTTTCCATGATTATGTGTGAATGACCTCTAACTGTTTCACACTTTATATCCACTTATATTTGGTGTATTTATATTTCTCACACATAATTATGTGATATATTTATCCTTAATTGAATGATACCATCTTTATAATGGATTTCATCTCAATTTACATTTCCATTGAGACTTCATTGTTGTTAAGAACCAATTCACTCTTATACGGTGTTTATTCTGACCTTTGACATATTATATCATTAATCCATTTATTCTCATGATATTATAAGGTTTGGATTAAATGTTATTCCACAATTATTTGTATTCAAGAGTCTTTCATTTTTCTAAAAACTCTTTAACAAAAATATCGGTTTAAATGTTTTAACGATTCATTATTCTAAATCGTTATAATTAATGTCCATGTTTACAAAATGGTTTTCAGTATTTATTTATATGGACATTAATGTTTTAAAATTATAATTAAATTAAAAGCTTCAAAGTGGTATGGGACACGTTGATTCAAAAATCTCTTTTAAATGATTTTTTAAAATGGATTGATTAATTCAATATCTTGGAATTACTTTTTGTGATTGCAAATGAAATGTTGTTATTGAAATGTTTATATTTTCAATATATTATGTGTAATGATGGTACTTGGACATTTTACGGGTGGTTACATGATTAACCATATGATGGGTCGTGCTGTGAATACTAGGACAGGTGGTTACGTTATAACCTCCAATGCATCTGGTATAGAAGTCTGCCTTATGGCTATTCCTTTAAGTATATGTGGAATTCAACAGTATGGTTATTCCATTTAAGTATGTTTATGTCCCAAGTTACCTCTATATGTTATGTGTTCTTTATATGGGTTTTATGATAATCTTTTGGTTACAAAAGGGTATGTAATGGTCTTTTATTCAGTGAGGAGTTTTTACTACAACAAAACGGTGAAAAGTATTGCTTTGGTAATGTACTCATGGTTTACTTGTTGTTTTGAAAAACTAACAGTTTTCCTTCTTCGTGTATCCTTTATTGGGATTTATAGACTCATCCCAAGTTTTTGAAATGTTTTCCACATGACTTAAAGATGAATAGTGTCAAGGATGGGATCAAGTAAAGACATTCTATCTAAAACATGGAACTAGAAATGTCTCTTTTTAAGTGTTTTTTTATTTTATGGAAACATAATAGAACTGTCTACTATGTAATCATTTGAGATGTAATAGTTATGACCTAATTCTCTAAAACACTAAACCTAAAAAGATCCTCTATGTGAATTATTCATATAATTCATGATTAAGTAATGTATAAGGGCATGGCCTTATAAAGACACCTAATGAACATGTAGAAGTCATCAAATGGTTTAAGAATCAGAAGAATAAAGGATTTAGAAACCCCAAACCTTCTACTTCGGTTTTGAGCATTTTATTTTCTTATAAGGAAGATGATATACTTATCATCTATGTGGATTATAGTAATTTGAATCATATTACTATAAATAACTAATATCAATCTCCAAGAATAGAAAACATATTTGATCAGATCTGAGTTTCCGAAGTGTTTTCAAGGATAGATCTGAGGTCATGATATCATAATGCACATTTTAGGACTTTATAAATACCTCACACATCTTTCAAGAGCATGTATAGTTTATATGAGTACCTAGTTATGTCATTTGGTCTCATGAATGCATCTATGGTTTTTAAGGCTCTTATGAATCGGGTTTACCACCCATATATGGATTGATTTTTGGAAGTCTCTATTGAAAATATCCTCGTGTATTATTTCTATAAACAACCATGTAACCCATATTATGATAATAATAAATAAACTGAGAGAGAATCATTTCAATGATAAGCTTAGTAGATATGATTCCTAGATCGACAAATTCCGCTTATTTGGTCATACTTTTTAAGAGTTAGGATTTTTAGATGACCCAGAGAATGTGATATCTGTAGTTTTCTTGGAATTACCCAAGAAAATCTTGGACATTAGTAGTTTCTTTGGGATTGCAATATATTTTAGATGATTCATCATGGATTTATCATGCCTTTCAACAATACTTAAGGAATTGAAAATAATGGTGTGAAATTCATATAGTTTGAAATATATGAAATAACCTTTGATAGAGTAAGGGTCATTTAAATTCGGTGTCTATAATGATTATACTAGAGATAGTAAAGAGATACATTGTGTACTCTATTGCATAAATTAGTCGGCTTCAAGTTATTCTCATGTAGGATGAGCGAGTCTTCACATATGATTCCCATCTATTGATGCCTCATGAGAAGAATTACCTGATGCATGAACATGAGATCACTGCTGTTGTGTACACCATACATTATTGGAGACACAATTTACTTATAAGGATTTTTTAGTATTTATATATCAGAATGGAATCATGTATATATTTATAGAGTGAGATAATAATATCAGACTTCTCAGGTGGGTGGAGTACTTATGGTCATTTTATTTCAAGCATTCCTACACACCAGGTAATAGAAATTCAGTAGTTGATGCTTTAAACTGGAATACTCAGACATATGTAGTTCATCAAACCTGTGATATATGAAATATTGTGGAATTTTTAATAGATATTCATGTTGTTGTCCTATATGAACAAGGTTATACTATCCTATCATCCTTAGTAGTGACTTATGCTCTTCTAAAATGGGTGAGAATGAGACAGCTATCTGATCCTGAGGGCCACGTCCTTAGTGAAAGGGTTTTAGATGATGAATAAACAACAGGTTAGACCATGGATGGGGAGGTAACTTATTGTTCAGTGGGAATTTATTGGTCCCAACTGAAATAAAATAGGTGATGATGTGGTAATTCCATTCCTCTACATTGGTGGCTCACCCCAATGTTACAATAATGTATTGAGATATTCAATGCCAATATTGGTGTCCAGGTATAAACCATGAGATTGAAGGATTCATCACTTGATGTTACACCAGGAAGTAGGTGAATGTAGATCATCAGTATTCAGTAGGGATTGTACACCCATTTTCCATTCTCAAGTGGAAATGGTTGATTCATTGATGGACTTCTGTTGATTCAATAAGGTTTTCCTTTGGACTTTTCCATTCCTTCTTGTTTTGAAAATCACAAACACCTTATACTTATGCAAATCCATATTTTACTTCCCTAATGAAAATTTCCTTCCTTAAAAAAATTTACCCAGACACAGATTTTCATACACATATCAATATTTTTCTTAAAAGTAAAAATCAGATTCATAACCGAACCCTATGAACCATATAATCCTAAGGTATGAAGTATTCTGTTTTAGGATCTAAATTCTGGATGTGAATTGTAATTAATTACCACTCCCAATTCTGGATGTGAACTGTAATGAAGTTCCTATCTGAATTCTGGATGAGAACTGTAATGAACTTCCACTCCGAATTCTGAATGAGAACTGTAATGAAGTTCCACTCCGAATTCTGGATATGAACTCTCAAATAGTTTGACTCCGAATTCTGGATATAAACTATCATATAGTTTGACTACGAATTCTAGATATGAACTCTCATATGAGTTTGAATTCGAAATTTACTAGTTAGAATCTGAACTTTTACTACTTTGACTCCGAACATTGTATGTTCATATTCTGAACTCTGATTGAACCAGACTCTGAATTCCCTTAGAAATTCAGACCCTGGATTTCAATAGAATTCAGGTTCCGAATTCCTATAAAACAGAATCTGAATATTCTTTTTATTATAGACTCTGAATTCCATTTTGGTTCGACTCTGAAATTTTATTTACTTACATTCCAAATTATAGTATTGCTTATTCTTACACCTGTTTCATTGTAAAACAATGTCGTGCTTTCTGTTACACATGTTTTGCAATAAAACGATGTCTGCCATTATGTTTCTAACTAACCTTTGGTTTAGTTAAATGTGTACAGGTCCCTCTAAATTTTAAGGAAAATACGACCATTGGGGGAGGGAGCCGACCATTCCAACCAAGCCTATAAATAGGACCTCATTTGAAAGAGCTCAATACTAAAGTTGATCACTCTAGAGACCACACAATGTTAAGGTGATTTCTAGAGAGAATAGCTTTTAGTGCATTGTGCGTACTGAACCGCTCGTTCAGATTTCTTCGTGCGACTTTGAATGTTGGTGATTACATTCATGGTCCTACGGGGATAGGAAGACCGAGGTTCCAACACCTTGAATTTGAAGGATTCCTTACTGAGGAAGATAGAGGTTCCAACTACCATGAAGTTGAGGAGTTATGGGGATAGCAAAACAGAGACTCAAATCATCGTATCGAGGGCTTACCCTAGTGTGGGTAAGACATACTTGCTTGAAATTATAAATCAAGGGACATTTGTCCATGGTTGTTAGATACCCTTCTCTTTGGGTTAAAAGACATATATCTTGTTACTAGTAGTTTTACTACTTGTTTTCCACTGCATTCTGGATTGTAAGGAAAGTATAACATTCTTATATTTTTTTACACTTGTACTATGATTAGTTTAGATTCTATATGCTTTAAGGTAGAATCTCATATTGTAAACTTTGGTTAAGTTTCAACTTCTGGATGCATATTTCCGGAACCACTTTTTCGGAATCACATTCCAGATTCAAGAAAGTGCACAGAACTAGAAGTTTTTAACTTCATACTTTGTCCTAATATTTCATTGGTGTTAGAGGTGTTGTGAATTTACTTAGTTTAAAGTTTTAAAACATAGATCATTCCTTGTTTAAGGAAATTTTTAAAGTGTACAATTCACCCCCCTCTTGTATTTTGAGCATCTACATCATTATTTCAATCCTATAATTGGTAACATAGGGGGACTCTGAAATACTTATAATCACATATAAGTTTTCCTTGCTCATTTTTACCTTGTTCTATATTTTCTTTTATTGGGAATATTTCTCCTTGAATTCGAACTTTTGTGTTTACCATGTTTTTTTGTAGAAATACTTTCTTTAGGATGGAAGGTTTTAATGTTTCTTCGGTCAACAACCTAAATCCTACAAGACCACCAAATTTTTATGGCAATGATTATGAATACTGGAGATATCGAATGAAGACTTTCGTTATCAATACTTGGGTAGATCACTTTGTCATGCTTACTGGAGGTTATAAAATTCCTGATAAGGAAGTGAGTGCTTTCACAAATCAAGAGAAGCACGATTATCAATTAAACTATAAGGTACGCAATAATCTACTATGTTCAATGACTAGGAACATATATAGCCAAATTTATTCATGTTAAACAGCTATCAGTATATGGAAGAAACTTGAAGTTACTCATTTTGGTACATCTAAAGTGATTGAGACTAGAAGATATATATTGAGAGCTGAGTATCATGGTTTTAACATTCCTTATGGGGAACATATAAGCAAAGTACAACAAAGATTTATGACAATTGTGAATAGCTTACAATCTATGGGAGAGAAAGGTCTGGATGATGAAGCACTAGTTGATGAGATTATTGATATTATTCCCAATGTGTTGGAATAAAAGAGAACAACTATTGATGAGAACAGGAAGGTTACTCAAATTTCCTTAGATGAGATATTTGGAACTCTTCTCCAACATGAAACAAGATTGAAGGGGGATTCTGAAAAGATCAAGAAGAAGAATGGGAATGGAACTGTTGCTTTTACTACAACATAAAATCCCATGAAAGAAAAGACTCTTGAGAGAGTAACCACATCCAAGTCTAAGAAGGTTACTATCCAATCTAAATCTAGTGAGAGTGAAGTCTCTGAAAATGAGTTAGCAAATCATGGTCGAAGAATGAACGAGATAGCTGATCAATGAAATTTCCAATCCAGGTATAAAAAAAGGAAAGGAAATATAAGAAAGATCCTGTGGTCACATGCTATGAATGCAAGAGAAGTGGAAAAATAGGACCTGATTATCCTATGCTCAAAAATAAAGAAAGAAAAGAGAGGCATTCTAAAAGGAATAGGACAAATTTCTACAAATATAAAGCTATGAAAAGTCTGAAAGGTAACACTACATGGAGTGCTAGCTGTGGAGATTCTTCAGAAAGTGAATCCTCAGAATATGATTCATCAGCTCAGAAGAATATGGGATTTGTTTCTAATACTTATTTTCTACATACATGTCTTATGTCTAACGTATGCTCTGCTGAGGCTTTAACCAATTTATCCCTTGATAAGGATTACTATTCCAAAAATAGTACTTCTAATGAAGATAATTCATCCAAAAATAAAGAAACTTCATTTGAATAAGTATCTAGATTTTCCATGTTACTTGAAGCAAAAAATTGTAAAATTTCTATGAAATTAGACAAGGAAAATACTAGGAAAGAAGATCTTACAAAATAGATTTCAGATCGTTCTTCAGATCTAAAACATAAAGAAGATCTTATAGAAAAACATTCTAAATACCTTTAGAAAGAAAATTCTAATAATTAAGAACTTTCTAAAGTTCTTAAGAATGCTATTTCAAAAATAAAATTCTTTGAGGAAAAATCTAACTCTTTGGAAATGATTCCTAATGATTGGAATTTAGTCATTAGACTAAAATCCGAAATTTTTTCCCTAAAGAAGCTCCTTACCAATTTACCTCTGGGAAGGAAAATTTTGACAAGATGATTTCTCAAATTAAACCTAAAGAAAACACTACTAGAGTAGGTTATACTCACCAAAAATAATTTTTCAAAAACAACTATTTTGTTCCTTTTAGAGCCCCTTTTTTCACAAAGTGTCAAAATGGTGGGCATTGGAAGAAACAATTTTCTTTAAATAGAGTTCAATCTCTTGGGTTTCATAAAGCATATTTCTCAAAACAAATGTGAATACCCAAAATTTTGTTATCTGAAAATCTCAGATCCAAACAAGTTTGGATTCCGAAAACTAACTCTTTTTTTAGGAAGGTAAAGGATGTACCGAAAACAATACATTGTACATGGATAGTGGATGTTCCCGACACATGACTGGTAACAAAAACTATTTCGAAAAGACTATCAAGACAAAAGGAGGAAAAGTAACTTTCATAGATAATGCTCAGGGAGAAATTGTTGGTATAGGTAACATTGTTCTTTTTGGTAAAACATTGATTTCAAATGTGTTGTTTGTAAAGGGTCTTAAGCACAACCTCTTTAGGATATGTCAATTATGTGATGAAGGATAACTTGTAAATTTTAGGAATGATAAGTGTTTAGTACATAATTTCAATGAAGAGTTTATTATTTCTACCCATATGAAAGAGAACGTTAACACTTTGAACATAGAAGACCATAGGATCCAAGACATACGTTGCGAAAGTGCAATGGAAGATCATTCTTGGTTATTGGATAGAAGAATACATCACTGTATGCTTAGGAACTTATGTAAACTCTCTAAAAAGAAACTAGTTAAGGATCTACCGGAGCTTATATTCGATTCTTCAACATTTTATGATCCTTATCAATATGGAAAGCAACATAAATCTAGTTTTAAATAGATTGGTGAAGTCTCAACAATTGATTCATTACAGTTTGTTCACATGGGTCTTTTTGATTTAACACAAAATGGAAGCATTGGAGGAAAATACTATGTTTTTTTCTAGTTGATGATTACACTAGATTTACATGGGTCTATTTTATAGCAAAGAAGTCTGAAGCGTTTTCTTATTTCAAATGTTTTAGAGCCCAATTTAAAAATGAGAAAAACCTTCCATTGAAAACTATTCATAGTTATCATGGATGAAAATTTCAAAATTCTGATTTTAAAACTTTTGGTAATAGAAAAGGTATCACTCACAAATTTTCAGCACCTAGAACTCCTCAACCAAATGGTGTAGTTGAGATTGGAAATAGAATTATTCAAAAGATAACTAGAACTATGTTGAGTGAATATTCTATAGCTAGAAATTTTTGGGCTGAAGCTATAAGTACTGCTTATTATACTACAAATCGAGTTTTGATTAGACCGTTTCTTAATAAAACTCCATATGAGTTATGGAATGGTAGAAAAGAAAGACTATCATGCTTCAAGGTTTTTGGTTGCAAGGTATTCATCATGAATACTAAAAATAATCTACAAAAATTCGCACCAAAATCTGATGAAGTAATTTTCTTAGGCTACTCCACATCTTCTAAGGCTTATAGAGTTTTCAATAAAAACACTTGTACTATTGAAGAAACAGTGCATGTAAAATTTGATGAATCTGATCCTTTTGTTTCTAAACCATCCCAACCTACATCCTTAGATGTGTTTTAAAAAACTGATTATCAACCTTTGATATAAGATCCTTCTGATAAGGAAAATGTTCAAGAAGAAACTTCTGAAAAATTTACCCCCGAAGACATTCTACACTATGTTGATGAATATGTGTTACAAAACCCAAACCAGGTGTTTCTTAAGAATCATCCCAGTGGTAGTATCATTAGTGATGTAAATCAACCTGTAAGGACTAGAAGTTCCATGAGAAATGAATTAGAACATCTAGCATTCCTTTGCCAATTGGAACCAAAAATCACTGATGATGCTTTAAGTGTTTATGATTGGATCAAAGCCATGCAAGATGAATGAAATGAATTCAAAAGGAATAAAGTCTGGACCTTGGTTGAAAGTCCTAAGGAAACTTCTTTTATTAGAGTAAAGTGGGTCTTCAAAAACAAGTGTGATGAAAATGGAGTCAGAGTGAGAAATAAAGCTAGAATCGTTGAAAAAGGCTATAATCAACAAGAGGGAATAGACTATGAAGAAACTTATGCTCCAGTAAATAGACATAAATTTATTCATATCTTGATTTCCTTTGCATCATTCTTAAATTTTAAACTTTTTCAAATGGATTTGAAATTTGATTTTCTTAATGGTTATGTTCAAGAGAATGTTCTTTTGAACAACCTCCTGGATTTGAATATACAAAACATCCTGATCATGTTTTCAAACTTACCAAAGCTTTGTATGGCCTTAAACAAGACCCACGAGCTTGGTATGATAGACTTACTTGATTTTTTCTTCAAAATAACTATGTCAAGAGAAATACAGACCCAAACCTTTTTATAATGAAAGATAAAAAAATGTTTTGATAGCTCAAATTTATGTTCATGACATTATATTTGGTTCAACTCAGTAATATTTAACTGACTCCTTTGCACGTATAATGAAATATGAGTTTGAAATGAGTATGATGGGTGAGTTAACATTTTTCCATGGTTTTCAAATTTCTCAAATACCATAAGGAAACTATATATCTCAACATAAGTATATTAAATATCTTCTTAAAAAGTATGGATATGAAAACACAATGAGTATATTTACTCCCATCGGTACCTCAAACTCTTTAGATCTTGATAAAGCTGGGAACCCAGTAGATCAAATATCTATTAGAGGTATGATAGGAAGTCTAATTTACATGGCAGCTAGTTGACCAGAATTGATTTTTTCAGTATGCTTATGTTCAAGATATCAATAAAATACTAAGGAATATAACTTAAAGGCTGTGAAAAGAATTTTTCACCACATAAAGGGAACCAAAGATCTAGGAATATTTTATATTTCTATGAATGATATTTTTTTAAAAGCATTTCAGATGTTGACTTTGGTAGATGTAGAATGGATAATAAGAGTACATCTGGAACATGTAATTTCTTAGGAGATTCATTAGTTTCTTGGTCAAGTAAGAAGCAACACTCAGTAGCACTCTCCAATGTTGAAGTTGAATATGTAGCAACTAGAAGTTGTTGTGCTCAAGTGTTGTGGATGCAACACACACTCATAGACTATGGATTGAGTTTTACTAAGACTCAAATTTTGTGTGTTAACACAAGTTCCATTTCCTATCGTAAAAACCCATGCACATCACTCTCATGTAAAGAACATAGATATTAGGCATCACTTTCATAGGGATCACACACTTAAAGGAAATATCATTCTAAAGTTTATCGGAACGTAAGATCAACATGTTGCTATTTTCAAAAAATCATTACCCTACGATAGATTTGAATACATTAAACAGAAGTTGGGAATGATAACCATGAGGTAATCCATCTTCATTAACTTCTTCTTGAACAATTCTCCTTACAGTAATAAACTCCTTCTCATAGGGGGAGTACATTTGCATGTTACATTAATCAAAATTGTTGTTGTCACTTTTCTTTTTAAACTTATTTAACAAAAATTCTTCTTAACATGTTTTTGAAAAATTTCGGAATAGAAAATTTCGGAATGGAAATTCTCAGAATGAAAATTTTCGGAATGGAAATTTCGGAATGAAAATTCTTGAAATGGAAATTCTCGAAATATAAATTTTAGGAACTAAAATTCTCGGAATAAAAACTTTCAGAAAGGAAATTTTCGGAACCGAAATTTTCATAATGAAAAATTGTGGAACCAAAGTTTTCATAATGGATTTTCGTACATAGAATTTTCGTAAGGAATTTCCATATTGAGAATTTTCGTAATTAATTTTCGGTAATGAGAATTTTCATAATGACCTTTCGTAATGAGTTTTATTTTGTAATGAGTTTTTTTCTTCAAGAATAATACTACCAATTACAAAAAATCATTCAAGACAATCCAAAAGTATTGATTTCCTTATTTAAATTTTCGTAATCATATTTTTCATGCTGGTATTTTCCTGAGTTTTAAAATTATTCAGATTCTAGTCTTCCTTAAATCCAAATATTTTTCTTAAAACCTCAAAAGATCGGAGTCATGTTTTCCTTGCAGAAATGTTCTCAACCATCAGATTAGATCAAAAGGATTTTCAATCGTTATATGGTTTTTGGAAGACCAATGGTTGCCTTCATCATCTATATAAAGGGGAACCTAAGAGTCATCCCACATCAGTTTTTCGAAGCTTTTGCATCTCGAAACCCTGACTCTCTTCTTAAGGACCATTCCTGTCTTCGTCAAAGACTTTCTAAATCTACCAGAACTCTCCACTCTGAATGTCTGTTGAAGCAACATCTCAACAAATGTCTACCTCAAATCCAATAAAAAATGGGTAGTCTTCAGGTAAAGGTTAGTGTATCCAGATTTCTACAAGTTTGGTTCTCTTATATCTAAGAATATCAGATTGAATGGCTGGGAAAATGTATGCTTGTCTATGTTAAACAAATAGGATCCAGTTTATACATATTTACTTGTTGAATTCTACGATTCCACTTCCTTTCTGAAAGAAGATGGGAGAGACATATTTTCTATCATGTCTTATGGTAAGACATAAAAATTATCTTACACCAAGGCTGCAAGCTTTGTGGGTTTATCTTGCAAAGGGGAAGCTAAATATTTCTCTCATAAGCTTCCAGATGAGCAAGGATGTTTCAACAAGGTGAAATCATTGAGGATTCTTAGACTTAAAGATACCAAGACTACTAATATTTCTCATCTCTCTCCGAATAATCGGATTCTATAGTTGTGGGTACAAGGTTTTCTCATACCAAGAAGGGTTGACAAGGATAATCTAAAGAAAAGTGACATTTACGTTCTAGATTTCTTGGTAAATCTAAGGAAGATAAATTTGTTGAGGCCTTTCTTGATTACAGTAAATAATAGAAAAGATGGGTACTTAAGAGCTCAGATCATTATATACCCTACCTTAATATCAAAGCTGATAGTTCGGTGCTTAGATTCTTTCAAAGTAGCTTGTATGTATAAAGTTCAGAATTGTAAGCTTATGCTCGTCAGTGATGATACATTGAAAAGGATAAAGCTGGTTTTTTCTGCTTAATCTAGAGATTTATACCCTTTACAAGAGGGAGCGGTTGAGGCCATTCCAGAAAATGTCGGGAAGGCTGAACAAGTGAAGAATGCTTCTAAGAAGAGGAATCTTAAAGAAGTGGTTGGTGATGAAAGAACTCCCAAATCTAAGGAAACTCAATCCGCACCTCCCAAACCAATGGAACATAAAGCTTATATAGATGAAGTGGTATCCAAGTTGAGGGAAGACAAAGAGAAAAGAAAATAAGGGGATCCACAGTTCTAATTGGACCCTACTGAAGATAAGGCCTTAAGGGAAAAAGTTGCAGATGTGTTAGAAAAATGGGAAAAAGAGAAAAAGATGAAGAAAAAGGTGTCTGAAGCTAAGCTTGTACAATCTCTGTTAAGAGATACTAAAATATCCTCTGAGAAGATTCCCATTCTGGAAACCTTTGATATCCAACCATCATTACCAGAGACTCCAGGTATGAACTATTTCACATCAGAAAAATCCAAGGGTAAAGAGGTAGTTGAAGAAGTAGAAAAACAAGCTGCTGAAGAAGTAGAAGAAGAGGGTTTTGAAGAAGAAAAAGAAGAAAAAGAAGGAAGTTATGATCTTGATGATTTGATCAAACAAGTAGAAGAGTATAAAGAAAAATATGAATTCAAAAAATTACCCACTCCGGGAAAGGTAGTTGAGAGAGAAAGTGGGACAGATGAAGATGAACAAGAGGAAGTGAAGTAAAATGTTTTGTATGATGAGTAAGAATTATATGAGAAGAATTTACTTGAAGAAGGGGTAGAAAAGGAGAAACCAGATCAAGATCTGATTTTTCAATTATCAGAAAGTGTGGAAGAGTGCCCAGATGATCAACCCATTCTGAAATCTGACAATGGAAATAAAGTACTCATGGATACAACAATAAAAGCTATCATCAAAAAGAAAGAGGTTGGTGGTTCATCTAGAAGGAAGCTAGTCAAGGATGAGGAAGGGAAATATCTAAGAAAATCATCTAATTCAGAGTCATCAGCTCATGGTCACGATTTTGTGGTGGAATCTCTAAAGAAGTTGGTGGACACCATTTCGATTTTTCCCACCATAGACTCCAGATGCCAGATGATGCAGCTTAGTTTCAATCAGAATTGAGAAGCATTATCCATGGTGATGGATAATTGTATAAAGATTTAGGTAGACCATAAATGTTTCCAAATCAATTATTATGTTCAAAGGATGTCTTGCAGAAAAATAACATTGTGGTATAAGAAAGTTAAAGAAGACATTGTTGACTATGATAATTTTCAGAATGAGATAAAAGATGCATTTGAAACCGGGGATAACAAGATTAAGAACCTTCAAGATGAGCTGGTTGTTTAGTAGAGTTCTTGGAGTAAACAAGTTAAGGAACTGAATGATAAGTCTAACTATCATTCTCAAAATATAATAAGGGATAGAGATCTCTGGATTGAGCTTGATAAAAGACTGGTAAAGAAATATGAGCTAGTGAAGATGCAGGAAGAGGCCATGAGGGCTCAGGAGGAAGCTTTGAAAGCTCAAGATGAAAGGATAAAATGTTTAGAGAGGCAGGCTGAGGAGGATCAAAGAGATTTAAAGGAATTGGAAACCTTGTTGAAGAAGCTGATCCCAAAATAGAAGGTAAATGAAGACAAATAAACCCACTCTGATCTTTTGTTGTATTTGTTTTTTCTTGTAAAATTTTCTAAACTCTAATGAAAATTTAGTTTGTTTTATCTGGTTATATACTAATGTTTCAGGTACCATATTTTCTTTTCAATTCCCTTAATTTATTTTTGAAAATCAAAAAGGGGGAGAAGGTAAAAGAACTACTAAAAAAGGAGAAGGAAAAATTTAAAATGGAGAAGGAAAAATTTCTTAGTAATATATCCTTAAAGTAAGGGGGAGTTTTTCATTACAAATTTTTTGATTCCCATGATAATGAAAAATCCAGTCCGGAAATTCAGAATACAATCCTTAGAGTTTCAATGCCTAAGGGGGAGTTAGTTGTATTCACTATCATCCATGAACAAAGAGAGATAAGTTTTAATTTCAATGTCTAATGAATATTTTCAAAGTACTTATATTATTTTTCGTAAGTATGTTTGTGATTTCCAAAACGGGGGATATTGTTGAGTCAATAAGGTTATATTTATGACTTTCCCATTCCTTATTGTTTTAAAAATCACAACCACCTTATACTTAATAAAATCCATATTTTACTTCCCTAAAAAAAATTTCCATCCTTAGGGAAATTTACCCTAACCAAGATTTTCTTACATATATCAATATTTTTCTTAAAAGTAAAAATCAGATTCATAACCGAATCCTCAGAATCATATAATCCTATGGTATGAAGCATTCTATTTTAGGATCCGAATTCTGAATGGGAACTATAATAAAGTTCCACTTCGAATTTTGGATGAGAAATGTAATGAAGTTCCACTCCGAATTCTGGATGAGAACTGTAATGAAGTTCAACTCCGAATTCCGAATGAGAACTGTAATAAAGGTCCACTCCAAATTATGGATACGAAATCTCATATAGTTCGACTTCAAATTCTGGAAACGAACTCTCATATAGTTTGACTCCGAATTCTGGATACGAACTCTCATATGAGTTCGACTCCGAACATTACTAGTTTGAATCCAAACATTACTAGTTTGAGTCTGGACTTTAACTAGTTCGACTTCGAACATTGTAAGTTTAGATTCTGAAATCTGATGAAACCAAACTCTAAATTTCCTTAGAAATTCAGACTCCTAATTTCTATAGAATTCATGTCCTGAATTCCTATAAAACAGAATCTGAATATTCTTTTTATTATAGACTCTGAATTCCATTTTGGCTAGACTCTGAACATTTATTTAAATACATTCCAAATTTTAGTTTTTCTTATGCTTACACTTGTTTCATTATAAAATGATCGTGTGCTTTTAGTTACACATGTTTTTTTATAAAATGATTCCCTCCATTCTATTTCTAACAAACCATTGGTTTAGTGACCGGTGTATAGGTCTCTCCAAATTTTTAGGAAAATATGACTGTTAGAGGAGGGAGCAGACCATTCCAAACGAGCCTATAAATAGGAGCTCATTTGAAAGAGCTCAATATTGAAGTTGATCACTCTAGATACCACATGTTGTTAAGGTGATTTCTAGAGAGAGAAGCTTTTGGTTCTTTGTGCGTACTGAACAGCTTGTTCATATTGATTTGTGTGACTCTGAATGTTGGTGATTACATTCGAGGGCTTCTGGGGATAGGAAGACAGAGGTTCCAATACCTTGAAGTTGAGGGCTTCCTTACTGAGGAAGGCAGAGGTTCCAACTACAATGAAGTTTAGTGATTGCAGGGATAGCAAGATAGAGACTCTGATCTTTGTATCGAGGGTTTACCCTGGTGTGGGAAAGATAGACATGCTTGAATGTATAAATCAAAGGACCTTTATCAAAGGTTTTTGGATACCATTCTCTTTGGGTTAAAATACTTATATCTTGTTACTAAAAGTTTTATTACTTGCTTTCTACTGCATTTCATATTGTATGGAATGTATAACATTCTTATATTTCCTTACACTTGTACTATGATTAGTTTAGATTCTATACGCTTTAAGGTAGAATCTCATATTGTAAACTTTGGTTATGTTTCAATTTCTGGATCCATATTTCTGGAACAACTTTTTCAGAATCACTTTCCAGATTCAAGAAAGTGCATAGAACTAGAATTTTGTAACTTGATACTTTTTCCCAATCTTTCATTGTTGTTAGAGGTGTTGTAAATTTACTTATATTAACTTTGTTAAACCTAGATCTTTCTTTGTTTACGGAAATTTTTAAAGTGTACAATTCAACCTCCCTCCTCTTGTATATTGAGCATCTACATCATTATTTAGATCCTACAACTTCATGACATTTCTACATAGAACTCCTCATGAAAATGATATAGTTTGGGGTTTTGTTGATAATTTGATGAAGTTCGTACACCTCTTACCTATGCGAGAGACGACGATGGTAGAGAATCATGGAAGGATTTTTGTTAGGGGGGTTCTATGTCTTTAGGGATACCCACATTATATCATTTATAATATAGTTTCTCACTTAATAGAATAGTTATGGAAGGGATTACATAAGTCCTTGGGTATATAGGTATTTATGAAGAAGATCTATCACCCATAGACTGATGGATATATGGAGCATAAAATTTAGGTGCTATAGGAAATGATCCATGCATGTATCATAGACTTTTGAGGTTCTTGAGAGAAGCACCTTCCTCTTGTTGAGTTAACTTATAAAAATACCTTTCAAGATATAATAGATATTTCTTCTTATGAATCCACATATGGAAGGATTCTCCACTCACCACAGTGTTGGATAAAGGTAGGGGAGGCACCTATGCTTGGATTACATCTCATGTAGGAGACAATATATTAGGTCCAGCTGATCATAATGTGCTTTTTGACTACCTATCCAAGACAATAGTCATATGCCAATAGATGGTGGTGAACTATTGAATATGAGGTCAATGACTGTTTTTTCCTATGAGTATCTCCCATATTTGAGTATTGACGTAATCCGAAGCTGGTTAATCTCTCACTAAGGTTTGTTGGAAGCTTCGATGATGTGAAACGGATCATACCTCTGGCTTACCAGTTGGAACTTCCACAATGATATTGGTATACGCCTGATTTCATTCACGTATCTCAACTTCTACAATATTATAAAAACTCATCACATTTCATTTAGCTATATGAGGATTAATTGGGTGTGTATTTTTATTTCGAGTATTATCTAGTGTGTATAGTGGATCAGAGTATGAAGACACTCTGAGGATGGTAAGTTCATATGGTATGGGTGCTATTTCAGCAATACTGACTACATGTGTTTCCCTGGAAGCATGAACCTATTCAAAAAGCTCATTTCCCAGATCTATTTGACTACGATAACTATTTACCCACAAAATTACAACATAGGGATGAGTTGCTTTATAGAGGGGAGGTTGTAATGAACCATCTGTTCATAAAGGTACAAATAATTTATTTTTCAATTTGAATCAAATATTTCATCATTAAAAAGGTTTACTATAGCCTATGAAAGGTCCTAGCATAATTTTGGGATTGTTCGGATCCCAAAGTTCTGAAAAATAGGGAATGCTACACTATTAGAGGAAACCATGCAGCCCAACCCATATGGTTTTTCAAAAACCACGTGGTTGCAAAAAAGTGGGATCCTATAGGATGAATATTTAGATTGCAAGAATGTTGAATGAGACACATTTCTATGTAGTAATTCCATGTTTTCTTAAAGAGAAATATTTCACCATTTACAAACCATTCACCATAAACCATGAACCCCCTAATTTTTTTGGTGAAATGACCAAAATGACCCTTAAATAACTTAAAACATTATTCGCCTTTTCCATTTTCCTCTAGTGGACCAACACACTTCTTATTTACCTTTAACATCAAAAGATACGCAACATAGTCATTGAATCAAATATCTGATTTGGTGTCCGTTTCTTGATCTATTAGAAGAATCAAATCCATCTTGGTATATTCCTAAAATCCTCTTACCTCATATTTTGGTCTACCTATGAATCCATCAAGCTATTTAAATGCAAGATCATTCAACCTATTTTCAGGGTGTTTGAATATTTCTCATATATATTCCTACCTTTTTTCTGATATGAGGCCAATATAGAGAGAGGAATCATCTATGGCCTGAGGTAGGTTTTCAAATCATTTTACCATTGAATTTTTTATGTTTTTTAGTTATATAATTTTTCCACATGCTTTATTTTTTTCAAGAAACCCCATAATATTTAGTTATTCAAGTGTAATTAATCCTTTCACATTAATAGAAATCTATTGAATATTTTTTAGTGGCTTAGTAGTTGGATTATTAACATATGGACACATGTTCGACATCCACTTTGTATTTTCCCTTGTAGCTAATTTCCAAATTTCCCAATGAAACTAATTATCATTTGGGATAAATATAAAAATGGTATATCCCTTGTTTATGTGTTTTTTAAATGAACTAATGCACCTCATAAATGATTTGCCCTCATAGACTTGGAATTTCCCATTTATGAAATTTATATATTTTCCCGGTTATCTAAAAAATTCCCTTTTTATTTTATAAATGACATCGACATGCCTTAGAAAATTAAATGGATTATTTTATATAGAATGGTCTACACATGATGGTCACCCTTTCCTCAAATTAATTAAAATGGTTTGAATTTAATGTGTTCATAATGTATCATGGCTTATACATGATAGAATCCACTCTTAATATGAATGTAATATATTAATTGAAATTTTTCATAAAGGGTGGTAAGGAAATGCCTTAATTTAATGATTATATATATGATCATTGAGAATGATGATGCATTATAAATAATTGACCATTACAGTTGAGAAGCAAGAGAGGTATTTAATAATTACTTTTATTATAAATGATATTCCTTGATATAGTCTGCTTATGATGATAAAGGGTGTTGATCATGATAGATAATCAACTCCTTTATATCGAGTGTTGAGTATCGAATCTCACATGAGTGATAGTATATGGGAATTGGGATTTACACACCAAATTACCTGATTAGAGTGATGTAATGATTTCTCACTCAGTATCCTAAGTGTTATTCCATGAAATATCACGTTGTTCTTAGGTTATAGGGAATATATCATATTTCTTGAGCTTATAGGCTCGTTAGAATTGTTATTGATGTCTAAGTTACACCCTAGTCCAGATAGTATTAGTAGTCCTGGTATATAGAAATTTATGTCCGCATATACATGGTTCATATAGGTGGTTGAAATATATATAATTATTCCATATATATTATTAATCTGTTTAATTAGTGACTATGCATACGTTATTGACTACCTCGAGATGAAGAAGGTAGACTGCTAGGTGTCTTATAGGAACCTAAGTGGGATATTTATTTATCTCATAACTCTTTTCCAATTGTTCTTAAACATTTAAACTATTTTTTTTACATTCATTGATTAGGTTACATGTAGACACCGTTGGTGGTGGCCTACTAATATTTTTATCTCACACCCAACATCGAAAACCCTTGGTACCCTAGAAGATTACCTGTCTACAGATATTGATAAGGGAAAGAACCCCTCTACATGTTGTTGATATGTTTTTTCTTATAGTTAGGGAATATGAGAAGCAGACCAAGCTTTCAGTCATGATTATTATAGGGAATATTTTTAGTTTTGTGCTTTTTTGAGAATTCTTGAATGGCTATATCCTTTTCTATTTTTGTTGAAGAATTCCATGCATCCATGTATCATAAAATTCCATAGATTTTTTTGATTATATTATCATATTTTCCATTATTTACAATTCAAAATTTGTATATTTATTATATCATTTATTTATATATGATTCTTCTACTATTATATATTTACTGGATATTTTTCCTATTTTCCATGCTGATTAGAGGGTATTGTTTCCCCACTATACAACCTTTACACCCTCCCTAGTAGTCTGTAGCCTCTAGCATATGGGGAGGCACACTTGAGGCCATATGGGCCACCACCTCGAGGAATAAGTTAATTGGACACCGAGTTAGGATTTTATACATTAGTAATTCCCAATTCATTCATCTAGACGACTTATTTATTGATTTAATTCTAGTTTATACTCTGGTATCATAGAGGATTGGTCCAGATACCAAATCAAAATCATGTATCGGTGGCTTAGAGAAGTATTCTAGTAACCCATGGGTATTTGGGGAAAACTATTTTCACCACACTTCATTGTTCATATTCACACACACACACACACACATATTTATATATCAATGACTAGAGCATCAGTATGGTTCCCCATGTATATGTGGATCATAATTCATTGTCCCAGACCTCATTTTTCACATGAATGTTTTATGGGCCAAGGGAATCAGTCTGACACCCCATGAGTATTTATAGAATCAGTCCTCAACCACACCTCACTTACCATTCATGTATTTTACAATATACAAATAAAGTTGAAACATCATTAAAAATCATATGAATCATTTAAATCATGATTCACCATTTCATTTATCGATAATAATTATTTTTATTTAATTTAATAACATATATAAATAGACCAACTCTTAAATTATTCCATTCACTATAATTTATTTAAAAAATAATTAACTCATCAAATTTAATCCAATACATCCTTTAAATCCAGTTAACGACTATAACATAATAAATTCATTCAATTAAATAATCAAAATATTTTCCCTTTTTCAATTCATGATTATCATTTCAATGAAATTGGCACAAAAAATGGGATACCATCAATCTTAGTCTCATAATCTCTAATAGGTCTAACATGAACCATGAAGGGTCACAAAAGTTTAGGGAATTAAATTCATTATTTAAATTTAAATTTAATTTCCCATCATGGAAACACAATGGAATAATATCATACACAATACCATAATCAATTATTTGGGAAATATAAACTTTACCACCAACTTCAAGATCATTAATGATGGATTTCAAAACCAGAACTCACAATTTGAGGTATAATGGTTGAATTCACAATGGAAAGGATAATATAAGATAAAAAGGTATCAAGATTAAATGTAATGAGTACCATTAAAAACTAGATCGTATTCATCAAAAAACAGGGGAAAAATAATCAATCTTTAAAGGTAAATAAATTAGGGAGAGAGGAATCTAAACATAGAAGAAAAAATGTTTCCAAAGAGGAGTCGATCCTTCAACAGGATCATCAATTAACAATGAAAGACATTCAAGGAGACATAGAAAGAGCCTATAAAATCATTGGAAATCATTTTAGGTATAAATATATAAATTTTAAATATAAACGTTGGGGTTTGTAAATTTTCAAGGTATATTTTGGGGTTTAAAATATCAAACAAAAAAGTTTCTTATGCGAGCGTGGATAGTTTCCAAATCATAAAACCAAACTGCGCTAAAAAACTCTCTTGGTGCATGGTTTATCCTAAGTGGTTATAATAGTTGAAAAACCTTGTCAAAACAATGAAACATCCTCTTTTCAAGGGTTTTTAGTTTTCTTGGTGCGGACACATGGTTTGGGAAAACTGTGCGCTAATGACGAACTTCCCAAAAACAGTATAGAAACCTCCAAAAATCACCCAAACATACCCAAGACAAGACTCAACCAACTTATACTGATTTTTTTTAAAATAATAACTATAAAATAGTATGAAACATCTATAAAAAGGTTGAGATGTTACATTATGTGGTTCATCCTTCATCCCTTCCATTCATGGATGGGAAAAAGGATGAATTTTATGAGGGAAAATATTTACATTATAATAGTTATAGTTATATAATTATATTTTATCTTGTACAAAATTCAGTTATATATTTTGAGACATGGAATCATTAATTTTTCATAAGATTTGTCTACCACCTCTAAGAATGATGAATTACATTTTTCGTCCTCACGCTACAAGGATGGTTCATATAATGAATTTAATGAAGTTAAATTATATCAATGACTTGTTTAATGTTTTAGAATATATATATTATCATTATATAAAATTATTTCCTTACTCCTAAAATAATTATACGATGCTACAGTTTGGGTCGATTTTTCCAACTACAAGAACAATGTTATCATATTTATATCACGAATGACTATGGAGAATTGTATAATGTTAATTTCATGAAATAATAATTTACTTATTATTTTATAATTATTATGGATATTTTTTATTAATATTCATTATAATTTTTATTATACCTACCCTTGATCGTTAAACATGCCAAAACTACCTCATCACTGTTTCCTTTTTCACCAACTATATCCTTGTCAATCAGCAAATAATGTGTGAATAAATGAATCAATAAAAGTAAATAAATAATCTAGTTAGAATAATCATTAAATTATTATTTTACATTTAATTAGTGGGAATGAAACCTGTCACAGCAAAAAAAATTATGAAATAATCAATCAAAATATTTTAATATCTCATTATAAAAATAAACTCTATTGGGTGAAATATTTGTAATAGATCTGTATAAATTATTTTTATAAAAGTTATTTTGATTGAAAAATGGTTGTCAAATTAGGGATTAAGGATGTTTTGTCCATTTTACTAGATATTAAAGCACTATCAAGGATGTTAGGTATTAATATATGGGTATTTTTCCTTGATTCTCATTCTATTGAGAACTATTTGGTTTTATGGACATAATTAAATTATATTGGTTTGTATGATGTATGTTTGAAATATATTACAATTAAGATTTATTTATTCATGTCAAATGAAGTTCAATTATAATCAATATATCTAAAAGTGTTTTGTTTAAAATGATTCTCAAGCTGGAAGGTTTTTGTTTTCAATATTATATTCAAATTGTTTTGACTGATAAAATATTTGGGGAATTTTTATCCTTTCTAAAAGACATCATCATTTTATTTTCTTATTGACGGGGTTCCATATTTCGGTAAATATTTGTTCTCCAGGAATAATATTTAAAAAAATTATTTCTTATAATTGAAACCTACACCAACAATAACTTTTAGTATAGAACCTCTTTTTCTCCTTATTAATATTCATTAGATGTTATTGATTATTTTATTATATCTATGTCAATACTATTTTTAGTAATATTTATATCATTGAATTTATTTAAAAATAAATAAATGGAATGTTAAAATTTTTATATGGTTCCTTTTCACCAATGTGTGAAAGGAATTACCTTATAAAAATTTCTATGTTAAAATATACTTATGTCATATTTTCTTTTTATTTGAAACATAATCTCCACAAATTCATGGTTTTAAAAAAATTATAATCCTCCATGTTAATAAAATATATATTGTAAAATATTTTAATAAATCTAGGATATTCTCTATTTCAAGATTAATTTTTCTAGGGCCACTAAAATGTTTTTTCACCATCATCAACATCATTTGATATATTTTATTATTGATCAAGGATATTATTTGAATGTTAAAATCTAATATTTTATTCTCTGTATGGATTATGAAATTATTTTTTCTATCATATGGTTGATCCATCACTATCTTTCTCTTACCTAACAGTCCACTATAAATAAACAAGATTTTATAAAATTCCATTCAACTATAAATAAAATATTTTCTATTACATTAATTGATGGGTGTTAAACTATATATCATGAATATATTGACTCAAGAAAATATTTCATAATTTTTTACCGTTATTTATATAGTCTAAAAACAGTATACATTATTGAATGATATTTACCCATAAAATTATTTATCATATTTTGATAACACTTTTTATTATATTGGATTATTATGATAATTAATAGATTTATAAATTATATACTTATGTGATTAAATTTATGAATTATAAATAACCAAGTTTATATTTATAGGTTTCTCATGATATGGAGAATGATTGATTTTTAAGCTTCACATGCATGTAAAGATGATTGACTGGTGGGTTCTTATATCTCCTTATAATTAATTGGATAGGATTTTAAATATAATGGGATAATGAAGTGTGGCAATTATTGGATTATTTCACTACATTAATCCAGGAAAGGCATATATTATTTTGTAACATAATTTTTTGACATACATGGAGTAATTCATAACATAAATTGTTGATATTAATTAATTTTTTTACATCTTAATGTGTTGATATTCTTGGAATTTTTCATAACATAAGTGGTCTACAAACATTAATTTTTTTAGAATATGATGTTTTTATATTATTATGTTTGTGCCATAATTTTTTCCAACTCTATGATTCAATATTAAAACCTCTTTCTATTCAAGATTCATATGAATATGCTCAATGAATCATGTTTGTTATATCACAATATTGTTTTATTGTATAAAATTTTTCATTTGAAATTTCATATCTCTTATTCCTGACATATTGAGAAATATTATTGTTCTATGTTATTTTTATTAAGATATTTATCCCATGATAATGTTTTCCTATATAATTATTGTCTAACACTTGCTGAAATACTGATAAGTTTTACTCATACTGATTATTTAAGATCACCACATTCTTTTTCACTAATACCTAGGTAATCATGATTTTTATAACCTATAAAGAGTCTAAAAGGTAGAATTGTGTAATTTTATTTTGTAGTGATGTTTTCAAGTATCGTAAAATATGTATCTTCTATAAGTATTCATTAATGAAACTAAATCATACATCTATGGTGGTTTTTTGATAATTCTATGAAATGATGCTTAATTGATTAAATTTATTTTCAACAGATATATTTTTATCCTGAATAAAATAATTTTTTTGTCAAATAAAATGTTTTAAATAAGGAGTTTTTACAGTAAAAATGGGATTCTGTGTCTTGGGAGCCTCATGGTATAGGAAAACATAGAATTTACAAAAAACTAGACTAAGATAAAAAACTATTATCTATTGTCTCCTTATAATTTAGGAATAATATCATTATATTTTCATCCTTTCAGTCTCCAAATGCTTTGGCATTCCTAGTATCCTTAGATCAACTATGTTCAATAGGGTGTAGTACCATGATCTGGGAAATATCACGTGTAAAGTTATGTTGAAAAAAATTTATTCCAAGTTAGAAGGGTCCACCACCATGATCTCTCGATGGATAATGAAGTTAAAAGGATATTTATTTATCTAACCTACTAGTGTGTGTGTGTGTGTGACCTTTTACAAATTTTAAAATATTTAACGCAGTCATTATTTAAAGGGGGTGGGATAATTTCATTTGTAAAACTATTGTTACTTTCATGGTAGTTGATATATGCCTAGATTTTATGTTGGATTTTAAGTATACTTGGTTTCATAACTTAGGTAACTTATCATTTGACATTAAATTTAATTTTATGATCATTTTTATAGGATTATGGGAAATTTGGAATTCTCTTAATAAGTAGAATCATAACAAAAAAGGTCATTATCCCCTTTTCAAAGGATTAAATTTTTATTTATTATGTCTAATGTTTTCACTCTTATTATTAAAAGAAATATATTTCATTTAAAGGTGTATCATAGTTGATACTAAAAGCAATAGAAGATTAAAATTTTATTATGAGTATTTGGTGTGCATGATTGTTCTCCAAATATGGATTATGCTCAATGGAAATAGAAATTTTAAATAAGGAAATAGTAGATGATAAGAAATTATACATTTAAAACAAGGTTAAATAGTTATGTACATGAGGAATTTTTATGAAAAAGGGGACTCGATTAATGGAAAATAAAATAGAATGTATTATATACTTTCCATTTTTAAATTTCAAAACCATAATATCTTTGAAGTTGACATAGATTCCGACTAACATTCTATCTTCCTACAAGAAAATCCCCCCATATCCATAAAAAATTTCATATGATATTAAATTATATTTTTTTAATATAATAGGATACCAATATAGAACACATATTGATAGAAGAATATAATTTTGTGGATAAATTATCTGAGAAATTCATACAAGAAAAAATTTCACTATCTACTCCACCACTTGTCCATTACCTATAGAATGTAAGGATATAATTTATGGAGAAACCCTCAATATAAACCATTAAATACCACCTTGACTATTTTTAGGGAGTTTTTATCCTATCATGTTTCATATATTTTTCCTCAAATTAATAAAATATTATATTTAATAGAGAGTGTGTGTAAAATTCAACTGAATAATACCTATAAAATGTCCCCTACAGAACCATCAATAATTCAATCATTTCCATTAGTTTCTGTTTTAATATTAGACTAAATTATCTCCCTAATATTCTAACCTCACAATTTTAAACCAATAGTACCAAGATGGAGTTTCTAATTATTCATTTATAAGAGTAATTTTAATAAAATATTCACATCTTCAATGAAGATTAAAAGATTTCAACAAATTGGGAATCCATGATAAATTTTTTTCATCGGAATTTCGCTTTTTATGCACTAAGTTAATTTATTTTTTGTATATAATTCATATTTGACTTATTTTTATATATATATATTTATTAAAATTTCTATAATGTTTCATTTCATGTTCTATATTTTGTACAATTTCTTTATTTATTACCAGTTTCGTAAAGATTTTTTTATTTAATAATTATTTTATTAGGGAATTATCTTTCAATAATGACTATTTTTATCTAATTATAATATATGTTTCAATTAATTTATTTTATATACTATTTCTAATTCTTATTGGAAACTACTTTATTGGAAAAATCCTTCTTCTTTGAAATATTTTTTTCTATAAAAAAATTATTTTGATTGAATAATTCCCATCCACATTATAATATATGTATACTCCAAGTTAATATTATTTATTACCAAAAATATTTTATTTTATTTTTATTAAATCCATATCTATTTTATCATTTGTACTCATCAAATTTCTTTTTATTTTTTTATATGTAAGTTGTATATTTTTTTATCATTTCCAATTTTCTCTAAACTAGATTGAAAATCTTTAAAAGAAAAATATTTTTCATTTAAAAGTATTTTTATTACACCGCTACAAATTTATTTTAAAATCCCATATTTCTTTTAAAGGATATATGTTTGTAACATACCTTAAAAATATGTTTTCAATTTCATCATGTCAACAATTTAAAATGATTATGAATGTGACTGGTTTCTTAAATTTTATGATAATTGCAAATAATAATTAAAAAAAAATTCCTTTTCGATTAAAATTTTGAATTTCTATTTAAATACATAATATATTTATCATGTTGATTTTTGTCTCATGAATCTTTGTTTTTTAATATTGTAATAAATTTTTTTAGTTAATTAAATTTTTTTTATTGAGTGAACCAATTTTTATTTTACCTTAAAAAATACCCTTTCAAAATATAATGTGACACATATTATATCATTGGGTTTTCATTATATTATGTTTGATTCATTTTATGTGACACATATATGTATGTTATATCATTATATTATTGGTGGTTCTGATATATCCCTACAATTCATTGGGTAATTCATTATATCTTATTAGATAATTTTATGTGTGTGGAAATGATTAATGTTATCCATGATTACAACTCTGTGCATGGACAAGATTGTAGTTAGTTATATAAATAACTATATTTATAGGCATGGAAGGAGAAAAAAATCTTGACAACCTTCTTCAAGGTCACTATTTCTGTCATATATAATCAAAAATGTATGTTTTACCATTTATTTGGATTATGTTATATTCTTATGTTTTTTTTATTAGTCATGATTATTATCTCATGTTTCTACATCATTATTGCATGGTTTATGTTATTATTTTATGATAATCCTTTTAAATTTATATGTATTTACTAAATTTTTTAAATTATTACATCATGAATTATGAAAAAATATTAGGATATAATGAAATTAGTAATAATATATTTCACCCTATTTTATGTTCATAATATGACCTTGTTCTAATAATCTAGGACTAAATTATATTTTATTTCATTACCTTGTATTTGAGATAAATCCTTCTTAACCTTCCATGTTACTAATTAAACTACTTGTATGAACATTCCTAATATTAATCCATTTATAAAGTTGTTTGAGAAATATGGTAAATATTTTGTTGTAAAAGATATATACGTAAAAAATATGAAAAAAAAACTAAACCATTACATTTTGGTATTGTTGGTTTCTTTGTCAGTTTTATTTTTCAATCTAATAAAATTATTATATGTATATAGATTCTGTTTTTGACTCAAATAATTTTTTTATCAAAGTTGGTAATAATTATTTTTTTATGATATTATTCATTACAACTCATGTCAACCCTTTTTTGTAAATTGATATGACAAGGGGGAGCTGATTTAAACAAGTGTGTGATATATAATATAGATATTATTGAATGGGAAAACTAATGGGATTGGGGATGGAGTGAAAAAATTATGTACATCCTATATTTTGTTATGAGCATTAAACAAAACAATGTTAAGCTCTAGAATTAACCAAATAAGGAGTGACATGATGTTGATTCTTTCATGCATCAACACTATCTAAACTTTAGTCCGCCTTCTAATGAAATTATTTTTTAGGAATGGAATAACATGATAGAATAAATAATATGTATTCTATAATTCCTAGAACAAGAAAAATCAGTCATGGTTAATTTTTAGTTGGGTGGAAAATTAGACTAATTATTCTATTTGATAAAGAACCGAAGGAAAATTAAAAACTATGACTATATATAATGAGTTGTGTTTCAAAAAATATTTTTCATTAAATATTTTACCTAAAATATTCAACATCAAATAGAGGGTTAATTCCTTGATCTAATTAAAAGCAGGTTTAATATATGATTCATGTAAAGACAACATAAAAATAATAATTTTATTGCTCATGATTTATAATTGACCATGAAAACAAGAATGACGATTTATATGGTGGTCCAAAACAAAGGAATTAAATGTAATTTTTGATAAGTGATATTTGATATTATGAAGAAATTTTTTATGTTGACTTAATATGGAAATATGAATTATAATCTTATTAGTCTAAATGTTTTGTATAAATTTAATGAAAAATTAGTTCCATTGTAACTCCTCATGATCTGGGAATGTATATGGTTATTTCTAAATTAGTAACGTGTTCGATAGGATACTACATATGAAACACTGAATGAAAATGAGAAACAAAATATTAGAATAAAATTAATAATTGAATATATGAATTAAAAAAACACATTTAAATAAAAAAATTACAATCAATTTTAATCTTGTACAAATTAAGATTTAGAACACTTAAATCTTAAATAGTTTGTTTTTTAATAAAAACAGTTTCTATTGATATATTTTATTTTCAGTTAAAAAATAAATATAAAAATTCTATAATTTGAAATTTTTAAAATGAAAATAAAAGTTGAATAAAATATTCTAGAATTAGAACATATTTAATTTTTTTAAAAAATTATTAATTTTAGGGTTAACAGTGAAAAATTCCATTTTTAAAAAAACTGTTAAATTTATGAATATATTGAAACTAATGTCTCAATTTGAAACTTGTTAAAAAATTCATTAATGAAAATTTATTTCATTAATAATAATATTATTTTAAAAATAATAAGGTATATTTAGGAAATGAAGGATTAATTTTGCAAGGAATTAGGTAATATTTTCATATAAAAATAGTTTTTTTCCTTTCTATTCAAATAAATATTATTATATTAATTTTTCCCTTTAAGTTGAATATTAATAATGAAATAATTATTTTTATACAAAACAATTTTATTTCATGATTTTATTATAATTTTATCAGGTTAGAAAATTTTAATCGTAAAAAAAGACTTTTCTTAAAATCTATTTTTACGCCCTACGTGCATTAGTTATAAAATTATATTTTTGGAAACATAATAATTATAATTGAAAATATTATTTGAAAATATTGAATTATAAATTTTAAATTAGATAATAATTAAAATCGTAATTTATCTATATATAAAATAAATGTGATTAAAAAATAGTTATAGTAGTAAATTTTATATAATCAAAAACTAAGGATAAAACCCCAAAAATCACCCATGTAATCTAGAAATGTATGGTTAAGGGGATCCTAGAACTTAATTATTCACAAATTACATTTTACCATTTATGAGACTTTTTTTACTTGTAAAATTGTCACACCATTATTGAAAATTAATATGTATTCACACGAATTCATGTTTTCTTCACTTATAAAATGTGATAACTTTCACCACTTCATGAAACACCTATTATATCAGGTTTTATCTTAAACTTGAAATTTGTTTCATTCAATATTCCCCTTCCACATCCATAATCATATGTAATCAACTATTTATCTTTATTTCTATCTTTAAAAGGTGTTTTGGAAGATAAATTTGAGGTTTTCAATGAAGTGTGAACACAATCAGCTAAACATGATTAAATGTAATGGTTATCGGTCTCTATTTGAAAATTTTAGTAGAATTTTTTTTTAATTTTCACATTAAATTTTTATGGTTTAATCACTATCCCATATCCCTCATTTATAATTAATATATTTTATTTCACGATATTTTAAATTTTATTTCATTGTAACCCTCTTATTTTTACATTACCATTAATTTATGGGTTTTTATAAACCTAAATATCATTCATTGTGTTATGATAAGTATTATTGAATATTTTTCATATATGTTGGGTAAATTAACCTATTTGATTTTATTATATTTTATTTTCACTTTTTTGGGGGATTAACATTTCTACTCTTGAATAAAATTTATATATTTAATTTTATTTGAGAACTATGATATCTATAATGTATTTGGATTACCAAATTTTTATTTCATTGAGTTAAAATGACGTTCCATCAGAAAAATTCATCAATTTTCAAAAAATTATATTATATTTACACTATTATCTATTGGGAAAAAACATTTTCAACTCACTGAGTATTACGTTCTGAAATTATATCTCAAAAAGTGAATTTTTTTTATATAAATATCATCTCCATTATAGATATTGTTTTCACCATTTCAATATTTATTATACTGAAAAAAGTTTTTCATTTTTATTTTGAAATCCAAATATGTTTTTACTCATGTGAAAATAATTTTTTCCATTATCATGTTTTAATGTAAAATTTTACTACATAATTTTATGATGTGGGTTTTCAATAGATTTATTAATATGTATTAGTTTTTTTAAATATCATAATATTATATTTTATCATCATGCGCAAATTTCATATAAAACAATTTATATATTAATCTAGTTTCCATTAATTTAAATTCTTTTTAAAAATTTATATTTTCCTAAAAAAAATCACTACACCCTTTTCAAATTTATATATGATTATGAAGTGAATGAACAACTTGTACATGTATGAAAAAATGATTTCTAATTAATTTTTTATGGTTCCTTTTTCCATTATTGGAATTTATCATTATGAATAATACTTTATATGTTATGAAATTGTTTTATATATGATATTAAGCTTTAATGAAATTAAATATATATATATATAACTTGTTATGGTTTTAAAAATAAGGCTTTTGATTAAAAAAATTCATGGTTTTCAGAGGGATTTTAATAGATGGTGGTTTTAATAAATAATTAAATTGTCTTTTTAAATCATATATTTTTATATAATACTTTTTATTATAAAAATTTTTATTTTTAATAGACAATTTTATATTTTTTATATCAATTTCAATGTATTTAATTTTAAAGAAAACATTTCAAAGTAGTTTTGAACCCTTTCAAATAGTGGTATTTCATCATAATTTTAGCATGTTTTTTGAAGTGATCATAAAAATGAATTTTTCAAAAATTTAAATATATATAATGTTTATGATGTTAAAATAAATATATTGTTAATCCACACACAACTTCATTCCATTGATGTCCTTGGGAATATTCAAGTAAATGTTTTCATGAATCCGTTTTCTTTTCAACAGGTTAATTGTGTGATGTTTGAAGTGTGATAATTTTTATATTCTAATGGAACACATATTTATGGATGACTATATGTGGGGTCCTATATCACCCTCTAATTAAATTGATGCGGATAAATATTTCATGAGATAGTTATGGGAATTGATTATTAATGTTCAATCCACTATGGGAATCAAGATGTGATGTCTTTTGCAATATTATTATGTGAATATTTTACTAATTCCTCCTCCACTGTATTTATAGTAATTAGTTTTTGATTCATAATATACTATGGGAATCTATTATTTATTTTTGATCCACAATGTTATATCAAATAAGTAGTGATTACCACACCACTATTTTATTATTTATATTCCTATGTTAATTACATAGTTTATAGTTAATATTTTTTATGATATGATATATATTTTTTACTACAATTATACTCTAGGGATCCTAGTTATTTTCTCATATTTACACGCTCATTTTCCATGGAATATTTTTTCCCATTTGGTATTAAATGTCTTTTTATTATGTATAATGGAAAAAAATTATTTTTATATATTCATTTTAATAATATATTTCTTCTGTACTCATGTTTTCTCACATGGTTATGATTTACCCCCTAGATTACATGTGGATTATTTTCCACATAAAATGTGTTTCAAATAAATCCTTTGTTTTGATTAAAATTTCTAGGTTATGAAGATGAGTATTATAAATGGGGAGTCTATAAGGGTGTATAACATGGTTAGATTATATAGAATTGTTTACAGGTATCATAAAATGAGTTTCTTGTATAGTAAAATATTTAATGAATATTAAAATTACCTTAATGATATTGTTTTATTATTATCAGATAAATTTTAAAATTATATATATATATATATCTTGGTTCAAATCACATTGTATCAAAGCTACTGTATACTGAATCAATTTTTATCACTTGACCTAAGAGTGATATTTCGGGTCACCTCCATTTTTATTATAGCATAATCTTTTTTCTTTTGGATTTGATACCTAATGATTTGAGAATTATGAGAAAATTATAGTGAAAAAACTAGGTATAAGTTTATGGGATATGTCTAAGTGTATGGTGAAGTGTTATAGTTTTGATAAGTTAAATATTGTGTGGTTCTCTTAGAAATTACATTTGTGTTTAGAAATTGAAAATTTTATGTTTTTATGATATATATGCACCAAGTGGAAATCACCTAGAGAAACGATCATTGAATATCAAATCAATCTTCACTCAAGTTCATGGTGAGTGGGCCTAAGACTATAGTTCTTGTTAGACACTACTAGGGGATATACCTTGGTGAATCAAATTCTCTTTATAAATATATATAAATGATTAGTTCTATATATTTCAAAAATGATTAAAATTAGAAAAACTCATAAGAATAGGACTATATAAAACAAATTTAAAATTAATACACTGATTGGTTGGTTCAATTTTTTTAGGGTTGAACCATGCTTAAATAATGTTATCATTGGATAAGAACAATAAAGATTTATTATTTATATTAATATATCCATTTTCTTTAATTTTATAAGGAATTGTCATTTATATTTTTTTTAGTATTTTGATTGAAAGAATATCTTGAAAATATTTTATGCATGTTATGTCATTAAGATAAAAAAATGCATATATTGGATAAATTAATTCATAGTTCTATAAAGGATAGTGAGGTGGATATCTCAGAAGAAGATATATCTTGAGAATATTTTGGACCCATAATCTTATTCCATTATTTAATTATTATTAATATTATGAGGATTCAATTTATTTAAAGAGGAAATTTTAATGGTATAATATTTTAGAAAATTAATGTTTCATTTCAAAATGATAATATATTATTTTATTTTCTCTACACACAACAGCAAACACGAACAAGCTATAATATTTTAGATTGATATTATTAAGGAAAATTATGAATAAAAAACATCTAGGGAATAATATTATAGTTATCAATTATAATCATAAACAAAATTTCTTTAAGAACACTTAAAGCTTAAATAGATCATTTTTCAATAAATAAGGTTATATTTATATTTTATATTTTAATTTGAAAAAAATTGAAGTATTTAATTTGAATTTTTTAGAATCAACATCAATTTTTAATCCATATAATCCGAATAATATTAAGGTGAATTTATGAAAATATTCTAAAATAATTGATATGATGCTGATTTTTGAAAAATATAAATTTTACTATAATTGTTGATTTTATAACGATATCAATATGAATGATAAAATGAAAAATAATTTAACATTTTTTATTCTAAGAAATAAATATATGGAGTAAGATTATAAATTTTAAAATATTAATTTAAAATTTGAAAACCTTGGACTAATATTTTGAGTAAATAAGTAAAATTCTATAACAATAAAATTGTTTTTTTTCTTTTCATTAAATGAAATTTTATTGTGGAAAAATTTTACGGTGGTTGAATTTTAAGCCACATAAAATTTGTTTTATTTATAAAAAACAATTTATATATGGAATATAAATTACATTTATAATTTAATATAATATAAAATATTTACTAAAAAATAGTTTTCTTAAAAAATGTTTTTACGGGATCTACGCAACAATTTATGGATCATATTTTATCAAATTGAAAAAATTATTCTTGAAAATGATTTCAATTATGGAAGAAATTTTAAATTAATAAATATGGAAAATATTAATAAAATTAAATTAAAATTAATTAATGATGAAAAAATTTAGAAACTATAGTAAAAGGTATTTTATTAAAAGAAAACTAAGTGTATTATCCTATTATCAAACTTTTTTTCTTCAAATTGTTTGGTTGAGAGGACTACAGACCATACCTTGTGAAACATTAAAATAAGTATCACCTTTTTGAAAATTAAAATTTTATTAACATAATGTGATTATTAAAAACTATAATGTATTGTAAAATAGTCTATGTTTATTCATTTATAAGGGGAGGGGGTCACTTTAATAACATCATAATTAAAAAATTAATTCAAATTTCCTCTGATAATTATTCCATTATTCTCATATGATAATACCCTCCCACATTATTAAATCTACGTTCTAAATTAGATATCTTAAAAAGTTCATTTCCATGGGTTTTTTGAGTTAAACCACGGGTTCTCAATGTGGTTAGAGCACATTAAACTAAATGGTATTAGACGCAATGGTTATTAAAATGTATTTTCAATTCCAAAAGTCATGTTTGTTATTTAAAATAATGGATTTATTTTTATATTGTATTCACTATCCTATTTCCTTCATGTATAATGATTATTTTTAATTTCATGATATTTTAATTTACATTTCCTGAAAACCCACTTATTTTTATATTACTAATGTAGAAAAAGATTTTTTTTAAAAAAAATATCTTTTATTGCGTTATGATTTTTTATTCGAAAAATTATTATATATATAGGAAACATTATAATATTTTATTTTATTATTTTAAATTTTATATTTGTCTTCAAGGGATTTAATGTTTTAAAAAAAACATTTTGAAATGTATCTTGTATCAAAAATTATTATATTTGTATGGGATTTGGATGTCTCAAATATACTTTATTTGTGGTAAAAAAGTTTTTCCTTGATAATAATTATTTTTTTAAATTAATCTTCTATATATCCTCTATTATATATAAGGAAATTATGTTTCCCATATAAAAATTAATTTTTGAGGAATTCATTTCTCATAAATTATCAATGGTTTTAAGAAAAAATTTCATCTCGTTTGAAGAAACTTCTTTCCTCAAGTTCCATTCTCATTATCCCAAAATATTTTCCGTTATTATATTTAAATATAAACTAATATTTACTATAATTAACATACTTCATTCCATTATGACATTTCAAATAGAAATTTTTTACAACTTTTTATAATGCTAGTTTCTGGATTTTTTTATGTTTTACAAATTTTTTTACTTTCATGGATTTATGTTTTATCTGACAGTGGAAATTTTTTCTAAATAAATTATATACATATGAAAACTCCTTTATTTAATAATATTTTTAATCATCAATTATTTCCAAATATTACACTTCATGATTTCTACAACAAATTTTCAATGTGACACATATTATTATGTTTTACGGTTATTATAAAAAATGTTCCAAAAAAATATTTTGTTGATTCAATAACTATTATGAGAATTATTATTTATAAATAATCCTTTCAATGATTAAAATTATATAAAATTTTATTTTAATATTTAATTATTTTTATATAAATACAAAAATTTAGATATATTCATAAAAATTAATATTTTGATTAAAAATGAATTCTTGATTTTAAATTTTATTTTAATGGAATTTTATTTTGTCACAAAATATTTTAGTGACGTAAAAATTAATATTATTTTATTAAATTTGTATTGTAAAATATTTATATCTTTTTAACAGGTAATTTTGAATGTTTTATGGATATTAATGTATTTGATTTTAAGAAACCATTTTTAATAGTTTTAAAACCTTAAAAAAGGGTGTTTCCTCTTACGTTGAAATTTATTTTTCAAATCATATTAAAATGTATTTTTTGACCTATATCTACACCACTAATTAATTTTCGTTTTTGGTGGGCATATTTTTAAGCTAGTAGAAAAATTAATTCATTGCATATCTTATGCAATATTCTGGGAATTTTTTTTTATGAAAACATCAACATTCTATGGGAAATTAGGTTATGTTTGGAGTATTAATGTTTATATATAATAATGGAACACAGATGTATGGATGTTGATTAATGGGGTATATATCACAGTCCAATGAATTTTTAAAGGATTTATATTTAATATTATGATTATGTGAATTGAGTATTCATTCAGGATTCACTATTAGAAGAAAAATGTGACACCTAATCCACTATATTAGGTAACATTGCATTGATTCACATTTCACTTAGGTAATTAGGCTGTGATTTCAACTAAAATATGTTATTTGAAATAGGTAGTGATTACTACTCTATTATATTTTTATTTTTATACCTATATTTGTTCTATATATTATGCATATAATTTATGTTCAAGATATTCTATATCATTATGCCAATGTTTATTCTCCCTACATTATTTTTATTATCCCATGTTTCTGCAATATAATTATATATTATTTGTTTTATCTTTTGATATTAGTGGTCATACTTTTATGGATTCTAGAAACATCTTATTTTTCATGTTTGTAATATGATATTTCTTCCTCGGTCATGTTTTCCCACATTATAATGATCAAACCCTTAATGAAATGTTTATGAGTTGTTTCCCTTAAATAGAATTAGATCTCACCCCTTTATTATTTATAAAGTCCCCATTTTTTGACAGTGAGTATATCCAATAAAGTGTCTTGGGTGTATAGTGTAGTTTGATTATAGAGAAATGGTAACTTGTATTATAAAATGATTTTATTATGTAGTTGAATCCTAGAAGTCACAAAAAAATCCATTCAAAGGATATTGGAATTATTGAGAGATGAAATGATTAAATGTGTGAGATATATATATGTCTTTCTTGTGAAAAATGACTTTATAACAAATCTGGTTCATTTAAATATATTTTTATCACTATAACATTAAATGAGGGTCTATAGAACCACATTTATAAAAACTATAATAAAAAATCAATTGTATTAAAGAGAATTGACCTTTATAGAGGGAAAAAAGTTGTTGTAAGAACATGAGAATGAGTATAAAAGAAATGAGAATGTTTGTAATGTGTGATAATTTAGGCTATGCTGATCACGATTGATGAAGAAGGAAAAGATGTTGACTGATACAATAGTGGATAAAAAAGTTAAAAACAAATAAACTACCCACATTTCAATGCATCATATTCATAGTGTTTTTGAATTATAAAGAAAACTATATCCATAGTATGATGGGGATTATATTAATCATCATCATCCAACATCATTAAAATTTGGAAGAACCTATCCAATCACTACTGATAATGTGGATCAAGATAATGATGTGGTGAAATGTAATGTTATTTCACACTCTATATCTATAAATATATTATTCTATTCATGTTATTTTAATTCATTAATACCATCATTATTTCATAAAATAATTAAATCTCTATCTAAAATATGGTTTTTTAATTTTTTATTAAAAACAACTAATGCTGTGATGATTTCATCCTACGATTAAAAATCTTATTTGATCAATTTTTATGAGAACATACTTTTCAAAAATATCAGTCTCCATCACACGGTAGAATTTTATATGATATTTGAAAGGATTTATATATATATATATATATAGTGTTCAAAATAGATGATCAGAATTGAAAATATCCTTTCTTAATCATAATCAACTAGTGATCAAATATTGATGAAAATGCGATGATGATATCACTCGGGAAAAGAATTATTCTGTATGGGACCTAGTATCGAATAATAAAGGATAATTGACTCAAATAATAAAGAATGAAATAAAAAATTAATACATTTTAATTGTATTTGAATGAATTGATTTATTTTATTAATAATAAACTAGTTTTCTAATGGAATGTGAGATTGAGTTATCAACTGATCTCATACTCGGTTCATTGAAAATTTAAAGGGAACTTTTAAATCACACTTCATTGAAATATAATAATAGAAAAATAAAATTATAGTGAATTTGAAAAGGAATTTTTAATTACTGTGTTCTTTCCAGTGGGATCTTATAATCATTTTTAATATACAATTTTTGAATGATGCATCCTTGTATTGGTTTTTGGGAGGGTATCAAAAACATGATGAAGAAAAAGTATTTTTTTTCCCATCTATTTATGATTTTAACTATCATTATTGAATGTATTATTACTTCTTGAATATTGAGATTCATTAGGGATATCATCAATTGTGTGTGACAAATAAATTATTAAAAAGATCTTTTTAAAAGATTTAGAGACTATTAATTGATTTTTATAATGAAAATACCTAAACCATTACATATTAGAGTGAATTTAATATTGATTTAACTTTTTGATCTTTCCAAATATCTTTTTAGTTTAGATTTTTATATTTTTGGACCATAAATAATACCTAATATACCTATATATATACAATATAGAAACTCATAATTAGTACCCATTTTTTCCAAAATATTAAACATTTAAAACAAATCATGATTCATTTCATTGAAAATTCAGCATGAATTTCAATGTGAATTTTTATATTCTCTCACACATCCCTAAACCTCTTGAAGAAAATTTTAAAAATTGGAATGAAATAAGAAATATTAGAAAGGGAGAAAAAAGATAAATAAAAGCTTTACTCTGGTGAAAAAATAAAACTCATGAAAAACCCGTTTCATAAAAAATTTAAATTTACATAAAATGGGATTCAACATTCATTTAAAAAATATCATTTATCTCACCTTTTGAAATTAAATGATATTCATGAAAACTAAAAATAAAAAATAGAGAATATAATTTAGGATTCATGGGACATCATCATCAGAATACATCTTCTAGAACCATTACAATAACCGTTATAATTAGAATAACCACATGTATTAATTCCAAAAATAATTATCTTGAGAATGATATCATTAACCATTGCATTGGATCTATATCTGGGGGTACCCATCATATATGCTATAATGGTCTCATCTGTGAGCTATAACGAGGCTCGCCCCTTTATATAATATTTATTGGGATCATCTAGGAGCTATAAAGGAGATTATCCCATATTATATAATGTCCAAGGACCATATAATGAATAAAACTTTACAATATTTCATCATTTTCATCATAAAACCCTTGAAAATTTATTTTAAACACTTCTCTAAAACACATTTAGATGTCAATCATCCCATTTCTTTTAAAATTCCATTTTCAATACAACAAATACACAAAATAAGTGATATGGGGGTTTATTTTAAAAAAATTAAAATTATAAAAGTATTCCATACATCTAATAATGAATATGGTGGTAGGAATTTGTTTTTCCGAATATAAATTAACGTTGAATATTACTTACCCATTTTTTACCAAGTCATTCTGTATAATACATGTAAAAATATTACTTTTAAAAACCATTCAAATAAAGTAAAAATAGACATAAAATTTCCATTAAAAATATTTTATATCCCTATAAAAACAACCATAAATAATGTTTTAAAATATGGGCATGGAAGTAAAATTCCTGAAAAATAAATATTTCAAATATATTTTTTAAAATAATGTCCCATACCATGAGTTTGACTCATAATGTATATTCTTTATATTAATAAAAAATAATCGTATGATAATTATTTAATTGAATAATATGATTTTTGAAGTTTATTATTAAATTTAATTTATCTCTTTTAAATACATACATTATTATTCAATCAATTGAGATCACTTTGGATATTTTGATAGTATGTGAATTATTTTCACAAAATGAATTATGTATCTTTACTATCATAAAAGGGGTAATTATTCAATAATATCTATAATAAAAATCATGAAATTATATTTATTTTTTAAATAATTTTTACATTCGAAACCAATCATAATTTGTGGATATGAAAAAACGAGTATAGTTAAATCATATAGATGATAGGTCATACGTACGAATGAGTAATGTTTATTTAAAAAAAACAATCGGAAAAATGTAATTATAAGTTAATATTTATATATTTATCATCATATCATAAATACCAAATTATTTCATTAAATTTAGTCATATATATCGTCCATGTTATGTGGTGATAAAAAATCACATCACTTCTAGGATGTTGTATTCCAGATGCACACACAAATAACATTATCATTTTTTGGTGAATGGAAATATTAGAATAAAATTTAAATATTACACCTTCATAATGAAAAATATTTCATTAATATCATAAGGATATAATATAATTAAAATATATTTATTAACATGACAGTTCTTACCATCCATGTAATGTGATAGGGATAAATTAATCACTTCACCTTACTATGTTATAGTCCACTATAAACACACACAAAAATTATTATATCCCCCATGGAATGGAAACAGATAAGGTATATATGATATTGAACTTACTATGGATTGTTGAATCACTGAGACGGGGGGTTTAATTTGTGGTTTTATTTTTTAAAATTTTAAACTATTAGATATTTAACCCCTATAACATTTTATAGATATCAACCATATCAAGGATTATATGAAATTCACAAGAATAAAAATTTAGTAATTTAAACAAGGCACATATGACTTAAAATAACCCACCTTAGTGTGAGGATCTACATCCATTCCATAAATAGTCTCATAGGGCCATGTAAACTCACTATTAAAAATAAATGAAGAATACTATTGAGAAATCTTCATTTAGTCTTCTTCTATATCCTGATAGGTATGATTATACAAAATACCATTAGTAAAAAAATTTATTTTAAAACATGATCCAAAAAATAATACTCAACATTTTGAATTTACATCTTTGAATGTTTTTTTGAATTTCCTTCCGATTCCAATATATGATTTGTCCAACTAGTGTTCTTGTGTTTCAGATTCTATATTCAATGACCCTTTTCTAAAACTATATTTCATACAATCTTATGCTCTACATGATTTAACAAAACTAAACATCTAAAAAATTATATATATAATCTCTCTCCATTTCACTCATAATGGTATGCTAAACCCTCTTTCGAATTCTTATAAAAAAATTTGTTCGAAACAATTCTTTAACAAGAGATCAACTTTGGTCAGAAACTCACTATGAAACAAACTACACAACACATCATCTACTGACACAAGTTAATATTTTCATGTAAGATGTTTCTTTTTATTCTTACATATTGGTGTACTTAAATAGTAATGTTGGGAAAAAATACATTTTCCCCATACACCAAAATTCATAAATCACAATTTCATTCCCACTTCGATTTTATTGGGACACTTCCAAACTATTATAGATCAATTTTGAATCATCATGAATTATACAGTATCTCAAACAATTTTCAAAGATTCATATATTTTATGTTAAAAAAACTAATCAATATTTGCAACATTGACTTTGTTCAACTTGAAACAACACATTTCTTTCTCTATACAGACTTCAACTTTGTGAATTCATGAAAATTAAACATTTTGAATCTATAAATACTTTATCATTGTAACATTATGATACATAAGATTTTTAAATATTTGATAAAATAAATTTTGTAACTATATGAAACCCAAACTCTATAAAAATTTCATCTTTTTATTTAATTTAAAGGTTATCATTTTTTCTATATAAGAACATCAACTATGTAGGTTTGTGAAACATAAAAACTGTAGCATTGTATAATAATCAACTTCATAACTAGATGAAACCTCAAATATATACTAACATAAAATTTATAATGTCATGAAACATAAAAATTAAAGACATAGAAAAGTGAATTGTTGTATCTTCCCTAAAACTGCTACATTGTACATTTATAATACCTTCTCCATCCTATATTAATACTGAAATTTGAGAAAAAGGTTCATCAAGTTAAAAAAGTCCATCATATTAGAAAAATTCATCTAATTTAAAATGATAGTTCAATATTAAAATTGTAAAACAGGAAATTATAGACTCTATTACAAGTCACTATTTAGAATATTTTCGCAAAAAATGTCCTTACTATTCACCATTCATCCAATGATTAAGTAAAAATTTTATAAAAAAAAGATGAATATGAAACCAAAAATTTGGAAACTCTAGAAACTTTCACTTCTCATTTATTTTATTAACATTATATTATATTAAGAAATCATCACAATGTTTTCAGAATATGAAATAATATTATAACATCATCTAAATATTTGGGAATGTTTGATAACAATATTAAATTTATAACATCCAAACTTTCTTACTTTATTTATATCAACAAATTTCTTAACTTCCAATCTTTCTACCATTTTGAATCTAAAAAAAATTACATCCAGACTCTATAGGATTCTTTATCTTAATAACTATATTAACATCCAATTTTTTTTGTTTCTTTATCTCAGTAATAATACTGAATTCTAAAATTCATAACTATATTCATCCCAACATATTCATTGTCCTCTTACACCTTTAAAATTTCTTAATATCAAAAATTTATTTACTTATAGACCATATATATTTTCTATATTTTTCCATATATATAAATTATGACTTTAGACACCTGTAAAAAATTCTGACTTTTGATCATTTCTGACGTTCTTCATCAAAAAAACTTTAAATATTTCAAATTTTATATAACCTTTTGACTTCCTATATATGAAAAACATTAATTTTTCAAGAAACTTTATGAAAGACAATTTTTAACTTCCAATAATTCTTCATTTCAAATTTTACAAAAATAATAATTTAAAATTTTAGTTTTCAAAAAAATAAAAATATTAGATGATTATTAATATGAATTTTATTTGGTCATGAATGTTTTACAATATTTTTTGATAAATCAATACCAATTTGATCATCGTATAGAATATTCAATCATGTAGAAAATTTCACCATTAAATCTTCTTATTTTAATTTAATCCAGACCATTTTTGTACTAGAATTGGTGGTATAAACATACTAAAATTATTTTATTCTCAATTTCATTTACACTATTTCTTACAATGGCGACTCAAACCGAATTCACCCAAAAACAATGTTCCTCCTATTGTTGATTTTCATCCAATACAATCTATAGCTCAATCTGAATATGTAGAACAAAAACGTTCATATCAAATCGTATTTTGAACAACAACCCCTAGTAATATGTTCCCTTTTATATATCTTAGAAATCATTTTTCTTAAAAATGTTTATATTGTCATCATTCACTTTGATAAATTTTAACAAAGAAATAACTTATATGATATCATACCTTGAGGGTTTAAGATAATATTCTTATCAATTTTATGAAATATTTCTAATTCAAACTTTTCTAAGCTTCATCAATACTCAACATCATGGAAACTGAAATAGGAGTTGGAAATTCCCTAGAATCTACTAAGCCAATCATTTTTAACTAATATCTGGTATACATTGATTGTGACCAAAATATCTATCATTCCATATATTTCAGTTTTAAACCCATAAAGGAGGTAAAATCTTCATGAATTGACAATTCAATGTTCTTATTCATTTCCATATAAAATTATTCACATGATTATTGGTTATTTCTTGAAATAAGTTTATCAACAACACTAATAATTATCATAAGAGTAAATGTGCCCACTTATTTGACATATAAGTTTTCATTATCTTTGACTTTAAAAAAGTTTAACATCATTAGGAAATTATCAATGTTGGAATATGATTCTTTTAGAAACCCTTGTTAAGGAATTGTTCTTTTGTTTATGAAATTTTATGTGTTTAATGTTTCTGGGATGAGTTGGGGAGATGTTGGAAGAGTTTGGAATGTGTTTTAATATGTTTGGTGGATTTTCTAAGGGTGTGTGATTTGAGTATGCTTAGGGAAAACAGTGCAGGTTATCCTGGTAACAATATAGGGGGAGACAATGATCTTTTCATAGTCTTTGCATGGTTTTGCAAACTATGTGAGACAATCTCATGGGACCCCTTCTCTTATGTAAGTGGTGTGCGCATGGATAACACATGATTTTCTGAACCATGCTGGATTACTATGATGAAAAATAAAAAGGGGTTTTTTGAATTCAAGTTCACTCACGCATGACCAATTTAACACAAAACATCCTCCCACTTGATAATCACTTAGAATTTTCAGTTATCAAGGATTCGAGTGTCTATCCCACTCATTTTGGAAGTAATTCAAAGGGGTTTCAAGGTGGGTTAAAGGTGGGTTCTCTTGAGTAAGTCTCTTCTCTTGGGTCTCTCTGGTCTTCTCTAGATATACTCTTCCCCCTACTCTCCATTCTTTAGATATTCATCTGTTGTGTGTAGTTATAGGGTTGTTGTTGCATAATGTGATGATTTTAGGGCATATTGATGATAATAAAGATTATTTAGATCGGTTTTGATGGTGTGTTCACTGTATTTGAGGTGTGGTTGCTTGTGAGTCAATTTCACTAGAACTATAAATGTAGGTGTCTTCTATATTTACTCCACTTTTTTAGAACTAGGGGTTCTGGTAGCAATTAATTTATTTTTTTAGAAATTAATTGCGTATATGATGTGAAAGATCTTGGATGGAAACCCATTTTGTTAAGATTTGGGGATTTTTGGGTGAAATGGGATATGGTTGAAAGAGGGGTTTTGTTGTGTGATTTTAAAATATAGAGTTTAAAATTAGTTTCTTGGTTTTTATTAATAAAATTGTTTACAATAAAAATGTGGTTTTATTGGAATAGGATGTAGCATGGAATGTGGTAAAAGGTTTATTCAATAAATGGGTGATTTATTGATGTGAATTGGAATTTGTTGGAAATGGTTTTGTGCTTATGGTGTGACCTTCATGTGATATACCTGTTGTTGGATAAATATTATGGATTGTGTGAATTGTGTGTGTGAAGTGGGCTAGGATTACCACTATTAAAATAATACGGATTGTGGAAGGAAGGGACACCATCAGAGGTTATGTGGGTGGGAAGTAACACTAGAGTAGGAAAGGATAACAGGCATAAACAGAAGTGCCACTACGGTTGTTTACCATTTTTGGTGTCATTGTCACCATTGTATAATTTTTGTGTTATGTTATGAAAGATGGGAAGGGGTATGCTAATGTGAAATGGTAAATGGTTTTGGAATGGTTTTTTGGATTTCTTATGTGTTGAGATAATTTGGGTGAAAATGGATTGGTAACGGAGTGTTTGGCTTGTTGTATATTGTTATACCATTTTTTGTTTTATATAAATTTTCTAATAGTTTTATCCTAGTGACATGTGTAGGGAAATCAGTTGGGAAAACCTACCGAGTATTATAACTCACCACCTACTTTGTCACTTGGATACTTCTATAGATGTGGTATTTCGGGGCATAGGTAAATGTAAAGGGTCTCATCTTCTTGCAGTTTTCATGGTGCTTGGTGATGTTGTGGAGCTTGGAGCATGGAACATGTAATGGACCCCTGGAGGGTGTCCGAGTTCTTTGGGGCCTTACTATGATGTCCTCCGCATTATAGTCTGATATTTGGTTTGGTTTTATTGGAATTTGTTAATTGTTATGGAATAGTTTTTTTATTTAGTTAATTTATGGGTTGGGTTACTATGTCCACATACATCATGATTTTTTGTTGGTAATAGCATGTTTAGATAAATGGTTCATCTCAAGGGAAAATCAATCTGCAATTTATTCTCGAAGCCCTCAGCATTTGTTGCCTGCCTTTGGTTCCTTGGGATCATCACTTAAGGCTATGTTACAGTCCTCTTCTCTCTGAATCCAATGGGATGGGGTAGGATGTAACAAATGGTATCGGTTTGTTCTGTCCTTGGATTTTATGTGGGAGCAAATTTTCAGTCCTTTTCCATTGATTGTTGGTCTTGGTTTTGACTTTAATTATTGGAATATTCCATGAGTCGGGATGGTATCAAGGAATATGATTATTGGAACTTAGAATGTATAGAAAATAAGGTTGTAGCTAACCCTTTATGCTGAGTTTCATGTTACCAGGGAGTTGGGTACATAATTGTCTGGAGACCTTATATGCATTATAAATCTCATTTTCATAGGCGTAGGCAATGATATTAGCATGAAATTTATAGTATAAATGACATACCATTAGGATGAATATTTCATTAGTGTATAATGAAATATGGTGTGATATGAATGTGCTGATATTCAAAAAAATCTGAACTGGGTTTCAAAATGGAAGGATTTGAATACTGAAAACATGTGGTATTCTGAAATTGGGACAATTTTCAAAACATGGTGGATATTTCAGAATAGTGATAGATGGGAACTGTTAATTCCAAGATATTATAAGAGTGATTACTGTTATTTAATGGATTTGAAAATTTTATACCATTTTATTTCAAGGGACTCAGACTTATGATTGTTTTTGTGTTGATATAAATGGCAATATATAGGTATCGTAGAGGCGAACTAGAAGAAGATGCTAATAATGTGGTTACACCTGAGCCTCATGTGAACCAATAGCTAGTCTAGAGTATAATGAAATATTTCTAGGCTGTTGAAGGTGGGAATAAAGCATATTAACCAAAGAATGTGGATCATGTAGTTCATTTAAAAATTCAAAATTCACATATTTTTAGGGGTTATTTGGAGAAAAAAAGTGAGAAAGTAAAGCTCAATAGAATATCTAGGATATTTGACTTCATTGGAAAACTAGAAGAGTTTAAAGTGATGTTATCCATGTAAATGTTGGAATATATTTCCCTTCATTGGTGGGAGCTGGTGGTTCATGCTAGGACAGACCAAGGTGTGACATGGGAGGGTTTTGATGAGTTTTTTAATGAACAATTCTACACTCAAACATTCATAATTCAGCATACAATATATTTATTCTATTTTAATAAAGGGAGCATGTAAGTTATAGAATATATGGCTATGTATGTGAACTTAGTGTAGTTTTCACCCAAGGTGGTGGGTAGTACATAGTTGAAGGCATGAATTTTCAAATATGGGTTGAGGTAGGAAATTCATTCCAAGATTTCAGTTATATGTATAAATGATTACAGTTAAATGGTGAATAGAGGTATATTGGCTATGTGGTATCTTTTAGGGGCTACAGGCATGTGAAATATGTTGGTACCCATGGGGAATAGTTGGAAATTGAACACGAGTTTGAAGTTGAAGAGGGACACTTATTTCCAGGGTGGGATTATGACTCAAATCAGATGGTAGGATCATTGTATCTTCCTCCGAAGACTCGGAGTAAGCCAGGATGTATTCAGTGTGTCTCTATAGGACACATCAATTTGGATTTTATGGCACAACCTCTAGTATGTCATAAATATAAGAAGACAAGGCATTGTCAAAGGTATTTCCATAATGCTCAATGTAAAGGTGCTCGTGACACTCCTTAGGGGTTGTAGGCATACTATTCCTGGACAAGACTGGGGAAAAAACATACTCCTCTTCAGTAGACCCATGTTAGTCATTGTTATTTTGGAAATACCATGACACCTCAAAAGGGTAATAAATTGTAGAGCTTGGATAGAAAGATGTTGGTTACAGAAGAACTAGTTTTTTCGATTGATCATTCAGGACCATCCACAGTGAAATGTATGGATCTTTTAAATTCTACACGGATATAATATTTTTTTGATACCAGAGGTCCACATTTTATTCTTCTAACATCGCTGATTGTTTTCGGTTTACATGTAGAAATGATTCCTTCTATTTTGAAACATCAAACTCCACTGGGTCAAAGAGAATATCGAGCCTTCATATGTAAATTATGTTTCATAGTTGTGGATGGAATGGAATATATATAGGATTTCTCAGGGCGTGAGATAGATTCTTATGATATAATAATGGGAAAGGATTTCATGGTGATGTTTAACTCGCACATTGATTTCTATGCATGAATGATTGGTTTTACAATGGTGGATGGTGTTGAATATCTCTTTATAAGGGAGAAGATGGAAAATGTGGGTGCAATAGATTTTTTGGCACCAGCTCTAGGCAGTATCTCATATCATTTACTAGAATTTTTGTTAGAATAAGTGAAAGTTATTCATAAGAGTGATCTTCTAGTGGTTGTGGATCAATTTATGGATGTCTTTTCTAATGAATTGTCAAGGTTTCCACTCATGAAGGAAGAGGAGATTATGATTGATCTCCTTCTAGGGAAAAGTCTTATCCCACTTCCATCTTACGAAATGGCACCAAAAGGATTGCATGAATTAATGGTGTAGTTGGAGGAGCTAGAAAAAAAGGTTTACCTGGCCTATCACGTCTCTATGCGAAGCACCTATTTTCATTATTAAAAAAGTGAATGTAACTCTGTGGCTCGATATTGATTTTCATAGAATTAATCAGGTTATGATAATGACCAAATATAAACATCCATGCATTGATGATTTGTTTTACCAATTGAGGGGAGATAATTGATTCTCTATGATTGAATTGTGTCCATGATATAAATAATTGAGGTTAAAGAAGGAGTATATCCACAAAACAGCTTTTAATAGTAGATATGGCCATTATGAGTATGTGGTTATGTTGTTCGGCTTGATGAATGCTCCATGGGTATTCATGATATTGTTGAATCAGATAATATAGTGATATCTGGATTCATTTTTGGTGGTATTTTTTGATGATATACTGGTATTTTTTGGACAGGGATAGAGCATGGGAAGCACTTCGCAGTAATTTTTGTCATGTTGAAGGATAATCGATTGTATTCCAAATTTTCAAAGTGTGAATTTTTGATATATGAGGTTTCATTCTTTTCCCATGTTATTTCAATGAATTATGTTTTAGTTGATCTGAAAAAGAGAGAGGTTGTTGTCTCATGGAAATCCTCAAGGAATCTTTTCGAGATACATAGTTTCCTTGGACTTGCGAGGAATTATCGATGTTCTATTCATGATTTATAATAATTGACCTCAGAAATTATTTCTTTGTGAAGAAAAAATCCCATTTAAATGGGATGAGCAGTGTCAAAAATATTTTGAAGAGCTAAAGGGTCTCCTTAGATCAGCACCAATTGTGGTTTTTCAAGAACCAAGGAAAGTGTATGTTGTGTATTGTAACACACCAAGATTAAGGATAGGGTGTGTTTTCATTCAAGGAGATCATGTGGTTTCATAGGGATAACATAAATTCAGTTTTAATGAGAAGAAATACCCAACATATGATCTATAGTTGGCATTAGTGGTTCATGCCTTGAAAATGTGGGGTCATTATCTCTTTGGTGAGAAATTCACAGTCTTTACTGACCATAATAGCTTAATGTATATTTTTTCAGGGAGGTTTATAAAATTTAGGAATATGGGGTGGATGGAGTATCTACAAATTTTTGATTTTTATGTGATGTACATCCCAGGTAAGGGAATCTTGGTAGTACATTCACTAAGTCAGAAATCATATACTCGAGTGGTGAAACGAGCATCAGATCCATGGTAGTTGATATCGGGCATAGCTGACATGCGGTTGGAATGTGAGGACATGGGATACCGAGGGGTCTAATATATGGTTTCCTTGATTTTTGACCTGGATAGTTTGGTCAAAAAGGAACATGCACTTGATTCACAATGTATGGTGATGAGGTGAAAACTTTATAGTGGGGAGACCATTGAGAGAAGGTAACTGGATGGGTATTCTGTCTCGAGTATTTGGAATTAGACAGTGGTCCCAGTGGCTTTTAAAGAGGAACTTCTCAGGGCTTATCATCATTCTAGGTGGGTTGTTGATCCTGGAATTCAGAAGAAACATAACACATTAAAATCACAGTTTTAGAGGGATGGTATAAAAAGGGATGTGGTGGAGTTAGTCTCTATATGCATGACTTGTTAGCAAGTCAAGGAAGAGAATTAGTAGCTAGTAAGAATGTTTCAATCATTTCATATTCCAATTTAGAAGTTGGAGAAAATGCAGATGGATTTTGTGACAGTTCTCCCAAGAATGGTTAGGAAACGTGATGCCATAAGGGTGATTTTGGATCGTCTCACAATGTCGTCCCATTTCATTCTGATTCGTGAGTCTCATATAGTGGTGGATAAATCAAAAATCTATATCCAGGAAGTAGTAAAGTGTCATGGTGTTCCCATTTCGATTGTATCAGAATGAGATATGAGTTTCAAATATCACTTTTTGAAATCCTTATAGTACACTATTGGGACATAGTAGATGATGATCATATCATATCATCATCAGATGGATGGAAAATTTGAGAGAATGATACAAACCTTAGAGGATATTCTAATGGATTTTGTGATGGATTTTAGTGGTTAATGGGAGGAACAATTACCATTGGTTGAGTTATCCTATAATAATAGTTATCATTCATCAGTAAACATTGCTTTGTTAGGCATGTTTTGGGTGTCTATGCCTTTTGACACTATGTTGGGTGGAAATGGGTGAGACTTTGATGATTGGAATGAGCCTTGTCCTAGATACTACTAAGAATATCATGTTTATCAAAATGTAGATCAATATGGTTCAAAGTAATAAAAAATCATATGTGGATCATCTTCGATAATTTTTGTCATTTAAGGGGTGAGATCAAGTGTTTTTGAGAATCTCTCATAGGATGGGACATTTCTAGTTTGGAATGAAGGGTAAGTTATCTCCAAGGTATTTAGTGAATTTTCAGATACTCGATTCGATTGAAGATGTGGCTTATCACTTGGATTTTCCAAAACGATTTAGTATAGTGTTTTAATGTCCATGAATTTCCATATAATTTTTTTAATTATATGGAATTATTTCGAGACCTCGGAATCTGACAGCGCATGATTCCGATGCCAAAAGTTCCCGGAATGATGCGTCAAAAATGTTAATTTTAAAATAGCGCCCGTGAGTGGTTTTCTTGAAAAATTGGAAAACCTCTTAAATGGGTGCTCGGATAAGAAATATGAGGGAACTATTGCATTTAGGACAGTGGTTTTACCATAGGCGTGACATATGTTTAGTCGATGCAGGCCTCCGGTGACAAAACCCAAAAATGGAATAACCATAAATTAAATAATTAAATATAGTTATTTTATTTTCAAATTCTTGTAACTCACGGATGGTTACTCAGATTAAAAATCTGAGACCACCGGTGAGCTTTTGAAGGAATGATTTCTTTATGAAGATACCAACATTGGCTGGTGTGGGCCAACAATGTATGATAGTTTTTTACTGTAAATAAAATAATTAATTAAAAATAAATTTATAGTTAGAATCAATAACATCAAATCGATAACTGGGATTAAAAATCAGAGAGTATCATTGAGTTCGTTGGGATGTGTTTACCTTAGGCAGAGCCTAACCAAGACTGGTGCGGCTCGAGGGTGACTGTTAATAATTTTTGGAACATTTTTTTGGGTAATATCAGTAAATGCCCAGGCGTAATTTTCTATCTTTTGACTCGTTGCTCAGATCAAAAACCTGAGAGCACCGTTGAATCCGCAGTGTCGTGATTCTCTTAATAGAGGCTTCACATTAACCACAGTTTGTTGGGAGAGGCTGTTAGGTTATTGACCAATTTAAAGAACAATAAAATAACAATTTTATTGTTATTTTATCTTTCTTTTCTCCAAGGGATGAGCGTCATTGGTGGGACCGATGACTTTTCAAGTCATTATGTGGATTGACTCACCAATTGAATTACCACACCATTGAGAATTATACGTGGTTCATTAATTACTCATTTAATGAACCTAATTAATTCTTCATGCGGGACACACTCTTTGTCTTGTACTATTTATATGGAGCTCATGGAGATAATTTGGAACGACTTCACCAAGCTAGGAAGGTTTGGAAAAGTAATGTGACACCAACCACATGGGGGATGAGACTGATTTCAGTGAGCGGTGACGAGCGCCACTGAATCAAAAACCGATGACAATTACGAAGAAGGTTATGTCCATCATCATCAGCGATTGTCTCTTCTAGGAAGTGGTTTTATTAAAAAATTAACTATGATGAAATAAATCCTCTCTCTCTTGTATCACATTAACATGGATGGTAGAGAAAAAGGAACAAGGCCTTGATCCTCCAACTCTTTTCTCATGCTCTGTTCTTCAGGAATGATTTCCTCAGATGATGGAAATGAAAAATAGTGGGTCAATGTATGATGGAAGTATTTTGAAAGAGCCATAGGCATATAAAACACTATGAATGGACACCAGAGCATGTCCGGTGACCCGTAGAAGAAACCATAGGCGCGGCATGTCAGCGGTGGCCGGCATAGGCCAGAGGAGACCAACGGGAACCGGCCACAGGTGGTGGAAGACGGAACATCGTGGAAACAATGGATGTTCAGCCTAAGCTCGCCGTTCAAGACAAGGACGGTGCCCGTAGGCGCCCCCGGTGGACAGGACCGCAGCCAGTAGGCCACTGAAGGAGGGCGAGGCACGGCCCGCGCCATGGACGTTGGTGAAACCTGATCGGCCAAACGGTCTACGTTTAAATGTGGTGGGGAAGTTCTCCACTAGCTGGCGAAAAGCCCTGAAAGCATGGGGAAAATAGGACGCAATGGTCCACCTTCTGGTGGACTAAGCCAGCACGGGCTGGGAAGAACCCGTGGCCCGGCAGACCAGTTCGAGTGTGCTGAGCCCCACCTGACGGGCAGTGCCAACAATGTCCTGGTCCAGTGAACCAAACTGGGATAACACCGATGGGCTGGACCCAGTGAACTGGATGACCCTTAATGGGCCAACACAAGTGAGGTCAGATAGACCACTTGTTACGTTGCGTCAGGCCAGTCAGACAAAGTCAGATCAGGCCCAGACCCAATCGGTCCATGAAAAAATAAACACCCTTAAATGAAAAACTAGGTTTCTATTTAAAAAAATATTAGTGAAGTTGGGATCCCTTTTGGGAAGAGGTCCCTTCGGCATTTTCTGGCGGGCCTGACCGAGTCGGGCCGGACCGAAATTCAATCACCCCGTTTCATGGAATGGGATGTAACTAAGTGACTGGGAATTTGATTGATGCATCGTCTATGACATAAGGACCCTTATGACAAGGTGGTCCTTTAGAGATACTCTATGTGAGTTTTGGTCATGTTTGATGTTTGACCTAGGTTGGATTAGACCTGAATCCAACCGAGCCATTTTTTATAAAAGTGCCCATATCTCATAGACCGGGCATCTGAACGATGTGTCGTCTGTCATGTTGGAACCCATATAACAAGGAGGTGACTTGGGTATACTTATTATGGGACTTAATACCAGTTGAAATATGTCTGATGGACTGAAAAGCAGTTATCCCAGAATCAAGCGTGTTATGATCGGGAATCCAGTGGCAGGCTGTCACATTCATATTGATCCTATGTAGATATGCATCATATCAACCCTATGTGGACTGGCATCATAGAGACCCTCTGTGTATCGGCATCATAACGACCTAATGTAGACCATCCATAGAGAAGAACAATGTGGATCAGCTTTATAGCGACACAGTATAGATCAACATCATATCGACCCTATTTGGATCACCATCATAGCGAACCTGTGTGGATCGACATCATAGAAAGCCTCTGTGGATCAGCATCATAGAGACCCTATGTTGATAATAATCATAGTGACCCTATGTGGATCAACATCATAGCGACCGAACGAGGACCCGTATGAGAGCGGCACGTCGTGGATCAGCTTCATAGTGGCCCTGTGTAGATCGGCATCATAGCGATACTATGTGGATAAAAATCATAGCAAAGCTATGTGGATCATCGTCATAACGACCCTATGTGGATCAACATCATAGATACCCCATGTGTATCAACATCATAGCAACCCGATGAGGAATAGCCATAGAGATGCATAACATGGATCAGTTTTATAGTGACCCTATGTGAATCAGTATCATACAGACCCTATGTGGATCAACATCATAGTGAACCGTTGTGGATCAGTATCCCAACAACCCTATGTGGGTCAGCATCATAGAGAACCGATGAGGACTGGAATTAAATCAGTATGTCGTGGATCATCTACATAGCGACCCTGTGTGGATCAACATCTTATTTCCTATTTCTCTATGTTTTATACTTGGTTTGATCTATCTCTAATGCTTTTTTCTTTGTTATTGAGGTCTTTATTTGTGGTTTTTTCTTTTGTGGAACTCTGAGAGACCTTCAAGGGTCTTGGGTCCATACTAAATATTGTTATATTCACCACTTCCCTGGCTTCATCCGCACATTGTTGTGTCGGGTGCAGACTATGAGTAGCTGGTATAAGACTTGAGAGAGCCAGGACCAGGAAGTACACAAAAAATATGGGCCAACATAGAGTTCTCTGGTGATGATCTATTCTTACTCTTTAGGTAGGATCCTTGGTGGATGATCCAAGAGATTTCATCTCTATTCAGTTGTACTTGTACATTTCAGCTTGTCTTGTATTCCAACCCCATTACGTTCTGTACACTTTTTACTATAGCAGTTTACATTGTGGTTACTTATTATTGTATATTAGATTTTGTGTTTTTATAGGTTTAATTCCAATTCCTTACCATTATATGGATACACATTTTCGATGCTAGTCCCCAACCCCTAGCCTATGGATGGCGGGCTTGGGGTAGTCACGGCATGGGCCCCGGGGGATGGGTCCTGAAAAAGTGGTGTTAGAGGAGTCGTTTATACAGAAGAACTAGGACTCTGGTCATTCCTATTGGGTAATAGTGTTATGTTTTTTAGTCTGGATTTTTTTTTGGGGGTGTCCAGTGTTGGTGTGGAGGATAACGTATCCATACACTAGGACCCTGAATTCTAATTTATAACTTACTGCACGAAAACACTGATTTCCAGTGTTTTTGAAATGTTTTAATTTGATCTCTTTTGATTCAGTGCACATAGTATAACATTTTGACCATGGATCATCTTGATACTCTTTCAAGATGCCTCTACAGAGACAGCTATCCTAGATTCCTGAGAGTGTACACGATGAAAACCCACTACATGACGAGGCTCCGGTGGAGGGCCCTATAAATGTGTTGGCACCTTCGGGTGGTGTTCCTGGAGCACCCCCACCTGTTGGGTAGTTTTTTCCACCAGCCGAATTATTAGACAATGCACATTGATTTAGTTCATTTCATGACTTCTAGTGGTAGAGGCCTCTGAGGTTTTTAGGTGAGTCATTTTTCCAGGTAGCTGAGGAGGGGATGGAGGATGTGCCTAGAATTTTCCACCTAGTTGAGACCCCCATAAAGCATATGGTGATCTTGGATTCTATTATTTTCTAGTGCATGACCACGAGGATGGTCTGTAGGGGAAGAATTTTCGGTACATGGACCCTTACCCTAGACGGTACGTTCGAGTAGTGAACTAGCTATATCAATGCCCATTGGTTAGCAGTTACAACAGGTGGTAAAGGTAGAGGACACATGCATGATTAGCTCCTTATATGTATTTCATCATCAGAGACCCCTCAGGTTCTGAGGTGAGCCCGACTCACATGTGGTCATGGACTGGCATGAGGAGGTGGCCGAGTATCCATCTAGCCAAGGCACCATTCGATCAGATGGTGGTCTTGGTAGAGAGACTTCTACATTGCTCAGTAAAAGGATGTCCAGGTTTAGATAACCCTAATCTTGTGAAGATCTTACTTTTCTATGGAAAATATTTAGAAGCTTCCTCAGAGAATGGGGTCACTTTCCATAAAATGTGTCAGGGTGAGTGTTCCCTATAGCTTCTATAGATTTAGCAGGATGACATGTCGGTAGTTGAGTATTCATCAAGGTTTACTGACCATCCCAAGTACATGATGAATATAGTACATTTAGTTATATAGGGTTAGGACTTCCGAACAAGGACTGTTTATAGAAATCTGAGCCAGTACTATTCCTATATGAATTCCTAGTTATGTTAGGGTGCGAGAGAAAACCTTTTTGGTTGATTGTTATTTGGCTGAGCAGACAAAGCTAGTGAATGTTAGTAGTGTGAAAGTCGGAAACTGATGCTAGTCTCAGAGACATGGTTTTGTAAAACATTTCAGGAAGAGGAAATTATAGAGACAAATGAATCTATAGGGAAAAAGTCATGAAAGTGGAAGTCAGAGAGCAGCATGAGGTTGTATACATTTCACCATGTTACAACCCCCCCCCCCCCAATGTGGTCCCCACTAAGATCAGGGAGATGGAGGATATGGGACGGGAGTAGATGCAAGCCATCAAGGAGTGTGACCCATGGGATCCATGAATGATTCAAGGTACGGTCTGTGTCTACTAATAGATTCTATATTAATAGATATAGGTACCAATCATTACATTTTTTCTTTGAAACTTGTTCATAACCAAGAGTTCCCAATAAAACTGATGACTTCACCCTTACGTCTGGAGATACCTCTAGGAGGAGCATCGATAATCACACTTATGTCGACGGTAGGATCTAGCCCTTTAGGTGATAGTTTCGGTTAGAACCTCTTAGTGGCAGCGTCGAGTCCTTATGGCGTTAGTTTGGTATGGACTGTACCTCCATAGTTCATATAAAGATTTACTGTTATAGGAAAAAAGGATTTAGTATATCTATAGTGTTGGAATGGGGTTTTACTTTGTCATAAAAAAGGAAACCAATCAAGCACGAGATAAACATGCATAGGAGGTTCTAGCCGATCACTCTTGATTTGGCCACCCTTACCCTCAAGGAAGCATGAGATATGTGTTTTTAGTTAACAATAGTAGTGGAAGAGTGTGGGGACTTCTTTTTAAAATATTTTTCTTGGATTACCTCTGTAAAGGGAGAGGGACTTCTGGAATGGTGGGGTACTACTGGAGATTTTTACTAGTCTTATCCTGGGCAGTGGCACCCTTTTCAGCTTTGAAAAATATGGGGGAGCCTTTTATGTGGATGGGGAAGTGTCAGAAGAGATATCAGGAGTTGAGACAAAGACTGAAGAGTTCCCCCATCTTGAGGCCAACTCAAGAGGGAATTGGGTATGTATTCTACAATGATGCATCAGATACCAGACTAGCTGGTTTCCTAATGCAAGATCGGGTAGTGATCGCCTAAAAATCACTACAGTTGAGGCAATAGGATCAGAACTATGATACCCATGACATGGAGTTAGTAGCAGTGTTATGTTCGTTGAATATGTGGTGGAACTACTCTGTGGACAAACAATTTATTGATTACTATGGTCACAAAAGTCATAGGTATATATTCTCATCGAAGGACTGGAACCTGAGAAAATGATGATGGTGGGAGTTCATCCATGACTATGACTTTGTGATAGTCTATACTCCTAGGAAGGGGAATGTGGTAGTAGATTCACTCTACAAGAGGTCTGGTCTTCCACAATTGAGTGAGGCATCAGAGCAGTTAGTCGTGCTGCAGATATCATTTTTGGATAAAGATGGATCATCTTACCTCTACTCTATGATTTCCATTCTTCCAATTCTTCTGCGAGTTCGGGAGGCACATCATAGGCACTTTGACCGTGAGGCCTGATGTGATCATTTATCCACATAAAGGTCTCCTGAAGGATTTTCTAAATGTGGGGAGCACGTCATTCTCTTAAAAAGACAAACCACGGTACCCGTGATGCTTCAGTAAGAGGTGTTGAGGGAGTTCAATACATCCCCTTTAACGGTAAAACCTAGAGTGGCGAAGATGTAATATGACCTCCAGTGTCAGTACTCATGTCTAGTGATAGAGGAATCAGTGGTAGAGTTTGTATCACAATTTCTCACATGTCAGTAATTGAAGACTTCATAGAGCCGGTAGAAGTATTATGCGGACAGGGGATGAAGAACCATTGAGTCCGAGGAGGGAGACCATCTCTTTTTAAGGGTCTCACCCCGAATAGGATTGAAGAGGTTTGGTTGGGGTGGGAAACTATATCTGAGGTTCATCAAACCTTTTTTGATTCTTAGTATAGTGGGAGAGGTGGGGTAAAATCTATCTCTTCCCCTACAGATACACTAGGTGCATAATGTTTTCCATGTGTCGTAGCTGAGGAGATGTGTGCATGATCCATCACACATTATCGATTAGGGAAACTTGGACTTCAATGATGGAGCGACTATTATTGTGTTTTCAGTGGATATAGTGGATTGGTATGAGCAAGTTGATTGTGGATAGTCAGTCCCTCTGGTGAAAGTTGGGTGGATGCATGGGAACATATAGGTGAGAACAAGGGATTGGGAGGTTCAAATTTGTACTCAGTACGCTTGTTAGTTTAATATTTCTTTTTTTTGGCTTTCGAGGATGTAAATCCCTAATGTGTGGAGAATTTAATGTCTTAGAACTTCTGTATATATTTTTTAATTATATGGAATTTTTTATAGACCTCAAAATTTGACGGCATGTGATTCTAAGGCCCACAGTGCCCGAAATGATCCGTCTAAATATGTTATGTTAAAAATAAAGTTCATGAGTGGTGTTCCTAAAAAATTGGAATAACTCTTAAATGGTGTTTGGGATTAGAAAACTGAGGGCATCATTGCATTCAGGATAGCGAGTTTACCTTAGGAGCAAATTTTGTTTAGTCGGCGCATGCCACCTGTGAGAATAAACGAAAATGGAATAACCATAAAAAAATTAAATAATGTTATTTTATTTTTCAAATTCATATAACTCATGAACGATGAGTCAGATTAAAAATCTGAGACCACTGCAGAACATTTGATGGTATTCTTTCTTTTGGAAGAAACTAACTTTGTCCGACACAGGAAAAATATGGATGTTAGCTTTTGGACATAAATAAAATAATTAAGTATCAATTATTTTATTTTTAAAATTCGTAACATCTAAAAGATAACTCGGAATATAAATACAATAGTACCGTTGATTTCGTTGGGATGTTTTTCCCTTAGGAAAATCCTAACCTCGACCAATAAGAGTCAAGAACAACTGTTAATAATTTTCTGAACATTTATTTGGGTACGTTCCATTGACACATGGGTGGCATTTTCTATCTTCTTACTCATTGCTCGGATCAAAAATCAAAGAGAAATATTGAATCCATAGCACTGGGATTCACTTAAAGAAGGATAAATTTCAACCCCAGTTTTTCGGGAGAAGAAGTTTGTTTTTAGACCTTTTAAAAGGATAATAAAATAAAAAATTTATTGTTATTTTATATTTATTTTCTCCAACGGATGAGAAGCATTTGCGGGACCGATGACATGTCAAGTCAATAAGTGTATTGACTCACCAATTTTGTTACTTAACCATTTCCAATTAAATGGAGTTTATTAATTACTCATTTAATGAACCTAATTAATTCTTCTTATGGGACACTCCTTTTCTCCTCAACTATTTATATGGAGCTTGGGAAGGGGTGTTGGAATAGGTTCGCCATGTGACAAAGCTCTGGCAAAGTACCACGACACCAAACACTTGATGGACAAGACTGATTTCATTAAGCACTGACGAGCACCACCGAATCTCGAACCGATGACAACGAAGAAATAGGTTCTGTCGATGGTCATCAGTGAACGTCTCTTCTAGGAATGGGATTTATTGTGATGTTTTCTTTGATGAATTAAATCCTCTATCTCTTACTATCATATTAACTTGGAAAGAGCGGGGGGGAAAAACAAGTCATGGACCCTCCGCTACTTCACTCATGCTCTGTTCTTTGGGGACAGTTTCCCCAGATGATGGAAGTGAAAAATTCCGGGTCACTCTATGATGGGATAATATAGGAGAGCCATAGGTGTAGACGACACCAATAATGGACACCAGATAACATCCAGTGAACCATGGATTAATCCACCAGAGTTCCATGTTGGCAGTTGCCGACGGGGGTCAGAGGAGACCCACATCAACCAGCTGCGTGTGGTGGAAGGTGGTACAAGACCGCGCTGCAGCAACTAAAGGTAGTTGAATAGAGCTAAATGTTTGGGAAAATGGCAGTGCCCACAGGTTCCCTTGGAGGAAGAAGCCGTAACCAGCCATCTGGTGTAGGAGGGGGCGGTGCAGCGGGTGCAGCGTTTCTTTGGCGAAACCTGATCGGCCAAATGTACGCCCGTTAAATGCGGTGGGGAAATTCCTCAACAGTTTTCGAATGGACTAACTATCACAGGGATAGTAGTATGAAATATTCTAACTCATGGCAGACTGAGCTTGTGTGGGTCGGGCCTGCCAGTAGGCCATGCTAGACCAGAGGCCCGGTGGGCCTGTGCGGGTTGGCCGAGCACCACCCGGCAGGATGGTCTATCCACAGCCTAGGCCTGCGAACTGAACCGGGCCAACCCCAATGGGCTAGACCCTGTGAATTGGGATTTCCCTTAATGGTCTGGACCCATGTGGGGTAAGATAGACGCTGATACTTTTTGCATCAGGCTGGTCTAACCAAGTCATATAGGGGCTAGACACAACCAGTGCTGGAATAAATAAACACCTGTAATGGAAAAACCAGGTGTATGTTTGACACATTTTCAGTGACATTGGGATCCCTTCAGGGAAGCAGTCTCTTTGGCATATTCCGAGGGGCCCGATCGAGCAGGACCGAACTGATGTGTGATCACCCCATTTCATAGAAAGGTAAGTAACTAACAGACCAAGAGTTCGATTGACGCGTCGTTTGTGGCATAAGGACCCCTGTGACCAGGCGGTCCGTTGAAGATACTCTAAGTGACTTTTTACAGAGATTGACATACAACCTGGGTTGGATCAGACCTAAATCCAACCATTCCCTTTTTACAATAGTGCACATATCTCACAGACCGGGCATCCGAACGACACGTCGTCTATCACATTGGGACCCCTATGATGGGGTGGTCTATTCGGTATACTTTTTTCAGGAATTAGTTTCAGTTAAAATATGACCAATGGATTGATGAGCGGTTCTTTTAGAATCAATCATGTTATGAGTGGGAATCTAGTGGCTGGCTGTCACATTCATAGCACCCATTTGGGGATCATCATCATAGAAACCATGTGTGGATCATCATCATAGCAACCCTATGTGGATCAACATCATATTGACCCAATAAGAACCATCCTTAGAGCGCCCTATCATAGATTATCGTCATAGAGACGTTGTGTGGATCGACATCATAGAGACCATGTGTGGATCGGCATCATAGATACCCTATGTGAATCAGCATCATAGCGACCCTGTGTGGATCATAATCATAGTGACCCGATGAGGACCATCCTTAGTGTGTCACATCGTCAATTGGCTTCATAGAGACGCTATGTGGATCAGCATCATACTGACCCTGTGTGGATTATCATCATAGAGACCCTCGGTGGATCATCATCATAGTGACCATATGTGGATCAACATCATAGCAACCCGACAAGGACTAGAATCATAGCGACCCAACGAGGTCCAGCCTTAGAGAGGCCCATCGGGGATCAACATCATAGAGACCCTATGTGGATTAGCGTAATAGTGACCATGTGTGGATCAGAATCATAATTACCTAACAAGGACCATCCTTAATGCGGCCCATCGTGGATCAGCTACATAGAGACCCTGTTTGGATCAACAACTTATTTCCTATTTTAGTAAGTCCTATACCTGGTTTGAGCTGTGTTTATTTCATTGTGCTTTGTTATTGAGGTCTCGAATTGTGGTTTTTTCTTTAGGTATTTTTGGGAGACCTTCATGGGTATCGGGGTCCTTAATGAGTATTGTTATACTCACCCCTGCACAGTATTCACTTGCATATTTTTGTGTCTTTTGCAGACAACGAGCCGTTCTTCTAAGACTAAAGGGATATAGGACCATACAGTACACGAAGGACACAAGCTAACATGGATTGTTGTCGAGAAAATTTGTACATACCCTTTAGGTAGGATCCTAAATGGATGATCCATGAGTTGTTTTCTCTTTTCATTAGTACTTTTATATTTCAGTCGGGCTTGTATTTCGGCCCCTTTAAATTAATTACACATTTTTACTATAGTAGTTTACTTCGTGATTGGTTCTTATTGTGTTCTTGGTTGTGTGTTTGTACAAGTTTAAAGGCAATGCCTTCTGGTTATAGGGATAGGCCTTTTCGGTGCTAGTCACAAAAAACTGGCCTAAGGAAGGCGGGCATTGGGTAGTCACGACACGGACCGTGGGGGACAGGTCATGACATGTGCACAATATGTTTCTTATGTCTTAGTTGAAATAAAATCATCCGGATCATGGTTATGTGATTCATTGGAATCATGTTGAGTTATATCCAGGCACTTCATTGGTGAACATCCCAATGTGGATTGTGGATTTTCATGAGAAAGTCTTGTGTGGTAGAAACATCAGTTTAGTTCAAGTTTTGTAGATGTATGGTTAGATTCATGAGGAGACATGGGAGGGGGAGAAAGAGATGGACAACCAATGACTTGATCTCTTTTGGAAAAGTTATATTTCTCTAATTTCTAAGAATAGAAATTCCAATGGTGCGAATAATGTAGCAACCCCAGTTTGAGGTATGTTTCATTTATTATACCTTTTTATGTGTTTGAAGTTCTCATGATGAGTTGGGAAGATTTTGGGAGAGTTTAGAATGGTTTTGAATAAGTTTGGTGGCTTTTGTAAGGGAGCACTTGTCACGACCCGACCCTACCTGGGTTCGAGCCACAACTACCCCAAGCCTGCCTCCATAGTCCAGGGGCTGGCGACCATCACCAAATGCACAACAACCCGGGGAGGCCTTTGCCTAAGTACCTATACACACACACGCCGCACACTCAATGAAAAAGTACAGAGTAAAAGAAAATACTACCAAGGAAAAGGGGAACTACTATATAAATACCGCAAATGTGCATCGACCTCTAAACAGTACAAGAAAGCTGAAGGTACACTGAAAAGTAAAGGGGCAAACCATGCGCCCAATAAGAAAAGTTCCACAACCCGTCAATAGGTAAACAAAAGAAAATAGCTGGTAGGGTCCCCCACCTGCAACCCGACTCCGACCACCGCACGCGGTCAAAGCTCCCAAGCTCCTAAGCTCCTCTGACGTCCCGACCAACCTGTCCGTCGTCTGCAATGGCACACCAAGTGCGGGAAAAGCCCAAGCAGGGTTGAGTATAAAAATATACATTAGGATACCCTGAAATCTTGAGGGAGAAACAAAAGAGGTACCGAATGGTGAGCAATAGAGCGAACATGAAAAGTAAAGGAGTACAACAGATAGTGCAGTAAAGAGTCTCGCTCAACCCAAAAAGAGGATAGAAGGTAGACTCATCCAGACACAAGGAGCTGGAAACGGTGAGAAGATTAACATCTCGTCAAGTCTTCGCTACCTATAGTAGGAGAGTAGACTCTTCCAACCATGAGAAGCAAGACACGGAAAGCACGTGGCACACCCCGCGCGTCTTCGCCTCTCCTGGAAGGAGAGTTACCAAACCAAAGAAGTGGGTGATAGAACAAGGTATATACAAGTCCATATGCTCAACAAGAAGGCCGAAAAACGTCGTAAGGGGATCTCTGTCCCATAGCTTAACCCAAGAAAGAGTATCCCACAGTCCCATAAGTAACACCATCGATGCCCAGAATCCTGAACGTCTACCCCAAACTACAAGACAAGGGCTCAATCACCACACCTCGACATTATCCGCTTTGGGCGGCACTGACACGCCCGCATGGTTTTATGTCACGTCACAAGGACGCGTCTCGGTGGGGGAAAATATCCTCGTACTTGAGAGTTCTGGGGGAACGTCAAACCACACCACGTCACTGCCCCACAGTCGAGAGGTCTGCTCAAAGTCTACAGGCGACCCCCTGCCCAGCCCCACTAGAGGATCCCTGGAAGTCAACAGGTTACCACTACAGGGAGACCCGGAAAGTCGATGGGTGCCACACTGCCCAGTCCCGTAACAGGGTAATCCACTGGAGGGAGACCCGTCTAATGTCGGCGACGGGACCACTCCCCAGCCCATCTGAAGGTAACCCAACATCGGGGACCACTGCCCAGCCCAGCTGGAGGTAAGGCTGGCATCTGGGACCACTGCCCAGCCCAACTGGAGGTAAGACCGACATCGGGGACCACTGCCTAGCCCAGCTGGAGGTAAGCCCGGCATCGGGGACCACTGCCCAGCCCAACTGGAGGTAAGCCCGGCATTGGGGACCACTGCCCAGCCCAACAGGATGTAATCCTGGCATGGGGGACCACTGCCCAGCCCAGCTAGAAGTAAGACCAGAACTGCACTAGCCATCCCTGTTGGATGGTACTGCTTTGTGAACACCGTTGTACTAGCCATCCCTGCCGGATGGTAACCCTCTAGCGAGCCCAGCTCGAAACAACCTCAGCCCTGCTAGAAACAACCTCAACCCTGCCGGAACAACCTCAGCCCTGCTGGAACAACCTCAGCCCTGCTGGAACAACCTCAGCCCTGCTGGAACAACCTCCTGGTAGAGGATTGTTGCCCGTGTAATGTGTTGGTCACACGGAAACCACAGGCTCTACCAGGGAACACTGAGCAACGGGATAAACTCCCCAGGTCTCAAAAGGCGATCTCGCTCCAATCCATTGTGTCACTGTCGAAGCGGACTGAGACACCTAATAACAGAAAGTGGGGAAATTGCCCACACTGCACAAACACCCGTAGTCACAGACGGTGTCGCAGTCCGGTGAAAGGGAAAAGTACTGAAACCCCTCAAAGTCGAAGAATCAGAGGAACCAAACCATCTCTTCCAGAAAAACCATCGAGAACAAGACCAGGGGGATACCGCTCAACCCTACTAGTCAGACAAAATAGCACCAGGCTAGGGGAAACTCCACCCTGCTAGTCAAAAAAATGAGCGCAGAGGGACGCTCTACGTCGCAAGATGTCATGTACGCAAAGCAGATCACGACACGCACGTGGGGCCCACACGACGTGTGGCCCCTAGTCAACCCCAACTGAGCGCACAAACATCCTCAGGTACAAACAACCTCACGTACCTCCAAGCACTCCCGTATACTCCCAGAGTATACCTCGTTCCAGCCCAAAGGCTATCGTGCACACGGCACCCAGCGTCAACGTGAAGGGGTGACATAACAACTCCACCTCAAAGGCCAAGGCACGGCCAGCCACATCCCGTGAACCATTTTTATCACTCTCCCAAGAGAGCGTGATCACATGCCAAGGGTCCACTACAAACAATGTAGGACGAACCGCCACCAGAGCACCTCTCATGCTCCACATTCAATAATGTCACGCAAGAGGCTCCGTACAACAAAAAATATTGCACCGTTGTAATCCTCGCGGAAAAACACGCGAGATCGACTACATACTCGCCTCCAACGGATATCCGACGGAAAAGTCGCCAACACCGCCTCACGCCCGAACGGCATCCCGTGATCCTGAGCCTCGGCCCCGAAAACAGTCGGGCACATCTCACCATTGTGATCCCCTAAGGATAACACGTCAAAAGCACTAATCACTTGAGTGCAACAGATATCCGGAAAAAAAGGTGCATCCCAGCGCACCGCAACCAAGGAGTGCCATGTGGGACCCGTATCCCGGTCCCGAAGCTCAACAAACGGATGACACCATTGTGATCCTCTCGAAAAAGTACACGAAATGGACTAATCAATTGTCCAAAACGGTCACCCAGTGATAAAGCTGGATATCACCATCAACTCCCGAAACGGCCTTCACGGGGCCCGCACCATCGTGCGAAATTACAGCGGGCAGACTACTCCAACACGATGCCCTCTGAAAAACACCAAACATTGACTTCTCGCATGCCCTGAATGTACGTCTGGGGAAAAAGTCGCTAAAAGCTGGGCGCAGCTCAAAAGACGGGTCGTGGGGCCCACGTCTCAACTTCGGCCTCAACGCCTAAAAGCACTCTGGAAAGATCCGCCCCAACGCAACTGACGACACTCAAAACGGACGTCGGACATGTCCACGCCGTCCAAAACAAGAATCTCAGGGATTACGCTCGTCCACTTAAGGACACGTCGTGCCTCCGAGGCCCCTCGTTTCGGGAATTAAAAATTCCCAAAACCATATCAAAAATTATGCCTCGTCGATATGGTTCCACCGTCGCAGACGGTACTAAAAACGGACACCCATATCGGAAAATAAGGCTGTCCAAACACCGAGGGGGCAAGGCCCCTAGGGCTAGACCGGCCTGGGCCGGCCCGCGGCTTAGCCGCGTGGCCGGCCGTGGAATTGCGGTCCGCGTGATGACCCGCCCGGCGTGGGTCTTGGTCGCCGCATGGGGGTCGCGTGACGCGACCCCGCGGTCACTGCTCCCTGGCGACCGCCGCCTCGCCGGGTGCTCCGCCAGACGCCCCCACCGATGCCCGAGTACCCCACTGCCGACGCCCATCGCCTCCACCGGACACCTGCTGTCGCGCCGTCCGCCCTCACCGTGCCTCCCCTCAAACCCGCCGGAAACCGAAAACCCGCCAACATCGGCAGACGATTGTGAACGCCTCCGAACTCCGATTTCAAATCCAAAAGAAGCGTCAGAACGAGAAAATTATATACTACGCGTTCATGGGTTTTGTTCGAAAATCCGGCAGAGTTTCAAAACAATTATTTGAGTTCAATGTAGGTGTGGTGAATGAAAAACGCAAACGACAAATCCTTCCTCGTGGGGCTTCGCCCAAAGCTTCGCGACGATCCGCCGGCATCACCGCACCTTGCCGGAGTCACCTTACTGGACCGTCTCACTGGAGTTGGAGGAGGAGAGGGAGAGGATGGGCCACCAGGGGGTTGGGGAAGGAGAAGAGGGAGGTGGGTGTGTTAAGTGTTTAAATAGAAAACGCTTAACCACCCGCCCGTCATCCCCAACCCGAACTCCCAACGGGGTCGCAATTAACCCTTCCTTAGGGTAAACACCACCTCCCGAGAACAACGGCGGTCTTGGAATTTTAATCCGAGACCCCGTTCAAAAGTTATAAAATTTAATGTCTGAACCGCTAAATTACGAAAACGCTCCTGAGGCCATATTTCCCAGAAGGCCCGTGCCTGCAAAACTTATACCCCTCCTAGGATAAATGGCATGCTCTAAACTCAATAGTGCCCTCGATTTTCCGATCCGAGTCACCGTTTAAGAGATACCCACGTTTCTCCATTAAACGAAAAAAATAATTTATTAATTTATCCGTTTAACCTTCCGAAAGTGAGCGATGGGTCCAAACATCCCGTGCCGGCAAGTTTTATGTCGTTCCTAGGGTAAACTCCCAATTCCGGACCCATCCATACACTCGGATCTCTAATCCAGATCTCTGTTTATGAGTTATCCCATTTATTTAGCATTCCCAGTGTGAACGCACTGAAAATTTAATTCCGGCCACTCCGGGGCTCAGAATCGCACGCCATATGAAGGCATTGCTCTGAAATATGATAAAGAATATTTCAAACCCTTTTGTAGAAAAACTTAGATATTAAATAATTCTCTCCTTCAAGCTTTTCATCTCCAAAAAGCAAAACTAGGGAGCAACACATGGTACTAAGCCCATAATTGGCTTTCCCATACCTAGAAGAACCCACGCACAGCTCTGCGTCACCGCTCACAGACCAAAGGATTGATCTGTTCACGCGAGGTCGGCCCTTGCCGATGTCGTACACCCACTCCAGACATTGGGGTTAAGTCAAGGTGGTAGGGTACCTCTCCATCTCTTTGCACGGTCTCAAATGGCCCGAAGGCCCTCGGGGGTAGCTCACCTCCCTAGTCAAACCCTAACGTCGCAGGCCGCGACTGGAATCACCGTCCGCACCTGGAACAAGGTTCAGTGATTCCCTCCTTCAGAATATCCATATGGTGAAACACCCAAGGATATCTGGTCATACAAGGTTTCACTGTCGATGCACTCTTACACGCTCAAAAGGCGAAGGAGTCAACACCATCAACTAAAGGAAAAGGTGTCATGCCCTTCTTCATTACCAACATAGGGTTACACCTGACGCCTTGCGTCACCCTGCTAACACCTCAAAAAAGGAGCAGGGAGAAAATAATTTCACACGCAGAGCCTAACAATTCTACTGCAAGAAGTAGAAGAGTCTCAAGGTGTACCTCTCACCATCCCATGCTCTGCAGGTTCGTAGACATCAAACCTCGCAGCTGCCCGTGGTCCCAACCGTCAGCTACCGGAGCCTGACATGGGCCTCCTAGTGGTGATGGGAAGACCTCGTAACATCGTCCCCCACCTCCAGCTCCTACTGCTCCTCTGATAACACCACCTATCTGGGTACTATTCCGATCACGATGCTGCCTCTGCCATGGTGGTGCGCCTACTGCATGGCCGAAGCTCTTAGCAACTCGGGTCGGGCAGTCTCGTTCCAAGTGACCTCGCCCATCACAAGAATAACACTGAATCTCTCTGGGTTTCACTGGTGCCCTCCGGTGCCACTGTGGTGTACGACCACGCCCCTGAGTCTGGTTGTCAGTAAGCCACCTGCGTTGAGGTTCTGCTTGCCGATGCCCACTAGTTGCGGCAGACGTCTAGGCTCCAACGTGCCTGCTTCCACTACCAACTCTAGAACGTGAAAGGAAGCCCTCTGTCACCAGCGACTGCTCTAGCACCCCGTCATATGTGTAAATGACCAAGGGTACTATGACATCACGAATCTCTCGGCGGAGACCCCGCTCAAACTTCCGCGCTCAGATGTTGTCATCATGGACCAAGTCTGGGTAAAAGCATGCACGGTCTGAAAAACTAGCCGCGTATTCGGCCACCATCATCCCTCCCTGTTAAAACTGCAGGATCTCCTGAATCCGAACAGAGCGCAAGAAGGTAGGGAAAAACTCCTCATGAAACAACAACTGAAATTCATCCCACGAAAGTGACAACTCATCAAGAAACTGAGTCACCTGACTCCACCAACGCCGATCTCCTCCATGAAAAAGGTTGGATTCCAAAGCCACTCTCTAATCTTTCGGCGTCTGCCCAAGCCTAAAAGGTGAAACACTACCTCGAGCCAAACCTTTGCTGCCTGAGGGTCTAGCTCATACTGAACCTCAGCGGTCTCTGTCGCTGGAACTCACGGAACGCACTCAACCGGCGCTCAAGCTCAGCCCGCTCTGCTGAAACATCTTGCTGCTCAACAGGTGGGGGTGTTGCTACCGGCCCACCCAGAGAAAGGGGATCACAAGATTGGTCATGGACTGTGGCCTCATAGCTCACAGGGTCGTCGTCACGAACCAAAGATAGTATCCTGGCTGGCTGTCCTCGCAGAGACATCCTGAAAATTATCAAGGAGTGCCGTGTTTAGATGAGCATATATGTATATAACAATAGCAACGATGGGGAGCTGACTCAAAAAGGACAGCCAAAGACTCAATCCTATGTGATGCACAAACGAATTCCCCTGGAACAAGTGTCTCAGCATGCCGAGTTCACAAGTGGGTTATCAAGGTCCTGGTGAATTGATACGTCGGCCATTGCACCATCACTAGACTCCCTGGCCTGAGATCCGCTCTTGAGACACATTAACATTGTTTCCCTATATCCCAACAAATTCCTTTTATTTTAGGGACGTTCGAACAGCGTCCCACGGAACAAAACACCTTTGATACCACTTCGTCACGATCCAACCCTACTCGGGCTTGAGCCGCAACTACCCCAAGCCCTCCTCCATAGGCCAGGGGCTGGCGACCAGTGCCGAAGGCACAACAACTCAGGGAGGCCTTTTCCTAAGTACCTGTACACACACACACACAGCCCACTCAATGTAAAAGTGTAGAGTAAAATAAAAGACAAGCAAGGAAAAGGGAAACTGCTATATAAATACCACAAATGTGTATCGACCTCTAAACAGTACAAGAAAGCTGACGGTACACTGAAAAGTAAAGGGGCAAAACACAAGCCCAATAAGAAAAGTGCCACAACCTGGCAACATGTAAACAAAAGAAAACAGCCGGTAGGGTAGCACACCTAGAACCCGACTCCGACCACCGCACGCAGTCCAAGTTCCAAAGATCCTATGCTCCTCTGAAGTCCCGACCAACCTGTCCGTCGTCTGCAAGGGCACACCATGTGCGGGCAAAGACCAAGTAGGGGTGAGTATAAAAATACTCAGTAGGATACCCCTAAGGATCGAGGGAGCAACAAAAGAGGTACCGAATGGTGAGAAGCAGAGCAAATAGGAAAAGTAAAGGAGTACAACAGAGAGTGCCGTAAAGTGTCCAGCTCAACCCAACAAGAGGATAGAAGGTAGACTCATCCAGACACAAGTAGCTGGAAATGGTGAGAAGATGAACTTACCGTTGAGTATTCTCTACCTATTGTAGGAGATTAGACTCATCCAACAATGAGAAGCTAGACACGGAAAGCACGTGGCATAACCCACGCATCTTCGCCTATCCTGGAAGTAGAGTAACCAAACCCAAGAAGTGGTTGCTAGAACAAGGTATATACAAGTCCATATGCTCAACAAGAATCCTGAACAACGTCGTAAGGGGATCTTCATCCCATAGCTCAGCCCAAAAAAGAGTAGCCCACAGTCCCAGAAGTAACACCATCAATGCCCAGCATCCGCTTTGGGCAACACTAACTCTCCCGCACGGTTTTAAGTTGTGTCACAAGGATGCGTCTCGGTGGGGGAAAATCTTCTCGTACTTGAGAGTTCTAGGGGAACGTCAAACCAAACCACGTCACTACCCCACAGTCGAGAGGTCTGCTCAAAGTCGACAGGTGACCCCCTGCCCAGCCCCGTTGGAGGATCCCTGGAAGTCAACGGGATCCCACTACAGGGAGACCTGGAGAGTCGACGGGTGCCACAATGCCCAGTCCCATAATAGGGTAATCCACTGGAGGGCGACCCGACAAAAGTCGGCGATGGGACCACTACCCAGCCCAGCTGAAGGTAACCCGACATCGGGGACCACTGTCCAGCCCGGCTAGAGGTAAGCCCGGCATTGGGACTACTGCCCAGCCCAACTGGAGGTAAGCCCGACATCGGGGACCACTACCCAGCCCAGCTGGAGGTAAGCCCTGCATTGGGGATTACTGCCCAACCCAGCTGGAGGTAAGCCCGTCATCGGGGACCACTGCCCAGCCCAGCTGGAGGTAAACCCGAAACTTCTCTGGCCATTCCTGCTGGATCGTACTACTTGGTGAACACCGCAGTACTGGCCATCCCTACTGGATGGTAACCCTCTCGCGAGCCCAGCTCGAAACAACCTGAGCCATGATGGAAACAACATCGGCCCTGCTGGAACAATCTCATCCCTACTGGAACAACCTCAGCCCTGCAGGAACAACCTCAGCCCTATTGGAACAACCTCCATGGTAGAGGATCGGTGCCCACGTAAAGTTTTGGTCACACCAAAACCACAAGCTTTTCCAGGGAACATGGAGCAACGGGAGAAACTCCCCAGGTCTCACAAGTAGATCTCGCTCCAATCCGCTAAGTCACTGTCAATGTGACCGAGAAACTTCATCCCAGAAAGTGGTGAAAATGCCCACGCTGAACGAACACCCGTAGTCGCAGACTATGTCATAGTCCGGTGAAAGGGAACAGTATTGAAACCCCTCACAACTGATGAAGCAGAGGAACCAAACCATCTCTGCTGGAAAAACCATCGAGAACAAGACCAAGGGGAGACTGGTCAACCCTACTGGTCAGACAAAAGAGCACCAGGCCAGGGGAAACTCCACCCTATTGATCAAACAAATGAGTGCAGAGGGACCCTCTACGTCACTAGAGGTCAAGTACGCAAAGCAAATCACGACACGCACGTGGGGCCCACACGATGTGTGGCTCCAATTCAACCCCAACTGAGCGCACAAACATCCTAAGGTACAAACAGCCACACGTACCTCCAAGCGCTCATGTATACTCCCAGAGTATACCTCGTTCCAGCACAAAGGCTATCGTGCACACGACACCCAGCGTCAATGCGAAGGCGTGACGTAACAACTCCACCTCAAAGGCCCAGGCACGGACAACCACATCTCGTGAACCATTTTTATCACTCTACCAAGAGTGCGTGATCACACGCCAAGGGTCTACTACAAACAAGGTAGGATGAACCGCCACCAGAGCACCTCTCATGCTCTACATTCAATAAGATCACGCAAGAGGCTCCGTACAACCAAACGGATCGCACTGTTGTAATCCTCGTTGAAAAAACACGCGAGATCGACTACTTACTCGCCTCCAACGAATATCCGACGGAAAATTCGCCAACATCGCCTCATGCCTGAACGGTGTCCCGTGATCCTGAGCCTCGGCCCCGAAAACAGTTGGGCGCATCGCACCGTTGCGATCCCCTCGGGATAACACGTCAAAAGCACTACTCATTTGAGTTCAACGGATATCCGGAGAAAGAGGTGCATCCCAGCGCACTGCACCCGAGCGGTGCCACGTGGGACCCGCATCCTGACCGAAACTCAACGAATGGATCACACTGTTGCAATCCTCTCGAAAAATTACACGAAATGGACTAATAACTTTTCCAAAACGGTCGCCCGGTGATAAAGCTAGAAATCACCGTCAATTCACAAAACGGTGCTCGCGGGGCCCACACCATCATGAAAACATACAGCGGGCAGACTGCACCAACGCGATGCCCTCGAAAAAACACCCAACATCGACTGCTCACATGCCCCGAACGTACGTCCGAGGAAAAAGTCGCAAAAAGATGCACGCAGCTCAAAAGAGGGGCCATGGGGCCCACGTCTCAACTTTGGCCTCATCGCTTGAAACCACCCTGGAATGATTCGCCCCGATGATAGGGTCCCAACAACGACTGATGGCACTCAAAACAGTCGTCGGACGCATCCACACCGTCCAAAAAAATAATCTCGGGGATTACGCTCGTCCACTTAGGGACATGTCGCACCTCCGAGGCCCCTCGTTTCAAGAATTAAAAATTCCTGAAAAAATTTGAAAAAGTCAGCCTAATCGATATGGTTACACCGCCACAAACGGTACTCAAAACGGACACCCGTAGCGGAAAATACGGGTGTTCGAACACCGAGGGGGCCAGGTCCCTGGGGCTGGACCGGCCTGGGCCGGCCTGCGGCTTAGCCGCGCGGCCGGCCGCAGACTTGCGATCCGCGCGCAGACCGGAGATGAGGGTCGGTCGCGGCCATCGCGTGAAAACCCGTGCGGGGCGCGTCTTGGTCGCCGTACGGGAGTCGCGCGACGCAACCCCACGGTCGCCGCTCCCTACCGACCGCCGCCTCGCCGGGCGCTCCGCCAGACGCCCCCGCCGACGCCCGAGCACCCCGCTACCGACGCCCAGAGGCTCCACCGGGCACCCAATTTCATGCCCAGCGCCTCCACCAGACACCCGCGGACACCCCGAAGACACCCCCCTGTCGCGCCGTCCGCCTTCGCCGCGCCACCGCTTGAACCCGCGGGAAACCGAAAACCCGTCAACTTCCGCGGACAATTGCGAACGCCCCTGAACTGTGACCTCAAATCCGAAACAAGCGTCAGAATGAGAAAATTTAATACTACTGGTTCATGGGTTTTGTTTGAAAATTCGACATAGTTTCAATACAATTATTTGAGTTCGAAGTTGGTGCGGTGAATGAAAAACGCAAACGAAAAATCCTACCTCGAGGGGCTTCGCCCGAAGCTTCGCGACGATCCGCGGGCATCACCGCACCCCACCGGAGTCTCCTTGCCGGAACGTCTCACCGGAGGTAGAGGAGGAGAGGGAGAAGAGGGGATTACTGGGGGGATGGGGAAGGAGAAGAGGGAGGTTTGTTTGTTAAGCGTTTAAATAGAATACACTTAACCACCCGCCCGTCGGCCCAAACCCGAACTCCTGACAGGGTCGTGGTTAAGCCTCCCCTAGGGTAAACACCACCTCCCGAGCACAACAGCGGTCTCGGAATTTTAATCTGAGAACCCATTCAAAAGTTATAAAATTTAACGTCTGAAGCTGATAAATTACGAAAATGCCCCTGGGGCCATTTTTCAAAGATGGCCCGTGTCCGCAAAACATATACCCCTCCTAGGGTAAACGGCACGCTCCAAACTCAACGATGCCCTCAGTATTCTGATACGAGCCACTGTTTAAGAGATACCTGCGTTTTTCCATTAAAAAAATAAATTAATTTATTAATTTATCCCTTTAACCTTCCGAAAGTGAGCGAGGGGTCCAAACATCCCGCGCCGACAAGTTTTTTGTCATTCCTAGGGTAAACTCCCCATTACGGACCCATCCATACACTCGGATCACTAATCCGGAACTACGGTTAGGAGTTATCCTATTTATTTAGCATTCCCAGTGTGAACACACTGAAAATTTAATTCCATCCACTCTGGGGCTCGGAAGCGCACGACGTTTGAAGGCGCTGCTCTGGAATATCATCAAGAATATTCCGAAGTCTTTTGTAGAAAAACCGGGTTCTTACAACACTGTTTGAGAATGGTTAGGGAAATCAATGTAGGTTATCCTGATAACCGTTCAGGGGGAGACGTTGGGCTTCACATGGTCTATGAACGGTTTTTCAAACTGTGTGAGACAACCGTGCAAGCCCCATTCTATTGAGGTAGTGGTGTGCGCATGGTTAGTGCACGGTTTTCCAAACCGTGTTAGCTACTCTAACGACCACATAAAAATGGTTTATTTAATTTGGGTTCAATCGAACTTGAAATATTTCACTCTAGACATCCTCCTTGTTGAGACTCACTCAGTATTTTTGGTTCTCAAGTGTTTGAGTGGCTACCCCACTCATTTTATAAGTGTTTTGAATGGATTTCAAGGTTGTTTGAAGGTGGTTTCTCCCAGGTAAGACTTTTCTTTGGTTTTCATTGGTTTTATCTGGATCTAATCTTCCATCTCTATCATTTTTCTAGATCTACTTACATATTCTGTAGGTCTAGGGTTATTGTAGCCTAATGTGATGATTTTCGGGCCTGTTAATGATAGGGAAAATGATCTAGAATGGTTTCGGTGGTGCATTCACCGAATTTGTTCTACGGTCACTTGTGGGTTGATTTCGTTGGAACCCTCACCATTTATTTCTAGCCATTAGGACCTTGGGAACAACGGATATGTCCAAGTAGCATTCCTCCTACTTCTCAATCAAATGGGATGGGGATAGAAGTTACAATGACCATGTTTATTTAATTAACCCATATAAGGATTTAATCAATATGAAAACCATGGATTATTCTTTTTTAACTAAGAATCCACAAGGTTTCTCAAAGTAAGTGTCTTCCTCTATCATAACTTTTACGAAATATATCATTACATCGTATTGAAAAAAATTATAACAATGATATTGAGACAAATATAAGAACATTATAATAGTTTCAAATCATTCAATTGATGTAAAGTATTCTTTAAAATACACACCTTACTATAGTAAATACTTCATACAAATAATATGTGCATTGTTTCCAAATATTTCACTATATTAATTCTTATTTATTATAGGAGCATTTTTTAACACAATTCCATCATAATGGACACATAAAAAGTGGAAAAGTTTAATTTTTTAAATGTAATCAAGATATTAATTCAATTATTCTACCCATTCAATATGTTTAATAGCTTCTGAAAATGATTAGGGTTCAATTGCTGAGATATGTAGTGTTTGAAATTAAAATATCAAATTTCTTCTAGTCTAGAATATAGCATTGTAAATTCCATTAATCTTATCACATTACCCCAATTATTTTAGGGTATGATATTTTAGAGTTTTTCTTTTAGATTCAGTATCCTCACTAAAGAATTCCACTGAATCTTCATGTATCTTTTTTGCATCTATTTTTTCATCACATTAATTTGACATTTTATTTTTTTTATTCATTAAATTTTTCAACAAAAAATTATTAATGATGTTTTATTTTTAATTAAATTCACATCATAAGAACACATAAAGTGTAATAAATATTTATTCCAACATTTCTATCTTATTTATATTCTATATATCTTATGATAATTTCTTTCTCATCCTTTTTATATGGTTTTTCATGATCTTGATTCTTGAACTTTAGTAAACATGGTCTCAATTAAAACTATAAATATTTCCCTAATGATTTATTGTTATAAAACTTTTCATAAGGGGTAATTTTGGATTCTTTCCAAAGAATTAATTTATTTTGTACACATAGAATTTTACTAAAAGCTTCTCTTTAGTATAATATATTATATTTGTATTCTTCTATCATGTCCTTTCCCATTTCCATGAATCTATTATTTTTTATTTATTCTAATACATTTTTTTGTGGGTTATTTGGAGATCAATACAGATATCTGATTCCATTCATTATTAGAAAAGATTTAAAAGTATTACATGTAATCAATTTTCATTTCCCTTTCTCAACATTGCATTAAACCCACCAATTTCTCTCTCAATATATAATATGAAAAATTTAAACATTTCTCTGTACTCAAATTCTTCATCATAAACATATCTTTTTTCATCTAAGTAAAATTATCTATAAAATTGATAATTTAAAAATCTAATTTATTTGATGGATATATAATTGGTCAATTAACATATGATTTAATATTTTTAAGATTCTTATTAGGTAAAATCTCAACATTATTATGGATTTTACTAAACATTTCCCTTAGTTGAGATGCTATAGAAAAAATAATATTCCTTTCCATTAAATAAATAAATTTTCTTAATAGAATTTATATTAGAAGATTATTCATACTTTTCCTACCCAAGGTTTCTAAACATTAAATTCCACAATTTTTTTCATCTTCAACAATATCAAAATAATAGTTAGGAAGATCTCCTATATGAAAGTGATTTCCCCTAGTTCTTCCAAATTCAGTAACAACATTACCATATTCCATGCTTTTTATGACACAATAATATTTTTAAAATGTCACTTATTTTCCATATTCCCAAATATGGCTCACAATAAGTAGGTTATGTGTGAGCCCATAAAAAATAAAACATCCACAGATTTTAGTTTATTGGTAAAATATTTTCCATTCCAATTCGAATTATTTTTAATGAGAAATAAATCTCAAAGGTAAATAATCCTACATCATTATTTTGAATATTTATTGTGAAATCTCGACCTGGGTGTGACTAAAAGGTTCCTTGAACTGATTATCCACATTCCCCCAAGACCACCAACCGGTATTCCAGAGGGTTCTAACTAGTAGTGAGGGCTGGTAAGTCAGTCTTGAGGAGGCTATACCATCTTTTATCAGAATCCAAACACCAACAAGAGAAATAAACAATAATAAAGTGTTGCAGAGTATAAATAAAAAATCATGATATGTAATATGATTTTCAAACAATAAAATACAATACTCAAATGGAAAGTAAAACATTCTATGACAATGGAAATTTCATGTGTCTATAATGAAACTAAAAGTAAAGACTCAACGACTCCCAAGAGGGTGTTGAACCATGTTTGGTTCCCTCTCTCATGATCCAATCCCAAACAGAAACCTATCCCAGGGCCTTTCCCTTGTCCTTTATTGTATCAAAAAAGTCTGCTTGGGTGCAGATCGGGCAACCCGAATGGGGAGTGAGTACAACTTAGTAGGCCCCAACCAACTATGTCTAAAATGAGTCCAATCAAAGGATAGTGAATTCAGTTCTATGAAGTAGTAAATAAAATTCATAATTAAACAATTATCACATTTTCATTTAATCTTAAAATCATCACATTATGCCCAGTTTTAATTAATGTTTCCTATTTTAATCATAATTAATTGTTATTATCCATTAAATATAGGTCATCATGCCTAGCACCCAAAATCTCATTAAGTGTAGGTCGCTATGCCTATCACTCTATATCCCATTCTGTGTAGGTCATCATGACTAGAACCCCATATATCATTTACTATAGTTCTCCATGCCTATCACTCTATATCTCATTCTGTGCAGGCCATCATGCTAAGCATCCCATATCTCATGCACAGATAACTATTGTGAAGGAACATTGTGTCCATGTCCCGACATCTAATCATTCTAGAACACCATGAATAGAACCACAAAAAATATAATCCATTTAAGAATTCATTAATTCACAATATCTAGCCACATTATTCCATTAATAATACAATTATTAGTTAAACATTTTAAATTCCATTAGTTTACTCGTCAATTAACTAAGCACATAACCTATTAATTAATTCATCAATTAATTAATGAATCAACACAATTCTTATTCCACAATATATTTTTCACAACTAATTATCCATATTAAATTAAATGTTATCATAATTAATTCTTACAACTAATTATCTTTAATCAGCATCTAGTAACTTAATTAATTCAAAAAATTTATTATCCTACAAACGCAATCATAATTTCATAATTAAATTCCCCCAATTATTTACCTTAAAAAAATTAATTTTTATCTCAATTAAAATATCTCAACCCATAACCAAAATCCAAAAAAAATTCTATTTAGGAACCCCTACCTTCATTTTTCATATGATTAAATTATCAATTAATCACCCATGCAATCACAAGTCAACTCTGCATTCCTAATTACACAAATTTAAGAAATCAATCACAAAGAGAATCAAAAAAAATCATAAACGCACATTCACATATAAAATTATAAACTATGGGAGTTTAATTTAAACCACCCACCTCGGTTTATTGATAGAAGTTAGCCCAACTGAAATCCCCAAAATCCAAGTGGCACAACATATCGATCAAGCCTCAGTTCTAAATCCCAAAAAACAAAATTAAGATCAGAGGCATCAAAATCATGAAAATATAGATCTATATATACAATACTAGATCCATATTTCAAATCATAGGTTTGGATCCATGTAAATGGTGAATATATTCCATGAGAAGATCACAGAATAATAGAGGAATGAATGAGAGAAGTAACCAGATGAAATACACTTACTGGGAATAGAGTAGATCGTCAATCTGGGCATTCGATCTCGAAGAACATTGTTTTTATCACCTTGAAATGCCTTTGGGAGGCTCTAGGAACACCTATAATTTGTCATGTATGAGAAAATATTGAAATATAGTAGTCTAGGGGGTGTTTTAAAAATAATTTACAGATATTAAATTCTATGAACACAGTTTCCTGGGCAGAAGCACACGATTATGGAAAATCGTGTGCCCACCGTGGGGAAATCTATATCAAGGTTTGCATGATTGGAATGGTTTTATCGTACGAATTTTTAAACCATCCACAAACCTTGTGGACCTCTCTGTCTAGTTTCATATTCTTTATATAGTTTGGTTGCATGGTTTTTCAATCCATGCACAAACTGTGAACAACCCACTGTCCTTTTGTTTTCGTTAATGTTCACAATAACTCACCACAAGCCACTATTCCAAATAAAATTACATAAAAGATTTAAAAGGCATATAAAAATGTGTCTGAGATGAATCATGGAATGTATAGGTTATTATATTTATAAATACGTTTAAATCCACTATCATATGGTAATAAGAATGAAAATTAAAAATAAATGGTTTTTTCTTTTTCATACTTTCATGGTTGTCTCAACAAAAAATGATAATTATATAACATCTATATTTTTTACCTAGTTCTATTTTATTAAATAATATATTTTCCATATAGAGATGTTAAAATTTCTCCAACAATAGGACCCATTTATTCATGTCTTCTATAAACATCCTTGAAGTTGAAATATTGATTTTTCATTTGATGGTTCCTAACATCTTGATATTTTTTTCAACATCCCTTGGATTAGGAATGTTAATCTATTTTCAACCACCAAGACCCAATTGATAATTCCTATTTTCAAGTGAATACATTTTTGGAATACTTTTTCATGATTTATACACATATATTTCATAATATGAATAGAAACCATCAACCCTCAATTTTCTGTTGAAATACGATCTTTCCCTATAATAAGAGTAATGTGGTTCAGAATAATTTTCAACATTATTTACAAAGAAGTTGTGGAATTTTTTTTAAGGGAGTAATTTTCAATATTTTTTGATGTGATTGATTTTTAATATCCTTTATCAAACTGATATTTACCAAAAATATCTATTCACAGCTACATTAGAAGAAAAATTAGTTGAAAATTTACATTTATTAGCTAGAGATTTCACTTGGTTCTTTGAGTGAGAATTTTATTATGGTTGAGATGATTATAATTTTACATATAACACTTTTTTTAAATTTTTATTCATTTAACATAATGAATTTCATACTTCAAGAAGTTTTTATTGAGTTTTAACATTGTTTTTTAGGATTCATGTTTCTAACTAAGATTTTCCCACATATTATTTTTGTTTAGAAACTAATAGTTTTACATTTAAAACAACTTAAATATACTATAATTTCAATTTAATAACATCTCTCCTATCATTAAAATCCTTTTTAATTTCTTTCTTCGTAAACTTGATTTCAATTTTGTTTTTTTATCAATACATTCTTAATATTCATATCTCTGTTGGAATTTTATGGGTGATCCTTCTATTCATTATTATTCTTCATTTCTGGATGAATTTTTTTTCTAAACATTTTCATATGAGGTTCTTATTTTTTTGAAAATTAATATTCAGAATAATTACTACCATTTCAGTATGATTCAACATTATTACTCAGTATTCGTATTCTATTTATAATTTATTCTTAAAACTAATGATATTCATATCAACCTCATATATTTTTAAATTATTCTTCCAACGATGTTTTTATTCCAAATGATCATAAAATTTAGGGTCATTATTTATTCGTAATTCAATGAGAAATTCAAAAGATATCTACAGTTAAAGTATTTGAGTGGTTGTTCCCCTCTATACTTTCCCCTGCCAACTAATAGTTATTGAAAATATGATACATGATCTTTTTATTCAATACATCATCTTCTTTAGATTATAAAATATATTAAAACATAACTGTTATAATCTTGGGCATTAAATTTCACAATGCATTAAATGAAATTTCATTATTGATGTTATTTTTAAATGCGAGATCATTTTTTAATTTTTAAGAAATAATAAAGTAATTGGTTCATCAGGAGATAAACAATATATATCATATAAGGAAGATATTTTTGAATCAACATGTCTATTGTGTTTTTCATTAGAATCATTAAAAATGTATAAACATTAAAAAATCCCTAAATCCACTAATATTTAACAAAATTCATTAAAATAGAAGAAATAATCATCGAGATTTTCATTGTCTCTCATTATTATATATTTTAACTATCATCTCCAAATTTGTAGCATCATATAATTAACATTGATGTTTTCATGGAATATAATTTACATATTTACCCAATTTTATTTGGCTAAATTGGGACTCATCGCCATCACTAATAAAGTCTATTTGAGGCATAATATTAGAATTTTATGATTTTACATCAACTTCTATATTTTTAATTTTAGGAAAATTCATAGAATCATCATTCCTAAATGGTTGAAACCCAATTGTGGATGTATTACAAACATATAATACACATGAAAAAATATAAAGAATAATTTTATGTTTTCAAACATGATTTTTTTGAAGGAATGAATACCTATAAAAAATGAATAATCAACATTTCAATGATAATGATTTAACAGGAGAACCACTATTTGAAAGAAATTCTAGATTATAAGGACTTTTGAACTAATGATATATGGGTTTGAATAAATGGTTTAATTTTTAGAAATTTCATACATTTTAAAGATTAATCCCTAAAACTTGTTAGAGGTATATTACATATAAATGTTTATAAGAAACACAAAAAAATTAAAATTTAGTAATGTTAATAATGAAAAATGAATTTATGAGGTTCTTCATCAATGTGAAATCCTATATATTTTCCTTGGCCTCCTCAAGGAGATCATGAAATTTTACTATTTTAATGAATGGAAAACATATTTTGATCCAAATATATTATTTTCAACCTCTATCGCCCTATGTGTATGAATATAATCACTCAAATAAGTTAAAAATCATAAAAAACATGAGCCAAAATATTTTAACATTGTATATTTTACACCAAAAAAGTCCATATAGAATGTCCTTCTGATTCCACTATCTAAATTCTATAACCACTATGCCTATATCTAGTAGTATCCATCAGATGATCCTTTTTGGATTGAGTAAAGATTTAAACATCTTTCAGTTCTATTTAACAAAACTCAGTACCTTGTAATCTTTATTAAAATAAATTTATCCATTACAATGTACATTGTAAATTGAACTAAATTTTTTCCAATTCTTATGATATATACATTATATATAAAACTATTATAAAAAACAAAACTCAGCTTTTTTTAGAACCTCACTCAAAAAAAACATTGATGTACTTAAAATGTATTCCATTGTGAATAGTGTTAAGTATGATTAACTTTTAAACTTTTACTTATAGCTTCTCTATAAATATAAAAGGATGGAAACAAATTTAATTTTCATAAACACAAAAATTCCTAAATCAAAATTTCACATTCATTTGAATTTTGCTGGGATACTTCTAAATACTTCTAAAACATTCATGAATTTTCATTAATTATATATGTTTTCCAAATTTAATTAAATTTAATTAAAATATATGTTTAAAAACCCATAAATCATTATAATATAAACATTATACAACATCAAACATAAAATGTTTTACATCATTAGTAATTCAACTTGGAAAATTCAAGAAAATTAAATTTTCTAATGCTATAAATACATCAATTTTGTAACATCATAAAATCTCAAATTTGTAAATTTGTACAAACCCTGGAATTACATCTTCATGAAACATCAATTTGGTATATACAATACATTTTTAATTTCATAAAATTTATTCATTATAATTATATAATAAATTATACATTGGATATTCATGAAGATTTAACTTTTTTACTAGATAAAAACATAAACATTTTATCCTCAAGAACCTTCAATTTTGTACAAATGTTATCATTATAATTTCATGAAACCTCGATTTTTTAACTATAAAAACTTTTAACCTATTAACATATAGAAAAATATTACATTATTGTTATGAAAACCATTATCCATAAAATTTTACTATTAATTCAGTGGAAAAAATTTCATTTGATTAAAAAATTGGTTTGATTACAATATTTTTTTCTAATGAAACATTTATGTCTAATCTTCACTTTATAAAACCCAAAATATTTAAAAACTTATAAATTATTTTTGAGGTATTTTTTCTATAAAATTTACATTAAATGTACAATTAATTAAATGAATAGAAAGAAACTACCAAATAAGAAGTTTTTTTCAGATATATGACTTTTGGAACCTCTATAAATTTTCACTTCTCTTCTCTTCTAATAACATCTGATCTAATCCTGTCTTCATCATGATGTTTTTGGATCTTGAATTTAAATAATAACATAATTTTAAATTATAAGAATGATTCAAAACAGATTAAACTTTTTATCTTACAAAATTTATTTCATTTTTTATCAGAGAAAGATTATTAACTTCTAGAATTTATATCTTTCATCAGATCAATACATTTTTAACATACAGATCTTATATATTTCTTCATCTAATAAAAACTCTTAAACATCTATGAATTATACCTTTCTTAATATATGTAACATTATTAACCTGAAAACATTCTATCTTTTTTTAGTTAAAATATTTTTGTTTCCTCCAACCATTCTAGCATTATTCATCTCTAAAATTATCTTATCTTCTATACTTTCTATCTATTATTCCTATATTTATATTTATAATTATCTGAAACTATACATCTTTATAACATTATAAATTTATAAATTTTATATTTTTTATCTATTGAAAATTATGACTCTATAGAACTATAAAAAATTATAAAATATTACACCTGAAGAACATTACTCAACTTCAATAAAATCATATCAAATTGTTAACTTTTATAAACTCTTCTATTTCTATTGGAAGATTAAAATATTTAACCAAAATAGTAAAAAAATAGAAAACATTTCTAGAAAATCATTCGATGGATCTTGAGATATGATAATTATAAAAGTTTAATTAATTTAAAAATATCATATATATTTATATATATTTAATTACATAAAATCCATCATTATAACCATCTATAATAGGATTTGATATCATACGAATTACATTAGTTAATGAGGTGGTTTTCTTCTATACACACAAATGATAGTTTCATTTCCAGTTTGATTGAATTATTGGAGGATTTATGTTATGAAATTATAATAAAAAAATATAAATAAATGTTATATTTTGGTGTTATTACGTCATTATAACATTTTAATATTTATATTATTTTGAATAATAAATAATAAATAATTTCTTGGTTGGGCACAATACATGTTCATCAAGCAACATCATTAAGTAAGCACCAAAATCATCCATAAAATTATTATATCATAAAACCAATTCCTAATGGATATTTAGAGGTAATAATTTAATGTATTTGGATAGGTATGGTATGATCACAATGTATTTGGTTGTGTTAAGAGAAGGGGAGTGTGGGTGACCTTTTATATGTGAGGTGAGTGGCATACATTCAATGTTTGAAAAGAAAAAGTGATACCCACAATCTTTACATGACAAAACTACTCAAAATAGACCATTATAGATACATAAATTAAATATGGTCAAAATATAGACAAAAAATAGAATTTAGAAATGTTTTAGGTAAATTTATCTCTTACCATTTTATTTTGACCCTTGGTAAATCTTTTTTTACCTTAACCGCAGAAAAAGCGAAATATTGTTTTCACTATTAATTTTGAAAAAAATTAATTTGATGTTATTAGATAATGTATATTATGGGGATTTATAATAAAAAATCAATTTTTTCAAATTCAATTCAAATATGTTGAAAATTTTAATCTAAAATAAAACCCATGGTGGCAGCATATTTGTTTTTCATTAAAAATGTATTTTTAAGCATATGATGAATTTATATTATTTCTATAAATATTAATAAAAATTTTATGAATTTAAATCTTTTTTTGTATATAATATTTATATATCATTTAAATCATTTCTCAATATGGGTTTCTTTAATTAATTTAAATGTAGAAATATTGTTCACTTGAGAATAATTTTTAGAAAAAACTGGTTTTAATCCCACAAATAATCTAAAAAAATATCCAACATAATGGTGATTAAAAAGTAATTTGGTGGAATAAATTTACCAAAATTATTAATATTTTACTTTAAATCAAATTCAAATCATAATGTTCGCCTTAAATTATTAATTTTATTCAAAAATAAAAGGTATTTTTTAAAAAATGGAATTTTTCACTATTAAATGAAAAATAAATATTTTCTGAAAAATCCCAAATATATGAAAATATTTTATTATTATTTGAATATATAAAAAAATTAATTATGTTTTAAATTCAAGTTTAATAACTTAAAATTTATTTATTTTTAATTAAAACACTACTATAAAATAGTTTAATTAATACTTTTGTTCTTTTTAATTTTAAAATGAAATAATGTTTTTATAATGAATATAACTATCTAGTTCACATATATTAATACACATAAAAATTATTCAATATTTTATTTTAGTGGTGATACACTTTGTTCCCATTTTGGTAATTTTTTCGTCATAATTATATTTTCTAATTATATAATTATAGAAATATTTCCATTATAAAATTTTAGATTCCCATGCTTATTTCATAATACATTCTATATATGGTTTATTAATTAAAAAGGTTGATCCTAATATAAAATGTTATCATCCAACTGATGTATCTCATAGAAGTTTATACCTTTGATAAAATCATTTTGGGATCTACTTTAGAGGATACTAATAAAAAAATTACCCATAAAATCTTACAAACCAATGAATAGTGGATTAAACCTCATGTTTTTATCAACACACATAAAATTTTTCAGTGGATATTCTTTATGGAAAATATGATCACCTTTATCTAAAGAACAATATCTTCTCTAGTCATTTTCATAACTTTATATCTACTCTGTTCTATCCTCATTTATTTTTAATTAAAATAAACATTATTATCCATTTGACCTACCAAATCTAGTCCAATATAATTCATTTTTCTATATCATCCTAAAAAACAGGTTTCTAACACTTCTTTCCATATAATTTATAAAATGGTTCCTTCTATTTACTAAATTGAGATATATTATTATTAGAATTCTTAACTAAAAAAATATGTTTACCCAAATATACATGGAAATTCATTGACCAATATTGAAGAATATATTCCATGGTATAAATCATCTATTCATGATATCTGTTGAATTGATAATGAAAATATATACTGAAATTTAATTCATTATCAAATGACTTTTGAAGTCCTCCTTGTAAATTTTTATAAAATATAGGATCACGATCAAGTATAAGGAATATAGGAAGACCATGTTACCTTACTATATCATTGATAAATAATTTACAAAGATAATTTAAATATAATATATATTTAATTGGATGAAAATGTGAATATTTATTAAACTAAATAACAATATCCCAAATTGAATTATTACCATGCTATGTCTTTGGAAATACACCTTTAAATCCAATGATATATTTTACAATTTTCTTTTTCAGTACTATTAATTGATAAACGAATTACTTTAGTAAATTTGTTTCAACATTAACTAGTAGACATATTAAACAATTCATGGTAAATATATTAATATCTATTTTTATACCATCCCAACAAAAATAATTTTGATGGTCTTGGTACATCTTATTTCCTACAAGATTACAAAAAATTGTGAACTATGAGCTTCACAAAAAAAATCTCCACTCGTCAATATATCACTAAAAATACATAACATTTTTAAAATCTAATAACACCATCTTAATTATCATTTAATATAAAAAAACAAACCCTAATTAATGGATTCTACCTTTTCTTATGAAGAATGATACTCCATACATGCTTCCATAATTCTTTTTTGAGAAACGACTTCATAGAAACCTGAAATAACTAAGAAGATGTACCAATATCTATAACTTCTAGGAAATAATTCATCAAATAAATGTAAAAATGATCATGTTTCCAATTTATGACAGTTAATGTTGCATAATTTTTCTAACTCAAAGTAGTGTCCACTTTTTTCTATTTTTTGTGATGGTAATTAATCATGAAATTATAATCCTATATTAGTTCTTGCCATATTTTCTATCACATGATTCATTAATTCAATGTGAATATATACTTCAAATTTTTTTGTTTAGTATATATTTCACTCATTACTCCATGAAAATAATTCCTTATAATAATTAAATAAAAAACAATGTAGATAATCACTAGTCTTGTGTAGTGTAACTTAACTCAAATGGTTTCGGTGTTTGGGGATCCAAAAAAATTAAAAAATCATTTTGCATCAAGAAATATAATTTTCATCTTACAGAAGAATAAATATTGATGATAAAAATAACTATTTCATGGAGATGGTACCAAAATGGATCATTAAACAATCTTTTTTTTGTAACTTAAAGAATTCGTCCCATTATTTTATGATGATCAATTGAAATCACATTCAATTTATCTTTGATAGTTTGAAAAAATAACCAAGCTACGTTTACAAAACATTATCGGTAGTAACCTACTAATCCAAGAAAATAAGAAATATCTATGACATTAGTAGTTCATGGACACACTGTAATAACATTTTTTATCAATGTCCGTAGTAATTTCATCTTAGAAACAATATTACAAATAAAATAATTTTTATAATTATAATTAAAACAATATTTTTTATGTATAGTTTCTTTTCTTGTAATGTCTTAAAACCAATTTGTAGTTTTATTTAAGGATCCTCATAAATTTTATAATATACCTATATATAATCAACTGACACAAACAAAACCATATCGAAATTACTATTGAATAATCTATTTATAAAGCTTATAAATATAGTCATTTCATTAAAAAACACCAAGAAAAAAACTATAGACATATAATTCATGTATATAGATTGAAACAATCCATTGAAAATACAAACCACCTTCAACATCAATTTTTGGCACCTGAACCACATATAGATTATTAAAAAATATTGATCTCTCTTGAGCTGATGAAATGAATCATCAATAATAGGAAAATGATAAATGTTATTAACAATTATGTTATTCAAAGCCCTATAATTAATGAAAATTCCCATTAAAACATTTTTTTAAAACCCAAATAGAAGATCTCCTAGGTGGTTTTATTGGTTGAATGAAAACCAAATCTTGAAACTCTTGTAATTTCATTTTTAATTACAAACTTTCTACTTGATCCATTTTTTGGCTGGGGGTTGAAATTCATTTAGCATCAATAACTAATTACAAAGTATACTCAACCACTCGATCCGAAACAAAACATGGTTTACCCATTGGAAAATCATCTTTGTATACATTCACTTCTGAGATGTCATTAATTGGAACAATATATTTCATTCCAAAATCATGTTCTAAATTTCATTCACTACAATTTCCACTCATTTTATATTCTTGTAAATATGTCATAAATGGCATGAAAAAATTGAAAAAAATTATTGGTTCTTCAATATATCAGGGAATAATTAAATAAAATCCAATCCATACTAAAAAATAATATAAAATTCACCAATTGATGGTTCAAGAATTTTTTTGTAAAATATTATTCCAATTATTACAATACAATGGTTCCTATAAATCATGGATTATTTAATATTTCCTCCTAGATTATTCAAAAAAAATTTTATCTTACATTAATGTGTTAACATTTTCAATTTACAAGATAATTTATAAAAAAACAATGGAATAAAAATATATTCGGTGAAACATGATATTTCTATAATTTTAATAAAACATTAACATAACTATCACTGCATCATTTGATTAACCAACATAAAAATTAGTTCTATAAAAACAATATCCACCCCCATTTTCTTTTTATCATGCTAAATTCGATCACGAGTAACTATTTTGAAAACACATTGGAATATTAAATCAATAATTACAAATAAATCAAATAATGAATGGATGTATATAATATAACAGCCCATAATTTACATACATTGTTAGTAATTCAAAAATTTAAGCACACTTATTACAACATATAACAAAACCAGGAAAGGACCGTATAGGTATAGAGTCTTTAGAAACTGGGAAACATAAACAACTGGTTCATAAAGCATAAACTTTTCCTCCCACTTATTTCATCATATAGAGAATCCCTTTTTGGCATATCCTAATTAATAACCTTCTTCCTGACCTGGGGAAATAAAACATACAAAAGGGTGAGCTCAAATTCTCAGTAAATGTAAACAAAAGAAATATCAATCACATCATATACTTAAGAACATAACTTTTGGAAATTTTAACCAGCAAAAGAGGTCATAATTTCATAACATGGGATAAATAATAGTAGTGAAATGTAATCCCAATAATCATAACTTAAAACATGAAATGTTGTGGCATACACACATAATCATAGGTAATCATTTCTTATTAGTCAAGACTTATTTCCAAGACTATCTTAGTGGACAAAGTCCATTTCTGAACCGAGTTCATTCCTCGTTTCAGTCCTGTTTCACTAAACCGGTTTAACCTTCCTTTCTAGCCATGTATATCTCATGAGATATAAAATATTTACCCAATGCATTGGAGGGAGATATAGGTCCCACCAATCTCATAATGATACCATTCTTATGTGTTCCAAAAAATCATAAATCATGCATCATTGCATAACACATGTAGTAAAAATGGGATTCTTAAACAACATGACATCATAAAACACTTTATATAAGATAAAGGAATTCATAAAAATAATTCCATCAGAACATAATCAAATCAATTTAATTATAGGGATATAAACAGAACCCTATATTATCTTATATGGAAAATAATTTTGATAAAGCACTTGAACTCTATTATTGAGGAAAATATCATTTCAACTTCAAAAACAATTTTACTTTCTTAATATGTCATACAATTCTAACTAAAAGAAGTTGGTTAAAAATAAACTTGAAAACTTGTAAAAGAAGATTCTTGGAAATAATGTTTTAAAAATCATTTCATGTCATATAAGTTAAAAAAACATTCTTCGTACTTTTTTTCGGAAAAGTCAAAAAGTACCTCGTACGAAAAATGACAAAATATTCCTTTCATATATTTTACTAAAAACTCACCAAAGGGTAAAATTGGAGTTAAACAACTGTAGGTGGATGGAAATAATATTACATATTGAGGAAACATGGATGTGGATGATAAAATACACCCCAGTAAATTTCAAAGTATAAACAATCTCGGATAAAAATGAGATTGTGATATTTCCCTTACCTTAGGTCCGATTTACTTCATAAGTGTCCGAACCTCCTGTATAATGATTTAAATAATGTTATTGACTTATTCTAGAATCATAAACATTGTTATGATATCATATATGGTCATATTCTTAGCTTCTTATTAGTAATATTTCATTACTACTTGTTATTCGGGTGTTTATTAATTTTTGTTCTTATGCGTGTTTTGATGAATAAATTCGTATTATTCTCTTTAGGTTATAGATACCTCATTTCCTGAATGATATTAGTGTAATATATATCATATTCATTCATTAAATTTATTTATATAATCATTATGCAATGAAGATCATCTAGAACGAGTCGCATCACATCGTGGAGACGGTATTCCGTACATACGCACGAGTGATGATATCATTCCTATGATCTTGGAACTATATTGGAGTGTATGTATACTATTTATGAATCAATATCACTTTATAATAGTCATATATTGTCATTATTTACACCATTATAACCATCCAAGTAAGGTGGTGGTGGAAAATAGATTATACCACGGAGTGGAGACGGTATTCCGTACGTACGCACGCGCGGTGATTTATTTTTCTGTAGGATGGATAGATGGTGAAATAGGGTTGTTTAATACATATAATAAAATATCAGTATACGAGTGATACTGATGTTATTACTTCATAATTAAACAACTAAAGAAGAAGAAGTGGAAGAAGAAATAAAGATGAAAGAATCAGTAACAGACATTACCTCTTCTTTGAAGTGCTTCTTTGAGACCTCCTTTTGGGGCACTACAATAGGTCTTTGAAGAATACCAGAACCTATAGGATGTTTCTAGGGAAGTGGAGTGGAGAAATTGGTAGGGGTTGGCCGAGATTGAGGGATCAAAGTTGTGTGAGGAAGAGGGCGAGGAGGTTCCCTTTTATAAGGGAGGAGAGGGGCACCTTTGGAATAACTAAAACTATTAATTTATTATAAAGTCAAATTCAGTTTTAAATAGCTCCAAATTGATTTATTTCGAAGATAAGGATGGTATGGGTCGAAATCCTCTCATCCAATATAATTTAGACAAGTTTAGGATCCTATTTTAACCTTATCATTTTGGTTTAACATTAAGTTAAATAATTTAAATTTTACCATGTCTTCTTGTTCTCTTATACTATAAGGTTAATAAAAATACTATAAGCAGCCAAAAGAACTCCAAGATGTTTATTATTAATATATATCCTTATCTAAGTCATTTTTCCGAACCTTAGATTTTTAGGAATAAAATAACAATTACTAATATAATATTTGTTTTAAAAACTATTTTATGTCAATTTTGACACTATTTAGTAATTGATTTCTGTGAAAATCATAACAGAATGATTAGTTCGAAAAAATTTAATTAAATCAACACTAACATGTCGTAATAACCTAATAAATTTTTGGAATTCATTAAAAGTCTCAAATTAAATTTATTTGGGAATTTATAACATCAATTATGTAAATATGTCATTAATAAGATAATTAGTCCATCATATTTGTGGCATAAATAAATTAAATTATATAACCTCTAAAAATTACAAATAAAATATCATTATGTAGGAAATCTTTTTAGATTTCTAATGAATATTTATAGTAGGTTTTATCTTATGTATAACCCTATATTAAAAATGATTTTCTTATTAAACATTGATTTTAACTATTTTAACCCTTCTTTAAATAAATTAATAATAAAAGTCCTAATCTAATCCAAGTGGGCATAAATGGTCATATATTATTCCTAAGTTTGTTTTTCGTCGAATTAAACTTGCCCAATATAATTAGGACATGTGTTAGGGTAATAATAATATCATTTTTACCCTTAATTTCCCTATTTACTTTTAACCGTGGTAAATAAAAGTGAAAAGTTACTATTCACCAAAAAAATATTTTCATCTCATTGAACCACATTTTACTTACTGAAATCAACCGTGTATCTTGGATTTTAGAAATTCCACTCACAGAAGTGGTAAAATTATGTTTTATGAAAAATTCAGTTTTTTAACTACCACTTAGTGGTTTCATTATTCATCAAAAATTGAAATTTTTCAAAAAAATACCAAAATTTCACCCTAGGCTAATTTCGATATTCCGAATCCAAAAATTAAGTCCATTTTGAAAAATAAAATTTAAAAAATTTAAAACAGTTGTTATTACTATTCATAACGGCTAGTTTTAAAAAAAAATTAATAACATATCATTGTTTAGTGAAACTCGGTATTATGTACGACGCAAGCTATCGAGGAAGGCCACGGTTGCGTGTAAAGCAAGCCAAGCTAGTGTTGTGTGTAGTGAAAGATTCCTTTGATGATTTATATAAAAACAAAATATTTCTCATAAAAGTCTCAGGTGTTACATTCTACCCCCCTTAAAATGAATTTCGCCCTCGAAATTCGTCACTTTGTAACAAACAGATGAGGATACCTCTCCCTCATCATATCCTCAAGCTCCCATGTAGCTTCTTCTAATTGGTGGTTACTCCATAAAACGTTCACCAATAGAGTGGTCTTGTTTTATAGGAATTTTTCACTACGATCCAGAATCTCTATCGGTTGTTCTTCATAAGAAAGATCTTGCTCCAGCGGTACAACTTCTGAGCTAAGTACATGTGAAGGATAAGGTATGTACTTTCTCAGGAGAGATACATGGAACACATCGTGAACTTGAGAGAGATTCGGTGTAAGCGCCAATCGGTAAGCTACCTTCCCAACACGATCCAGTATTTCGAATGAACCGATATATCTAGGGCTGAACTTCCCCTTCTTTCCAAATCTCATGACCCTCTTCCAGGGAGATATTCGTAAGAACACTTTATCACCCACTTCAAACTCTAGGTCTTTTGTTCAGTTGTCGGCATAACTTTTTTGTCGACTCTGAGCTGCTCTTATGTGTTGTTGAATAGAACAGACCTTTTCTACCATCTCATCAACAATATCCGGTCCTAATAGCTTTCTTTCCCCAACTTTATCCCAGCAAGTTGGAGTCCTTCATTTATTTCCATAGAGATCTTCATAAGGAGCCATATGAATACTGGAGTGAAAGCTATTATTATAAGAAAATTCCACAAAAGGTAGGTATTGATCCCAACCACCTTTAAAATCCATAGATCAAGCTCTCAACATATCTTCTAGAGTTTGAATTGTTCTCTTAGACTGACCGTCTGTCTGAGGATGATAAGTAGTGCTGAAACTCAACTCTGTATCCAGAGTATGCTGAAGACTTCGCTAGAACATTGAGGTAAACCTCAGATCCCGATCAGATATAATAGAAAGTGGTAATCCATTAAATATTACCACTTCCTTCACATATATTTTGGCAAGCTGATCTAGAGAGAAATCCTCTCTAATAGCGATGAAGTGTCCAGACTTTGTAAGACGAATATCTATGACCCAGATTGCATTATTGCCTTTGGATGTTTTAGGAAGTCCTATGACAAAGTCCATAGTGATGTTTTCCCATTTCCATTCGGGTATGGTTAATGGTTGTAACATCCCCTTAGACTTTTGTCTCTCAGCTTTAACTTGCTGACAAACTAAGCATCAAGAGACATATACAACACCATCTCTTTTCATGACATCCCACCAGAAGTACACTTTCAGGTCCCTATACTTCTTCGTGCTTCCCGGATGAATTGAGAATGAAGAACTATGAGCCTCATCCAGCAGCTCCTTCTTTAATTCGGGGATGGGAGGAACACAAACCCGATTTCGGAACTTTATTATCCCATCACAATCAAGGTTGAATTCAGGAACATTTCTCACCTTCATTTGTAACTCTACATCTTTTTTCTGTGCCTCTTTAATATTCACATGTATAGATGGTTCAACATTCATTTGAGAAAGATGCGATTTTCCACCTTCCATTATAATTCCAAGATCCATCCTTTGTAAATCCATAAATATTGGATCTTTTGTGATCCTCATCATGGATAAACTGGCATGGTCTTGTCGACTTAATGTATCTGCCACCTTGTTTGCTTTCCCAGGGTGGTAATGAATTGAGCGGTCGTAATCCTTAATCATCTCCAACCAACTTCTTTGAAGCATATTCAACTCCTTTTGTGTGAAAATATAATTTAAACTTTTATGATCAGTATAAATATCACACCTTTCACCATAAAGGTAATGCCTCCAAATCATTAATGCAAAGATTACTACAGCTAACTCCAATTCATGAGTCGGGTAATTTTTCTCATGGATTTTCAACTGTCGTGAGGCATAAGCTATCACCATATCATTTTGCATGAGAACACATCCCAGTCCCTTCTTGGATTCATCACTGTAGATCACAATCCTTTCTCCACTACAAGGAAGTGTGAGTACAGGTGCACTGGATAACCTTCTTTTCAAATCCTTGAAATTCTCTTCACATTCCTCCGTCGAAACAAACACAACTCCTTTCCGAGTAAACCTGGTGAGTGGACTAGATAATCGTGAAAAATAATTCACAAAATGTTGATAATATCCATCCAAACCAAGAAAACTTTGGATCTTAGTTACTATTTTTGCTCTCGACCATCTTTTGATAACCTCTGTTTTTGCTGGATCCACATATATCCCCTCTTTTGAGATTATGTGACCCAAAAATGAAACTCTTTGAAGCCAAAATTCACCCTTCGTAAATTTGGCATAAAGATTCTCCTTTCTCAGGGTCTTCAATATAATTCTCAAGTGATCTTCAGGTTCTTATTTTCTCTTTGAATATACAAGAATATTGTCTATAAATACTACCACAAACTGATCAATATAGTCTCTAAAGACTCTATTCATCAGATCCATGAAGATAGCAGGGGCATTAGTAAGATCAAATGGTATCACTATAAATTCGTAGTGTCCATAACTTGTACAGAAATCCGTCTTTGGTATACCCTCCCTTTTGACCCTTAATTGATGATACCCTGAAGGAAGATCAATCTTGCAAAAGTATTGAGCTCCGCGTAGTTGGTCAAATAGGTAATTAATGCCTGGGAGAGGATATTTGTTCTTGATAGTGATCTTGTTAAGTTCTCGATAATCAATGCTGAGTCTCATTGATCCATCGTTCTTCTTAACAAACAGAATAGGTGCTCCCCAAGGTGACGCACTAGGGCGTATGAATCCCTTATCATGATTCTCTTGGATTTGATTCTTCAATTCCTACAACTCAATTGTGTCCATTCTATAAGGTGTCTTTGAAATAGGCAAAGCACCTGGTACGAGTTCTATTTAAAACTCAACTTCACGATTTGGTGGAAGACCCGACAATTCCTCCGGAGTGATATCATCAAACTCCCATACAATGGGCATATTCTTAATTGTGAGTTTCTCACCAACCATTTGAGATAAATAACCTTCATTAAGTGGAATTAAGACCCATAAGATGGAATAAATTTCTACTGGAAGGTTATGTTCATCCTTGCATCGATAGACGATCATAGATTGATCTGGAATATGAAATGTGAATTCCCTTCTTTGGCAATTGATATGAGCTCCATATAAGAAAAGCCAATCCATCCCAAGAATCACATCAAATTCCACTATAAGAAGGATCAAAAGATTTGCAGGAAGCACTTTCCCAAAAACATCGATTGGAGAAGAATTATAAACTTTTGATGAGACTGTTGTGCCATTAGGGGTTGTCACAGCTAACTCAACATCTAATTGTTGAGGTAATACGGTGATATCCTTAGAAAATTCTTCAAAAATAAAAGAGTGGGTGGATACAGAATCAAATAAAACATTTTCTACTTTAGAGTGGATGGTAAGTGTACATTTCACTACATCGTTATCGTACTCCACATCGCTGATAGAAATTGCATGTGACATTCCATTGTCTTTATCCTTAAGATTTTGTTGATGTCGATCATCATCAACAACCCTTGGATTAGGGAATTTATTGGCATAATGGCCCATCTCCTTGCACTTGAAACATTGAAGTGTAGTAGTTTCATTATGTGTGTCCCTTCCCTTTTTGCATCATTAGACATCTTCTTCCCATCATTGCGGCATTCAAATGCCTGATGACCTTCCTTTCCACATTTAAAACATTTACTTGTCCCTTTAAGACAACTCCCTCCATGTTTCTTTCCACACTTTGAGCATAAGGGAAATCTCATCTTCTTTTCAGTGTGCTCTTTAGATTTTCCTTTGAATTCCATTTTCTTCTTCTTATCAAACCCATATGACTGATGGGTTACTCCAATCTACATCTCGAAATTGAGAGCACATCGAACGATTTCCTCGTAGCTATTAAAGTCCCTTATGGCTAACGCCCTTCGAAGACATGATTTTAAGCCACTAAAGAATCGATCGATCTTACTCTCAGGTTGGATGATAATACCATAAGTGTACCTTGCTTGTCTTGTAAAATTTGCTTCATAGGTACCAACATATTCATCATCCTTTTGCTTCAGTTCAAGAAGCTCATTCTCCATCTTTTTTCGTAGAATACGAGGGAAGTACTTATTTAAAAATAAGTTCTTGAACTCGTCCCATTCCATGGACTCAATTTCATCCCTTTGACTTGTATTCTTAAAAAGATTCAACCATTGATCAACATCACCTTCCAAAAGATACACTGCTAGGTTGACTTTATCATGTTCAGAACATTGAAGAACTGAAAATATCTATTCAGTTGTACTAATCCATTGTTCAGCAACTAAAGGATCAGTAGACTCGCTGAAAGAAGGTGGACGCTGCCTCATGAAGGATTCAACAGAATGTTTCTCCTTCCTTTGCTCGTTTGGAAGTCTTGCATGATTCATAACTTTAGAAAGTTGTGTGAGCATGCCTACATGAATTTTCATTCCAGCTCTCATAACATTTGGTTGCTCAGGGGGGCAATCATTACATTGCCCGTCGCATTCTGCATTAACACGGTTCCTTCGGGTTCCATCCATTGACTAAAACCAAGAAGAATAGTGTGAGAAACACTAATTATAATAGGAAAACCACATAATCAAGAATAAAATTGAACACTTAAGGTCTTATACTAGGTTATTCATGGTAATTTCTAAAACACTAAGATTATGTTCTATGCTTAGGCTTTTCCTTAGGGTTCTTACTAAGGCTTTCACATCCTAGTTTCCAAAGGATGACTATACCTTTCCTCTGATAAAAACTTTAACGGTATAGAATTACTTTTAGTGGACTACAATTGATACCTATCAGGGCACTCCATGGGTGGATACACCCCTTGGGCGGGACACACCACCATCCCCAGTGGCAGACATTTCCTCATGAATCCCTTGGGTGGAGAGCCATGCTTCGTCCAATTATCACATGTGAGAGTTCCCAAGGATCAGATACATTCCTACCTCCTTTCCTCTGATACCAACTATAATGACCCATACATTACATACATTGTTATTACTTCAAAAATTGAAGCATACTTATTACAACATATAACAAAACCAGTAAAGGACCGTATAGGTATAGAGTCTTTAGAAACTAGGAAACATAAACAACTGGTTCATAAAGCATCAACTTTGCCTCCCACTTATTTCATCATATCTAGAGTCCCTTTTTGGCATATCATACTTAATAACCTTCTTCCTGACCTGGGGAAATAAAACATACAAAATGGTGAGCTCAAATGCTCAGTAAGGGTAAACAAAAGGAATATCAATCACATCATATACTTAATAACATAACTTTTGGAAATCTTAACCTGCAAAAGAGATCGTAATTTCATAACATGGGATAAATCAAAGTAGTGAAATATAATCCCAATAATCATAACATAAAACATGAAACTTTGTGGAATAAACACAAAATCATAGGGAATCATTTCTTATTAGTCAAGACTCATTTCTAATACTATCTTAGTGGACAAAGTCCATTTCGGAACCGAGTTCACTCCTTGTTACAGTCCTGTTTCACTGAACCGGTTTAACCTGCCATTCTAGCCATGTCTATCTCATGAGATAAAAAATCTTTACCCAATGCATTGGAGGGAGATATAGGTCCCATCCATCTCATAATGATACCATTATTATGTGTTCTAGAAAATCATAAATCATACATCATTGCATAACCCATGTAGTAAAAATGGGATTCATAAACAACATGACATCATAAAACAATTCATATATGATAAAGGAATTTATAAAAATAATTCTATCACAACATAATCAAATTAATGTAATAATAGGGATATAAACATAACCCTATATTATCTTAGATGGAAAATAATTTTGATAAAGCACTTGAACTCCATTCTTGAGGGAAATATCCTTTCAACATCAAAAACACTTTTCCTTTCTTAACATGTCATAAAATTCTAACTAAAAGAAGTTGATTAAAAATAAACTTGAAAACTTGTAAAGGAAGATTCTTGGAAATAATGTTTTAAAAATCCTTTCATGTCGTATAAGTTAAAAAAACATTCTTCGTACTTTTTGTCGGAAAAGTCAAAAAGTACCTTGTACGAAAAACGAAAAAAGGTTCCTTTCATATATTTTACTAAAAACTCACCGAAGATTAAAATTGGAGTTAAAAAATTGTAGGTGGATGGAAATAATATTACATATTGAGTAAACATGGATGTGGATGATAAAATACACCCTAGTAAATTTCAAAGTATAAACAATCTCGGATAAAAATGAGATTGTGATATTTCCCTTAACTTAGGTCTGATTTTCTGCATAAGTGTCCGAACCTCTTGTATAATGATTTAAATAATGTTATTGACTTATTACAGAATCATACTTATTGTTATGATATCATATATGGTCATATTCTTAGATTCTTATAAGTAATATTTCATTACTACTTGTTATTCGGGTGTTTATTACTTTTTGTTCTTATGCGTGTTTTGTCGAATAAATTTGTATTCTTATCTTTAGGTTATAGATACCTCATTTAAATAATTGTATTAGTGTAATATATATCATATTAATTCATTAAATTCATTTATATAATCATTATGCAATGAAGATCATGTAGAAAGAGTCGCATCACATCGTGGACACGGTATTCCGTACGTACGCACGAGTGATGATATCATTCCTATGATCTTGGAATTGTATTGGAGTGTATGTATACTATTTAAGAATCAATATCACTTTATAATAGTAATATATAGTCATTATTTACACCATTATAACCATCCAAGTAAGGTGGTGGTGGAAAATAGATTACACCACGGCGTGGAGACGGTATTCCGTACGTACGCACGCGCGGTGATTTCTTTTTTTGTATGATGGATAGATGGTGAAATAGGGTTGTTTCATAATTATAATAACATATCAGTATATGAGTGATACTGATGTTATTACTTCATAATGAAACAACTAAGGAAGAAGAAGTGGAAGAAGAAATAATGATGAAAGAATCGGTAACGGACATTACCTCTTCTTTGAAGTGCTTCTTTGAGACCTCCTTTTAGGGAAATAAAATAGGTCTTTGAAGAATAATAGATCCTCTAGGATGTTTATATGGAAGTTTAGAGGAGAAATTGGTAGGGTTCTTCCAAGATCGAGTCCTCAAAGTGGTGTGAGGAAGAGGGGGAGGAGGTGCCCTTTTATAAGGGAGGAGAGGGGCACATTTGGAATAAATAAAACTATTATTTTATTATAAAGTCAAATTCGATTTTAAATAGATCCAAATTGATTTATTTATAATCTAAGGTGGGGATGGGTCTATATCCTCTCATAAAATATATTTTAGACAAGTTTAGGTTCCTATTTTAACCGTATCATTTAGATTCAACATTAAGTTAAATAATTTTACTTTTACTGTGTCATCTTGTGTTCTTATACTATAAGGTTAATAAACATACTATAAGCAGCCAAATAAACCCCAAGTTGTTTATTATTAATATATATAACCTTATCTAAGTCATTTGGCCGAACCTTAGATTTTTAGGAATAAAATAAGAATTACTAATATAATATTTGTTTTAAAAACTATTTTATGTCAATTTTGACACTATTTAGTAATTGATTATTGTGAAACTCATAACAGAATGATTAGTTAGAACAAAGTTAATTAAATCAATAATAACATGTCATATTAGCCTAGGTAATAATTGTAATTCATAAAAAGTCTCAAATTATATTTATTTGGGTATTTATAACATCAATTATGTCAATATTTCATTAATAAGATAATTATTGTATCATATTTGTGTCATAAATAAATTAAATTATATAATGTCTAAAAATTACAAATAAAATATAATTATGTAGGAAATATTTTTAGTTTTCTAATGAATATTTATTGTCGATTTTATCTTATGTATAACCCTATATTAAAAATTATTTTCTTATTAAACATTGATTTTAACTTTTTTAACCCTTCTTTAAATAAATTAATAATAAATGTCCTAATCTAATACAAGTGGGCCTAAATGGTAATATTTTATTCCGAAGGTTGTTTTTGGTCGATCTACACTTGTCCAATATAATTAGGACATGTGTTAGGGTAATAATAATTTCATTTTTACCCTTAATTTCCCTATTTACTTTTAACCGTGGTAAATAAAAGTAAAAAGTTACTACTCACCAAAAAATTATTTTCATCTGATTGAACCACATTTTACTTACTGACATCAACCGCGTCTCTCAGATTTTTGAAATTCCACTCACAGAAGCTGTAAAATTTATTTTTATGAAAAATTCAGTTTTTTATCTACCACTTAGTGGTTTCACTATTCATCAAAAATTGAAAGTTTTCAGAAAAATAACAAAATTTCACCCTAGGCTAATTTCAATATTCCGAATCCAAAAATGAACTCCATTTTAAAAAATAAAATTTACAAAATATCAAAAAATGGTTATTACTATTCATAACGGCTAGTTTTAATAATATTTTAATAGCATATCATTGTTTAGTGAAACTCGGTATTGTGTGCGACGCAAGCTATCGAGGAAGGCCAAGGTTCCGTATAAAGCAAGTCAAGCTATTGTTGTGTGTAGTGAAATATTACTTTGATGATTTATATAAAAAAAATATTTCTCATAAAATTCTCGGGTGTTACATATAAGATACTCATTTAATTAATTGTTTATAATTTTTTTCTTTATAGTCTTGGACCCTACGAACAAATATAACACATTGGTTAAATTTTTTATAATTTATCATTAATTATACATGATGCATCATAAAACACTTTTAACAATATGAGGAATTTTTTCTTACCTTCAAATTTATTTCATAAATCCTTCCCCATAAACAGTATCTAGATGATTTTTCTACTTGATATCAGGGAATAAAATATCATTGAAAAATATATTTCTACATTATAAGGAAACTATACAATGTTATTATAAATTCTGAATTCATGGGAATGTAATTACATTTGAAATCTTAGATTATATAATGATTAATATTAAAATAAAGATACTAAATAAAATTTTGTTTATTCCCTGATAATCTTGTAAAATTTGAATCATACATTGCTAAAAAATCGTCAAACATTTTCTTTATATTCCATGATTAATTTTTCATTTTGGATTAAAAAAAGGGGAATAATTATAATGGAATATATTCATAATTTTTCCCATTCCAGTGAATTTTGCTCATTTATCACTTTGGTATTTTTATCAAAATACCACCATTAATCAACTTTTCCATCAAAACAATAAGAATAAAGGTTTCCTTTTTTACATTTTTAATAGAGAATGACCTCAATTATATTATTTAGAAATGTGATACATCATTCATCTATCACTACATCCAAAGATTCACTAAATTATAGAGTATGTTGCCTCATAAAATTCTATGTTATCATTATTTTCATCCATAGTAGATCTGGATATTCTCAATCATGGATTCTGACACCTTTTATAAATTATATCAATCGGTCCATCCCAATAAATTCCCATTTTCCATTTTGACCATTATAGGTAGTTAGTTTAAAAGGATATTGTCTTATTAGTGACTTTCAAATCCAACCTCCATGTTTCCTCTATAGAAAACCAATCTAAAAAAACATAGTTTATATGAAGAAACATTGTAATATTAAAGTGTTATATCATTTCCACTTAACCATTAGTTATACTATTTTTTGGGTATTCAGTTAATTTTATTGTAACCTCTAATGTTATATAAACATTTCTACTGATATCAGCTATAAAAAACATACATAATAATTATATATTATTGTGACATTAATGTAAAATTCACATTCACACATTCCCATAGATATGTCATGTTTTGATCTTTAATGATTTATTTTATAGCTCTTTAAAAGAACCTGTATATATAAAATGAGAAAACATATAATCATTATAAATTTTCCCCATAATATAATATTTTTAAAATAAAACTTATTTTTAATTTAATGAAAGGTCTTAATGAATTACAAAACGAGATCTTCATTTACCTTATCCATCTATAAACCCAATGGAAAACATTTTTAAACATGAAAAGTGTACCAAAATATTAGCAAGGGAAATAGGAAGAAATAAAACATTTTTTAGTGATAAAATAGAAATTCATGAAAATCCATTTTAAAAATGAAAAACATTTTACCTAGAAAGGTAATTTTATTTATTTTAAAATTTTCATTTCTCATTCCTTTTGAAAACTAATTATATTTTTAAAACTCATTAAAAAAATTTCAAAATTTTAATAGTTATCTTTTGTATGTCATCACCATATAAACCTTACATAACCCTTACTCGAATCTGTATTAATAGAATAGATATTTAGCCTACAAAAAAATAATTCTTTATAAAATGTAATATTTACCGATTTCATTGGAGTGCTATCTGTGTACACTAATCATATAAGCTAAAACATGCAAACAAATGATATATAATGGGGACAAATCCCTTGTATAAGCTGTATTAGTACCAAATGGGAAATATAATTATTCTCAAACCACTGTAAAATATTATCAAGGACATAATGATGAATAAAACATATAATTATTTAAACTTTTCCTCATAAAACCCAAGAAAATTTATTTTAAACCCATATTCAAAACACATTCAGATATCAAAGCACCCTAAACAATTTTCATTAACAAAATATCTAGAAAAATTTAAATATGGGTTTTATTGGAATAAATATTTTAATACTTTAGTTTAATAGAAAAAAATAATGGTTATGATAGGTTCAAACATCATTGTCACCATATATGTAAAAATTTATCATTTATTTTATCTTTCTTCACTAAACAGTCTATATTAAACAATAAGAATTTCCTATTGAATTCCATTTAAATAGAGTCCAAATTTACATAAATATTTGTTTATAAATATCTTATTTACATATGAAAATATATTTTAAATAATTCTTATAATATCGCCTTGGAAGAAAAATATTTAAAAAATAAATATTTAAACGTAATGTTTTTAAAATTAAGGCCCCTACCATGAGTCCGACTCATCACACATGTTTTTAGAAACCATGTATAATACAATTATGTTAATTATTAATTATATTAATAAACTATTTATTGAATAGTATTATTTTTATTTTATATCTTACCATGCCTTATATATTTAGGTAATCATTTAAGTTCACTTCAAATATTTTGACTATATTCAGATTATGTGTCATAATTTTCTTCTGTAGGTTTTAGATGGTCAAAGTGGAATTTATTAAATCGAATATAATACAATAAACATGAATTAATTATAATTTTTTATATAAATTAAATATTTACAATCAATCATGAAATATGGTTGTGAAATATGATTTACAAAGTAATCTTATATATAATTGGCTATATATATGCATGAGTTATGTTTCCATTTTTCAACGATAATTATAGAAAGAGGTTGATTATTATTTTATTTTTTAAAATTACAATAATATCATAAATAAAATATTTTTTATTTAAATATAATAATATATATAATCTATGTGATTTGGTTTTGAAATAAATAATCACATCTATTCATATAGAAGGTAGTCCACAAGTACGAACGAACAACATTATGATTTTTAAATGAGTGTAAAGGTAAAATATAAAATGATATATTATCATTTCAGAATGAAAAATATTTCATGATTATAATAATTAATTAATTTATATCACATTTATTCCTTATGACTATCTTTATTACATTTATTATAATTAATTAGTAAAAAATGAATCACATATATCTGTGAGATTATAGTCTGCTATACACTCGAGCAAAGTTATCATATCCCAAATGGAATGAAAATTAAGAATAAATATGTGATATAAAAATTAAATAAGTTTAATTATGTTTTTAATTTGAAATATATAATTTAATGACGTCATTATAACCAATTGTAAGAGGAGGTTACGTTAAAAAATTACTTCAGTTAGCTAGGCAGTACTCTGTCGTACATGTAGATGATTGTTTGGTTTTCCATTTAACAGAATTGGTTACAGATTTGGCATATTACATTAAAATAATAAAATATTAATATATGAATATATTTTTTTTATTATATAATTATAATTTATGATTAATCTATGTTATTTGAAAAATAAATAATATAAAACCCTCGGTTGAGCATAATACCTATTTTTCAGACAACCTCCTTAGGTTAACATCAAAAGTCTACAAAGAATGCTTTTATGATAAAATAATAATGTTGGATGTGTGTATGTATTTAATGAATGTATTTGGGACGTTATTGGATAATGAAAAATGATTTTTATTTTTTATTATTGGCGGATAGAGGGTGATATTTTATTATTAAGGTGAGTTCCACAATTATAAATATTGAAAAGAAAAAGTGATACCAATATTTTCCACATCCTAGAAGGTTCCAAAATTATCTATTGTAAATAATGAGTTGATAAAATATCTATATATTTGCATAAAATATAATATATAATTTTTTATGTATTTTAACCGTTACCTTTTTTACACATAATAAATAATTTTTTACTTCAAGTGGAATAAAAGTTATTTTTCTATTTCAAATATTCATTATCATACCAAAAAATTAAGTAGAAATAATTATAAAATATATATTTATATCTTTTCAACTAATTAATCCATTTTAAAAAATTTAATTAAAATATCTGAATAAATTTAATTTAAAATAAAACCTACAGATGTGATGAAAAATATGTTTTTCTTGAAATATAATTTTCATGTAGAAGTTGATTTTATGTCTTCTCTATAACTTATAATAGACATTGTACTAATATTAATAAATATTTATATATATATAAAATATAATTTTTAATTAAATAGTTCCTCTTTATTGGTTTTAAATTAATTAAAAAAGAGATACATTATGAAATATAATTTGTTTCCCATAAAAACATATTTTTAAACCCAAAAATATAATTATACTAATATCAAAAATAAGTAAAATTAAAATATAATTAAGTTCATTAACTATAAATAAATACTACTTATTATACATTAAATCAAATTAAAAAAAATAAAGGAACTTGTAAATTACTTAATTTATTGAAAAATAATAATATTTAAAAAATAACACTTCTAAATATTCACCAAAAATATATGTCTCAAAAAATAGCAAAATTTTACCATAGTATAATTTTAATATACATCTTTCAAAAATGGAATAAATTAATTCTAATTTCAATTATATAAATTAAAAATTAATCTTTAAAATAAAACCTCATAATAAGAGAGTTTAATTAAAACTCCTTCATTTTCGATTAAAAATTTAATAAATAATTTCATAATAAATATAAGTATCGTATTTATAAATATTAATAAACATTAAAATAAATTATTCTATCGTTACCTGGGTTGTAACATTGTTTATTAAATTCAAACATATAAATTAACCATGTTATCTTCACATATCTAATGTATATATTTTTTAGAGATGACCGTGATCAAATTTTTATAGTCATTGTAGTAGATATTATTATATATTCCAAGATAAAGAAGTTATTGTATATTATTCAATGATTTTGTTAAGAATATCTTGAATGAGATGCTATATTAAAAGTTTAGTATGTTTGAATTATAATTAAAGAAGATTTAATTCATGCATTATGTACTCATTATAATGGGAATATCCATGGTCCATTCACTGATTATGTAATTAAATTGTGGCCCAAACCAACCAATATGATAAAGATATGTATTATTCATTAATTATATAGATAATATCAATATTTATTTAGGAATTTTTACACTATTATCAAATACAATTATTTTTTAACATAAAATTGAATGAAATTCAAATATAAAAAAGAATTTGAAGATATTTTTATGGAGATTATGATAATATTTTCCACTATAGACATACTTACACTAAACAATAGTATAAAAGGGTTTTTTATATTAATTGATGCTTTATGGAAGGTCTTGAGATATTTGATTATAAAAAATTAAAAGGTCATTGATTATATATCTTGTCCTTTAAAGACATGTGATCTAGAATATATCACAGTTTATCTAAGTATAAAAGAGTTATTTATTGTATTCAAGATATAAATGCATTACCACTATGGTGAAAAGAGTTATATATATAGATCAAAAGTTCTTAAAGTGTATATTCACATTGATTAATTTTAGAATTCTCTAAAGAAGATGATAAGAGTTAATTAATAACTATGATTGATTAATACATTATCCTTATATTATGGGAAAATAGGAGGGAGTTTCTCTAAGAAGAATGTATCATGTTACCCTATCATTGATTAAGATTAAATGAGACTCAATCCATATGGATATAAATAGGATGATTATGGAAATAATAAAGGAAGAGATAAAATCCTTCATTTATTAAATGATTTCAAAATGACCCATCGGTGAAAGGATCAAGGTGATGTAGAAGAGATATATAGCTAAAAAATAAACATGTAAATATAAGATTGTTATACATTCATAGAAATAGAGTTATATGATTTGGTACTTAGATATCAATGACAACCCATATCATTTATACCAATGATTTCATGATTTATTACATTGACATAAAAATAAAAAATCTCATAATATTGTGACCTTTTTTCTTAAGGAAATTAAATATCTACCACATTAACATAAAATTGGGATAAAAGTATATTATTTAGAAGTCCATAACATGACATTAAAATCCAGTGATCTTCTAATAATACATGGGATAACATGGGGATATACATAAGAAATGGGCAAGATATAAATCCTAGTAAGGGAATAATCCAGGACATTGATGATGAAAAAAATAAATGTTATTCATAAGATATATCAAGATGAAATAAAAGGGTTTAGAATCATAAACATGAACATCAAAGAATTATAAAATACAATTACATCATGGTAATAGTGGAATTTAGAAACAAAATATAAAATGACCTCAGAATCCAAAGTACAAGCTAACGACTGAGACATCATGAAGTAGACTTCTAGGATCACCACCATTTCACTATAAATTTTATATCATGAGATAATGTTATTACGTAATTCATTAGAGGCACATATAATTATATTCCCACCAATCACATTCATATCATGTAAATTAATTTATGTGCCTCACAAATAATACAATATATGAATTCCATTAATTAATTTTAATCCCCTAACTAAGTAGTGTAGGTAATTTTTATCAATGTCTCAAATAAATGAAGGTAACATTGATATATTTGGATACCATATCGTGGAAATGGTGGTTGGTATTCAAGACCCAAATATTTATCATAGAAATTTTTTGGATAGTTATGATAAAAAAGAGAGTGCATAAAAAGATTAATGATAGGGTTTAATGATATGGAGGTTGATATATCCTTACATGGAAATGAAATGAAATGTAAAATGGATGTTTAAAAACATATTAAAAAGGATCAATTGGAATCAAATGGAATAACACCAAGAAAGTGCATGTATAAAGTTGAGGATGAGGGAATCCCATTACCTTGAAAATTAACTTCTAAATGGATGGATGAAGCTTATTAAGAGCATGTAAATGCATTTGATATGGATTTATAAATGTATAGTAAAATAAAATTGATTCACAGTGTTTATTTAGTGACAATGAGTGGGAGGTTGGGTGGGTATTTATTGAATAACAGAGGGGATTATTTTATTAATTTCTAAACACATGTTTTAGCCTCTATATGATAAAATAATCTAGAAATCAATACTTAAAGTGGTTTTTTGTTCTTAGTTTCTACCAAATATGAGTGTTTTGAAATATTTTATAATTCCAGTAACATGGAATATAATAATATTACTAGTTGGAATGTGGATGGGAGTGATTTTCTTGAGGAATTAATTTTGAAACTGTAAATTCACATATAAATTTCATTTAATTCATAAAGAGTATATAAATATAACACAATAACATTAAAACACATTATTTTAATGATTATAAGTATATTTGGTCTTTTATTCCTCTAATATAAATAATTTCATTATTTTTGGTCCTTTATAATGTTATAATATAGACAATATATTCATACTATTTTTAAAGTTTACCAAAATATTTTACTATCTTAGAAAATTATAAAAAATACCCCACATGTAAATTCAAACATTTTGATTTCAAAAATGATATTTATTTTACAAAAATAAGTTTTTAAATATAATAATTGACATAATAAAATAATTTTTTCTACATGAAAATAATTTCCATTACGAAAATAATTACTTGTTTATCCTTATTAAAATCATATTAAACATCATTAAATTAATTTATCATTTATTATTAAATATCTATTATTTAATAAGAATATATTATTAAAAACATTTATCTCTAAAAATATTGAAATTTTTAAAATGGGTTTTTAATTAGAACACTATATTTCCCAAAAATATAATTTTGATTTCTTTAAATAAAAATATAATTTTAATAAAATTTATTCTATAATAATTTAAAATTTAGTTATTAAAATTGATAAATATAATGAATATTCTATTTAAAATAAAAAAAAATTCACATTTCTAGGGTCTAGTTATATAACCCCTTATTACACCACTATACACTCTAAGGGAAACGTGTGCGATATTAACACATTCATTGGATAATTCAGAGAATTTTTTTTTCATAATCTCGACAAGTTGTAAGTTATCCCACTAATTATTTCAATCCATTTTTAGTTCTTGAATCCCGGAGTGGAACTATTCTTAGGATTATCACAGTGACTCCACAACCCTTGAAATCTTAGATAAATTGTATTTACAGGGTGTGATCCTACTTTTTTAGGATATTTCTTGTTCCATCAATGTCAATTAGTCTTTATCATAAAAATTATCAAGTAATAATTATAATCGATGTTGAAAAATTTAAATGTTATTAATGGTTATGATTATTAATGATCTTTTAAATCTTATAGGTTATATACTATGAAAGTACAAAATAATTAAAGTAGTGTGTGTGTTTTATATAACTACATTATTTATTTACAAATTTATTCTTTCAAAGAGGAAATTTTATTTTTAAATTTTTAGTTTATTAAAACTGTCATCCATTAATAAATTTATTACTAAAAATTTAATTTCATACACTAAAATAAGTGATGGTATTTTTGTTTCATTTCCTCTTATGGATCCCATGTTTCCTCCTAAAACATTTGGTTCTACCATAACTCATTCACTATGTGAGTTGTCTTGTTTCATATAACATTGTCCTTGGGATCAATGCTCATCACTAAATACTCCATGTATGAATGATAATTCATTAAGGGTGCTACTCTAGATTTAGTATATGTTAGGGGTCGATATATACTTTTGTATGAGGGATACATGGAAGAGATCATTTATTTTATGTAAGATAGAAATGAGTTATTGTTGATAGGATATAAATCCAATGTGACCTAGGATATCAAAGGGGTTAATGTATCTGGGACTGAGATTTACCTTCTTCCCAAAACTCATGACTTTTATCCCTGGTGGTAAATGAAGGAATAATTAATCTCCAATCTCAAACCCATAGTCTCATAAATTTTTACCTCAATATAATTTATATTTAATTTTAGTGGATTAAATATGGTGATGAATTGTTTTTACAATATATTTTATATCTTCCATGAAATTCAGTACCATAAGTTTCCACTCTCTAACATCACCAATCATGTGGGAGTCCGACACATTTTCCCATATATAGATTCATAATGATCCATTTTAATGATAGAATTGAAACTTTTGTTATATGAGTAATCTATTAGAGGATTTTTTTATCCCAAAATCCTTGAAAATCCATTTAACAATATCTCAATATGTCCTCTAGAGTTAAAATGGTCCTCTCATATTAACCATCTATATATAGTGATAAACAGTACTGAAATTAAGCCTGGTATCCATTTCTAAAAAATGGATTCTCTAAATCCTCATGGTAATGATTATATATCTATCAGATATAATGGAGCATGGTAATCCAAAAAATGATTCCAATTACATTACGTATATCTTATATAGTTTTTTATGATATAAATATTTGTTTATAGAAATGAAATGTTCTGAATTTTTAAGAATATATACAACAACCCACTTACTCCATGAGGGAGGCCCCAGGTGGTGACAAAGCCTAGACGTATATGGATTTGTCATCGAGGAAGAGAGGAGGAGCATGGGCTTTTCCTTCTAAATGAAATATAGGGGCTTACACCAGGGTGGTTACCCTTTCCTCATGGACAGATGCTGCTCCGATAAAGAGGATGTCATTCCACGTGAGGAATGGTTTCACTCTTGTGGAGACTAGTGGGCATAGAAAATGTTCAAGATGGGGTACCCCACATACAAGGCATGGGGAGAGGTCACAGTTTAAAGTCATGTGGTAAGGATGATGGAACTTGGAAGCTTAATGTCCTATAGCTCGGAGGGGGCCGATTTACTCTACACCCCTAGGACTTACACAACCTATTCCCTCTACACCATGGTGAAGATAAGGACAGGAAAAACCGTGGCTAGGGGGTGTCGATAGGTGATCCCATTGGGGTCCATGTTAGAGTGTATTTGTGAAGAAGCAATAGTCTTTGGTGTTCCTATACGAAAGATCATGATGCGAAGCAATGAAACATGTATATGGGATGTCGGTTCTTACTTGCATGGCTTCCTCCTCCGAACTTGTCACCTAGTCCGTGTCTCCCTTACAGATTTAAGACATTGTTTTTGAAATTCTACCGAGTTCCATATATTCATAGACACCAGTTAATTACACTACTTATGTCAGGAAATTCCAAAGGGTGTGATATGGGCAACAACCTTCAGTCAGGGAACTAGTCACGTTGGACTTCACTAGCGTGTTTGGACGCTGGAACACTAGTGCGTCTAGGTTTTCCCCCTTATTATAGTGCTTCTCGAGGAACACCTTTTTGTAAGTCCCAACTCTATCCATTTCTAGGCGCCTTATTCCTAACATTCCTACGTATATTCCTTTAAACAATAGTGTACCCTTTGTTCCAATCTAAGGAAGACTCTTACTACAAACAAGAGATGCTTTATGCTCCAAGAATAAGATGTCAAATGTCCTATCTACATGACTCTAAACTGTAGAGCACCCTATGTTCCAAACATAGGATGCATCTTACTCCAAACAATAGATTCCTTATGCTCCAAGAATAATATGAAAGTAGTCCTATCAACATGACTATAAACTTTAGTTTACCTTATGTTCCAAACATAGGATGGGTCTTCTTCCAAACAATAAATACATTATGATCGAAACATGAGATGTAAAAAGTCATCTATAGATTACTATAAAATGTAGTGCTCCCTATCTAATGAATCATAGGATGCTTCTTGCTCCAAAACAGAGAGGCCTTATGCTCCATGAATGAGATGCAAACAGTCCTTTCCAGATTACTCCAAACTGTAGTGCACCCTATGTTCCAAATATGGGATGCCTCTTGCTCAAAACAAGGGATGCCTTATGCTACAAGAATAAAATTCCAGTAGTCCATATATACATTAATATAAACTATAGAGTATCCTATGTGCCAAACAAAGGATTCCTTTTGATCCAAACAAGAGATGTATTATTCTCCCAAGATGAGATAACAAGAATCCTCTCTACATGACTATAAACTGTAGCACTCCCTACCTGAAAAATAATAGTATGCCTCTTACTCAAAACAAAATATGCCTTATGCTCCAAGCATGAGATACCAACAGTACATTATACATGACACTAAAGCATAGTTCACCCTATGTTCCAAACATATGACGTCTCTTTCTCCAAACAAGGGATGCCTTATTCTCCAAGGGTAAGATGCCTAATTCCATGATTATGTGGCGTAATTTTAAAAGTGTCCGAATCCATTAAAACATTGCATCAATCCACCGCACGCTTTGCATGTAATTTATTCAGATCATCATCCACTTCCATGTTCAAAGGGAAACCTATTGTCCTAGTCCCATGCCACATCGCCTCACCTACCATCTTGGGCCAACTCCCCTGATGGTATTGTACGGCACATTGAGTCAAGTCCTGTGTTTCGAACACGATCAATAGTTGACCCTCATTTATTTTCCCCATTTTAGGATAACGTGATATGGATGTTTTATTTCAAACATGGTCTATAGTTATCCACCATCGCCACACCACCCTCATTGCTTTCCGAATGTGGGGCATGTGATTTACACTTTTCATCTCCCTTAGTTTGGACTGATTCCAATGCCCCTTAGCACTATCCCAGTTATGCACAAATGTAATGGTGAAAGCCTCAACCCACTATTGGTTTTGGATGACCTCATGTCTATACATGAGGAAGGAATTACAAGCAGCTTCCTTGGGTAATCCCCATGCACCACTATTTACACTCCATACCGGAAAAGGAGCAGCTTCCTTGTGTAAGACATGTCCACCATTGATGCTCCGCAGTGGAACCCAAGAATCATTCTTGTGTAATCCCCATCCCCCATTGCCGATCCATAGAGGGACATGGGAAGCTTCTATGTGTAAGCCCAATCCACCATTTTCACTCCATAGAGGCACCCAGATAGCTTCCTTGTGTAAGCCCAATCCACCAGTGTCGCTCGATAGCCGCACCCGGGCAGCTTCCCTGCATAAGCCCCATTCACTATTTCTGCTTCATAGTGGCACCCAAGAAGCTTCCTTTCATAAGCCACATTCACTATTTCCACTCCATAGCAGCACCCTAGAAACTTGTATGTGTAATCCCCATTCACCATTGCTGCTCCATAGGGGCACCCGGGCAGCTTCCTTGCGTACCCCCCATTCACCATTGTCGATCCATAGCAGCTCCTGACAACTTCACTGTGTATTCCCCATTCACCATTTCAACTCCATAGTGGCACACAAGAAACATCCTTGCATAATCCCCATTAATGATTTTCACTCCATAGTGGCACTCGGGCTTCCTCCATGTGTAAGCCTCGCACAATCCTTAATTAGGAATGCAAACAACTATTTCTACTTCGCATAGCAATGCTAACTTGGACCCCCAATGGGATCACCTCTCGACACGCCCTAGCAATGGTGTTGCCTATCCATTCTCTTCAACAAGGTGTAGAGGGTTCTGATTATGTATGTCCTAGGGGTGTGGAGTGTACCCGCCTCATCCGAGATGCAGGACGTTAAACTTCCAAGCGCCGTCGTCCTCAGCACATGACATTAAAATGTGACCTCGCCTCATGCCTTGCACTTAGGGTTCCCCATCTCAGACATTTTCTATTCCCAATAGTCTTCATGGGAGTGAAAACATTACTCACATGGAATTGAATCCTCTTTATTGGAGTGGCGTCTGTCCGAATGGAAAGGGCAACCACCCTGGTGTAATCCCCTAGCTTTACTTGATGGAGCCAACACCCTTGATCATCCTCTCTTCATGGGTGCCAAATCCCTTTACAGATAATCTTTTTCACCACTCAGGGCCTCCCTCCTAGACATAACCATAATGGAGAAATAAATTCTACAATTTCCCTCTTCATATCATCCAACCTAATGTTTTTCATTATATCCTTATATATCATAGTAGTTCTAGGTTGAATACATAATCATTAGATATGTACATCATCCTATATATCCATCTTATATTATAGTTTTTATTGGAAAAATATCTAGGCACTAAACCTTATAATTATATCACTAACAAAGTTGAACTCGATAATATTTTATTCTTTTATTATATCACTTCATTTCCTTTTTAATCCTTCATCCCCTTAGGAAGGCATGGTTGAGATTTTATTTGAAAAAGGTATGATGAAGATCCTTATATGATTATCATGAAAATTGTATCAATTTAAAATAATATTGGATCACCTTCAATCCTCATAATGGATTGAGTGGTAAGACCGTTTTTTCCTAGAGAATCTGGCACATTTTTCTCCTTCCATAGTTAGCAATTGATTGAAAAATAAGAGTACTTCATCATATTTAACCAACATCATTGACATATATTGAGATCATTTTTGGTGTATATACATGTGAAGATTTTATGATTCATATATATGTCACACAATACACTGTAGAGATAGTTTCACCGCATCTTCAACAATATGATCACCACATCCAATTACAAATCACATGTTGGGTAGTTCTAATCATGCATTATTAATTGGATAGAAGAATATAATATATCCTGTTCATCTTTCATGAGTAAACAAACCAATTCCTTTTTGGACACATCATTATAGATCAAAAAATCATCCCCATTGGTGGGTAATGTAGGTATTGCTGTAGTGATTATCTATTTCATTAAATCTTTACATATCTCTTCATATTCATCAGATTAGTGAAACTTTATTCCCTTTCAAGTTATCATGGTTAATAAGCATGAAATCCATGATAATATTCTCAAAAAATTATTATAGGTCTAATATAATCCATAAAAACTTCATATATTTATCACAGTTTCAATTATATAGCATTATTTAATTACCATTATTTTCAAATGATCTATATATATCTCTTTTTAAGGTCATAATATTCCATGAGAAATGTTACCTTCTCCATAAAAACATATATTTACTTAAATTCCCATGTACCTTTTACTTTCAAAATGTATTATGTATACTAATAAAAATATCCTCATATACCTATTTTCATTTGGAGTAGATAAGAATATCGTCCATAAATACTACCAAAAACATGTAAAGGTAATCCTTAATTACTCTATTCTGTAGGTCCATGAAAATATCTAGAGAATTAGTGAGTCCAAATGGAAACTCTATGAACATGTAATTATCTTAGATTTTATAAAAAAAATATTGTTTATATCTTACCTATTAAACAATACATTATAATATACCAACTGAATATCCACCTTAGTGAAGTAATGTGGACCACATAGTTTATCAGAAAATTCATCTATCTATGGTAGAGGATATTTTTCATTATCAATATAATGTTGTGCTCGTGATAATAAATGTATAGGGGAATTAAACTATCATTATTCTTGATGAAGTGGACTAGAACACCCCATAATGGAAGACTTGTACATATAAACCCTTTACCATGATTCTCCAATAGTTACTACTTCAACACATCTTGTTCCAAAATTTCTATTCTATTTGTAGTATTAGAAATTATAAAATCTCCAACAATAAGTTCTATTTTGAACTCTACCTCTTTACATGGAAGAAGAATAGAAAATCATTTTGGAAACACATTATCCTAATCCCTTAAAATGGGAATTTAATCAATGATTGTATTTTTCATAGTCTCAATCATTTGATATATAAACTATTTCTCATTAAGAAACAATATCATTTTTGTGATGATGATTCCAATGGAGATTCATCATCCATCTTTCACTTATTTAGAATCAATGTGTGAATATCGATAAAGAGAGTGATTTCCCTCTCTTGGAAATTTAAGCTGGATCTATATAAAGAGATAGAACAAATATATATAATTGAATTTAATTTTTATAAAGTGTAAATATCATGGCTTTTATAAAATTAATACCCATAAATATTTAAAGGGGAGAAGTTATCTACTTGAGACAGAATAATTTCCACATTTTATGATTTCTCTAAAAACTATACTTCCATGCTTTTAGGTGGTATTTGAATATTTATACTAAAAATGCATTATAAGAAATAATTTTTACAAAAAAATAAAATATTATATTCACTATTAATGAATTAATATGTATCATATAATTCTTCATCTCATTATCAGGATGAACCCCGATAGTTGCGATTAAATATGATCACCCTTTATATCTATTACATGGAGAATGTTGGTGTATTTTTTCATCGATAAGCTATGTCTTTGGTCATTGGTTTAAATAGATTTCTTATTCATTATAGATAGAAAATTTAAAATAAGATTAATATTGAATAGGGAATTCCTTTCTTCCATCATATTAGTATGTTTATCCCATTAGAATTCAATAGCACTGTTCCATTCCCTCCTAAACATAACGTATTTCCTTGTCCCATTCATGGAATTTTTATGAAGTTTGTTCCCACACATTTTACTAGTGGGATGTTTTAATTTTCCTCTATTATGATATTTCTCCATCCCTCCCCCAGAATGAACCTCAAATTTTTCCTTTTTATATATGTACCCGTGATACCATTGAGATTCGATTTTTTTGACATTGAATGCACAAAAGATAATTTATTCATTACTATCAATGTCATGAATAAATGAATATTTTCATGGAATATATTTATCCCATAAAATAATTTGTAGACACTAATTTGGAGATTAATGAAAAAGCTGATAGTGTATCATTCCAGTATTATGATGTTATCCTTATATGACCTAATGTATTTTTAATCCATTTTATTTGGAAAAAAGAAATTATTATACATTTTTTAGTGAGGGTAAGGAAAATTTTATATAAATAAAAATTTATAGAAAAATTGTTATTCCATCGAATTGATATCATCATCTGGTGTTAAATTTTTTATCAGCACCCCTGATTTAACAACTTCTCTCTCTATATGACAAAATCACGACACAAGCATATCCTTATAAATGTATTGAAGAATACAGAGTGTCTTTTATAATGACTGGATCCATTATTTTATGGATAATGGACTAGAGGATCCACTTAAATTCAATGTACATTTCCACATAAGGGTCCCAATTTCAATATTTTCTTTCTAAAGGGTTTTTGGTCCCCACACAATTTGTATTTTTGTTCAAAACATGAGGTATTTTGGAAAAATACTATCCTAAATACCATAACTCATTCTCTCATTAGGTTTCATATATCATTTTGGAATTTCCCATTACATTGTTCATAGAATCGGTTCATCCTATTGATATCCATTATCTAAAATAAATTGAAATATTTGGGTGAGAATTGTTAACAAATTATAATAATTGAAGGGAAACAATTAAAATTTAAAATACAACCTATAAATGACATAAATTACTTAGCTTGTGATTTTTTTGATTCAGTCTATGTTTTCCTTGGCTATTTTCTAACATAAAATTTTATAGGAATTTTTGTTTCCTTAAATTTGGTATACAAGCAGCATGTGTATTGACCAATGTATATCCTTTATGAGTTTAAAAATAGGTGTGAATAAGTTTTTTTTCTTATTAGCATTTGAATATTGAGTAAATTCCAAATGTACACTATTTGGGGTTATTAAACATATGTACAACTCTTCCAAATCCAAATCACGTTATTTTATACATACATGTATTTTTTTGAATGGAATCCACTTACTCTATATTTTCACATTATTTTGGAATTTTCTTTCTTATTTTTAGTCTTCTTACAATGTAATTAGTTATCATATTGTTATCATAATCCCCAAAATGTAATAAACCTTTCTATTTTATAAACATTGAAATCTCTTATCATAAATAAAAATTAATACATGGTTTATACTATAAATACACAAATAATACAATACCAAAAAGATAAGAAGTTCGTGTTTCTTTGGCTAATTAGATACATTATTCTATGACATGAAATAAGGATACAAAAACATTATTTTAAGCTCCAAAACATGACCCTAAAATCAATCATTATTCTAATATTACAATGGATAACATTAAGGATGTACAAAAGAATGGGGTGAGCTATAAAACCCTAGTTAGGTAACAATTAATGAATAAGATGATGAACATAATACATTATTTTAAATATGCGTATCAATCTTATTTAAAATGGGTGAAAATAAAAAACATAAACATTGAATCAAGATATAATATTTTTAAATTAGGGAATCACAGGAACGTGTAAAAAACATAAAACATGAAATCATAAGCATATGTCGAGGATATATTCCATGACATCATAACATTGCATATATAGGAAAAACTCCTATGAACCATAAATGGTATATAATGATATAAACAAAATCTAAATTAAATTGATTGATATATAGTTCTAGTTCCATCCATCACATTCATATCTTGAACAAGAATTTATGTTCCATATGGATCACACTACTTAGGAAACAAATTAATCATTTTTAATCATATGATTAAGGATTGTGTGATGAATAATTTGATGTTACCATGAAATGAAGGATATGTACATTTAGGTAAATACACATCCGTTGAAATTGTTAGGGGTATTCATAATATAAATTATTTATGTACAAAATCATAGGGTAACTTGAAATTATGATGAGTCTACATAATGATTAATGGGTGGGGGTTAATGAAAATGAAATGTGGTATATAATTAGTTATATTTCATAATGGCATTACAATCGGTGTTCAGAAGAAAAATTTCTAACATTACCAATTAGAAATAAAATGGCACTACAACCAGGAATTTCTTGAATAATGTGGATGATATAATTCTTTTACCCTCAAGAGGTTCTTCATAAAGCACAAGAGATTATTAAGAGATTGGAAAACATTTTGATGGATTTATATATGGAAACAAAGATGAATTTTTTTAATCATTAGGTTTTGAGTGAAGATGAGAGGGATGTCAACTGGGTATTCATATAAATAGAGTAATTGTTTATTTATAAATTTATAAACTTAGGATTTTCCCTCTATATGATAAAATAATCAAAAACCAAAATACATACCATGTTTTCCCCATGTTTTCTACCAAGGATGAATGGAATCCAATATTTAATATGTTTAGGAACCAATTCAATTAAATTTATAAAATTGGGGATGTGGAAGTTTTTCATCTTCCAAAAAATTGGATTGTAATCCTAGAAATATAGTGTAGGTTTTGGACGATTCATTAAGGGTTTATAAAATTAATCAATTAACATAAAAATATTATTTCATAGAGTAAATATATATTTGTTCATGTATTTCTATTATAAAATTCATCGGGATTCTATTCTACCATTATGATGTTGTACTACAATCCTTATATCTCTAACATACTTAATTTTACCAAAAAAAATTAATTTCTCAAAAAACTATAAAAATTAACCATTTTCTAATTCCAATATAATGTTTTATAAATTGATATTTATATTATAAAAAAATATTAATAAAATAATGTAGAATTTTAAATAAAAATCCTTATTTTCTAAAAATATTAGTTTTTAAAATATTGACCACTTTATTACCCCTATAAAAATTACATTAGACCTCATTAAGTTATATTATATTTAATATTTAAATAAATATTTTGTAATATATCAAAACCTGGCAATGGATATTTTTTATTTTAATCATTTTAATTATTTATTATTATTATTATCATTATTATAATTATTATTAATTTTATTATTAATTAGGCTTTATATTTGTGTTTTTTCCATTTATATTTTATTTATTTATTTATTTATTTATTTTTTCCTTTTATTTTATTTTTTTTCTTGTTTCTTTATTATTCCCTCTTCTCTTCATGTCGCGCAGGTTGTGCCTCCTGCTTGCTCACTCCTCCCTCACGCCTCCTTCCTCCTAGTCTCTCTCTCGCCAGTGCCACCCCACTCTAGCCAAACCCCCACATCGCACTACCCCCTTGCATAACCTCCCCTTCTTGGGACATATACCCTTCTAGGTTTCTCTTGCATTCATGCCACTCGTCCCTCACGACCGTCACTTATCTATAAAATTCACCAGATTTCCCTTTGGATTTGTTGTCGGACCATCGAGGGAATCCTTCTTCTTCTCCCCCCCCTTTTTCTAGATTCAGTTTGGCCTACCCATTTCCCCATACGGTCTGGCCAAACCCTATTTCTTTGGGTAATCATAATTTTCGATTTTCTTTTGTTCTATGGTTGTACAAATGGTCTCTAGGCCCTTAGGTCAATGTTACGGCATCCATTCCTGAAGGCGGAGCAGTTCATCATGTCTGGGTTGGTCTTCAATGTCTGATTTGAGGTTCAAATACACATTCATGGTATCACATGGTCTAAATTATGTTCCTATGTTTTTTTAAGTACATATTAATTATCTTTTGTTGAGTTGGTGTTTTTGTGACAGCATAATATTCTAATAATAGATTTTGAAGTTGTTTTTTTATTCATGGCTATGTTTTTTTCAATTATTTCTAGTAAATTGTTATTTGGATTTTAATATTGAGTATAGATGTTTTAGGTGGTAATAAATATTTTTTAGATGTGTTTTGATGTGAGTAAACGATGAAAGTTGATTTTCAATAGGATATGATTATTATTTTTTTGTATGCCTCATGAGGGTACTTCATAGAAGTGCTTTTATGATTATAAAAATTGTGAGAGCTATGTTTTTAAAAGCACTTGAGGTGAGACTGCATTGATAGTTGGTTATTTACAAAGGGAATATATCAATTTAGGATTCTGAATTTTGTTTTTAAATTTTAATTATGATTTGAAAATTAGGAAAATGATGTGGAATGCCTTTTTGAGTGAACTGACATTGTTTTTGGGTTTTCAAAGGGTGGTCGTTCCCCATAAAAATTATTGAATTGAATATGTGTCATTGTGATAATTTCAATGGTGTTTTATAAATTGATTTAGGAATGGTAAATGAATTTGAAAAATGGTTTTGGTGTTTTCAGGATTGTTGTTCAGAGAAATGGAATTTTCTTAAAATCATGGTTTCTTAAACAGTTCATTTTTCTCTACATAATTTCAGTTACTTCCGCAGTTTCTAAAAAATGGTTTAAAAGGAATTATAAGAAGGGTGAGGCCCGTTCGGAAAATTATTAATGAAAATGAGATTTCATATTTTTGAAATGGCTTTTGAAGTGTTTTTGGTAAATGTATTTGGGGTGTGCAAAACATAAAGGTCCATTTGAAATTTCTCACTTTAAAATAGTGTTTCATTAGATCTAGATTTCTTGAATGTTTAGTTGGATTCCAAAATTTTTTGGTTCTTCTAGGTTAATTAATTTATTTTTGGGTGGCTCATTCGTGGTGTACACACACCTACATAAGTAGGTATATGTATATTTGTGTATATATATATCATCCTTGCACATATTCCCTCATTGTGTGGGGAATATGTTCAATGGATTAAGGTTATATATATTTATGAGAATGTATGTGAGTGCTCATGTGAGCATTTTTCATTGGAAGCTTCAAGAGCCAATGTGTCTCGGCTTGGCCTACTTCCTTTTCCTCGGTAGGATCTCAATGCATTAAACTTTAAATTTAAGAATAATTTATTTATTTCATTTCACACCTAGTTTCAATATTAATTATTGATATATAAATGTTAGTAAAAGGGTCTTGCTTGAATTAAAGTTGTTTATTTCTTGTAATGTGTTGCAATAAAAGGTTTGATTGTGTTCTCAAATCAATTGTCTCATGAAATTCCCCTTGGGAATTTGTGAGTGCGATTTAGATTTAAAATTCTGGTTTGGGTTTCTTAAATGGATTTCTAAGTGTATTCTTGGTTTTCAAAGTAGTGTGTCTGTGATTCTTAAGAAATGGTTTGGAATGAAAAATTAATGTGAGTCCTATTTGGCACTTTTGTAAAACTAGTTATTTTAATAAAACTCTCCTTGAACGGTTCAGGTTCACCCTGGGTTGGTTCGAGAAATAATAATAATATTTCATTTCAATGAAATTTATTTTAAAAAAAAATTTTATAAAAAATATTATCTCAATAGAAACTACATGTTTCACATTAAAATTATTTCACTGTATTAAATTCTAATTATCTTCATATTTATTATATAAATTTTTTAAATTTAATAAAATAGGTATAAAAAATTGTTATTATATTTCAATGAAAAATGAAAAAATTCATATTACTAGATTCATGATACATTTCCACTTTTTTACACTAGTGTACACCCTAAGCGTAAGGTGTGTCAGGGTGCATATTCTTATCGTGGTTTGACAATAATTTTTTGGTTTTTCATATATATAATATTGATCTTATCTCATATAAGGTTTCAATAAGTAATTTTTTACGGGATCTTATCTTGATCCTAATCAAGGAAAAATCCCATGGATGCCACCTCCCTCAAATGCTATGATATTTGGGCTTAATAGTCCATGATCTTATAAACATAGGCAGTTTCTTATTCTATTCGTATCAATAAGACTTTATCATATCATTTAATATATATTAATTTCAAATTCCACTATAAAATATCAATATTTTTAATGTTTATGATGCATAATGGTATTTTAAAGCCAACAAGATATATTTTATAATGGTAAAAAATAACCAATGTAATAAATGTGTTTTCTATAACTATATTACATATAGAGGCATTTATTAATTAAAAAATAATAATTTTATTTATAAAATTTTGGTTCATTACATTTTATGCTTCATTATTTACATAGTTTAAATGTTAGATTTTTGGCAGTGGATATAGCTCAAACTAGTCTATTCAATATAGGGTTGCAATGATGCATAAATATGTTAAGATTTACTTATAGTGGTACATAATGAAGAGAGTGAATGAGATGTATATATATTGATTATTATTAAGTCAATATGAAAATTTTGAGTGTTATAAATATCATGGGATGATTCAACCATTACCGATATAGGTATATAAAATTGAGAACATCATAACATACTTCATCTTGGGTCTTCTCAAGACCTATAAATGTTATAGATCTATTTGGGTTTTGGTTTATCAATTTATGTAGTCATCATAGTTTATTCATATTCAATAGTATTTTTGAATTGATCAAATTTCCATGTTATACATAATGGAAGTGGTAAGGCTATATGAAGTATCAATTTTAATTTCATATTTTTAAGATCTATGGTTTAAAAAAAATTAGAGATGTTTCCAACAATCATTCAATATAGTGATGAACTTGATCATAGCTTATCATCCCCAAACAGATGGTCAATGTAAAAGATTCACTCTGATATTGGATGTTTTTATTTTATCATTCATAATGGATTTAAAAAGAATTTGATGTCAACATATTCCAATATTCAATTTATGACATGAAAATAGTTTCCACTCTTTATTATATATCGCAATATATGAGGATTTGTATGAGAAGAAATTCTGAACGAAGACATTATAGGAAGATTTTTGAGAGAAAAATTTATTACTACTCTATTTTGTTAAATAAAATATGGATATGGTTTAAACAATTCAATGACATGTTAAAGAAATAAAGTTGATAAAAGAGCTATGATGCTAATCATCAATGAGATATATAATTCAAAATTTCTAGAAATGTATTCATATAAATGTTTATTAGGAAGTGGGAAATGATATTTTTGGAGGAGGGGAAATAAATCCCTAAATACATTTCTTTATTTATGGTACTTGGTTGTATGGAGATGAAATATATCAATTAATGCATCCACTAAACCTTTCATAGGGAATGTTATTTAATATTTATCACTTGTTAGGTTGTATATACTATACCCATCACATGTAAAAAACATGTATATATTAAATTTGAACATAACTCCCTTATGAGGAACAATTTATGGATATCATAGATTCTATATATAATTATTTTTTAGGAGAACCATCCACCTAGTCAAATTCAAGAGAAAAATACTATGTTTAAGGTAACTAGAAGGGATCTTGATGATATAATCAGAAAATCTCTCGTTATTTTTTATTACAATTATGAATATTTTCTGGGATAAAATCCATTACTGGGGAAGAATATAATACCCTAAAAAGGATGTTCTAAATTTCTCTAAAAATAAATTATCGCTTCTCTTACACTAAAAAACAATGTAGAATACATATTTAATTAATATTATAGAAAATTAAAATTCACATTGAGAAAATTAATGAATATATAGATGAAAAATAGTTATAAAAATTTCAATTGAAATAAAACATCCAGAAAATAATAATGAAACAAGATTGAAATATTCTACAATGTGATACACTACATGGATTATACTATTAATAATAAATACATAATGAAGAAAAACCATTAGAAGTATTGTAAGAATCATTAATCATTAAATTATTCATTGACATGAGTGATTATGAAGAAGTTTTTTAGGATTCAAAAAGGAAATATAATATGGTATATGAACTAATATGGCCACTGGGAATATATTCATATTGGGATTATATGGAATTTCATACCATCATTGGGTATTAGAATAGTAAATAGGATAAATTATAAGAAATATTTTATTAAAATTTTACTATTATAAAATTTCCATTTAATCAATGGTGATAAATACAGGTAACATCCTTATAAAATTTATGTAGAAAGGAAAAATAGTGGAATAAAGTACTAAATGTATTCTTTATGAGTATTATTTTAGTTAGATTATAAATTATTTAGTATCATAGGGGTTTGATACAGGGATATTCGTAGCTAAATGTCAACAATTACATCTTTGTATGAATCATATAATGGAGAATTGAAATTTCATGGGAATCGTTATAAAATCTATAATTTTCAAATCACTGCATGGGAGTACTTGTAATTATTATCTCACCCTTTGAGATTATGTGGTGGTCTTGATGGTTTTTTATGTAGAAGTTGTGATTATATAAATAACTAATTATCAATTCAATAAATGAAATATTTTCTTCATTGTTTCAAATATATTTATAAATTTAGATTTTTGGTTAAATTTTATTATATATGATATATTTATTTAAATAAGAAATTATTTTAAAGGAAATTTATTAAGAAAATTTAATTATGTTTTGTTTAATAAATAAGAAATATTTAAGAACTAGGATGGGTAGGATCTTTCACTTGGGGATGTAGTAACCAAGAGGTGATCTTTCATCTCTAGAATAGACGTCGCTCCAAAGGTACCTAGAGTCTGTAATGGTCATCCTGTTGTCCCTGTTTTGTCCAAGGAATTATCCGAAGCTTCGTCACTTCTTTCCACAGCCCTAGTCGCAAAGTTCACTCGTCGTAGGCCTCCGGTTGAGGTGTTCGAGAGGTGCGTGAATCAGGAATGGGGATTAGGTCATCGTGCAGTTGTAGGACTCCTCGGGACGCACCAAATTCTTATATGTCTCGCTGATGAAGACGACTAGGAGCTAGCCAGGTCTCGTGCAAGAAGATCCGTTATAGTGTTTATGTTCCATCTACATAGTTGGATGTTTGATTGGCACATGAATCGTGATTCTTCGTCATCGGAAATCTGGATTCAGCTTCCGGGGCTACCACTGCCCTTTCAGAATCCACCTCTCCTTCGTTCAATAGGTAATTCTTTGGGTCGTTTCCTCTGTGCGGACTAGAAAACTGAATCCATGGTGTACCTGATTGTTGCACGCATTTGTGTTGAAATGGAGCTCTCCCGTCCTCCACCCGACAAGGTTTGGATTGTGATTGAGGGGAAATACAGGTACGTGCAAAGTGTTGTCTATGAATCCTGGTCTCCGTTCTGTTCCTTCTGCCATATACAAGGCCATCATTTTGATGAGTGCCGCAAAAGGTCTTCGGCGGTTTTGGTTGATACGTCTTTGGCAGGTAAGGGTGATTCGTTTCAGCTTGAGGGCGATAGAACCAGTTTTGGTAATGGCACTGAACCTGCTGCATGCAAACTGGGGTCAAGGGAGGTGTCTTCGGATACCCATGATCATGTTGAGGCACTTCAGGGTGATCATAAGCAGGGGCCTCCAAGTCAACCTGGGGTGGGGTTGTCCCATCATTCTAATGCTTCGGTGGTGGATCCTAATGGCTCGGGAAGGGCAAGGCCTGCAGGTCCAGTATTGATGGATGCATCATAGGTCTCGGGTAGAGGCAGTGTTTTATCATCTTAAGATGGATTTGGGTGGATTCCAGGAGGCCAGCAGCATGGGGAAAGGGATCCAGGGCCATGCGGATGTAGCTTTGGCGAGGTCCTCTTTCCCTACAGGTGAGACTACCAGACTTGAGGCTTCTAGTGTTCCGATCAGGGGCTGGGAGGATCAGAATCCTCAGCCTCAATATATGGGCACGGGTTTCGATCAACCTGGTTTCCAGGAGGGTTCAGGGGAAGAGAAATATTTTTAAAAGGGGAAGGAAGGGGTCAGTGGGGTAGGGCTTGAGCAGGGTAGCGTCCCTAGTCAACTAAAAGGGAATGTCCTGGAGATGCATGCTCGGACCAGTCTTGGAGATGCAGGGGGTTCGGGCTCTGGCATTCTACCAGGTGTTGTTTCTTCAACCTGGACCCCCGTCGTCTTGAGAAATAGGTTGGATGGACTGGATGAGGTTGAATTGAGCGATGAATCATCTTCCCTGGTTGAGGAAGGTAAAGACAGGAGAAGGATTATCGATCACTTATTTTGGGATGGTTGGATCATGGGGCATGTTTTTTCAGAGTGTGCTTTCGGTAGAGGGGAGGCAGAACTTGATGAGGCCAGTAGGAGTTTTTCTGAAGAAGAGCCAGGTTCAAGGTGAAACAGGAGTAATAAGAGGAGGAGGGGTAGGAAGGATTATTCCTCCTTGCATCCTCCTATGAGGACCCAGTCAGCAAAGAAGCTAATGGTTGAGAAGTTGGACAAGGAGGCCAGGTGTCATCTAAAATCACCTGGATAGCCTGAACATTCCTCGTATTTTGTTTTATGTTTGGATGATGTGGTGACTGAGCGTGTGTTATTTATCAATGCCTCGGAAGAGGATGCAACCAAGATGATCGGTTGGAATCTTGAAGTGGACCTTAATGAAGAGCAGTATATTTGGGTTGACAAACATGACATGATCCTGGTAGGAGGCTTCAATAAGGGGTTGATCAGACTCGAGGAGTACATTCAGGTTTGGAATAAACTGACTTCTTCATTTGATGACCTAATAAGGGGGGATCCACATTCGCAGGTATCTATTATATCCTAGAAGCTGTTTGGGGATACATACTCTAGTAGAATTCAAATGGTTTTCAATGATTTTTCTTACTCCTTTCCTAACTAATGCTTTGTTTAGTTACCACCCTTGTTGTGTGTGGAAATTTTGGAGGGTAAGATCGGCTCAGATGGGCTAGAGCACGCTTCTTCTTCCTCTACAGGTCATTTGGGATGTGGCTGACTCAGAGGGATGGCTTTCCATCGGGAGGGACCATTCTTTCATGTGATCGCTGAGTGGTCCTTCATTAGAGTTAGCGGTTGCTGCTTATGCTTAGAAGATGTTGTATCTAGTTGTATGTTTGGCACTGTATGGTGTTTGTTGGAACATATGGTTTCTTACTTTTCCCTCAAAAGTTTCTTTCCTAATAAAAAAATAATTTCCAGCCAGCTTCTTTTATATGTAAAAGATATTCATTATAATGTAGTTATATTAAAAAAAAGTAATGAATTATTTTAAAGAGATGTATTGATAACAATTACATAAAAATTTATTAAAAACAATATATATATATATATATTATAAGTGGTAAAAAATTAACAATGAATTCATTTTTACGCTAACAAAATATATTTAACATAAAATTGATTATATAGATTATATGTTATTAAATTAACATTAATTTCTTCACCAAACTAAATTTAATACAATAAAATGGTTTTTATATATGGAATCAACATGCAAAAATTTTAAAATATGAATAATTTAAATTTTAGGAATAAAAAATAAGTTATTGATTTAAAAAGTAGAGTTGTAATAATAAAGATAAAATTATTAAAAAATGTTAAAATATGAGTTAATGTCGTAAAATATAGATATACAATATCACTAAATGTATTTATGAAGTAAAATTACCTATATATAGCATATCCCATATATTTCTGCATTAGAACCATCATCCATGAAAAATAGCATTCCTTATTTATTAAGGAATCAGTGATTTTGAAAATTTCACTCAAAATCACATATAAAAGGACACCTACACGACCAACATCAAAAAACCAATTTCTATTCGTTTTTTATTGTATATATATCATAATTATATATCAAAAACTCTTATCTAATATGTGGAAAACTATTCTCAAATGAAAGAGTCCCAAATGATTCATTACTAAGAGCCTCATAAAGAGTATGTCCAACTTAATAACATGTTTGGAGTATGTCACACCAAGATGGAAAAGAATGTAAGGATTTTTTTTATCTTAATTAACTTTCATTAAATTATGTTTTTTATCCTTAATATATATAAATTTATATTTTCCGTACAATATATCATTGAAATTTTTTATAACAGTTAATTTTTTAATAATTTAATTTAACGTTCTATTTCATGTACTCTCTTTAGTTTTCAGTTTCCCTATTCATTTTAAATATTATCATTGTATTTATGAGAACATTTTCATTTCATTGGTTTGTAATATTGATTCCCAATCTATGATATTAAAAGATTTTATATTTTAAAATTTCTCTATTTGAAATGGAATATAAAATTTCCCTTTATTGAATTTATATTATTTTATAAAAAAATTACATAGATAAATTTAATTATTCATAAAAATGATATATTTATGAATAATTACCATCCTATCATTTATAAAATGTATATTTTTTTCTAAAAAGAATTTATTTTTTAAATTAGTTTGAAATAAAAATATATATTATCATTAGTAATCATCAAAATGAACTTTATTTCTTTACAAATTAAATTTTATAAACATTTCATTGATGTGGTTTTTCACTAAATTTTCATAATAATCATAAAAGGGGATTTAATATAACATTCACATATTTATTAACTTCTATTAAAAAATTATTAAATAAATTTTTTTATTTTCAAGGTATATTATTGGGAATATTTTTTAAAATAAATCTAGAGTATTATTTTTAAATATAAAAAATGGATTGTTAAAGTGACTTATAACATTTGTGTTATAAAAATTATAAAAAATATTTAGAAAAATAATATTCTTTTTTGTATCCCATCCATTTTTCTCTTCATATAAAAAATATGTATATCCTATTTAGTTTTTTTCATGAAATACCCACTAAATTAACTTATGATATAAAGTGTTGGGTGTTTTATATTTCAATATCAACTAAACAATTTTTTTATGAAATTAAATTTAAAAATGTTGTATAACCCATATTCATTCAAGATTTTTTTTATACAATGAATGATTTATTTCATGTGTCACACATATGTATGGTATTTCATTAATTGGTGGGTTGGTCTGATATATCACTTTAAATAATTGGGAAAATATTTATATCTCATGAAATAGTGATGTTGTTTGTGGAAATGATTGTGGTTGGCTACATTCAAGACACTTTGTAGGGAAATGGTTGTGATTATCAATCTTCAAAACTCAATGCATGTACATGAGTATAGTTATCTATGATTAAGATAATTTTTATATATATAAATACACATTTCTAGGATTAAATCTTGTGGTTTACCTTGTCTTGTGTGTGTGCCACATAACAACATTTTTCATATGGATAATAATTATTGTTCCATGTTTCTTAATTCATACAGGTTTGTAAAATTTAAGATTTCATGATGATCCTTTAGAATTTATATGTCCTTATTCAATGATCTATGTTATTCTATCAATTATTATGATTAAATATTATAATCTCTTGACTGTTTTAATCTGGTATTTCTCCCTTGTTCATGCTCAATCAATCTCTCCTTCTCAAACCACCTAAAACATATTGATATGATTTAATGTTACTATAAATTTGATTCCAATTATACTTATTTTTATGTCTCCTTAGGAAACTAAAAATCCGAATATGTCTAATAATATATCATTTGTAATGATTTTTTTGGATATATTAATGGAATAATATAGAATAAGAAGTTTATGTAACTATTCTTAAGTTACAATATATGTTAGGGTTCTAGTTTTGTGTGTATATTTGTTATACGTAATGTTTAATTTATAAAAATTATGTAAAATATATATATATTGTTCTTAGGTTTTCTTGTGATCACTTTGAAGAGGGGAAACAAGAAGAAATATTGGATCATAGAGTTAAAGTACTATAAAACAGGATAACTCACTTGGTTAAAGTTCTCTATAAGAATTGTATATCTGAGGAAGAAATGTATTATACTAAACATATAATGAGATAAATCCAACCATAAGTTTTTCATTAGTTTAATGAAATTTTTGTGGGATAAATTATGTTAATGGTTTATAATTTGAAAAAACAATATTTTATTATGCATTTCCCTTTAAATAAATAATGTTTGTTTGATTAATTATGACTAATAAAAGAAAAACCTCAATACAAAATTTTTTACTTTTTTTTGTATCATATGGTAAATATTAAATGAAATAAATTACATGATAACTAAATGAAATATAAATTGAAAAATTACTTATTGATTGTTAAGATGAGTAAACAATACTACCTATTTTCAAATTCACATTTACATGGACATCCATGATGTTAAGATGAAAAATAATAACTAAAGTATGAATACTACATGCTATAAATATGATAGAATTCTTACGAAATAATTTTCCAAATTGGATTAATTATTTTAGATATTCATGCAATTATATATATAAGAATACAATATTAGTGTAATATATATGGTCATTGGTTATTTTTTTAGACATGCGGCCATTCAATATATGACTATTCAATATTTTTAATCAAACTGGCACATTCCCTATGTTTAATTTTTAGAATTAATTTTAAAATAATATAATTCATAAATAATAAATAATTATGGATTCAAATAAAAAATATAATAATTAATATAAATGATTTGTTATAAAAATATGTATTTACAAATTATAACACAATATTATTTTTTTTTATTATTTCATGTGATTATTAAATTATAATACTTATTCTTACTCCAATTGATGAAACAATTGAACAAATAAAGGTATGTAATTAAAAAAAATAAATGAGAAAAGGGATATTTTTCAAAGAATCATATCTTACTAAGTGTTTTTAATTTTTTATATCAATAAATTAAATTTATATCTTATAATGGAGGAAAATAACAAAATTTATTATATCTACATGGTCAATGTAGATTAACACCTAATTAATTATTAAATAGATTTAAATAATATTATAAATACTTATTTTTTAAAAAGTTATTGTTTTATAAATTTTTTTAATTTTTGTCAATATTTCAATAAAACATTTCTCATATTTCTACATGTAACATGATTAAATGGATTAAAATAATATATTTAGTGTTTTTAAATTGGATCTGAATTATAATTTTATTTTTTAGGAGAAAAAAAGTTACCACAGTATATATAAATTTCAACGTTAAAGGTAAAATTTGTTACAAGGCACAAATTAAGAAGTAATATCATATAATATCACAAAAATATCTCTAAATGAGTGGATGAGGGAATTATTGACCACACATCATCAGCCTAAATTTATTTTTTATCATTGGATCCAATTTCCAATTAAAAAAACATAATTTTCATTAAAGAAATGTTATTAAAGAAAAATCCACTCATGTATAGATATTAAAGTACCCCTCCTTCCCCACATAAAATAAAATATTTGGTTATATTATTCTATAATCCCTACTAATATTATAGATCTCAAAAATTTTGAAACCCTTTTTACAATGATACAGAAGTATGTGAATTCTAAGAGGTTCTGTAAGAAAAAACACAAGTATTTAATATAGGTTCTATCTTATCCTTAATCGTTATAATCTATATTATTAACCAACCACATCATAAGGAATATTTATCACTATAATAAATTCTCTTTGAAATAATTAAGATTATATAAAATTGATATTGTTACCATATAATAACTTGTTATTACTCATTAATTCATTATAAATTTATCTTATTTGGTTCAAGTTAACCACATAATGATGGATTTTGTATATTTAAATTATAAATGAATAACTAAAATAAAATAATGGTAATATGATATAATAATATTTAGTTTAAGATACATTTTTTATTTTAGAATAATAATAATCCAAACTATATTCACTAATAAATACAATTATTTTTTTAATTATATATTCTTTAAAAATAATTCTTATTCATTCCATATAAACCTTGACCATATGTTTTATAAAATTCCAATGTGACTCAAGAATAATATCAAACACATATAAAAAATCATGAAGATCTTTCTAGAGGCTATGAACCTTGGATCATGGAGAATGGAAAAGAATAACCAAACCGAAGAATTCTTGGGAAAATAAAATAGTTAAAATAGAAATAAAAATTTCAACAATAAAAAATTAATTTCTGGGAAATAAGTGATAATAAGTGAAACAAATTAAGTAAAATAAATTTGAAAGAGGTTAGTATAAATATTTATAATAAATATAATTTTTTTATATGGGTTTGGATCACATTAGACATTTAAAAAATCTAAGCTAAGGGTTTCTTTTAAATGACACTTTTAAATCAATATTATTTAGGTTTAAATTAATATGAGGTGAAATTATATGTTATTTATCTCTAAAACCACATTTACTTTATTTCACATTTTTATTATTCTTATTTGAATCAATTATTTCTATTTACCCCCTCATTGGATTATATCTCACACCAAATGACCCTTGTAATTTAAAGAAAACATATATATAATTTTGTTTGTGGACTATTTCTCCTCTATTTCATTGTTTTTTATATACATTTATTAATGTATTTATTCATCATTATATGAATAATTATATACATTTTCTATTAAATTTTACATTATTTAAAATAATTTTGAAAACAATATATTAATTCTTTCCACAACGTCACTTTCATCAATGATATTATTTTCAAATAGTTTTTATTCTTTCGTTAAAAGTTTTCATGATTTATTTAATTTAATTTTTATTTAATTTATCATTCAACTTCGGAAAAAAAATTAAATTATATCCTTCTTAGAATAAAATATACCAATAACTAATCGTATTTTATTCTTATTATTCCTTGTAGTTTTTGAATCCTATTTATTGTTGTTTTTAAAATTTTAAAATGTCTATTAACATTTATAAATATTCAATAAAGATATATTCTAATGATAACGTCCAATTTCTTTCTTTGGATTGATTATGTTAATGTATTGATAATTAATTTATCAATCAAATTTCTTTATCATAGTTCAATGATGTTTTTATGGATTTTGGAATATTTTTAGGTTTATGAGACTCACCTATGTCTAGTTTTTAATATTTTTATTGGTGTAACATGAATTATATATCCTCCTAATGTAATGGGTAATGATATTTATATCATTGAATGACATGTAAGGAGATATGGAATGAATCAAATTTACAATGGACTCTTCCAAAAAAATTGAGAGTGAGGACTAAACCTAATGTATAGTGAGACAATATCCATTTGGTTTATAGGAATGTGGAGTAAAAATAATATACTGTTATAGTCTATAAAAGAACTATAGATGGTCTTGTTAGTGAACCCCCACATAGAAAATTATTTTCTATGTTTATTTATATTACCAATTCTTGTTCCATAAATCAATGTAATTCATTATTATTATGTTATGTTTTCATTTATCATGATTATTTAATCAAGTTTCCACACTTTAATAAATCTTGTATTATGTTATTCCAATATGGAAATGTAATGAATCAAGATTTATAATCTATGTTTTATTTTTTTATGATTTTATTTGGTTGTGTTCATGCACCTTGATTTTCTTTCATAACCACATGTTCATCTTATGACAAATTATGACATGTGATTTTTATATTCTATGTTTAACATTACTATGAATCCAAAATCCCCCAATTCTTATATTTTGATTCCCATGGAAATTATGTGGAGTATTATGTGTAATATTTCTATGTAGATAATTTTTTTGAAAACTTTTATGAGATTTATTGAATATTAATTGAAAAATAACAATTTTATATAAAACCCTGATCCAGGTACCGCTATGAGTAATTCCCCAAGCTAGTTAGTTACATGACATTATGAACACCACCCCATTTTCTAGATGTTATAGACTATTCATGAGGGTCTAATGAGTTATTTTTGGAGACTATAAACTATTTATCAGAGTAAGACAAAATAGATAACTAATAAATAAAGGAATAAATATAAATTAATAAACACGAATCAACGATCAATTTATTATAATTGGGTACATTCTCATAGACAATATTAAATATTTATTGTCATTTCCTACAGTTCCATGTGTATAGGAGAAACTCAAAATAAAATCAAGATGAAGAATCGCCAAAACAATTCATAACACGAAGTCTGATTCTCTAATTCCTAAACATCCATAATCCCTAGATCGGGCCCTAGTTTAGTGCTCTTGACATTTTTTTAACTTGTAATCAGGATGTCTACTCAGGTACCCTATGCAGTTCAAGATGGTAGTGAGTAAACTCAGTAGCTCACCAGAAATGGTGTCTTCAGAACTACTAGTATAAAATATTTTATACCAAATTAGGATAAATAATTATGTAAGAAATAGATAAATCTGGTTCTATCATTTAATAGGATTTAATTAATATCATTAAGCATTAGTTTCATATGTTACCTATATTGATCACCATACCTTGACCTATGCCCATCAACTTAAAACAATTATGGGGTTTCAAATTCATTAAATCATAGGGAAAATCATTTCACAATAGTATATATATCAACATATTTTAGATCCTCAATAAATTTAATCACAACATGTGTATTTGTTAAGGGCATAGAGATTCATTCCGAAACTATGACCCATGAAACACAGGGGTGTAGTGTAACAACACAAAATGTTATCAATGTAATTTTTTTTATTATAAATATTTTATATGGTATAAAACACATAAATATAATTTGGATCTTGGTTAAAACATCTTTCTCATAAATAAATAATAAAATAAATTATATTCATAGAAAGTATAAAATCGATACCAATTGAATGGTAAATTAACCCTTGGAATAGTAATATAGCCATTATAAATTTTAATCTTGCAAATAGAATAGTAACATATCATTTGAAATTATAAATAAAATTTATTCGTCTTATATATGAAAATATGATATTTTTAAATAATGGTATAAGTTAATAAATGTTTTAAAAATGATAAATTATGTGTTTGTATTTTTCAAAACATAAAATTTTTATTTATAATTTTATAATTAATATAATCATATAATGTGTTATTTTTTATAAAATATCTTAAAAAATTAATATATTGTTTTCGTTTTGTTATATGATAATTTTATAAGACCTTAAAAGTTTTTTTAATGCGCCATTAAATTAGTTATAATTTTAAAATTTATATTTTCAAAATAAAAGATAGATTTTATTAAAAATTTAATTAATCATATATGGAAATATATTTTTTAAAAATTAACCTCTTTTTTAATTTAACACATATAAACATGGTTAGGATAAATTTTATATGTCTTTATTAAACAGTTGAATTTTTTATTAATAGTGAAATATAATAATTTATGGTATCTATCAAAAATATGAATTATAGAGTTATTAATGAAATATGTATGATTTAATCAAATAATTTCAATAACTCCTTCATTATTTAATATATTCTCTGATATTGGTTAATCTATTAATGTTCTTAAGACAATATAATAAAATAATGAATAATATAATCAATAAGAACCCATCTACTCTACTAAAAATACCACCACCACCTATTCCCATCCTACCATCCAAGATTTGATTATTATACAAATTATTCCCAATCCTATGAGCAATTTTCTAACCTACCTCCAAGATCCTTTCATAAAAAAAATATAAAATCCAATTTCTCTAAAAATGTTCTCAAGGAGAATAATTTAATATGTAAAATCCTATTTCAATTATTTTAATTTCATTAATTTTTCTTTTTCTTTTCTTATTATATCTTCACTTGTCCTTATCCACATGTCATGATAAATAAAATCGATTTTATATTCTAAAATTTAATTAAGTTAATTTAATAATCCATAATCAAATATCTTATCCACTCTCATTTATTCAAAATATATAAATGTTTTTGATGAGGTGCTGATTTATCACCTTCGAGTAAGTTAATTTTTTATTTTCATTTACCAACATCATTTCTAGTTGTAGAACCATTATAATGGTTTAAAAATATTTTAAAATATACGTTATAACCATTTTTATGTTATATAAAAAACATATATTTATATATATCTTATAAATAGAAAAATATATCTAGTTCGTGATGATCAAAAAAAAACAAAACTAATTTAAACAATTACTAATTATGTTTTGTCTAAAAAAAAATCTGCATATCTATAATGTAAATAATATATAAGAACAATTACACTTTTCCAATTTCACTAATAACTTAAAATTTAAATTCTAGAGAAGCATTCCCATCTTACATGATCATTTATAATTGTATACAAGTGAAGCAATCATGAAAACCTAGAAACGAACACCCTCGTAGTGATGAAACTGAACTCAATGAATAATTATAATGGCCATAAATGAGCTTAATAACATTATAGTAAATATAATACATCTATAATAGGTTTTTGATTTATTAATTAATGAATATAATTTGCCTATCTGGGATATAAAATTGATGAAATCATACAGACATAAGGTTAGGGGTTTTCTCGAACCCAACATCTTTTTATTGGTCTATTCCTATATCATTACTAATTTTAGTTTGGATAATCATTTAATATTTTTAAAACAGAATTTAGTTATAAGTTACTTTTCTTTAAAATTATATAAATTATTCCAATCATATTTTATGACAATAAAAATAATTTATTTTCTAAAATAACTATTCTTTCTAAAAACACACCTTTTACTTCTAATGATATTTTTATTTATTTACTCAATATTGGTTATTATTGTACCATGTTTATTATTACCTTTATATTTTGGTAACCCCAAATTTTATTCATAAAATTATTCATTATGAAATTATCATTAAAACCAATTCATTTCTATGTGTTATTTTATGAATTTTATTGTTATACATTCTATGTTGCATGGATGATTATGTAAAAGTTATGATGTGACAGGTGCACCCAAAATTATATATCTCTCCAATGAATTGGGTTATTTGATGTATCTCTTGAGATAAAGTATAATATGCATTAACATGATTCTATATTTTTTCACAATAGTTATTTTATTATTTTTAACATATATTATGTGTGCACTTGATTCAAGATTTGTTCAAAAATATGTGTAGTATTTGACCATCAATACATGATTTTTCGTTTTTTTACACTGGTACATTATATAAATTTATAAAAATTCTCATATCATTATTTTTATGATGATCTCCTACATTTTTTGATGAAGATGATTATTATCACCCAATTTATATTGATTCATGAACAATTCTATTATATTATTATGATATTATCTCACCCCTTTATTTAATGTTTATACTCAGGTGAATATTTATTCTTAAGAGTTCGTGAGTTGCAGTGAATATGAATAATTCTATAAATATTTGAAAAATATTCTTATCATTTAACTAGTAATCATACTCCCAACAAGTGGGGTGGTCTTTTTGGTATACAATAAGGCTTAAAATAAGGGACTATACTGTATACGGAAGAAAAATGATTATGTGATAGCCTACGCCTTAATGAATCTATAAATTCATGATAAAAACAATGTCACACATGATTTGAAGTTAGAAGGTGGGGTCTTCGCATTGAAAATTTTGATGAATTATCTCTATGGTGAGATGTGTTAAATATAGACTAATCACAGGAGCCTAAAATATATATTCAAACTTAATGAAATTAATATGTGCCAACTAATATGATTAAAGCTCATCAAGGATTAAGATTGGTCAATCCACTACTATCCTAGTAAGGAAAATAAACTATCTAATGCTCTAAGTTGAAAGTATCCTAGAACATTTTCAACGTTGATAATTTATAAAGATCAATTATTCATGTATTTTGAATGGATGGACATGGGAATAATTTTGGAAGGAACATCATCAGTCCTTTATAAAATGAGTTATAAATTATCCCTCATAGAGAAAATAATGAATGATCATAGAAATGATGTGGAAATTTAGAAGATGGTGGAAGAAACATGAAAGGGGAAATCCACAAAGTTCAATTTTTTCGACAATGTATTCATATCATTTGGTTCACGACTATGTATACCATCTAATAGAGATATAAATAAATAGATTTTAATTAATTAACATAGATCAAATTTCTCAATTCAATAAGGAAGCACAAAGATGCATCGATATCTATGGGAGCTCTATTGGTGGAACAATATAAATAAAGAGATTTTTGAATATACATCAAATTTCATGGAAAGAAAAAGTGAATTAAAATAAGAAAAATTATAATCGTTTGACTAAACCAATACCCATACCAAAATGTAAATGTGAAAACAATGCTATGAACATTGTCACTAGATATCTAAATGCATCCATTGGAAAAAAATAAACATGGGTTATTGTGGATCTTCCCACAATGCCAACATACATTATCATAATTCGAGAGAAAATATCACAGGATAAAATTTCATGGATATATATTAGATAAGTGGTAAGGTTAAATGGATTAACACTATATATTTTATCTTATCAACACCCAGGATTCACCTCCTTATTTTGGAAAAGTCACTAAAATTTTGTAAACACTGAGTTGATATTCTGTATGACTTATCATCTTCAAAATTATGTTCAATATGAGCAGACCATTCAGACATTAGAAGACATGTTCAGATCATGTTCTATGGTCATTAAAATATCATGGGACCAACATCTACCTCTCATCGAGTTATTTTACAAAAATAGTTTTCAATTGAGTATTTTAATGGCTCCATAAGAATCTCTTTAGGAGAAATGATAATGATTACCGACTTGATGGGATGAAGTTAGTCAACATAAGCTTATAAGAATTTAAATGGTCAATGAAGTGGTAGAAAAGGTGAAAACGATTCTATAGCACATGAATGTGTCCCAATGTTGGCCGAAGAGCAATGTAGACAATTACTGATTAGACATTGAGGTTGGAGACATTATATTCCTCCTTATATATCCATGGAATATGATGGTGAGATTTGGGATGAAAGGAAAGCTATGTCACTAGTACATAAAACCCACAGAGAACCTTAATCAGGTTAGATATTTGGACTATCGACATGAAATTTCACCAACCACGTCTCAATTACATGGTTTATTCCATGTATCCCTCTTGAAGAAGTACATACCAAATCCCTCACATGCACTGAGTTCAGATGCGGTATATTTGGAAAATGATCTCTCATATGATGAGGATCTCGTGATGATCTTGGAATATAATGATAATGTTATATGAAATAGGACATCTCACATTGTCAATGTAGTACATCAGAGCATTAAGTAACAAGAGACCACATGTGAACTAGGTGAATTAATGAATGATAAGTACCCACACATGTTCTCATTTTAGCGTGTAAAATAAAATTTCAAGTGTGAATTTTCAAAAGGGGGACTAATGTGACTACACAAACATTTGTCAATTGAATTTTTTTCCACGTAATTATTACTTTATATGGGTTAAAAATCATAAAAATCATAGATATCCTAATAAAATTATTATTATCATAAATCAAAAATAAAATAAGTGATATTTATTGATATTAATAAAACTATACTAATGGAATAATAACCTAAACATTAGAATAATAACCTAAAAATTATTAATAGAAAATGGAAAATAGAATAGTAACATATCCTATGAATGTATAAAAAAACTTTCATCTTATACATGAAAATATGATGTATGTATATCATTCTATAATCTAATTAATGTTTTAAAATGATAAATAACAGGTTTTTTGTTTTGTAAAACATAAATGTTTCTTTATAATTTATTGTTAAGATAATGATTTAACATAATTTTATTTCATAAAATAGATTCATAAATTAGTATTTTGTTTTCTTGATATTATAAGATAATTTAATTATACCTTAATTATGTTTTCTTCATTTCATAAAATGAGTTATAATTTTAAAATCGGTATCTTTTGAAGAAATGATGATATTTATTAAAAATTAAATTTATCATATTTATAAAAATATTTTCATAAAATAGATTTCATTTTTGGGTGATACACATCAAAAAATGGACAGGGATAGTTTTATAGATTTTTCTAAAATTATGGAATATTTTGTGAATACAGAAATAGAGTATTTTATAGTATTAAGAAAAGACATGAATTATTGAGTCATAAAAGATATATGGATTATGTAATTCCATAATCTATAACTATACTTTATTATTTAATATATTTATTAATAAGGTTCAAACTATTGACATTATTGTGCCAAAATAATAAAATAATAAATAAAATAATAAATACTCCCCTCTACTCCCCTATAAATAACACTGCTCACCACCTCTCCCCCATACACACACCAATATGCAAAGATTATCAAAATTCTAACCAATCCTCATTCAAATACATTTACCCACATCCATAAACCATTGGACTCAACAAAAGTGAAATTCCATTTTTCTTAAGAAGGTTCTCAAGGAGAAGAATTCTAGTGAAAAAATCTTCTTTTATTTTCTTTTAATTTATTTTCAATTTATTTTATTTTCATAATATCTCCTCAAATATCCTTATGAATGGACAATTATAACCCCAATATCATATATTTTATGTAATTTTATTATGTGAATGTAATAATAAATAAATAATTCTCATCTATTTTCCTTTTTCTTCTAAAATTGTGAACTCTATTTGTTATGTGGTTATTTATCATCTTTGAGGACAACATGTTTTCATTTTATTTTACAAACTTAAAGTCCTGTCATAAAACCATTATCATGGTTAGAACAGATTGAAAAATTTCTCATACCACATATTTTATGTTATGGATGTAATATATATATATATATATATAGTAATATTTAATAAAACAAAACCAGTATACGATGATCGAAAAAGCTGACAAATTAATCTAAATGATTATCATTAATGTATAATTTAATGAATCATCATCATATCTATAATATAAATAATATGTAAGGATATCTATGTGCTTGGGAGGAGCTTTGAGGGTGTGGAAAAGCAGGCTAGAGGCTTTTCATTGGTGGATTGTGAAGCAGGTAGCTCAGGAAGAATCATATGGAAGGGGTGGATTGTCCATATATCGGCGAATCAAGCAGATGTTGAGGAAAGGGTAAAATTGTGTCAGTTTTCAATTATTTCTTAAGTTGTGATTCCAAAAGGGTTAAGTCCCTGGAAGTTTCATGATCTTACAAAAATAATGGCGGAGATTTGGGGCCTTACTGACTGGAAGATGACAGCCATGGGACGGGGATTCTATCATGTTGTGTTTCCCTCTGATGAATGAAAAAGATGCGCATGGAGCTTTGGTTCTGTCCTTCTACACCCTGGCTTCCTTCGGATTCATGAATAGGTTCATAATTTTGATCCCAGCTCAGTCAAAACCCCCTTTTCCCAGGTATGGATACACATTCACAAAATGAGCTGGCATTATTGGCACCCACAAATCTTGTGGGATATTTCTTTTTCTGTAGGGAACCCTATAATACATGATAAGAAAACATAAAACCCTAGTTTTGGACATTATGCTAAAATTATTCTTGGATTCTAGTGGAATTTGGAATGTCCACTATTCTTGTGGATGATATTGTCTTCACCACCAGGGATGACAGCATCACCCTTAAGATAGAGTATAAAAGGAAGCGAAAATTCTTTCTCAATTGTCATGTTTTTGGGCACATGATTTCTGAATGAAACAAGAATAAGGTTTGATCCTTTTACAATATTAGTGGGCATGATGCTAATAATTGTCTAAGGATGTCAACTGATTAGGGTCCTTCTAATCCGGATATGCCTATGAACAAGGAAACTGGAAAAGTGGTTGCTCATGGAGTCTCCTTGAAATCCAATGGTGATGTTGTTCCTATTGCTGACGGTGGGACCACTGGTTCAGCAGAACCTTCACAGGATCCTTCCAAATTGATTCTAACTGATAATGATGGAGATAATAAGGGTTCACATGATAAGCTGGCTGGTGAGGATACTCATAATGCATAAATGTAGGAGGAGGACATTGAGATGCCCACTAAGGTTGATGATTCTGGTGGTTAGGATTCAGCAAGTTATGACATTGCAGTTCAGGACCCCTCTTAGGAAAACTTAGCAAGACATGGGAATTCTGAACCACCCATTATGTCTAAGGGCCCTACTGCTCAGATCATACAGGAATCAAAAACATAGGATTCCCCCTTTGGGAATGATTTAACCTTGGGAGGAATTAAATTACTGCTGGAAAATGAAGAGTCAACAAGATAATTCACTCTGATCCTCTTATATAATGTTGCAAGAAAGAAGCTACCTGCCACTTTAACAATGACTATCAGTTCGGATAATAGGTTTATTCTACTTTCTGATGATGAATATGGACATTTCATCATTTGAAGTTTACCCAATAAAGCACTGGAGGAGAATAAGTCTGATCTATAGACATGCATAGTAGCAAGCTGTGCAGACCCCTGCACTAGGCAGTAGTCTTCCAATCATTGAAGATAATTTTGTGGAATTTCTAGGGTGTTGGGAATTCTCCCACCATCAAAACCCTGAGGCACATCATCATGACCAATAAACCCATGTTACTGAGTATTTTTGAGCTAATAATGAAATTTTAAAGATGGATGGATTTTAATTGGAATGCTCTGGGGTACTCCTTTATTACTACTAATTTTTCGGATAATGAGATGGAATCATTATGGCCTTTAAAACACAATAGTGTCATAATTGAATCCTTTCAGAATGATCAATATTCAGTAACCTTATCTTCCTATTTTCAGTCCAATTCATTGTGTGTAACTTTTGTGTATGTTTTTAATCAATACATCAAAAGGAGGTCATTATGGAAGAACATACATTCCACCTCTGAGTGTATTTCTACTAGGTGGATTCTTCTTGGTGACTTTAATACCATCTTGAGACTAGAGGAAAAAACATGCAGAATATTTTTTAGAGCTTCAGAAAAAGACTTTTTTTCCTGTATTGATCACTATAGGCTAACTAAATTCCCTATTTCAGGTGCGGATTTAACATGGAGTAGATACACTTTAAATGGGATGCAGGAAATTAAATATTAAAGATGTCTGGTGCATATGGATGAGAGAAGTTATAAAATTGAAGTTTCTTGCATGATTCTCCCTAGACACTATTCAGATCATAATCCCATAGTGGTTGACCTCTCCTTCAGTGGTTTGAGGTCATCTACTTTATGTTTTAATTTAAATAATGCATGGTTAGCTGTGATGGGCTGTAGAGAAATAATAATCGAGGCTTGGAAAATTTATTTCACTAGTAGTTATTTTAACATTATAACTAGCATGCTGAAACTTGTGAAAGCTAGACTCAAAGAGTGGAGAAAAAGATTTTTTTCCAGCCTCGAGATTATCATGAAAGAGGCCGTATCTCATCAGTTTATCTGTCAGAAGAGGAATATACACTAGGACACCCCATCGCATGAAGCTATACAAGCTTCCCCAAGGATTTATAATCTCTTGACCCTCATGGAGAATCTTTCTTAGAATCAGATAAATGTAAAGTTGTTGAAGGAAGGGGACACGAATTCAATATTATTTCACTGTATGTATAGGGAGAAATAGGTTAAGAGGAATCTTAAGGATTTAAAGATTCATAAAATCATGCTCACTTTTTAAAATGTTATTGAAAATGATGTAACATCTTATTTTGAAAAGTTATATTCTGATTATGGGGAGGACAACTCAAACAAGATAATTAGATGTGTTGAACCAAGTCTGGATGATAACCATAACAAAAAGCTCACTGATATTCCTACCCACAAAGAAATAAGCTATTCACTCTTTTCTCTAAATATAGATAGTGTTGCTGGCTCTAATGGCTTCACCATTTTTTTTTGTTCTATTGGGATATCATCCACAATAAAGTGATTAATGATGTAAGATATTTTTTTCGTCACTATTCTATGCCATTTGGGATAAATTTTAATTTTTTTTCTCTGATTCTTAAGAAATATAATGAACTAGATGTTAAAGTTTTCAGGCCAGTTGATATTGGTAACTCCATTCCTAATGTAATTAGTAATATCATTGTAATTCAGTTAGGTGAGTTTGATAAAAATCTATTTTCTGCTAATTAGTTTGGAATGTTCCTTGGTAGAAACATTCAGAATTGTCTTTTTACTGCCTTAGAGCGTGTTAATATTAAGATAAGTAAGGTTCAAGAAGGTAATATGGCCATGAAGGTAGACTTATCAATGGCCTTTGAAAGTATAAGATGGTACTTCATTTTTTCAATTCTAAACATGAATGGATTCTCAGGAAATGTCATTGGTATGGTTTGTTCCATTTTTTAAAGTTCTAGTTTATCTATTCTTATCAATGGATCCCCTAGGGGATTCTTTCAATGCACTGGAGTAGTCAGGTTCGGTGATCCATTATCTATACTTCTGTTCTCTATGGCTGAAGATTATCTGAGTGTGTGTCTTCATGATCTTGCCAACATTGGTTTATACCAAATAATGAGAGCAGGTAGGAACTGCTTTGCTCCTTCACATTTGTTCTATGCTAATGACATACTTTTTTTTGTTAACTGATAGGAAAATGATATCTTTCATCAAGATAATCCATTCACATTATGAAGAAGTATCAGGCCAGGTCATCAGCTAGAATAAATCCTTTGTTGTCATTGGATAAGGAATTATAATCTTGAAGCAAAAAAGTGTTGCTTCCAGGCTTGGTGTAAAAAGAGGTACATTGCCCTTTAATTATTTGGGGATTCCTTTGTTTTTGGGAAGGGTGAAATGTGTCCACTTGGAGGGTATCACTCTGAAAATCATCAATCCAGTGGAAAGCTAGAATGGTAAGACCATTCTCAGGCTTGTAGAGTTTGTCTTGTCATCTCTGTCATCACTTTAATGTGTGTATACTCCTTTTCATTATATAGATGGCCAAGACCTCTTCTTAAGGAATTGAGTGGAATGATACGTAATTTCATTTGGACTGGTTCAACTCATCAGAGGAACCTATCATTGTTTCCTGGAAAGATTGTATAAAGCTGGTGGCTCTGGGGGGAATGGGAATTAAGGATATCCGAATATTTAATGATGCAATTCTTCAAAATTTTACATGGATGCTCTTATCCAAGCCTGAATTATCCATGGAATTTCTTGTATGTAGGTTTGTTGGCAGATTACAATATAGTCAGTGTATGTATATGAAATCACAGATTTTCCTTCGGTTAGGAGTACTTATTCTAATATCATGACTCATTCCATATGGTTGGTTTTTTTCAACTCTTATCTGAATTGTTGGAACACCCCATGGATATCCTCTCCATTTACGAAATTCATTACTATCCTACTTTCTTTGAAAAACATGTCTATATATAACCTGTAGGGGAGCATAGATGTTTCTGAATTGATTCCATGTAATCTTCATATAGATATTACTAATTATAATTATGTTGATTGTGATGTACTGATTTGGAAACCTTATCTTAATGGATCTTTTTTCAGTTGGGAGTATTACAAGTTGTAGTGTGTTGTACCATCTGGAATTCATTCATGGGTGGAAGGTGCTTGTAGATCATTCATACTCTCTAATGATTCTATGTTGATATAAAGAATCTGGAAGCGGCTCTTTCCCATCTAGTGTGCTCTGTAACGCACGGGCCTTAGCATTGCCTTGGTATTTTGCCTTAATGTGGAAGAATATTTCATGTATCTTTTAATCTATTTGACCTTTACTACTTTGGTTATGGAAATATGTTCAAATAATCTTTCATTAATGCCTATGATTCTATTCTATCAAATCGCTACTCATCTCGGTCTTTCAGGCTGATTACAGTTAGCAAGTGAAGTCTTTGTACATTGCTGCTACTGTCTCTATTTTCTCTTATATTTGGAAGTCTCAGAATAACATCATCTTCAATAATGGAAATCCCTCTCTTTGGGAGGGTGTTCTAGTGATACATCAAGGCATTAAACTTGCTTTTATGAATCAAACTGGATCAATGAATAATGATGTCTCTAAATTTTTTCTTTTGAGGACTCTATGTATTAGTGGATGGTAAAGGAAGCCTAGATTGATGAAGTACATTTGGTGGATTCCACTAATATCTAATGGGATGAAAGTAAATGTGGATGGGGTAGCCTACAATGCACGGGGTCTAGCTAGCAGTGGTGGATTCTTCCAAACTAATTGGCGCTTCGTTAAAGCATGTTTCTTCTATTATATTGGGCATGGTCATTTTATTGAAGCAGAGCTATGGTCCATGATAAAGGAGATCAGCGATGCATTTCATTATGGTTGGCCGAAAGTAAGGCTAGAGTCAGAATCGTTTATAGATGTAACAATTTTGATAGATCTCTCTCAGAATATTCCATGGAGGATGTTATCGGCCTGGATTTATTTTCATAGTATTGATAAGTATATATGACTTGATGTTTCTCATGTCTATCGGGCATCAAACGAGGATGCAGATGCTCCCTCTAAAAGGGATATTATAGAGGTCAGTTCAGGTTGGTCGTTGTTTTCCTAATTATTGCGATAGTTTGGTCTGGAATGATAGAAATGGTGTTCTCCACTCAAGGCTTTGTAAGTCTCCCCTTTTTTGAGTTGTATTGTACTGTTCAACCTTTTTATATATTAATTTGTTATGATCAGATTTCTACCTATCTCTCGGACCTTTTGGATATAATTTCAATTAAATAGAATTATTTTCATCTTACATGTACTTTTGTACCTGTATAAGAGCATACCAATCATGAAAACCAAGAAAAGAACACTCTCAGAATGACGAAATTGAACTCTATAACTCATCATAATAGACAAAAATAAATGTAATAAAATAATTGAACATTAAAAATATTAATAATAGGTTGTATATTTATTAATTAATGTATCTAATTTGATTATCCATGATATTATAGTGATGAAATACTTTCGATATAAGAAAATGTGATTTCCCAAACCCAACTCCTTTTCATTGGGTTATTCCTCTTTCACATGAAATTAAATTGTGGATATTATTTAAATATTCACAAAAAAAATTAATTATTGTTAACTTTTATTTTGAAGGATATACACTGCCCTAATCTATTTTTTTACAAACAGAATGGTTTTTTTCATATTAACTATTCTTTCAAAAAATAGACCTTTTACTTATCTTGAGATTGTTTCTTATACACTCATGATTGATGATCCATATACCCACTATATTATTATATTTTTATTTTGGGATTACTAATGTTTATTCATGAATGTATACTTTATGAAGTTCTCATGAAACCCATTTCTTTTACATATGTTATTTTATGACAATAATTAATATACTTTATATGTGACATGCATGATTATGTAAAAGTTATAATGTGGCGGGTGCTCCCTAAACAATATAGTGCCCTAATTAATTAGATAATTTGATGTATATCATGAGATAATGTGCTATATGTGTGATCATGATTCATTACATTTTCACTATGTTTAAGTTATGATTATGTACATATGTTATGCATGAAGATGATACTAGCTTTGTTGACAACTATGTGTTTTATTTGACCACTAAGTCATTATGTTTCATTTTTATGTTTTTCCACATTACATGAATTTATTAAATTCTTCATATGTGGATTAAGATAATGATACCGTAATTATATTGATTAATTTTTTTACGATCATCCATGTTATATTGATTTATGGTCATATCTATCCTTTTGTAAGGATTTTAGCTCACCCCTTTCTTCGATGTATATTCTTAGGTGACAACGTGTACAAAAGAGTGTATGAGGGAAACTAAGAAGCTGGGGAATTATTAATTTAATAATGTTGAAATTTCATCATGTAAATATTATGTATGGTCATATTTTTTAAAATACACTAAAACATTAGATCCAGGTCTTGTAAAATTGTAATATTTTTTATCACTAAAATGATGTTATTACACTGTAAGAAAAATAAGGGCCTCTATATGGAACATAGAGCCTAGGTCTAGCCCAAACTATGGGATTATAGAATTATTCTAATAACCCACACATAAAACTTATTCATATAATAATTCTTAATTCACTTTTGAATAAATTTAATATTTACATACCTTAAATAAACTAACACATTCATGTTAGACCAACGAATCCATTATTCCATGTTAACGACTCACACAATTATCAATGGTTCCATTTATTAAACCCATACTAACATTCTAAACACACTTATCATATGTTATATCTTATAAAAGATCAATTACTTATTAAAAACCCAATTCCATGTTCAAGGAGGTGTCACACCCCAGGGGTGGCCTCTTTCTAGATCCATACGAAATCAACAGTTCCCATGTGAATAATGATGGGATCAATAAATTATTTAATTAACACAATTATAATTTCCATAAAATTTGAACAAATGGTGGATATATAAACACACAATAAATATACCATACATATAAATAAACCATCAAGACTATGTGTTATAACATGTAGACCACCAACAATGAGTTTGAAGATGAAAGTTAACTTAAACATAGACTTAGATCTTGACTCAAATTTCCTTTAAAGAACCAAGATAAATTCTTGTATAAAAGAGGTTTCAAAGATTTGAATGGAGAAGAACAACCACCCAATAACTTTTCTAAAAAATAAATAAAATATGTGTTTTAAACTAACCCAGATCATTGATTTGTACTAAATGAAACTTGAAGCAACCAAGAATCTAAGGAGAATCACCACTTGGATAATTTGGGGAGAATTCATCACAAATATTATAGGTTTAGGGTGAAATTAGAGTCAATTAGGGTGGGATTTTATAAATACTAATTGATAAAAAATGGGAAATTCCTCATATTTATTGAGTCTCATGGTTTGGATACACGGTTGTCGAAATAATGAGCTAACACCAACTACCTTAGAGGGGACCAAGTCACACTATTTTTTTATGAGCCCATACTAATTGAAAAACCATTTTGCGGACATGAATAATGCCTATTTGCAAGATTTTATGGTTTTAGGAATCCATTTTTCATGAATCCTAAACCCAACACCTACTTTTTAAGGCTCATACGGCTATGATTCATAGTTACTAATAATCATTCTCTAAACCTAAAATATGCACTATATTTCTCTTCCACCCCTGATACTACTTCATGTACTAAATTCCAAAGACACCCACAATATTCCTCATACTCATAGGAACCATTTTATTAATTCAATGGGAGAATAACCAAAATTTATACAAGAATGTACCTTAATATAATATGGGGTTATGCAGCCTCCCTTCTTTATAATTTCTCTCCCAGGAGAATTAATACTAGGAATCACTCATTATACGTGGAATAAAATATCTTTCCACTAAGGAGATAAATATGTCTCTCTCTCTTAGGTTTCCTCTTTAATGTTACTAAGCTCTCACAACACTGAGACCAATGGAAAGTTCTTTCCTCATAAAACATTCCTACCATGATCCATAACATGAACCTGAAACACCTCAATGACGCATCAAACACAAAATCCAAATCATAAACATCATTAACATGGTAACCATTGGGTTGATACAACCAAATTTGTGACACATGAATGTAATAATTCCTGACACTATAATTCTATCGAATAACTAATTGTTATTTCACTAGATCCATAATCTGCATATTCTCAAGCGACCCAACATTTTGGGCCCCAACTTGTCTAGTTTTCAAATACAATGGTGACCGGACCTTGGAGACACCCAAAATAACACATGATCACCCACTATAAAAATAATTGGTCTATGATAACAATAATTATGAAAATTAGTTCTAATCCAGGCCATATCAGTATTCTTATGAATCAACTAAACCTTATCTTATTTCATCTATAAAATACTTGGCAATAAAAAACTCTAATTTCAAACCTCAATCCAATCTAAAAGCTATTTACATGATGTATAATAGAGAACCTCATATGGTTCCATCTAAATTTTTTCTTGGTAACAATTTTTGAACGATATCTTAACAAGTAGCGTGTGATTTTCCAAAGATCTACCAATGTCTAGGACACATACCCTTTACAAGTATTCAAGCATCATTAAATTTTGTTCAAATTACATATTTGTTTCATGAACAAATAATCCACTCAAATGATATATATTAAAATTGTCATTAATCTATACAAAATTTTATAATTTGGAATCTTATCTAAAATCACCCATATCATTTCATACATAAAATATATCCTTGGGATACCTACCACAATATCTATGGTGACATCATACAACATTTATTATACAATGTGGAATGGATGTATAAAAATACACTACCACTGGTCCTCAACCTTCATATGCTAGAAGGTAACACCACATCATGAATCCCACAACCTATTTATTCATACCGTTCTAAAAAATCGATATATGGGTATCATGATACATTTTGGATAATCTAAGATGCAGGTCTTACTTTGAGAAAAGGAATAGACATATTAGATCATACCACATAAAATTAGGCACAACATATCAAATACAAAAAAATGATCTCATAATCATTAATAGTCTAGAAAGAAGGTGGATCTGAATATTCAAGGATTTTCTATATAGTCAAACATGACAGACCCTCATACAATCTCTAATTGACCTAGCTTGTAAGGGAAGAATAAATCACCAAGGATTAGAGGTCTATATATACGTGGACTACTTGAACATCTATATGCATCTAAATGACCAAGGCCATCATTTTCTACTTAGAACTAGACAACTAGAACTACCCATGTCTTTTTCTTCTAAATGAGTAAATCTATGATACTATTCCCTTTTCCTGGTGTAAAAGAAAACTCAAAATCAAAAGAATCCATTTACGCAACCCATATTCGCTATTAGAGGTTGAAATCCTATAGGGAAAATATCTACATAAGTCTTTTATGAATGATATATACAATAAGACATTCACCAAAAAGTTAATACCAATAAAATTTTAAATCATAAACCACGTCTTCCAACATGAGGGCATAAATAGTGTAATTTCATTCTTGCAGCGTCTACTATCAAGACCCATACCCCATGACTCTATCTCCTTGCATAAATATTTTCCCATGTATGACACAAGTTTTATCACAAAACAAAGATTAATCTTTACTTGAATTAGGTAGGATCAAAATAATAGAGATATTTAAACACCACATTAATTATTGGAATGAATACTCAAATGCACCAAACCATGTGAACATAAAAAAATTCATGGTTAAGCATGAAATTGGTGCTACCATGTGAGGGAAATATTTACTGAACCATTGGTAGTAGCCTTCCAGACCAAAAAAAATCTTCTGATGTGAGAAAAAATATTTCGATTCTCCCAAGATACATAATCATTTTCTTTCTCTAAGTACAATGACACACCTTTTATATTGATGATGTTACATACCCAATATACCTTATTGAAAAAAACCTACACATGGAAAGATTGGATTATATCTTATTCTATCATAGTTTACTCCAAATTATTTCATGATGTTTGGAATGATCATCATGAGGTTTGGAGTTTATCGTTATTTTATCTATGAAGATACCCAAAAACTGATCTATGCACGAGGGTAAGATTCATTTAATTAATTCCATATGCATATCAGGAGAATTTTTAAACCTGAAAATCATCACAACAAACCCATACATAGCATACATGATCCTAAAATAAGTCAATGGTGTGTCATAAGGAATCACCCTTAACTGATGAAACCCTAACCTCAAATCAATTTTATAGAAAACAAAATCACCTTTCAGAAAGTCCAAAATATCATCAATACATAGAAAATGATAGCAGTTCTTAACAATCATTTGATTCAACATTCTTTAATCCACAAAAAACTTCAATATCGAGTCATCCATTATAGAAAATAGAACTAGAGAATCCAACAATTAGATCAATAGTGAACTCAATCTCTCTCTTAGGTGTAATCCCTAAAAATACCTTAGGAAAAACATCCTAGAATCAATCCACCATAGGAGGAAAGACATTCTGATATACTGACCTATCATCATGAATAATAAATGAAACATGCACTATGTGTTCACCCAACTGAGGAATAACTATCACAAAGAGGTCTGGATATATGTTCCATTCCCATTTGTTAACATAAATTTCCCCTTCAGGCGGTGTGGTCTCTACCCATCAGTGGTAATAGTAGATGTGGGATCTATAAAACACTAACTAGTCCATCCCCAATATCATGTTAAAATCTAAAATCTCAAGCACAAACAAGTACCAAAGGAAACGACACCCACCAATCTAGAGATAACACTTCTTATATATGCAAATATTCATTGATCATATTCCCAATGGTCAATAAATCGATATAGCCTCATAGAAATGTACCACTGATTACATCAACACATTCAGAAACTGAGCAGATATTAAAGAATGTGTGCCCCATATATCAAATAAAGAACACAAAATTTTCGAAGCATCCTGAATATTATAACAAAAAGGTGATGGTCTAGCCTTTCCTCCTCCCAGTGATAGATGAACTGCATGAATATGAGATTCTACTCAATCATGGTATCTTGTCTATGTCCCTAGTGTTGCACTGCCCTGCTCATAAGGATGCTCTTTTCCTGAAACACAGTAATTGCCACCTTGGCCAGTATAGCCAAAAGAACTCCAACTACTTATCTAGTATTAGGTAACAGACCCACTTCTAGAACTATAAATCTACCCTTATCCTCCATAGCTATCCACATGTTGAGGTTTCCAGTAGAACCTCTACACATTCCCCCTCTCAATGTATGGTCGGAACTCAATTGGTGGTAATGGAAACTAACTATAAAAGATTCCGAACATGAACAACTGATAATATAATAACTTATTGGCATCCAATATGTCATTTCCCTTCCCTGTCCAATATTTCTGCCACTACCCTGGTGAAAACCCTCAACATTGTGCTTCCTGATATCGGACATCATACCACTAGATATCACAACTGAAACAAAAAATCCACCGCATGAAACCTCATTTAGTTTCCCCTATTAAATTATAGCATGATCCAATTTATCAACAAACCTATTTAAATAGAATATAATCACCCCAGAAAATATATCATATCAAATTAAATCTTAAAAATGTTTCTATGTCACTTCCTCATCCATTACCAAGGCTATAATAATTAATTTCATGTTGGGGAACTATCCATCACAAACCATCATAGACATAGTCCCCAGAGTGAACCTTATAAGTTCTTCATCAATCTCTTGTCTCAGAGTCTCAAGATATAAATGTTTAATAAAATATTCCTAGAAATATATTTGATACATAACATCTTTTGGGTCAGTATGAACTAGGATATCCCACTACTTTTATAATGATCCTCGCAACATATATGCTACTATCTTGAATCCCTCCCCAAGAAGAGTCTCTATGTGATCCAAAATCATTTGTATAGACTATATCCAGAACATGACTACCTAATTTCCTCTCTATATGGTAAATATAGATGGGTTACATAACTGAAACACTATTGTTTGGTCAAACATACTCAGTGGAACCTGTCATGGATCTATCACTATAATATGTAAAAAATAATAATTTTTTTATAGAATTTATTATCCCATCTATTAATTGGAACCAATGTGTTTCTTACTTTGATACATGAGAATAATTCTTGTTTATTCCCTCATGTATCGAAATTGGTAGACATCATCATGATGCTATTTCTATACAATGAAAAACACTTGTCTCAAAAGACATTACATTCGGGATACATTGTTTAAAAACGGGCACACTACAATCCATAGACAACCAATTCCATAAATATTAACATGCTGGAAATGATCATATATATATCATTGTCCTCCACCACCCCTATCATGGTCTATTGTCAACACTCTTTAAATCAGAAACTCAAATAAACACATACCTTTCATTAACACCATTTTAAAACATTTTACCTTAAGAAACAAAATTTATTCATATTTTGGAACTATATTATCCATTACACACTATCAATCAATTATTTATACGATTATAGATGTCTATTATGCACATTTTATTTTAAATCTCAATGGAATTTAAAATCATTTCTGATTACCATAACTAACCTCAATATGTTTTCTCATGTGATCCTAACATGATACTTGAGAAATATATACTTAAGTGCCTAAAAGTATTCATGTATGAATGAACTCATACCATTTAAACCTTTTACAAAAAATACATAAAACAATGAAACCTTATAAAAGAGCATCACCGAATGGTGATATACCATTCAACTATAACAAAACATATCAAGAACAACAATCCCACCCTAAGCACTATGATTACCCCCATACAGAGGTTATCCACTCCCATGCACATCTCATTGGAGATGCATGACACATCCTAATATCATTTCTAAATTCCCAAAATAAAATAAATAATAGAAAATAACATCTCTAATACAACATTATAACACCTTGATCAGAGTTCCACAATGACCGGTTCTCTGAGATAGTTTGTTATATTACATCAAGAACAGCTCGATGTATGCTAAAATTACTAAAAAATATATAGGGTGTAATGAGATATGTGGGGACACTATACACTATTTATTAGACTAATCAGTAGAAGTAAAAATAACAAACAAATGAAATATTTTAATTAAATAAACATGCATCACTAATCCATTTCCCAAAACTAGGTGAATGACCACAACCAAAAGTAAATATTCCATTTCATTTCATACCATTATAAGTGTAAAAGAAAAACCCAAAAAAATAAAATAGGAAGAATCCACAAAATACGTCTCAAAACTATGTTCTGTTCCATTATCCATGAACATCCCAAAGCCCCAGATCAACCCCCCTTGTATAAGGATCTTTCCATATTCCATACCTCAAACCATGAAGTCTACTCATGTACCCAATGGCGGCCAAGGAAGGGTTTGAGTAAAACTCAGTATGGAAAGAAAATGGTTTCTAAAAACATACAGTCTAAATAGTTTTTTATAATTAGGTAAGACAATAAATTAAACAATAGAGTATTCTGGATAAGTTATTTAACAAGATTTAATTAAACACATTAATAATTATTTCTATATATTATGTATATTATTAAACATACAATAGACTATTCCATTTAACTAAAAAAACATAATTGGAGTAAAATTAATTAAATCATAGGGGGTAGTGATTTTTTTAAAAAAAAAAGATACATAAGAACATAACATGGAGCCTTAGTTCATGTAATCACAACATGTACATTTGTTAGGGGGATATAGTCTTAGTCCAATACCCTAACATATAAAATATAGGGGAGGATCATATAGAATCATTCAAGGATAACACATGTGAGTAGATCCTCAGTACAATACCCCACACATTCCATATATTCACATAATCACACTTCGTTAACCATTAAACATATTTATGATTTACAATCCTTAACTCAATTAATATATCCATATTAGACCAGAATCCAAATTATTAAATTTTAACAACAAATAAAAATTCCATTGGTTATGTTTCATAAAATCTTTTTTATATTCGTAAAATACTAATCCTTAGATCTTTCTCATAACATATCAATTCCTTATTTAACAACCCAATTTAATGTTCAATGATGTGGCACACCCCATGGGTGGCCTCTATCATGGACTACATTACCTCAATGGATCACATGGGAATCATGAGGGGTTCAATTCATCATTTAATTAACCTTTTTTTATTTCCTATAAAGGAGACCAAAATTGTGGAATAACAAAACTAATGAATAAGCATATTCAGATGTATCAACCATCAATACAAAGAGGCATAACTTATAGAACACCTGCATTAAGTTAATAGATGGACTCTCCTATAAACATGGCCATTGATCAAGACTCAATCAATCTTCAATTAACCAATATAGAAGCTAATGGGAAATAATGGATTTAGGGGTTTGGATGGATAATAATAGTTACATAATCTTTATATAGAAATAGTGAAATTAATAGTGTTCGACTCACCCATAACAAAGATTTACATCCAATAAAACTCGGAACAACCAATTATTGAATTAAAATCACTTCTTGAATACTTGGGGGATAATAGATTTTAACCATTACTGTTGCAAGGTAAAATGTGAGTAAAATTAGGGGAGGTTTTATAATATTTGAGGGAAAAAATGATAATTTATCTCTCCGAAATGAGGCGCCTGGTTTGTCCTCAATGTTGGATAAATTGTGATCTAACATTGTGCCGCCCTCTATTTAAGAAGTTCCATGTCGCATGGTTTTCAGGGGAGCCGACACGGTATGATTAACCATATGGTGGCTATACATAATAGATCTTCCAAATCCCTCCTGGTTTTAGGATCCCCTCGTTCATTGTTCCTCAACCAATAACTTATGTCCCAGGGACTACACAGTTATAGAGAATCATAACTACTAACCATTCTCTGGGTATGAAATATTCACTAGATGGACCTCCCCCATTTTATGCCCCATTCTCTCAGGACACCCATGAGACTACTCATAAACCAGGAGGCCATTTGATTAACCCAAAAAATGGGTATTTATAAGAAATTTAAACAACAACAAACCTTAATTGAAATCCAGGGTTTACAATTCCTGAACTAATATATGAATATAATAAATATATTGTATTTTTGAAGTGATTTATTAGGATATACAATAAGTATTCTTGTAATATTATGTTATATAAATTATTTTTATGGTTATTTTACCTGAGCCTCTATGTTTTCTTATACTCTAATTTAATTACACTTTATTTTAAAATGATATAGGTTGTTCTCAGATTATGATTTTTGGAAATTATCCCAATCATTATAATGAATGTTACCCTAATAGAGGGGTCTACGATCATATTGATATTGGATTATGTCATCAAGGATCTTTTTTTAAGGATCTTTAATGAAAAAAAGATGATATAACTATTTTCTTGAGAGGGTAAAAATTCCCCTAGCACCCCATGATGGGGTTACATAATATCTATTGTATCTAAAACTATGCTATTTTGTATGCACTATTTTTAATGGTGTGTTAATGAATGTATATATACCCTTATACATGCAGTGTGCGGATTACCTTTTGTAATGATTGTTATTTTTGTATCTTTAATATTTTTTGATTCTTATAATATGGATTGACCTAGGTGTAGTTTTCTATCTATATGATTAATATTAGATAAATCTACTACTATAAGACGTTATTTTCTTATGATTTTTTAATTTAAAAAATTAGTTAATTTTTTCAGTTTTTATGAAGATTTATACTAGATTATATCAATTTCTAAGTTATGTCATGTTTTATTTTCTATGACCATTCATAAAAAAAATACATTACCCTATACCTAGATGGTATGATTCTACTTACCTGTTTTTTGAATTAAATGTAGATATTTATCATAACATTAACCTATAATTTTAACATTTGGCTGAGTATCTTGGATTATTCATAATATCTCTATTATACAATTACTGTAATTCCATTGGAAATAATTTCATTATTTTATATATTTCGGATTTAATTTTTTTAAGAGAGAGTAAGATCAACTTGATTGAATTTCTCATCATGTCCCTTGATATTGACAATATATCTACAATAAAGGAAATTAATAATTTTAAAGTTGTCAAATATCACCCATATGTTTCAATGTAGAGTAGTTAAACATTAATTTTCTAAATACATGGGAATATCAAACTAAAAATTTAAACTTGTAATAAAAATGGAAAGTATTTTATCTTTATTTATTTCTAAAAAAATAATTGAAGAGTTTTCCCCATCATTTTTAATGTATATTAGACTTATTCTAATAATAAATTTCATTTAACCATCATTTTTTCACTTTGGTTAGGATTGTATTATATGTATTTTACTCTATATAGATTTAATTTATGATGGAGAAAGTCATGATGATTTCAGCTTGATTTACCCATAATCTATGATAAAACATCACTTGTTGAATATTTAGTATTGTTGTAACATGTCTTCTTTAAAGTGCCTCTAAGTGGAGGGAAATATTTGATATGAATTCTCTATGGAATGGAAAATAAATTCTAGTAAACGTATCATTGTGTGGGGGACTATAAATATAACATCCCAGACATGTAAACTCATATCTTTCTCTAAAAGCGTAATCTTTACTTGATATTTTTGGCACGAACTGAATTTACCCAATCATAAACATCAATAAGCATATATTTATTAATAAATTTAACTAATTTATATTTTAATACATTTATAGATTTAGATATTTTTATAATTATAAAAACATTAACTAAGAACCAATACATTTCTCACCAAATAGAAAATAAATCTATTATCCCCATATTTTCTTATTAAAAAATGGTCATCAACTTAAGCCAGAAAATTCTTCACCCAGGGGACCCTTCTATTGACTTTTACATTTGTTAATTCTTTTTGAAAGGGCTATATAAATTTTTCGGACATTATCACATACATCCACCATTTTATTTATAAATAATTTTGATTCTTTTATTAAAAAATTTCCATATTTATTTAATTAAATTTTTATTCAATGAAAAAAAATATTTCCTTCATCAAATAAAATAGACAAATAATTAAATTTTGTTTAATATTATTCTTCCAAGAAGTTTTATAATTATGTTTTATATTCTTTTTAATTTTTTTTAATGTCCTTTAACATTTATAAATATTCAATAATGATATTTTATAATGATACTATCCAATTTATTTTTCTTGATTGATTATGATAATGTATTATGAATTTTCTATCAATAAAGTTTAATTCTCATATTTCAATGATGCATTTATAGAGTTAGGGAAATTTTTATGTGCCTACGATACAACGATGTATAGTTTTTCCTATTATGATAGGTAGAACATGAATTATTTAACCCACTAATGCAATGGGTAAAGATTTATATTTCATGGAATGAAATCTAAGGGATTATGGAATGAACCCAACAGACCATGGTACTCTTCTTTCTTTCTTTATGAGAGTGATTAGTAATCATAATCCACTATGAGGTTATAAACATTATATTTATGGGAATTAGAAGAGAAAAAATCCACTATTACAGTCTTTATTATATATGCAGATGTTTTTAGCAGTGAACCCTCACACAGAAAATGATTTTCTATGATTTTTTATATCATTAATTCTTATTCAATAAATCAGTGTAACACACTATTTCTAAGTTATGTTTTCAATTTTCCTGATTATTGACTAATGTTTCCATACACTTGTCACTCATTTAATAAGTTATTATAATATCTTAATGTAATGAATCAGGGATTATAATCTATTTTTTATTAATTTATTTATTTTTATTTGTTGTGTTCATGCACCGTGATATTTTTTTCACACCCACATGTTCATCTTATTCTCAATTCGGAAATGCGATTTTTATCTTCTATGTTCACCCTTATAAAGAATATGAAATATCCCATTTATTATATTTTCACTCTCCTGGAAATTAAGTTGAGTGTTATGTTTAATATCTTCATAGGGAAGTCATTTATTTTATAATGTTATGGGATATATTGAATATTTATTAAAAAAATAAGTTGTTTATGTAATGCCCTGACCTTGGTTCAACTATTACTAATGCCCCAATCTAGTTTGTTACACAACCTTATTAATGCCTCCCTATATGTTAGAGGCTTCTAACTAGAAAGGAGTGTATAATGAGAAATGTTGGGAGACTATAATCTATTTATTAGAGTATGAAAAAATACAGAATATAAGAAACAATGGAATCAGAAAAAATTAATATACTTTCAACACCGGTCAATTTCATAAAACACGGTATATTCCCATAGAAAATAGTAAATATTTGATGTCATTTCATATAGTTAAATGCATAGAGGATAAACACAAAATAAATATAAGATGGAGAATCCCAAAAAGAATTCATGAAACTATATTGAAATCCCTAGTTAATGAACATCCCTAAGACCTGGATCAACCTCCTAGCTTGGGCTCTTGACAATGCCCCAACATATAATCATGATTGCTGCTCAGGTACCTAATAGTGGCATGGGGAACGAGTGGGTTCAACTCAGTAGCAATCTAATAATGGTGTCTTAAAAACTATCTGAATAAAATATTTTATAAAGATGTATGGAAAATAATAAAGTAAGAAATAAATTAATTTGGTTGGATTATTTAACATGATTTAATTAAGCAATTTATCCATTTGTTTCATATATTACCTATATTCATAATCATACCTTGGCCTATGCCAACTAACTAAAAACTATTTAGGGGATTCAAATTACATAATTCATAGGTCCAATCATCTCACGTTAATATATAAATATATATATCAACATATCTCAGATCTATAGTCCATGTAATCACATCATGTGTATTTGATAAGGTCATAGAGACTCAATACAACACCCTAACCCATGAAATACAAGGGTGGATTGTAACAACCGAAACCTATATCAAAGAAATTTTTTCCTTTCATATAATTATTGTTAGTCGGAGTGGATACTCAAGTGGGGGGGAGTGAATTGAGTTCCAATTAAAATTTCTATTTAAAATATCTCTATTAAAATCCACCAAATTGAATAAAAAGATATGCTGTAGTGAATAAAAATTAGATTAAAGGGTTAGTTAGGTTCTTAATAGATTGATTAGTTCTTAGTTAATCTAATATGATGATTAATTAACTTTTTATGCTAAACTAATGCTTTACAGAACATACAAACACATTCTAGATTAACAATCAATGTAACTTAAAAAAAATTTATATTTCAAAGTAATTAGCAGCATAATATTCAATATAGGTTAAAAACAATATAAGTAAGAACATAAGTTTTAAAACAAGAGGTTCAGTCTCATGCCGAGACTTATTCCTCTCAAAAAATTTATATAAATTTGATCCGCACCCTTTATTGGGGGTAAATAATAGTGTAAATACTGTCCAGGTACTAAGACCTCTACCATAGTTCAACGTGGGAAAACAAAACAACAGCACACTGGTTGTCCATGTCTTACTTGACCTCAGCCACTATCCACAGTGTGATACAAAAGAGTTATGGAATGTTTGTGTTGAGGATTTAGAGATCCTCTAGTTTAGCACATGATACAGTGTGTGTATAAAATATACAGTGTATGCACACTGCTCAAAATGTAAATAAAAGGATAATTGAGTGAGTAGATATGAGTTTAGAATGCTCTAGTGATTTGAAGTGGAGCTCTAGACACCTTTTGATTTTTCAGAAAGGCTTCTGAGTCCTTCTCTAGTTTTTGTTTTGAAAACATAGTGTCTTTTGCTTCCTTGATCTTCAAGTTCAGCTTGATCATCTTTGAGTGTATGAGCATCTCCTTGTAGTTCTTCACTCACAGACTGAAGTTCGGTTTGTGTTCTCTTTTTGTATGAATCGCTTCGTGTATGTCAAGTGTTTTTCTAGTATGGATGTAGTCTTTCTGTATGCACCAATTTATAGAATTCTTTTTCCCTTTTTGTGCACTCTTCATGAAACTTCTTTCATCCTATTTGGTTCCCGGTCTTTGTCCTTCCATATATATATTTTAGCTCTGTCAATGGGAATGATTACCTTTTCATGGGTACTAGGTACAGTTCCCTGATATTCCAACAACCCACATTAAATAAAATTGATTGCATTAAAATCATCAAATATCATTGTTGCATAATAAATAAATAATGTTGAAAAAAGATGAATTTAGGAATCAGTGACTGGAAGTCTTTAATCACAAGCTTTCCATAGGTAGATATGTAATGGTGGAATTTGTATAGTAGTGAGCTCCAATCGATAGCTCTTTGTCCTTGTACCGGTAGCTCCTTGTATCTGTATATTTTACTCCGTGTATCAGTAGATCTATGTACCGATGAATCCTTCTATCGGTAGCTCTTGGTCTATCGGTAGCTCGCTTGTATCAGTGGCGCTTTGGTATCTGTGACTGTTTGTATCGGTAAACTTTGTATCGGTAGATTTTTCATATCGATAGCTTCATTCTATACCAGTGATTGAGCGTATACCAGTATAATTATGCATACATGCAGACTTGTTCTATCATTAGCTCAGCTTCTATCGGTAGCTTTATGTATCAGTGGACTTGATCTGTCTGTGGGATGCTTATCGATGGAATTATACATACTGGTAGCTCTGCGTATTGGTGACCTTTTCTTATCGGTGACTGTGTCTATCGGTAGACTAAGTACCGGTAGATCTGTATTAGTAGCTATACGCATATCAGTGACTTCATACTTATCTACTTTATGAAAAACATATCCGATTGAGTTAGAATTATTTCAAAATTAATATAAACATTGATAAACATTGATTAACATATTTCAAGGAATATTCTAATATTATTTTCATCTCAATAATAGAATGTCACAGATTGAAAGATTTAATATATAGATAAATATTAATTGGGATTGTCAATCTATCTAAAAGAATAATTGGGATTATCAAAATTGGTGAGGTCAAAAATATCCTCCTTTTTGGTAATCCAAACTTATGATATTATAAGCCCAAAATAATTAGAAATGTATCAGAGGATATTTCATTAAATCCAATTGTATCAGATAAAACTATGTATTATAAAACATATATATCAAAGATAAAATATAAAAAAAATGTACCAGAGGGAAATGATTTAAGCTCATAAAATATAGTAATACACCCCCATTGTAAAATAAATTATTTATTCCAAGATATGGTTACCTTTGATAGTATTTCATCCCCTTTCTGATAATAAAAAATTGGTACAAGAATGAAATAGAGGAGAAGATAAATAATTGAGGGTAAGAGAAATTGTGATCATATATATTTCTTGGATTAAAAATATACAACAAAATACATAAATAAAACAAAATAAATACAGGTGATTCCTATAAAAAAAATCCTATCCATTGATCAATCCACATAATTAGAATGAGATTTAACCTTGGGATTGAAAGAGGATATAGTTGTGGTGGATTCGAATGGAGGCTTAGGAACACCAGAAATGATCAATGGTGGCTGAGCTATTAAAACTATTCCTGGCCTATATTGTGTAGCTCTCTGAGTGATCATAGGAGTAAGGCTGTAGATGGCTTGGGATGTAGTCATCTGAATAGGATAAGTAGTAGAGGAAGATGCAGGTAAAGCTGGAGGTATAATCACTGTCCGAGCATCAACATGCAAGAAGGGAAACAATATATTTCTCAAATCCATAATTATTCCACTTCCTCATTCCATAGTAGAAATGAAATCATCCTTGTTCTCCATGAATTTTTCGAGTGCAGGTCTCAGTTCCTTGAGATTGCAAACTTTTTCACTAAAGGCTTGATTGAGTGGAGGTACCTTCATGTTTTATAACATAAGCATGAAATGATTGTTATGATGGGGCTTCGTATAAACCCTTTGGAAATAAAAACCTACATTGTATTTCACCTCTTTCTGAGAATAAGAAGCTTCTCTCATATAGTCTTGAACAATTATCATGATATATCTAGTGGTATCACTAGTAGAAGTTACCACTATGGTCAGATCAGATGAGTCCACAGAGCCACTGGTTGATGCTGAACCAAGCTACTCCTTCATCAAAGCTATAATCTGATCCAAATCCATAGAAGGTCTGGAAGAAAAAAAAACAATAGAGAAGGTTATTGTTTCCTTAATGTTTTTGTTCAACCAACTAATAAGATTTTTCACTTGAGAATCCTGGGTTCTAACATGCTTTTTTAAGGATAGCTTAAAATCCTCAAACACTGAAACCATCTGGCTCACTACACTCTTAACATAGTACAAATCATTGTCTTCTTGAGATTTAGAACTCATATATGATTCCAAAGAGATAACTGTTTTCTTTAGACTTACAACAGTCTCTTCTAGTCTAGACACTTGAGTTTGGAAAACTGTAACTTCATCTACTATCTCTGCCACAAAGGTTGACACATTACAACCAAGAGAGAGTTTGAAGGACTTTTCCATATTGCTCATATCTTTAACAAAGCAGTTCTTCATCTCAGCCACAGAAGCACTCAAAATATCATTCATCTCGCCCTTTAAAGATGCTAAGTCATCCCTAGTGATCATATCAGCATGTGAAACCACAACTCGTGATCATTCAAATACTATATTGTCCACATTTTCATTCATAATCGATTGAATGGATGAAACCAGTGAAGCTTCCAATTTCTTTATTTCTTCCACTAAACTGATTTTGAGATCAGACATTAACTTATCCAAATCATGTATTCTTACCACATCATTAGGTAGTATCTCAGACTGAATATCATAAATTATTTTTGGTCTATTGAGGGATGCCTCATTATCAGAAATAGGATAATACAATCCACAAACCACAAAACATGTGTCTTCTGCCTAGTCCTCAATTTCAACAGCCACTGAAACACATCGAAACCTGGTTGGATGCTCTACCTCAACTGGTGCATTCTCTAGTATGTCAACAACACCCTCATCAGTCCGGTCTACTCATCCAAATATTTCATAACCATATCTATTTCTGAAAAAGAAGGATGTTCCTCAAGAATAGGTAAAGGTCTGTCAACTTCATCAAGAACAGTCTCTAAAGGCATAACAGAACTTCTAATCAGAGGACTTAAGCTCAAGGTGGTAGAATCTGATGCTTCGGTTCCAGATCCCCTTTCTTTTTCCTCATTCTTTAGGATATCCTCTTCTTGATCTGTTTTCTGTTGTCTTTCCTCATCCATATGTACCTCTTTTTTGCTTATACCCAAACAAGTTTCAATACTAGTTAGGTTCAAAGAAGTACTTCCCTTGATCTATGATACAATCTCAAGATTCGTTCTAAGAGTAAAGTCTAGATATCCTCCATTTACTACAGAGGAATATTCCTCTTCTAAATCATCACTATACTGTGGCTCTTCTTAATCAGGTACCAGACCTGGATCCCTCTCATACTTAGGCCTTGAAGGATGATCCACAAGATTGAACTTATCATATAACTTTTTGTGATATAGAAGTTTATCTTCATGTGTTCCAGTTTAACTTCATGTATCTACATTTAGTTATTGTGATACAGATGTTGTTCTTTAAAACCATTGTCTCATCCTGAGACTCAGCTACTCCATTTACTTTAATCATCACTAAGATCAACTTGGAAAATTTTATCGAATTTGTTTTTGACTTTGGTCTAATCATATCCTCTATTTGAGTCATTAGCAACCTTCACAGATTTACTTTCACACCACATCTCAGGAGATGTAGCAAATAGATATCTTTATATCTCAAATTTGGAAAGTCTCCTCTTCTTGGAATTAAATCATGATGAACCAACTTGAACAAAAATATGTTCTCTCCATCCATTTCTGCACCAACCACTTTTCTTTGCTTCCCACTACTGGTCAAATCCTCTAAGGCTGTCCCGCAGTTAAAAATGTCACTTATGGGTGGTACCGATTTCGAGAAATATCCAAAAACACCTTCGTGTGGATCTTTCAGGCATGAACCCCACTCAGTAGAAGAAAAATCCAACTCTTTTCCATTTACCCATGAAACCATTTTGTTTTCTTCATCGGATTTCTCAAAAATCACAATCTCATAGAACTATTTTACCAAATTTGGATAGTAGGGGCCATTGTTGTTTGTAAAACATTCTACCCACTTCTGGTCTTCCATTACCTCTACAAATAATGATTTAATAGACAACAACCATTCCACGCATAGCTCTTTTTCAATCACAATATCTCTATTCTATAAATGCGGGTTCACTGGTCACCTCCCCGACCTTGTTCTAATAAAAAGCTACTTCCTTTTTACTCTGACATCTGCTTATTCGCATTCGGCTCATAAATGTCATCTATAATAGTAGTAATTTAGGGTTTTTCCATTTCTGGATCGAGAAACATAGGCTTTTTCCTGAGATTCGGGAGCTAAGACTTAAAGGAAAAGGGTTTGATGTGGATCGAGAAGTAATTAGGAATTAGTTTTAACATCTATGAATAATAAAATAAATAATTAAAATATAATTAGTTAAGTATAAACGATACAGATTCCTGTGGAATACATAAGTTTAAAACAGCGCATCGGTAGGGTATACCGGTGAGAATTCTTAATGGTGAGATCCACTAATCAGTGAGGTATATCTGTGAGCTGCATACTGGTGAGGTATATCGGTGAGGTTTCATACCGGTGAGCTATATCGATGAGGTATATCGGTGAGGTATCTAACTAACAGAGTCTATCATTCCTAATTCATTCCTAATGTAACTTAATCAATCCGAACATAATGGTTTGGTGAAAATATCAACTAATTGATGTCCAGTACCTATAAATTCAAGAGTAATAACATCTTTTTGGTAATGATCTCTCAAGAAATGGTGCCATACATCAATGTGTTTTTTCCTAGAGTGAGACACATGATTCTTATAGATATTATTTGCACTAGTGTTATCACAATTTATTGAAACATACTTAAAATCATATTAATAGTCCAAAAGCGTGTATTTAATCCACATAATTTGAGCACAGCAACTACCAGTAGTTATATACTCTGCTTCATCTATAGGCAACGAAACAGATTTATGTTTCTTACTACACCAAGATACTAAGGATTTTCCCAATAAATGACATGTTCTAGATGTGCTTTTTCTATCCAACTTGTAACCAGAAAATTCAGTATCTGAATAACTCATTAATTCAAAAGATTTCCCTATTGGATAAAACAAACCCAAATTTTTACTATGTTTAAGATACCTAAAAATTCTTTTAACAGCAAGAAAATGTGATTCTTTAGGATTATCTTGAAATCATTCACACATACACACACTAAACATAGTTTTTGGTCGACTAGAAGTAAAGTAATGTAAGCTTACAATCATACTTCTGTAGTTGGTTTGATCCACTAGTTTCCCAGTTTCATCAATTTCCTATTTACAAACAGTACTCATAGGTGTATCACTTGCCTTAATATTTTCCAAACCAAAACGTTTTAAATGATCCTTTTTATATTTACTTTGATTCAAAACACTAACATTTTCATTTTGAAAAACATGAAATCCAAGAAAATATTTGAGTTCTCTCATTAAACTCATTGCAAATTCATTTTTCATATTCTTTGAAATTTCAGTACATAAAGAATGTTCAGAAGATCCAAAAATAATATCATCAGCAAAGATTTGTACTATCAAAACATCTTTATAAATTTTTTTAATAAAAAGTGTTGGGTCAGTAATCCCTTTAGTACAACCATTTGAAATAATATAATTTCCAAGCCTATCATACCGAGCTCTTGGAGCTTGTTTCAGACCATATAAAGCTTTTGAATGTTTAAAACTCGATTTGGAAAATAAGGGTTAGTAAATAAAGGTGTTTTTTCAACAAAAACATCTCCAATTATAAATCCATTTAGAAAATCACTTCTGACATCTAGTTAATATAACTTCAAATTCAGAAGAGCAGCATAAGTAAGTAGAATCCTATTAGTTTATAATCTAGCTACAGGGGAAAAATCTTCCTCATAGTCTATTCCTTCCTCTTGACTATATCGTTGTGCAACTAACCTAGCTTTGTTTCTAACTATACTTCCTGACTCATTAAATTTGTATCTAAAAACCAATTTAGTGCCCATGGTCAAAGTGTCCTTAGGTCTTTCAACTAATTCCCAGACTTTGTTTCATTCAAATTTATTTAGTTCTTATTGTATACACATTAGCCAAAATTCATCATTTATTTCATCATTGACATTTTAGGTTCTAAGTGAGAAAGAAATGCTTGATGTTCAACCTGGTTTCATAGAGATGATCTTGTCTGTGTCCCTCTATCAAGATTACCAACAACAGCATCAAAAGGATGATTCTTTAGAATCATATTTGATGTAGTAAAGGTAGGAATGCAAATTCTAGGCTCTTCTCTAGGTTCGGGTTCTATAGAAGTAGATTCTTGAATGTTTCCAGAACTGGTTTTCTTTACAACATGTTCATTATTTTTGTCATTAAGGTCCAGAAAAAACAATTCTTCTTTAAGATTTTCATGAGAAGACTTTGGTTCAGGTGGATTAGTTTAATCAAACATGATTTGAACATATTATTCCACACATTTGGTTCTTTTATTGAAAACTGCATAGGATTTTCTAGTTAATGAATAACCAAGAATAATTCCTTCATCACTTTTAGATGGAAACATGTCATGATTATCCTTTGTATTGAGAATAAAGACTTTGCAACCAAAAACTATGAAGTAATTAACCTTGGGTTTCTTATTGTTCCACAACTAATAATGGGTCTTCTTAAGAACGGTTCTAATCAAGACTCCATTGATAATGTAACAAGTTGTATTTACAGTTTCAGCCCAAAAATAAATAGGTAGGTCATACTCATTAAGCATATTTCTTACAATTTCATAAAGGTTTCTTATTCTTCTTTCTACTAAAACATTTTGTTGAGGTGTACTAGGGGCATAAAATTTGTGACTATAGCCACTGTGTTAGCAATATGATTCAAACTCATGATTTTCAAACTCACGACCATGGTCACTTCTTAGGGTCTTAATCTTAATTCCACTATGGTTTTCTACAGACTTTGAGTATTTAATAAATTAAGAACAAGCATCACTTTTGTGATCTAAGAAGTATACCCAAGTGTACCTATAAAAGTCATCTACTAAGACATAGACATAATGCTTCTCATTTAAACTATAAACTCTAGAAGGTCCAAACAAGTCAATGTGAACCAACTCAAGAGGTTGAGAAGTAGAAACTTCTTTCTTTGAATTTTGAGAAACTTTATGTTTTTTCCCTTTTGATAGGGATTAAAAACATTATTAGCTGGGAATTCATGTTTAGGTAGGTCTCTAACAAAGATTTTCCTAGTCAGTTTTTTAAGTGAATAAAGGTTGTAGTGTCTTAATCTTCTATGCCATATCCAAGACTCTTTATGAAAAGAATTTAATCAAGTTACTTTTTTTGGCTAAATAATTTAAATCAACTGCATATAAATTTTCATTTCTCAAAGCATAAAATATGAAAGTATTTTTATAGTTAAAAAAATTACAAGAATCATTTTCAAACATAACATTAAAGCCATCAACACATAACTGAGAGATACTTTACAGATTATATTTATGTCCATCAACAAATTAAACTTTGGAAATTAAAACTGAATCAGTGTTACCAATCTGGCCAAGGCTGATGATCTTTCCTTTAGAGTTATCACCAAAGGTGACATGGCCTCCATCAACTTTGATTATGCTTTTGAAGCATGGGTTATCCCCTGTCATATTCATTGAACATCCACTGTCTAAATACCATATATTCTTATGGAAAATCATCAAGAAAGTTTCCTACAAAACAGGTTTAGGTGCAAAATGATTTTGGTACCCATATTTTCTTGGGTCTAGATAGGTTAGCCATCAAAACGTTAGGTACCCATATTTGTCTTATTGGTCTCAAATAATTCACAGAATTAATATATTTTCAAAGATATACATTATTTGATATATAAACATTTGAATAACTAGTTGAATCGTATAAATTTCCTTAATTATAACTAGCAGAATTCTGTCCAGATTTAAAAATAAATCTACTTTTAGTAAACTGTCTCTGTCTAGGGTGATAACAAATTACAGTGGTATATTTTGGTTCCACGTTTTTCTCTAAAATTTGAGTAATTGTATCTTTTCCATTTGTGAATTTATCTACATCCTTCCTTAATTCCTCATTAGACAATTTAAGTGCAGTATTTTCCTTTAGTAATTGGGAATTCTTTTCCTTTTCTATATCAAGGGAGGATTTAACAGAACTGGTTAGAGAATAATATTTCATTAAAGCTTTATACTTTTCCTTAAATTCATTACAGGTTTCTTCTAGCATATTACAATATTCAAGTAACTCTTCACTAGTCATATTTTAAGATTCAGAATTAGAATCAACTCCAGAATAATAAGAAATTAAAGCAGAAGTGTCTAGTGTTACCTCAGATGTGTTTTTCATGAAATACATATTAACTTTTTGAGATTTTTCATCCTAAGTAGAATTAGAATAACTTGAAATGTCCTCTAAAGCACTATAAGTTTCTTTCATAGCTTTCTTTTACTTATTGTCCTTGTAGTCATTTTTCTTCTTGAATTTTAATTTTGGACAGTCTTCTTTTACGTGTCCTTTTCTTTTGAACTCATAACAGACATTCTCATCACTCTTATCAGACTTTTTCCAATCCTTCTTCCAATGACCCTTGCTGTCATATTTACCTTTGTAGTTTGATTTTCTGAATAATTTCTTCTTCCTATATAACATCTAGAATCTCTTGGATATTTGAGCCATTTCAGCATCACTGTCAGAATCTGAACATTCACTTGTTGTGCTTTCAGTAGGTATGTGAGCATTCTCCTTGTCCTTGATTTTTGAAGTAGATGTCTTGAAGGCTACCGACTTCTTCCTTGATTCGTCATCTTCTTCCTTTTTGACCTTGAGTTCTTCTTCATACATCATAATCTTACCAATTAGTTCCTTAACAGGTAGTGAAATTATATCACACGATTCTCTTATAAAGACTGATGTGCCTCTCCATCTTTTCAGAAAACATCTTAGTATTCTCATAATCTATTCTCTTGTAGGAAAAAATTTTACATGTGATCTCAGAGTGTTGAAAATCTTATTGAACTAGAGATACATATCAGAAATGGGTTCATCAAACATCATTTTAAAATTATCATATTTAATAGTATACATATTCAGTCTCATTCCTTTAACATTGGTTGTTCCCTTAACAGAAATAGAAAAAGTGTCCCAAATTTCATAAGCAGTTTTACAAGTAGATATTCTATTAAATTCCACATAACCTAGAGCACAGTACATGGCATTCATTTCTTTACAATTATTATTGTAATTAGTCTTAGTAGGTTCATCCGAAATAGCTCTTTCAGTTTCTATAATTTTATATTGAGTCTCTATAGTCGTCCAGATATCAAATCCCATACTCTCTAAATGAATTTTCATTTTAAGCTTCCACTGGGCATAATTTTTACAAATAAAGAATGGTGGCATGTTGGTAGCAGAAACTTCAAGCCTATTATACATAATTAGACTTTAGAAAATTTATTTAAAGAGATAAAATTTAGAAATATCATAAATTTATGATCTTTAGGATACAACTAAAATTATAGTTGAAAACAGAGTGGTTTTAAAAACTTTTAATAAAAAACCTCTAATACGAAATGTTGGTCAGATTGGATACTCAAGAGGGGGGTTAATTGAGTTCCAATTAAAATTTTTGTTTAAAAAATCTCTATTAAAATCCCTTAAATTGAATAACAAGATAATTTGTAGTGAATAAAAATTAGAGTAAAGGGTTGGTTAGGTTATCAAGAGATTGATTAGTTCTCAGATAATCTAATCTGAAGATTAATAAACTTTTGAAGATAAACTAATTCTTTGCAGTACATACAAAACATTTTATAGATTAACTATCAAAGTAAATTTAAAACAATTGTATATTTCAAAGTAATTAGCAGCAGAATATTCAATATAGGTTAAAAACTATATAAGTAAGCACACCAGTTTTAAAACCAGAGGATCAGTCTCAAGCCGAGACTTATTCCTCTAAATCAATTTATATAAATTTGATCCACACCCTAGATCAGGGGTAAACAATAATGCATAGACTGTCTAGGTACTATGACCTCTACCACAGTTCTACGTGGGAAAACAAAACAACATCACACTGGTTGTCTAGGTCTTACATGACCTCTACCACTATCCACAGTGTGATACAAAAGAGTTATGGAAGGTTTCTGTTGAGGATTTAGAGATCCTCCAGTTTAGCAAAGGAGACAGTGTGTGTGTAAAATATACAGAGTATGCACACTACTCAAAATTTAAATAAAAGAATCACTGAGAGAGTCGATATGAGTTTAGAATCATCTAGTGATTCGAAGTGCCGCTCTGGACTCCTTTTGATTTGCCAGAAATGATTTTGAGTCTTTATCTGTTTTTTTTAAATCAAAGTGTCGTTTCCTTCCTCGATCTTTAGGTTCAGCTTGATCAAATTTGAGTGTATGAGCAGCTCGTTGTAGTTCTTCACTCCTTGACTGATGTTTGGTTTGTGTTATCTTTTTATCTCAATCACTTCATGTATGTCCAGTGTTCTTCGAGTATGGATGTAGCCTTTATGTATGAACTAGTTTACAACATTCTTTTTCTCTTTTTGTGCACTCTTCATACAAATTCTTTCATCTTATTTGGTTCCCGGTCTTTGTCCTTATTTTTACAGATTATAGCTCTGGAAATGGGAATGATTACCTTTTTATGGGTACTTGGTACGATTCCCTGACATGCCAACAACCCACATTAAATAACATTGATTTCATTAAAATCATCAAATATGACCGTTGCATAAAAAATAAATAATGTTAACAAAAGTAGAATTTAGGAATCAGTGACTGGAAGTCTTTGATCAGTAGCTTTCCATCGGTAGATATGTAACAGTGGAATTTATTTAGCATTGAGTTCCTATCGATAGATATTTTTCCTTGTACCGGTAGCTCCTTGTATCGGTAGTTGTTACTTCGTGTATCAGTAGCTCTATGTACCGATGAGTCCTTCTATCGGTAGCTCATGGTCTATTGGTAGCTCTCTTGTATCGGTGTCTCTTTTGTATCGATGACTGTCTGCATCGATAAACTTTGTATCGGTAGCTTGTGCATATCGGTAGCTTCATTCTGTACCAGTGATTGAGTGTATACGAGTAGACTTATGCATACTGGCAGACTTGTTCTATCTGTAGCTCAGCTTCTATCGGTATCTATCTGTATCGGTGGACTTGATCTATTTGTGGAATGCATACCAGTGGACATATACATACCGGTAGCTCTGCGTATCGGTGACCTTTGCTTATCGGTGACTATGTCTATTGGTAGACTACGTACCGGTAGATCTGTATCAGTAGTTATACGCATATCAGTGACTTAACACTTATCTTCTTTATGTAAAACATATTCGATTGAGTTAGAATTATTTCAAAATTCTTAAAAACATAGATAAATATTGATTAATATATTTCAAGGATTATTCTAATATTATTATCAGCTCGATAATATAATGTCATTGATTGAAAGAATTAATATATAGATAAACATTAATTTGGATTATCAAATTATTGTAAAGCATAATTGGGATTATCAAAAAAGGAGATGTCAACAATTATGTTATATCATATAATATACATGCATAGAATATGAATCCCAATAAAAAATTTATTCTCGTAAATAAAGATTTAAACAAGTGATATTCATAGAAACTATGAAATTTATACCAATAGAATAGTTACTTGAACCATGCAATAGTAGCATTACCGTTCAGAATAATAATCTGGCCAATAGAATATTAACCTAACTGATGAATGTATAGAAAAATTTAAACATCTTATAAATGAAAATATGTTATTTTTTATGTCACACACTAAGTAAATAAATGTTTTAAAAATGATAAATTAAGAATTTGTTTTTTTAAAAGACAAAATGGTTTGTTGATAATTTTATAATTAATATAATGATATAAAATAAATTTTTCAATAATTTTTTCATAAATTATTATTTTTTCAATAAGATTATATGTTAACTTTATAGTACCTTACTTAGTTTTTCAATGTGTTAAAAAATCAATTATTATTTTAAAATCAGAGTTTTTGAAATAAATGATAGTTGTCATTATTAAATAAATTTCTAAAATTTAGAGAATTATTTTCCAAATAATTAAGAAAATTATTTAATTCATCATATTGAAAAATGTTTGGGATGAATTTTTATGATTTTTCTAAAATAATTGAATTTTTAATTAATAGTGAAATATGAAAATTAATTGTATCTAACAAATACATGAATTATTGAGTCATAGATGATGTATGGGTGATATAAAATAATAAATATATTATATAATTGATTATTTTATATTTTTATTCATAAGGATCAAAATATTGACATTCTTAAGATAAAATAATAATATCATCAATAAAATTATCAATAAACACCAATCTCCACCACTATAAATAACACCCCCACCATCTCTTTCTCCACAACATTCAAGTTTGAACATTATTAAAACATTTCCCAATACCCATTCAAATCCTCTCCACATCCTCTAGGATCATTTGGTCTCTAAAAATACCAAATCCAATTTCCTGAAGGAGGTTCTCAATGGGAAGAATCAAGTAGTAAAATCCTCTTTGTTTCTTTTAATTTCATTTCATTTTCATTCATTTTCTTATTCCCTCCTCACATCTCCATATCCATGTACAATAATAAATAAAATATCTTATATATGATAAAATTTTAGTATGTTAAATTGAAAATACCTAATCAAATCTCCCCCCATATCCTTTTTCTTCCAAAAATGAAAATTTCATTGGTGGGGTGTTGAATTGTCACCTTTGATGATGAAAAGTTTTCATTTTCTTTTACCACCTTCAACAATTTTCATAAAACCATAATACTGTGTCAAAAATATTTTAAAATGTATGATATAAATTTTTTTTTGTCTATAACTAACATATATAAATATATATTGTTAATAATAAAAGAAAACCAATTTGATGATTGAAAACTGCCAAAATTAATCTAAACGATTATCAATAATGTTTTATCAAATAAAACATTCGCATATCTAGATAAATAATAATATATAAGATAAATTATACTTAATTAATTCACTAAAAATATATAATTTCCATTCATGATAATTATTTTCATCTTATATAATCTTTTATACTTATATACATGTCAAACGATCATGAAATACCAAAAATGAACACTATCGGAATAATGGAATTGAACTCCATAACTCATTATAATGGCTATAAATAAACATAAAAAATTATATTATGTCAAATAATTTTATAATAGGTTATGGATTTATTAGTTAATGAATCTAAATTAACTATCTTGTATATTAAAGTGCATAAATCATATAGACATATGGTAAGGGGATTTCTCAAACCAATCTTATTTTCTTTGGAATATTCCTCTTTAATTCAATTTTTCATTGTGTATGTTATTTTAATATTCATAAAATATACTTAAATTCTTAATAAAATTTATTTTCAAGTATATAAAATTTTCAAATCTTATTTTATGAAAATCAAAAAAATATTTTTTCTAAAAGAACACTTTTTTCTAGAAACACTCCCTTTACTTATCTTGATATTTCTCTCCTTTACTCTAGATTGGTTATTCTTATACCATGTGTTTTGTTAAATATTTATTTTGGTAACCCCAATGTTTATTCATGAATAAATTATTTTAGAAATTATGTTGAAAACCATTTCCTTTCTGTGATCTATTTTAAGAAATGGATTGTTGTGCGTTCTATGTTTCGTTCAAGATTACGTAAATGATAAGAGGTGACGGGTTCACCCAAAATTATAGAGCACTCAAATGAATATGGTAAAGTGGTTTATATCATTAGATAATGCAAAATATGAATAAAAATGATGCTAAATGTTTTTACAAGATGATTTAATGATTTTTAAGATATGTTATGTGTGAACTTGATTTTAAAAAATTATACAACAATGTTTAGTATTTGACCACAAAGAAATGATGTTTCATATTTAAATTTTTGTATAATCCTGTCCATTATAAAATTATTCCCATCATGATTATTATGTTGATACCATACTTATGTATATGGTGATTACTATTCTCACCCCGGTTATATTGATTCATGTAATTTACTATCTTTTTACTAGGATTTTAGCTCAACCATTTCATTTATATACATCATTAGGTGATTTCTTATTATAAGGTGTTTGTGAGGGATAGTGAATATGACAGATTTTACAATGAGTTGAAAAAGACTCTTATCAGTTCACTACTAATCACAATCTCAAATGTGGGGTACTCTTTGTGTTATTTAACAATTCTTAAAATAAGTTATTAGGATTTGTACTGAAGAAACATGATAAAGTGATAGCCTATGCCTTAAATCTGCTAAAAATATATTAGAAAAACTATCTCACATAATATCTAAAGATGGAAGTTGGGATATTTACATTGAAAATCATGTATAATTATCTATATAGGGAGAATATTGAGATATAAACTGATTAAACGAGCCTTAAATATATATTCACATTGAAGGAGATTAATATATGCCTACAAAGATTGTCAGAGCTCACCACGGATTACAACTATTCAATCCACTAACATTATAGTAATGAAAATAAACTAGAAAATTATTTAACAATAAAGGATCCTATGACATTATCAATAATGAAAAATGAAAAGGATCCAATATTCTTCGATTTGTAAAGCATAGATAAGGGAATCACTAAGGAAGGAACATCATCAACCCTTTATCAAATGATCTATAAACCATCCCTTATGGAGAAACTAATTAATGATCAATGAAATTATGTGGAAATTCAAAAGAAGGGGGATGAAATTTGAATGTTGAAATCCTTAGTGTTCAAAATATTTGATGAAGGATTCATAATATTTGGATCACAACTATTTCTACTATCCAATCTGGTTATAATTAATGAAATTCTTATTAATGCACATAGATCAACATTATCTATTCACCGAGGATGAACAATGATAAATAATGATCAATGAGAACTCTATTGGTGAAAAAATATGAAGTATGAGATCTATAAATAGATATAAAATTTCATATAATAAAAAAATAAAAGAAAACAGAAATATTCTAAGGGGGTGATTAAAACCATACCTATAATAACATAGAAATAGGAAAACAACATCATGGAATTTATCACCAAACTTCCAAAGAAATCAATAGGAAAAAAGTATATATGTTTTGTTTCAGATAATCTCACAAAGTCAACTCACATTATCATAATTCGAGAGGAAATATAAATGGATCAACTTTCATGGATATATTTTAGATATTTGGTAACACTACATAGAGTACCACTATCGATTGTGTCTGATCATGATCTGAGATTCATCTCCAAGTTCTATAACATTCTTCAACGTGCTCTAAACACTATGTTGAACTTTAGTACAAATTGTTATCTTCAAAATGATTTCAGATCTAAGAAGACAATTCAGACACATGATGATATGTTGAGATCTTTTTCTATGGACTTAAAAAGAGTATGGGACCAACATATACCTATGCTCAAGTTCTATTAAAACAATAAATTTCAATTGAGAGTCCTAATGGATCATTATGAATACATTTAGGGGAAACAATGTAGATCACAGACTTGATAGGATGAATTTGGTGAATGTAAGCTTCAAGGACATGAAATGGTCTATGAAATGGTAGAAAAGGCAAAACCCCTTATGAATCACAAAAAGGTATCCCGAATTCGACCGAAGAGCTACATAGACAATCATAGACGATACATGTAGTTTATGGTTGGAGACATTTTATTCCTTTAAATATCTCTACATAACATGATGTGGTATTTTGGGAAGAATGTAAATCTATGTCTTAGGTACATCGACCGTATAAATATTCTTGGTCATGTTGAAGATTTGAACAATTAACTAGAAATTCCACTAATAATGTATCAAGTACATGATGTATTCCATTTATCCCTCTCAATGACTTACAAACCATATCCCTCAAATGTACTGAGTTCAGATGTGGTATATTTGGAAAATTATCTCTCATACAAGGAATAGTTGGTGAAGGTCTTTGATTGATGTGATAATGTTTTATAGAACAAGACTACTCACCTGATCAAAGTAGGATGGAGAATCCATAAGAACAAAGAGACAACACATGAACCAGATGAGTGAATAAATGAGAAGTACCCACACCTGTAATAATTTAAGTGTGTAAAATGTAAATTTATGGGTGAATTTTCAAAAGGGGGAATAATGTAACTACCAAAACTTTTAAAAGATTAATTTTTTTCTTCTAAGAAATATTTTGTAAGTTATAAAACACATACATATCATAGAGATCCTAATAAAAACGTTATTGTCATAAATGAAGAATCAAATAAGTGATATTTATATATATTAAGAAACTGATACCAATGTAATCATTTCATGAAACTGAGAATAGTAACATGAAAATAAGGAATAGTAATATAAAAATTAGAATAATTACCTAACCTATGAAATATCTAAAAAATATATTCATCTTAAAATTAAAGATATGATATATTAATATCATGGTATTTTTAAATAAATGTTCTAGAAATGATAAATTATGTGTTTCTATTTTAGTAAAATATAAATGTTTCATTATAATTTTATAATTAATATAATTATTAAAATGAAAATTTATTTTCCAAAAATGGATTGATAAATTAAAATTTTATATTTTTCAGATTATATTATAATTTTATAAGACCAAAATTAATTTTTCAAAGTGTCATAAAATTTGTAATTATATAAAAATGAATATTTTTTGATGAAATTATTATATTTATTAAAAATAAAATTTCTCATATTTAGAAAAAAATTCATAAAATATAATTAATTTTTTTAATGATACATATTAAAAAATGGTTAGGGTGAATTTTAGATATTTTTCTAAAATTATTGATTTTTTGGTTAATACTGAAATACGAAAATATACGGTATTTAACAAATAAATGAATTATTAAGTTATATATGATATAAGTATTATTCAAGCCTATAATATTGAACTCTAATTTATTATTTAATATATATATTTATAAGGTTAAAATTAATGATAGTTTTGATCCAACATAATAAAATAATAAAAAAACACCCCTCTGCCCCCTATAAATACCACCAATCACCACCACTTCTCCTCATATCTTCCAAGATTTCAATATTTTCCACATTTTCCCAAATCCTCTGACCAATCCTAACCCCACATATTGGAATATTTGGTATCAAAAATAGACCAAAAATTTTTTTTTAAGGAGTTTATCAAGGAGAATAATTCAAGAGGTAAAATATTCATTTATTTTCTTCTAATTTCTTTTCAATTTCTTTTCTTTTATCAATATCTCTTAAAATACCATTATTAAGTGTTATAATAACTATTTTATATTATATGTCTTGAAATTTTATTATGATAATGGAATAATGAATAATCAATTCTCTTCCCCTTTCCATTCTCTACTAATATTGGAAACTTTGTCCATCTGGTGGTTATTTATCACCTTCGAGGTTGAAAAGTTTTCATATTATTTTACCTCATTCATGGATATTAATAAAACTATCATAATAGTTGAAACATATTGTAAAATATAACTTATATCAAATTTCATGTTCTAGAGTTAACACACACACACCTATATAATACTAAATAATAATACTAAATAATAATGAAAAACCTGTCTCCAATGATAAGAAAAATTCCAAATTAATCTAAATTATTATCATTAAAATATTATCAAATAAATCATCCTCATATATAGAAGAATATATTTCTATGAACAACTAAACATAATTAATTTCACTAATAACCTATAATTTCAAATCAGGATAATAATTCTCAACTAACATGACCTTCTCTACTTGTATAAAAGAGTACCAATCATGAAAACCAATAAACAAACACTCTCAAAATGATGAAATTATACTCTTTAACACTTTATAATAGAAATAATAAATCTTAATAAAATAATAGTAAATTAACAATATGTCTAATATTTTATACATTTATTAATTAATGAATCTAATCTGGTTATCTAGGATAATAATGTGATGAAATCATTCAAACATAAGTAATGAGGATTTCTGAATCCAAAATCCTTTTATTTGATTTATTCCACCTTCATTTGAAGTTTCATTGTGGATATTATTTAAATAATACCATAACATAATTTAATATTCCTTTGATTTTTTTTCTAGGATATTGTAAAGACCCAGATTTTCTATGTATTTTTTTAATTATATGGAATTATTACAGGTATGTCAAAATTGATAGTGCATGATTCCCAGGACCGGTGTGCTTAGAATGAATTTCTGGGCATTTTTTAAGGTATGTTCACTAAAATCATGGGTGAAATTTTCTATCTTTTGAACTAGTTAATGGATTAAAAATCTAAGGGAAGCATTGTATCCGCTGCGTCAGGATTCACATATGTGTGGCTTTACTTTGACCGCAATAAGTGTGGAGAAAAATATAGATTTTGGAATTTTTTAAATAATTATAAAATATATTTTTTATTTTATTTCATTCTTTCTTTTCCTCGAATAGACAGGAAATAGTGGCGTGACCAATGCTATTTTAAGACATTAAATAGCTTAACTCTTCAAATACATTGTAACAGTGCCATTGGAATTTAGAAGATTCCTATTAAATGAACCCCCATTATTTCCAAGGGATTTACTATTCATCCCCCTCTTTTATTAATATGTATATTGGGGATATTTATTCGCATTTCTTAACCAAGTGATGAAGATCAAATAAAGTGCTGTGACACCAACCCCTAGGAATATGGGACTAGTTCCGGTATGCGGTGACGAGAGAAACTGAATCCCAAATAGAAGAACGATGATTGAGTTGACTCGTTGGTGGCATGTTGCAGGATTGAAAAACACCTACTCTTCTTTAGTCACAGGAATTATCCATAGGTCTTAATGTAGGGATTTATGTTGTTTTAATTTCACAAGTTTGTAGAATCATATTCTATCCACTTGTTATCAAGAAAATGATGAGGGATCCGGCCAAACAATCAAGGCCCAAATGCTCCACTACTTATTTTACCAATATCTTCATTGCGTGATTTTGTTCGGATTGGATAGAATTCAGTAAAGAGAGACATGCGGTGAAGAGGTTGTCCCGAGAGGTCCATTGGAACCTTTATATGGATAGACCGGCCAGCGGAACTCACTTGGTGACCCGTGGAAGATCAGCGGCACGACACCGGTAGAGTAGCACTGGTAACTGGTCCCGGCTAGTTATGGTGGTGGCTGACTCCAGCCAGCTGGAGAGTAGGCGGAACACCATTGTATCCCGCAAGAGGGGGAGGTTGCGGCATTACAGTTTTGGCTATCAAGCAGGGTGGTCAGTACCGAACGGTTATAGAGGTGGTGCATTGTGCCATCACATGTCGCTAGAGGAGGCCACAACTCAAAGCCACAGCAGTGGAGCGACCTGGCTCCTCCGGGTCCCGTGGTGACTGGGCGGCACTAGGTGGGGCTGAGGATTCCCAAATTGAACGGCCGCTTGGGCCATTCAGGAAAACTAGGGGGAGATTCTCACCCCCCCCACCCCAGCTAGGTCAGACCCTGGCTAGTGGGTCATGCCCTCTGTGGCCTGGGCTATGCCTGCCGCATGGGCCATGCCTCCACGGGACGGGCCGCACGAGTCTAGCGGGTTTTGCCTCCGTGGGTCGGGCCACACGAGCCCAGCAGGGCGTGCCTCCGTGGGTCGGGCCGCACGAGCCCAGCGGGCCACGCCCTTATGGGCCCAGCCACGCCCCCTAAAGGCCAGGCTAGAACATGGCCCAATGTGCCAAGCCTGTCGTAGCCTATCCCCGCCAGGTCTGACCCAGACCCGGTTGGTCTGTATCGGTAGGACCAGGCCGGACCGGACAATGATTTCTCCAATTACAGTTTCGTTAAAAGGACCATAACATGAACTTCGGGCATCCATTTGATGAACCATCTATAGTGCTCTGACCCTAGGAGTGAGACGGTCCTTTTTTTATAATCCAATTGAGTATTGGAGAATGTTGGATTATGGATGGGTTGGATTGAACCCAAATCCAACCGGGCCCTCGATACTAAGACACTTATAAGTCATAGACTATGCGTCTGATTGACGCACCGTCTCACATGATGGAACCCTTAAGACATATAGATCCTTTTGGATATATCTTCATGGAACATCGTGGTAGATGAGGTATGACTGATGGCTTGATTAGTGGTTCTCCCAATGTAATATGATTTAGAATCCAGTGGATGGTAGTGAGGTGGAGGTTAAAGACATATCATATGGAGGACAGTACCAAGCGATCCTATGTGGGTCAGCACCGATCTTGTGTGGGATAGATCCTCTATGGGTTAGCACTCAACAATATTACATGGGTCAGCACATACCAATCTTATGTGGGTCACATCCTATGCGGGTCGGCACTCACTGATACGGTGTGGGTCAACGCATAATGATCTTTTGTCTGTCAAATACTGTGTGGGTCATTGAGAGGCTTATTACTTATCGACACGAGGTGGGTCAGATCATTTTTGGGTCATTTCGGGGGTTTGTGCATATCGATCCTGTGTGGTTCAGACTCCGTATGGTCATCAGTTTTGCCTCTTGATAGAATTAGATGATCTAGCTTCAGGACTAATCATATTTACTTCTATACTTCCCTAATACCTAGTGTGAGATGAATCTTTTATCTTCATGGAGTTAGCTATGTGGTACCTTCACCTTCATTGTTCCATCATTGTGGTGTTACATTTGTGGTACCTTCACCATCATAGTGTTATCTTCATGGTGTTACCTGTGTGGTAATTTTACCTTTGTGGTGTTATCATCATTGTGTTACCTATGTGGTACTTTTCCCTTCGTGGTGTAATCTTCGGGGTGTCACCTATGTGGTACTTTTACCTTATGGTGTTTCCTTTGTTGTATTTTTTCCACAGGTATGAGACTATTATAACTTGATAACTTAGGTATATGTATGGGCATATACCTAAGTAGAGTTGATGACTGCTTCATGCATTTTGATTGAGGTCTTGCTTTGTGGTCTTTAATTTGTGGAACTCTGGGAGACTTTCAGGGGTCTCAGGGTCCCTACTGAGTATTGTTATACTCACCCTTGCATGAGATTCTTCCACACCTTATTGTTTCATGTGATGATGATAGACAACATTGATCGAGGTTGAGGGAGCTAGGACTGAACAGTTCTAAGAGGTGGACCATTTGATGTGATGTGACGCAGGACTACTGATCATGAGTTTTACCTACCATTCACGTAGGATCCTTAGTGGATGTTCTAGGAGCTATTTTTCTTTTTTTACAATTGTATTAGTAATTTACAGTTGGTATTGTATCCAATCCCCTTTTTCTTTCAGCACACTTTTTACTATAGAAGTTCACTTCGTGGTTGCTTCTTGTTGTGTTCAGGGATGGAGTGTTTGTAATATTTTAAAGGAAATGCATTCTTATTATGGGATACACCTTTCTAGGGATATTCTCCAGCCCTTTTCCTATAGAATGTGAGAGTGGGGTCATCATGGCATGCGCCCCACGGGATGGGTTGAGACAATGTGTTATCAAACGAGTCAGTTCTACGGAAGAACTAGGTATATGATATTTTCTATGTGGAAACAGTGTTATGTGTTATGAGTGTGGATTTTAGTTTAAGGAATCTAGTGTTTGTGCAGTGGTGACATATCCATACCCTAGGACCATAAATTTTGATTTATAACTCAGTGCACAAAAACATTGATTACGTGTGTTTAGAAAAGGTTTTTTTTGATCTCTTGAGTCAGCTAACTAGGTATAAATTTTGACTGTGGCAAAAATGTTTTTTAGGATGTTGCCACGTAGATAGGCTGGTAGGATTCCCAAGATAGTACATGATGACGGCCCACCAAGCAATGAGGCTTCGGTGCAGCACCCTCATACGGTGTTAGTACCATCGGGTGGTGCACTAGTACAACCACCACCCATTGGGCAGCAGATGCCTCCAGCCCCACCAAATGAGGGTGCATGTAGACTGAACACATTGGATGAGCTTCAGTGGTAGATAGCTACATGGTTCTATGGAGAGAAGAATTCTCAAGTGGGTGAGGACTGGCTGGAGGTTTTGGCAAGAGTTTTTCACTTAGTGGGGACACGAGCTGATCTGATGGTGATCCTAGCTACCAGTATCTTCTAAGAAGCAACTAATAGATGGTCGAGTTTGAAACTCAAGTTACATGACGAGGCGAATCTCACCTAGTAGACTTATACGGCCTTTTTAAAGTACAGTTTGTCCCAGCAACTCTATGACCAGTGTGTATATTGGAGCCACTACACTTATAGGAGGGCAGAATGATCATGGACCCGAACTCGGTGAGGTTCACTAATCACTCCCTCTACTCCACAGAAATGGTATGAGACCCTTTTCTATAAGGCTCGGGACATTTAGTTGGGTCTTCAATGGGATATCAGAGCATCGATGATATCACTCATCACTCTGACATAGGACGGGGTGCTAGATCGAGTGATTTTGGTGGAGAGCTTCCTAGATGAGAACACACCGACAATGGGAGACTCTATTGGATGTTAGGTAGCAGAGTCATCAATAGTAGGTAGTAGACGAATGATTCAGGGGCCCAAGTAGGCCAGAAATTCTGGTAAACGACATAAGGTTATAGGGTCGGTGGTGAGGGGATCATGAGACATTGGAGGACATTTGAGGATCAAGAAGTGTTACTCGTGCTGCGCACAGGTTCACATGGCTCACGACTGCCTGACCCGCCGTTCAGAGGACTGGATAATGGTAAAAGGACTACTGAGGTATAGTTAGAGGTTTGAGGGAGGAGTTTTATAGGGTGAAGTACATGGAAGGGGAGTTAGCCATGTTACAGTTGGTGGGTAGTAATTCAAGGTTCTACCGCCACAACATCTAGGTGGTCCACCCAAACCACAAGGAGCAGGAGGAAAGGGACAAGCTCAACTCTAGGAAGCTGAGTCCAATGACCACGACACTCCTGAGATGATTAGAGGTATGATATATATATATAATATACCCTAGTTTTAGTAATTATAGACATAGGTTCCAGTCACTCCATTATTTCCATGATCCTCATTCGGAGCTCAGAGATTCCGATGGATCCCTTGGCTCGATCCTGATGATTAGAGATTCATACGGGAGAAAATTCGACAATTTCACACTAGTGACGGTAGTGTAAGATTACTCTAGGAGGTGAGAGTATCGGCTGAGATCTTCTAGTTGCAATGTTGAGGCCTTATGCCGTCATCTTGGGTATGGACTGGCTATCCACAATCCATTCTCATATTGACTATATTTGGTGAATAATGTGGTGTGTCTGTGAGGATTGGACCTGGTTTTCCTTCACCTGTGAGAAGGTAACCATTGTAACATAGGATGTAATTTCTTGGAGGAGGGTCACACATCATTTGACTAGCCTTACCCACACAACAGTTGATGTTGAGAGTCCAAGATATTCTGTAGTGGTGGACCAGTATACGGATGTCTTTCTTGATGATGTTTTGAGGCTACCTCCACGCATAGAGGTATACTTTTAAATCGACATATACCCATGGACAACACCGATATCTACACAATCATATCATATGGCTCTCATGGAGCTTTATGAGTTATTAGTACGATTAGAAGAATTGCTGTAAAATGGGTTCATAATGCCCAGTGTTTCTCTATGGGCAGCGCCAATTTTGTTTTCTAAGAAGGAAGATGGGAATTTGAGACTCTGTGTGTACTATAGACACCTAAACTAGGTGACCGTGAAGAAAAAGTATCCACTTACGAGGAGAGATGATCTTTTCAATCAGCTGAAAGGAGATCGATTGTTTTAGAAGATAGACCATAGATCAAGCTATCATCAGCTCTAGGTACGAGATGAGGATGTGTAGAAGATAGATTTTAGATGTAGGTATGGCCACTTTGAGTTATTGGTTATGCCTTTCGGCATGACCAACCCCCCTTCAGTGTTCATGGGACTCATTAATATGATCTTTTGTCTATACCTTGATCGATTTGTGTTGGTGTTCATTGACAACATGTTGGTGTACTCTGCGATGGAGGAGCAGCATGCCTATCTTCTGCAGATAGTTATGGATAAACTCTAAGAGCACTAGTATTATGGTAAGATCTCATAGTATGAGTTCTATATACAAGAGGTTCTCCATCAGGTACATGTTACCTTAGAGGATGTAGTTGCAGTATATCTGGTGATGATAGAGGTTGTTCTTGCTTAGGAGACACCCAAGAGTGTGTCCGATGTAAGGTTTTTCTTGGAGTTGGTTTGGTATTACCGAAGATTCATGCCTGACATTTCTAGAGTTGCGACACCCTTTTCATCATTGATGATGAAGGCATAGCCCTTCATATGGACAGAGAGATGCAAGTAGTGTTTTCAGATGTTGAGTCAGAGACTGATGAGTGCCCCCATCTTGAGGCTACAAAAGAAGACGTTGGGTATGTAGTCTACTGTGATGCATCAAGGAAAAGACATGGATGTGTCTTGAAGTAGGAGCGATAATTTATTGTGTTTGGTTCTTGGTAACTGAGATAGAATTAGTAGAAATATACAACCAATGATGTAGAGTCAGCAGTTGTGGTCTTCTTCTTAAAGATGTGGAGACATTACTTGATAGGTGAATGTTTTACAGTCTACTGTGATCACAAGAGTCTTAGGTATATCTTCTGTCAGAAGGACCTACAATTGAGACAAAGACATTGGATAGAGTTCCTCCTGGACTCTGACTTTGAGATATTCTACACTCCTGAAAAGGAGAACGTAGTAGAAGACACACTCAAAATGAGGTTTGGTCTACAGTTTCTGAGCAATATGACAAAGTATCTAGCCACCTTACAGATAACCTTTGGGGATATAGATGAAGCTGCATACCTCCAGTCTATGAATGTCACTCCCCCCTTCTACTGCAAGTATAGGAGGCATAGCTTGGGGACATTGACTGTGAGGCACAACATTCATAGATATCAACAAAATAAGAACCTAAGGGATTTTATTATGGTGGTGAGCATGTCATCCTCTTCAATGGACGTACCATGGTCCCAGTGGTGTTATGAGAGGAGGTGTTGAGGGATTACCATACATCCCCTCTGGCGGTACATCTTGGTGTAGATAAGATGTACTAGGACATCCAGCATCAGCACTCATGGCCAGGTTTGAATAAAGTAGATGCAACATTTTTTTTCACGATGCCACACTTGTCAGCAAGTGAAGGCTGAGTATCAGGTACTAGTAGGCATAACAGAACCACTTGAGGTGCTAGAGTAGAAGTTGGATGGTATCTCCATGGAATTTTTGAAAGGAAATCCATGTACATCATGGGACATGATTCAATCTAGGTGATCTTTGATCGACTCGCCATGTCATCCCAATTTCCTATCAATTATACGGAAGGGATCAGTATAGGGATTGAGATGCCTCTTTGTACATGAGATTGTAAGATGTCATGGGGTGGCATCGATGATTTTCTCTGAATGTGATGCATGTTTTACATCTCAGTTATGGAAGGGATTATATGAGGGATTCAAGACATAGCTACATTTGAACACTACCATTCATCCTTAGATGGATGGTCAGACAGAACGTATCATTCAGACACTCGAGGACAAGATTCGTGATTGTGTTCGAAATTTTGGACGTAGTTTGTAGGATCATTTTCCCTTGGTGGAGTTCGCATAAAATAATAGCTATAAATCCACCATCGGTATGACACCATTTAAGGCCTTATTCGTTCAACCTTTCAGATCACCTCTATGCTGGACATACACTGGGGAGTCAACACTTTTGTGTCTTGAGATGGTACGGGCTACAACTAAGAAGGTGTAGATCATCCAGGAATGGATGAATACTGAAAAAAACACAAAATTAGCATGTTGTTAAGAGACGGAGGCCCTTGGAGTTTGAATAGGGAGACCACGTCTTCCTATGGGTCTCACCATGATGAGGTTTGTGGAGATTTGACCAAGCCGACACATAGTCACTGAAGTTTTTCTGACCTTTTCTAATAATTTGTAGGTTTGGCTTGGTAGCATACAACTTGGTACTACCACCGTTGTTGGAGAGGGTGTACGACCTCCTCCACATATCCCAGCTGAGGAGATATGTGCCTGACCTTTCTCACATCATCGACCATGGTGAGCTAGACATTGATGATGTGGCGATGATTACAAAGGTTCCAGTAGAGATTGTGGATCGACAAGATCTTGTCCTTCATGGATGATCAATACCTCTGGTGTGCGATCACTGGTAGCATGAGATCATCAATGAAAGCACATGGGAGTGGGAGGCTCAGAATCCTTTTTAGTAACCCCATTTGTTTCTTTAGTCTATGTTGTGGATATGAGGTATGAAAATAACTAAGGTGGGGAGAATGTAAAGACTCGGTTTTCCATGTAATTTTTTTAATTATATGGAATTATTATGAGTATGTGAAAATTGACAGCATGTAATTCCAATGCCCAGTGTTCCCAAAATGAATTTCTGAACTTTTTTTAAGGTACGTTTAGTAATCATGCGGTCATTGTTTTTTTATCATTAGAACTAGTGTTTGGATTAAAAATCAAAGGGCACCTTTGAATCCACAACACCAAGATTCACTTAAGGGAGGATTCACATTGACTATATTAAGTTTAGAGAAAAAATTAATATTTTCGAATTTTTAAAAGAATAATAAAATTACTTTGTTATTTTATTTCTTTTCTTCTATTCCTCCGATGGACAAGCGGCAGTGGCGGGACAAATGACATGTCAATTAATTAAATTGCTTGACTCCTCAAATAATTTGTAATAGAAATTTTGGAATTAAAAAGGTTCATATTATATGAACCCCCATTAATTTCATGTGCATTACTCACCCTCACCCACTCATATTTTTATGGATCATGGGGACAGTTATTGGAACGACTTCTCCAAGCGACGATGATATGATAATGTTCTGCGATGCCAACCCCTTAGAGGATGGGACTGGTTCCAGTGAGCTGTGATGAGTGACACCGAACCCCGAACCAATGAACGTTGATTTAGTAGTATCGTTAGTGGATTTTTGTGAGGATGACAATCACTGACACTTCCTCAATCACGGGTGTTCTCCATCATTCTTGATGTAGGGATTTATCTTATTGTAATTTCAACTATTTTGTTGAATCCTATTCTACCCTCCTGCTATCATGATAATGTGGATAGTTTGGGCCAAACAAACAAGGCCCAAACCCTTTGATACTTATTTTACCAATGTGATCATCGCGGTATTTTTATCGGATTGGAAGGAATTCAAAACATAGAGACAAGTCGTTGAGAGGGGGTCTCGAGATGTTCCTTGACACCATTAGATGGAAATATGGGCCACTAATTCTAACATGGTGAAATGAAGAAGAATAATGACATGGGATCATCATAGTAGCACAGGAAACCTGCACAGGCGAGTGATGGCAGCGGCTGGAACCACCTGGCCGCGGAGGAGGCAACTCGTCGTCGCGCGCTGCAAGCGGAAGAGGCTGCCGTTTTAGAGCCATAGTAGTTGAGTAGGGCATCCGACGCCAGCTGACTGCATAAGAGGTGAAACGCACCATCATGTGCTTCTAGAAGAGTTCTTGGCTCAACACCACAGCAGTGGAGGGACCCGCCCTTTTGTGGGTCCCACTGCGACCGGACAGCGCCACATGGTACCACCACTTCACAAACTGAATGACCACTCGGCACATTCAGGAAATCCAGGGGGAAGCCGCTCCACCCCAAGCTTGATTGGGGGGAACCCAGCCAGTAGGTCATATCCTCCTTAGGCTGGGCCTCACGTTCTAGTGGGTTTCACTTTTATAGGCTGGGCCACGTATTCCCTGTGGGTCGGGTTGTGCAAGCCCAGCGGGTCATGCCTCCGCGGGCAGAGACGCGTGAGCCCAGCATGCCTTACCCTTGTAGGGTGGGATATGCCCCCCCCCCCTGTGGGCTTGGTGGGACTATGGCCCAGTGGGCCGAGCCCACAGCAGCCACATCCCACCAGGACGAACCCAGACCGGGTCAGATCGGACCCAGATTCTTTCAGGACCAGTTTCACTAAATGGACCATAACATGAAATCTGGGCATCTTCTTGATGAACTGTCTACAGTGATAGGACCCTAGGAGAGAGATGGTATTTTTGGTATACTCCACAAGAGTTATGGTAAAATTTGTAGTATGGAAGGGTTAGATCTAAACTAAATCCAACTATACCCTCATTACTAAAATTCTTATAATTCACAGACCGGGTGTCTGATTGACGCACCTTCTGTCGTGTTGGAACCATTACAACCTGGAAGTTCATTGGGATACTTTTTTTTTGAAATTATTTGTGGATGATGTATGACCAATGGATTGAGTAGCGGTTCTCCCAAATGTGCTAGGAGCATTAATCCAGTGGTTAGAAGTAACATAGAGGATGGAGAAAGGTCATACAGAGGTTAGTACCGAGTGATCCTGTGTGGGTCAGTGCATACTTATTGTTTGTGGGTCAGATCTTGTGTGGGTCAGCGCTTACTAACCCTGTGTGGCTCAGATCATGTGTCGGTCATTGTAGGGGTTAGTAACTATCGACTCCAGGAGGGTTTAATCCTGTGTTGGTCATTGTGGGGGTTAGTACTTATCAATCTTGTGTGGGTCATACTCTGTACTGTCATTATCAGTGCCTCTTTATAGAATAAGATTATCTAGCTTTGTGACTAATCATCTGTACTTCTATACATCACAAATACCTAGTTTGAGCTGAGTCATTTATCTTCATGGTTTTACCTATGTGGTAACATCACCTTATGGTCTTATCTTCATGGTGTTAACTTTGTGGTCCCATCACTTTTGTGGTGTTATCATTGTGGAGTCACATGTGTGGTACCTTTACCTTCGTGGGGTTATCATTGTGGTGTTACCCGTGTTGTAATTTTTTTTCATGGTGTTACCTGTGTTGTAATTTTACCTTCATTGTGTTACCTTTTTTGTATTCTTTTCTCATGTATGAGACAGTTATATCTTGATAACATAGGTATATGTATGGGCATATAACCATGTAGATTTGATGACATAATCAGGCTTTGTGATTGAGGTATTTCTTTGTGGTATTTCCTTTGTGGAGCTCTGGGAGACCTTCAGGGGTCTCAGGGTCCCAACTAATTATTGTTATACTCACCCCTGCACAGGCTTCATCCACACCTTGTTGTGTCTTGTGCAGATTATAGAAAATGTTGATCGAGGCTGAGGGAGCAAGGACTGGACGGTGCTCAGTGGTGGACCGCTTTATGTGATGTGACACATGACTACTGATCAAGAGTTGTACCTACCTATCATGTAGGATACTCAGTGGATATTATAGGAGCTATTTTGCATTTTTCTAGTTTTACTTGATATTTCAATAAGGGCTTTTATTCCATCCCCGTTTTCCTTCAGCACACTTTTACTATAACAGTTTACTTTGTCGTTGCTTCTTGTTGTGTTCATAGATGGTGTGTTTGTATAGGTTTAAAGGAAATACCTTCTCATTTAGGGAAAAGTATTTCCGGTTCTGGTCACCAGCCCCTGGCCTATGGAAGGCGGGCTTTGGGTTATAATGGAACGGGCCCTAGGGGACGGGTCGTGATAGATATACAAGATCACATTCTAATTTTCTAACAAACAAAATTATTTTTTTTCCAAATGAACTATTCATTCGAAAAACTCTTTTTACTTTTCTTTAGATTGTTTATTCTTCACCCAAGATTGATATTTCTTTTACCAATTGTGACATTATATTTTTATTTATGGAATCACAAAGATTATTCATGAATGCATTCTTTATGAAATTATCATGAAACCCATTTCCATTTAATTTGTTATTCTATGAAAATAATTGTTATACATTTTATGTTTGTGTAAATGTTATAATTTGATGGGTTCTCCCAAAACTATATAATTATTGAATACATTGGATAATTTGATAAATCTCATTTTATAATGTTCAATATGTGTGACCATGATTCTATATTTTTTCATAGTTATTATGTTATGATAATCCATAAATGTTCTGCATGAATATAATGCTAGCTTTACTCACAACTTTGTGTGGTATTTTACCATTAAGGCATGACGTTTCATTTTTATGAATTGGATCATTCCATGGTTTTATAAAATGTATCGTATCGTTATTATGATGTTGACCCCATACTTATGTTTATGATTATTATTATTATTACCCATGATATATTGATTGATGTTCATATCTATCATGTTATAGGGATTTTAGCTCACCCCATTCCTTGATGTATATCCTCATGTTACTACTTATACTAATGAGTACATGAGGTCCATTGAGGAGTAAGAGAGAAATTAATTTCATAATTTTCTTATTTTATTATTTAAATGTTATGTATGTTAATAATTTTACCAAGGCCCCCAATCTTTGGATCTTGTTCATGTAACACAATTACATTGTTTATCTTTACAATTACATAATGGTAATATAAGAAAATGAAGGGCCTCTATATAGATCTTAGAGCCTATATATATCATAACCCATGGGAGTAGAGACTTATTCCAATAACTCATTCATACCACATGTTCAAACAATCATTCGTCATTAATCATTGAACACATTTATTATTTACATACATTAAATCAACTAAAAAATTAATGTTAGAACAAAGGCTCCCCTATTCCATGTTAATAAGTAATAAAATTATCATTGGTTTAATTTCTTAAACACATAGAAACATACTAAACAACCTTATCAGAGGTTTTATCTCATAAAATATCAATTCTTTATTAAACAACAAAATTCTAGGTTCAAGGATGTGGCACACCACATGGGTGGCCACTCTCTCAATCTATACAACCTCAACAGATATCATGAGAATCATGAGGAGATAAATTCATCATTTAAATAACCCATTTATCATTTAATATAAATAGAGACCAAATGACAGACATATTGACACCCATGAACAATAATATACACATTAATCAACCATCAAGATTATTTGTTATAACTTGTGGACCACCTACCATGAGTTCATAGATTAATGTCCTGTTAAACATATCCTATGATACGAACACATACCAACATCAAATCCCCAAGAAATATTCTACAAGAAAAATAATTTTTTATAGATTCTTATAGAGAAGAAAAATCATGTAAGCCATTTTTATAGAAAATAATGAAAATAAGAGTGTTAGACTCACCATGATCATTGATTTCTTCCAAACGACACTTAAAATATCCATGAATCTAAAGAGAATCACATATTGGACGATTTGGGGAGAATTTCTCATAAATATTTCTATTGTTGGGAGAAATGGGAGGGGAATTGGGTGGTGTTTTATAAATCCTATGAGGGGAAAATAGGAACTTCCACATCTTAAATTAGTCACATAGTTTGGCAAAATGGTTTCAAAAACAATGCCCCAATCTTGTGCCACCCTCTGTCCAAGAGGGGACCAAGTCACACAGTTTCTTAGGGAGACTTCATGATTTGAGAAACCATGTTTTATCCATGTGGAATGCCTGTGTCAAAGACTGAATGGTTTCTGGAATCTACTTTTAAAGATTCCACAACCTGGTACCTACCTACTAGGGCTCATACGGTTATGGTGCATAGTTACTACTAATAATTCTCTAAACCCAAAACATGCACTGGATGGGGCTTACAACCCTTACCATTTTCATTTCTTAAACTATATTGACACCCCTAAGATTAATTATACACCTAGGAACCATTTCATCAAATAAAATAGAGTTTAACCAAAATTTAATCAAAAATATAGTTTAACATAATTTGGGGTTATGCAGCCTCCCAAAATTATAATGGCTCACCATGGAGTAGCACTCCAAAGAATCACTAATAATACAAGGAAAAAAATCAGTAAACTAATCCCATATATAAGTATTCTTATCCTAGGTTTCTTATTTAATGTTAAAAGGATTCAAGAACACTCAGACCAATGACAAGGTCTTTCCTCATAAAAAATTTCTACTGTAAACCATAATACGAACCATAGGCTCCTAAAAACCATCATCAAACTCATGCTCAACATCATAAACATCATTCACATTGAAAGGGTTGGTTTGATACTACCAATGTTGTGAATCATGGAAAACATCATTCATGACACTATACTTCGATTGATGTGTCAATTGGTTTTCCACTGGTTCGATCCTCTCCACATCCTCAAATGACCCCACATCCTAGGAACCAACTTTTCATGTTTTTGAATTCAATTTTGAAAATTCCAATGAAACAACCAAAGGAAAACACGATCACCCAATGTAAACATAAGAGGAAAGGGATGTCGATCATCATACAAATTGATCCATGTCTAGGCCATAACCACACGCTTCTGAATCAACTAAACCTACTCTAATTTCTCTTAAACACGACATGGACACCAAATCATAGACTCCCAAACCTCCATAAAACATAAAAGAGATCTACATGGCCTATCAAAAAGTATCTAATATGGCTGAATCTAAATGGATTTTGAGTAACTAATATTGTATGCCAACATAACAAGTACGAAGTGATTTTTCCCAGAACCAAAAAAGTCCTGAACATATACCCTCAACAGGTATTCAGGAACCTATGAATTTTGTTCTAATTATCCATGTATATGTGGGTGAAAAGTCATAATCAATAAATGTTCATACCAAGATCATTCTATAACCCTTTATACAAGCATGATGTAAAACATAGATGTTGATTTGAAATAATAATCTATGTCAACCCATGAAAAGATACTATTTCTTGAACATATAGGTCACTCAAATTATATACGTTAAAATTATCTAGAATCTATTAGAAACGGTCAACCAATGGAAGCCAATACAAATTCACCCAAATCATTTCATACTTTAGAGGCATCCCTGGGAGGCCTAAGGAAAAAAATCTATGTTGACATCATACACTTCCATTCTAGAATGGGAAATGGTTGTAGAAAACTACCCTACCGCTAGTTCTCAGGATTAATCTTTTGATAGGTATAGCACCACCTCATGAATCCTACAACATATTTAATCATACCTTGCAACCAATTATATATATGGAGATCATGATACATTTTGGATATTGTAGGATGTACCACTAACTTTGAGTCATGGAACACACACATTAGCTCATCCCACATACTTGAAGTCACAACAACTCATCTAAAAACAAAATTATGGCTCATCATCATTGATATTCTAGTAGGATGGTGTCTCTACTACTAGAATAATAAGATTTGAATCCCCCTTGACACGAGGGATCGCATTTGGCGGTCATTGGGTTTTGTAAAAAATTAGGGAGGATTTGGCGCCCCCTCCCCTCATGAAACCATTCCACGCCCCCTTTCCCTAGACGCCCTCCCCTGTCACCCTCCGCCCTCCTACTTTTCTGCCCTCCGCCCCTCACCTCCATAATTGCCCACTGCCTGCCCTCTGCCCGCCCTCCGCCCTCCGCCCTCTGCCCTCCGCCCCCTCCACCCTCCTTCCCCTCCCGCCTCCTCCCTCCGCCCTCCAATATCCACCCCCTCTGGCATCCACCCCTTCTACCCTATTGCCTCTACCCCCTCTGGCCTCCACCCCCTACGGTGTCCTTCCCCTCTACCCTCCGTCCTGTATCCACCCTGCGGTCTTTGACCTCAGGGATCCACCCTCTACCCCCTCGAACATCCCCCCGCCCCATTAGACAACCCCCTCCCCCTAGACACCCCCCGCACCCCGGACATCCCCCCCCCACCTAGGAGATTACTCCCCACAACTCAGACAGCCCCCCCTGCACCTCGGACAACCCTCCCTGCACCCCAGACAGCCCACCCCATCCCCAGGCTGCCCCCCTGCCCCCCCACACACACACAGCTGCTACTCGTCCCCTTGCTACTTCCACCCTCTGAATCCCTTTCGTCATCAGTACCCTTCATTAACTCTCCTCTCCCTCACAGCACCACCTTTGTCTCATCTCTTCTAGGTTTGTAGCGCAATCAGGTATGACATGTACTTTCACATACATTCAATTATATAGTCTCTTATTTATTATTCAATGATATAATTTGATTATTTTATCAATGGTCCACAAACAATTGATTAGTATTTATTTCAAATATATTTGATATAAAAATGAATATATAATAAGTCTCATGTAATTGTTAGTTATACATATATTATTATTGATAAGAGTTGGATTTATCTTCCAAATCAAACATCTAGAGAATATTTCAAGGGCATTATGCAGTTTATTGACTTCACTAGAGGATTTCAAAGTGACCATATTAGTTTTCCATGTAGAAAATATGCTAACAGATATAAATTCACACGATATACTATTAGATAACACCTATTCTTTAATGGATTTCATAAAAATTATAAGAGTTGGACTCATCATGGAGAAGAATATGTTTGTTGTCAAAATACGAATGCAGTTCAGATGGATGTTGATGCAAGGATGAATGATCAAATGCATGAAATGTTTACTAAAATGGTACGTGGGATGGATCCTGATGGCATTGATATCCAAAATCTTGAGACGGATGAGATAAATATTTGCTCTGGTGTAGATCATGATTTGAGGAGGTTTTATGAAGCACTTGATGAAGTAAAACAAAATTATATCCTAGATGTACTTCTTACAATAAATTTTCATTTATCGTGGAGTTGTTACATTTGAAGACTTTGAATCAGTGGTCAGAAAAATCATTCGACATGCTGTTGGTGTTATTGAAAAAGGTTCTTCCTATCGATGCTAAGATTCCCGAGTCGTTTTACTATGCTTGTATGTTGACAGATCACATAGGTTTTATATATGATACCATAGATGCATGTGAAAGAAATTGTATGTTGTTTAGAAATGAAACATCCCATTTGGATATTTTTATGGTTTGTGGGACTTCCTAGTGGATAGAAAATAGGGGAAATTAGACTCATCAAAGTCAGATTACGATATAGGGGAACTAATTGCCATAAATAAAATGTGTTACTTTCCCCTTAAACTGAGGTTGAAAAGATTTTTTATGTCATCTAAAGATTCTAATTTAATGATATGGAATGCAGAAAGAGTTTTTGAAAGTGATATGTTAACCTTCCCGATATATTGTCATGCATGGAAGGATTTTGATAAGAGACATCTCGACTTTTCTAAAGATGTTCGTAATGTATGATTGGGGTTGGCAGTATATGGTTTCAATCCATTCATGTCTATGGGGTGTGAAACTCATAGCACGTGGCATGTGGTGTTGGTTCCGTATAATCTTCCTTCTTGTATTTGTATGGAGAAAAAAATTATATTACTTTCCACTCTTATTGATGGACCAAGAAGTCTGGGGGATAAGATTTATGTTTACCATCATCCATTTATTGATGTGTTCAATTAAATTTGGGGTGATGGATTGATGACGTATGACTGTGAAATGAATGTAATTTTCAAACTGTAGGCTACTTTAATGTGGAAAATCAATGACTTTCTGGATTATGAAAATTTATAAGGCTGAATTACGAAAGGGGAATCTTCTTTCCCTTGTTGCAATAAAAGAAAGAAATATGTATGGATTAAGCATTCCAAAAAATGGGCATAAATGGGTCACGAATGTTTTCTTCCACCTCAGCACAGGTTCATAAAGGACATAGTGTCATTTGATGGTTCTAGAGAGTTCAACCCAACACCAAAGGTCATGACAGGAGACAAAATGTTATCGTAGATTGAGGAAGAAATCATCCACATGGTATATGAAATTCAGGATTTGGTGGCTCTTATAGTACTTAATATTTGTGTTCTAGGTGGGCAGTGCAGTCACAATTGAAAAAAGAAAATTATTTTTTATAGTCGTACATTTAGGAAAACTAACATTATAAGGAATAATTTGGATGTCATGCACATTGAATATTTTTTGTGATAACATATTGTGGACCATTTTAGGTGTCTGTGGTAAATAAAAGGACCATGTTAATACATGTCATGATTTGGAAGAAATGTGTTTAAGGAAACAATTGAACTTATAGTTAGCTGAGGGAAACAAGGTATATATGCATGTGGCAAAGTATAGGATGACTACAAAGTCGAAAGAGGCATTTCATTCCATTTTTAAGATGCTAAAGGTGTCTGATTGTTACTCTTCTAATATTTCAAAGTGTGTGAATCTGATGAGTAGGACATTGCAAGGGTTGAAAAGTCATAACAATCACATACTAATTTAGCAGTTGATTCCAATCACAATTTTTGATTGTTTATCCCCCAACGTTGTTCAACCGTTGATTGAGATGAGTAATTTTTTTAGACAGCTTTGTCTAAGAAATCAATGAATGTGTGATTTAAAAAGTTTTCATGACAGAATTGTACTTACGCATTGTCACTTTGAGAAAATATTTCCCCCCTCATTTTTAAATGTTATTGTCCACGTGAAATTTCTCTTAACTAATGATGTAATGGCTGCTGGTCCAGTGAAATTTACGTGGATGTATCCTATTGAGCGGTATTTGGGTAGATTGAAACGATTTGTACGCAACAGAGGTCGTCTAGAGGAATCAATAGCCAATGGTTATTTGATGGATGAGTGTACTACTTTTTGTGTAGAATATATTATGGATGTTGAAACAAAGTTAGATAAGCCCTCTCAGATTCATGATGGTCCAGTTGGACAAGGAACCAAATTTGATATGGGCAACATCGAGTGGATACAAGCGCATCAATATATCTTTTTCAGTACTCCATCAGTTGATCCATTAATGCAGTAAGTGTCTTATCACTTTTATTGTTTAACTTTTTCATGTTTTTTTTGCATAATTTGTTCATTTAAACATTGCATTATTATTTAAAGGAAACAAATAAATGATATAAAATAAGGGATGTATCATGCGACTGAGTATCAAATTCAACAATCTCATTATGCATCATTTCATGATTGGTTCAAGGATTATGTATGCATTAATTGATTTTCATTATGAGTGAAGTTTTATACTAATTTATTTGTATAGAAATAATTATTTAATTCTATGAATTATGTAGGATCATAATCTGAGGGAGTTAGGCGACCCCATGTTAACTGATGAATTTATCCAACTGGCTGAGGGTCCATCTATAATGGCTCATCGTTATAAAGCTATAAATGCTAATGCCTTTAGATTACACATTAAAGGTGTTGATGAAAAACTAGAAACACAAAATAGTGGAATCAGTTTTCCATTCGTCGATTTTGGATATTACTATGGTTAATTGATAGACATCAATGAAGTTTTATACACACACAGGTTGAAGTACATATTTTTAAACTATAATTGGGTTCATCCAATGTGTGGATGTAAATTAAATCAATATATGTTTTCATTGGGGAATTTTCACTATATGTTATTCATAAATGAAAAATTAGATAATGTAATTTTATTTTGACATTACAATCCAAACAATTATTCTTCCTTAATTTTCCTTAAAATCTAATTTGGCAAGTTGTTGTCAAAATGTCCCTGCGAGGAGTGTTTTTATTTGATCATGTTGAACCTGAGACTGTTCTGTTTGTTTCCCAATAGCTTGATCAACATACCTTTTTTCAACGTGGAGAAGATATGTATTGGGTCATATCGGCCGTTGAAGAAGAAATGATCAATTTTCATGATTATTTAAAGGTATAATTGTTTTCCCACTATTCAGTATTGAATGTCCTAGGATATTATAAATTATCTAACCATTTTATAAATCCTTATAAGTGTTAATCCTCAATTGTTGATGTTTATTAATTTCAAAATATTTAGGTTGATTTCTCTTTTGGGACATTCATGTTACCATCATTATATCTTCCCATTGAGGTATTCTTCATTTGGTTCATGTGCAGCTTAAATTTTTATTAATTCAATATGAAATTTGGCTATGCATTGATTGGTTTTGTACGTAATTTTCATATTAGTTTTGTTGATTTTATAATTTTTTAAAATTCATTCACAACTAATTATTAAATCTTTTTTTGTTTTATTAACAACTGTACAAGTTTTAATTTTTAAAAAATAATCCAATTTATCTTTTGGAAACTTTGGATAGTTCTCTTACTAATGTTTTTTTTTGACTGCAGGCATGTCCGAGGAAGAGACAGAAGATCCACATCATTCATCTAAACCATCTACATCCTAGGGTTGAGGAATGTTTGAATGTCATTGTCTATATTTTTTATGTAATTGATAAACATATATATATATAACATCTCTAAAATTATATTTAAAATTTTTTTCAACAGGATTAGACTCGACTGCTTCTTCCTCACACAAGAGAGGCCTTGGTCGTAGCATTTTATCCTGGAATTCTGAAACGACATTTGATGTTTCCTTTGATGAGGTATTTCATCATGGGGGACTGAATGCCCCTATATTTATTCATTAGCTGGTTCATATCATACGTGACCCACATCGATTTCTATTGATCACACGGGATTGGGCTTCTATCCATCAGGACACATTAGATCGTCTTTGGATGGATGTTCATGTAAGAAGACAATTTAACTTTCTTCCCTATGAATAAACAATACTAACATATGTGATTTTTTCATTAATAGAAAAATTTGAATGTATGCCCATGATTAGTTTTGGCTTGTGTGTATGAGAAAATGCCGTATGATGTGGAAAGATTATAAAGGCAAATACAAGAGGGGCCATTGGGTACCAAATGCGGTTGCCCCAGACGTTCTGGAGAAAGTCCCGAGAGGTGTCCTCCCAACTCAGTGGCGTGACATAGTTTCATATTTTTCTACTAAGGGTGTTGCGGTTTGTATAGTTGTTTTGGTATATATATTTCGAGAATGTGTGATTTGTTTAAAACTTGAATTTTTTAATGTTGGAGGTGTCAACATGCCATTTTGAGAATCGAGCATTGCAGGGACCACCTCACAGGCTCAGGACTCGTCACGTGTCTCATATCTGCCATGAGGTATTTATTATTCATTCTATAATTTATTAATTAATGTGGTTATGTGTTTATATTCTATTCATATACAGTTACGAGAGAAAGGTGCACCGAATGATAAAATATCGGTGTGGATGAGGACTCTTGACCGAAATGATGCAGAGGCTGCAGCATTGATAGTAAGAGCTTGTACTCATTACCAATACTTACATAAATATTTATATTAACATATATATGTATATTTATTTAAATATTCCATAGGATCAATTTGATTCTGAGTTAGAACATGTGCTAGAGGACCAACAATAGCTTCCCATCCAAAGGGATGAGATCATTCATAACATTATTGGTCGGGAAGGGCATGGATATAGTTTGACCTATGGAACACAGATTCCTCATTCTGTAGTATCACATGCTACAGTTTTTGGTCATGTTGTTTCTAAAATGACATAACAGTTGTCAGATTTTGAGGCACGGTTGCACACTTCCGAGGAGTTAAATGTACAAATGATCGCTGAGGTTAGAGAACTACGGGAATATGTGCGTCCATGTGAGGGTGCAGGGGATGTTACGATGCGGGTTTATACCATATTTATTTATTTAATTTATATTATTTTTGTTATGAAAATATTCATAATTTTTATTGGTATTAGGCCCCTAGCCCACCGGATGGTGGTAGCAGTCATGACCCTGAATGTTGCATCATATTCACGAGGTGTGTTTCTTTTTTTACAGGTGGGGTTTTTATTGATGTTTATGTTGGGTTTGTAGTGAGATTTTTTGAGATTTGGGGGTATCATGTGTGTTCTGGCCTAATGAAAAATTTGTGTGCACAAATTGAGAATTAACCATGAAAGTGATAAATGATTTGTATATTTTTAATTCATTTAATTCTCTTATGTTTTCAATTTCATGTTCTATAATAGTTCTAAAAAACCATACGATTCCTAATATAAACCATGAACCTTTTTTTGGGCGATTGAGCTCATGTTCACTATTTGTAGGCCCCGGATAGCCCCCTGCACCCCAGACAGCCCCTCCCCGCACTTCGGACAGCCCCCCCCCCCGAACAGCCCTCCCCGACCCCCGGACATCCCCCCCCTCCCCGCAACCCAGAAAACCTTCTGCACCCCAGACAACCATGGTGTAGAGGAGCCCTTCATGTGCTTAAGGGGTCATGTTTGTTCCCATTCCTATGGTTTCATAGCTCTTTTAGGGATACAAGGGTTGTCTTTCATGCGTTGTGCTACCCTATGGGTGGTCAAAACCCCTTAGTATGTATCCTCGTCAATGTTGATGTTTCCTGGTGTGATATCTAGAAATGCACAAATGTCTCATTTGTGGGGGAGGGGTTGGCGACTCCCCCTGGGCGTGGGTCTTGTCCTGCGTGCCTAGGGCCACCGAATAACATGCCCAGTGACATGAAAAAATAACATCTATACAACACCCTGAATGCTGGATGATTATTTTTGTGATTGGGGCTTGTCTTGTCCAAGGTATTGCACCAGAAAAGTGATGAAAATGAGCTAGGGATTGTCTCATGTGAGGTCATGTGGATTGAAAATTGCATATAGACAATGCCATCTGAGTGAGACAAATTTGAAGAGTACCAGAGGCTTGTCTTGGTGGATGCGGTGTACCGTGAATGGAAATACTTTGATCCAGGGTTTTTCATATGTTGTTTCCCACCATTTGTAATGATAATAACCACCTAAAGGTAATTCAATTCATGAGTGAGGATCTGTTGTGGATGACATTGGTTCTGTTATGTCAATCAGGGATGTCGTTTTACTAGAGTGACCAGAAACACATTTCCGGAGTCACAAAACACTGAAATGGTGTCTAATGGTCGAATTCAGAGAAAACATGCTCGGAATGACTTGAAATCACATGAAAAATAGTAATATTATTCATGACATGTAGGAGTAGACGACACGCTCATTGGACCTTCGGTGTGTGCGGTACGTCCAAATATGCCATTTTTAGCAGCTCATCACGCTCTAGAAGGGCGCGTTGGGTGGTCAAAACCAGTCGAACGACCTCAAAATACCATGAAATCATACGAAAAAAACCATGGTGTGAATTTTTAAATGTTAGGGTTGATGTCATGCCAATCGGGGGTGGTGTTTGACATCGATGACTGGAAATGCATTTCAGGAGTCACAAAACACCAAAACGGCGTCTAACGGTTGAATTCAGATAAAAAGTGCACAAAATGACTTGAAATCACATGAAAACAATACTAATACTATTCTTTACATGTAGGAGGTGACGGCATGCCCAACAGATGTGTGGTGTGTGCGGTACGTCAGAATATGCCATTTTCAGCAGTTCGGCGTGCTATAAAAGGGCATGTTGGGTGGTCAAAACCAGTAGAATGACCTCAAAATTTCCTGAAATCATATAAAAACAAATGTGATGTGAATTTTGAAATGTTCGGGTAGACGACACGTCAATCGGGGGTGTCGTCTGACCACGGTGACCAGAAATGGTTTTCTGGAGTCACAAAACACCAAAACGGCATCTAACGGTCGAATTTAGATCAAACATGTTCAAAATGACTTGAAATCACATGAAAAAAATATGAATATTATTTTTGTCATGTAGGAGGAGATGGGACACCCATTAGATGTGCGGTGTGTGCGGTACATCCGAATATGCCGTTTTCAGCAGTTCTGTGTGCTCTAAAAGGGCTCGTTGGGTGGTCTAAACCAACCGAAAAACCTCAAAATGTCATGAAATCATACAACAACAACCATGGTATGAATTTTAAATTGGTCAGGTAGATGAAACATCAATCGAGGGTTTTGATTGACTGGTGTGACCAGAAACGCATTTCTGGAGTCACAAAAAATCCAAATGGCATCTAACTATCGAATTCAGATAAAACGTGCTTAGAATGACTTGAAATAACAAGAAAACAATATGAATATTATTCGTGACATGTAAGAGGAGACAGAACTCCCATCAGATGTGCAGTTTGCACAGTAAATCTGAATATGCCATTTTCAGCAGTTCGTCAAGCACTAAAAAGGTGCATTGGGTGCTCAAAACCAGCCGAACAACCTCGATATGCCATGAAATCAAACAAAAAACTCATGGTGTGAACTGTGAAATGTTTAGGTAGACGGAACGTCAATCAAGGGTGTCTTTTGACCACGGTGACTAGAAACGCATTTTTAGAGTCACAAAACATCGAAACGGTATCTAACGGTCTAATTCAGAGAAAACATTCTCAGAATTACTTAAAATCACAAAACAAAAACAATAGGAATATTATTTGTGAAATGTAGGAGTAGAAAACACTCCCATCCAATGTGCGGTGTGCGCGATACATCCAAATATGTCATTTTCAGCAGTTCGGTGTGCTCTTAAAGGGCCAGTTTGGTTGTCAAAACTAGCCAAATGACCCTAGAATTCAATGAAATCATACAACAAAAAGTGTAGTGTGAATTATGAAATGGTCAGGTAGACAGCATGTCAATCGGTGGTGTTGTTTGACTGTGGTGATTGGAAACACATTTCTGGAGTCACAAAATACCGAAACAGCATCTAACAGTCGAATTCAGAGCAAAATGATCAAAATGACTTGAAATCACACGAATATAATATGAATATTATTCGTGACTTGTTGTAGGAGACAGAACACCCATCAGAGGTGCGGTGTGTGGTACCTCCGAATATGTTGTTTTAAGCAGTTCGACAGGCTGTTGAAGGGCGCGTTCGGTGGTCAAAACTAGCTGAATGACCTCAGAATTCCATAAAAGCATACTAAAACAACCACGGTGTGAATTGTGAAATGTTCAGGCAGACAAAAAATCAATCAGTGGTATAGTTTGACCGAAATGACTGGAAATGCATTTCTGGAGTCACAAAACACTAAAACGGCATCTAAGTGTCGAATTAAGAGAAAATGTGCTCAGCATGACTTAAAATAACACAAAAACAATAGAAATATTATTTGTAACATGTAAGAGGAGATGACACACCAATCGGACGTGTGGTGTGTGTGGTACACCCGAATATGTCATTTTCAGCAGTTCAATGTGCTCTAAAAGGGCGCGTTGGGTGGTGAAAACCATCTAAAGGACCTCAGAATGCCATGAAATTATACTACAACAACCGTGGTGTGAATTGTGAAATGGTCGGGCAAACACAATGTCAATAGGGGTTTTCATTTGACTATGGTGACTGGAAAAGTATTTCTAGTGTCAGAAAACACTAAGACGACATCTAATGGTTGAATTTAGGGAAAACATGCTCTGAATGACTTAAAATCACATGAAAACAATAGAAATACGATTCGTGACATGTAGGAGGAGATATAACACCAATCCAACATGCAGTGTGCACGGTACGTCCGAATATGCCATTTTCAGCAGTTTGACGCACTGTAAATGGGTGCATTGGGTGGTCAATACCAGCCTAACAACCCCATAATTCCATGAAATAATACAGCAACAACCATGGTGTTAATTTTAAAATGGTCAGGCAGACGATACATCAATCGAGGGTGTCGTTTTACGACAGTGACCAGAAAAGCATTTTCTGAGTCATAAAACACCCAACCGATGTCTAACCGTCGAATATAGAGAAAACGTGCTCATAATGACTTGAAATCACCCAAAAACAATAGTATTTTTATTTGTGACATGTAAGAGGAGACGGAATGCCAATCAGATGTTTGGTGTGTGCGGTATGTCTGAATATGTCATTTTCAATTGTTCAGTGCGCTCTAAAAGGGAACGTTTGGTGGTCAAAACCACCTGAACGACTTTAGAATGCCATGAAATCATATTACAACAACCATGGTGTGAATTGGGAAGTGGTCGGGTAGGCATCACGTCAATCGGGGGTGTTGTTTGACCACGGTTACTAGAAACACATTTCTGAAGTCAGAAATCACTAAAACAGTGTCTAACGGTCGAATTCAGTGAAAACGTGCTCAGAATGACTTGAATCCACACAAAAAATAGGAATATTATTTCTGACAGTTAGGAGGAGATGTTATTCCCTCAGATGTTCGGTGAGCACTGTATGTTTGAATATGTTGTTTTGAGTAGTTTTACGCGGTGTGTGCGAAGGACATTCCCTTTTAGACAACAAAACACTTTCACAAACTAAACCAAAGACTCCAAAACAAGGAAAACCATCCTAAAATGATAAAATTTCTTAAATTCTGGGTTTTATATTATAATTTCACCCATGATTTGATGTCAGATTTAATTTTATTATATGTATATAATAACTCAATAAATATGTCTAATTTAAGTTTGTTTTTTAGTTGTTTTCTTTGTATCTTATTGTAGGTATATTGAAGTTGTATTGAAATGGGTGGGCCAACTTGGATCATTGAATTTCATCTATTATTTATTTTTTATGAAGATTTTGTTGTTTATGATGTTTGGAATTGTTTTCTATTTTTTATGAATTTTATCCTGTTTTTTCTGATTGGGTACTGTGAATTTTCTAAAAAAAATATCTCCAGGTTAGCGATCCCCATGGGCAGTCGCTATAGCCCACTGGAGATCATCTGAGCATTAAGACATTTGATCGCCAATGGCGGTCACTAAGGCTCGGCTGAGAAATCCTTCAGCGGCTGCCATTGGCGGTCGCTGTAGGCCAATAATGTTGGGCCTAAAGCGACCACCAATGGTGGTCTCTAGGCGGTCCCTATAGGCCTTTAACCACCACCAATAGTGGTTGTTAAAGGTAGAATTTTTATTCGTTCTCCCCACATTCATGTCTTTCCATCATATAAAAACACTACATATCCTCACACTACCTCTCCTTGACCTAGAATAGAAGGGTGTAATCAACCAACAATGATTCTAGGGACATCTATCCTAGTCCATCATAAACCTTTATATCCTTCTCAAGGAACAAGGCCATCATTTTCCACATAGAAGTCGGCTCCTGAACTACCGGAGTCTGTGTATTCGGAATGATTTCCTTTGTAATACTATTTCCATTTCATGGTGTATAAGTCAACTCAAAATCAAAATATTACATATTATTAACCAGTATTCACTATTGGGGGTTTAAATACAAAAGGGGAAAGATGTACATCAATATATTGTTATTGTTGTACACCATAAATCTTGGATTAAAATTTTTATGCAACTAAATATTTAAATCATAAACTACTTTATCTAAAATGACTTCATGTGTTGTGCAATTTTTTTCATGAATCCTCAACTATATAGACTCATACCCCTATAACTAAATCTCCTTGAATCAATTCTACCTCATGTACAACACTAGATTCATCAGAAAACAAGGTAAACTCCTTACACAAATCATGTATGTTCAAAATATGAGTGATATTCAAACACCATTTCTATTATTGGAATGCATCTTCACATGATCTAGTCCTCATTAACATAACAAATTTCTTATTCATGAATTAAAGTGGTGCTACCAAGTGAGATAAGTCCTTGCTAAACCATCCATAGTATCCCTTGAGAGACAAAAATATCCCAATGTATATATTTTTTGGCTTCTCCCAAGATAAAAAATCATGTAATATTTCTTGGTACAGTGACAAACATAAATCATAGGTAATTTTACAATGAAAATATGCCTTTTCAATCCAAAAAATACAATTGTATAGCATAGAATATAGTTTATTCTCTATTTGTGTACTCAGGATGATGTCAAGATGTTTGGAATGATCATCCCAAGTCTTGGAGTACACCTAGATTTCATATATGTAAACAACCACAAACATATCTATATAAGGGTGGAATATTAAATTCATTATTTCCATAAGAATATAAGGATAATTTTTAAGCCCGATAGGCATCACAAAAAATACATAGAAACCATACTGGCTCTTAAAAAAAGTAAAAAATATATCAGAAGGTATAACCCTTAACTAATGATACCATGACCTCAAATCAATTTTATAGAAAACAAAATCACCATTCAGCTGGTAAAAAATATTATCAATATGAGAAATAGGATATCGCTTCTTAACTATCAATTGATTCATGTTTATGAAATCAACACAAAATTAAATCTCGCGCCATACTTCATATAAAATAGAACTAAAGACCCCCATGTGTGGTACATGGACGAATAAATCCTTTATGTTTAGATTTTTACAACATAGTTTTATGTTACTAATGTTTTACTGGTTCAGTTCTATATGGTGGAGTGGATATGATATCATCTCCAAGCATTAGGTCAATGTTAAACTTATTCTCTCTCAGAGGTGGAATCCCTGAGAAGACCACATGAAACACATCCTGGAATCATTGCGCCCCAGGAGGGAAGAAATTATAATCTATTATCCTACCATCAACAATAGTAAATGTGACATGAGGTATGAGTTAACCTAACTTCTGTAGAAAAATCCCTACTAGGTGTGGATAGATTTTCTATTTCTCTTGGTGAACATAAAATTCAACTTCAAGGGATACAGTCACTACCCATTGGTTGTAACAATAGATATGGGCTCTATGAAACACCAACCAATTCGTCTCTAATATCATGTTAAAACCTTAAATCTCCGACATAGACAAGTGAAAATGGAAACATCTCCCACCAACCTAGAGATAACACTCTTTAAATTTTTTGAAATACTTAGATCATAGTCTCAAGGGTATATAAATTTACCTATCCTCATATATGCATTCCACCAAATGACATAATGTATTCAAAAACTAAGAAGATATAAAATAATGTGAGGACCATGTTTCAAATAAAGATATAGAAATTGATGAAGCAGCAAGAATTTTACAACAAACAGTCGATTGTACATCCATTGCAACTCAAGGTGTATCTTGAACTGCATGAACCTGAAATTACACTCAACCATAGTCAATAGTCGGAGTCACTAGTGTTGCGCTACCTTTTTGGTAAGGACACTTTTGGCCGAAAACACATTTAACGCCACCCTGAATAGTATGACCAGTAGAACTCAAACTGTCTATCAAGTATGGGGTATTAGACCCCATTTTGGCACTCTAAAACTACTCCTATCTTCTATCTCTTCCCACATGTCAAGACTTTCTACATAACCTTTATACATTCCCTATCCTGATGTATTCTTGGAAGAAAATTGGTGGTTAATAAAACTAACCATACATAATTCCCGACATTGTACACTAATAACAGAATTACCTATTAGTAGCATAATAGGATATTCCCCTTCCCTAGAAACTCTTTCTATACTACCCTAGTGAAAACCCTCAAAGTGGTTCTTCATACTATCAAATTCCATAATACTAAATCGCCAAACTGAAAGCACTTTTCCACCCCCAAAGACCTCAACTAGGTTCTCACCTAAAATGATAGCACAATCCATCACCTCAGGAAAACCTATTTAAATAAAAAATATTCACCTATGACATGACCTAATATCTATTTATATCCTAAAATTGTTTCACCGTAGCTTACTCATCTCTTAAAAATGTTTTAAAAAGGTGTTTTATGTTGGTGAAGAAACCAACATAACCCATCATAGACATAGTACCTTGATTGTACTTCATGTGATCCTCAAATCTCTGCTATCAAAGAGTATCTTGAATATAATATTAAAGAATATATTCCTATAAATATATTCATTTCATATCATATTTTTATTTGGTCTAAACCAGGATATACAACCAGTTCTTTTTTAGGTTCTCACAACATATAAGCTACCGAGTTGACTCCCATCAGAGGAGGAGTCACTAAGTGATCCAAAATCTTCTAGATGGACTATATCCAGAACATGGCTTCTTTATACCCTCAGTATCTAGTAAATATCAGGGGGAGACATAACTAAAACACATTAGTTATGTAAAACATACATGGTGGAACACTCCAAGTACCTGTCACCATAATCTGTACAAAATAAGAATTTTTTTGATAGAACTGATCATCCCCTCTATTAAACGAAACAAATAGGGTTTCTTGTTTTTTTATTTGAGGATAACTATTGGTGATAACCTCTTGTCTCTCAACTAGTAGACATCATCATAGTGGTATATCACTACAATGAAAAATTCATCTCTCATGAAACATTACATATGGTTTCTATTTTCTAAAAAAAATGGCTCACTACAATTCATAAACAACAAATTTCATATAAAATACCCCAAAGGACATGATCACATATATATCACTATACTCCCCCAGCACTATCTGGGGCCCTTATTGACATGATTTAAACACCAAAAATAAATAATAAAATACCCTTCATTAACAAGTTTTTATAACACTCAACCTTCAAAAACAAAAAAATTTCTCATTTAGGATATTTATTATCCATTTAAAAACAAAATTAAATTTATTATATGATTATAACATCTCTATTTGGTACATTTAATTTTAAAACTAAATGGAATTCTAAATAAATTTCTAATTCCTATACATGACCACAACGTGTTTTCCAATGTGATCCTAACATTATGCTGGACATATATATCCCTCGGTGTCTAAAATGATTCATGTATGAATGAACTAATACCATTGCATCCCATAAAAACATAAAAAATAACACCACATAAAATTTCATTATCCAATGATGAAATATTATTCCACTGTATTAACAATATAATGAATTACAATCCCACCCTAGGAATTTAGGTTCCCCCCATACATTATTTATCTACTCCCATTTACAGCTCACTGGAATGGTTTGACACATCCTCATATCCATTATAAATAACCAAAATAAAATAAATAATATAAAATAGAATCTCTCATACTATTTTATAACACCATGAACTGGGATCCACTATAACCAGTTCCCCGCTTCGATTTGTTACATGACCTCATGAACACGTCCCTGTATGCTAGAAGTTATCAACTAATATATAGTGTTTAATGAGACTTGTGGGGATATGATAAAATATTAATTAGACTAATTCACAGTATAAAAAATAAAAAATAAATGAAATAGTATAAGTAAATAAACATGTATCACTGATCAATTTCCCAAAACTAGATGAATTCCCAAAACCAATAGTAAATATTCCTTGTCATGTCATACCATTGCATGTTTAAAATAAAAACCCCCCAAAAATAAAGGATTAAGAATTAAAAAAATGGGTTGCAAAACCATGATTTTTCCTATTATCCAAAATCATCCCTAAGCACCAGTTCAACACCATAGCATCAGGTTGTTTTCTTTCTCCTGAACTGAAAACATGAAGTATTCTCATGTACCAAATAATGGCCCAAGAAGGGTGTGGGTATTACTTAGTTGTCTTGGACCAATGGTGTCTAAAAAATAGTCTAAAATTGTTTGTATATAATTATAGAAAATAATAATGGAAAAACATAATAATCTAATTATATTATTTAACAAGATTTAATAAACCAAATTAACAATTTGTTTTATTTATTACCCATATTCATAAACATGCCTTGGCCTATTAGGTAAATTAAAGACACATAATGGGAGTCCAATTCCGTAAATCACATGGAAAATAATTTAAATAAAGAAATACAAATATATATATAACCATTGAACATGGGTCCTCCACCCATGGAATCACAACATGTATATTTGTTAGGGGAATATAGCCTCGATCTAACACTCTATCCCATATAATACAGGTGAGGAGCATGTAGCCGCATTCAAGGCCGACCCATGAGAGTATAGGGTTGGCTCAATACCCCCACTTTTACCTTTTATTCACATAATCACACATCATTAACCATTAAACACATTTATAATATACAAACCATAACTCAATTAATATATCCATATTAGACCAAACTCCCACTTGTTACATGTTAATAAAAAATAAAATTACCATTTGTTATTTTTATTAAACATGTGTCTATATTGTTATCATTCTTATCGTTGTATCTATCTTATAACATATCAATTCATTATTTAGCAATCCAATTTTTTGTTGAAGGATGTGGAACACCCCATGGGTGGCCTCTATCCTAGTATAAATTAATCAATGGATCTCATGAGAATAATGAAGGGTTTAGTTAATTGATTAATTAATCTATTTTTATTTCCCACTATAGAGAAGAAAGTAATTGATTGAAACATTAATTAACAACCACATACACAGAAATAAACCATCAATACATTGATATATAACTTATATAACACATTCAATGTGTTCATAGATGAATAATTGATAAAAACATGTCCCATGATCCAGACTCAAAAAAATTCAATGAATAAACCTAATAGCTACTGGAAAACATTTATTTATGGTCTTGGATGGAGAAGAACACTTTTACAATACTTTTCCATAAAATAGTGAAATGAAGAGTGTTGGAATCACCGAGAACATTTATTTACACCCAAAAAAACTCAAAAAACCACAAATTGAAGGAGAATCACATCGTAAAAGATTTCGAGATAATTGATTTTAACCAATTATATTGTTTTATAAAATATGAATAAAATAATGTGAAGTTCCATTAACCTTGATGGGAAAAAATGAGAAATAATTCTTCCACAATGAGGCACATGTTGAGGCCACACAGATTGATAAACTGTGTTCCAACTTTACACCACCCTCTATCCGAGAGGGGTACAAGTCGCATGGTTTCTAATGGATCCCATTTGGTATGAATAACCATGTAGTGGCTATGCAGAATGGTTCTTCTTAATCCTTTATGGTTTCAGGCTTCCCCTTACATAGTTCTTCAACTATGCACCTACCTCCCATGGCCTGCATGGTTATAGAGCATTGTAACTACAAACCATTCACCAACCAAAAAATATACACTAGATAGACCTCCAACCTATGTCTCAAACTCATAGGATACCCCTAAGACTACTCATACACCAGGGAGCCATTTCATTAACCTAAAAAATGGGGTATTAACTAAAATTTAAACAACAAGATACCTTAACAAATTTTTAGGGTCTTACAATTCATGAATCTAATATCCAAATATAATAAATGTTTAGTTTTTGGGGAGTGATTTATTAGGATATAAAATAAATATTCTAGTAAAATTAAATAATATAAATGATTTTTATATTATCTTCACCTCAACCTCTATGTTTATTTAGAATCTCATTTAATTAGTCTTTATCTTGAAATGTTATAGGTTGTTATGGGATTATGATTTTTGGTAAATGTCCCAAATTTTCTAATGAAATAAATCCGAATTTATTGGTAAATGATATAAATGGTAGTGTATTTTGTCATCAAGGATCTTTTTTAAGGCTATTCATTGAATAAAGTTGGAAAACCACTTTTCTAGAGAGGGTAAAAATTCTCTCATCCCCATAAGTTGGGGTTATATTATCTCTATAGTAATTAAAACTATGCTATTTTGTATGTATTATTTTTTATAAGTTTGTTAGTGAATGTAAATATACCCTCATACTTGCATTATGGGGGTTCAGTTGTGTAATGATAGTTATTTCTATATCATTATTTTTTATGATTCTTATATTCTAGAATGACCTAGGTGTAGTGTCCTTTCTGTCAGATTTATATGAGAGAAATCCACTACTAAGAAGAATTTATCCTCTCCTTGATTTCTCAATTCTAAAATTCATTATATACCTCTCTTTTTATTAAGCATGATACTATATTATATCAATTTGTCACTTCTATTAAGTTTTAATTTTCTATGATCTTACTTGAGGAAAATAAATTATTGGCTACCCACCTGGTATGATTCTACTAACTAGTTTATGGAATTAATTTTAGAGATTAATCCCAACCCTAACCCATAAAATGTCAAATTGTCTGAGCCTATTGGATTATTCATAAAATTTCTATTATATTATTCATATAATTCCATTAAAAATTATTTCATTATTTTTTATATATAGGATTCAATTTTATTAATATATATTAAGATCTATTTTATTGAATTTATAATCTAAGCCCTTTAGATGGAAATTATATCTACAATAAGAGAAATTCATATCATTAAAGTAGTGTTATGTCACCCATAAGTTTCAATTGATAGGATCTACACATTAATTTTTTAAATACAAGCGAATATCACACTATAGATTTAAACTTGTGAAGAAAATGGTTGGTATTTTATATTTATTTAGGCGAATATTAATGATTGTATAGTTTTTACCAACATTTTTGAAATTTTATTCAACTTATTATAACAAAAATTTAAATTTATCCTTGATTTAATCATTTTGGGTAGTATTATATTATATATATATTATTATATATGGCTATATTGTTTGGTGGAGGAACTAGTGATGATTGTTTCCATGATTCATCCATTATCTATGATGAGATGCCATTTATGAATGATTTAGTACATATGTAACTAGTTTTATATTTTAAAGTGACTCTTAGTGTGAAAAAATATTCAAAATTAATACTCCATGGAATGGAAAATCATTTAGAAAAAATGTATCACTATATAAGAGACCTTCGATATAACAACCAAGACTCATACACTTAGACCATTCTCCAAAATAATACTCTATACATGATTTCATTACCACAAACTAAATTTACCAAAAACATAAATTTCAATAATAAAATTTTAATTAATAAAATATTAATAATTTATACACGTATTAAATTTCTAGGTTTAGATCTTTACCAAATAATAAAAACTATAACTAAAAAACCCATATATATCTCACCCAATGTAAAATCATTCCATCATACCAATATTTTATTATTATGTAATAGGTCATAACATTATCCCATAAAATCATTCAAATATGAAACCCTACTATACTTATCATACTTAATATCATTTTTCATAAAATGATGTAATTGAAACATTATAATTGATGAGATCATATTCTTAAAAATATAAACCAAGGGAAATATAAATTAATGATTATAATTGTGTATATTATAATCATAATAGTATAAGAAATAAAATTAAAACACACTAAAAAAGTAATAAAATCTTGACATGAGTGATAAAATTGTTGAACCAGAAATAATACATCATCATCCATGAAATCATATCATAAGAATAAGCAAACTTTTTGTGGAATATATAAAAACATAGTATGTAATGACATTATGAACATATATAACCACAATCTTGTCCACCGAAAAACATGTGAACATAAATAACTGATTTCATGTCCACCGACATACTTATAATCATATCTATACATAATAGTTTCCATGAATAAACATTTGAACATATATACCCGCAATAATGTCCAAAATTAAAATTCATTCTATCTTGAGATATCAATCATTTTCCAATGAATTTTAAGGCGATAATGTATTAAAATGTAATTTTTTTATAAATATTATATCTATATATATTCTATAATACCATAACAACAAGAATCAATCCTTCGATGATTAACTAACCTTTAGAATCAAAACGGGTTCCAATAAATAGAGATAATAATAAGACATATAGAGAATGTAAGTGGAAGATATCATAATATTTTATCAAGAGTGTTGCATAAAAATCCTTAATAGATAATGGTTTTTACAAAAAATTAAAATAATTATAAAGATGTTTTAAAAATATTAATAAATTTCTATTTTCTATTAGTATCATTTAAAACTAAAAATTATGGGAAACATTCTAAAGGGATTACTCATTGTAAAAAAGAAGAATATTTTAATGGAATATTCATGTTGATGAAAGGACATGATGGTGGGAAAATATGATCATTCTATATATATTAATGAAAAAAATTCCACTCATGCTTTTGTAAATAATGTAAAAATTAATAATTATAAAATTATAAGAAGATTCATTTTAAAAATATTATAAATATATTTACAAATAGTTGAAAAATTACATTATAAATTTTTCAAAATAATAAAATAAAATTAATTAAGAAATTATAAATATTAGCGATATGGAAGAGAATGATTTCAAATAAAAAGTTTAATAAAGTCTTCTTTTCTTATAAACAATGTTTTGCAATTATTTCAGTACGAAAGAGGTTAAGAAAATAAATAAAACATGAAATACCAAAAAATTAAATTTATAAACGAAAATAGTTATGTTTTAAGATATAAAGAATAAAAAATTCCCCTAAAGAAATTAAAATGTAAACAATCCAGATAGATTGCGATATTGTTTCACAAACCCTTATATTATTCGTAATATTTGATGGAAAATCATATAAATGAGAGAAAAAACATTGAATTAGTAAATAATCATTATTTCAATGAAAATTATCATAATATAAATTCAATGTATGTATATACTCTATCAAAATTAAATATGGTGGTGAATATAGAACATATCTTAATGAATGAAACTCGGGATGAGAAAACGCATACCTCAAGCACCAATTACACCGTACACAATATAATATTATTAAAAATAAATTTATACAAATTATTAATCCATAATAAATAAATAATACTTATATTATTATTTATAATTATATTATAACTTCTAATTACCTGTATATTAAAAATTCATCATTAAAATCATTATTTTAAAGTTAACTATTCCACTTCCGACACATGATTCAGTTTGGTGATTTTATAAATTCACTATAAGAAGGTTTTAATTATATAAAAAAATATCTTTTAGGTCATAGTTATCATATTTTTTCATTATATACACTTTTATTACAATCTATGTAGGCAGGTTATCAGAAATGAATCATATCACTTAATAGAGGCAGTAGTGTCCATGTACGCATATAAAATGTTTTAATAATTCCAAACTTGTATGTAAAATAATTTTTATAATAATTTATCTTTAAATAATAATAAATATGTTATTAATATAATATATATTCAATAAAATCATCCTTATAACCATACACATGAGATGATGATGAAAAATTAATTACCGCACACCGTGGAGGGCGATGCTTGCATGTAAGAACACGAAACATTTAAATTTTCCAACGGAAGGGAGAGTAAAAAGGTATATGATAATTTATATTAAAAATATAATAATTATTTCATAAAAATAATATGTCTCAATCATATCTATCTATATCAATACCCACGCAAGGCGATGTTGAAAAATATATCACATCACTTCGTAGAGGTGGAAGACATCACGTTTACACATGTGACACATTCATTTAATATGGAATGGAATGGTGGTATGTAATTTGTCTTTCATATATATAATAAAATTTTAGTATAATAAATATACACATTATAATATATTATAATGGTTAAAATATTTTTCATTGAGGTAGAAGAAAAAATATATTGAAAGAGTTCTATAGACACTTATATCTCTTGTGTGGAAATATTCCATTAGATTGCACCTTAAGATTTATAGAATTGGTATTTTGTTGAACCCAGGTCATTTATGAAGTGGGTAGTATAGTTTTTGATGAATTTTATAAGATATTTTAAGATCTTGGGTGTTCCATATTTTTGGATAAGTGAAGACAATTGGATCTCTTTTACAATTGGGAGAAGTGGAAGCATATAAATATTAAGAACATTAAAATAAAATTAATGAATTTCTCATGGAAAGATGATGTAATTTAGTAAAATGTTGAATATATGGTATTTTAAGGTATATATTCACTCATATAATTATAAAATATTATTAAGGATATTTTTAGTCTTCCCTACCAGTTGAACCCCCTCTCTAACCCTTTAAACACTTACAAAGCTAACAAAATTTAACCATTATAACTATTCATTAGAAATACATGTTAATTTAGCCCCAGAAAAAAAGTTATTATGATACCAAATATGAAACATTTTTTCTATGATTATTTTTCAGTAATTAGTACAGTAACCTTTACTATTTGTTTACAAAATCAATGAAAATATATTTTTTGAGAAATTTCCCTTAAGAATAAAATTGATTTTACTAAAAAATCACGTATAGTGATAATTTACATGAATTAAGAGGATTATAATTATCAATATTATTCTTATATTTCATTAAAAAATGATAGGATCATCTTGAAACCTATATTAATAGAGAAGACCAAAAGTCATTTTTTACTTTTATAAAAACATAGCATAGATATCAATAATGTTTAAAATAGATTTCAAGGATCAAAATTATATTCATGAAATAATTATATTAATTACTAAATATATATTTTATCATTAAAATATATTTAATAAACATTTTATTCAATATTTAATCATGATGATATCATTAAAATGAGAGTGTTAAATTTGATTTTTTTCACTATTCACCACGAAATCAATTTTTTCAGAAAATTCAAAATAGATAAACACTTTTTTAAATTATGATTTAAAAATAAATTTTAACACTTCATATTCAATTTATAAAAATATTGAACATATATTTGAAATATAAATAAAAAATATAATGAAATATTATTTTGTAGAAAAATGAAATATTAAATATTATGGGATTATTACATTAGTTCACATATATTAAAAATTTGATGAATGATAATATAATATTTCAAACATTTAAATGTTATATATTGGAATAAATACATTATAAAAATGTTCAGTTAGGACAGATAACAAAACCCATTAAACAAATTAAAAAAATCCAAAATATAATTATTTAAAATAATGTATACTTAATTCATGGGGGTAAAATTATACCATTTTAAATAAACTAAATCCTTAGAATTTTGATTATAACTCACTAATAAAATCATAAAAGAGACTAAAAAGGTGTAAATGAGTGTATATATAATTACTAATTATATATACACCTAACTATAATAGTTAGGACAGTTAAACTCATCTTTTCCATTATATTTTGGTATTAAGATCCATATATTGGATTTAATTTATATATAAATATTTTTATTAGTTATTCTTTGATAGAATATCATGTGTCATAAAAATTGTTAAATATGAATTTTCATTCCCAATTAATATTCTATTTATATGTAGATATCCTGTACCACCATGATATTCTAAAAGAATAATTTTTTATTCAATAGCATAAGTGACACGCACCACCTAACTTAGAATACTATATAACATGCCACGTCCTTAAAATAAAACAATTATATAATAAATTTAATTTCTTTGATAACTTATGATACAAACAACATATATTTTCTTCGATAGCTCATGTTACATGAAAGATTGAGTATTATCAGATAAACAATAATTTAGTAATCTTATTATTTAATATAAGAATTACCACATTTATGTTATAATGGTTGGTATGTATTTTATTAACTAACATGTAAAAATATAGAGTTTAAAATTTTTTACTCCTTATTTATTTTTTAGAAATAAAATAATAATCATTTACAAGAGAAAGAAATGTTTTTAAAACATTGGTTTTTTGTGAGATGGATCAGTCGCGCTATGAAAACGTAATTTAAAACTAATTTTCACTAATATTTGAAAACATATATAAAAAAATAAACTTAGTTTTTAAAATTTTTATATAAAAAAACCTTATGGTACATTTTTTTAATATTTATGAGAATTCCCATTTTAGGATGCATAGTGAGAAAAACTAAATTTTAATTGAAAATGTTCTATTCATTTAAATAATATAATTTTAATTTGTAATTTTAGTTTTTTAAAGTAAAATTATCTTAATTATAAACCAATCAGTCCAATTTGTTTCATTTTAATAATTTTCATATTTAATTTGGAAATAAAATCATTGTAAATGTTTGAAAATTTTATCTTTAAATATCCACTCTCTCATCCCAATTGCAAGAATAATTTTAAATTTAAATTTCCCACTTATATAAATTTGATTTTTTAAAATGGATTCTATATTTAGAATAATAATAAATTATAATTTCTAATAATCTTATAGTAATTATTCACAGAAATTTATAATGAATGCAGTAAAAACTTGTTACCGTGGTTAAGGTAAAAACGAGTTTACCAAAGGTGATACTAAATGAATAATGTTTAATATTATCTACAAATATATCTAAAAACTATATTCTAGTAACATTTATCCCATTACACCTATAAGGTTCAATATTGTTCAATTTTTTATTTTTTTATTATCAAAATGTGGGAGCACTCAATTATTTTCAGAAGTACGAATTGTGTCATGTCCCCCAATTATGAAAGCCATCCTTTATCATATCTTTTTAAAAGAATAAAAACAATTTTATTCTACATATAAATAACCAAATTACATCCCAACATATCTAAAATTTTCCATGAATCAAAATTTTCGGCACAAATCAATCTCGGAAGGATTTAGCTCAAGCCTAATGAGGATAACTGAAGAAGAGGTAATGTTCATCAATGAGTGTCTTTTTATTATATCATTCACCAGGTACTCCAATTCGTATTAAAACATGTTGATATTGAAAATGTTATTATCATCTATATATCGGGTTGTTTTTATAATATGTTAATGACCTTAAATTGTCTCATCTTTCATCAAATGGGTTATGAAATCATTATTCGTGTGTACGGTGGACTACCACCTCATGAACCAATGTCATTAATTTTTCCGTTTCAACCACAAAATGTTTGGTATTCTAATTTATATAATGTATAAATATTATCTTTAAAATATATTTTTACCTACATATTCACTATAATATATACATATACCCTCTATTATATAAGAGATATGATAACATCGATTGTGTGTATAGTGGACTATCACCTTGTGAATCGATGTGATTCATCTTTCAATGATGCTTCACATGGAAGGTGATAAAGAAATATTTAATGATTACCTGAGATTTAAATGAAATAATTATGTTATTAATGAAATATTTATCTTTAATTATGGATAATATATATTAGCTGTGTCCATTCTTTTCACTCATGTAATGATGATAACATAATTCGTGTACATGTAGATTGTCACCTTCACAAAGCGATGATACTCTATATTTAACTCAACACCACATGGATGATATATGAAAGCATATAATATTGTATATATGATATTATGATCATTAATTAATGATTATATATTACATTCCTTCATTTCATAATGATTATGGGAAAATGGAAATGTTAATCAAGCATTCATTGAGCCAACCATCTCCAGGATTTTTAAGTAGTTGTTTTTTAATAACAATCATTAATTATTGGGTTTAAAAGTAAAATTGAAGTAAAAATATGATAATTATATGTTTAAATTTATTCTATATATGATATTACCATATAATATTCAAAATAACTTGATATTTCATGATGAAATATTAATGATGAAATAATTAAATTACCACCCGAAACAATGAAAATGATGAAATATTATTAATGAACATGAAATAATATTTTATAAAAGGATCCTATATTATATTATAAAAATTAATATAGTTATAAATTAAGTTAATAACATGTTTATAACTTTTATAAAGGTTTTTATGTAATTTTACTCTAAAAGGAAGGGTTAGTTAAGGGTTTTCTTAATGCAATTTCTAATCATTGGGTTAAACATCCACTTCGTTGATTATGTCACGATAATATTTGGTGTTTAATGACTTTTTATTATTTATTTTTTAAATAAAAATGGTTTAGGTGTATTTAATATTGATACATTTAATAAATTCATTTAATAATTCCCACATCAATGTTATAATCACTATAGGGAATTATATCATAATATCAATCTAATAATGATTGATTATTATTCAGTTTCATATAAAGGAAGTTATTTGATAATTATATAAACAAACCCATTAAATATTATTATTATACATTTATTCATGATATTTTCATTTAATAGTTTCGTTTCCCACTCTTTGGTACTTAAAATAATTTTGAAAATGATATTATGAAAATCAGAATTTATTTCCCACATCGATCGAAAATCTATTTTTTTCCAAGACCATGGTTTCTAAAAAAAGTCTCAAATGTTTTATTAAACTTTTTTAAAAGAATTATCAAATTAATATTTACAAATTTAGTATATATAATTTTTAACCAATGTAATCCTATTTCGTTTTCAGGATAATAACAATTTGGATTTTACTAAAAATGTCAAAGAAATCTTCTTATTGTTTTCTATGTAAGGAACATTCATAAAATTTTATAGTGAGAAAGGAATGTTTTTTATGTTTTAAAAAATTTATATAATTAAACACCATCATGATATAAATTTTCTTAATGCTACCTTTCCTTTTTTATGATGGTCTATTAAATTAAAATATTTTCAAAAGTGATTTTCACTGTAAAAAAATTTTTAAAACAAATTTCTACATGAAAAGTATATTTTCCTTCAGTATTATTTGAAAGAAATTTTTATCGCATTTATATTATTCAATGAAAAAAACCATTATTATTACATCAATCGGTATATATTATATTGATACCACACTTAATCATCCGTTTGATGTTTATGATCATTTTGACCAAGGAAAGTATCAACATTCACTTACCTGATTTATTTTTTTATTCACTAAATTTTCTATGAATAATGAACATTCTGGTAGATATTAAATTCCACTAAATGCCAAAATTATTTATAATATATACGCATATTTTATAAATGGTATACAATTTTTTCTTATAGAGTTTACGTTGACCATTATTTTATTAACATCGGAAATATTTCTAAATATGTATCCTTTAATCAATATGAATATTTAAAAAATAGGAATATATTTTTTAATTAAATTGACTATTGAATATATAAATAATTCATAGGATATGGAATATTGATGTTGGAGACCAGTAAATGAAATCCCCTCAATGCATATATAGTCCCATGAGACAAAAACACTTCGCCAAAACCAATGAGTTTGTAACTACTAGTTATAAATTTTCCTAGGGAATTTCTTAATAGAAGTATGTTCTAAACTATCTTGTGAATGGTTGTGAATAGAAAGCTATCATGTTCATTGGAATCGTTATGTGTAATAATTTATAACTTCCTTCATTTTAGTTTTTCTTATTATCCATGATATTTTCTTCATGGTATTATCTCTGGATTCATATCATTCATAGATTATTGATTAAATGAAATGTGTGTTTAGATATTTACATTTATATATTGATTATTCATTATTTATTCATGATATCTTACATTTTACATCATGGATAATAATCATCTTAGCTCACAATTATTCATTATCCTTCTCCAGGATTCCATGAATTTTACTATGACTAATATACAAGGATATGTAAATATAAAAAACTTATTTACTGAATATATTATGTTGTAATTTATGTATTCAAACATAATTTAGAAATCAATTATGTATCTATTTTACCAGAAATACTAAACAATAAATTCCTTTTAGATGAAATTACTTTTTTCTTAATCCAATTTAATAATAAAGTCACCAGCTCTAGGCTAATGGGCTCGAGGGTGCTATACTTAGTATCATAAAAAGTTTAGTCAAAATATTGAATACTATATTTATAAAAATTTATATTATAGATCATAAACCTATGATATAATTTGAGCATAATAATATAAGATTATTTTAATGTTTTGGTAATGTATAGGTTTTGTGTGTTTCCCTAGAAATACATCCCTATATGGATAATTTAAGTGGTAGTAGTTCTAGCACGAATGTACATATGGGTAAAAATACTTAAAAGGGAACATTAGTATAGACTTAATCATTACCTAGTGCATAACAATGACCACTCACCTAGTTCAACACTCTAGGGGGATACGCTTATGGTAATTAAAATTTTAATTAAAAGTCATTGTGATGGATTTTAATAGGTAATGACAATGAATAACTTAGGATAAACCCTAGATCAAGAATGGGCCAATATTAGAATAAAAATTATTGAATATTTTTATATTTAAATTTATGAATTTAATTGTAGATTTATTTATACAAATTGAATTTTGGAACAAGAATCATGAAATGTATAAGTATTTTGTTAAATTTAAAATATATATTTCTTAATGAACATTAGAGTTGTGGATATGATCATGGGTAATGAGTTTAAGATTAATTATATGTTAAAAGTCTTAAAAAGTATATATTATTTATATGATAGATGTGTACAAAGATTAAAGATATTTTCGTGAAATTTAGGGAAATACGACCTATTGGTTTAGTTTATGTTTTAGTGAAACATATTAAATGAGGAATAATAAATTTTCCTTTTATAAGAATAATTATTACGATATTGATAACATTTAGGCTTAATACAATAATTAATACCATAATAACAACAGCCAAAAAATATTATTAAACATTGCGAAAAAAATAAATTTTATTGAAAACCTTAGTAATATGTTTATTTAATTATTAATTTTATTTCAAGGAATCCCATCATATTTGTTTTGAAAATTACTTCAATTATATTAATATTGTTTTATGAAAAGGTAAAAATGCATGTCGTGTGAAACATAATCCATTCGGAAAAGGTTATAGGGCTTGAACCCATAGATGGAAAACTGAATGGGTTTATTGCCTTGCATTAGTCTATGAGATTTCTTCGATAACATGTCTTTGATATTAGTTAAACGATTTAAAAAAAATAATTTAAATGATGAAAAATTATTTTAAACTTTAATGTTTAGAGAATAATTTACTTGAGAACTAGTGATAACCATATTGTTATTGGAAAATAGTTAGAGATAAAAAATACTTAACACTATTTTCTAGACCATATTACATATTAAATGTTATTTTTTGGGGCTCAAATGATAAAAAAATATAATTTCTAGATATTCATTAATTAGAGAAATAATTTAATAAGAAGTTGATTAAATCAAATAAAAAATATTAAATTTTTTCAGTGATATAAAAATATATCGAGTAATTATTTTTTTTATATTATTACACAACAAACTAATTCCTCAACTATGGAATAAATAATATTGAAAAGGAATTTTATCATATGACAATCAATTTAGATGAAATCAGTGACCTTTTTTACACCTATGGTCATGGATTTGAGTTTTTTAACTTCCACCTAAAAATATTATCTTTCACTCGTTATTAGTATTTTGTTATTTTAATTCTCTTCCACATCCATGTGTACATTTACAACCGATGTTCTCATAATTGGATGCCTAGTTATGTGGTATTACAGGTGACCTTCATACTTTATTTTCTCTATTATAAAGAGGATATTTTATTACCACATTAATGAAGTGGTTCTTCAAAACTAAAAATTTTAAATATCAAACCATAGATTATGGTGTTTGAGTTTAAATTGAAACGACATAATTTATATAAGGTAGAGAAAATGTCAGACCCCAAAATTCTAAAACAATAACATTTTATTCAATAGCTTATGTGATAAAAAATCACATGGATTAGAAGGGAATATAATACACCAATAAATTATTATTTTTATTTTTGAATAAATCTATTGTTTTTCAATATATTACGATACATACAAAAATTTGTTTCATTTATTGTTGGTGTCACACGCAAGACCATGTTTTACAGAACAAACTATTTACTATTAATATTTTTATATATTATGACTGTTATCTTATATTCATTGGTATGGTGGAAATAAATAAGTTTAAAAATTATTAAAATATATATTTTACTAATTTTTATTAGTTATATATTGATTAAAAATAAAATAATCATTATTTATATCAAAATGAAATGTTTTCTAAATATAGTATTTTTTTCAAAAAGATGGATGAGTCATCCTTTTCAAACATAATCTAATACTAAATTTTTCCAGTTTTATCAAATATATATGGAAAAGTAAATATTATTTTTTAAATAATGATACCGAAATATTATTATGGTGAATGATAGGGATTTTTTTGAGATGTATCATTTTTTTATGAATAATGAAAAATAATAATTTTTAATTTAAATGTGACCATTTGTTTAAATAAGATATAATGATAAAATATTTATTTCAATTATTTTAAAGTAAAAATAGTTCCATTATATATTATTTAAAACAATTTAGGTAATTAGAATCATTTTTATATTTAATTTTGATAAAACTGTTCATATACATTTCAATATTCTATCAGTAACAACCTATTTTATCATCTCATTTTCCAAATTATATTAAAAAAATTTCCACTTATGTGGAATAAATTTAAAAAATTGGATTCCATATTTGAAATTATAATAATTTATAATATTTGATAATTTAATCTTAAGGTTTTACTAAAATGTGTTGTGAATGTTATAAAATTTTTTTACCATGGTTAAGGTAAAAATGGGGTTACATGAGTTTAAACTAAAGAGATAAGAAGAAAAATAACCCATAACATTGTCTTAAAACTATATTATAACTATATGTATAACCTTAAAACTGTATGTTTCTCTATTTTCCCATTAGAACTATTTTAGGATCTTAATTATTTTGGAGAACACAATTATTGTCAAAAATACCATGTTTGTCCTCTCCCACACTTATAGAAGGCAACACACTCTCCTCCCCTATTCACATATTAACACCAATTTTGGTCCTCAAATACCTACCCAAATCACATAAAACATTCACTAAACTCATCATAACATACATATTTTTCAAATAAATATATCCTAGAAAATATTTGTTGCATACCTAAAGAGGATACCTAGAGAATAGGTAATGTTCTTCAACAAGTGTCATTATTTAATTTATTTCTCTTCTTCCTTAAATTATTACTAAAACATTATGATATAATATACTAGTTATCTAAAATATACTAGGATGTTTTTATATTATGAAAATTAACTACAACTATATCTACTTCCATCAAATAATTTATGAAGTCATTGAACATGATTATAGCAGACTACAAACCCACAAACTTATGTCATTCATTTTTCTATTTCCACCTCCCAATGATGGATAAAATGATGTATATAAAGTATATACATGATATTTATAATGTATTTCTACCTATGGAGTCACTAAACCATATATATATATATATATTTACATTCTTTTCTAAAAGATATATGATAACGTCCCTTATGTGTACGGCGGACTACCACTCTGTGAATCGATGTGATTAATCATTCATTAACACTTCACATGGAATGTGGTAAATATAATGTTAATGAATATATGTGATATAAATGAAATAATGATATTATTAATGACATATTTTTAATTATTTTTGGAAAATACAAATATTTTTTAATTCTATTTCACTTGAGTAAAAAAGATAATATCGCCCATGTATGTGTGAACTACAACCTTTATGAAGATATGTGACTCTATTTTGATCACCTCACAACATATAAGATATTTATTATTATATAATATGGTATTCAAGATATTATTTACATTATTGAATGATTATATATCACTTTACACTTTTCCAAAATGGTTGGTGAAAATTTGAAATGTTACTCATGAGTACGTATGGCCTACTGTCTCCCTGATTGTAACATACTTTATTTTTCATAAACATCATTACATATTAGTTTTAATATAAAAATTAGTGTTGAAAATATGATATTTATGTCATTAATATTATTTTTGAGATTATATAACTATATAATATCTGCAAGAAACAAGTCATTCATGATAAAACTCTAATTAAAAACCATGATAATTAACACCTTAAATAGTGAGAGTAATGAATTATTATTAATGAATAGATGGAAAGATGATATACAATTATGGTACATGATATTTCAAATATTAATATATATTTTTAATATGATAATAATTTGTTTAAAATAACTATAACGTATTTAATGGCACTTTTAACCAAACAAAAGAACGAGGTAATGAAATTCGTAACTCAATTTCCACTCATTGGTAAAACTTATACGTAATTGATTATTTTAAGATAAGATGAGGTTTGTAATATGTTTTTCTTATCCACTATTTTTTCAAAAAATTAAGGTGTTTTTACATTTTTTAGACTAACTGATTCATTGAATAATTCTCACTTCAATTTTATGATCATTATAATGTTTTGTATCACAATATGAATCTAATAAATATTTTATATTCATGAATTTCAATCGAAGGAAACTATTGTATAATTTTCTAAATAAACCCATTTTATTTCTGTATACATTGGTTATTAATGATATTGTATATTAATAGTACCATTTTATAACTTAATTTTTTTTGAAAATTATTTTAAGAAACGTTGAGTTCATTTCTATCATCATTCAAAAATCTGTTTTCTTTGAAAACCATATTTTCAATAAAAAAGTTTTCAGAATTGTTTTTAACCATTTAAAAAATATTTATCAAGTAAATATTCAAAAGAAATTGTTCTTTATAAAACAAATTAATGGAATATAATGATTTTTTTTTAAATTTGTGTTTCTCTTTCACAGAAAATGGTATAGTAATATTCTTATTGTTTTCTAAACAAGGCACTTTCATAACATATTTTAATTTGTGAACAATTTATATTTTTACCTTCTATGTAATTTATAGAATTAAAATATAACATTATATTCATTTCATCTAATTTTATATTACTTTTTTATTTACATCTTTTTAAATAAAATGTTTTCAGAACTGATTTTCAGGGAAAACATATTTTTAAAATATTTTTGAAAATGAATAGGATATTTTATTAATTTTTTAAGTCTAACTTTATGATATTTATATTCATAAATGAAAAAAAACATTAATTTAAATACAATGAGTATATATATTTTTGATATCATCCTTAATCATCCCTTGGAAGGTTTATGATCATTTTTAAAAAGGATTGTACCAAAATTCTCTTTCATGATTCATATTTGTAGAAATTGGATTTTACATGAATAATTTATTTTCATATAGAAATTATACTTTTAATAAATGTTAATATTATTTATCTTATATATTTTTATTTTCTTAACCATATTCCATTTTAGAATATGTTGTGTAATTTGATAATAATTTTATTAACTCATAAAATATTGGTAAATCTGTATCTTCCACTCAATACAAATATTTATTGGTAACACACATTTTTTATGAATAAAATCAACTATTGAATATATAAGGAATTATATGTACATGAAATACATGGGTTGTGGACCTATTAATGGATTCCCGTTGAAGCATCAGTAGTGTCATGATATAATATCAATTATCCAAATCCTATAAGTTTATAACCATTAGTTTTAAACTATCTTGTGAATTTTCTTGATAGTAGTAAGTTCTAAACAAAATTGTGGAAGTTCATGATAAAAAAATGTATCATGTGCATGGGAAATATAATTTTTTATAATTAATTATTTACTTCACTTTAATTATTATTATTTTCAATGACATTTTCTAAATAATATTATCTCTGAATTCATTTCATTCATAGTTTGTTTATAAAATTGCATTATTTTTAGATATTTTCATTTCAATATTGATTATACCTTAAATATTTATGTATTAAAGTTATTTAATTTAATATATTTTCAGATATTTATATTTATATATTCATTATTATTTATTGATTAATGATGTCTTTTGATGTACTTCACCCTTACCAAGCATTTGAGGTAACCTTTATTTTTTCCCTTTCCCCAGGATTACGTAATATTTACTATGATTAATATGAACTTATATTCTTGATGGAATAAATTTATTTTACAAAATAATTATACTTAATTAGTGCATTCAAAGGTAATGTAATACTAATGTATGTATTATTTTTACCAAGACTACTAAACTATATGGTCATTCATTTTGTGATTCCTTACATCTTATACCAATGTAATAAATTGGGCACCAAATACTGGATACCGAGGTTTAGGTCAGTACATATATTTTCAATTACCAAAATCTTATATAATTTACCTTAAAAACAATATGATTAGGAAACATCATATTTCTATAAATATATATAATAAAAAATTTATAAATGTACAATGGAATCATCATATAACTAAGTGTTTTCATTGAATGTTTGTATCAATTAATTGAGTTACTGATTTCATTCCCTTATAGAAACATTCAGATATTATGGTATGGGTATAATAAAAATTAAATAGGACATTTTATATTGTATATGATCAGTGTACATTACACTACTTCAATTCTCTAGCCCACTTAATTAATTATGATCACAATATAATACCATGTATCCCATATCTTAAGATGTGATTGATTTTAGTTAATGTCATTAATCATTGTATTGGGGAAACAATATTCATAAAAACTGAACACAATTCAATTGAAGCATTAATGTGTTTGTGTTATATTAGTTGGGGACTCTACAAGATCCGTTGTTTTTTGGAAACAATTCTTCTATTTTCATATATCATAAGATAGATATCCAATCCTTACACACATTAAACATTCAGTTATTCCTTTCAAAAAATCCAATGGGTCATATTCCTATAATTAGGGCATGTATGGTAGGGATTTTTCTTTCCATAATGTCACTTATCTTGTAATTTCCAATAAAACCCAATTTTTTTGTATCATGAAATCCTTGGGAATAATAAGAGTTTTAAATTTCATTTTTACCTTAAGAACACATATAATAATTTCTTCATTATAATAGAATTATATTATTGTTAATTCTATTTGGAGAGTTAATTTTATGCTAAAGAAATAAGTTACTGACCTTTGTTTTAGAGATAATAAAAAAATTGTGGTATACCTTATGGGTATCATGAAAGTCTTTTCATAAGTTATAATGGATTTATCACCCATATATTTTAACTCTAAAAATATTTTACTATTTTTGTGTCAAGAGTTTGATTAAAATATATTTTTAAAATTCCTTGAAAAAAATCACTGATTTTATGAATAAAATTTCTTTCTCTAGTTCTATGTTACTAATAAGGGTATAAAATTAATTTACTTCACCATCTACAGATAGATATCTAAACTTTTCTGGGAAAAAAAGAAAGAAGAATATATTTTACATTAAATTGATCCATTTTGTAGATACTAGTTGATTAGATGTCCAAATAAAAAAATGTGTATGTTTTCCATGATTGAATTTGTAGGGAGTTCCTCTCTCCTTGTTTCATTAGAGATATAAATATGGTTTCAGTGATTATTCATTATTTGATACTTTCAAATGATAATTCCAATAATGTTTTATTTTCTTGTTTGTGTCCCATTTGGTTACATAGTCCAAACATCTACCAAATTTTCTTCTCACCCAATTTTAACACAATTTCTCTTGGTTACAGTAATATTAAATAAATAAAGGAATTTTGTGTATAAGAATAACTATTAAACTCAAACAATGATATCAGAAAAAATAATTTGTAGATATTTTTAATATTCTAATAATATATTCTTTAAAATATACTAATCATTTCTCATAATAATTTGAATCACCCTAAATATCAAATATGATTTATAAAAATTACATAATGTTTACCCATCATATAATACCTAGTACAGTGACATTAAAATCCCTATACTACTCAATTATCTCCAATTTATTTATAAAATGACAACTTTTAGTTCTAATTAACTATAATAACATTAATATCAAAGAATATATTTACACAAAGGCTATGGATACAATTCAACATATGCCTATAAAAATATTTCTCTAATATAACATTAGATAAAATTTTGATGGTGAAAAAGGGTTATATATACACTAGTCATCAATTAAAACAACTCTAAAAACATCCTTAATATCTTTAAAAATACCATAAAATAAAACCTCAAGACTATATATGTTCCATTAATATAATTATTCAACATATATGTATTAACCCATTATTTTGTCCAAAACTCTTAAAATATACTCATTAGATAACCTCATAAACACTAAAATTATTTAAACCCTTTATTTGATACCAGTTATAACAACCCAGACCGATACACCTTGATCCAGTTATAAAAACAAACTCTTTACATGATTTATTTAACCCCAGATAAGTTTCCCCAAATATAAACATCTGTTATCTTAATTTCAATAATGGTAGATAAATAAATTTTCCTCCCAGGACCATTATATGTTTAAATATTTATATAATTAGTAATAACATTACATAAAAACTCATATATTTCTCTCATAATATATATTATTTCCATTATAATGATATTTTTTATTATATAATACTTATTCAATAAATCCAACCAAATAGTCACACATATATACCTTCTAGAGTTATCATACTTAATAAATTTCATATAACCTAAAAAAATAAAATCATAATAAATGGTTATCTTAGATATACTATAATGCTAAACATAGTAGATTCAAATAATTAATAATATATAATAATAACACATGAATAATTATATGATAAGATAATCAAAACTTACAATAACCAAACCACAAATTCATAGACTATACATATTGAATCCTATCATTAGTCTCAATTATCCAAAATATATATGTTTTATATGAGTTTGGAATCTATAATAATCAGTAATGATACCTGATAAAATATCACAAACAAATTTATAATTTTGTGGGAAGAATAAAATGACATGGAATAAAAAAATTATGAAAATATCTACCTACAATAATTTATACAAAACACTTGTGAACATATATACCCATTATCATGTCCATCCACTAACATCTAAAAATAGATAACTATAGTCATTTCCATGTAATGGAATTTAGACATAGATACCTACAATAATGTCTGAAGAAATATATTATTACATCATGAGATATAAATGCTTCCCTAATTTATTTATGTTTTATAAAAAACTACCAAAAATAGGATGGCAATCCCTATATTTATATTTCATAGGATCATAATAACAACCATAATTACTGTAAACAAAATATACCATTGAGAATTAAAATAATTTAATGATAAAATTAAAAAATATTCTCACTATATGCCATCCACAAAATGGAATTATATGATTTTATAATTTAATGTCCCCATTAAAGCATGAAATTCCTTACTATATGATTTTATAGCTGAAAAATAATTTTATAAAATCATTTAATGGATGATTTGAAATACTATAATTAATATCCTTTTATTTTTATAACATTTATAACTAATTAATTCTACAAAATGAGAATAATATTTTTTTTAGTACCTTATAAACTTATAAATGATATTAATGGTGAACAATGAACATTGATGTCATCAAAGTTATTCATGTCGTAAATATTAAAGAAAAAATTACATTTACATTTTTTTAAATAATGTAAAAAGTGAACCATTTGGAAACAAATAAGAAGATTTGTCAAGAATATTTTTAATAAAGGAACAGTAATCTAGAAATTTACATTTATAAATAATAAAAAACATCATAAAAATGTCATAAAATGTTTTTTAATAACATGGATATACAATATAGCGATTCATGATGAATTATTATTAATATGAGTAGTTTTTCTAAAAATAGTATTATAGTATTTTTAGTTCTGAATAGGGTTATAATGAATTAAATACAGAAAAATCCTCAAAATAACCACATTAGAATAAGATAGTTGGTTTTTACAGTACTTATAACATACAATTCCCCTAGTAAATATTAAAAATAAAAAATCAAGATAAAAAGTGACTTTTTATAAAACCGTATGGATTTCGAAACAATTCAATCAAAACTATCTAAAATAGGTAATGTTATATGTGTTATTAAATACATTTAATTTTAATGAAATATATCATAACAAGAATTCATTGCTAATATATACCCCAAATAAAATATGAATGGAGGGGAATATTTAACATATCTTAATGATGTGAAATTTATATGAGGAATCAAATACCTCATGTTTCGAATTTTATTTTAAAAACAATAACCTCATATATAATATATTTATAATTATTATAAATTTGAAAAAAAATGTTTTTTATACTTATGTTATAATATATCATTCAATTATAATTTATAATTACCCTTTTATTGATAGTTCATCAGTAAATTAAATATCCGGGTGTGAATTAGTGTGTTTTTTAGGCTGGGATTGATTAAGATATTAAAATAGTTCCACCATGTTTCATAATCACATTAATATTAGTCACATAATAATATAAAAAATTATTCCATATATAAAATTTCAAAACCTTTTATATATAAAAATGAGGAAAATTAAATCACTTCAACTCACGGAAGATGTAGTTTACATATATGCTCCAGATATATTTTCAATTTTCAATGAATTGAAAAATTAACGTAAATATAAATTTATATAAAAAATAGTAATAATTTTAGAAATATTATATATATATAGATATATATATTCATACTTATAACAATCAATGTGATATGATGATGAAGAATGAATCAAAATGGTTCGTGAAGGTGGTATTCTACACAAACAAACATTCGATATTTCCATTTTATAACATAAGGAATGTTAATATGGTAGCTAATATGTTATCTTTATATAAAAATAATAATTTTATATGCATCATTTATAACCATTTTATCGATAATGGTAATTATCTATAAGAGGACGTCAAAAAAATTAAATTAAATCTAATATAAAGGGGGTAGTCTGCACTTATGCATGAGGAATGTTTTCATTTTACATATGATGAATATGAGGTAAAAATAGTGAATGAATTTGGATACAAAATATAAATTATCCTTGGATATATTCGGTTAGATTAAAAATAAAGCCTCTAATTATTTTTATTTTTTTGATAAAAAAGACCAAGAAAAATGTATAGGAGGGATATAGAGGGGTATTGGTCATGGTTTTGTTGATCTAGGGTGCTCAATATGTGTTGAGAAGTTTTAAGAGGGTATTCCCTTTTATACGTTTTGAGAGTGGAGATTTTGTAAATAATGAGAATATTAAAATATTGTAAATGTATTTCTCCATCAATGTGGCTCGAATTTAGTCACATTTTAAATCTAACATATTTTATTTTTAAAATACAATCAAGAAATCAAATTGAGACTTTCTTGAGATACTTCTGGCACAATATCATAGTTTAGTCTCTCTCATCAAGACATTAACCCTTACCAAGGCGTAAAACCTTTTCCCTAGTTATTAATCACATAGTAGAAACATTAAATTTAACTCATTATAAAATTTTAATATTATGATTACAAAAATTATTTTACATTTAATAATATTAAAATTTTATAAGGGTTAAACAATAACATTTATCATATGTTTTCAAAATTTAATGAAGACATATTCTTAGACAAAAATAATTTTTTAAGAATAAAAAAGATTTTTATAAGAAATAAGGTTTATGTTTTACTCTCATATAATTAATTGGAACATTATAAATAAAATTATTCATATTTGAATTTAAATACAAAACAAAATAATAATAAATATATTGAAAAAATCATCCAAAAATTTGATTAATAAATTATTTTTATTTTTTAAAAAATAGATTAAAAATTTACAAAAATTCAATAACAGATTTATATTTTCAATATTTTACATTTAAATTCCCTATATTACTTATTATAATTATATATACTGAAATTATTAAGGCAAAATATAATTTCAATCCTTTATCATATCATCATAATATCATAAAAAGATAGTATTTGTAAAATTGGAATTTTTCAGAATTTACCAAAAAATATCCCTGTATAGAAAAATCCAAAAATTCACCCTAAAATATGTTTTATATGGTAAAATTAAATATGAATAATATATAATAAAATTAAAATCTATAAAAATTATTTTATCTTATAAATGAAAATATAAAATATATTGAAAAACAACATTTATAAAAAAAAGGACATTCAAAAAATTAACTGATCTTAATATTATTCCATATAGTTTACTAATTAAATTAATATTACTATATTATTTCAATCATTGATGTATTAAATGTTATTGTAATAATATTTTAAAAGTGATCAATTTTGATAAAATTAGAATAGTGTAATACTAGTTCAATCAAAAATAATCTTTATTAAATAATATTGATTATTCATCTACTAATTATTAGTATTTCTAATTGATTATTATCCTTTAAATAATAATGGATGTTTTATTAGTGTAATCTTAATAATTCAGGGATAATTCAAGTATATTTTACCGTGTTATTTGATCTATTCAATGAGATAATTTTTTAATATAATTCATAGTAAAATCTGAGGGTGTTGCAATTGAAATAGACACCCTGGGGAGGATCTATATTTTTGTTGTTCTATAAACATTTAAAATGTGTATGAAACTCATATCGTCTATTTTATTGGAAACCATGTGGAGTATTTCTATGATTTAATATTTTTTGACATCCTTTATGGCGATGACCTCTATGTTGGGAATTCTCTTGATCATAATGTGGAAAAGAATCCATTGATTCTTATTTTTTGGTCACCATGAATGAGAGGAAATACATTTTTTATTTTTGGAATTATAAATGGAAAAAATCTATATAAGGAATGCAATGGCCCAGACCCTCCTGGCCCATTACTTTTCCAAAAGTGAGGCTCCACCAAAATAGTGGCACCGTGACGGTGGAACTAGTCATGGTGGAACCGAGACGGTGGCATCGTGATGGTGAAACGATGAAGGTTGCACTAGGAGGGTGACACTGTGAGGGTGACACCGTGAAAGTGGCACCGTGTCCTCTCCGTTTCTATTACAGCCCAACTCCCACAACATCTTTTTTTGACGTAAATTAATTCTTTTTCCCTTTCATGTCCATTTAAATCCCATAATTAATTCTTAAAAATCCATAGAAACCTCTTCGATGGGGTAAATTTAATAAAAACTTAATTCCATTGTGCATAACTGCAGAACTGTGTGGGAAACCACGATCCAACTTTCCAGGTGTTCAAAATCCAAATATCATGTAACAACGGGATTTTATCTATATATCACAGAGGAAGTTATTCTTCTCCTCTTCCTTTTGGGCAACTCCACTCCTTCTCCCTGGTGTGCCTGCATGTTTCCCCAACCCCTTTCCGAGACTTGTGGTGTGCCTACGCTCGAGTCGTCTGCTCGTCCTTCGAGTTCCAGACGTCCTCCCCAGCAAATCGCGCATCCACTGTTCTTGGAGCGTGGATAAAAATGTCGATCCATGATCAATCAAATAGCGATTTTCTCATTCTTTTCTCCTTTCTATTTATCATGCGGGGTGGGTATGCATTTCCCCTGTGGAAATTGATGAAACTGAACTTAACAAAGATAATGAATAGACCTTTAATGAATGAAAGGGGGTGTGGTAAATGTTTTTATTTTCTCTTTTCTATTGATATTTGTTGTGAATCATACGGGCCTATGCTCATTGAAAATCATGGACTTTGGTGTTCTTTCTCTATGCACTAATGCACCTTGGTGCTCTTGGATGTTTAAATAATCGTAACAGGGAATTGGTTAATTGCGTACACTCGGTTAAATAAATTGAAAGCACCAGGATCAACCCTTTTCTGTGATAAACCTGGTTAAAGTACAGTGGAGTTGAAACCATGGAGTGTGTTAAATCTTTTAAATCTGAAAATACCTATATGGGCATGCCTTGTGTTGGTGGTGGTGGTTTGGTTGTTTCTTTCACAGGTCGATTGTTGGGGTGGTATGGGTGGGGATGGGATCCTCTATTGTTATACATTCACTGTATGTGAATTTGAGGTTGTGTGGTTACTCTTCTTATGTCACAAATTGGGATGGGATCCCCTGTGGTTATACTTTCGCTTGTTGTGAATTTGAGGTTGTGTCGTAACTCTGCTTATATCACGAATTGGGGTGGAATCATCTATTGTTGTGAAACCGTTGGATCCTGGATTTTGGGAACATGGGGTTGTGTCTCGGGGAATTATTTGGTTCCAGTACTTGGATGGATCTCATCTATCCCTTTGTTGTTGCGACATTACAAGAGAACTAGGTGTGAATTTTTAAGTTACTGTTTGATTGTCTTCTTTCTCTGGCTTGCTGCTTTTCTTGTTAATTGACCAGAAGTGTAGAATTCACCTAAATGGGGTTACATGAACATGAAAACAAGAACAGTTTAAATGGGAATTGGTTCTGGTATAGATTGTGACCTGGATGTGGATGGTATATATTTCATGAATAAATAGTAACTCAGCGTTTGTGCATAGGCTGGTTTTGGAATCCCTAGGTTGGGATGTGTGCTTGTTACCTATACCTATATATATAGCGTTTATGGTTCTTATTTGCATCCCACCCAAGTTGAGCACTTAAGTTCCGAACACTCTCATTTCATGGTGGAGGTTGTTTTTCCCAACACTATTATGAGTGGCTTGTTATTAGCTCCTTTTCTGCTCCCTTTCCCGAATAGCCCAAGACTCTTCAGGCAGGCTGTGATGGCCTCAAGTCCATTATTAGCACAAGAAACTTTAGGTAGGGTAGTTGTGGTGGTTGGCCCTAGTGTTTGCAGGCAGGTTGTTTCTGAAGTGACTTCAGAATGAGGCCCATGTGTCTTTGGGTGTGGTAGAAGTTGTGTCCTAGGTGTCTGCGGGTGGGGTTTGGCAGTTGGACTATTGTGAGGTTGTGGCCCAGGTGTTTGTGGGTGGGGTTTGACAGTGGGACTACGGTGAGGCTGTGGTCGAGGTGTGTGCGGGTGGGATTAGGTAGTGGGAGTGTGGTGAGAATGGAAGGAATGGTTCAATGCATAGGATGTATTTAATAACCAGTTGGAAAGTGGCACAGGGTACCCAAATATCAATGTGCTATTACTATATGTTACTTGAATTGTGTTATTTGGAGAGCGTTCCTTGGTGAGGTTTGGGTGGATAGCTTTTCCTTGTTGGGTGTTTGGTTATCTCTTTTTCCACGGGGCACTATAATGTCTCCCCACTTGTGCACGAGAGTCTTTGGTTTACCCTACTGAGTATACTTTTATGCTCACCCATCATATATAAAACTGTTTTCAGGTTTCTAGGAGGACTTTATGGATCGTGCGTGACCGTACTAGCTCAGACCTTTGGGCCAGTCACTATTATTTATTTCCTTTATTGGTACCTTTTTACCAATGGTGTTTTGTGGCTTGTATCTTTTACCTCTGAACATGCATATGGGGATGGTTTACTTTCATCCGTAATTGTACTTTTTGTTTTGGTGTTGTGAGATTTACTATCTTTTCTCCCAATCCTATTAAAAAAATCGTAATACCTTTCATTTAGTGTGTGCTTTTATACCGTTGGTGCTAGTCGCCACTCTGGGACCTATTGAAGGAGGGTCTCAGAGGTCATTATCTCTCCTTCAACTTGAAGAAGGAAGGGTCTGACAATTTTATGTCCATTCCCTCATCTTGGTTAAGGTAGGTCATGACAAAATGGTATTAGAGGTACATGTTTGAGAGTTAGGATGAAGTCCAGAGTTAGGCATAGTAAGGATTGCATGGGATGGTAGGGTAACCGTGTTGGGTTACCTTGGTGCGTGAATATGGCCAGAGAAGACCGGTCAGGACACGAGATTTTAGGGCCCCCTGTGATCCGATGCAAGGACTCTGGACCTACCGAACGACCAAGTGAGGCCATGCTGATTGCAGGGTAGAGACCCTAGGAAAGGTACATGCATCATAATGACTTGTGTTCTCGTGTTTCATGGGTGTCTTTGGGATTTAAAATAAATGAAGAAGTCTAAGAAAATTAAATAACATTATTCTACACTACTCGGGAATATGCATTCGTTGTTTAACTTATAGCTATGGAACCTGGTTGGCGACCACAAGTAGTAGAGACGATCGAGGCCCAAGAGGTTGACTTGGATGATCGACAGAGGATCGAGTGAGAGGAGGAGGATAACCAGTGGCAGAAGACGCTTCAAGCTTTTCAGGGATAGACCCTTATGAAGTATGAGGGCAAAATCTCAGTCGTGGAGAGGGAGAGTTGGATCGAGGATCTAGTGATAGATTTCAGCTCGATTCGGTCTCCAACGGAGTACTGGGTTCCTCTGGCTGTTAGTTAGATGCAGGGAGCAGCGCGTTAGTGGTGGAAGCTTTATCATGGAGGGAGAAGGGAGACTGAGGATGTGTGGGATGACTTCGAGAAAGAGTTCTGGGTGGAATTATTCTCGTCCACGATGAAGGCTGAGAAGAGACAAAAGATACTCTCCCTCTAGGAGGGGAGTATTTCAGTGATAGAGTTGGGAATCAAGTTCAAATATCTCCTTCTCTTTGCTCCGGACCTCTTCCCGGATGAGGAGTCTCGGGCAAGATGTCTAGAGGAGGCACTCCGACCTCATTTTCAGTATGCTGTTGTTCCCTTTTCCTTAACGACGTACCTAGAGGTGTAGAAGAAGGCTAAAGTGGTGGAGAGGATGTACACAGTGGGGGGTATGTCACAAAATGGGATCCAGTTGGTCCCGTCAAAGGGGAAGCCGCAGCAGCAGGTCCCCAACATCAGGACCCTCAAGGTTTCAACTGGCAGGATGCATGCCTCAGCATTTTTAGTTCCGATCCCCTGGTCCTAGACATTTTATTTTCGGCCTAGGACCGAGGTGCTTCATCTATGGTAGTCATGGACATCTTCGGAATTAGTGCTCGGACAGAGTGCAGTACTGTCGGGGTGGGCAGGTTCAGCACACACTTCAGCCACAACAATTTCCAGCCAGGCCCTTTCAACAGCAGCATGGTTAGTAGGCTCCCGCCCCAGCGAGGGAAGACATTCTAGGAGGAGGCTGACCTCAGGGTGCTCCTCGGGGACCTCGGCCAGGGCATGGTCGTGGAGGCGGCCGGCAGCAGAGAGGCAGAAGAGCTAGGCATGGGAAGTTGCACGCCGTAGAGACAATATTTCTAGCAGGGCCAGTCGTCTTTTGAGTTACGATCACCTTGTTTAGTACTCTTGCCAATGCCGTGTTCGATACCAGTGCTTCACACTCCTTTGTTTCACCCATTCTGGCTCGTGCTTTGGGTTTAGATGTCAAGAGACTTTCAGTGCCTCTGGTGATGAGCACGTGAGTCTGAGGTCAGAATGACTCATCTTATGTTAGCCGAGGGTGTAGACTGATGATAGGGCTACATCATTCTATCAAAGATCTTCTATCGTTGCAGATATAGCCATACGATGGCATCCTAGGAATTGACTCGTTGTTCTCTGTCTGTTCCATCATTGACTGTTTCTGAGTAAGGGTTGTGTTTTTATATTTGGGCAGTCAACATGTAGCCTTCGTTGGAAAGTGAGGTTTTCAGAGAATCAGTAGGTAATAGGAGCCCCTCCATTCCCTGTTGGACGAACTATCAGTGGATTCTGTAGATGCAGAAATGGTGGAGGTCCCAGGGATCGTCAGTGAGTTTATGGAAGTATTTATTACGGAGTTGGTGACTCTACCCCCTCAATGTGATGTTGAGTTCAGGATAGACTTGCAACCTGGTGCCCGTCTGATTTCAATGTCTCCCTATCAGATGGTACATTCTGAGTTGCGGGAGTTACAGATCCAGATTGACGGTCTAATGAAGAAGGGTTTTGTTCATCCAATTGCATCTCTTTGGTGTGCTCATGTGTTGTTTGGGAAGAAGGTGGATGGTGGTCTAAGGCTGTGCATATAATATAGGAGGCTGAATCAGGTGACGGTCAAGAATCGCTACCCTCTCCCGAGGATAGACGATCTCTTCAACTAGCTGAGGGGAGTAGGATGGTTCTCAATGATCGATCTGCTCTTTGGATATCACTAAGTGAGGGTGATATCTCGAAGACTGCCTTCAGTTGTAGATATGGGAACTTTGAGTTTGTAGTTATGTCGTTCGGCATTAAGAATGCACCAGCTATGTTCTTGGGACTCATGAACTCCGTCTTCTTGGTGTTCCTAGACCGGTTCATAGTCCTGTTCATCGACGACATCTTGATCAACTGAAGATCAGAGGAGGATCACGTTGATCACTTGAGGATGGTTTTAGAGGTCCGCCGATAGCACAAGCTCTATGGGAAGTTTTCCATGTGCAAGTTTTGGATGTGAGATTTGAATTTCCTTGGGAACGTGGTGCCAGAGCGAGGGATAGTAGTGGACCCATTGAAGATCAAGTCAGTTTTTTCTTGGGAAACACCCAATAACGTGGAAGAGGGTCATAGTTTCATCGGGCTGGTAGGTTACTACCGGAGTTTTGTGCCCAACTTCTATTGAGTTACGACACCTTTGATGGCCTTGACCAAGAAGACCAGGCTTTCATGTGGAATAGGCAGTGCAAGGAGGCCTTAAGTTATCTAATGGAATTGTTGGTAAGTGCCCTAGTGCTGAGGTTTCCAGATGAAGGGGTGGCATGTGAGGTGTTTTGTGATGCTTCAGGGCAAGGCCTCAGGTGTGTGTTAATGCAGCGACAAGGGGTGATCTCCTATGGGTCTAGGAAGTTACGTCCCCAGGAGCATAACTATGCCACCCATGACATATAGCTTGTGGTGGTCGTGTTTTCACTAAATTTGTGGCGGCATTAACTCTTCGGGGAGCACTTTGTAGTCTTCACGGACCATAAGAGTTTGAATTATATCTTCTCCTAGCGGGACCTGAACTTACGACATAAAAGGTGGATGGAATTCCATAAAGACTACGACTTCAATATTTCCTACACCTCTGGAAAGGGGAATGTGGTGGCTGATGCTTTAAGCAGGAAGTCACAGAAGGATGTAGTAGGAGAGTCAGCAGATTCTTGGAAGGCGATGGATGAATTGGCTACCCTGTACCATAATGCAAGGATGGATGTAGTTAGAGGTTGCATGTATCAGGTGACAGTGCAATCTTATCTGTTATGGCTGGTTGAGGAGTCCCATTGGGGAGACTCAGAAAGTGAGGTGATGCGTGACCAGGTTATCCAAGAGGATTCTCCGGAAGGGTGGACAGAGGATGTTCAGAATTGGGTATTTTTCTGAGGAATGTTGTTTGTTCTAGAGGCTATGCATGAGAGAGTTCTTTGTGAGTTACACAAATCACACCTAGTAGTGCACCCGGGAGTTTCCAAGATGTATCGGGGCTTGAGAGGTCAGTTCTGGTGGCCTAGGGAGAAGCAAGTAGTAGTAGAGTTCGTAGCAATGTGCCTAGTGTGTCAACAGGTGAAGGCTGAACACCGTTTTCCAAGAAGCTTGTTGCAACCTTTAAACATTCTCAGGTGGAAGTGGGACGACATCTCGATGGATTTCGTCATAGGGATACCAAGGTTTTGAGGAGGCTGCTACAATATTTGGGTAGTGGTGGACCAGTTAATGAAATTGGATCACTTTCTGGCAATCATGGAGTCGGGTGCAGTAGATGCCTTAGAAAAAATGTACGTGGATGAAGTTGTGTGATTTCATGGAGTTCCAAGATCCACAGTCTCAGATAGGGATGCACAGTTTACCTCACGAGTTTGTGGAGGATTGCAGCATACTTTTGGAACCCAGCTACGTCTTAGCACTACTTTCCATCACCAAACATATAGAAAAACAAAGTACACCATCCAGACCTTGGAGGATATGCTACGAGCATGTGTTCTGGACACAAGAGGATCGTGGGTGCGATACTTGCCTCTGGTAGAGTTTTCCTACAATAATTGCTATCACTCTTTCATTGGAATGGATCCATTTGAAACCCTATATGGAAGGCCGGGTCACTCACCGCTGTGCTGGAATGAGGTTTCGGAAATGAGCGTTCTTAGCCCAGAGGTGGCGCAGAGCACGACGGAGAAGCTGTAGCTTATACGAGAAAGGATAAAGGTGGCCTTGGGCCGACAGATGTCATATGCCGGTAGCAGGAGGAGGCCCTTGGTGTTTGTGGTTAGACGCCACGTGTTCTTGAAGGTCTCCCCTTGGCATGGTCAACGGAGGTTCGATAGAGGGAGTAAGATTTATCCATGATTCATCGGACCCTTTGAAGTTTTGCGGCGGGTCGGTGAAGTGGCTTATCAGAAAGCACTATAACCGCCGCTACTGAGGATACATGATGTTTTCCATGTGTCCCACCTTCGTCGGTATCTGCACGATGATTCAAATGTCCTCGAATGGGGAGATCTAGATATCGAGGATGACGTGACCTTTGTGGGATGACCAGTGAGGATCAAGTATCATGAAGAGAAGGTGAATCATGGGTGAACCATTCCTCTAGTTTGAGTGTTGTGGAAACACGGTGGGCTTTAGGATAGTACTTGGGAACGTGAAGCACAGTTTCTCACCCAGTAACCAGAGTTTTTTTGAGTTTTGTGTTGTTCTGTTTGTTATAGAATGCTTCACCTTGTTGACTATGGGATGGGTGGTTTTCCTTATTCACATAATGTGTGTGAAAAGTCCTGGCTTTGGGGAGGGGAGGACCTGATCCATAATCAAGACTCATTAAGGTTGATGCGATTAAACCCATGCGAGTGAGTCAGTGCCGTCCAAAGAGGATAGTATATTGACCTGGGGAAGAGACTCTCCAAGCCATATGACTGGGCAGTTCGACCATGGTATGATTTAAGGTTCATGAAAGAGAAGTGTTTCTAGATAACGATGATGTTCATATCTAACTGGTATCTTCGAGGTGGTTTTTCAGACCCTTTATTCTCTTCTGGTTTGTTCTGATTCTTGAGGGAGAGAATAGTTTGAGAGGTGTCTAATGTAATCCCCCAGACCCTCATGGGCCATTACTTTTTCAATAGTGAGGCTCCACCAAAACAATGGCACTGTGAGGGTAGCACCGGTCAAGGGGGCACCGTGACAGTGGTACCAGTCGTGGTGGAACCTTGATGTTGGCACCGTGAGGGTGACACCATTACGGTGGCACCGTGCCCTCTCTGTTTCATTTCCATCCCCACTCCCATAACGTCTTTTTTTTACGTAAATTAAATATTTTTCCCTTTCAATGTCATTTAAAACCCATAATTAATTCCTAAAAATCCATAGAAACCTCCTCGATGGGGGATATTTAATAACAATTTAATGCCATAGTGAATAACTTCTGAACCATGTGGGAAACCACGATCCTAATTTATAGGATTTCAAAATCCCCATATCCCGTAAAAATGGGATTTTATCTATATATCATAGAGGAAGTTATTCTTCTCTTCTTCCATTTGGCCGAATCCTCTCCTTCTCCCAGGAGCGCCTGGAAGACCCCCCCCCCTTCCGAGACTTGTGGTGCACTTGTGATCGAGTCATCTGCTCGTCCTTGGAGATCCTAATGTCCCACCCCTGAAAATCACGCATCCCATGTTCTTGGCGCATGGAGAAAAATGTCGATCATTGATCAATCATGTAGGGATTTTATACTTCGTCACTTTTTTCTATGTATCATGCGGGGTGGGTATGCTTCTCCCCATTTGGAAATTTATGAAACCAAACATAAAAAAGATAATGAAGGGACATTTAAATAATTAAAGGGGTGTGTGATCGATGTTTTGATGTTCTATTTTATGTTGATATGTGTTGTGAATCATACGAGCCGATGATCACTAAAAATCATGGCCGATGGTGGTCTTTTTCTGTGCACTAATGAACCTCGGTGCTCCTGGATGTTTAAATAACTATAACAGGGAATTGGTTAATTACGTACACTCGGTTAAATAAATTGAAAGAACCAGGATCAACCCTTTTTTGATAACCCCGGTTAAAGCACATTGGAATTGAAACCATGGAGTGTGTTAAATCTTTTAAATATGAAAATGTCTTCATGGGCCTGCATTGTGTTGGTGGTAGCAGTTTGGTTGTTTCATTCATGGGCCGATTACTGGGGTGATATTGGTGGGGATGGGATCCCCTGTTGTTATACATTCGTTGGTTGTAAATTTGAGTTTGATTGGTTACTCTTATTATATCATGAATTGGGATGGGATCCCCCGTTGTTATACATTCTCTGGTTGTGAATTTGATGTTGTGTTGTTACTCTACATATATCAAGAATTGGGGAGGAATCCTCTATTTTTGAGAAACCATTGGCTCTGGGATTTTTGGGACACCGGGATGTGTCTTAGGGTTTTCTTTGGCTCCATTACTTTGAGGGATCTCACTTATCCCTTTTGTGTTGTGACTTTACAAGAGAACCTGGTGTGAATATTTACGTTGCTGTTTGGATATCTTCTTTCTCTGGATAGTGGTTTTTCCTGTTAATTGCCCAATAGTGTATAATTCACCTAAATGGGGTGACTTGAACATAAAAATAGGAACAGTTTAAATGGGAATTGGTTCTTGGATGGATTGTGACCTAGAAATGGATGGTATACCTTTCATGAATAAATAGTAATGTGTTGTTTGTGCTTAGGCTTGTTTTGGAACCCCTATGTTGGGATGAGTGCTTGTTACCTATACCTATATCTCTAGATTTTATGTTTCTGATTCTAACCCCACCCATGTTGAGCACATAAGTGCCGAAAACTCCCACTTCATGGGGGAGAGTGTTTTTTCCAACACTCCTATGAGTGGATGGTTATTATCTCCTTTTCTTCTCCCTTTCCCGAATAGCCCAAGACTCTTCGGGCAGGATGTGATGGCCTAAAGTCCATTATTAGCCCAAGAATCATCAGGAAGGGTAGTTTCGGTGGTTGGCCCAGGTGTTTGCGGGAAGGATGTTTCCCAAGTGTCTTCGAGATGAGGACCAAGTGTCTTCGGGCGTGGTAGTAGTAATGGCCTGGGTGTTTGCGGGTGGGGTTTGGCAACGGGACTATGGTGATGGTTTGGCCCAGGTGTCTACAGGAGGGGTTCGACAGTGGGACTGCGGTGAGGCTTTGGCCCAAGTGTGTGCGGGCGGGGTTTGGTAGTGGGGCTTCGGTGAGAATGGAGGGATTGGTTCGATGCGTATGATGGCTTTAATAACCAGTGGGAAAGTTGTGCGGGGTACCCAAATATCGATGTGCTTTTACTATATATTACTTGACTTGCATTATATGGGGAGCTTTCCTTGGTGAGGTTTGGGTGGATATCTTTTCCTTATTGGGTGTTTGGTTATCTCTTTTTCCACGAGGGACTAGAATGTCTCCTCACTTTTTCACGAGAGCCTTTGGTTTACCCTACTCAGTATACTTGTATGCTCACCCTACGTATATAAAAATGTTTTCAGGTTTCCAGGAGGACTTTCGGGATCGTGCGGGACCATACTACCACGAACCTTTGGGGCAATCACTTTTTTCTATTTCTTTTCTTGGTGTCTTTTTGCCTTTGTGGTTTTGTGGCTTGTATCTTTTACCTTTGACCATGCATATTGGGATGGTTTACTTTCAGCTGTACTTGTACTTTCCGTTTTGGTGTTGTGATATTTACTAACTTATCTCCCAATCCTATTAAAAGAAAAAGGGTAATGCCTTCCATTTAGTGTGTGATTTTATACCCTTGGTGCTACTCTCCACTCCGGGACCTATTGAAGGTGGGTCTCAGGGGTCATTATCACTCCTTCAACTTGAAGAAGAAAGGGTCTGGCAATTTTTTGTCCCTTCCCTCATCTTGGTGAAGGAAGGTCATGAAAAGGAACACTAGTAATGACCTCCAGAGTTGCTGATTACTATTTGGTACAAAATTTATGGTCCTCCTTTTCATTTCATTATCACATAGTAAGGAGGAACTGTACACCTATAGTTATAGAGTGGGCCTCCTTCCTAGATTGGTGATGTGTCATCATGGGGAGGGTATACAAAGATATCCTTTTTTGAAATTAAAAAGACTATTATATATTGAATTTACTTTTTAATAATAATCTATATCATATTTAGTAATATAGTATTGTATAAAACACATGTAAAATTTAATAAAAAAATACATGTTATTTTTCAAATTCAAAAAAATATATTTACTGAGTAAATATACCAAATAAAATTCAAATTGGTATAATGGAATAAAAAACAAAAAAATTAAAAAATAGACATAATAGAATAAATTAAATCATTTTGACCAACTATAATTATCAAATCAATGAAATTCGCTTTCAAAAGGAAACAATTTTTAATTTGATTAGCATTTTGAAAATCAATAATAGTGAACATTGAGATGATTTGAATTTATTGAAGAATAAAATAAATGAGTGGTATTTATAAGAATTATAAAATGAATAAAACTAAGAGAATAGTGACCCACATATTGTTAATTGTAACCTGACTATCTAAATTGTAATATGACCATTTGAATAGTAAATTACTCAATAAAAAGATATAATCATAGGTGAAAATTATTCACCAAAAACATTAACACGATAAATATAAATAAATATATATATATATATATATTATAATACCAAAAAATAAGTATTCAAATTATAAACTCAATGAATTTTTTGAAATTTTGTATTTAAATATAATTTATAAAATGAAATATTTTTTTGATTAATAAATAAATTACATATGCCTGATTTTGTTAAATGAATTTTATTTTTGAAATTAAAGAACAATATTTTTTTGGAATGTGATATGTTTGAAGTTTTTTATAAAATATTTAATTATTAGGTTAATAGTTAAAATATGTATCTTTTAAAAACAATATCTTTTATTAAGATCATTAATGATATGGTAATAAATTCATAATTTATAAATTGGCATGGAAAAAAAATTAGTAAGATAAACTAGTAATTAAAATGTAACAACAATTTCAAAACATGAAAATTAATTTTTTTAAGACGAAGTATTTTAAGTATTTGATTAATAATCTAATTATTATTTTTTCATTGTTCATTTTTGTATAAAAAAATTATTCTTTTATGAAGGGTTTATAAATTCATAAAAATCTTGAAATAAAATAATATATAATTCATAATTTGAAAATTACAATATTAAAACATTTACTTTGGAAGTAATTATTTATTCAATACATTAAACTAAAAATACCCCTCAACCATATATAAATACCCCTCATTTTTCCCCAAGAAGATAACCTCACATAATATTTAAAAATCCTAGCTTCTACCTAATTAAATTTTCCTAATACTCATTATAACATTAGGTAAGTTTTCTTGTTATAAAACTCCATGACATAAGTTAATTAAGGGTTATAAAAAGTAATAATATCAAGGGTGATGCACGATTCTACAATATTTTTTCAATTCCATTTTCATATTCTATTCTTTTATCATTCTATAAATTGTAATTAAGAACATATAAAAATAATAGGGAATATTTTTATCATGATATAAATGATATAAAGGTAGTATGAATATGATATTTACAATATCAAGATATTTTATATATTTATCTCCCTTTCTTTAGATAGTGGCTAGTCAATTGTTAGTTAATAGCCTACAAAGATGTTTTGAAATTTAAATATATTATTTATTTCATTAATATTTATAATAAATTATTAATAATATATAAATATGTAATTATATTTATTTTTATGCATTTGGAATTAATTTTACTAATATAAGTATAAAATTTAATCACAATAACAAAGTCAAAACAGACCATGTTAAATTAAAATAAAACATGACATCAAAATATCTCACCATTAAAAAAGATTATAAACATTAATATGAAATTATATTTATTGGTTTATAATAGAATAAATTATTTTAATTCACTTCTTAAATAATGTTTCAGTAAATATTCATTTCTTATATAAGAGACATAAATGTGAAAAAATAAAACATAACCCAAAGTAATGGTATATCTCTCAATAATTTATTTTAGGATTGTTTCTCATTATCTAAACATATTTAAAAAATGTTTAATCATCATTTTCATAAATTATCACCTTATTATAATATTTTTAATCATTTATGAGGATTTATGTTTTTTATCATTGACTTTGATTATATGTTATTTTTTATACTTCATAAAGATCAATATGTGATTATTTATTTACCTCTAACATTTGTATTATATATTTTTATCAAGATTTATTTAAAAAATTTTATATGAATAGTATACCCCATATCTCATAATAATTTTTTATTTATCATTTTTTTATCTAAATTCAGTGAAATCATAAAAAAATATGGTAAAATTAAAACATTATATGGTTTCTTAGGGAAAGATTTCAAACACCAATTTTTATTTTGTGATATCTTTTTTTCTCTATATTTTTCAATGATTATTATAAAATAAATTCTAAATTCAGTTTTTTTTCTAGTTGATATTTAATATTCTACTTCCTTGAGATGGTTTCTAAGCCATCTATTTGGATATTTGAGAAATAATAAATTTTATAAAACATCCAAACGAGTAATCTCGAATTTGTTCTTGTTATCTCTATGACCTATGATCTTTTGGTGAAGACATATAGTTCTCAATAAATATTTATGATCTTATATTGGGGATCCACAGTGTTTTATTCAACTATATGTGCCTTACGACACCAATATAAACGTTCTATTTTGATATTTTTGTAACTTACCCCATGCATCAAATACACTTAAAATGGATTTTGTATTTTCAAGGTGTTATATTAAGGTAAAAACATCTAGAGAGTTTCCATAATGGATTATAGGTATTCTGGTAGAGTATGGTTAAACTAATAGGATTTTTGTCTATACATAAGTGGGGTTTTGAAGGGATCATTTTATATGTGATATGAGTGAGATTTTCCTATAATTAGTTCCATATTCAATATATGTGTGTAAGGAACCACCCATACACATTACTTTTTCTAGTGATTTTAAACTGTAATTCACATTATCAAAATCTTGTGGATCTTATTGCACTAGAGTTTTAGAGAATTAGGACTATCACTTACTTTGTAAACCCATACATTACAACTGGACACTAATACATAGAACCAATTTTTTACACCAATAGAAACACTTTTAAAATAAACCAACATTTATTTTAATAAAATATCTTAAAAAATTTAATCTTAACATCATTATTGGCCATATTATACCTTAAAATCGTATGAGAAACAATTTACAAAAATTATATGAGAACAAAAATTTCAATAATGAAATAAAATAAACATAAATATTAGTTTTTTTAAGTCCATGAATCCCATATAATATTTACCTTTATATCAATATTATTTGGTCTATTGAAATAAATTGTTTTCATATTAAAAAAACTTTTATCTTAAATAAAAAAAATTAAAACCCAAAGAAAAAAACTATTTGGAAACAAAAAGAATAAAATTAAAAATGAGTGTTATCTAGGAATTACTAAAGCTATAATGGGGTCACTAGCACTATTTTTTCCACCCCATAGTATAAGATGTAACAGTATCACCCAATGTCGTCTAGGTCACCCCATCATATAATCTATAATGGGATCACCCAGTGCTATCAAGGACAACCAATCCTATAAGATGTAAGGGGGTCACCTAGAACAATATGGGCCACCACATCATATAATCTATAATGGGATACCCAGATTCAATCTTGAACACCACATAATGTAATCCATAAATACCATATTATAAATAAAACATTTATATACTCACAAAAACTTTATTAGTTAATATTTTAAAAACGTGTTTCAGTCACAAAATACCATTTCCCTTTTAAAAATTAGTTTTTAAATTGAAACAATATTTGCATAATAAAGAATCCATTTTATCTGAGAATAACCATTAAAACATATTAATAAAGGATAAAATGATTAGAGTCATGATGTTTGGAAAATCGAATCATTCTGTATTAGTTAAAAAAATTCCTTCGGTATTTTTTTATGTAATGTCCCAAAGAATATCATTTAGAAAATGATAAAATAATCATTTCAAAACATTTTATAAAAAGTTATACATGAGTTAAAATTACTTTTAAAAAATTAAAAAATAATTGTAAAAACATTTTTAGAATCAATTTGAGAAAACATAGACATGGGAGAAAAGATAATTTTAAGTTAAATTTTAAAAAATTAAATATTAAATAATGTCCTTAATTAATATCATATATTTTAAGTGATCATTAATAAAATGAATTAATTATGTTTTTATACTATAAATTAAGAGAAAATAAGTGGAAATAAAAAATAAGATATCAAAAATAGACTCCACATATATTCATAACATGAAGTAATTAAATAACTAGGCATTTAACCCAAATAAGGGAAATTGGGTAATAAATTCCCTTACCACTTAATAATAAGTCGAATTATATGCCCTCTAAAAGTAATATTAATCAAATGAAACATTTAATACTATTAATATAATGAGATTTGTGATATTATATATCAAGGTGGTGTATATACTACAAACAAAAAATAAATAGTTGGGGAATACAGAATATATTTTGCAAAAGTAAATGTGACACAAGAAACCCTTACCTTATTCGTCCCTTTAGTTATTTTATACATTAATGTCCGCATGACTATTACCTCCTTGATAGAACCATTAATAACCATGAAATTGGGTTTTTTATGATACTGAAATCAATTGGATGTGTTGATCATGGGTTGGAGGGGTTTTAGTATAACTTTTATGAGCATCTAGACTTGGGTGGAGAAATGTGGGGTGAGGAGTGGTTTTTATACCTAAGGAGGGGTAGTTTTAAGTGATTAAATAATTTTTGTATTATTTCAAAATCCAACCATTTTATGGTGTAATTAATTTTAATGAATTATATTAGAAAAAAAAATTAAAGTCTTCATATGTTCTATAAAAACAATGATAAACAATTTAAAGTAGTAGTTTTTAGGTATTTTATGATATTACCTTTTGACATTAATATGTTTTATTATTTCGCCTATACTATGGTAAATCCATTTTTAACAAAGAAACTATATTATTACTAAAACTAAAAAAACCATAATAACTACTTTGGACATTAAAATACCAAATATTGAATCCATATAACTTTATTCAATTTTTAGAATTGTTAAAATATTAAAACAAACCATATACATGAAAACAAATGTGCGTTTTTGAGAAGTGTAATTTTTAAGAAAAATAGGATTTTATATTAACATTATGACTAATAATAATAATTTTATGAAACTCAATTAAAATTTAATGATATATAATATATATAACTTACAAAAATCATTCCTAATGAGAGAATATTTTAATTAAATAATAAAGCGAAAAATTATGTTCTTTAATGTAGTTTTCATAAAAATACCATTTTTAAAACAAAAATATTATTCTAAAATACAATATATTTTATTTAAAAAATAATTTATGTTGATTATATTTATATAGATAATAGTTATTTTTCTAGAAAAAAATTTAAATCATAATTGTCCTTTTAATTTGTTTAATTTATTGAACAGAAATGACATTTTTTTTAAAAAACTATATTTTCACGATTCACTAAAAACCATTTTAAAAAAAACACTAAAATTTCACTAAAAGGAAAGAAAATAATATATAATTCAAAAAATTATGATAATTTTATGAAATTGATATCCTAAAATTTCTAATAAATAATTATTATATTCTCTAATAAAATACCGAAAAACCCTTTTATAAGAAAATGTAATTTTGATGAGTAAAATACCTACTAGAAATATGGGGGATTATTTAAAATTATTTAATGAATACTTTATCAATGAGTATGAATATTATAAATTTTATATTTTCATTATTATTGTCCATACCTAGGAACCCAACAACTATATTATAATGATAAAATTTAAATAATTTGATTTTTTTTGTTTGTTTAAGCTCTATAGTATGTATCTTATACAGTATAAAACATTGTATTTAAAATTTTGAAATATCAGGATGTCACATTCTCCCCCACCCCTTAATAAATTGTTTTGATTAAATTTTTATTCAATATAGAAAAAATAGGGGTTGACATTTGAATGTACATTTTTAAAAATCCAACATTGTAAAAAGGATAAATAAAACATCTACTTGAATAAGAGAGAAATGAATGTACAAATATCACTTGATATAATACATACTAGTTTTTCCATTTACGAAAACATGTACATGAAAAATAAGATATAACACTAAATTTCTTATAGATATTGATGTGGAACGTGGTTCTGAGAAAGTTAACCATAAAAAATCATAACTGTGATATATGTTAAAAGGAAATTGATTTCTCAGAAAAAAATTAAAAAAATTGAATTTGTTTCAAATATAATATTTATAGAGGTACGGAATTTTTTTATTTCCTATACCATGAAGATAATTAAATATACTTACTTTAAAATTATAATTTCCTCTTCATTATTTCTAAAAATGATGTGTATATAAGAAGAATTCTTTACACTTAGAGTATCAAAATAAATATCTATGAATCAAAAAATATTTAAAATTGTAAATTACAATTCATCCTATATTTATTAATTAAAAAAAATAGTTGAAGATATTTTATTTGTCCAAAAATAATAAAACATTATGTCATGGAAAAAATTACCTCCAAAATTCAATAGTAATACACAAAGTTCAACATAGATCATTCAAGAGATAATAGTCTTTAATGTTCATAAAAACATTCTAGACAAAAATTCAAACTCAAAATTTTGAATGATTTTTTCACATAGTCTTCCATGATAAATTTTATATATATATTCAAATAATATTAATCACTATTGAAGTCTCTTTTTAAAATATAATTTACCTAGACATATAGTTTTTTCCATACATAAATTGAATCATCATAAATCACATTTTCTCCAAAATATAATTCTTCTTTTATATTTAAATTAAAGTCCCATAGTATTATTTTTATCCTAATCATATAATGATCCCAAAATAGCGAACATCTTCAAAAATAACATTGACCACTTAATCTACAAATCAATTTTCAATCCCATGTTTATCAATATGATATATAATATGATTTGAAAATGAACTAATCATTTTTCCATCATGTAGACTAAAAATTATTAAATAATATTCATACAAACCAATAAATCCCATAGTATAGTGTTCGGTGATACACCCTTGTAACCATCCATGTGTGGGTTCAATCCACTCATCCCTCCCAATCAATACAATATTTTACCAATCCTATTTATTGCCCTTTTGTCTAAAACTATATTAATATAATCCCTATAAAATAATAAAAATGTTAGAAACATCATAAAAATAACCCTAATATATTCACCCTTAAATAAGTGTTTTAATCCTATAAATATATTTCATATGTATAAATCCTCATCACAAAAAATTAAATTCCATAATTAACTCAAAATCAGAGATCATATAAACAAAAAACGCTTCAAATTCCTTTAAACTAATGTCTATCAAAATAATGAAATTTCTCTTAAAATAATCTTTTTCATATCATAATATTAAGGTATACATTTACCATAATAATTATCACATTTTTACTAATTTTTAAAGGAATCAGTTCTATTTAACATATACTTCTATATTTGTAAAAGAAATATCTACTATAGAAAAAATCTAGAGGTTTTCCATAATTCTTTTAGTATTTATAAAATACCAATATTTTATATGTTTTGAAACTAAATATATAAACCCATCATTCATTCGTGTTTTTTCCTAAAACCATTAACCATATTTATTCATCTTATTCCTTCATAATTTACTGTTATAATCAAATATATGAATTATATCTTTATGATTCATCAATTTCATCCAATAAAACGCCACATAATTTTAACAGAAGAAAATAAATATATATATATATATATATATATATTAAGCTTTCTTAGATATCCTCATTATCTTTTAACATGATTCTAATATTCCAGAAAGTAAATGGTCATGTCCATTTTGGAATTTCGATTTTGGAGAGAGTTGGTAATGTTAAGATTATGAAAATTATATTTTGACCCATAATTTATTCTTGGATGAAAGAAAATGTTATAAAAATGTAAAATAGTTTCATACAGTTTATTTGAGTACATAAAAAGATGTAAAAATAATTTGAGTGGGTATTTAAAATAAAAATGAAAATAAAATGAACCAGAATAGATAATAATGTAATAAAAGATATGTTTCATTCTATAATAATTGTGTATTATAAATCTAGTGAAAAAAATATCATTGAAATGTGAAATGAATTATTACATGTTAAAATGAAAATGGCCCTTTTAAAGAAATTACCTAGAGAAACTCTATATTACTTTTGAATTTAATTCCTTTATACCTAAATTGATTATATTTATAAATAAAATCTCTTACAATAAAATTAACACCCTATAAATCCATCACCATAAATGAAAAAATGGTCATCAATGAATTTGAATATATAATTATTATTACATTTGTTAGACTACAATGATAACCACTACATTAAAGAAACCATATTAATCTACAATGTTATCTAAACCCTCATTTGATATCAATTGTATGCACCTGGAAATATTAATTACCTATTATGGTGATTTTAAACTATAATTTACATTATTACATTGTGAAGGATATTTTCAGTTTAGAGTTTTATAGAATTTGTAATTACAATTACATAGTAAACTCATACATTAATTGTGGAAATTTATAACCAATATCAATTTTTTCAACCAAGGAATCCATTTTAAAATAGAACTAATTTTAAAATGATGAAATATATTCAATAATTTTATATTGACATAATCCTTATCCCTACAATTCCTTAAATGCTTATGAAAAAAATTTAAAATATGTTTCATTAACCCAAAAATCTTAGCGATGTTCATAAAGAATGAAAATAGTTATTTCCTTGAAAAACACAAAACTCATGTAAACCATTCTCTTAAAGTACTGTACGCTAGTGAAATTAAACATTTTCACATGAAAACACACATTTTTAGCTCAAATAATGTCCAAAAACCAATATAATGAAAAATAAATAGATTTTTTTTGAAACAAAGAGTATCACATTCAAAAACCCATTCAAACACCTTTTAAATAGTATAATCAAAGAAGTGAATTTTAATATAATCATTATCCAATGAATTAGAGAACTATATAGGTGAACCCAAAGATATAACGGGATCACCAAGAACTATCTATGATAGTCAATCATATATTATATAACAGAATCCTCAATACCTATTTGGAACACCCCATCATATAATTTATAATGGGCTCACCCCAAGTTATTTTGGCCACCCCATCATACGAGTTATAACGAGCTCACCTGAGGCTATCTAAACCACCATATCATATAATATATAATGAACCTTCCAAGTTATATCTCCTCCACCACATAATATAACTCTATAGTACAATATATTGAGTAAAAAATTGGTATTATTTTATTTTTTATTCATAAAATATTTGAAAAACTATTTTCGACTTGTAAAATAAAATTTCCTTTTTAAATTATCAATTAAAATCGAAACATTGTTCACAAAAAAAATTCTTTTCAAATAAAAATGAAAACCTCAAAGGGATGAATCAATTCATGTAATAGTCATGATGGTGGGAGAATCTACCCATGCTATCAATTTTAAAACACATTCTAACTGATTTTTTTTTATAAAATTCTTAATGAAGGTCATTTAAAAAATGTCAAAATATTCCTTCAAAACCATTCCACAAAAAAGAAAATATGAGTTTAAATGGATTTATAAAAATCATAAAAAAAATTGTAGAAAATAATTTTAGACAATTTTAGTTTGCATGATCATATTGAAAAATATATTTTTAAGGAAAATTTTTAAAATATAAGGTTTTTTAAATAATCACTTATAAATATAATATCATTGAAGATAGCATTAATAAAATGGACCAAATACATGTATATAATATAAATAAGAATAAAACAGAATAAATAAAACAAAATATATTCAAAATCCATTTCACAAATAATATTTCCATGATATAATCTTAAAAGTAGATGCATAACCCAAATAATGGAAATTGGGTTAAGAATTCCCCTATTACTTCATAATCAGTCAAATCAAATACCCCATTAAATATATAAATATAAAATGAAACATTTAGTACAGTTAAGATAATTAGACTCATGGAATTTTATATAAAATGTTAGTATATACACCACATAATATAAACAAGTGGTGAATTAGGCATATTTTTACCAAAGTAATAGTGAGATGAGATTCCCTTTCCTTATGCTTCACTTTAGATTTTTCAAACTACAACCTCCTCTTGAATATCACCACTTTTAAGGATCCCTTAATGACATTTTTATTTTTATTTGGTTGAGACCAATAGTACTTGGATGTGAGTAGAGTAGAGATGATGGGTTTTGGGAGATATTTTAAGAGATTCAATGATTGTGAGGGGAAACGGGGTGGTGAGTGTAGGATCAAAATAGTGATGTAGATGATCAATATACAAGAGGGGGGGGGTGAATTGTACACTTTAAAAATTCCTTTGGAACCTTTAAAGTTATTTAAGAATAACTATGGTTTCCTTAAGCAAAGGAAATGACTAAGTTTAACAAAGTTAAACTAAGAAAATTCACAACACCTCTAACACCAAATGCAAACTTGGAAAGAGATTTCGAAAGTAAGTTCCGGAAATATGTTTCCAAAAATTGAAACTTAACAAATGATTACAAAGTGAGATTCTACCTTATATCGTATATAATCTAAATGAATCAGAGTACAAGTAAGGAAGTATAAGAATGTTATACTTTCCTAATAACACAAAAAGCAGCGGAATAAAAACAAGTAGTAGAACTACTAGTAACAAGATATAAGTCTTTTAACCCAAAGAGAATGGTATCCAACAACCTTGGATAAAGGTCCCTTGATTTATACTTTCAAGAAAGTCTGTCTTACCCACACTAGGGTAAGCCCTCGATACGAAGATCGGAGTCTCTGTCTTGCTATCCCCGCAAGCCTTCAACTTCAAGGTAGTTGGCAACCTCTGTCTTCCTCAGCAAGGAAGCCCTCGAACTTCAAGGTAGTCGGCACCTCTGTCTTCCTATCCCCGGAAGCCCTCGAATTTAATCACCAACATTCGAAGTCGCACGAAACATTGAGATTTAATAAGAGCCTCTCTCTCTATAAATCACTTCAAGCATGTAAACACATGAGTAGAAGATCTGTCAGCTTTTCAGCACCGAGCTCTTTCAAATGAGCTCTTATTTATAGGTAAGGTCGGCTCCTTCTCCAATGTTCATATTTTCCTTAATGATCGGAGGGACATGTACATGTGTCACTTAGACAACGGTTAATAAGAAATAGAATAGACGACCTCATTTTATAACAAAACAAGTGTAACAGAATGTACGACATTGTTTTTACATCTAACTCAAAAGTTCGGAATGAAGAATTCGGAGTGAAGGTTCGGAGTGTAAGGAACAATAATAAAGAGTAGTCAAAATATAAAGGCATAGGAAAAATGAAGGTTCAGATTCTAACCAAAAATAATATTTTAGAGTCTGAATTAATTCAGAGTTTATAAAACAAAGATGATCAGATTCTATTTAATAGGTGAATTCGGAATGGTCATTCAGAATTAGAATTCGTCATCAGAATTTGTAATGAGAATTCTTCATCAGAATTCGTAATGAGAATTCGTTTTCAGAATTCGTAATGAGAATTCCTCATTAGAATTCAGAATGAGAATTCGTCATCAGAATTCGTAATGAGAATTGATCATTAGAATTCATATTGAGTATTCGTTATCGAACTTCATAAGAATTCATATCCTGAATCGGGAATAGAACTTAGTCAGAGTTCATATCCGTAATTCGGAATGAAACATCCTTATAGTTCTTATCCAGAAATCGGATCCTAAAACAGAATGCTTCATATCAAAGTTTCAACGATTCCGTGAAAATGAATCCGAATCTCATACTTAAGAAAAATATGGATAAAAATATGATAAGGATAATTTTTCTTATAAAAGCGATTTTCCTTATAAAAGCGATTTTCCTTAATAAAAGAGATTTTCCTTATAATAGCGATTTTCCTTATAATAGAGATTTTCCTTAAGAAAGAAATTTTCCTTAAGATAAGGTGTTTGTGATTTTCAAAACAAGAAGGAATGGAAATGTCATAAGGAAAACCTTATTGACTCAACAATCTCCCCCTTTTTGGAAAGCACAAACATACTTACGAAAAAGAAATTCTAAGAAGAAAGAAAAACATTAAGGCTTATCTCCCTTTGCTTTAAAGATATTGATGAATACGACTAACTCCCCCTTAGGCATTGAAACTCTAAGGATCGTATTCAGATTTCCGGAGTGATAAATAAGAAGGTTTTCTTTAATGAAAAACTCCACCTTAAACAAACTCTTATCAGTGTTCTTCTTTTTCTTAAGGATATTTTCCTTCTCCCCCTTTGTGATTTTCAAAAGGAATTGGAGGGAATGGAAAAAATAACAATGTACCTAATAAATTAGTAATGACAACAATAGAAACGACAAGCACGAATTTCATTAGGTTTGAAATCTAAGCAGTAGAAAAAAAAATACCATAAAAAGATCAGATTTGGTTATTTCGGATCTTTTTCCTTCGACATGAGACCCTTTAAAATAGTCTTGATCTTCTTCAGGTCATTATGATCTTCTTCAGCTTACTTCTCTAAGACAACTATTCTTGCAGATTGAGCTTCAATTTTTTCTTCATGGGCTTTCAGCTTTTCTTCCTGAGGTTTGATCTTTTCTTTCTGAGCCTTCATCCTTTATTCAAAATCAATTCGATGATCCCTTTCAAACATCCATTTTTGTGAAACGGAATTCAGCTTCCCATTCAGATCTCTCACTTCTTGAATCCGAAAGTTCTTTTCTTCTGTCAGCTTCTCTTCAAAGGATGAAGTTAACTCATTTATCTTCTTGTCCTTGGTCTCAAAGGCATCTTTGATATTGTCTTGAAACTCATCGAATAACCTCATCTCTTCAATAGTCTTCTTCGACCAGTTTGTCATCCTCTTGCAAGATCTTCTATGAGCTTCGTAGCCAACAAAAAACGTTTTGAACTGAGCCTCTATTTCAACACACTTATCCATAACCATAGATACGGAGTCTGTTTTCTGATTTAGAGAATGTTGGAGCATCTGGCACCTCGAGTCAATATTTGAGAAGGTCGGAATGGTTCCCACCAACTTCTTTAAGGACTGAACAACAATGTCATGCCCCAATGAGGATGACTCTGAATCTGAAACTTTGCTTGGAGAGTTTTCTTCCTCAATAAGCTCCAACTTCCTTTTAGATGAATCACCAAATTCTCTTTTCTTGCTTGCCACTGATTTCAGAGTCTCAACAAGGAGTTTCTTTCCCTTGTCTTTTTTCGGAATCGATTCTTGATCAGGAGTTTTCTGCTCGCCAGTAGACACTTGAATAATATCATCAACAATTTTTTGAACAACATCTTCCTTATTCTTATCCTTCTCTGGAGTTACTAACTTAGAGGATTCAGCCTCTGCTGTTCAGAGTTATAGATGTTCCAAAGGTGATCCTTTATAATCATCTACTTGTTTCAAAAGATATCCTGTTTCACCACTTCCTTCAGTAACTACTTCTTCGTCTCCCACTTGCTAAATTTGCTCAAGTAGCTCAACATACTCAGCTGTAGTCTCTTCCGGAAGATCAAGGTTTCTTCCTGGAGTCTCAGGTAGAGATTCCATGGAGAATGATCTCAGAACTGGAATGCTTCCGGATACCATCTCATTAAACTTCAACAATGCTTGGACTGCCTCGGCTTCTGACATCTTCTTCTTAAGATTCTTTTCCTTTACTTGTTTTTGAAGCTCATCAGCAGTTTTCTCCTTCAGGGCCTTAGCTTCCGCAGGGTCCAATCCGAACTGCGGATCCCCTTCTTTCCTTTTCTCTTTATCTGCTCTCCACTTCGCAACAACCTCATCAGGATAGGCCTTCTTCTTCTTTGTTTTGGGAGGTGCGGTTTGAACATCCTTTGACTTTGGATCATGTACTTCAGCTGCAGATTCTTTCAACTTTCTTTTCTTTACAGGCATAGATGATTCCGGTTCAGCAGCCTTCGGAGCCGCTTCTTCTTGATTAGGTAAATCGACGAACTCACCAATCTCCTTGTTGAAAGCCACATCCATCCTCATAAGGGTATCATAACTGACCAACAAAATTTTTCAAACCCTTGGCTTAGATCTGCAAGCTTCCTTGAAAGATTCAAGGCATCGAACTATCAACTTTGATAATATTGCTGGGTACATTACGATCTGGGCTCTGAGATTTTCTTTCTTAATATTCTCAATGGTTATAAGAATATGCCTCATGAAGTTAAACTTCCTTAGATTTATCAGGAAATATAAGATATATATCTCAGTCTTCTTCAAGGTGTCTTTATCACCTTTCCTCGGTACGATAAGCCCTTGTACCCACAATTCTAGAATCTGGAAATTTGTAGGCAAACTAGAAATCTTCGGAGCCTTGTCATCAGAGAGTCCGAGAGTCTTCAAGGCTTTTTCCTTGTAGAAGCTAATCTTAGACTCTGGCAATACATGAGAAATAAATTCGGCTTCTCCTTCATAGGGAAACCCTACCAAGCTTGCAGCCTTGTTATAAGAAAGCTTATAGGTATTTCCATAAGACTTAAAAGAAAAAATCTCCCTATTATCTTCCTGAAAGAAGGAAACTGTTTCATAGAACTCAATTAGTAACTCCGTAAAAACATTGTCTTGAGTCCCCGGTTTGGATACAGCAACATTTTCCTAGCCATTCAACTTGATGTTCTTCGAAATAAGAGAATCATAGTTATTGAAGAAATCCAGATGGACTAACCTTTCTCTGTAAACTAACCATTGTGAAATGGGTTTGGTGGATGACATCTCTTGAGACACTAACTCCGCAGACATTCAGATCTGAAGTCCTCTGAGAAGTTCGGAACGGAGAAATCTGAGGTTCATAACGGCATTAAAATAGAGAGCCAGAGATTCGAGACGCGAGATCTTGAAATCGATGTGGGACAAGTATTTGAGTCCCCTTTATATAGGCAATGGAACGATGGTTCAACTTCCTTGGTTGATCTAATGGTTTGAATAAGCTGAGACCAGATCTGATGGTTGAAAACTTGAATCCGATCTTTTTGAGGTTTTTATTAAAGCAACGAAATAAGAAAACTATAATCCGAAAACATAATACAAGAAAATTCCAGCAAGTAAAGTATCACTACGAAAACTTGAGTAAGGAAATCATACCTTTCGGATTGGCTGAGAAGGATTATTCGTAATGGATAATATAAAAATGATTAAAAAAAACTTTATTATGAAAAGACAAAGTTCTCAAAAAATTACTACAGAAAACAATCTCAGTACGAAAAACTTATTACAAAAAAAATTCATTACAAAAAACTCAGTACGAAAAATTTAGTACGAAAAAAAAACATTACGAAAAATCGGTACAAAAAATCTGGTTATGAAACTTCTAGTACAAAATTTTCAATTCGGAAGTTTTTAATACGAATACTTCCATTCTAGTAGTATCTTGTATGAAAATTTCAATTTTGGAAAATTTGAGTTCCGGAAGTTTCATTCCGGAAATCTTCATTCCGAAAAGTTTGAAAACAATTTTTGAAAAACATTGTTAAACTATCAATCAAATGTACCCCCCTATGAAAAGGAGTTTATTACTGTAAGGAGACTTTTTCAACATAAATTCAATTAAGGAGGATTACTATATAGATATCATTCCTAACTTCTATTTAATATATTCAATTCTATCAGAAGGCAATGATTTTGTGAAAATATCAGCGAGTTGATCTTGCATTCCAATAAACTGAAGAATAATATCTCCATTAAGTGTGTGATCCCTAAGAAAGTAATGCCTAATATCTATGTGTTTTGCATGGGAGTGATGTGTAGGGTTCTTACTTAGGGAAATGGCACTTGTGTTATCACACAAAATTTGAGTTTTAGTAAAACTCAATCCATAGTCTGTGAGTGTATGTTTCATCCACAACACTTGAGCGCAACAATTTCCAGCTGCTACATATTCAGCTTCATTAGTGGAAAGTGCTACAGAATATTGCTTCTTGCAGGACCAAGAAACTAGTGAATCTCCTAATAATTGACAAGTTCCGGATGTACTTTTTCTATCCATTCTACATCCAAAAAAGTCAGCATCAGAAGAGCTTTTTAGAAAAAAATCATTTCCAGAAGTATAAAATAATCCTAGATCCATGGTTCCCTTAAGGTAGTGAAAAATCCTTTTTACTGCCTTTAAGTGAGATTCCTTAGGATAGGATTGATATCTTGCAGATAATCATACTGAAAACATTAAGTCTGGTCGACTAGCTGTTAAGTAAAGTTGACTTTCTATCATACCTCTAAAAGATGTTTGATCTACTGGTTTCCCATCTTCATCAAGATCTAAAGAGTTTGAGGTACCAATGGGAGTACTTATACTCTTAGTGTTTTCATACCCATACTTTTTAAGAAGATATTTAATATACTTATGTTGAGATATGAAGGTTCCTTCTGGTTTTTGAGAAATTTGAAAACCAAGGAAAAATGTTTACTCACCCATCATACTCATTTCAAACTCAGATTTCATTAGACTAGAAAAAGAGTCATTCAAAGATTGCTGAGTTGAACCAAATATAATGTCATCAACATAAATTTGAATAATCAAAACATTTTTCTTATCTTTCTTTATAAAAAGGGTTGGATATGCATTTCCCTTAACATAGTTATTTTGAAGCAAAAATCTAGTGAGTCTATAATAAAATGCTCGTGGGGCTTGTTTAAGGACATACAAATCTTTGGTAAGTCTAAAAACATGATCAGGATGTTTTGTATCTTCAAAGCCAGGAGGTTGTTCAACAAAAACTTCCTCTTGAACATAACCGTTAAGAAAATCACATTTCTCATCCATTTGGAAAAGTTTGAAATTGAAGAATTATGCAAAAGCAAGTAGAATACGGATAGATTCAAGTCTAGCTACTAGAGCATAGGTTTCTTCATAGTCTATTCCTTCTTGCTGATTATAGCCTTTAGCAACAAGTCTAGCTTTATTTCTTATTATGACTCCATTTTCATCACATTTATTTCTGAAAACCCATTTTACTCTAATAATAGATTTCTCCTTAGGTATTTTAACCAAGCTCAAGACTTTATTCCTTTCGAATTCATTAGTTCATCTTTCATTGCTTTGATCCAATCATCATCGCCTAAATCTTCAGCAGTGCTTTTAGGTTCTAAATGGGAAAGAAATGCTAGGTGTTCTACTTCATTTCTTAAGGAACATCTAGTCCTTACAGGTTGATTTACATCACCAATGATGCTATCACTAGGATGATTCTTAAGAAACCCCTGATTTGGGTTTTGTAAAACCTGTTCATCAACATATGGTAGAAAGTCTTCTGGGGTAAATGTTTCAGAAGTATCTTCTTGAACAATTTCCTTATCAGATGATTCTTCTATCGAAGGATGATAATCAGTTTTTGAAAACACATCTGAAGATGTAGGCTGAGATGGTTTAAAAACAAAAGGATCTCACTCATCAAATTTTACATGTACTGTTTCCTCAACAGTGCAAGTATTTTTATTAAAAACACTATAAGCCTTAGAGGTTGTGGAATATCCTAAGAAAATCCCTTCATCAGATTTTGGTGTGAATTTATGTAGGTTATCTTTAGTATTCAAATTGAATACTTTGCAACCAAAAACCTTGAAGTAGTATAGTCTAGGTTTTCTACCATTCCATAACTCATAAGGAGTTTTATTAAGAAAATGTCTAATCAAAACTCGATTTATAGTATAACAAGCAGTACTTATAGCTTCATCCCAGAAATTTCTAGCAATATAATATTCACTCAACATGGTTCTAGTTATCTCTTGAAGAATTCTATTTCTTCATTCAACTACACCATTCTGTTGAGGAGTTCTAGGTGCTAAAAAATTGTGAGTAATACCTTTCTTACTACAAAAAGTTTCAAAATCATAATTTTGAAATTATCCTCCATGATCACTATGGATAGTTTTCAATGGAAGGTTTTTCTCATTTTTAACTTGAGATCTAAAACTTTTGAAATAGGAAAAAGCTTCAGATTTCTTTGCTAGAAAATAGACCCAAGTAAATATAGTGTAATCATCAACTAGAACAAACACATAGTATTTGCCTCCAATACTTCCATTTTGTGTTGGACCAAAAAGATCCATGAGCACTATCTGTAATGCATCGGTTTTTGAGACTTCACCGATTGACTTAAAACTATATTTATGTTGCTTTCCATATTGACAAGGATCACAAACTTTTGAAGATTCAAATCTAAGCTCCGGTAGATCCTTAACTAGTTTCTTCTTAGAGAGTTTATATAGGTTTCTAAGATTACAGTGTCTTAATCTTCTATTCCATAACCAGGAATGATATTCCATTGCACTTAAACAAGGTAAATCTTGACTCCTGAGGTCTTCTAGGTTCAAAGTGTAGACATTCTCTTGCCTATTGGCTGAGAGAATAAATTCTTCCTTGGAATTGTGAACTAAACACTTATCATTCCTAAAATTCACAAGGTAACCTTCATCACATAACTGACTTATGCTAATGAGGTTGTGTTTAAGACCCTTAAAAAAAAGAACATTTGAAATCAAGGTTTTACCAAGAAAAAAAATATTACCAATACCAACAATTTCTCCCTTAGCATTATCTCCGAATGTTACCTTTCCTCCTTTCATTTTGATAATCTTTTCAAAATAGATTTTGTTACCAGTCATGTGTCGGGAACATCCACTTTCCATGTACCGTGTATTGTTGCTGGTACTCTTTATATTTTCCAGAAATCAAGAAGAAAATTAGACTTTCGGAATCCAAACTTGTTTGGATCCGAGATTTCCAGACAATAAAATTTTAGGAACCCACATCTTCTTAGAGAAGTAAGCTTTGTGAAATCCTAAAGATTGGATTTTGTTCAATGAACAATTCTTTGCCCAGTGACCACCACATTGACACTTGGTACAAAATGGGGCACTTTGAGGAACAAAATAATTGTTACTGAAAATAGGTTTTGCATGGGTATAACCAAATCCGGATTTATTTCTTAATGGTCGTATTTGAGAATACATTTTATAAAAATTTTCCTTTCCATGGGTAAAGTTTGATAAACACTTCTTTAAGGAAAAGATTTCGGACTTCAGTTTTACAACCATGTTTTTATCTTCAAAATCATTAGTTTTTGAACTAGAGTTAGGCTCGAAAACATTTTTATTAGAAATTACTTTTTCTAATTATTTAGAAAGTTTGTTCTTCTCAGAACTTGCTTCCTCATGATTTTTTGAAATACTTTCAAAATCAGAATTTTTCCTATCAAGATCATTAGAAAGATCTGATATCTCTATTGTAAGAATAGAATTCCTAGAATTTGCCTTATCATGTTTCTTATTGATTTTGGAATTCTCAATCTCAAGATGTTTAGCAAACCTAGAGACTTATTCATAAGTAGGTAAAGTATTTTCTTCATCAGAAGATGATTCTTCATCAGAAGAGTTATAATACTTACTATCATTATAATTTAAAGAAACATTGTTCAATGATTTAGCATTTCGTACCTTAGCCATAAAACAATGGTTATCGATAGGTAATCTGGATATGAGACCAATATTCTTATGTCCCGAAGATTCATAATCAGAAGATTCATCTAAAGAGTCACCACCACTGGCACTCCAGGTGTCATTAGCTTTCAGAACATTCTTATCTTTTGCTTTATAATACTTCTTTCTGTTCTTGTCTGAATGTCTTTCTTTCCTTTCTTTCTTTTTGAGCAAAGGGAAATCTAGTCTAATATGTCCTTCTCTCTTGCATTCATAACAATTAACTTCTCCATCTTTCTTATCTTTCCTTTCCTTTTTCTTATACTTAGATTGAAAATTTCTCTGACCATCTATCTTGTCCATCCATCGAGAAAGATTTGCTAGTTCATTATCTGAGACATCACTCTCACTAGATTCGGATTGAAAAATAACATTCTTAGACTTGGATATGGTTACTCTCTCAGAAGTCTTAGCTTTCATCTGATTTGAAGTTGTTGTAAAAGAAACAGTACCATTTCCATTCTTCTTCTTGATGTTGTCAGCATCTCTATTCATTCTTGTTTCATGTTGTAGAAGAGTTCCAAATAGCTCATCAAGAGTAATTTGAGTGACCTTCCTGTTCTCATCTATAGCTATTCTCTTGGACTCCCACTCATTGGGAATAATATCAATTTTCTTATCCACAAGAGCTTCATCATCTAAACCTTTCTCTCTCATAGATTGTAGACTGTTGACAATAGTCATAAATCTTTGTTGAAATTTGCATATTGGTTCACCATAAGGAAAATTGAAGCCATGATATTCAGCTCTATGCATAGCTCTTCTAGTATCAATCACCTTAGAAGTCCCAAAGTGTGTAACCTATAACTTCTTCCAGATACAGTTAGCTGATTCACAAGAAGAAATTTGGCTGTATATATTTCTAGTCATTGAATAGAGTAAAGTGTTGCGTACGTTATAATTGAGTTGATATTCTTGCTTTTCCTGATAAGAAAAAGTTCTGACTTCCTTGTCAGTAATTTTATAATCACCAGTAATCATAACAAAGTTGTCTACTCCAGTATTAATAACAAAAGACTTCATACGATCTCTCAAGTATTCGTAATCATTACCATCAAATATAGTGTTGAGTCAATAAGGTTTTCCTTATAATTTTTCCATTCCTTCTTGTTTTGAAAATCACAAACACCTTATCTTTAAGGAAAATTGCTTTCTTAAGGAAAATTGCTTTTATAAGGAAAATTGCATTCTTAAGGAAAATCGCTTTTATAAGAAAAATTATCCTTATCATATTTTCATCCATATTTTTCTTAAGTACAAGTTTCGAATTCATTTTCTCGGAATCATTGAAACTTTGATATAAAGCATTTTGTTTATTGGATTCAGATTCTGGACAAGAACTATAAGGAAGTTTCATTCCGAATTCCGGATATGAACTCTGACTAAGTTCTATTCCAGATTCACATTAAGAATTCCAATGAAGAATTTCCATTACGAATTCTAATTCCGAATTCTCATTACGAATTCCAATGAAGAATTCCAATTACGAATTCTAATGAAGAATTCCTATTACGAATTCTAATGAAGAAATCTCATTCCGAATTCTCATTACGAATTCTGATAAAGAATTCTCATTACGAATTCTGATGACGAATTCTCATTACGAATTCTGATGACGAATTCTCATTACGATTTCTGATGATGAATTCCTATTCCGAATTCTCATTCCGAATTCATCTATTAAACAGAATCTGTTTATCTTTGTTTTATACACTTTAAATTTATTCACTCCGAACCTTCACTCCGGAGTTTTAATTCTGAACCTTTATGTTAGAGTTTAAAACAATGTCGTACATTCTGTTACACTTGTTTTGTTATAAAACGATGTCGTCTATTTTGTTATAAACTAACCGTTGTCTAAGTGACACGTGTACAGGTCCCTCCGATCTTTAAGGAAAATATGACCGTTGGAGAAGGAGCCGACCTTACCTATAAATAGGAGCTCATTTGAAAGAGCTTGATGCTGTTGGCTAGCTGTTGGAAAAACGACTGAGTTTTGTGCCTACATGCTGTTGAAGTGATTTCTAGAGAGAGAGACTCTTATTAACTCTCAAAGCTTTGTGCGACTCCGAATGATGGTGATTACATTCGAGGGCTTCCGGGGATAGGAAGACAGAGGTGCCGACTACCTTAAAGTTCGAGGGCTTCCTTGCTGAGGAGGACAGAGGTGCCGACTACCTTAAAGTTCGAGGGCTTCCTTGTTGAGGAGGACAGAGGTGCCGACTACCTTAAAGTTCGAGGGCTTCCTTGCTGAGGAGGACAGAGGTTTCCAACTACCTTGAAGTTGAGGGCTTGCGGGGATAGCAAGATAGAGACTCCGATCTTCGTATCGAGGGCTTACCCTGGTGTGGGTAAGACAGACTTGCTTGAAAGTATAAATCAAGGGACCTTTATCCAAGGTTGTTGGATACCCTTCTCTTTGGGTTAAAAGACTTATATCTTGTTACTAGTAGTTTTACTACTTACTTTTATTCCGCTGCAATTTGTATCTTAAGGAAAGTATAACTTTCTTATACTTCCTTACTTACTCTGATTCATTTAGATTCTATACGCTTTAAGGTAGAATCTCATATTGTAACTTTTGTTAAGTTTCAAATTCCGGAACCTTATTTCCGGAACCTACTTTTGGAATCTCTTTCCAAGTTTAGTTCGGTGTTAGAGGTGTTGTAAATTTACTTAGTTTAACTTTGTTAAACTTAGCCCTTTCCTTTTCTTAAGGAAACTTTAGTTATTCATAACTAACATTAAAGGTTCCAAAGGAATTTTTAAAGCATAAAATTCACCCCCCCTGTTTTATATTGAGCATCTCATATTATATTTCGATCCTACAATTGGTATCAGAGGTTGGAAACCTCTTACTCTATACCATTCTTACATTTGGTATTAGAGCCGGTTACTGAAATACTTGTACTCACATACGAGTTTTTCTTGCTCACTTCTTCATTCCGAACTTTGTCATTCCGATTTATCCATTCCGAACTTTTCTCATTCCGAAATTTGTTATTACGATTCTGAGCTACTAACAAGTTTGTGTGCAAAGATATTTCTAGTATGGATGGAATTAATGTTGGATCTATTGACAATCTAAATCCTACAAGACCACCTATATTTGATGGTAATGATTATGAATACTGGAGAGATCGTATGAAGAAATTTGTTATCAATACTGGAGTAGACAACTTTGTTATGCTTACTGGTGATTATAAAATTCCTGACAAGGAAGTCATAACCTTTACTAACTAGGAAAAGCAAGAATATCAACTCAACTATAAGGTACGCAATACATTACTATGTTCAATGACTAGAAATATATATAGCCAAATTTCTTCTTGTGAAGCAGCTAACTGTATATGGAAGAAATTAGAGGTTACACACTTTGGGACTTCCAAAGTGATTGAGACTAGAAGAGCTATGCTTAGAGCTGAATATCATGGCTTCAATTTTCCTTATGGAGAACCTATCTGTAAAGTTCAACAAATATTTATGACTATTGTCAACAGTCTGCAGACTATGGGAGAGAAAGGTTTAGATGATGAAGCTCTTGTGGACAAGATAATTGATATTATGCCCAATGAGTGGGAATCTAAGAGAACATCAATAGATGAGAACAGGAAGGTTACTCAAATTACTCTTGATGAATTATTTGGAACTCTTCTACAACATGAAACTAGAATGAAGAGAGATGCTGACAACATCAAGAAGAAGAATGGAAATCGTACTGTTGCTTTTACTACAACTTCAAATCAGATGAAAGCTAAGACTCCTGAAAGAGTAACCAGATCCAAGTCTAAGAAAGTTATTTTTCAATCCGAATCTAGTGAGAGTGATGTTTCAGAAAATTAATTAGCCAATCTTGCACGAAGGATGAACAAGATAGCTGGGCAAAGAAATTTTCAATCCAAGTATAAGAAGAAGGATAAGAAAGATAAGAAAGATGGAGAAGTAACTTGTTATGAATTCAAAAGAGCTGGACATATTAGACCAGATTGCCCTATGCTCAAAAAGAAAGAAATAAAGCAAAGACATTCAGACAGGAACAGAAAGAAGTATTACAAAGCTAAAGCTAAGAAAGTTCTGAAAGCTAATGACACCTGGATTGCCAGTGGTGGTGACTCTTCAGATGAATCTTCTGATTATGAATCTTCAGGACAGAAGAATCTTGGTCTTATAGCCAGATTACCTATTGATAATCAGTGTCTTATGGCTAAGGTACGAAATGCTGAATCATTGACCAATGATTCTTTAAATTCTTATGATAGTAAGTATTATAACTCTTCTGATGAAGAATCATCTTCTGATGAGGAAAATACTTTACCTACTTATGAAGAAGTCTCTAGGTTTGCTGAACTTCTTGAGATTGAGAATTCCAAACTCAACAAGAAACTTGATAAGGCAAACTCTAGAATTCTATTCTTACTAAAGAGATATCAGATCTTTCTAAAGATCTTGATAAGAAAAATGCTGATTTTGAAAGTATTTCAAAAAATCTTGAGGAAGTAAGTTCTGAGAAGAAAAAACTTTCTAAAGAGTTAGAAAAAGTAATTTCTAATAAAAATGTTTTCGAGCCTAACTCTAGTTCAAAAACTAATGATTTTGAGGATAAAAACTTAGTTGTAAAACTCAAGTCCGAAATTTTTTCCTTAAAGAAGTGTTTATCAAACTTTACCCATGGTAAAGAAAATTTTGACAAGATGTATTCCCAAATACGACCTTTAAGAAATAAATCCGGATTTGGTTATACCCATGCAAAACCGATTTTTAGTAACAATTATTTTGTTCATCAAAGTGCCCCATTTTGTACCAAGTGTCAATGTGGTGGTCACTGGGCAAAGAATTGTTCCTTAAACAAAACCCAATCCTTAGGTTTTCATAAAGCTTATATTTCTAAGAAAATGTGGGTTCCAAAAATTTTATTGTCTGGAAATCTCGGATCCAAACAAGTTTGGATTCCGAAAATCTAACTATGTTCTTAATCTCAGGAAAATAAAGAAAGTTCCAGCAACAATATATGGTACATGGATAGTGGATGTTCCCGACACATGACTGGTAACAAAATCTTTTTTGAAAAGATTATCAAAACGAAAGGAGGAAAGGTAACTTTCGGAGACAATGCTAAGGGAGAGATTGTTGGTATTGGTAATATTGTTCTTTTAGGTAAAACCTTGATTTCAAATGTTCTTTTTGTTAAAGGTCTTAAGAACAACTTCATTAGCATAAGTCAGTTATGTGATGAAGGTTAACTTGTGAATTTTAGGAATGATAAGTGCTTAGTTCACAATTCCAAGGAAGAATTTATTCTCTCAGCCAACAGGAAAGAGAATGTTTACACCTTAAACTTTGAAGACTTAAGGAGCCAATATTTACCTTGCCTAAGTGCAATGGAAGATCACTCTTGGTTATGGCATATAATATTAGGACACTGTAATCTTAGGAACCTATGTAAACTCTCTAAGAAGAAACTTGTTAAGGATCTACCAGAGCTTAGATTTGATTCTTCTAAAGTTTGTGATCCTTGTCAATATGGAAAGCAACATAAATATAGTTTTAAGTCAATCGGTGAAGTATCAACAACTAATGCATTACAGTTGGTGCACATGGATCTTTTTGGTCCAACACAAACTGGAAGTATTGGAGGCAAATACTATGTGTTTGTTCTAGTTGATGATTACACCAGATTTACTTGGGTCTATTTTCTAGCAAGGAAATCTGAAGCTTTTTCTTATTTCAAAAGTTTTAGAGCTCAAGTTAAAAATGAGAAAAACCTTCCATTGAAAACTATTCATAGTGATCATGGAGGAGAATTTCAAAATTCTGATTTTGAAACTTTTTGTAGTAAGAAAGGTATTACTCACAATTTTTCAGCACCTAGAACTCCTCAACAGAATGGTTTAGTTGAAAGAAGAAATAGAATTCTTCAAGAGATAACTAGAACCATGTTGAGTGAATATTCTATTGCTAGACATTTCTGGGATGAAGCTGTAAGTACTGCTTGTTATACTATAAATCGAGTTTTGATTAGACCTTTTCTTAATAAAACTCCTTATGAGTTATGGAATGGTAGAAAACCAAGACTTTCCTACTTCAAAGTTTTTGGTTGCAAAGTATTCATTTTGAATACTACAGATAACTTACATAAATTCGCACCAAAATCAGATGATGGGATTTTCTTAGGATATTCCACAACCTCTAAGGCTTATAGAGTTTTTAATAAAAATACTTGTACTGTTGAGGAAACAGTACATGTAAAATTTGATGAGTCAGATCCTTTTGTTTTTAAACCATCTCAACATACATCTTCGGATGTGTTTTCAAAAACTGATTATCAACCTTTGATAGAAGAACCTTCTGATAAGGAAATTGTTCTAGAAGATACTTCTCGAAACATTTACCCCAAAAGACTTTCTACCCTATGTTGATGAACAGGTTTTACAAAACCCAAATCAGTTGTTTCTTAAGAATCATCCCAGTGATAGTATCATTGGTGATGTAAATCAACCAGTAAGGACTAGAAGTTCCTTAAGAAATGAAGTAGAACATCTAGCATTTCTTTCCCAATTAGAGCCTAAAAGCACTGATGAAGCTTTAGGTGATGATGATTGGATCAAAGCAATGCAAGATGAACTAAATTAATTCGAAAGGAATAAAGTCTGGACCTTGGTTGAAAGACCTAAGGAAACTTCTGTTATTGGAGTAAAATGGGTTTTCAGAAATAAATGTGATGAAAATGGAGTCATTCTTAGAAACAAAGATAGACTTGTTGCTAAAGGCTATAATCAGCAAGAAGGAATAGACTATGAAGAAACCTATGCTCCAGTAGCTAGACTTGAATCTATCCGTATTCTACTTGCCTTTGCAGCATTCTTTAATTTCAAACTTTTTCAAATGGATGTGAAATGTGCTTTTCTTAATGGTTATGTTCAATAGGAAGTTTTTGTTGAACAACCTCCTGGATTTGAAGATACAAAACATCCTGATCATGTTTTTAGACTTACCAAAGCTTTGTATGGCCTTAAACAAGCCCCACGAGCATGGTATGATAGACTCACTAGATTTTTGCTTCAAAATAACTATGTTAAGGGAAATGCAGATCCAACCCTTTTTATAAAGAAAGATAAGAAAAATGTTTTAATTGTTCAAATTTATGTTGATGACATTATATTTGGTTCAACTCAGCAATCCTTGACTGACTCTTTTGCAAGTCTAATGAAATCTAAGTTTGAAATGAGTATAATGGGTGAGTTAACATTTTTCCTTGGTTTTCAAATTTCACAAAAACCAGAAGGAACCTACATATCTCAACATAAGTATATTAAAGATCTTCTGAAAAAGTATGGTTATGACAACACTAAAAGTATATGTACTCCCATTGGTACCCCAAACTCTTTAGATCTTGATGAAGCTGGGAAACCATTAGATCAAACATCTTTTAGAGGTATGATAGGAAGTCTACTTTACTTAACAGCTAGTCAACCAGACTTAATGTTTTCAGTATGCTTATGTGCATGATATCAATCCAATCCTAAGGAATCTCACTTAAAGGCAGTAAAAAGAATTTTTCACTACCTTAAGGGAACCATGGATCTAGGATTATTTTATACTTCTGGAAATGATTTTGTTCTAAAAAGCTTTTCTGATGCTGACTTTGGTGGATGTAGAATGGATAGAAAGAGTACATTCGGAACATGTCATTTCTTAGGAGATTCATTAGTTTCTTGGTCCTGCAAGAAGCAACATTCAGTTGCACTCTCCACTGCTGAAGATGAATATGTAGCAGCTGGAAGTTGTTGTGCACAAGTGTTGTGGATGCAGCACACACTCAAAGACTATGGCTTGAGTTTTACTAAAACTCAAATTTTGTGTGATAACACAAGTGCCATTGCCCTAAGTAAGAACCCTGCACATCACTCCCGTGCAAAACACATAGATATTAGGCATCACTTTCTTAGGGATCACACACTTAAAGGAGATATTATTCTTCAGTTTATCGGAACGCAAGATCAACTTGCTGATATATTCACAAAGTCCTTGCCTTCTGATAGATTTGAATATATTAAACAGAAGTTAGGAATGATAACTGTAAGGTAATCTTCCTTAATTAACTTTCTGTTGAAAAAGTATCCTTACAGTAATAAACTCCTTTTTATAGGGGGAGTACATTTGATTGTTTGGTTAAACAATGTTTTTCAAAATTTGTTTTCAAAATTTTCAGAACGAAGATTTCCGGAATGAAACTTCCGGAACTACCATTTTCCAGAATAGATATTTTTGTACAGAATACTTCTGGAATGAATGTATTCGTATTGAAAATTTCCGGAATGGAAAACTTTCTTACTGGTATTTTCATAACGGAACTTTCGTACTTAGTTTTTCGTATTGAAAATTTCCGGAATGGAAAACTTTCGTACTGGTATTTTCATAACGGAACTTTCGTACATAGTTTTTCGTATTGAGTTTTTCGAATTTAATTTTTCGTATTCAGTTTTTCGTATTTAGTTTTTCAAATTGAGTTTTTCGTATTGAGTTTTTTTTCGTATTTAGTTTTTCGAATTGAGTTTTTCGTATTTAGTTTTTCGTATTGCGTTTTTTTTGTATTGATTTTTTCGTTTTGAGTTTTTCGTATTTAGTTTTTCGTATCGAGTTTTTCGTAGTCATCTTTATATTACCCATTACGAATAACTTTCCTAAGCTAATCCGAAAGGTATGATTTCCTTACTCATATTTTCATAGTCATATTTTACTTGCTGGCATTTTCTTATATTATGTTTTCGGATTATAGTTTTCTTAAATCTTTGTTTTAATAAAACCTCAAAAAGATCGGATTCAAGCTTTCAACCGTCAGATTTGATCTTAGTTCATTCTAAACCGTTAGATCAACAGTGGAAGGTGAACCGTCATCTCGTTGCCTATATAAAGGGGACCATAATTTCTCGTCCCACATCGGTTTCAAGCTCTTGCGTCCTGAAGCTCTGACTCTCCGATTTAAGGCCGTTTTGAACCACAGTTTTCTCTGCTCCGAACTTCAGTCTTCTCCGTTCCGAACTTCCCAGAGATCTTCTAATCCGAATGTCTGCAGAGTTAGCTTCTCAAGAAATGTCTTCAACCAAGCCTATTTCTCAGTGGTTAGTATACAGGGAAAGGTTACTCCATCCGGATTTCTTCAACAATTATGATTCCCTTATCTCAAAGAATATCAAGTTGAATGGCTGGGAAGATGTTGCGGTATCTAAAACCGGGAATCAAGATGAAGTCTATTCTGATTTTCTTGTTGAGTTTTATGAGTCAGTTGCTTTCTTCGAGGAAGAAAATAGAGAGAAGTTTTCTTTCAAATCATATGGCAAGACATATAAGCTTTCTTACACCAAGGCTGCAAGCTTGGTAGGATTATCTTATAAAGGTGAAGCTGAGTTTGTTTCTCACGTATTGCTAGACTCCAAGGGTAGCTTCAACAAAGAGAAAGCCTTGGAAACTCTCGGACTTGCTGATGACAAGGCTCCGAAAATTGCAAGTCTTTCTACTAATTTTCGGATTCTGGAATTATGGGTGCAAGGAATTATCGTACTGAGAAAAGGTGATAAGGACAGTTTGAAGAAAGGTGAGATCTATATCTTAGATTTTCTGATAAATCTAAGGAAGTTTAACTTCATGAGGCACATTCTTATAACCATTGAGAACCTTAAGAAAGGAAATCTCAGAGCTCAGATCGTTATGTACCCAACAATATTATCAAAGCTCATAGTTCGGTGCCTAGAATCTTTCAAGGTAGCTTGAAAATCTAAACCAAGAGTGTGTAAAATCTTGTTGGTAAGTGATGACACTCTTAAGAGGATGAATGTGGCCTTCAACAAGGAGATTGGAGAGTTCGTTGACCTGCCTAATCAAGAAGAAACGGTTCTGAAGGTTGCTGAACCGGAATCATCCAAACCAGTGAAGAAAAGGAAGTTGAAGGAAGTTGCAGCTGTAGGAGAAGATCCTAAGTCTAAGGAAGCTCACTCCGCACCTCCCAAAACAAAGAAGAAGAAGACATATCCTGATGAGGTCGTTGCAAAGTGGAGAGCTAATAAAGAGAAGAGGAAAAAAGGGGATCCACAGTTCGTATTGGACCCTGTGGAGGCTAAGGCTCTGAAAGAGAAGACTGCTGATGAGCTCTAAAGGCAAGAAAAGAAAAAGAAGCTCAAGAAGAAGATGTCCGAGTCTGAGGTAGCTCAGGCCTTGTTGAAGTTCAATGAAATGGTTTCAGCAACAATTCCAGTTCCGATATCTTTCTCTCTGGAATCTCTACCTGAGACTCCAGGAAGAAATCTTGTTGCTCTGGAAGAGGCTGTTGCTACTAATACTGAGGAAGTGGAGCAAGTGGAACAAGTTGAAGAAGCTGCTGAAGGAATTAGTGAGACAGGAGATGTGCTAAAACAAGTAGATGAGTATAAAGGAACTCATTCGGAACACTTATCGCTCCGAACTTCTGAAGCTGAATCTTCGAAGCTTGTCACTCCTGCAATGGAAGAATAGAAAGGGGAAGAAGAAGTTGCCTATCATGCAGAAGAAGAACAACTTTTACATGATATTTCTCAGATGAAAAATGTAGAGGATACTGTTCAGGAAGTTGCTGATGAGGAAGATAATATTGTTCAAGTCTCTGATAGTGAGAAGAGAACTCCGGAACAGGATTCAATTCTGAAAAAAGATAAGGGGAAACAAATTCTTGCTGATACTCCGAGTTCTGAAAAGAGGATGAGAAAGACAGCTGGTAGTTCTTCTAAGAGGAAGTTGGAGCTTATTGAGGAAGAAAACTCTCCGAGCAAGATTTCAGATTCGGAGTCATCTTCGTTGGGGCATGATTTTGTTGTTCAGTCTTTGAAGAAGTTGGTGGGAACCATTCCGACCTTCTCAAGTATTGACTCTAGATGCCAGATGCTCCAACATACGTTGAATCAGAAAACAGACTCCGTATCCATGGTTATGGATAAGTGCATTGAGATTGAGGCATAGTTCAAAAATTTCTTTATTGGTTACGAAGCTCATAAACGATCTTGCAAGAGGATGACAAGCTGGTCTAAGAAGACTGTGGAAGAAATGAGGCTTTTCGATGAGTTTTAAGATAATGTTAAGGATTCCTTTGAGACTTAGGGCAAGAAGTTTAATGAGCTTACTGCATCCTTTGAAGAAAAGTTGACAGAGGAAAAGAACTTCCAGATCCAAGAAGTCAGGGATATGAATGGGAAGTTCAATTCTGTTTCTCAGAATTGGAAATTTGAAAGGGATCATCGGATCGATTTTGAAAAGAGGATGAAGGCTCAGGAAGAGAAAATCCAAGCTCAGGAAGAAAAACTGAAGGCTCAGGAAGAAAAGATTGAAGCCCAATCCGATAGAATAGTCGTCTTAGAGAAGCAAGCAGAAGAAGATCACAAAGACTTGAAGAAGACCAAGACGATTTTTAAGGGGCTCATGTCGAAGGAGAAAGATCCGAAATGACCAATCCGATCTTTTTGTTGTAATTCTTTTGTTGCTGACATTTCAAATCTAATGAGAATTGTGCTTGTTGTTTCGTTTGTTATTATTACTAATGTCTCAGGTATTTTGTTAAGTTATTTTTTCCATTCCCTCCAATTCTTTTTGAAAATCACAAAGGGGGAGAAGGAAAAGATCCTTAAGAAAAAGAGGAACTCTAATAAGAGTTTATCAAAGGGGGAGAAAGGAAGAATACCCAAGGAAAAAGAACTCTAATAAGAGTTTGATTAAGGGAGAGTTTTTCTTAAAGAAGGTATTCTTATGAAACATCACTCCGGAAATATGAATAAGATCCTTAGAGTTTCAAAGCCTAAGGGGGAGTTAGTCGTATTCATCTATATCCTTAAAACAAGGGAGATAAGCATTAATGTGTTTCTTTCTTCTTAGAATTTCTGTTTTTCGTAAGGATGTTTGTGCTTTCCAAAAAGGGGGAGATTGTTGAGTCAATAAGGTTTTCCTTATGAATTTTCCATTCCTTCTTGTTTTTAAAATCACAAACACCTTATCTTTAAGGAAAATTGCTTTCTTAAGAAAAATTTCTTTTATAAGGAAAATTGCTTTCTTAAGGAAAATCGCTTTTATAAGAAAAATTATCCTTATCATATTTTCATCCATATTTTTCTTAAGTACAAGTTTCAGATTCATTTTCTCGGAATCATTGAGACTTTGATATAAAGCATTCTGTTTATTGGATTCGGATTCTGGACAAGAACTATAAGGAAGTTTCATTCCGAATTCCGGATATGAACTCTGACTAAGTTCTATTCCAGATTCACATTACGAATTCCAATGAAGAATTTCCATTACGAATTCTAATTCCGAATTCTCATTATGAATTCCAATGAAGAATTCCCATTACGAATTCTAATGAAGAATTCCTATTATGAATTCTAATGAAGAAATCTCATTCCGAATTCTCATTACGAATTCTGATAAAGAAGTCTCATTACGAATTCTGATGACAAATTCTCATTACGAATTCTGTTGACGAATTCTCATTACGATTTCTGATGATGAATTCCTATTCCGAATTCTCATTCCGAATTCATCTATTAAACAGAATCTGATTATCTTTGTTTTATACACTTTAAATTTATTCACTCCAAACCTTCACTCCGGAGTTTTAATTCTGAACCTTTATGTTAGAGTTTAAAACGATGTCGTACATTCTGTTACACTTGTTTTGTTATAAAACTATGTCGTCTGTTTTGTTATAAACTAACCATTGTCTAAGTGACACGTGTACAGGTCCCTCCGATATTTAATGAAAATATGACCGTTGGAGAAGGAGCCGACCTTACCTATAAATAGGAGCTCATTTGAAAGAGCTCGATGCTGTTGGCTAGCTGTTGGAAAAACGACTGAGTTTTGTGCCTACATGCTGTTGAAGTGATTTCTAGAGAGAGAGACTCTTATTAACTATTAATGCTTTGTGCGACTCCGAATGTTGGTGATTACATTCGAGGGCTTCCGGGGATAGGAAGACAGAGGTGCCGACTACCTTAAAGTTCGAGGGCTTCCTTACTGAGGAGGACAGAGGTGCCGACTACCTTAAAGTTCGAGGGCTTCCTTGCTGAGGAGGACAGAGGTTGCCAACTACCTTGATGTTGAGGGCTTGCGGGGATAGCAAGACAGAGACTATGATCTTCATATCGAGGGCTTACCCTGGTGTGGGTAAGACAGACTTGCTTGAAAGTATAAATCAAGGGACCTTTATCCAAGGTTGTTGGATACCCTTCTCTTTGGATTAAAAGACTTATATCTTGTTACTAGTAGTTTTACTACTTACTTTTATTCCGCTGCAATTTGTATCTTAAGGAAAGTATAACTTTCTTATACTTCCTTACTTACTCTGATTCATTTAGATTCTATACGCTTTAAGGTAGAATCTCATATTGTAACTTTTGTTAAGTTTCAAATTCCGGAACCTTATTTCTGGAACCTACTTTTGGAATCTCTTTCCATGTTTAGTTCAGTGTTAGAGGTGTTGTAAATTTACTTAGTTTAACTTTGTTAAACTTAGCCCTTTCCTTTTCTTAAGGAAACTTTAGTTATTCATAACTAACTTTAAAGGTTCGAAAGGAATTTTTAAAGTATACAATTCACCCCCCCTCTTGTATATTGAGCATCTCATATTATATTTCGATCCTACATATAGGTGGTCTTGTTGGATTCAGATTATCAATTGATCCAACATTGACTCCTACCATACATAAAATAACTTTGCACACAAACTTGTTAGTAGCAAAAGTTCGTAACAACAAGTTCGGAATGAGAAAGTTCGGAATGATAAAGTGAGCAAGAAAAACTGATCCGTGAGTATAATTATTTTAGATACCTGCTCTGATACCAAATGTATGATTGGTATAGAGTATGAGGTTTCCACCCTCTGATACCAATTGTAGGATCGAAATAGTGATGTAGATGCTCAATATACAAGAGGGGGGGTGAATTGTACACTTTAAAAATTCCTTTGGAACCTTTAAAGTTAGTTAAGAATAACTATGGTCTCCTTAAGTAAAAGAAAGGACTAAGTTCAAAAAAGTTAAACTAAGCAAATTCACAACACCTCTAACACCAAATGCAAACTTGGAATGAGATTCCGACAGTATGTTCCGGAAATATGGTTCCGAAAATTTAAACTTAACAAAAGATTACAAAGTGAGATTCTACCTTAAAGCGTATAGAATCTAAATGAATCAGAGTACAAGTAAGGAAGTATAAGAATGTTATACTTTCCTTATAATACAAAAAGCATCGGAATAAAAACAAGTAGTAGAACTACTAGTAACAAGATATAAGTCTTTTAACCCAAAAAGAAGGGTATCCAACAACCTTGGATAAAGGTCCCTTGATTTATACTTTCAAGCAAGTCTGTCTTACCCACACCAGGGTAAGCCCTCGATACGAAGATCGGAGTCTATTTCTTGTTATCCCCGCAAGCCCTCAACTTCAAGGTAGTTGGAAACCTCTGTCTTCCTCAGTAAGGAAGCCCTCGAACTTCAAGGTAGTCGGCACCTCTGTCTTCCTATCCCCGGAAGCCCTCGAATGTAATCACCAACATTCGGAGTCGCACAAAGCTTTGACAGTTAATAATAGCCTCTCTCTCTAGAAATCACTTCAAGCATGTAAACACATGAGTAGAAGATCTGTCAGCTTTTCAACACTAAGCTTTTTCAAATGAGCTCCTATTTATAGGTAATGTCGGCTCCTTCTCCAACGTTCATATTTTCCTTAAAGATCGTAGGGACCTGTACACGTGTCACTTAGACAACAGTTAATAAGAAACAGAATAGACGACATCGTTTTATAACAAAACAAGTGTAACAGAATGTACGACATCATTTTGACATCTAACTAAAAAGTTCAGAATGAAGACTTTGGAGTGAAGGTTCAGAGTGTAAGGAACAATAATAAAGAGTAGTCAAAAATATGAAGGCATAGGCAAAATGATGGTTCAGAGTCTAACCAAAAATAATTTTTTGGAGTCTGAATTAATTCAGAGTGTATAAAACAAAGATGATCAGATTCTGTTTAATAGGTGAATTCGGAATGGTCATTCGGAATTAGAATTCATTATCAGAATTGGTAATGAGAATTCTTCATCAGAATTCGTACTGAGAATTCTTATTTAGAATTCATAATGATAATTCCTCATTAGAATTCAGAATGAGAATTCGTCATCAGAATTCGTAATGAGAATTGATCATTAGAATTCTTATTGAGAATTCGTTATCGAACTTCATAAGAATTCGTATCCTGAATCTGGAATAGAACATAGTCAGAGTTCATATCCGTAATTCAGAAAGAAACTTTCTTATAGTTCTTATCCAGAAATCGGATCCTAAAAAAGAATGCTTCATATCAAAGTTTCAATGATTCCATGAAAATGATTCTGAATCTCATACTTAAGAAAAATATGGATGAAAATATGATAAGGATAATTTTTCTTATAAAAGTGATTTCCTTATAAAAGCGATTTTCCTCATTAAAAGCGATTTTCCTTATAATAGCGATTTTCCTTATAATAGCGATTTTCCTTAAGAAAGCAATTTTCCTTAAGATAAGGTGTTTGTGATTTTCAAAACAAGAATGAATGGAAAAGTCATAAGGAAAACCTTATTGACTCAACAATGAGGAGAGGTATTTATTTTTAAGGAGGGGTTGTTTTAGGTGATTATAAAATAAAAATATTATATTTAAATCTAACCACATTTGGTTGGAATTCATTCCCATGAATTAAATCAATAATTACTATTTTAAAGTCACTGTATTTCTAATATCACATAAAAAAACATTTAAATTTATAAATTCTCATTATTTTATGATTTTACTTTTTATGTGTAACTATTTTTATTATTCTATCATATTACCTAGTTTTTACATTTTATTTCCAATACTAAATCCAATTTTTAGTTAAACGTTCATCAAACTACAATAATTAATTCTAAAATAATAAATTATTTATACATTAAAAATATTTTTAGAATAAATACATATTTTCTAACGTGATATAAAATTAATTTAATACATATTTGATCAAAAACTTTTTTATCAATTTTTAAATCATTTTTATATTATAATTTTTCATAAATATCATGATATTTTCAAAATCGAAGTTTTTAACTACTCATATAACAACAAAAATTTTAGAAAAATATATAAAAATTATCCTACATGAATATTATAATTATATATCAATTAATCATGTTCATTTTATAATATAAAAAAAATATATTAGTTGTATTTTATATTTAAATGGAAATATAAAATATAATACAAACAGTTTTTAATGGGAAAAAAATTATTTTTTATATTAACCATTCATGTTCTTATTTTCTAATAACTAAAAATTAACTAAGTATTAATATTATTTTTATGAATTTAAAAGTAACATTAGTATCATTATTTAAAAACTAATAATTTTATTTATTTTGATAAGAATTTAATTATGATTGTTAAAACAATTCTTAAAAAGCAACCATTTTACAGTTGTCTTGGTAATTACCTTTAATCTTGATAACTTGTTTTTATTCCTATAAATGACATTTACATTATTTCCTAATTTTAACATGATAAATAAAAGAACCCAAATAATTTTATCTGATTGAATTTCTACATTTAAAAACATTAATTTTAATCTAATAATCCACAAACCAAAATTTTTTATTTGATAACTGTATATTATAAGTACTAAATAAAATTTTTACCTGCATAATATTAATTAATGGATGAATATTTAATTATATTATTATATATATTATAACTCAATTTCATGAAAATAATTATTTATCCATAACATAATAAAATTTGTAGAGCATAAAAAAATATTTCACGTAAATAATTGTGTTTGAAAAAAAATGATTTAATTAATTATTTGGATTCCCTAATTGAATTTTACCATAGAATTAGTTTTAAAAGTTTTTCCCTTTATATATATAAATTTAAAATTTATGAAATACATTTGATAAGTAAAAAAATTATTAAATTTATAATTACATTTTTATATTATCATAACCTATGCTAACATAACCCAACTTGATCTTTGCAGAAGACTTAAGGATAAGATAAGGGTTGGTCGCAGTCATGGGTGGTCATTTATCTAGAATTTATATTGTTAAAATATCTATGATATTGGAGTTAACTTGAAAAATATTTTCCTCAAACAATAATTTATTGATTTTGACCTTGGTTTAGTCTATAAAACACCCTATTAAAAATATATGCCTTAAAAGCTCTGAAAAATGAGATTCATAAGGATTAATTATAATACTAGGGACAATTTATTTCCTTTTTCTATAAATAATTAATAATTTTTTACTAAAACTTATACATTATAATTTATCATCAATAATACAATTGATAAAATTAAAAATTTAATATTGTTGTATAAAAATTTCATTTTAGATTTGTTTTGTGTGATAGAAAATATATTCATCATTGTGTTTTTCTGAAATGAAATTAATAATAATTAATTTTTGGTGTTTTAAAGTGGGTTTGGTATCATGATATTTAATTGGTTCAACTATAATAGAATAAAAACTTCCCCTAAGATGATTATATTCCCCCAAATAAAGCCTAATATTGGAAGATATGTACCATTTCTTAAATTTTGGGATGATTTTAGAGAATGGAATATTATTGGAACTAATATTTTATAACATATGATATATAAGGATCAATATATTCTGCAACGTAATAAAGTTAGTAAGATTCAATAGTATATCCATATTGGATATCATTAAAGGGATGAGGAGTTTTATGTTTTTGATACATTTTCCTTCAAATATCACCCTAAGAGAGAGTCATCTGGTTTGATAAAAAAGGAAATTATCAGCCTTAGGTATATTTTCCACTTGGATATCTTTGATCTCATAGGATTTATGGCCTTTCAACTATAACTTCACCAAACCTTTCTCAAGTTCATGATGTACTAAATGTATCTCTTTTACGAAATTAAATATCTGATCTCCAATAAAAATTAAATCATAACATGGTACAAATTGATAATAAACTCTCTAATGAAGATAAACAAGTGTCGATTGTGGACCAAAAAGAAAAAATTAAAAAAAAAAAGATAACTCACCTTGTTAAAAAAAAAATTATTGAAAACATAAGAAAATAAAATAAAAAAGGTAACCAGAAGATGTAATAAATAAATTAACCCTCGTATATTCTAAACCAATGATTTGAATTGAAATTTTAATGTTGATATTTTAAAGGGGGGAAATTTAATGGAAAATAAAGTTATATATAGATTTTCCTTTTGAAAAACATGTGTGTCATAGTTTAGTAACATACTTCAGTATAAAAAAAATTCAATATATAATAAAAAACAAAAAAACTAATGACATCATATTTGATCATTAAATTTTGAGAATTATTATACCCAATAAAATTGAAAGTTATAAGCCGATACAATAAAAACAAAAAACAGCTAGAATATTCAAATTTGGAAAATTTTGATCATTTGGAATTATCACACATGTTAAAAAACTATAAAAAGAACAATTTTTTAAATGTTATAAATATTATGAAAATTAAGAGTATATATTTTTAAAGGTAATTCATGTTAATTTATAAATGAAATAAATATGACGAATTCATAGGAAGTATAAAATCAATATGTCCACTAGAATAAATACCTGACAGTCATGAATAGTAAATTATCAGTTAAGAATGAAATATAACCACTAAAATAGTAATGTAATAAATAAAATAGTATAAGAAAATTTAAATAACACTTATAACAAATAAAATTAGAATAGATAAATATATAATTCTACAAATGTGTATAGAAATTAGAAATTTGAATAATGTATATGTGAAATTCTGTAAAATTATTTTGTAAAAATATTTAATTTATTTGTTAATAATTTAAACATCCAATGATATAAATTGATTAATTTTATAAAATTATTATTTTTTGGATTCAATGCATCCAAATTTTTTTACTGAGACTTTTATTTAATTTCATAAAAACATTAATTATTAGGTGTATTATAATTATACATGTTTTATATAAATTATATGTTTTAATTACATAATTCAAGAATTATTAATGACCTAATAAATTATAAAACATTTTTCATGAATTTTTTTTTGGAAAGTTAAATAAGTCATTTAAAAGAAATTAATAAAAATAAAAACCAAAAAAGAAATTTACAAAACATATAAATAAATAATTATTTCATTCCAATTATTTTTTATTGAATAAAAAATGAATTAATTGAAAAGGGGATTAAAAATTCAAAGAAATATATAATTTAACTAAAATATAATTCATAATTTCATAAATATAAATCGTATATAGTTGATATTACAATAAATAATTTATTTAACATTTTAATTGAAAAATATCCTTCACTTTATGTATAAATACTCCATATACCTTCCCTTTAAAAACTTGTTCCCATCCACTTCAAAAATACCATTTTCTTTCAAATTAATCAATTTTATATATCCTTATAACCATAGTTTTATTTTAGTGTTAGTAATTTCCTAGTCAACAAGGTGTTATTTACATCGAAATGTAATAAAATCAACAAAAATGTTATGTTCCTTCATTTTTTACTTTTCATTTAGCTCGTCTATTTTGTTATCATTCTATTTATATTAAATCTATATTGTATAAAATAAATTAAATAGTATTATTAATTTTAAATTATATATATTCATATCTCATAAAAATTTTATTAACTAATTATGTATATATTATATATCTTCATCCATCACTTATAATGATTTCCAACCATTGTTCAGTGAACCTCTTATAAAGATGTTTTAAACTCTTTTCATATCATTGCAATAATGGATTATAAATATAAATTATTTATAATAAATATAATTTATTTATATCTATTATAAGATTATGTAATTAATTGTTCTTTGGTATAAAAGGAATTGAATCAAAATATTAAAATAAAAAAATCAAGATAATTTTAAAGGAAACAAAACACCAAACCAATTCAACATCAAAAAAGATTAATAAAAAATAAAATAAAAAAATTATAACTGATAAAAAATTAAATAAATAGAATTGTTTCACTTCCATATTAATGTTTTATTAAATATAATTTAATTCTATGAGAGGTGAAAATAATATGATTCAATACATTACCTATGGAAAGATGATCTATCTGAAATGTTTTTTTGGGTTGATTTTCCAATGTCTAAACCTCATTAAATGTTTTTTATAAATATTCTTATTTATATACACATAAATAATTTAAATATTAATTGTTCATAAGGATTTATATGTACCATTCATTCTGATATCATACATATATTTTTATTCTATAACATACAAAGGGGGTAAATGAAAACGGGTTAAATGCTAAAATGATATAATTAATGTTAATATGGTTCACCTTGGTTTTTGCGAGCCTACCTGATTATAGATCTGAAGTTATGAATTATTGGCCTAGAGTAGTGATTTTGATGGGTGGCCTTTTGGGAAGTTTCCAAGGGAATGTGTAAATTAAGATTAAGCACACTAAGAGATTTTTATTGGATTTTATGGTTACTAATTAGTTGGATAACCCGTTCAGGCATGCGGGTGGGCCCCATAGAGGTTACAATATGTCAGTGGGTAAATTGGTGTTAGCTAGAAATCTGGTAACCGACTTACATTTTATAGTGGGGTGTCTCTGCTGTTAATGGGGACCATTTGTTAGATTGGAAATATAGTAAGAAAATATCAATACGTGTTCTTCCAATTCCTCAGTTGAGATGTATGGTCCAAAATGAGAACATTTTTATATAATGTAAGGGAATGGATGAATGTATCACCCTATTATTAAAAAGGGTTAAATTAATAAATTATTTTAATGATGTCAACAAGATTCACCTATAGTTTTAATAATCTGCGTAATTAAAACTCCACATTTAAGATTACTTGGTCTGTATTAGTGATCAGCATGGGTGGAATTTTGGTTATATTACTAGGGTGGGATTGATGGAGGATAAAGAACACTGTAATGAAATTTTTTGGGCATGTGGGTATATTCATTAGTCTGATGAACCATTTGGTCATGTGGGCGGGCCCTATAGAGGGGACCATGTGTCTCTAGGGAAACAATTTTTACCTATTGGGTAAGGCTCGATGACCATGTTATGTTTTGGTTTATATAGTGGCGAGGATGTTTAATAGTATGGGATGTTTCCTAGGTTCTATGTGTGGTGTCTGTGCTATCAATGGAGCTTAGTTTTTTACATTGGTCTCAGAGGAGGAACCCATCCTTATGTGTGGTTGCACTACCTTGGATGAGGTGTAGGGTCCATAATGAGGACACTATTCTCTATAAAGGGTCTATACAACACCCTAGAATAGAAAATGATCAAATGAATAAATGATATCACTCGTGTCAACAGGGTAAAACTTTTCATGAAGCCAAAATTTTTGAAACACCATATTACATATGATAGTCCTCTAGTTTTGATTAATATGAGTGGCCCTCTAGGATGTTTCCCAGGGTGTGGGTGGGCCCCACGGAGAGGACAATGTGTCGGCAGGGAAACTAGTTATACCTTTGGTATAGGATCTGATAGTTATGTTAAGGTGTGGTGTCAATAGTGATCATGATGGGTAACCTTCTAGGATATTCCACAGGATGTGTGTGGAGTGTGTGTAATGTTAGTGTGGAAGAATTATTACAGTAGAATTAGATGAGGAACACAACCTTAAATACACTGGGACTGACTGGGTTTAGATGTAGGGCCCATAATGAGGAATTTTTTCTCTAGGGGGTTAATGTGACACCACATAATTATACAGGTTTAAATGAAAAATTTATATGGATCCTAACAATAAGGTGTAATATTATTTTTGAGAACCATTCATATTATAAATCAATATTTGAGCTTGATTTTTTAGACTATTTATCAGGATGGGTGGATTTCAGGGATGTTTCCCAGCCTGTTTGTGAGTGATGAAAAATAAAACTTTAAAAAATAGTTGTTGGATTGTGGGGGTCATTTATTAGTTTAATGAACTGTTCAAGAATGTGGGTGGTCTCTAAAGAGGGGAACTCACATCCCTGGGGATACTATTTGTACTTGGTGGTCCAGTACATGATGATTATGTTAAGGTGGGTGTCTCTATTGATCAGGATGAGTGGACCTTTGCAATGTTTTCCTAGTTGTGTGTGAGTGAGGAAAATGAATAATGGAATGAACATCTGTGGTATAGTGGGGATAGTAATTAGTATAATGACATGACTTGGAACATGGTTGGGCCCCATGAAGGGATCATTTGTTTTCGAGGAAACCGGTGTTACCTAGCGGGCTATGACCCGATGACCATGACAAGGTGAGTTATCTATCCTGTCAGGAGGGCCTAGTTGTTACATTTCCCTTTTCTAGACATCCTAATTTATCATATTCAATTTTTATTGAATTGTTTTAGGTATTTATATGTGTATTCCTTGAAATAATAAATAATTATGTTCATATCTAAGCCATATATAATTTATTAGTTAAATTCTCGAACCCAAATCATTATTTTGGGTTATTATCTCTTCAAATATACTTTCCAGTGATCCTTTTAAAATAAATTTTAATGTAGTCTTATGCTTCAGTGTTGTACATTTCATGTCAATGTGAATGAATATAATTTATTTTGTTGAATCATTAGACGCCGAAAATTTTATTTGAAAAAAAATTCTTTTTATGAAAATCTATTTGAGTTCTATTGAGTAATTTCGTCTTCCCTCCATGATCTCTGATCCATTTATGATAATTTTTTATGGAAAAAAATAACTTTTCCATTCTTCTATTAAGGATCTACCTTTTATTATTCTTCAGTATGTTCCATACTTAACCCTTATGAGACCCATTCTTTTCAAATTGGTGTTTTTTCATATTTGATACTGTTATATGATTCATTTCTATGTGGTTTACATGATTATCAATTTTTTTTGATTAAATGAGCGGGACTAGAATTATTTATCTCTCAAATTCATTGGGTAATTTTTTGTATCCCATGATATAATATATATTAAACATGATCATGATTTGATAATTATTTTTATTTCATTATTATGAATATTACTCATTCTATGTCTCTTTCAAATGATTCCCTTATTATTATAATAATATTCCTTATCTTATAAAATATTGATGATGATTATGCTCACCCATGTACAATTTTGATTCATTGTCCTTGTTCTTTCTCATTCTTCTTTCCCTTACACTACATTTATCTCACCCTTTTTCTTGATATATGTCCTCAGATGATTAAATATCCTTAGAAGAATATGAAAGGTGATAATAAAACTGTGATGAAGGAATTAAATAATGTTTAATATTATATGGATGATTTTTTGTATATACCTAAAGTTTTAAACATACTGAACCATTTATATTTATTTTTTTTCAATATATTTTTATGTTCAAAATGATGTAGTAATGTTGTATAAATGATATTGGTTTTTATATTCTTATTTTCATAAATCGAACCTCTATTAAAATGACTCTAAGGTGTAACTTCAGATTCAATTTATAACACCCCCAAAAAAATTTCTGTATTTTTTTAAAATGAAAATAATGTATTTGATATTTTTCATTATAAACAAAATATAATTAAAGAAACTATTTTATATAATGTAATATAGATTATTTAAATTTGATATTTATAACATATTTGTCGAATTGGTGGTATGATTAAGAATTGGGAAATTATAAAATATATGTACAACTATTTTATATATTTCCAATGTATAGATTAATGGATAATAAAAATGACCTAAATTTTCAATAATTTTATTTTCTTCTTTAAAAAAATATTTTCATAAAGAATGGGTTTTAATGCATTTAAATCATATTTATTATAATTCATTTATTCCAATTATAAATTTTATGTTATAAATATAATATCATTTCCTAAATCATCCTCTAAAAATTATCATAAGGTAAAATGTCCGATTTTTTTAGCAGATTAATTTTTCTATGAATAGCGAAAACCCTTTTTTTATAGGAAACTATAATTTATATTCAAGAATTCACAATGGTTATTTTTTATTTTTTATTGATTATTAAAATTAAGTAGTTATATTTTGATTAAATATAATTCAATTAATATCACTTGAATTAACATTATGCTTAATTTTATTGTAAAAACATTTATATATTAAAAAATTAATTCATACAGAAAAACAAATTCATCTAGTTTTTTAGGATTATTTATAATGGTGTCATACAAATAATAGAAATTTAAAATTCCAAAAATATGGAAATATTTTTAATCCTCATAATTAATAATATTTTATTATTGTAAACTATTTTTTATTTCAAATGAGTAATAAAAATAGTACACATTTTTTACCCTCCAAAAAGAGTAAATCGGGTTAACGATAGGTAAAACTTAGTGATAATGCTAAAATAATTAATATTAATATATATTAGATTAAGGTGTTTATTAAAATATCACAAAATGATAAAAATATATATTTTTAATGGTAAATTATTCCTCAAAAATTACTTAATTTTTTTTCATCCTTAGAAATTATCAACTTGTGTCCCTACCCCTACTTATAAAAGGTAACTTCCTATTATCTTTTATTTAAAAATTAATGAGCCACCTATATCAAAACAACCTACCTAATTATCTTCTAAAATTGAATATCCATGAATTAGAAAAAAAGTTATTCCTAAAAAACCTTCACTATATCCGTATGAAGGTATCTGAATCAGGTATACCGAAGAAATTTTATTCATCTTCCTCGACCTCTTTCATTTTATTTCTCCTTCTACATGTTGTACTTTTTTTCATTATAAAATAATAAATTTAGTATCCTTAATACAATTAAATTTTATTATGATTATTTATCCTCCATTATATACCCTTGGTACTAAAAATGATAAAATAATATATTTCTTTTGCATATGTGTGGGTCAACACCCTTAGTGAGTGATATAATTCATCTTCCATCATGTTAATTTATTGTTAGTTATTATGATGGATTTAATGTTCACGTAAAATATTAATTATATTATTATGGTTCTATAATGATAAAATTTCCTTTTCTTTTCTTTCATTGTAAAATGAAATGAATGTTCTTGCATGCATAGGAAATATTTCCCCAATGAACGGTGTAATTAATTTTTTATCTCTACCTTTTCAGGGTGACTTTAAATATTTATATAATGAATATTTATGATATTTATATCATTATTATTTTTTGGATATAATAGAACCTTGATCATATTACAGGGACAAAAACAACCGAACTAAGTCATTCACGAAAGAAAAAATATATACTGTTCAAAAACATTGAATTCAATAAATAATTATTAATAAATGGGTTTTCAAATGTTATAATTTGATCATATAAGATATTATAAAAACTTATATAGTTCGATTATATAATTATAATAAATTTAATAAAAATTATATTAAAGTTTAAATATTTTATGAGGAATTTAAAACATTTTATATGGGTTTTATGTTAAAATATTATTCTTTTATTGCAATTATTTATGCTAAAATTTATAATGTCCGAATTGTATTATAATTATCTCATTTATATAATTAATTTTCTTCTACTCTAATTATTTCTTTATTTTATGTGTTTTCCATTCATATTTCTCCCTCTATGTACTAAAGATATCAAAATAAGTTTCTTATGGAAAACCAAATTTATTTTATTATTTAGTTATGAAAATTTTTCTTTTATGTCCATATTTTCATTAAAATGATTGAAATAAATTTATTAATATTATCAGTTTAATTTTTAATATAAATGTTCCTGGATTTTGAATCACTATATGAATTTTTGAATGGAATTTTCTTGAATTATTTAGAATGAGGTAATTTTTCCTTTTTACTGAAAATTTGAATGGAATATCTTTTAAACATAAAAAACATGGATAAAATTTACCACCATCATGATTTATCAATTATTAATGTTTCTTTATAATTTATTCTTTGTTCTTTTGAAATAAAATAATTTGCATAATATTTTTAAAATTATAATATTTTAAATTTTTTATATCAAAATTAATAGTATCTTTTCCTTAAGAAACATTTGAGGGGATTTTAAATACATATTCCTCCAATTATTACATCATTTGATTTTAATTTTGATTAACAAGTAAAAGGATCCATTTATACCATCCCTTTTCTTTCTCTGGATGATTAACTATTATGTTGATGTGAAGTTTATGTAACATGATTCTATTTCATGGGTTGTGAAATGATGAAATGACGAATATATTATTACCCATTGGAATAAATATATATGATTTTAATTATGTGATGATTGTGATAATAATTTAATATACCTCAAATGCATTAGGTAATAATGGTATCTCATGAGATAATAAGGATTTGAATGAGGAGTGAACCCATTTCTGTTTGGGACTCTATCCAATATGAGATTCTTGGGAGTGAACCTAAATTTAGGAAATGATATCGAAAGTGAACCCAATACACTATGACAGTCATGGATATGATATTTTGTTAAGTAAATTATTTTTTTAGGATTGTGTGTATTTCAAAAAATATTGTCTTAATATTGTGATATGTTTTAAAAGATAGTTATTTATTATTTAGGGTTCTAAAATCTTATGTCTTAATAATTATGATCGAAAAACCTCTATCTCATAATTGAAAAATAATGTTATTTGATAGATTTGGTATGATTATTTTAAATTAAGATCATGTGATCATACACCTATTTGTATCTTATTCGTACATATGGTAATTGATTGATATCTCTAGTGTTTACCACTAAAGAGAATATTATAGAATCTTTTATTATATTTTCTTTTCCATAGGGTATTCATAAATGTTTTATGTATAATGTTTCATAGAAGGGTGCTAGTAAGTAATAAAATAGCGGGAGATGATATAAATCATTTATGTAATAATTGTTTATGAAACCATTTTTCATTGGAAATAAAATTTCATAGTTGTTGAATGGGTCATAATGTTTAGAATTTAACATTAAGATATTGTGATATAATATTTATTTATGTAATGTTTAAGTCCCCAAAATTTGTATCAGAGCATCATTTAGTTATTTTTTGAATCTAGGATGATAAAACATTTATGATATCCCATACGAGAATCTTATTTAATTGAAACTATCCAATGTTATAGTAAATAATGGATTATTGATTTTTAAGAAAATAAATCAATATCAATGATAAAATATAGTGGATACATCTACGAAAAATTTTCACATATGGTTAATAAATCTAATAGGGACAAATTGAAAATTAACTCAATCTTCATCAGTGTATGATTAGTGGGTATAAATGTGGCCACCAAATTTGAAAACCCTATAGGATATTCATACGTCTCTTCAAAATTTTATTTTAAGAAATTATATGTAATTTGTATAGATGGAAACCATAGACGAAATATATTAATCCCAAGGTGTTAGAAAGTGAAAATAAGGTGTCATGATTTAGGAAACTTATAAATTATGTTTTTCAATTATATTGTTTTTTAGTAATATTATTGTTCCCCGCACTATTATTTAGGTTTTTAGTCTATAATATGAACTTCAATACATGGTATTAATGCTAAATGTGATGGAAAATACCATGGTTATACTCATTAGTAACCGAATTTTATGAGTTCTACAATAAAAAAAATATAGTTTCTATTCTAGCACAAAAAAAATCAATTTATAAATCATGGTGAGCATTGAAATGAGCAGTGGAGGGAATAAAATATCTTTATTCCATCATAAGGAAACATCAACCTTGTTTTATTAGGTTTACCAAACCACTAATTTAAATTGAATGTATGAGTAAAAGTAAAAAGTTATCTTCTATTATATATTGTTTGAAACAATAAATTTTTATTTCAATTTATCATTTGGAATATAAAGATTATCAGTGGAGTATTCTTATCATAAAAATGATATAATATGAATAAATTATCTCTATAAAGTGGGATGGGTTTGAAATGTTGTTTTTTAATATGTACATTACTTCTATTATACATATGAGAATTTGGAAGTAATTCCTTCAAAAAAAATTGATGAATGATAAATCTATTAGACACTATGATAAATATTTTATATGAAATGTTATGTACTCATTCATTTTTCTCATCCTACCCACAAAATGATTGACCAATTCTTTATTGGATTAAAACCAAGTTTTTTAAGGGTGTTATTAATGAGCTACTATAGTAGATATGAAGAAATTATTAGACATGTTATCAAGATATAAGTGTATATTTCATTTACATATCAGTTTTTTAAAGGTTGGGGTCGAAGTCTCATTATATTATTTAATGTAAATTCCTCTATAGATTGGGTAGAGGGAGACCCATTACATAGCCCAAAGTCCCAAGGCCAGGTGGGCAGAGTACAATGCTTGGAAACCACATTTTTTGGCCCAAAGGGCCCCTCATTGAATATCACTACTATAGTACCCGGGCTGCTATAGTTCCAGCTATAGTACCACCACTGCTACAATTCTTACAACAGTGATTCCACTACTACAGTGTTGCCGCCGAAAATAGTTACACCACTGTTATAGTCTTCTATAGTTTCCTACTACAATGCCGCTATAGTACCCTCGAAAATTATCCCATTCCCAGATTTGATCATGGGTGTTTTGGATACCAAGAAAGGGCATGTACTACTAGGGTACATTCTTTTTTTTCATTTACCTATCACTACCATGTTATTTAATGGAATGAAATATATAATTCAAAGGAAATTAAAATAATAAAATAATAGTTGGAAGAATATGATATTTCCTTTCTTCATGATGTGTGGAAGGAATCATGGGGGAAATCTTCATAAAGGGACTAGTTAATGATTTATGTTTTCAAATGATGGTCATTGGGAAATAGAAAATTGATGTGATTTGAAGAAGTTAGCTAATAATGAAAATTGAGAGAAAGAGAAAAATAAAGCAGTACAGACACTACAAATTTTCAAATGCAATTAGTAGGTTAATTATGAAAACCAATGATAAAATTTGTTGTTTAATGAAGGATATTGACATTAGTAACAACTTATTCCATATGATAATGGAAAATATAACATGATCACTATTGAAATTGAGGGTTATGATAACAATGTGGTGAAATGTACACTTATTATCCAATATAGAACTAGAAATATCTAATCTGGTTATGGATATTTCCACTCTTTTATATTGGTTTAATTTTTTATGGATATTACATACCACCTCAAAAGTTAGATATTGAATGAATAGTGAAAACATATAATGGTTCAATGATTAATTATTGAGTATATTATTTTTCTAGGATTGGTTCTTGTGGGAATGTGCTTCCTAAAAATCTCACTATTCTCTTTCAAGTTAAATTTGATATCATTTTAATAATGTATTAGCTTTCCCAATATAAACCCCATATAAATTTCTAATGAAGGGATGCTACATTTAATATTCTGAAACCAACATGGATCAAATTTTGTTGTGCTAATATATATGAACATAAATTAGATATTTTATCCATTATATGGATCATGATTCATAATAAAAAAGGGATGTTTATCTTAGAATTATTAGGATAAAATAAAAAACATAGATATACCTATTGTGTAGTTGTTTTTAACATATTTATATATGATTGAAAATGAATTATTTTATATCATGTAGTTTTGTTTCAATATAAAAAATACCATGTGGTTCACTATTTTCAATGTCTCTTTTTTAGTGGCCCAGTTGAGTTGTACAAATTGAAGTAAAAATCCATTAGAATCATGACAAGGGATTCATTAAGATAAATGAAACACCAAAGGGCTCATTAGTTCTTTTTTGTAGTTGAAAGATGGATATTTAAAACTCTATGTTGTTTATGAGGAAGAAAAAAATATTAAAATGAGGAATAAGTACCCTTTGAGAATTATTTATGTTTTTTATCAATTAATAGGTGTTAAATATTTTTAAAATATTAGCCTTAGATATCAATACTATGAATAAAGGCTAAATGTTGAATACATACTGAAGACAATAGTCTATATAATGTATAAAAACTATGAATTTATAGTGATTTTGTTTCATATTACTAATTTTCATGCAATATTCATTGTTTTAAGGAATTGAGTCTTTATAGTTTACCTTAAAAAATTGTAGTATTTATAGATGATATTATTATATATTCTAATAGAAAGGAAGCGAATATGATTACATAAGGATTGTATTAAAGAACATAAGGAATGATTATTCGAATAAAAAAATTAGGAATATGAGTTTCAATTATATAATGTTTTAATTTTTGGTAATATTGTTTCAAGAGTGGTTAAATTAGTGGATCAATCAATGTTATTGAACATTGGAATATACCAACCACTATTAGTATGATCCATAAAATCCTTGTTCCATTTAGAAATTACACGCAATTTTTGTATAATTTCTCACAACTATCTATCCTCTCACTATGTTAACTCAGATTGGATGAAAGATCCTTTTGATGGATGAATGTGATGAAAATCTAAAGTATATGAAATGATGGTTCGTTTTTGAAAATATCCTAAAAATTTATGGATTTTAAGAATGGATTTTGATCCAAAGTGATGCATTAAATAAGGGATTGACATTAATACTCATGAAAAATGATATCGCCATAGCTTTTGCCGGATCCAATTTTATGTTTCATGAAAAATATTACATGAGCTAATATTTTGAGTAAGCATTTTTAATTATTACTTTAAATAAATGGTGGCATTATGAATAAAGAGAAACGTGGGACATAAATATTAATATTAAATTCTTAAACTATATATTCATATAGAAATATTTAATTATTCACTATAAAATAAGGTTGGAGTTGATTTCCCTTTAAGAATTACCAATACAGTAGCTCCCTTAGAAGAAAAATAAGATGACCGATGCTCCTATTAGAAAATATTATTCAAGAATATCAATTATAAGGATCCCTAAACATCTAATATTCCGAATTTTTTAAAGTATTTCTATGGGAATATTTATGTATGATGAGAAATATTGTAATTTTCAAATGTATGTATATCCATATATCTATAGGAATATTTTGGAGGTGAATAAAAAAGCTGTCAAGATATAAAAGAATATGAGAAATGACCCTTATTTCTATCACGATTGTGATAGAATGATAATGTTCTAAAATCAATTATGGGTCCTATTAATATCATACATTCAGAAGAAGCTATAGGAATAAGCTCATCACTCATCATTCTTTATTCATCTAAGAAGTATGAATATGTATAGAAATCACTCGCAGTATGTCTATTATGACAACAAGAAAAGAGATTATATAGTAAAATTCAATATTATTGGTATTTTAGAAATTTATTATAGATAGATATAAGTCTAGGGGAATGTCACAACAATTTTTTTATACCATAATGGAAATTGGAAAACATCACTATAGATTTCATCATCGAACTCCCAAAACCATCTAAAGAATATATATCAATTTGGGTTATATTTGATTAAATTATAAATTTAGTAATCTTTATTAAAAAAAATATAATATTTATCCCTGGATTAGATTTCTTAAAAAATAATTATGGAATCCATAAAGTGTGACCTCCCAACCCGGGTGCCATGTATTAGTGCCCTGAGCTGATTTTCCACATGACCTCAGGTGTGCCTCCCCATACACCAGAGACTCCTAACTAGCAGTGAGGGTCTGGTAAGTAAATCATGGGGAGACAATTCCCTTTATTGTCAGATTAAAACACCAGAAGATGTAAATAAATCAATACTAGAAGAATATAAAATCATAACAATACTAATGTCACATGTTAATCAAATCTATAAACATAGTACTCAGCAGAAAGGAAAACATTACATGCCATAATGAGGGTTAGAATCCCAAAATAGAAAATAATGGCACCAAAGACTCATATGAGGGTCACAAACCATGTATGGTTCCATCATCCATTCTATTTCCCAAATCATCTTTCAAACTAAGGACTTTCTCTTAAATTTCATTACATAAAAAATTCAATAGCATGTTACCATTATTATTTTCTACCCATTTGAATGACTATGATACCATTCCAAAACTCACCCTCACATGAATTTCCATGTTTCCATTCAATAATGAGGCACCCATGAATGTCAATGTTACCATTTCATACTAACACAACAATGAATGTCCATGTTACCATTCCATACTCACACACCAATGAATGTCCATGTTACTATTCCATACCCATGAATCCATGAATTTCCATGTTATCTCTTCATACACCTGCAACTATGAGTGTTCATGTTACAATTCTGTACATAGACACCCATGAATGTCTATTTCTCAATTCATCATTGTTGGAGGAATGATCCTGTTACTATTATTGATTTAATAATACATAATTCACCATTTTCTTATATCACATATATCTTTTTTTCCTGGTTAATCAATTATTAACCTCGTTATCACATATAGCACATCATCACATCAAAAAGGATCAATCGACATTAACCCTATTACCCTAATATCACATTAATTTTTAAATTAATTAATCAACTCACCATAATTTCAAATTAAAAAATTTGTCTCCAAATAAAACCCCTTAATTAATTTCAAATTTAATTAAGAACATGAATTTATTTAATTAACCAAACCATTAATTAATCACTTAATCAAAATTAATTCATCAATTAATTATCATAATTCCCAAACCCAACATCTAACTATTAATTATTCAATTAATGATCTAAATCCAAAATTTAATATTTCACAATTACATCCATATTTAATTATATAAATTCTAAATCCCAATATCTCATAATTAATTAATCAATTAATTATCCAATTCAATCGATTACAGTACTAGAAATCTGACCATTCCCAATTCTTATATACTAATGGTTTGTAAAAACCGTTTGTATAGGTTCCCTTTCTCAATGGTTTGGCCAAACCGTTGGGAAAGCCCACTTTGAGGCCACCATTCCCAACGGTTGGGGCCAAACCGTTGGGAAATCCCACTTTATGGCCACCTTTCCCAATGGTTTGGCTAAACCATTGGGAAAGGTCCCCCAGATTTCAACCTTTGATCTAGAATAAAAATCTATCTGAAAGGTTGAGAAAACCGTTGGTATAGGTCTATACCAACAGTTGTGACAACCGTTTGTATAGATCCATTGATTTTTTATCAGTTCTTCTTACCCAAAACATTATATAAATCAAAATTGAAAATAATTATGAGAAAAATATATATATTTATGTAATTATATTCACAAAAGTCATGTTAGGTTAGTGGTTTAGTCTTTCAATGATAATATAGGGGTCCTGGGATCAAATCCCAGTGAATGTTTTTTTTGAAATACTTATACCAACAATTCCATAACCGTTGGTATAGATTTTAATATTACATATACCAACGGTTTCCAAAACCGTTGGGATAGGTCTATACCAACAGTTTTGGAAAAAAAGTTGGTATAAACCTATCCCAATGGCTTACTTGGCAACGGTTCTCCAAACCGTTGGTATAGGCTATACCAACGGTTTGGAGTCCTATACCAACGGTTCCAAACCATTGGTATAGGTTAGTTTTCTAGTAGGGTTAAATATTACAATAATACACATTAATTTATTTACTAATTAAATAATCCAAATCATTCCCGCTAATTAATTCCACAATTAATTAATCTATCGTAATCCTTCAATTGTTTCAACAATTAATTGATCATGAAAACACTCATTAATTAGTTCATAATTAACTAATCACATTCAATCTATTCAATATAGTCCCAATTAATTGTTCTAACCCACTTAATTCGGTAACTCCATAATTAATTCCAAATTTAATTATACCAAATAAAAATTTTATAAATCTAACCATTCACATTAATAAACTCTAAAATTAATTAATCATGTTCAATGGTCTCAATAATTTCATATTTAAATCAACAATTAATTATTCCAAATTTCATAAATCAATACCTTGATTATTTATTTTATAAATTAATTATCGACATTACATAATATTAATTATTCACTCAGATCACTAATTTATCAATTAATGAATTAACCACATGCCAATGAGCCTATACCCAAGTGGTACAGGCTCCTGCTTGGCGTCCAAAAGACCCGGGTTCAAATCCGGGTAGGGATGAATTTCCGGGTTACTGTAGCTTGGTACTGTAGCGGGGAACTATAATGGGGGCGCTGTAGCAGACACTATAGCAGCGGTGGAACTATAGCAGCATCAACACTATAGCGGTGGAGGAACTGTTGCAGGATACTGTAGCGGCGGTGGTTACTGTAGCAGGAACTGTACCTAAGCAGGTTACTGTAGCAGTACTGTTCACAGAGGGTCCTTTGGGCCAAAAATTGGGCTTTCAAGCCTCGTATTCAGGCCACTTGGCCTTGGGCCTTCGGGCTATGTATTGGGTCTCCCTCTACCCTCTAAAAAAGGTCTTTGATTTAAATAATAAATTGGGGCTTCGGCCCCAACCTTTAAAAAACTAATTAACCACATTAATTAATTCAATCTAGAATTATAATTTATAAATGGACTCTATCAAATCTGTAATCACATACACTTAATTGATAATAAATACTATGATATTTGAATTTTATACCACATACCTAAAATATTATCAACACGTGATATGAATCCAACATCACCGATGATGCATTATTCTGATGACTATTGATGGCAGAATAAAATAATTAATCATATCTGGTTTTATAAAAATATTGTAAAAATACATTATTTGTTATGAAAATAAATTTTATACACACTATCCTCTTATCTATGAAAATTCAATTCCACTGATAGCACATTTATCAGATCAATATTGATAATGATATTGATTATTTATTTGTGAAAGGATATATATGGAGAGGAGAGAGGGGCATGTCATAAATAATGGGCTTCTTACCTATTCCATGCACACCACCCCCCATCCAATTTGTTAAACTGTTTGATCAATTAATTTAGTTACATTTATTATTTGAATAATTTATTTATTAATCTCTCGTATTAATTTCATTAGTTAACCCATCATCATTTTGTGCATTTCATGGACCTATACTATGAGACAAAATTAAAGATTCCCCATTGGTCATGAAATGAAAAATTTGTTTTTAAGGTCACGTTGCCGCTAATGGTACACAAAGGAGTGATGATTGAATAGTTCTTTGACGTTATTAGTTTCTCAATTTAATAAAAATAAAAATATTAACAATTATTATTATTATCATAAATTATCTTTCACCGTTATGTTTTCGCCAAAAACAATTTTTAAATGTCGATAATAGTTAATAAATTAAAATTTACCCAATATTTGAATTTATTTTATATTCACAAATAATTTTACTAATATTATATTGATCAACCATAATTATTGATCCATGGGGAAACATCATTCTTTATATATTTGAAAAAATTGTATTTAATTACACATACTTTTCCATTCAATTTTTTTTAAAATAATAATAATAATATAGGACATTTATTATTAATTTTATTCTTTTCATCTGCTCTATAAATATTAAAATAATTGTTGTCTTAATTTTTTTAAAAGAATAATAGTAACAGTCACAACTATTAGTTTTAATTTTTTATTAGTTATTAAATTAATAAAATTAATTTTTTAATATCAAAAATTAAATAAGATCAAACACCCATTTTAAATAAATGTTATACCCAAAATATGGTAAACCCCATGTTCCAGACCCAAATATGGTCTTGGATTTATCATATGATTCACGATTTTAGATATAGTAATTATATATTATTAACAAATGGATTAAAAAATTAACTATTTATACAAGGTTATTTCACAAGAGGGACGTTCAAACATTTGAATCATGAAAATCTTATACCTTGCCTAAGGTAAGAACCATGTTCTAGACACTTCCGTGGTCTTTTATTTTTCATACCATTTACCATTTTTGTGTTATTCAATTATTTTTTATAAAATGTGTGTGCATAATATTTTATGTCTAATATTTTTATTCAGTCTTCACCAAGGCATTGCCGGCCTCAGAATCTCACAATAACTCAATGTCGAACTCCAAAAATATTCAATTGAATATTCTAAGACGTTAACTAAAATTTAAGGATTTTAACACAATTATAAATTTTTTTGTGATAATTCATTTTTGTGAATTAAAACAAAGACAACCCATATTCACCAATTTTTTTTTAAATAGTCATACATGGAAAAAGGACGAGATCCTAAAATCTACTCACCATATAAAAGTTTTTTTTTCAAGCTGTACTCACATGAACATTTAAGAAAATCTAGGTTCTTACAGTCTACCAATCTCTGGAGCTTAATTAACCCCTCTTGTTAAGTAGACAAAAAACCATAGTTTTCATAAGCCACTGGTCAATCCTTAGAACCACATCCATAATTTTTTTATGGAGTATGTCACACCATCAAACTCCACATATATACCACTTCATGTCCAAAAACTCCAAGGGGCCCCATATCTAACAAAAACACATTCATTTTGCTAGGTGTAAAGGCAGATCATTCTCAACATAGCCAAGATGATTTCATGGGAGGGTACAATATCGTCACTAATTAACATTTAGCTAAAATTTTAATCAATGAATACCACCACCAATCCTTCATTAGTAGTGTTTCCTCCCTTTTTTAAACTGCACATTCAAAACTGTGGCTCTATCACAACCCTTAACCATCCACCACCATGGTTATCATTTAAAGAGTTAAAAAATCTCATTATTCATGTTTATCATTTATACGCTCATTTATTCTCATTTTACATCATTTTATAATCATTCTAAATTAATTAATAACTTTATTTAACTCAAAAATTAAATAATATATTTACTCACATTAATTAATTAATCAAGTAATAAATCCATTAGTGGAATTAATTAATTAATTTCTTTTATATATCATCATCCACTGATTAACACGACCATTAATTGTCTCAAATAATAATATTAATATCCCATAATTAATTCTCAAATTAATTATCTCTAATTTATGATATCAATATCTTACAATTAATTCTATAAATTATTTTTCTCTAAAAAAACAATGTATCAATTTCGTAATTAATAAATTCATTAATTTCATTTCAATTTCACATGCAAGGTGAAAACGTAAAATTTCAGCAACATACCCAAATCCCATTTTCATGTGCATTCCTAAAATGATGCATGTCACAAAATAATCTTATGTGTCTAGAATGATGAATGAAATCTCAAACCGCATAACATACCAAGACAGGAGTTAATATTAACAAATCTCAAAAATTATAATCTCATCACACAATAAGTGTGTTGCCCAATGGTAAAATAATATTCAACTATAACAGAAAATTAAAATTACAATAATCCCACCCTATGTATGTGGCTTGTGACTCAAACATGAGGTATCCACTCACATGCACAAGCTCATATCCAATCCTTGACTCATTTTAGTCTCCTTGTCTATACTTCCTAAAAAATAATAAATAATACAATGAAAAGAAAACTAGAGATCTAGTATCACAATGTAATGTCCAATAAAGGGTTATATGCACTGGTGCCCCGATCTAGTTCACCACATGACCTCAGTCATGACTATCTGTATACCAGAGGCAACTGAATAGTAATGAGGGTCAAGTAAGTCAATCATAGGGAGACAATATCCTCCCTTACTGGTGTAAAAAACTAGGGGAAGTAAATAAATAAATAATTGAATCATAAATTATCATAAATATAATAATCTCCCAAGGTAAAAAAATCTAAAAATATAGTACTAAAATAAAATGGGGATATTCCATGAAAAGGTTATCATAAAGATGCAAAACTCGAATATAAAGACCCCAAACACTCCCAAAAAAGTTTTGAACCACGTCTTGTTCCCTCATCCATGCTCCATCCCTAAGAAGCTATCAAAACTATTGCCTTTTCTCTAAACCTATCCAGCTTAAACAATCTCTATTAGGGTACTGATCCGGAAGTCCAAATAGGATATGAGTACAGCTCATTAGGCCACTACAAACGGTGTATAAAATAAATCCCGCCAATACAATGTGAATGAAGTTTTATAAATAAAGTAATTATAATGAATATTAAATATGTTATCACATTAAATAATATTATTCATTCAACCCCATAGTTGAAAAATCGTGTTACCAATCTTATTTTATAACCATTTGAATGACTATGAAACCATTCAATAACAAACACACACTTGAATTACCATGTAACCATTTCATGCTCACACACCCATTAATGTCCATGCTTCCATTCCCTACACACGTAGCCATGAATGTCCATATTACCATTCCATACTCAGGCACCCATGAATGTCCATGTTACCATTCCATACTCACCAACCAATGAATTTCCATGTTACTATTCTATACCCACGCACCCATGAATGTCCATGTTTCTACTCTTAATATTTTTCTGAAAGTGCATGTCAATATTCACCATTTAATATTACATAATTCACCATTTACACATACAATGCATATCTCATTTATCAAGGTTAATCAATTTTTAACCCCATTATCACATATTAAACATCATCACATCAAGGAGGATTAATAAACATTAAACTTATTACCCTAATATCACATTAATTTATCAATTAATTACTCCTCTCACCCTTATTTATTATTCAACAATTAGTATTCACATAAAACAATATATTAATTCAGTAATTAATTAAGGACATCAATTTATTTAATTAACCGAACAGTTAATTAATCACATGCTAATTATTAATTAATTAATTAATTATCTCAACATCTAATAATTAATTATCTCGAACTTAAATTAAATATTTCATAATTAGTTCCACAATTAATTATATTAATTCTAAAATATAAATATCTCATAATTAATTCATCTATTAGTTATCCAATTATATCAGTTCAATATCCCAATAAAACATATTAATTAATTTAACAATTAATTAATCTAAATAAATTTTCATTAATTAATTCCATAATTAATTTTTCTATCCTTATTCCTTAATTTAATTTACCAATTAATTATTCATTCCAACTCTTATTAATTAAATCAATAATAATTAATCACATTAAATCCATTCAATTAATTCCCTATCTAATTATTCCAACTGACTTAATTCAATAAGAACAAAATTAATTCTAAATATAATTATACAAAATCCTAATTTTATAATTATAATGATTAACATTAGTTAGTTTTACAAGTAATTTTTCATGTTCAATGGTTTCAATAATTTTATAATTAATTAAAAACTTCATTATCCATATTTTATAATTTCCATTATTCACTGAAATCTCAAATTCATAAATTAGTTAATTGATCATATTTATTAATTCAATTTGAATTTCTAATTCATAAACAAACTCTATAAAATCTATAATAATATATATCTATTTGATAATAAATACTATGGGATTTTAATTTTATATCACTTAACAAAAATATTATTAACACACGATATGAATTCAATATCGCTAACGATGCGTTATTCCAATGACTATCGAAGGAGAATGAAAATAAATAAGCAAATCTAGATAATCAAAAGAAGTGATCAAAATAATTCATTCTAGTTGAAAAAATTTGATATGCACCACACACTTATCTATGATAATCCAATTAGACTGACTACATAACAATCATATCAATATCAACAAAAGATATTGATTACTGAAGGCTGAGAGGAGAGATAAAGAGAAGATATAGGCCATGTTATAAATAATAAGCTTCTTACCTATCCATCTACACCACTCCGAATATATTTTATAACAGTTGTTCATAAATCAATTAATTAAATTTATTAATTGAATAATTTATTTATTAAGATCTTATTTTAGTTTCATGTATCAACCCATCATCATTTTGGGGATTTCATTGACATATACAATGAGCTTCAATTAAATATTCAACATTTGTGCTGAAATGAACACCTCAAATTTTAGGTCATGTTGCCACTAATGGCATACAAAAGAGATATAATTGAAAATTTATACTAGGAAAATTATTTTATCAATTTATTAATAATAATAACAACAAAAACAATTATTATTATAATTATAAACTACCTTTCACTTATAATGTTTCACCAACAAAATTCATTAAATGTCGATTATAGTTAATAAATTAATATTAACCCCACGTTTTAATTTATTTAGTATTCGACAATAATTTTATCTATATTAAATTGGTCAACCATAATTATTCAAACATGAAGAAATAATTTTCATCATTTATGTAAATAAAATGTATTAATTTCATATTATTTTCCTTTAATTTTTTTCATAAAATAATAATAATAATACCCGTATTATTAACAATATTTCATTCATCTTCCTAGTAAATGTAAAAATACATGTTGTGTTAATGTTTTCAAAAAATAATAATAGTAACAATCACAATTATTATTTTTAATTTCAGATTAGTTATTAAATTAATAAAATTAATTATATGACAAATAAAATTTAAATAACATCAGATGCCCATTGCGCGTAATAATTATAACCTGAATATGGTAAACCCCCTATTACAAACCCAAAAGTGGTCTCATATTTTTCATACAATGCACTGTTGGAGGGATATTAATTAATTAATATTTTAAAAAATGGATTAGAAAATTAATTAAATATAAATATTATATTTTTGCGAGGGAGTCGTCAGAACATCTGACACCGACAAATGTTATACCCCACCTAGGGTAGACACCCGGATATGGAGACAATTGTGGTCTCATATTTCCTATAAAATGCAATATTTTGGAGTTATTCAACTATTTTGAATAAATATTGTGTGCTTCATATTTTATATTTAGTATTTTTATTCAGTCTTCACTGAGACATTGCAAGACTTAGAATCTCAAACTAACTCAGAGTCGAATGACAAAAATATTGAATTTAATATTCAATGATATTATAATGAGTTTAATTCCATTAACAGATTTATCAGTTTTTTCTGATAAAAATTTATTTTAAAGAAAACAATGAAAACCCATATTCACAAAAAAAGAGTCATACCTAGAAAAAGGATGTGATCTTAAAATAATGTTTCATAGCATACAAGACTATAGTGTTCCTAATTGAGATCTGAGGTTTCCCTCAATGATATAGTGATATCTTCAGTTATCTCTGGTAAGAGAGATTGTTTTTGATACAACATATCATCATCAGATATATTTTTATTCAAAAAGTAATATTTAATTTGTAGAGGATATATTGAGATCCTATAATCTAAATATAAAAAATGGTTGGGAAATTATTTTTCTTATATTATTATGTTATAATAATATCTTTCAAATGAATATTCAATTGGTTTTTTATGAATCCAAATTTGGAATGAATTATAGAACTCCCATGTGATGAGATGAAGATGGAGAGTGAATGATATTAAGACTTGAGTTAGATAACTAAATATGAAGGATATATATATCTATTCAACATCATATCATGGTAGCTCAGTGTCGAAATAAAATTTATTCTAAATATAATTGGAGAAAACTAGAATTAAATGTTGGTTTGAATATATTACTATGAATTTCTCCAAGGAAGAATACAATCATATTTATAATGAAGGGAAATTTGATCCAAAAGTAAATTATCCCCATCAAGATTCTTAATGGAGTGGGGAAATTTTCTTAATGCTTGATGCTTCCACTAAATATCCTCATGTTTGTGATGTGTTCTATTTTTATATCCTAAGGATGGACAAAGATGATCCATGTTATTTAAATAATGTGGGTTTGTACAATTGGATCATGTTCATTATTATGAATAAAAATCTGTATAAATCATGGATCATAGAGATACTGTTATATGGAACAAGAATACTCAGTTGGTTAAATTTCATTGGATGAATTAAAAATTTTATGATTCATCACGGAAACCCAAGGATGTGTTGAAGTATAGATATCCACATTTATTTAAAAAGGTATTACATTATTTTTAGTGAAAAATAGAATTATTTGGGTGTAGAATGTAACAATCCACAAATTTATATATATTTCTTTTATAATAATCCAAAAATTATCTATAGTTTTTTAACATGCATCACAACGTTTAGAAGAGAAGTTGTATAGAATTTAATATTTAATATTTAATTATGAAAACTATAACATATCTATTAAATTATTGGTATGGATAATAACAACCACATTATGAAAACAGGAATAATTATTTTATACAATTCATATTTATTTATTAATGTATAATAAATAATTAATCATTTTTAAAAAATTCAATTTTATTCTTCAAAAATATGTTTTTCAAAAATTACTTTATTAAATTTTATTAATGAATGTCATAATTAATTTATCCCAAATTACGAAATTATATTTCATAATAAATATATTACTTTTTAAATAATCATATCAAAAGTGCATTAAGGTAAAATTTCTGGGTTTTTATCAAAAGAATAATTTTTTTGTGAAAAGAAAATATAACTATTTTAGTGAAAAAAAACGTTTATATTAAATATTTTAAATGTAACATTTTATAAAAATAATTTTATTTTTATTTTTTTTCCTTCTGATTTAAAATTATGATTTATTTTATTAAAATTTATATTATACGGATTTTTTTCTTTAAAAACATTTTTATACATAAAATTTAATTTTTATCAAAAATGGGTTTTCATCGCATTTTGTCATATTATTTTATAATAATGCTCTTTTACATAATTAAATTTAATATTATAAAATGTATTAAATATTTTTAATCATCATAATTAATAATATATAATAAATTCAACATAATGTTTGGTCATAATGGATTCTAATAAAAATAAAAAATTGTCACCGTAGTAAAATGGTAAATTGGGTTAACCTAGGTTTAAACTAAGTGATAAGGCCACAATTTTTTTGATTATTCTTATTGTATAAACTCTTTTGGACCATTACCTCCATTATCAAGCTATTGAATTATTTATTTGATAGTTTACCATTAACATATTAAAGGTATGTCCCAACCTAATGATATAAAACAAAACCTTATCTCATATTTATTAATACAACTTCATGATCCACCTAGAATAACCCCCCACCCCACTAAATTTAATTATAAACATACATATACATTAATAATAGTTTATGTTTTTCTTAAAATATCACTTCTGGGGTCCTTAAGACTGGATTTAAAAGAGGACTGTTGAAGAAGTGGTAGTAGACTTACTCAAACTTTATCAAATTTTTTCTTCTTCTATATTTTTCGAATTTATTATAATCATTGAATGTAATATCTTCAATAAACGAAATTTTTATGATTATAAAACCAAAATTATCAATCCTCCTTTCTAAAAATCTTGAAATGAAATTATCCCTTGTATGTACATGTGCACGACTCCGTCCAAATAGTGATATAATTCATTTTCCATCACCAACATCAATGGTATGTCATTAGGATGAATTGTATGTTTATATATTGTATTTATGTTACATATATTTATCTTTAAATATAAAATATTATTTATATTCCTTTCATTATTTTTATTAGAAAATGAAAATATCATTCAGGTGTAGATTTGGATTACTGTTTCCATTAATGGTGTAATTACCTTTTTTATATCATCCTTTTATTAATGAATCCAAATTTATAAAAATAAAATAGATATATATATATATATGACATTTATAACATTATTAATATTCAATATATTATGTAAACATGATAATAGTACTAGTACTTGAACATTATAACTGATTCAACCTGGAAAAAAATGAAAAAATTAAGATGCAAAAATATCGATTCAAATAAGGAATTAATAATAAATTTCTATTAATATTTTATTAATCGATCATAAATGACATTATAAATATATTAATGGTTCTATTATACAATAATAAATAATTAAATAATAAATAATTATAATTTATTATATATGATGTTAGATTAATTATGAATCAAGACTAATTAGTGGTAACGAATTTTTGTTACAATCTCATTTTTTGGGATATTTTATGATTAAATTTCAAAAAGTGAAATTATATGATATTTCCTTCCAATAAAATAGCCCATTTATTATAATATAGTTCTTTATAGATAAAATAATTTCCTTTAAATTTAATCTCTTTTAGTAATTAACAAATAAATATAGTTTTTAAGGAGAATTGAATTTGGATTACAGTTCGACTAATAATGTTTTTCTTCCATGTCCATGTTTTCATTATGAAAATTTATAGAAGGTTTTACTACTATCCTAAAAAAATTTAATTTATTTTCAACAATGTTCTATATTTAATAAAATGTTTCAAAGGAATAATTTTATTGTTTTACAAATGATTCAATTTTTATTTTTTAACAAAAATGTTAAATGAATCTTAGTTTCTTTATATTGGGAAAGAATAATATTGTTAGCCATCATGGCAGATAAAATATTTGAGGCTTCATTTTCAATTTTGTATAGTTATTTTGAAATAAAATATTTTTCACAAAAAATTGTAATATTTTTAATTTAAATATGTGATTTCAAAATGGGAACGATATTTTTTACAAGATATACAATAATAATCTTATAATGGGATTTTCATATATGAATACGAACTTTATTGAAAATTATTCTTTTCTTGGGATATGATCCAATGATTCCATCATAATTATTTTTTTCAGGGCCATTCATTACGATGATGATATGTTTTTGAAACATATTTCCATTTCATGGGTTGTGAAATAATAATATGATGAATGTTTTATTATCCACTGGAATGCATGTTTATTGTTTTCAATAGGTGATGTGTTGAAATGGGGTTATATAATCCCCAATTGAATTTTTAGATGATTTATATCATAGTATATAATATGAAATATATTGGGTAGTAAACCATGTTTTCTAAGCAACACTTTCTAATATGAAAGTCTTGGAAGTGAACCTTGACTATGGAAATGAATGATTGGGGAGTGAACCCTATCCAGTATGATAGTCATGGAAGTGATCTGTAACTAATGAAATAATTTTATATTCCTATTTATATTTTATTAGATTATTTATTATTATTATTATATCTTATCATATTTTATGATTTATTATTAACATTTCCATACTCTTTGATATATTGGTTTTCATTGAAAAAACAATAGACCATATTTCCACATGAATTATCTTTGAATAATTAGGTATGATTATTGATTTTTTAATCATGTTATTATAACCATATTCATATATTATGATGGTATTTGAAAATTGATTGATATATCTTATGTTTACCCATAGTACTCGTTTAATATCACCTATTTTTATATTGTCTTTTCTCCAAGATATGATAAAAATTTTTATGCATGGTATTTTATTGAAGGCTGCCTGTATGAAATAGTAAAGTATGAGAATAAGTAAATATTTTTTATATTATTTTTTTATGTATCCAAGATTCCAAATACAAAAAACAGTTATGTTTTTTCATGGATCGTATTGCAATTTATACCATATACATCTATGAAAATAAAAATATTATTAATTTAATGTTTTATAAACCCTTCTCTCTTTTTATTACCATTTAGATAGCTTGTACTCTTGTGAATTTTATGGTAGTTATTATGGAAATATACTCCATGGAATATTTTATTATATTCATGGGGGACCTCATTCTCATTTGACGACCTCTAAATCTTTTTAATATGATAATATAGAGTGGAATTTGCTAGTTAATATCATTTCCCATCACAAATATTGCATCAATTAGATTATTTATTAGGGGTTTCACTATAATTTGTTGTGCTTTATTTCTAAGAGAAACATGCAATTATCCTTATCCCACTATCAAGATATAATATAGGTCGTTTGTTTTATTGGATTTATTAAGAGAAATAAAGTAATTTTTCAACATTAGAGTAGATGAACCTTTGAGGGGATTCTTATTCAATATTTTGATTAGAAAATTAGATCGTGGACAACGTCATTCGTGTCATATTAATCAATTATAGTCAGTTGATTATAATGAATTCCATGGATGACTGGATCCCTCAGAGGTATTACCTAGGTGAACACTAGGATGTTGTGAATCACCTTATCCTACACCTACTATCATATATGAAAAGGGTAATTTTTTACTCCCTATAGGGATAATATCTAAAAGTTATTTTAGGTAGCTTTGGGGATACTTACTTCCCACGATCCAATCATTGATTTGAATGTTGACATCAATTAATCTCTATGAGCCATGTTCATAATGCTTTTTGGGCATGGATATTTTCTTTTTTTATATAATCATGCATTAAGGAATTTAGAAACTAGTGTTAGAGACCCTAGGATTGGGAAAATCTATATTGTGGTAGAAAATATGTAATAGAAATTATAATTGAATTTTTGTATATGGGTCCCTTGATTAGAAATGAGTAGCCATAAGGGTTTTACCATGAATTCCACTAGTGTGGTCGAGGAATTTGATGCATGACGAAGCATTGAGCAATGATTAAATTTAGATATGGGGAGAAATATTTGGGTGAAACCAAAAACATAGAACCCATTGGTTCAACATCATGAGTAAGAGTGTATTTTTAATAAATTTATTTATTAGATAATGTATATCATTTAGGTTTATGATATTTTTCAACAATATTCATATTGGTTTTTATTTTATTACTGACCCAATATCAAATTGTGGGAGACCATTAGGATAATACAACAATAAAAAGTTAGATCATTCCATAGAGCGTGTTATATCCTATATTTATTCTTTCTTATAGATTTAATATGTTCATGATAAATCATTCATAGGAACAATTCATGTTACCATTTTGAGGATGTGATCGATAGATACTATGAAATCATAGTGAACAAATATATTAGTTTTTTCATTTATATGTGTGATAGTTCATTCATCTCTACCCACATTTATAGATCAGTAAATCTATAGTTTTAAGAAATATATTTGGGGATCATGTATGTTTTTACCGTATAGGGAGGAAAGGGGTGTTCTATTGTCATGATTTCTCTCGTTAGTAGGGATGCATTTTTATTAATATGAATGGGGTCATAAATGATGTAGTTGTATTCTATATAATAAGAAACATTTTTTATTTTATGGTTATGTGATAAGAAACATTGGGATGTCTTTTTGGTTAATAATCCATGATCAAAGATGTTTCTTTAGGTTCATTCATGGAAGACAAAAGTAGTGCATATTTATAATGTGTATCTAGTACTAATAATGTTCATATGTATTTCTTTTTTACATGATTGAGGAATTTTAGTTAATACTCATGTGTCAAAGATTTGTTTTAATTTTTTTTGAATTAATATGACTAAGACAAGTTCCAAGATGTTTAATATCATTTATAATTGTCTATTACAAACTATTTTTCAGTAATGGTTTGGTGTAGAATATAAAAATAGGTTTATGTTCATGGTTTTACTAGACTAAAAGGTTATGTGAAGGTATTTTGCATATCAGAAATAGATAGATCCATTCTGATTTATATTTGTTACATTTATAACTAAAAAAGGGGGGATAACTAGACACATGAGTGATTAAAATAAATATAAATGAGTTGAGATATACATTAGATCAACAACCCATTTTGTTTGTATCATATCCAATGGAAACTAGATTATAATAGTTGACGGGACACATGAGTGATGTAAACCGGTGAATGGGATTTAGTTATAAAACTAGATAAATTCCCTATACATGAATAACTATCTAATTAATGGGACTAGGATGATAAAAAATAATCAAACAACATTCTTAGTACACATATAGGTGGCTAAAAATATCCATGTGAGAGTAGTTGGGAATGATGAATCATGATGGGGGAGATTGGATTATTGGTAACTGTTAAACAATATATGGAGTCACTAGGATGAATTTACAAAAACAATAAATATTTTAGAAACTACCAAAATATGGGAACACTAGTAATGAAAACAATACAATATTGATTATAGTCCAAGCATCAAACCAATTAATGTCGAAAACTGGGTGAGATTTTTTATATGTTTGATGATTACCATTATTAAAGGAATAACTGATTGATAAAAACATATCAATGTAAATAATGGTATATTTTTGTAAACATAGTGTCTTTTGAGTATGCCTTTATGTAATAGGAATCTTATGGTTATAACATAGACATGAAGATACTAATTTGGACTTCTTAAGGCATTAAAGACTCTAAAATACCCATATGTGGGACCATTCATGAACACGGTGACCTTCAGTCAAATATTTTGTTAAGATAATCTATTTGAACGAGGGGAAGAAATAAATTATAAGGATAAAATTTCACATAATATATTCTGTTTATACGAACAAATGGGGATAATAACTGTTAAGAAGGTTTAAGGCTAGCTAAAACATAATTTTTATAAAGTTCGAAACCATCATATATAAAGTTATGTTGGACAATTTTCAAAGAGTTTGATATGAATAAAATGGTAAAATTTTATGTGGAAGGGACATGAATGTGTGATTATTTCAAGGAGGGTTTCATCCCTATATAATCATTGATCTAGAGTCTATGTGTTGAAATTATTACTCAAATGATATCTTGTAACGGAATATCTGAAAAATGTATTGACTGTTTTTCAAACTGATTGTTATGGAATATTCTAGAAGTTTAGATATGATTGAGAGGTATATTATTTGATGGAAATTATACGTAACTACATACCCTTGGAATTCAGTCATATAAAACCCTCACAAGATCATAAAATAAATATTATGGTGGTAAAAATGATAAGATCGCTATAATGGTATCATTTCATGAGGCATCAAATGATACGAATCTCTATAACTTCTTCACATATGCAAGAAGATTTCTATATTCAGCCATAAAATATTTGTACACCCCTTACATTTTCCATAGTTGAAAATTGAGATCTACATTTATCCATAAAGGGATATTCCTCTAAAAAAGAATAATGTGTACACAATGTAGGTTTCTTAAACCATAAATAACATTAATATGACTACGTATGATTCACATGGACATAGTAATATCCCATGATTCCACAAAAAATGATGAGATAAGCATGATTCCCTTGGTTTGAGACTACTCACCAAGGTCTCAGAAAGAGGGTTATGTGACCTCATACACTCCTCTCTATACACTACAGGTTTTTTACTCTGAATAGGTTTCTATGGTGTTATCAAATGAAAGCTAAACTATCATATCAAGGTGAATAATATAATCAAATAAAAATACAATATAAATAAATGTAATTAAAGTTTACCAAATCCAATAAATAAAAATTCCACTTTATCAAATTAATTACATATATAAAGTCATACACCCCTAATCACCCACTAGGCCAATCACATATTTAACATAAATGGAATGTCACATTGAATATATGGATTATATTTTACCATCCCCATCCCTTATCCTATAAAAATATCTAGTCTATCTAAGATTTTCTTCTCTTATTGATATATAACCCAAAATGTACTAAGCAAGAATATGGTATTCTCTGGTTCCAATGGTTCTTGACATATTCAAAATGGTGTGAGATAAAATGAGGATGCCACTATAAATGGTGTCCCATTCATATTTATTATAGTAGTTCATGAATGGTGTGAAATTTCCATGATAGTAAATAAATAAATTAAAATATAATAATAAATACTTATTGGTTATTCGGCTTTAAGGAAAGAGTTGGGATAGACCATGTCATATTCAACTGGTGATAAATGAATTATAACATGTCACAATACAAATACCAATTATGTGATAATGGCCTCCGAAAAATATCTCATATAATGAAAAGATGGAGAAATAGTCTACCCTGAAACCACATATCATATTTGGTGGAAAATGTACAGGACCAGTGTTCTCATATACCACATTGGTATGGGGGAGTTCCCCCTATTATAATATTTTATATCATATTGAGAATAAAATGCCCCCTAATTAATAACATAGCCCATATGAGGTGTTATGGAGACCCCCACTATCTCATATCTCATATTTATGTGAAAGGTGACACCAAATAATCTCGCATCTCATACTCAGGGGGTAGTTCATTCATTATACATACCATATTTCATACTCGTGGGGAAGTAACACCACCGACATACATTAAAAATATCATTATCATAATGAATGCAACCACCCCATAGATCCCATATATCATACTCAATTAGAATAATTTTGGAACTATTTATCACATATATAACACTTGGGGGTAGCACATTCCCAATATAACTCAGATCTCATTCTCGGGGGAGTAACACTTTTCCTATCTCACTAACACATCACTTAAGTCCTATTAATTTTAAATTAGTCCCAAATATCAAGTTGCACCTCAAAATCAATCTATATACTCAAATAACCTCTTAAATATAATATTTTATTCATAGAGACACTATATAAAACCTATCTATTTTTATATATTGCTGAAAACAACTGATTGGGATACTTTATAACCATCATGGCCTCTTCACATTAGAACCAAACCAAAACCAACACCCATGGTTTTCTCTCATACCATAGTCCCCTGACAAGATCATTTTCTTAAGAATATATTCTATATATTCATCTAGTTTTAACATAAAAACATGGTCTAACAAACTGAGGGCCATCCAGGATATCTCACTCAAAGCCTCATGGAGTCTCTATTCTAAGTCATCTAGATAGAACCCATGACCCACAATTTGGGATCATAATTTATATCACTTATGGGATCTATATACCCGTTATAATAAGGAAATCATAACTTCATATATTATCTATCATTTATTTACATAACCTACTCATGTGACATTCCATGACTTTAGTCCACTATCAAAAGATTGATACCCACTATATATAAGATGTGTTAATCTCACACCTATCACCACTAGGCCAATGTCTATTATATATACTTAATACTCCATAAAAACTATCATATGATACATTAATCTATAATAATATCTGAATACCCTGCTTGGGTCTCATGTGACCTCAAACATCATCTTCACCCCTAGAGACATAGTCATTAGAAAAATTCACTTCCCACAAACATCATAGGATCACCTTGACCAAAACCATGTACCAAAGACACTCAATTCAAAATAATATAATGTTATTTAATTTCAATCAATTTATACCCATATTGGGACAATGTGTTGCATAAGATACTTATATAATCAATCTATTATTCGTCAGTGAATGAGTAATTAAGTCAGTGTTGCAGGCCCTATCATGGCCACTGATTATTCCATTACACTAGTCGGAGTCTAACAGACATATATAATTTTCATTTTAAACATATGGTGTATCATACATATGTCGAAATAATATATATAACATTCACATTGACAAAATTAATAATCCTTTGGGACTTCTTTTTTGGGACCACCTACCTCACACATGGGGTTACTATTCTCACCATGCTGTACACATCCTCGGCCAATCCCATTAATACTGCTTCCAATACTATTTCAACACATATTCTATCATCTCCCACAAAAATTCCAAAATATATAATTTTAAAAATTTATAATAATTTATTAAATGTAAATCAATGTATCTTAATCATCTTAAAGATCACCGATTTTCACTATATCATTGGAACCATACAAAATGAAATTCTATCCACTATTCCATGCTCAAAGTATACAAATGAGAATGAGAACCATCATGAATGTACACAATATAACAAATCCCATGCCAAAATGGAATAAAATACTAGAAAAATAATCAATTTATGAGTTACCTACAATGAACTAGTGATAAAAAAACATAATATTACAATCCTGGTAAATCCTTAATCAATCACAAGTTAATGAAGGATTATGTTATCTAGATTATTCCATAATCTAGTCGTATATATATATATAACATTTATTAAGTCATTATAAATCCAAAATATAGTAATGGAAATGAATATAAAGGATAGAGAAACTAATCATTGGTTGTTTTAGAAGACCATCAAAATCTCCCCTCGAGTGTGATCCGTGAAATGGAGGGAGGGTGAAAGACAACCAAAAATGATCTCTCTACTTTGACACTCAAAAAAAATATGGTGAGAAGTCAATCTCAAATATATGTGTCACGAAATAATTTAGAAAATGGTATGTGGGTAGTCCTATATAAATTTACCCATTTTTTTAGGGTTGAAGTGGTCGTTAGTAGAGTAGATTGGGTTATCGAATCCTCAATGACCTATAAAGAAACCTAAAGACAAATAGATTCTCATTGGGAGATTTGGCTACGGAGTGTAAAATTTAGTTTGTTTCGAGTTGGACTAAGTGAATATTTAGGGAACTATGTGAATTAAATTTATGAGAAAGAGTTGATGTTATGTTAATACAAGGGATGGATTGGATGGAAATGTTTTTAAATTATTTCAATTATATTTACATGAGATGGATTAATTCAATGAAATCAACATAAATTCATTACATACTAGTTTAAAATCATAATATACCATTGATAGTAACCTATACATTTATATTATTTATTTCATGAGAACTCCTATGTAAATTTTATTTTTATCTTGTCAAATGTGTGGAGATAAAATTCAATTAGAAGAAAAGCGGAATCATTAAATTAAAAACTCTAACAAAATAAATGAAAAAAATTAAAATTTTGTAAAATAACATCAAATAGAGTGCCTTTATACTCCCTTAGATTAACCCATGAAATGTTTATCCATCAATTAATGCAAATTTAGTTATGTGAGATTAGATGAGACATGTGAGGGTGGAATTGAAGAAGAAAACACTAAAATAAATACCACTTAACAATTGTGTGATGATTTTCACAAGTTATGATGTTAATTTGTTCAGAAAATAAGGAAATGGTTTCAATGTAAAATAAATAATAATTAAATAATATGATATGAAGAATTATTAATAATAAACTAACATCAATTAGAACATCCTATGTGTGAAAAAACAAACGTGTGTATACAAAATAACAATAAAACACTACATTTTAAATAAACCAAATCATCCCCCAAATCCTTCACTACCACATCCATAAAATGAAAATTAATAATCATTGGGTAGATATACCAATATTTCAAGAATTTCCATTTTATTATGGTAGTCCTAGGGTGGTGGAAGGTTTTTGGAATATAGACTTGTCCACTCTTGACCTAAAATGGGCTCCAGCTTTCATTCACCCAACATAGGTAATGAAATGAGATTATATATAGAAAAATTTGGGTTATACATAAATTTAATCACTATATTTTCCCTATAATATAGTTAATATTCTTTCCAGTTGGACTTTTGTTATGGTGATATGGTAAATATGATTGTCTACTGTTTTTTACCATAGAATCTAGCCTGTAAATTCATTTTCCAAAAAGAACTCTTAAAATCCATTAAAAACTAAGAATTTTCTATATAAATGTTTAATAACATGTCCCCACATTATTTCTTCAATATATAGTAAAAATTATATCTTCATTTAGATTGAATCATTGCTGATATAATAATATTATTGAGCTACTATGAAGTTAACGACACCCTGAATTTTTAAAGAATTATGTCCAAAATGGGGTTATTCTAATGTGAATCTATATGTTCTAAAAAATGATGAATTTTTTCCAATGTAAAGAGAGACCTTATAATTAAACATTAAATTAAAATCGAGAATATTTCTTTATTTATAATATGTCTCAGTATGTAACACTTGTAACATCCTGGGTAAATAAAGAGCATGAAAATTTTCATATTTATTAATATTTGTGAATTAAATATTAATTATACTTTAATGGGGACACTATGTTCAATGGCGTACCTAATACACAACAATGAGTATCTTTGAAATCTTATGTTGCACAGTAATAATATAATATTATTATTTTAAATAGTACTTAATGCCTAGATGTTGTATTGGCGGGAATGAAGAGAAATAACTATAATATGATTATACCTGTTTGTTGAATATATTTTTTAAATGTATCTAATAAAATATATAGGCTTAAAATTAGTAAAGAATTTTATTTTAAGCATAGATACTCTAATATTCACTAAAAGGTCGATTTACCACCTTTTAACAACGAACCCCCTTCAAATATAGTTTTTATCACTTTTATATGTTCTATTTGACAAAGTAAAATTCTTCTTTAGAATCGGGACCCCAAAATTTACATTGGATGAAATTTTGGTATTTTTCTAATAATTTTCATTTTTAATGAATAGTGAAAAATTATGTATTTTAATTCAAAAGTGCCTTTTAATCTAATTTATTTATATTGTTATATTATATTTTAAATTTCTTTTATAGGGTAATTAGAATTTATTTTTACCATTTAATCTATTTTTGGTCATTAGATGTAATTTCATTTTTAAATTTGACATAACCAAGTGTCAATCTTTTGATAGTTATTATTTCTTAAAATCAAGCTATTTGTTTAACAGTGGTAAATAATTTTAATTTAATGTATGTTAATTTTGTGTTTTGAATTTGGAAAAATGGATTCCATATTTGGAAATAGTAGGTCCAAATTGTGTAAATAAGTATCTTTTATTTTTAGGCATTTTAAATATTTACTTCAGTAAATTTTTTATTTTCCATAATTAAAAGGTAAAACTAATATATAAGGGTAAAATATAATATTATAAAAATATTAAATTATCATAACTTGTTCTTAATCCTATTGGATGATACATAGCCTACCATGGGCATCCTTGGGTTGAATATGGGACCCCATGGAGCCACATGGGTGTAATAATGACACTTTATATTAATTAATTTAAAGCAAATACAAAAACGACAAAAACAAATATCTTGTAGTAAATAAATTTATACATGGGGTTATATAAGTTATCTTATAAACTATAAATATTATTTGGAAAGAAAAAAATATTTCCGAATTCATGGTTTTTTTATTATTTTCGGTCAACAAATAAATTAAATTATTTCTGACAAAATAATGATGCAATATTTACATCATTAATCAATAATTTAAATAAATAAGATTATAAATATTAAAACAATATCCAAAAACTGTCCAGTTTTTATTGGATTATTTTATTTCAACCATGATTCATCGTAAATTTTATTTTAATGAATAGTTGATCTTTTGAAACTGAAGATGAGGTTATAATAAAATAATTGTTTCAAACATTCCTAAAGAGCCCCTCCTCTACCTTATAAAAATCCCTCACTTCTAACTCATTCCTCACACTTCTCAAGCCTTTGTATCATACAAAATCTACTCAAATAATCTCTAAATATCCCTCTGTTTATCCTAGAAGCAATTCAATAGGATGAATAAACTCCATGAAACCCTTTCATTCAAACAAAATGAAGTTACCCGATTTAAAGGTAACATCTTCTATTAAGTTCTGCTGTTTTATTTTACTTATCTAACCCCTAAAATATATTCATTAATTTCTTTTATAACTAAAAAAGTATCCTAAATATACTAGTATGTTGTTATGATAAGGATTATAACTATACATACACACACCTCCATCTAATGGGTGAAAAACATATTGTTTCTGTGAATGGAAAACTAACGCCTCACGAAGCGATGATTGTTCAATTATCTCTTACCACCTCTCATGGTGGCGGTTACGATGAAACTATATTTATATATGATATATATTATTATTTTTTTCTATATTATTCTGTAATTTTTATTTATAGACATACCTTTATTTTTCCAATATGTGTAAACACGATAATTTCATATGAGGAAGTGCAGACTACCGCCCCCTCAAGGTTATATGATTCGTTCTTGACATACATGGAATGTATAAAAATGAAGTTAATGAAATTATATAACATATATATCATATGATAGTATACTGAATTATACTATACCTATGTATGATTATGTTTTTATTCAATTAAATATTTAATAGAAATGAAAGTAGTGTTCATGTGTTTGTACGACATACCGTCTCCATGAATGGTGCATTTCATTTCTTATCTCCAAATATTATGTACTATTATAAATATATACATATATATATTCACAAGATATATATTATATATATTATTTCGAAATCATTAATATCATTCTTAACATAATGGAGTTTTGACCACATGGACAAATAGTAATTATAACAATTTTATTTTTAACTCAAATTTCGAACATCGATAAAATGGACAATATGAACTCAAATATTTAACTAAATGTTATTGAAAGTTAATAAGAGATATGTAAGAAATAATAAACATTATAATGGTTATTAATCAAGTATAAATTAACTTATGATTATTATTCTGGATTAACAAGGAACATACGATTCAATTTGGACATGAGGTAAGGCATTTCTTATCTAAATATTAATTCTGTGAGATTTCCATTGTTCACCACTTATTTTTTTAATGTAGTGTATTTTGTATTTACAATTGATATATATTAACATTATTATATTTATATTCATTATATTATATGATTCATTTGGTGGTAATTAAATTTTCTCATATGGCTCGATTGATTACAATGTTGAAAGGGTTTTTCATCTCACTTTTTATTCCCGTGAGATTCAAGCTATATTAGACACAATTTCATTTTTTGTGGTGGATGTACCACCCAGGATTGTATTCATTATGTAATAATTTAATTTATGATCATTTAAATATTCATTGTGTCATCATTATTTCATGAGGTGTATGTTTCGTATGTTACCAAATCGGTAAGGGAACCTTTCACCCTCTTCTTTTTAAAAGACTTCTTTTTGTTATGTATTTTAATTTACATATTATTATGTTGGGATATGTTATCTGATATCATTATTGTTGTAAATTATATGCTCAAGTGATGAGATATCTTTTTCTCTCTCGTCAACTTATTTTTGGAATTTAAAAGTGATGCTTTTATGCTGTCAAATTTCTGTAAGAAAACTTCATAACCCAATTTCAATTTTTCGGTTAAACATCTACATCTTGATTATGGAATGCTAGGAATATTTGTGAATAAACTATGATTGTTTTACATATAATATCCAATTATATTTGGTGTATTTATATTTTTCAAACATAATTATGTAATTTATTTATCCTTAATCTAAGGATACCGTCCTTATTAGGTATTTCAGATCAATCTACATTTTTTTGAGACTTCATTGTTTATATGCACCAATCCACTCTTATATGGTGTATATACTATCATTTGAATATTATATCATGAATAACTTTATTCTCATGATATTATTAAATTTTGATTAAATGTTATTCCTTAATTATTTGTATTCTAGAGTCTCTCATTTTGTTAAAAACTCTTTAACGAAAATATTCTTTTAAATGTTTTAAATATTTATTCTTATAAATCATTCACATTATTGTCCACGATTTAAAAATGGTTTTAAGGATTTATTCATATGGACATGAATTTTTAGAAATTTAAATTTCCTTCAAAATCTTTAATGTGGTATGGGACACTTTGATTCAAAAAAATATTTTTATTTAATATCTTTAATTGTTTTGAAAATTGTTTGATAAAAGCATTGATTTTGAAAATATTTTGAAATGATATATTGTGATTTTAATGTGGAAATGTTATCTTTAAGTTATGATAGATTCATGGGTTATGAATATGTTATGTCTATTGGGAATTGTTTATGTATGTGGGTGGTTCCGTGATAAACCTAGGACGGGTGAGCCCAAGATAGCTCTCAAATGCATTGGGTAATGTAACAGAGGTAAACGTTAATGTTTCTCATAATAGATTTAGGGAATATTCTATGATGGATATTCCAAATGTGACTCCCTCTATAGCTGTGATAAATAAAATGTAAGTATGTTATTTATGCCATGAGGTACCTTCATGATATATGATTTCTATGCGTTGTTCAAAATATATTACGATTTCAAGAGGTATGTTATGATTGAAAATTATGGTTTCATTGTTTTGAATTTATTGATGGGCTAATGTTTTTATTCTTTATTTTATATCCGATACAAAACAGTTTATGCTCATCCCTTGTTTTTGAAATGTTTTCCACATGACATAAAGATTAATAATGGTCAATTATGGGATCAAGGAAAAGGCATGTTGTTTAAAACATGGAACTAGGCATGTCTCTTTTATTCAAGAGTTTTTATTTTATGAAAAAAATGGATACTGAGTAGAATTTTCTACATGTAATATTCATGTTGTTATGTAAATGTTTTAACCTAATTCTCTAAAACTCTAAACCTGAAAATATCCTCAATGTGAATTATCCATTAATTCATGATTATGTAATGTTTATGTCTAGGTATATATAGTTGGTATCAGAGTCCTATTTAGAAAACTTTAAGGATTATGAGTTTTAGTTAAACACATGGTTAGTCTCTATATATATTATTTTAGTTAAATCCTTGTTTTTTTATTTTTTGCAGATAAAGTAATGTATGTTACAAATGGAAGGAGGAAGATATCAAACGACTTTCATATCTCTTCCTTGTAACTTTCTTCCAATAGTTATTGCAAATTCATGTTTGGATGATTGTGAAACCATTTCTGACATACAAATAACATTCATGAAATTGATTGAGATATAAAATACCTCAAATATACCCTGATATCATCTGGGATCATGTTTTGTATTTAATCAAATCCTATTTTCAAAATACTCTCACATTTTCAAGAAAGTTAATTACTTTAAAGTAATTTTTGGATATTTTACCTTATCAAAAGATTTTGAAGCATATTATGATTTTGAAAATGTTACTGAAGAAGGTGAACCTTACGCAACCTATTAATTTTTTCTTTTAAAGTGTATTCTCTTAGCAGATACTTATGGTATTTTAAAAGTACTGTTAATTGTAAGTATCCACTCAAATTCTGTCTGACTATTTTATAAAACTCATGTTTTATCTGATGTTTTGAAATTATATGTCATGCATGATTATTTTCCAAAACTATTTTCCTATGAACACCCATATGACCCAAGTTGTACAAGGTGTATTTGGATTAATGAAGAAAATCATTTTTAAGGATCTTTAAATCAGTGTTGCAATGCATGGACATTTGACCAACATGAACAAGATAAATATGAAACCAGGAGGACACCATGATAAATGTATGATTTTATTTATTCTGGGGAACATTTCATTTTATTATATGGTGGTGAAATTAAAAAAAATGACAATATATATAAGATATCAAGAATTAATATGTGGAGAACTTTATGATTTGGGATGAAAATGAGAGGCATAAAGAAACCCATTGAAATTAAAACATATTAGGATTATTTTTGAGTTTTATAAAAAGCACGACACACATACCGTGTGAAAATACGTCACATCAGACAAAGTTGTGGGAATCGAACCCACAACAAAAGTGTGATTGGATTTATCGCCTACCACAAGACTACGTGATGTCCCTGGTTAGTATGACTTATTCTTTTTAGTTAAATGATTTTATTGATCAAGAATTAGTTGATTTGGGATATTATGTTTTATCAAATGAATATCCTTAGTATAATAAAATGATTTCTTGATTAATTTATAAAAGTGATTTTGGAATACGTTCTCTCTTTTGGGGATCAATATATACCTACGGAAAATGGAATACTATGAGATTGAAATTGTGGGGTAATGGTTGAAATATTATTTTTAGAAGAATTTATCTTTTATTTTAGAAATATATATATCATGGTTATTTATGGAAATGACTAACCTATCATGGAAAATATGTGATTAGGTTAATTACAATTCAGTATGAGACTATTAGAGTAGTCCATGCTATTTGGAGATAAATTTTAAGATTTATTGTGGAAGAATATGAGATTAAATTCATCTGAGTTTTGGGTTTCAATATTAGTTTGATTATTTTGAAGAAACATAGGGACAATTATTTATTGAATGGTATATCTTGAACTTTGGATATATTTATTGAATTTTGGAGATTAAGAGTAGTATTTTTTTAAAAAGAATTATCCTTTTTGGGATTATATGATCTCGTACTAACCATTTTGGTTTTAGTTGTTGTCTAAAGAAAAGGGAAATATATAGTTCTTATTTTCTAGATTATGTGATTCTCTATAATATGATTCTTTTGCTTTTTAAATGACCATGTATTTTTGAATGATCATTATTTGGAGAAATGATTAGTTTTTGGTAGAAAATTATTAAATGATGAAACTCTAATTGAAGGTATACATATTTCATTATGTTATTACTCTATGTATTAAATTAATTCCTCCAAATTTTGAAAAGGAACATAAAACAAAAACATTGTTGGTTTATGTTTCGTACTGGTCAATCAAAAACCATTTACACATCATAAGTTTGTGACTTTCTGGTGGTTAACTTTCTCCAAATCATGCTTTCTACCACAGTCCATCATAACTTGACCGTTCATTCTCTCTTCTATATCCATGATTTCATACATGGAATCTGAGTATAGGTTATCTCTAGTGACCTTTGAACTTCTTTTTCATTATATTAAAGTGATAGTTTTACTATATCTATTCAGATGTGGGACTTTTAATGAAGTTAAAATCCCAGTTTTAAAATTGCGAGGATGCAATTTCCAAAAGGTGGGAAGGATGTAACATCCCATGTAAAAATGAACATGAAAATTTTCATATTTATTAATATTTTTGAATTAAATTTTAAATATACTTTAAAGGGGATTCTATGTTTGATGGAATACCTGATACGAAACAAAGGATTTCTTTGAAATCTTACATTGCACACTAATAATATAATATTATTATTTTAAATGGTAGTCAACGCCTAGCCATTGTATTGGAGGGAATGAATAGAACTATCTAAAATATGATTGTACATGTTTGTTGAATATTTTTTTTTACATTCATCCAATAAAATTTACAGGCATAAAAAAAGTGAAGAATTCGATTTTAAGCATAAATACTCTAATATTCACTAAAAGGTGAATTGACCACCTTTTAATGGAGAACCATATTTAAATGTAGTATTTGTCACTTTTATATGTTCTATTTGAAAAACTAAAATTCTTCTTTAGAATCAGGACACCAAAATTTAATTTGGATGAAATTTTGGTATTTTTCTTATAATGTTTATTTTTTAATGAATAGTGAAAAATAATGTATTTTAATTCAAAAGTGTCTATTAATATAACTCATTTATATTTTTATATTATATTTTTATTTGGTATTAATGTTTAATTAGAATATATTTTTAAAATTTAATCTAATGATGGTCATTTGATGTAATTTAATTTAGAAATTGGACAGAAAAAAGTGTCAATCTTTTGATAGTTATTATTTCTTAAAAACACAATATTTGTTTTAACATTGAGAATTTATTTTAAATTATTTTCTTCCACTTATATGTTTTCAATATGGAAAAATGGATTTCATATTCAGAATCAGTAGGTCCAAATTATGTAAATATATAACTCTTATTTTTAGACATTTTAAATATTTACTTCAGTAACTATTATATTTACCAAGATTAAAAGGTAAAAATAATAAAAAATTATAAAATAAAATATCATAATAAGATTAAATTTCCCTAACATGTGTCTAAATCCTTTTTAATGATATATATCCGATCATGGTCATCCTTGGGTTGAATTTGGGACCTCATGGAGCCACATGGGAGTAATAATGACAATTAATATTAATTAATTTAAAGTAAAGAAAAAAATGACATAAACAAATATCTTTTAGTAAAAAAAATTTACATTTTGTTATATAACATATATTTTCAACTATAATTATTCATTAGAAATTTAAGATGATTTCCTACGTTATGGTTTTTTTATAATTTTGGACATTAAATAAATTAAATTATTTTTGACACAATAATGATGCAATACTTTTATCATTAATAAATGATTTAAATAAAGATGATTATAAATATTAAAAAAATATTCAAAACCTGTAAAATTCTTATTGTATTATTTTCTTTATACCATGAGTAATATTAAATTATATTTTAATGAATAATTTACCTTTTGAAACCAAAGATGAAGTTATAATAAAATAATTGTTTCCAACTTTCCTAAAGAGACCCTCCTCTCCATTATAAAAAGCTCTCACTTCTAACTCATTTGTAACACTTATAAAACATTTGGATCATACAAACTCTTATAAAATAATCTCCTAAGATCTCTCTATTCACCCTAGAAGCCTTACTTTAGGCATACAACACTCCACATATTCTTTGGTTCAAACCAAAGGGAGTTACCCGATTTAAAGGTAATGTCTTCCCTTAAGTTCTTTTGTTTTATTTTACATCTCCAACCCCTAAAATATTTTTATCACTTTATTTTATAACAAAAAAAAGTATCCAAAATATAATATGATTTTTTATGAGAATTATTCCAACTATAATTACACACACCTCCATCTAATGGGTCAAGAACATAATGGTTCTGTGAATGGAAAATTAACGCCTCACGAAGCGATGATTTTTCAATTTTCTCTCACAGCCTCTCATGGTGTCCATTATGTTGAAACTGTATTTATGTATGATATATATCATGTTTTTCTATATTATTCTGAAATTTTTATTCCAAAACAGTCCTTAATGCCTTCCAATATGTGTAAACACAATAATTTCATTTGAGGAAGTTCGGAATACCGCCCCCTCAAGGTGATATAATTCGTTCTTGACATACATGGAATGTATAAAGTTGGAGTTAATGAAATTATGTAACATATATATAATATTATATTATACTATAATTATAATATACCTTTGTATCATTATGTTTTCATTCCATTAAATATTAAATAGAAATGAAAGTAGTGTTCATGCGTACGTACGACATACCATCTCCATGAACGGTGCATTTCATTTCATATAATCGAATGTAATGTAATATTATAAAAATATAAATATATACAGTAGATATATACGATATATATGATATCTAAATCATTAATTTCATTCCATAGATAATGGATTTTTTACCACATGGGAAAATTGTAATTACAACAAGTTCATTTATAACTCAAATTCTGAACTTTGACAAAATGTCCAATATGAACTCAAATATTTAACTAAATGTTTTTTCAATGTAATAATTGATATAAAAGTAATAATAAAAATTAAAAAGGATATTAATAAATTAGAAATTATCTTATATTTATTATTCAGGAAGAACAAGGAACATATGAGTCAAGTTGGATACGAGGTAAGGGATTTCTTATCTAATTTTTAATTCAGTGATATTTCCATTATTCACCAATTATTTATTTCATGTGGTGTGTTGTGTAATTCCATTTGATATATATTATTAGGATTATATTTATATTCCTGGTATTATATGATTCATTTGGTGGTTATTAACTTGTCTCATATGACTTGATTGATTACAATGTGGTATGTTTTTTTCATCTCACTTTTTACCCCTATGAGATTCATTCTATATTACCCACTATTTCCTTTTGTGTGGTGTATGTACTGCCCATGATTTTATTTTTTTTATGTATTATAATTTAATGTATGGGTATTTACATATTAATTTTATGACCTTTCTTTCATGAGGTGTATGTTTTGTATGTTACCAAATCGGTAAGGGAACCATTCAGCCTCTTCATTTTAAAAGACTTATTTTTGTTATGTCTTTTAATTTACATATTTTTATATTGGGATATGTTATTATGTATCCTTATTATTGTAATTTTTGGACCAAGTGATGATATATCATTCTCTCTTTTTTTATCTTATTTTATGAATTTAAAAGTGATGTCGTTAGGCTGTCAAATTTCTGTAAGAAATTTTCTTAACCCAATTTCAATTTTTGTGTTAAACATCTACATCTTGATTAAGTCATTATATAAATATATGTGAATAAACTCTGATTGTTTTACACTTAATATCCACTTATATTTGGTGTATTTATTATTTTTACACATAATTATGTAATTTATTTATCCTTAATATAAAGATACTTTCTTTATAAAGGATTTCATCTGAATCTGCATTTCTATTGAGACTTCATTGTTGATATGCACCAATCCAATCTTATATGGTGTATATACTGTCCTTTATCATATCATATCATTAATAATTTTATTCTCATGATATTATTAAGTTTTTTTTAAAAGTTATTCCTTAATTACTTGTATTCCAGAGTCACTTATTTTGTAAAAATCTATTGAACTAAAATATCATTTAGATGTTTTCAACATTTCTTCTTCTAAAGATTTCACATTAATGTCCATGGTTTAAAAATGGTTTTAAGGATTTATTCATTTGGGCATGAATGTTTTGAAATTAAAGTTTTTTCAAAATAATCAATGTGGTATGAGAAACATTGATTCAAAAAAAACACTTTATTTAATATTATTAATGGTTCTGAAAATAGTTTGATAAAGGATTTGATTTTGTCAATATTTTGAAATGATATATTTTGATTGAAATGTTCAAATGTTAGCTTTACATTATGTTCGATTTATAGGTTATGAATATGTTATGGATATTGTGCATTGTTTACATATACGGGTGGTTCTGTGATAAACCTAGGGTGTGTGAGCACAAGATAGCTCTCCAATGCATTCGTTAACATGACAGAGGTAAATGTAAATGTTTCTCCTAAGAGATTTAGGGTATATACTGTGATGGGTATTCCATATGTGAATCCATCCGTAGCCATGACAGCTAAAATGTATGTATGTTATTTATTCTATATGTTACGTTTTTGATTTATTATTTCTATGTGTTGTTCAAAAATCTTATGATTTCATGAGGAATTTTATGATCGAAAAGTACTATTTCATAGTATTGTATTTATTGATGGGATAATGTTTTAATTCCTTATTTTATATCCCTTACTAATCTATTTATGATCATACCACATTTTTTAAATGGTTTCCATAGGAATTAAATATGAATAAGGGTCATGGATGGGATCAAGGAAAAGTCACGATGATTAAAACATGGAACTAGAAATGAATACTTTTTTCATGAGTTTTTATTTTCTGAAAAAATTGATACTGAGTAGAATTTTATACAGGTAATATTCATGTTGTTATATAAATGTTCTGACCTAATTCTCTAAAACTATAAACCTGAAATGATCTTTAATATGAATTATCCATATAATTCAAGATTATGTAATGTTTAAGGCAGGGTCCTTATACCAAGTAACAGTGTACTTGAAGTAGGAATTACAATCATAGTGTGATATATGGTTCAAATAAAAAAATTCACTAAAAATAGTTCTTTTAAACAATGAAACTCATCAAACTAATAAATTATAATAACTAATAATATCCTCTTTCAGTCGCTAATTAAACCCACCTTCTTGAGTTTCTATTTTTTACAAAAAAGAATCTAAAAAATAATAATATAAAAATTTAATTCTCGTTGTCCCAAAAACATTTGAACATATTGTTATCCAAAAAAACCACATTACAAAACATTATGAGAAACATCAAAGTCATTTAACATGTGAAAGGTTCATATTAATATCACACTCCCAATAACATTCTTTTATTCGAATTGGTCACCAAATTTCATAAAATTCAAATTAATCCTGATGATGTGTTGTGCAACACAATATACACTAGTGTTCATTTTTATACATGGGTAAATAGGGAAGAAATCTATGGAATATTATTTTTTCATTGAAATGAGTATTCATGTTTTTTTAATTTTTGATGGTAATTAAAATTTCACCATATCAAGTCTTTCCCTATAGAGAGAATTTGTGGATTAATCCTAGGATCAGAGACCTCATGTAAACTAGTAATGTTTACATACTCAGGCATCATCTTGATATAAATGAACCAAAAAAATATGTTATTCCAAAAATAGATATTAATTTACAAACTCTAGGCTACTGAACTATGTAATCACCATCACTAAGTGCTAAAATTCATGAATTAGGTCAATCCATTACTCTATGCACAATTTCATTATTATTATTTAGATAGTTTTTCTATTTTTAATACTCATTTTTAAATTAAGATTATTACCAAACCTACAATATTTATAATGAGAACCCAGTAACTACAAAAATACCACACGATCGAGTGGGCATGTGATTGGAATTTTTTTAATTAGATGAAATATAAATGTTGAAAAATGAAATTATACAACCACAATTTCCAATATCTATTATTACAATCATAAAAATGGTTTAAAATCATAATCAAAGAATGAAAAATTATTTGATATTTTATCTCAATGTTTTAAATGTGTATAATAATTTTCAATGTTAAATAATTTTTTCCAACCAATTATTCCTATAAAATTTTCATTGAAAAAGAGAAATTGTTTTCCATTTTTCACCCCCTCACACATAGAGTGACATTATCCCTAGTATTTGAAGAAAATAAAATTCTGAAGGGATAGGGTCATAGAAGAGGATTTATAAAAGGAAACTCAATCAAGTAACATTGAATAAAGTCACCTTGTTATTGATTTAAAAGTTCATGATGCTTCACATTACTCTGTTAATATTGATTTCACTTAAAATACCACATTAGTGATATAATATTATGTTTTAAATATTCTAAGAAATACGTTTTCCATGGAAATAAATCAACCTCATCATCCCATGATTCATATATGCCAAAAAAATTAATACAAAATGGAAACCCCTTTAGGGTCCCCTAATAAAAAGAGACCGAAAATTGGAATGCATAAAGAATAATAGATATTAAATTTAGAAATAAAAAACTGACATAATATGCTGGTAAAAGTCAAGCATCCTCTTGGAATGAAATGTTTTTAATGACATTAGATCAACATGGACCACCCAAGATTTAAAAAATATGAGGTTCCAAAATATTAATGATATAAATTTTAATCACATCAATTAGATTGAAATTGAATAAAAACTAAGGTTTGTGAAAAGATTTAGAATCTAATTTAAGAACAAAAATATGAGTATCATTGACTAGGATAATAAAAATAATATTAGTAATGATCCGTTAAATTTAATTCCTAATCATCTTTAACACATCATGTATAATTCTCTCTTGGTTGGATTTTAGTGACAAGTTAATGATAATAGGATGGTCCAAGAAATTACATATGATTGAATACTTGAGTATGTAAGGTAAGATATCTTGAATTAGAGCATGTTTTGGTTGAAATTTATAAAAATATATTGGCATCTCACATAAAAATATATTTAATTATCCAAAAAATTGGAAATAATTGTTTCATTTAGAAAATATATTTCTACCACCAAATAAAACTTTTTAATTTTTTGGGGTTGGTAAAAACATAGAGTTCGTGATTTTTTTAATTGTTTATTGATTTTGATTCCAAAAAAATCAACAACTGAGGAATATTTTGAACACTCAATCCATGATTTCAAATTCCAAAGATTAAACATAGAAAACAAATTTCCTCTCCATTTAAAAACACATTACTAGTTCTCTAAAATTCAATAAGTTGTATTTCAATATTCCCTAACCAATTCACTTAATTTTACAGATCTAATATCTTATATTATATATTTGGTTCTAGAGTATTTTCCTTTGATATTGGAGCCAATGATGGTTTGATAATAAATGGTTTAGTTTTATATTTAGTTTTCCGAATCTTGTAAATAGTCACGACATTGTGTTGTTCATGTGAAGATTGTGTGTAATAAAATTATTATATCAATGATGAGTAGGGGATAACCAAATTAGACATGTGTTCCATAATCATTTCAATTTTTTGTTATTCTATTTTTAATGATTAATCATAATAATTATTTTTATCCATTTTCTCCAAAAATTATCTTGTAATGGTTGTGGATCAATATGTACAAGGTGGTGAGGTCCATGGTCTATTCTAGGAGGATAATTTCATTATTGGAATTTCATAGAAGGATCTTTAGATTGGCCTTGTCGAGATTAATACTCATTATGGGATGGAATGTTTTGGTGGGGAATATGTATTGAGACATTTTGGTTGATTGGAATACATATTATCCTACCAATAGAATCTAACATGGTCATTTTAGATCAGAGATGATGTGTGGTCGTCAATGTAAGTATAGGTTCCCAATATTGGTATTTTATCAAAATATACATCCAAAGAAGTGAAATCAGGGGTGAAAATAGCTAATTAGGGTGATAAAATTATGTGAGTGTCTATGATAGATTACTTAGGTCCCCAAAAACGATATCATAATTTGCACTCTCCCACATTTACCAAAGTTTTTAGGGTTAAAGTGGGTGCTTGTGGTGCATTTTGGGTTGCCAAATCCTCAGAGACCTAATAAGAAACCTGAAGACACATACATTCTAAGAGTGAAATTTGGATAAGAATTATCCAAATAGGTTTCTTTTTATATTGTTTAAATGAACACTATGTGTCCTAAGTGAATTCAATTGACGAGATAGGGTAATCGTATGTTTTTATATGGGATAGATTTGATTATATAATTTGAAATTATTTCAACTTAATTAAATCATTATGGATTAATTCAATGAAATAAATCTATATTCATTACATAATGCTTTATAACCTTCACAAACATAGGATAATCACCTATAAACATAACGGATAATTTTCATGAACTCTCCTACGCAAAGGATCTTATTATCACATGAAATGTTTGGTGATAAAAATAAACAATGAAGAGGAAGAAATAAAATCATTGAATGAATAAATAATATAATGTAAATGACTAAAAATATAAATATTGAGAAATAAAAACCAATGTATCCCCTTTATAATCCCTTAGAAAAACCGCTGAGAGGCTTACCTGTAACAACCCTAAATTTTATGATATATATTATATTTAATTTCATTGATGTCTTCTATTATACACTACACCAAGATTAGATTTTACTATACTCAACACCGTATTAGCTTGATGTATACGCAACACTATTCTTGGATCATGTTACACACAATTTCAAGTTCGTTTGATAGAAGTTATTCTACGAAACATTGAGTGTGTGTATATATATATATATTCAGTATATAAATGAAATATGGTTGGATTCTGTTATATTAAACAACAAAGAAGTCTTTCACTACATGCAACCCTGACTTGGTTTACAATACACGTAATCACGACCTTCCCCGATTGCGTGTGTTGTACGCAATACCGAGTTTCACTAAACAACGATATGATATTAAAATATTATATAAAATAGCCGTTATGAATAGTAATACCCACTTTTTTGAAATTTTATGAATTTAATATTTCAAAATGGACATCATTTTTAGATTCAGAATATCGAAATTAGCCTAGGGTGAATTTTTGATATTTTTATGAAAACAATCAATTTTTGATGAATAGTGAAAACACTGGGTTACTATTTAAGAACTGACTTTTTATTTAAATATTTATTTATTTTATTTAAATTTATTTTAGGTTAAAATTGATACATAATTCCTATATAAGTTTAATTTAATTCATTGGAGTCATTTTATAATAATTTTAGATATATAAAATTTTTCTGAACCTTTCACCGTCTTTTACCCACCTCATAGGAGAATTTAAAAATTTACACAAAACATAATTTTACCACTTCTGTGAGTGGAATTTCGAAAATATGAGAGAAATTGTTAATATCAATGAGTATAATGTGGTTCAATAAGATAAAAATAATTTTTTGTGAATAGTAACTTTTTTCTTTTATTTACCATAGTTAAAAGTAAATATGGTAATTAAGGGTAAAAATGATATTATTATTACCCAAAACATGTCCTAATTTTATTGGATAAGTGTAATTATACCAAAAACTACCTTAGGAATAAAATATTACCCTTTAGGTCCACTTGGATTAGATTAGGAGACTTATTATTATTATATTTAAAGAAGAGTTAAAATAGTTAAAATCAATGTTTAATAACTAAAACATTATTAATATTGGGTTATACATAAGTTAAATTTGACTATTAATATTCATTAGAAATATAATAATATTTCCTATATAATGGTATTTTATTTATAATTTTTAGACATTAAATAATTTAATTTATTTATGACACAATGATGATGTAGTAATTACCTTATTAATTAAATATTGACATAATTGATGTCATAAATATCCAAATAAATGTAATTTGAGGCTTTTTATGAATTACACTAATTTTATATTTTAATATGAAATGTTAGTATTAATTAAATTATCATTGTTTGAATTAATCATGTTGTTATGATTTTCACAAAAATCAATTACCAAATAATGTCAAAATTGATTTTAAAACAAATATTATATTATTAATTGTTATTATATTACTAAAAATATAAGGATCGGCCAAAGGACATAGATAAGGTTATATATATTAATAATTAACCACTTGGGGTTCGTTTGGCTTGTTATAGTATGTTTATTAACCATATAGTGTAAGAAAACAAGAAGACATGGTAAAATAAAATTATTTAACATAGACTTAAATCTAAATGATAAAGTTTGAATAGTAACCTAAAGTAGTCTAAAACTTATTGGTTGAGAGGATTTCGACCCATACACACATTAGGTTCGAAATAAATCAATTAAGAGCTATTATAAACAGAATATTACTTTATTATAAAATAATATTTTCAGTTTTTCCAAAGGTGCCCCTCTCCTCCATTATAAAATGGAAACTCCTTCCCTCTTCACTTCACACCCTTTTAAGCAATGAAGCTCAGCCAACCCCTGCCAATTTATCTTCTCAACCTTTGTAGTTATATCATAGAGGTTATGGTCTTCTCAAAATACCAACTATAGTGCCCTAAGAAAATGTTTAAAGGAGGTGCGCCAAGGAAGAGGTAATCTCTTCTACCGACTCTTTCAAGTTTCTTTCTTCTTATACTTTATCTTATTTATTTATTTAATTATAAAGTAATAACCTCAGTATTATTTATATACTGATCTGTTATTATAAATATTAAACAACTCTATTTCACCTTCTATCCATCCTACGGAAAACGAAATCACTACGCGTGCGTACATATAGAATACCGTCTCCACACCGTGGTGTAATCTGTTTTTCCACCACCACCTTACTTGGATGGATATGAAGGTGTAAATAATAACTATATATGATTATTATAACATCATAATTATTCTAATATATTATATCATTCACTTAAATTCCATTCAATAAATATGGGAATGATATCATCGCTCGTGCTTACGTACGGAATACCTTCTCCACAATGCTATGAGATTCATTTTCCATGTTAATAATTAAAGAATGATTATAAAGTATATATATTATTTAATAATGAAATATATGACATAATAATTCTTCTGTATTTATTTATATATGTATATATGTCATCTAATTAATTCCATTCAAATCAATAAGGAAACAAAAAAACAGCATTCATGTGTACGTACGGCCTACCGCCTCCATGAATGGTGTATTTATTTCCTTTTATCGATCTATTATATATATAATTATATTCTAAAAATATATTATATAGAAATCATGTTTTATATTATGGAATTATGTAATCCTGATCTATGTAATCATATTAATAATTACAAGTCAAAAAACAGATGATAAATGAAACGATTATACCCAAAACGCTGATTAAACAAGAAATTAACAAATAAACAGATAATATAACGTCGTAAGTGAATCATATATGATATTATAAATATTATTATGGTTCTGTTACAAGTTAATATTATGTTTAAACACACTATACTAGAGTCTCAGACACATATGGATGAAATTGGACATAAGGTAAGGGATAATTATTCCAATCTCATTCTTATCTGAGATTGTTATTCGTATGTATTTACTTGGGTTATATTTATTATCCACGTCCATTTGTTCTAATTTTTTTCATAAAATTTTTTCTTTTATTCCATGTATTTTTAGAGATATTTTTAACTTTATTTTTACTTTTACCACGTCATATGGAAGGAATCTTTCTTTTGTTTACCATGCGAGGTACTTTTTGACTTTTCCAGCAAAACTACGAGAGGAATGTTTTTTTAACTTATATGGAATGAACATATTTTTACAGTTTCATAATGCCTTATTTTCATGACTCTTTCTCTACAAGATTTAATGACTATTTTCAAAAAAATACTTTTCTTTTAAAATTGCCTAGCATTTTGTAAAATGATAATTATTTTGAAGAAGAAAGGATATTATCCTCAAGAATTCATTTTAAGTGTTTTATCAAAACCATTTCCCTTTTAAGATAGCATTATTTCATATGTGTATGTTTCAAGTATAATTTACTTATGATTTACATGGTTTCAATTTTCTTATGATGAAATGATATACATTTTTTAATGGATTATGTTATGATGGGATGATGTTTATTAAACCCATTTTTATTCTTAGGGTTATGATGAATGATTTATATTTATGTTGTGGAACGAGTAATAATTATTTCATTATGAGATGGCTAGGACCTATATCTCCCTCCAATGCATTGGGTAAAGATTTATATCTCATGAGATAGACATGTATGGAACGGTAAGTCAATCTGGTTCAATGATACATGACTGGAACGAGGAGTGAACTCGATTCAGAAAGAGACTTTGTCCGCTAAGATGGTCTTGTCAAAACCATGAGATAGATATGTAACACCAACTCGATTTAGTTAACCTTTGGAAACTTGGATGTGAAAACATTAGTGAGATCCCAAGAGATATTTCTAAGGTATATCTTGGGATGTCCATAAGGATAATTATAAGTATAGGTTATAGTCCTAGAATTACGGTAACAATCTTAAAATTAACCCTAAGATGTTATATATTGAAGGTACTCCCCCTTTATTATGTTGATTTCCCTAGCATGATTTTTGCCTATCACACTATTCTTTTTCAGTTTTAGACAATGGCTAGAACTCGAAGGAACCGTGTTGATCAATGTAATGGACAATGAAATGATTGTCCTCATAAACAAACCAATGTTATGGGAGATGGAGTGAAAAATCTTATTTCTATACATACAAAAGCTATCAATCAATCTGGACATCCAAATGAGTAGATAAGGGAACAATATTCTATTGAGTCCTTCATGAGGCAACGTCCACCTTCTGTTAGTTGGTCTTCTGATCCTCTTGTTGCGGAACAATGGATCAGTACCATTGAAAAGATATTTTCCATACTTCATTTTTCAAAACATGAAAAAGTCATTCTGGCTATATTCTGTTTAGAAGGTGAAGCTGATCAATGGTGGACTCTAATTAAGAATACGAGGCCCCGAGATGAAATTGAATCCATGGAATGGGATGAGTTCAAGAACTTATTTTTCAATAAGTACTTCCCTCATATTCTTTGAAGAAAGATGGAAAAGGATTACCTTGAGATTAAGAAAAATGATGATGAATCTATTAGTATATACGTGGAGAATTTTACAGGGATTGTAAGGTATGCATCTGGCATTATCATCCAACCTGAAAGTAAAGTTGATCGATTCTTCAGTGGCTTAAAACCAAGTCATCGAATGGAATTATCTATAAGAGACTTCAGTATAAATGATGAAATTGTGCGTTGTGATATCATGGTAGAAATGGATGTTGGTGTTACATATCAATCTCATGGTTTTGACAAGAAACAATAGATAGAGTTCAAGGAGAAATCTCAAAATAATGGTGAAAAAAATATGAATGGTTCTTTATGCTAAAATCGTGTAAAGAATCATGGTGTAGATTGTCTTAAAGGGAATATAAATTTTTTAAGTGTGGTAAAGAATGTAATTGAGTATATGAGTGTTGATGTAATGGAAAAATGGTTTTTAATGATGTGAATAAATAAAAGACTGCAGAGAACGCGCCACCAACAATTAATTCTTCATGTGCAAGGAAATGGGGGAATTATGCTAATCAGTTCCCTAATCCAATGTTTAATGATGGTCAATGTGAGCAGCCTCTTAAGGAAAGGATAAAGGGAAGTCACTTGTGATCACTATTTGTGATGTTGAGTATGACAATGATGTTGTGTAATGATTAAGTGTTTATGTAATGGGACTTCAAAATAGTATCATGGAATCTCATTTATGGCATTGTGGAATTATGGAATATCTATTTATTGTTTTTCAATAATTATATGGTACTGGTTACCATGAAAAGTGATTGAGATATTTTTGGAAAGAAGATTATATGCGTATAAGGAAGGTATAAGGAGAAAATAATATTAATGAGCTTAATACTGATATAAGGAAAAAGTGATATCATGGTTTGAGTATATTGAAATTTTGGGATTTTGGTATGTGGAAAGAGTTACCATTTGATAGCATTCATGTTGTCATTATAGTTCTATAGTAATTCATATTGTAGGAGAATACAAGATTAAGGTATTCACATGTTTGGAATGCGATCAAAAAGATATATCTTATGATATATGGGGGATAAATAATGGTATTCTCATGATTGGTTAATGACATTTCTAGTAATAATTTTCTTTATACTATGAGATTGGACAGATGTATTTTGGATAAGTCTAAAGACTGGAATAGATTATGTCAAACATCAGATAGTATTGTTTAAGGATAGAACTTTTTGATATTATTTTTGGAATGTAATAATAGTATAGTTTTAGAAAAAGGATAACCCATAGGAAGGGCGACAACCTGACGTGTCGGACAAGGTTGAGGGAATTGAACCCACAACCAAAGTGGGACAGGCCTTTATCACCTTCCACTGGCCTACATGAAGTCCCTAGTTAGTAGGAACTAGTTTTATTTTATTAAGCGGTATGATAGATTAATTATAAGTCCATTATTGGAATCATATACGATTAATCTCACCATAGATGGACTTATATATATTTAATAAATTATACTAACCTTTTTGTGATAGAAACGGATGGGATGACTTATCATTTTATCACATGATCTGCTAACACTTCTTGAATGAAAAGTTCAGCTTCATTTATTTAAATAGAGATGAAATGGAAATTGTTCATGGAATTACCAACAACAATATTACACTGAAATCAAGTAAGTATTTATCCTTATGTAAAAGTTCATCAATGTTAGGGAAATGATCTTGGAAACTAGAAATGTGATGACCCAGACTCTCTTGGTCCTTCCCTTTGCCAAAATCCGGGTCGCTTCTCGGTGAGACCGATCGGTGTGATAGATCGGTGAGACAGATCGGCGTTAGTAGCGCTCCTTTGCACAAATAGGGTTTTAAAACCTATTCATACTCGTTTAAGCGTGTTTTTAAGACCCGTAGCGTGCATAAGAGCTTTAATTAAATACTTAATCAATTCATGAGTTAGCTTAAACCACCTGACCCCATTTTTGTGACGAGTGGAGCCGCGTGGTCAACCCACGACCCCTGTGCCTTATGCGGTGTCTCGTTTTCACCTCAACCGTCCCCGACTCTTATAAAATATGGGTTAGTCGTGGTTTCTCTTTTCCTCGATCGTGGTTTTTCACAAACAGCTTCTGGTGCATCGGGCCCGCCGCATCTTTATCCGTAAAGTTCCGCGCCCCCGGACTAAATGTCGATCATCTATCAACAAGTAGGGAATTTCTCCTTTGCCTCTATCTTTTCTATATCATGCGGGGTGGGTGTGCTTTTGATTCTGAAGGATTGGGTAAACCAGACCTAATTAAAGATAATGAACGAATTCTATAATGAAATATGGGTGGGGGGGATGTGTCTGTTGATGTTGTCTTATATTTTGATGTTGTTTCTTCTATGACCATCTTGTTGAGTTGTGCTGGCGTATGCCTCTTGAAAATTGAGGTCGTTGGTGGTTATTGTTTGTCCACTGATGAACCCTGCTGACGTTTTAAATGGCTTGTTTGTGGTTGTAAACTCCTACTGTGAAAAGTGAATCGGTTAATCACGTATATCTGGATGAATAATTGAAAGCACCAGGATCAACCCTTCTGTGATAACTCTCGGTTAGAACACACGGAATTTTGAATCATGGAGTGTGTTAAGTCGTTTAAATCTGAAAATACCTGCAAGGCCCTGCTTGTGTTGATGGTGGTAGTTGGTTGTTTTCCTTTCGGACCGATTGCTGGAGATGTGGGAGGGGATGGGATCCCATGTTCTTTTATACTCTCGGTGGTTGTGTGAATTTGGGGGAAGGGATATCTTGTTGGTATGGATTCGGTGGTTATGAGTTTTAAGACCCGGTGGTTACTAGTTTATATCACGAATTGGGGTGGAATCCTTTGTTGTTGAGAACCGGGTGTAG